>OX387979.1:2507500-3757500 GCA_947578425.1 Eugnorisma glareosa
AACAGTAACGTTCTTTACATTCGCTTTTCAAATATCAAAGTCATTGGCAGTTGAAACAAGGCTATGTCGACACCCTCATCCTCGCCAGTGCTAAAATCTCTTAAAAATCATAAATAAA
This sequence comes from Eugnorisma glareosa, assembly GCA_947578425.1. Classification (NCBI taxonomy): domain Eukaryota; kingdom Metazoa; phylum Arthropoda; class Insecta; order Lepidoptera; family Noctuidae; genus Eugnorisma; species Eugnorisma glareosa. The sequence goes on from OX387979.1 coordinate 2,507,619, forward strand.
TAGAACTATACTCTAAACATCTAGATTACATTAATATTTACACGATTTTATCACTTAGTCCACTGTCTTACGTTTCATTCTCACTTTCACTGAGTTCGTCCATGTCCATATCGATGAGTTCCTCATCATCGTCTTCGTAGGAGTTATTAAGTTGGCTGCCATCGTCTGGTTTCATGTTCGAGGAACCTGACTTGCCGCCAGTCTTTGCTTCTTCTTCTTGCTGCATTCTTTTGTGTTTCGTTCTTCTGTTTTGGAACCAAACTTTTACCTGTTGACAAAGAATTCCTGGGTTATTATGGGCTTTATATTTATGAGTATCGGCGGAAGATATTATGTACACCACCGTTTTGTGAGTTTGGTTTGGATAACATGTATAAATCGCAAAAATTTGATTCTTAGTAACTTAATATTGAAATTTTAAAATAAAAAAAGCAAAATCGATTAGTCTTATTCTAAACAAACACTTAATTAAAACTATAAACATGAATGCAACAACAAAACAAAATAGAAAACACAAATCATAACATAATTTCACGGTTGACGAACAGCAATAAAGGATTAAAGGAACTAGCCAATAAAAAACTATTCAATGCGACCCCTCCAATCATATATCACTAGCTATTGAAAGAAAAATCCGTTGTCGAATTTTTCTGCGCACCAACAACAGATTTCCCGCCCAAAAAACGTCGGCGGCCATTTTGTAAGACAATTTGTCACGTGGTTAATGGCTTGCGAAATGTATTCACGTTCTACCCAGCCAGTACGCTTTTGAGATATTGTAACTAATGCATGGAGTCCATATATTATTCTGCCAAAAATGGAGCTAAGGTTGTACATTACGCTTATTTAGGTTAGCAATTCGTTTATATCTCGAATTGTCTGTAATCCGGTTTATTACATTGAATGAGTCATACAATAAAGGGTAATTGCTGATAATAATTTAAAGTTGGCTATTGTTCTGGAAGAAATACAAGGTCCTTATGCCAATTTAAGTGCATTGCTTTTGCCAAAACATTGTTTGTAAATAATTTGTGGCTGCAGCTGAAACTGTCAAATCGATCAAACGAAGTCAAATAATAGGAAGGATTTCAGGTGTTATTGTAGTTACAAATAGTCTAGTATATTTGGCTACAATTTAGAAGTTTTAAGTTATTTGAGTCTAATCGTCAATGTAGACAAACGTATCAGAATCTAAAAACATACAGTCCTTAGAAAATTTTCCACAACACAAGATTACCTAGCATTAGGTAGAAACATACACGATTATATTTTTATAGTCGAAAGTAATAAGTTACCAGATTTCCATTAAAAATTGAATGCGACGGTAAAAACAGTCAATCGCTATGTAAGTTACATCGGATTGGCGTGAAATTGATGCAATCGTTCGTTTATAGCTCCTTACAATTCCGTACATGTTATAAATCACATTTTAGTTTATTACTGATAAAATTTTACAAGGAAATAAGCGATTAACTTTGCTTTTTGTACGATTTTCTATCAAACATTTTAGTTTTATAGCCTTTCCTATAATTGGGCTTTATACTTTCATGAAATGGGACTCTTATCTGGTTTTTAACTTGTTGTTTGCTCTTAGGAGCAGGGAAATGAAGAAAAACATAGGTACTTTATCTTTACACCAACTAGGCACCATATCCACAAACATGAACGACCACCACAACGTGTAGGTTTTAGGTACCAGCAGTCTACCAAAGTGCGAGTACACTAACATATCAAAACTAAAAGCTTGATGTCCTCATCAAAAATGGAAATTGAAACCTCAACTCGATCCATCTTAGTGTTCTGGCTCTATTCAATTATCTACGACATTAAAGAGTTCGTTTCTCAAGAACCGCGTTACTGACAAGGTCAATCTTTTGGCAGGAACATGAAAGATATTACTGTACCTACGCAAAAAAAGATAACTTCTTTACGTATTACATCTTTACAAAAAGCTAAAAAACATTGATTGGATAACAACAGTTAACCGATTCATAGCACAAAGTCTTCCACTGCGTCACCCAGATTTCCAACCAGATCCGTTAGAGAAAAATGACAAATATTAAAACTTCATGGTTTAACGGCGTCTCCCCCTCAATTATAAGGTCTCACACTGCGACAGTCACGGTACATTACCTTCCATATATCGACATCAAATATCAATCAAGTTGGTTCCGATGCCACCCTTTTGTGAGGAGTAATGGTGCGTGGCAGAGGGGACTACACTATGTATCGTGATGTTCTGTTTATCCCAGAAAGATCTATGTGAGAGGGAAGAGATTCGAGAAGTTTATTTTTTCAAACGTGCTTTAAGCTTAGGGTACTTATGTGTTTGAATTTCGGAATGTTACATGTCACAAACGGAAATTATAAACCACTGAAAATCAAATTCAAAAAGAAGCCTAATCTTAACATTAACATAGTTAACCACGAACTCAAAAGACCCACGCAAGAACTCATCAAGGTGGCAAACAAAACAATACCAATCAGAATTATACCAATATAACACCAATCCTCATTTAAATAGCTCTCAAAACTTAATGTGAACTGGTGCTGCTTACTCGCAAAAAACAAAGTAATGCATTTCTAAGACTGTGCACACCAGAGCATAAAACAATTTATCAATAATAGACAGAACAGTTTTGTCGTGTATAAACTTTTTTGTCAGGTTTTTTTTTTTAAATTTGTCTTTTTATGGTTAAAAAGATTTCAAGTGTGCTTGCCAGCACCATTTTTTATCGAGCAATAATCTGTCTAATCTCAGTCTATACCCGAGCCATGGCTGTCTTCAGATTCTAAAGACTAAGGTCTGTACACAGCTTTAAGTGTTTCACATATGAGTCCAAATGACCAGTTGCCGTTTACAACTACAGCTGTTACAGCCTACAAAACGTTTACGACGCGATAGTTATGTCTTCAGTAAAAGGGACATAGTTTTAGATCTTTATTTGTCTTTCGAGTCAGTTGAGAGCACGAATGCTCTCGCTAGCTTTGAGTTTCTTGAGGCTTTACGCAATTCTCAATTATAATTATTACTTGTGTGAAATGCTAATATTCTCATTCAGCTTCTGACGATGTGAGATAAGACCAGCAGGAAGTGAGACAGTTATGTTAGGAGTTCCTCAAGGCATCATATTCGGACCTGTATTCTTGTAAAACTTGACATGAGGTAAAACCACCAAAAATTAATAATATCAAAACAGGATGTATCTTATCTTACCTTTTTACTCTATCACCACCATAATTAAGAAGTTCAGTTGCTAGGTACCTTCTCCATACATAAACATACCACCAAAGTACCCACAGAACACTTTAGCTCCTCTTACCTTTTGAATTTTATGTGAATTTTAACGACCCTCCACTGTTCTTACAATAGCTTTTTAACCTGTGTTTAGTCGTTGTAAATCAAAGTTACTAAATAACAAAATGGATATTATTGCATCTTTTGTGTTAATACCAGCTACATGAAGATTTTACCACGAGCGTCTTAAACAGGATAATTATAGTAGTAACTGAAGCTGTAAAGAATAGTCTTGTGTGTTTAAGTGCGTAAAACGTTACTCAATTTGTGTTAAATCTTTTGGAACCTACTCTTTAAGTTGTTTCCTCTTTTATTGTTCGTTTTGAGAAATACTATTTCGTTTATCCATGTTAAGGGCTCCGCTTGGCTGCGAAACTACAGACAATTCCTGAACTTCTCTTTACCAGTAGCAGGATCTACAATTTGCTAGACTACCTACTAGACACAGTTTCTTTTTGTCAAGAAAAGATTTTAGTTATACCCTAGGCAGAAGTGAATGTTACTACTCCAAATAGTAAGCAGGCATTTTTTGAATCTATCTGCTGTCTAAATCACATTAATAACTGCATCAATTTTCTTTTTACCCTATCAATACAATCTACTTCCTTGCAAGATTCTACATCATACATTTTATTACAATTATCTACATAATTCAAAGACCCTATCAGGATTCTCCATTCAACCCTTGTGCCGGCGGTCCCATAGGCCCATTTGCCGGTTACGGGTTATTCGCCGCGCCCATCCATCATACGGTCCTTCTTACCCCTGGGGATGTGTGCGGTGCTATGTAATTTTGTATCATTTTACTTTGATGTTTGTAGGGTTAAGGTTTTTAAAGTTTTTTTTTTTATGTTTGAGCTTCAATTGAGTTTTTTTTCTACTTTGATTCTTGCGTGATCTGTTTTTTTTTTGTGTTTTCAGATGGAAACATGTCTTCGACACCTTTATGATTTTTTTCTTCAACATTTATAAGTTTACAATAGCCGCCATGTACATCATTTACTTATTACTTATTTGTTTTTAGAGTCTTGCTTGAGTTCTTAAACTAGACGCTCCTCTTCACTACACATTTCAAATATGTGTGTGCCAACCGTCTAACTTAAATACTTACCAAGGACCCACCACATACTATTAATTCTAAAGCACACTCACATCCCATTCCAAAGCACACAAACTAACATTAAACCTCGAAAAAATCGCACCGAGACGGACCATCAAACAATTATCACATTCTGATGCAAATTTAATGTACTACCACTCCGTGCTACAACAACAATAAACTTTAATTCGTTCTCCGCGACGCATCTGCTCATACGCGCCAAACTACCGTAAAATGAACCCTCATAAAACTCTATTATACCAACAAAAGAGGCCTAACAACGCTGGTCGTTAAATAAAAGTCATAAGTCTCCACAAACAATCGTTATAATAGGAAAAGGGATCCGCACAATGATACCCGTACTAAATAAATAGGGGTGTCATTCAACATGGCCCGAAATGCGATTAAGTGCTTATGTACCCGATTATGGCGTTCCCCTACGGATTAGAGAGCGAGACAGACTTATACAAGCTACCGTGAGTTAAAAAGGGACAGAAACAACTAGGGGAGATACGCAATTAAGAATGCCGCGCGAATTTGGAGGAAAATTTAAACGGATCGCCGTATTACTTTATTGTAGCTCCATTAGCGAGGGAAAAGGACAGATATAGTTTAGAAAGGGACATTATAGTGACAAATTGGGGTTGTTAGATATTTGTAGGGTTGGCGAGCTTTAATTGGATGTTAATAAAGTGATTCAGTTAGGAATGAGTGAGTGGAATGTTTTTTCGGTGGCAACATTTTATGATGGCGACCCTTGAAACTTTTAGAAACATAAAGGTCGAAGGAACAAAAGAGATATAAAATATCAATCTGTTTTCACATTACAAATCAGTTCGACCTTATTTTTGTATTAAGTACTAATGATAATAATTACCACAGCTCTTAAAACGCTGAAAGAAAACATCGTCGTGGGGTATGTGACATTTTCAAACCCACACTGGGCCAGTGATGTAGGTTACAGAACACTTCCTTTCACCGAGAACAGGCCTATATCTCAGGGTTATAGGCTGGTTGCGTTAGAGATCGAGAATACAAAATTAGTCTTCTTTTTAATTTTCATGCGACCTTTTCCCCCCAAACCAAAAAATTACAGCTAACTGTCAAAGTCAACTTACTAAATACTAACCCTATCAAAAATCATGGCGTCTTGTGCAAAAGAGACAACATCACTCAAATTGACTGCTATTCCTCTTTAAACGTGTGTGAACTGGTTTATGGCCAGTACGGCAGTACCGTTGATTGATGGTCGAATTTCTTTATTACATGGCCGCCATTTTGGCATTTTGTGCTAAGTAATTATAGTGAGATATCGAGCTTGTATTTGAATTTGTGTTGGTTGTTATGAGTGGGTTTTGCATGTTTGATTTTATTATCTACTTTTTTCCTCTTTTAAGTAGGTATTCCATTTTCCAGCAGGGAAGTTTTGTTTTCAAATGTTGTTATCCTAATTCTAATCCTACCTAATATAATAAATGCGAAAGTAAGTTTGTTTGTATGTTACCTGTTCACACTTCGACCACTGAACCTATCACCCTGAAATGCATAAGTATACCTACTTTTTTAGGTGTACAGACACGGTCATAAAGTATACTGTTTCCGAGGAAACCAACATGTTCTTTCAAATCATGATTGAATTATATTACAACCCGAATTCATTGTTAAACTCCAAATTAACGCGAGCGAAGCTGCGGGCAAAAGCTAGTAAACAATAAATATTAATGTTGTCATTAATAATGATTCATTTAACTTGGCTCGCGAGGTTGTCGACATGTGGGATGTGGACTCAGCGATCATTGTGCCGATAGTCATATCAGCATGGCTTAATTGCTAAGAACCTCGGTCAATACCTGAGGAGGCTCTCGTTAGGCAGCTGGATCAAGGGCTTGATTCAGAAAGCGGTACTCCTGGACACGGCTCGTATTGTTAGGAGGTTCCTCTATCAGGAGCTTGGATCCTGTTTCCGATACCGGTGCACTAAAATTTTTTATACTATTAAATGTTTTTATATTGTTTTTAAAGGTTAACTAAATATTTTCTAAGGAATATTTAAAAATGTAAATAATTAGTAATAAGATAAATAAAGAATTAACTAATAATATTAATGCTGTCAATAATCAAATGATGGATAAATCTCAATGTCATTTCTCGATTAGATCTTTATTAACAAAAAAAATGTATCTCTAAGCTCATGCATCTACATACTTATCAAACCTTTATGTGTTACCGAAGTTATAGTGACATAGTAGGTATATACTTACAGTCAACTACATTGTCGCTTAACACTAGCAGACACAATCAACGAGGCCAACCTACATGAAACCTCCTTCAACACTTTCAAAGACAACATCAATTAAAACCTATTCCACAGAAAAAGCTCATCACCAAAGCGTTCATCAGCAAATAGGCCAGTCAAGAAAAACAAACATGAAGTTTAAAATTAACCCATCAATTCAACCTTCACAAACAACGAGGCTTAACGCGAATTTCCCTTGCCTAAGTGATGGCATTGCACGATAAAACGCAAGACTCGATAATCGAGTGCCGCCCGGATGTGGAAAAGCGCCCGCTTACGTCGCTTCCGTTCGCCATTAGTGAAGCACAGAATTGTTTTGTGTAATCGTTAAATTTGTTTGGTGGAAATTGGCGGTAAGTTAAGATTTAATTTGAATGAACGACGAGGATAGATAAGGGTTTTGTTTTAATAAACAACTGCAACTTAGATGCTGGAGTTAAGTATTAAGAAGTCTTTCCAAGGGTTGATTCAACCATTGGAACTGATCAGCACATTATTTGAACCGCGTTCGAGAGCGGGAAGTGTCATCATTGTTACGAAATATTGACATTGACAGATTTTGGTCGCGGTTTAATTGGTGAAATTTGCCCGAACACAAGTAACTTACTCGTACATGTTAAGACCGTGTAGGTGGCGTGGTGTTGGTTATGTGTACGTGTAGGTATATTTCTCCAATTTTATGCGGACAGAAAAAATGAAATTCAACCATTTAGCAGAGCCATTCCATTCATAAACAATCAATATCAATTTATTTTTTCATCTTTCTAACGAACACTGAGCATAAATTAAATTAAATCATTCCGTTCGCAAATTCTAAACAAAATAAATCTATCGAGCCATTATGCAAATCTAACAAAAACGATTTATTACTGCAGTTACATTAATTTAATAAACACGAAACAAAGTTCACTGACTCCCAATCAAAAGCAGAGACAATAAAACTTCATTCCAAAGTCAAAACCATCGACAATACTGTAGACGTCACTTAGCCTACTTGTTAGAGAATGTAAAAGTTTGGATGTTTGTTACTCAATCACGCAAAAACGACGGAACGGATTTGGATTATAGTTAGCACACAAATAATTTATATCCTGGATTAACATATAAGAAAATCTACACTAATATTATAAAGAGGTAATGTTTGGTGTTGTTCGTTTGTTTTTAATTTTGATGAACGACGTCATCTCAGAAACTTCTCGTCCGATGTCAAAAAATATTACACTGCAAATTGAAACTTACGCTATTCCCAAGTCCCGTAGAATCTTTTTCGTGTGAAGTCGCGGGTAGGAGCAGCTAGATAATAATGTAAAATTCCGCTGCAATTACATTACTGGCCACCGGACATAGGAAACTTCGGCAGTGCCGGAACGCTCTGCAATAAAACCATACACGGTCCGAACGCGTGTCGATTTCCGACATTAAACGTCGTAAGTGGAAAACGGGACGGGACATACCGTTTAAATGGCGGATGATTTATTGGTTATATTTTGTTTATGGTATGTATGATGGTAATGGAGGATATCTATGTAGTATGTGTGTGTGTCATGTATTAAATAATGCCGGAAAGTAGTTAGATTGAGAGTGCATATGATATATTACGCACTAGGTATGTGTACATACTTAATATTATTTCCTGTAGAATTCGAATGATGTACTAAACAGTTACATTTTCTTCGCATAGTTTGGACTATGAGTACAACCAGAGATCACCCTGAAATCTGGAGAGCAATGACTTAATTACTTGATTGTCATTTTAAGAGATTTTTCAGATATTTCTAGCAAGTAAAACATCTGTTCCAATCCGTGTATTGTCAAAAATCCCTACCATTTCTATAATCCTGTAATTATATCCATAAAAGACGAGTTAGACCACTTTTTACACTTGACAAACAACCACCATTGTTCTACCAATAAAGACAACCCAAAAAAGACTAACTTAATTTGCATTTTTTTTTCACAAAAGCATGTATCGTTTGAAGCGACCCCTTATTCGCGCCCCCCACAAGGGACCGAGTTTACTCCGCCGTAGGACTCCATAGGGCTCCGCCCCTAACATCACGCACGCGCAGTAACAAAATAAATATTTGCTGCCTTTTTTATTTGCCCAATTGAGACGTAATCGAAATAGGTTTTGAGAACCGAAGTGATATTTTTGTTCAGCGAATAGATAGGAGAGGTTTTTGTGTTGATTCTGGCTTGAATAAACAGTAGGTGGGTGAATTGAAGAGAATTTAAAGCAATTTAGTAAATTATTTTTTTGTGAAGAACTGAGATGAATAATGGAGAAACGGTGAGTTCGAATAGCATTTTTAGGTCTAGATACTTAATTTTAAAAACCTTTAAAATATTTTAATAAAGGCTTTGTAAGTGCCAATCCCATATTACTTAACAAAAATAAACCGACAACAAAATAAAAGGATTCCATAATATTAAACAACTCCATAGGGCTTATTTTATTTTTAAATCATTTTACTGCAGATAATTTCGCAATGGAGCTGCGGAGGTGTGACATTAAAAGCACACCTGTATCAAATATTACGTAAAAGAGACATAATAATCAAATCACCAATAAATGACAAAATATTATGATAATAGTTTCTTAACAGCAATAAATAAAAACGAGACTCGTGCGAGCAGTTGAAAACAAAAATTAAACTTTTAAAATAAAATTTAAAAAAACATCGATAAAAATCCACGCGTAATGGAGAACGCACATTTAAAACTTCAAAAATCGAACACATTTACAACACGCCGCCATAAGTGACAAAAATATGACTAATTAAAAAAAAATATAAACCAACATAACGAGCAAAGGTATAAAAAACATACAGCAAGCATTTCCCTCAAAAATTACGTTTTCAAGAGTTCCAATAATCGAATTAAGTATGGTAAACATTTTATCTTAATAGTCGACTATATGCGAACATACGAACAGGCCAGCTGCGTTTAATTTAGTTAATAATATAAAATTACTTGTATCGAGTATAACCTGTCCTGGCTGTACGTCATCGTGGCTTGGCTTGAAAAAATAACAAATTGGATTATAAAACCTCGATGGTTTGTCTGTTTACACTTCTTTGTGTTGCCATTTATTGTTCATTGGTTTTTACTAATAATATAAATAATGTGTCAATAAGCTCTAAAAATATTCAACATTTCGGATGATAATCTTCTTTGTCTGATAAAAAGCCTCTATTTACTAGAATGCGTAGTTTTCAAAACTTCTATTATTTAATTAAGGTTTTTAATGTTTCCCAATATTTTACTCAAATAATATTAGTACACCTTACTTACCTACTAAAATATCTACCTTCTACATTATCCAAACAGAATACAGAAAAAAAAGATAATTACAGTGTTCAAGTTCTTCAGGCGATATTAATCGACGTGCAATGCGTATAATAACAGACACAGTACATATACAAGAAAATTACGACTACTTTAGATACTTTAAAATTAATTGATGGCCATAAACACGTAATACAAAAGAAGTAAAATATAGGCAAAAAAGCTTAATTGAATTTCTTTAATAGAATCCTATGTCGTTGCTCAACTATTCATGTATTTAAACATTGACTGCTGGTTACCGATCTAACAAATGTAGATACATATTTTTAGCAGCAAATTAACCTTTTTAGGGCACAAAAATCTATTGTCTAAAAGGCAAAAGCCACATTTACATACACAATGGCAATATTGTAAATCATAGCTTTATTTCTCAGAAAAAAAAAAGATATCTTTCCTGAATAAAGGAAAACCTACGAAAGAAATGTTCCAAATATTTAAATTGGTAGGCGGCATTGTCTATAGTCTCCTAACTTTCACCTCAAACCATAACTAACGGTCTCCTACGACATCAAACAAGCAGCTGCTATCAATTAACCCACACCTAATTACAAATAATTTTCATTTAACATGTAAATTCTTCAATTGAACTCAATATTTAAACATAACCGTAAAAACTATGGTGCTCATCATCTAAGTACCATAAATTAGATCGGCTTTCAAGCCTCATTACTCTATAATTCTCTATGGTAATGTGTAGTTGTGACGGGAGATAATGATTGCTACTTTGATGTTGATGGAAAGACTATTTTTTAGGATTCCGTAAGTTTGTAATGTGATAATGAAGGTGACTATTTTTATAGCAAGGTTTGAATTGAATGCCTTTCCTATTTTGGAGTCTTGTAGAATTTGATAGTGAAATATTAATAACAGCCTTTTGCATATTATGGGTCGTGAGAGATTATTGAAACCAACTTTATCAATACCTACTCTAGTACAAATAAACTAAAAATGGGATCTGTTGAGTTTATTGCCAGTTCTTCTGCATAGGAAAAGACCCGAGAAACGTAACGTGCACCTATCTTTTGACGTAAGTGCATATGCAGATCTATGAGAAATAACATATTTTAATTTTATCTGACTTAGTCAAGTCAGAATAATAGAACATATCTTTATCATGATATCTTCGTAAGAACAGACCTACTTTATTGCATTTACTTTACAACATTGGTGCATTTAGTGCAACACAATCCTATAAATTACAACATACAGAACCACTGCACCGATCTATGAATCGCTCCACATTTTTTTGTTTCATCACCAGTGTTGCATGATGCGATTAGCCGCGGCGCTAATTTCCTACTGGCTGCCTTAATCAACTATGTAGCCATGTTCATGTATTTTTTTCTACCAAATTGGTAGTTTCCAACATTCATCGAGTTAGGACGAACTACGTTCTAATAATAATTAGTTACTTGTTGAATAATATTTGTGTTGTCTTCACAATACGCCTTTAATTTCGAAGAAGAACAAAGTTGTAATTTCTTTAAATTAGTTGTTATTATGGCAGTGGTTAAAACGTACCTACTTTTCCCTTTTTGATGAGAATTATTACGGGCTACTGTTATACTTGTCGAAATCAGATCAAAGAATACTTTGACGACAGACAAATGTTTTCCGATGAGGATGAACTAAGATTGGACTAGATAAATAAATATTTAGCTTGCAATAGAAATAACAAGGTTACACAGGTTAGAATTGAAGTGCAAAAGGATTTCCTATTTATATGTAGATTTAATTCAATTCACTTGGCTGCTGCATTCAAGCTGTCGATCACTGAAAGAAACTTCCATCCTGACTGTATTTGCAAATTTTGGCAATCATTGAATTTTCTTATTACTCTGAAAGCCTAAACAAAGTGACAATTGAAGCCATAACAATGATGGGAAATTAAAGACTGCCTTCCTGTTTGACTGTCCTGTTGTAAGTCGTTGTACATAACACCACGCCTGTAATCTTTGAAGGGTTAGACAGAGGTATGCTTAATAGTACACCCACATTTCGCCGGTTATGTTTTTAAGTCCCATGTATATAGGGGGACAGTCTACTGCCGCCACAAATCTACACTCCATGGCTGCTACTGAAAAATACCTAATAGTAAAACCCAATGACACTTTGCCCAACCCCGGGATTCGAACCCTCGAAGTCATGATCAGCAGTCGCGCTTACGACCACTCGACCAACGGGGCAGTCCAAAGCGAATGCCACTTAAAGGTGCTCCAGCGTCGCAAGAAACATATTATCTCAAATCATAAAAAATTGGACATCCTCGTCACTTCAGAAAACAATAGATTTTCACGTTTTACCGACTGACACAAAACAGCTGAAAACTGGAAATAAATCAAGCAATTACAGCTGAAAACAGTACTGACTTAACGAGCATGAAAAAAACATCGCAAATGTGTTTAGAAACTAGGTCGGGCTATTAGTATTAGTAACTGACCACACCCGGTGGATTCGCAACTCTACGGACGGATAGCAAAATAATCAATTAGTGATTCTTACAAAATTATTGAAGAGGATGAGCATTAACGTGTTACGGCATTTCATACAAACTTTGAACTCATTTGTTTTTGAAATTACTGAACCGATTTTAATTAAACTTCATACGCTTAGGCAGGATACATAATTATGGCTAAAAGGTTGACAGAAAACATTTTCAAAATGTCTATTAAAAAAAAGATAATTGGTAACTACTGTTTCTATGGAAAATCTAAAATCGATCTAATTTAGCTATAACACTATTTTTCGAAAATGTTCTCTGTCAACTTTCTAGCGAAGGAGGTGGCGGGACATGAGAGGTAGAGAGCCTCACGTCTCAGCCACCGCGGGAGACGCCCTGGGCGTCGTCGGGGGCCACGTGGTGGCTCCCGGCCACCGTAGGCGCGGGCCTGTGTAGGGCGAGTAATGGGCTAGCTCGCCGTCCCTCCGTTTTATGACGACAAGCCGTGACGACGACGGCGCGTTCGTGTTCCACGCGTGCCTCTAAGAGATGTCAGCAAACGGGAAGGGTTCGGAAAGAACCGTTGCCCGCGGGGTTGCGCGACCGTTCGAAAGAGATACCGCGGCCCTGGAACACAAAGGGTAAAAGAAGGAACATGGATGGGTTTTAGTCAGTACAAGTCTGACACTCCACTCCACCCAGAGTGGGAGGGGTCATTTGATGACTCCCCATCCGAAAAAAAGGCAAGAGGACAACATTTACTGTCATTACGACATAAATTATTTCTGAAGTCAATGACAGAATTTGTGAATTCAACGCACTTTCGGGAACACCATTTTTTTTATAATACTGCCGTCTCCCGACAGCTGATGCGATAATTCCGTGCTGAATAAGTATCATTAACCAACCAGATAAACAAATTACCCATAAAACAAAACACGACACAAAAAAAACAACAGACACAATAGAAAAACCACCTTCTATAAACACAGCTACTGCAGTTGTCGACGGTACAGGCGCGCACGCACGGCAACGCCTAATGATCCAGTAATTAAAGCGGTTTTTTCGCTCAGTTTCGAACAATTAGACGCAACGCTTGATACTCTTATCGCGATTTCATTGTTACGATAATGTCGGTGATTACTTCACTTAATCCTCTATGACTTTGATTGTACTCATCATTGTTTGTCTGGAGGTGAGAAGGTCAGTTTGAACATGCTGTCATTCACCTAAATATTGAATTGTATGTGTCGTGGCCAGATCTTAGAATTGGTCGCTTCATAGGTTATGTTAGGTTCCATTTCATGAAATGGTCGGCCACATTATGAAGTGATCTGGCCACACATTTTCATATGTGTTATGGTAGGAATCATGTGTACATAAGAGCAGCGGTGGCAAATACATTATAAATGTTCTTACGTTGTTTGCAATTTGCAGGTCAATGTCAGGTTATATGTTGAATAAAAAATGATTCACAACCGTCACAAATATGGCTTTACAGAGTTATAATCAATTATATCATTTTTTTCAAGGACAAAAGCTGGTAGCTCCAGGTTAGGCACTAACCACACGATAAAGAAGAAGAATAAAACAAGTATTGTTAAAATTTAACAGTAATGCGAGCTGTTGGCCAAAATAACCACGATGTGGAACCCTGACACAGCCAGAAGGCGACGCGGTAGTCCTCGCAGGAGATGGGGGGACGAGCTGGACAGAACCAACGACCAGTGGTACACATTGGCACTGGATCGAAGGGTTTGGAAGTCATAGGAAGAGGCCTTTGCCCACCAGTGGGATGCCACAGGCTAACGTAACATTGCTCTTGCTGCACCTACTAAATGCTAATCTAAGTAGACAAGAATAAATCTATCGATCGACGTGAGAATGTAGCGAACTTGGTTGTTATAGGAATTTAGATCATGTTGTGAAGTGAAGCGTGGCTAATGACGAAACGGCACGGTCAAATAACTTAGGTACCACATGTTTATTGGCGAGCTGCCGATTGATTTTCACTGTTACCATAAATTATGCATAGATTTTTAAGGTATGCACGTCAATTATAAAGCTCTACAGGATTTCTACCCCATAAAAAAGAGGTCAAAATGGGACTGGACGGGTCACATTTCCAGGATGGGTCAGAACAGATGGGCCAGAATCGTCACAAAGTGGGTGCATGCAGGCGGTCGTCGTCTCCGTGGCAGGCCCAAGGAACGCTGGCGTTACGATTTGGACTCGTTCCCGACTGATTGGTCAGAGAAGGCAAAACACCGGGAGAGTTGGAAAGGAATGGGAGATACCTTTGCCCAGCAGTGGGATAGAATAGGCTAACTAAAAAAAAACCCCACAGGGCTCCTACAAAGTGACGATCTAGAAGTGTTAACGATGGTGGAAGAATAAAAAAAACTAAGGGATTGTCATAAACTACCAAAAAGCTTTTGTCGATCCTGTTGAAAATCGCTGTAGAAATAAAAATCTTTATAACAGCTTTTGGAAGGCTATGGGGACGCCTTTGCCCAGCAGTGGGACACTTAAATGCTAAAGCAAAAAAAACAATCACATGAAACAACCGCTGAAACAACCTCATGGTTCTTTATTGATTTTTGTTGGTGTCTACCGATTGTTTAGCTTGATTCTTATAATAATTTAATTCTACTTCTTTAATCTTCACTACACAGTATAAAACAAAGTCGCTTCCCGCTGTCTGTCCCTATGTATGCTTAGATCTTTAAAACTACGCAACGGATTATGATGGGGTTTTTTTTTATAGATAGAGTGATAAGAGTAGAGGAGGGTTTTTTTATGTAAAACATTGCACCCGTGCGAAGCCGAGGCGGGTCGCTAGTTAATAATAATAAAGAAGTATTTTTTTTGTAAGTTTGTATGTAAGGTGTCATCTTCGGAACTACTGATCCGTTTCAGAAAATTCTTTCAGTAACGGGAAGCTACAATATCTCCGAGTGTCATAGCCATTGTCATACATTTAAAACGTTTCCGTGGGTTAATTTCCGTACATAACGGGAGCGAAGCCGCGAGCAAAAGCTAGTAAATTATAAACCCTTACCACTTACTTTTTTACTCGCCACGCCTGAGTTACCAGCCTCATCAAATACATTTTCTACTAAACATCAGTTCGTGTATTAGCGAAAATGCTCGTAAAATAAATTAATTATATTGTTTAAACTTTCTATTAATCGCGTGTTAATTAATTATCGAACTTACAACAGGTGACGCAAAAAATACAGCGAAAACCATTTTATTAATTGTGTTGCTAGAGTAAAATAATGATATCAATATCGCAGTCTTTTATGAGTCGATGTGTTCAATGTGAAAATAAAGAATACTTAATGTCGCTCGTTATTTTATTTGAAAACCGTGACTAATAAAATCGTATTGTATATTTTGCAGAAGTATTGTTCTTTATTAGATTTTTTTATTTAATTGTAGCGGGCCTCAATAATCGCATGAATTCGCTTTTGTTTCTTTCTATACATATGGCTATAGTGCACTAAAGCCATTGTGCACTATAGCATGGGCATTTTGTACGTAGATATCTGGTTTTTGGTAAACATTTGTGGAAATTGTGTTGAAAAAGCTAAATGGTGATGTTAGTTCCAACTATAACCGCACGCCATATGAGGCATACAAGCGCGCGGTGTAAACGTTATGTAAATACGGACATCGAAATTACTATTTTTTCAATTATAATTACATATAACATTAACTTGAATTTAAGAATTTATTCGTAACTAGCTGTTGCCCGCGGCTCCGCTCGTGTATATTAGAATTTGACAATCAATTCGAGTTTTACTCTGCTTGTAATAATACAGGGTATAACAGGACCCTTCACGAAGCCGTCAACCAAGCATTATGTACATCAAAGTAAACTTTACGCAAAAGTTATTGCTGGAGAACGACTTTTTTTTTGGGGTAAAAAATCACGTTTTACGGTAGGACTCAATTTAGTGCACTCAAAACATTGTGCTGTACGGGAATTGTGGAGGTGTTTAAAGTAAAAATCTTACATTCAAAACATTTATTTTAAAAAAAAATATGAAAATGTTGGAACTTTTACCCCCAGTATCTCCGTAACTAGAAGGTTCCCAGGTATGGTCTAGAACAAAAAAATATCGCCTTGACGGGGAAAAGAAGTGCCTTTCGGCTTCGTTAAGGGTCTTGTTACACCCTTTATAATTCAATCATGATCGCGATCATCGAAAGACACGTGGCGCCATCTATTACCATAAGAACGTTATTGTTGTTTTCCTCGGGAACAGTTTTTTTTTTGGGAAGAAAGTTATCCTATGTCCGTTTGTGTACACCTGACAACGTAAATGAAAAATTTCAGGATGATCGGTTCAGTGGTTTAGGTGTGAAAAGGTAACAAACAAACAAACTTAGTTTCACATTTTTAATATTAGTTAGGATTAAGGGGATAATAATTGACGTTGTCGCAAAAAATTAAGGCATTATAAGGTAGTTGTATTTTCGATTAAAAAATCGACGTATTTACATACTAGTGTCTCAAAAACCTGCGGCATTATAGGTACTTTCTGTTTATATTTTTTCTCATCACATCAGACCATGGCTACAACATAAATAGGATCAAAATATCAGCCTGGTATTTCAAACTTATCATCTCATTTAATCTGAAATGTTTACATTACCCTTTTAAAGACTATAATTACAAAATCGTTAGCAACAGTCCATAATTAATCATGTGAATAATTGTTTTAGTAATTTTGTAAGATAGGACCTTCTATATAGAAGTAAGTAAATAGGAGATACCTTATGTTTTCATAGCTTGGAGCGATATCCATATATTTATGAGTTAATAATACAGTTGGAAATGTGATAGACCATAACTACTACCTACCTACATATAAAGTTTCTATCCACATCTGTCTGTCAGTATGTTGATACTTATCTCGAAAACATATAAAACACTAGTGACCCGCCCCTGCTTTGCACAACGCCGGGTCAAAATCGGGTCCAAAACTATCCTTTCTTTCACTCGGAACCAACTATACGTATTCACTAAATTTCATTGAAATCGGTTGAGTTGTTTCTGAGATTATCGTGTAACATAGTTACACGTGATTTTAATTTAGTAATAAGATAAAATGTACGTGGTATGATCCAGAATGACTTATCTCGACAGATAAAACAACCATAAATATATCTAATTAATACTTCAATTATTTACTTTACATAAGATAAAAATTAAATTCTCGCAAATTATTTTATAGTATTATTTTTTAATAATATAGAGCAAGATGTCAAATTAAATTGACAGCTATCTGTGACGCTGCGACTTTTGACCTTACAGATATTAATTATAATATATTAAAACAATCGAGATGTTTTTAACAAATAAGTAAGTAATTACAACATTATTTTTGTTGTTACGACACCCGATATCGTGGCATGCGTATGTCGTATTTTGTGTGAGAAATTTGACAAAAATCCTGGCCCAAAAAATAGTTTTTGGGCCAGGATTTTTGTCAAATTTCTCACAAGACAGACAGACATTATGAAAAAAGAAATTATGAACTCTGTAATAGTACAGAGTTCATAATTTCTTTTTTCATAATGTCTTATGAAAAAGATGGAAAAGAAGAAAAGTCTGGTGATGGTGTAATGACCATTATACCATAATTTTAGTCTTCATCAAAGACTATTGGCCCATACCCTACAAATTGAAATAAAGAGACCACAGACTCATGCTCCTAGAATTTTTAACACTCATCAATACAGGCATAAGACGAAAAACCTTCTTCATTCTTCTTTTTTATCGTGTGGATAGTGCCTAACGTTGTGTCAAAGTTTTTATGCCGCCCATGCATGGGCCACTGACTTGGATTTACATGCCGTCGAGAAATATTTCTCAGGCATTCTGGATTCCTCACGATGTTTTCCTTCACCGAAGCTAGTGATCCTTCATTTATTTAAATTTACTTATCAAACAAATCTTTCTAAACGTTAAAAATTAACACAGTCCCGCAAACCCTTCGACACTACCCAGTATTTAAACTACGAAGACGAATAACTCCTGAGCAACATATCTACACCAAGACCAAATAACAGACAAGTGAATAGGCATAAAACTAACCTGTGTCTCCGTGAGGCTCAACGCCTGCGCAAGCTGTTTTCTCTCAGCGCCAACCACGTAATGATTCTTCTCAAACGCGTGTTCTAACTTCAGGAGCTGTGATGGTGAGAAGGCAGTTCTGATTCGCTTCGGCTTGCGGAACGGCTGGAGAAGGAAACCGGGGATATCTGGACCTGAGAACAAGGATTTTTTGTGAATAAATAAAATATCACGCCTGTAGTCTATGATTAGGCAGGAGCGCACCTAAAGGGTGTAACAAGGCCCTTAACGAAGCCGAA
This sequence comes from Eugnorisma glareosa, assembly GCA_947578425.1. NCBI lineage: Eukaryota > Metazoa > Arthropoda > Insecta > Lepidoptera > Noctuidae > Eugnorisma > Eugnorisma glareosa. The sequence goes on from OX387979.1 coordinate 2,526,487, forward strand.
AGGCAGTTGTTCTCTCCATCATTGCAATATTTTATTTGTTCTAGACCATACCTGGGAATCTTCTAGTTACGGAGATATTGGGAGTCAAAGTTCCAACTTTTGAACAGGTTTTTTTTTTTTAAATACTTGTTTTTGCAATAATTACACGTATTAAAAAAAACCTATTTACCTATTTTATTTTCAGCAATAATTTTTACGTAAAGTTACTTAGTTTGATGTACATAATGCTTGGTTGACGGCTTCGTGAAGGGTCCCGTTACACCCTGTATAGTCTTCATCTTAGCGTATGGCCATACCAACAGAACTTTTAAATTTCGTCACTGACGCAAATTGGGACAGAGTCTATTGCCAACAACCGGGCACGGTCTCAGTGGTTGCTAGTGAAAAAATCCAATAACACTTTGCTCGACCAAGGAATTGAACCCAGGATCTCTTGCTCAACAGTTGCGCTTGCGACCACTAGATCAACGATTCGGTTACTTTAAAAAAAACGAGTGGTTATGACATGTAGGTATAGATAGAACACAATCACTTCACCTAAATAAACTTAATTATTTTTACATGAAGGTTTAAGTTTTTTTTTTTTTGATATTTCAAAGTCAAAGCAGTTACTTAAAAGTCAATTTATTTTTGATTTCTCACATTGTTAATTAATCATAGTACTTGATGCCAAGGTGTAAGTGTCCACAGAGAAAAAATTACAAAAAAAAACTCGTACCAATTGCGGGTCTATTAATAATAATAGTAACCACAAACTATTTATTTTGCAAAATGATTGAGTTTGCGACCATACTAATTTTAGTCGCACAGTCAATACTTAAATGAAACTGTTGAAATACAACTGAGTTAATTTGCTACCACTCTAATAACACGGAAAAAGGCAACAGTTACAGATTTAATTTACTATGAGTCCAGTTTATGCTGATACGCGATGAAATACGGAACTAATCTTAAAATGTATTGAATTTGACAGCTCAATGACATTTCGACTTGCAAGTGACGCCGCCAAGAAGTTTCATGAAATATTGGACACGGTAATCGTTTCTAAACAAGCGTAAATATTCCTACTTTGACAAGTTCGATTGATACAACATAACTTATATGGGCAGGCAGACATGACAAGAACAGTAATAAAATCGTCATTATACACACTTATTGAATGTTAAATATAAAATTCTTTACGATAATAAATAATTCATAAGTTACGTTAACGTACAGTGGTGATTGTATGAAGAGATTTTTGAATGCTGGTAATTCATTTAAGTTTAATTCGATTGAAAACACATTAGGATAATAACAATTTTTGACAATTAAACCATACACAAAGACTGAATGGCATTTCCTAAAATCCTGGCCGTTCACAGAACAGTATTCGAAAAAAGAACCAAACACAAAATTCCGCGCGCACTATCCTCGTAGTGGCGTACTGACTATTAAAATTAAATTAAACAAAGATTACCACTAAACGACCGCTGCCCCGGGAGGATAATCCATCATCCACTTATGTTATTTCTACGTACTAAGAAATATGAAGTAATGAAACACCACAAATTATACAGTCGAGTGTTTCTGCTTTATAAATGCTATTTTAGTTCTGTGTTGAAATCTGACGTTTGTTAGATTTACACAATAGTACTTTAGCGTTTGTAAAATGGCTATTATTATACGTTTTGCGGGTTATGGATCGTAATCAGCAGGATGGTAATGTAATTCGCATATTTATACACATTAATGTATGCAGACGTACTGAGAATGGATTCATTTCATCCATTCACATTGTGGTGACAAATAGATGCTTGATTGAGTTGTTTATTTTAAGAATGAGTCATGTTCAATTGTGGTTGCGATTTTATGCAAATTGGTGACTAGAATATATTATAAGTAAGATAATTAAAGCCTGTTAGTCGGTGTATTAAATCAAATTAAGACAAAAGCTCGCTTTATGTTCCATGACTTAAGTATCATGCTCCAAATATTTCTCTGGCTTTTCCCACTCCCATAATGGTTCTATTCAAAGCCCCACTACCGGTTTTGAAACTTCTGTACACAAAAGCAATTATATAATTATAATTAAAAACTGACACGCCCACTCCAAACAATTACTTGTAGATTACTGAACCAATTTAGGCCTCGTATCAAAATAACAGCCATGCTAAAGGCCTCGTCCAACTTGGAACTTTAATAGGCCATTAGTTATGAGGAATAATATTACCCGTGGGTGGCTGCATACGCGTTCCGCACGCAGTGGCCTTGTGGCGACGTCCTGACATTTGCTAATGACATTATAATTGCACACATAACCATTTTACCAGGACCTATCTTCACCTATCCGCGATTCCTCCGCACACAATTCCACAAAGTGCCTTATTATAATGGTCTTGCGTTTATAATGTAATATTTAAGGTACGATATCAATTACATGCAACGTCATTGTTGGTCGAGACATTAAAATTGAGATGTTATCGTTTATTTTTATTTATTATTCTCCGGTGAGTTTTAATGAGGAGATTACTTTGTGAGCGAGATAAAACTGTCATAATCCAAGGTATTTCCACTTACATTGTCGCGCTTACAAATACTATTAATGTCAATGATAAATATGTTACCTTCAATAAATGCCTGTTATTTAAGTTAAAATAACTGTAAGTGTACGAAAAAGCGTTTAATTTCTTCACAAGACTTACAAATTTGACAACTCTTTTGCGTACGATGGCTTTCAGTGATAATCGTGGCTGTGACAGAATGAGTTACTACTTATTTTTATTTACGTCTTATTTACTTTAAACTTTATGCAACGTTTAACTGCTCGTTTTTAATTAGCTGTCAGTCTTTAACCTCAAGTGTAAGTTGTTAGCGAATTCTTAAAGTAAAACGAAATACAAATAGGACCAAAGGCAAGTCGTCCGAAGAAGATACAATTCAACAACAACGAAACTTGCGAAAAGGTTCTATGGTTTTGCGGTACGAATAGAATTAATTTGGGCAACAGCGATATGGGCAAACAAACATTTGCATGAGAAAATGGTGTAGCGGTAAATGAAGGTGAGAAAAAAATATTATTTCACAAGGTATGACACTAAGCTAACCTTTACTTTGTGACAAGGTGATTACATAATGTATCGTCTAATTGATGATATAATTTGGGGAGCCAACCAATCATTGTTAATTGACGAGTAGTAGGTGTGACTTAATTCCCTGATGAATTGACAAATATCAATTTGTAGTCGGAATTAAAACATTTTTATACTTGTAAGCTTGCGATGGCTGCAACTCACCTGATGATTTTAATTCGCAATGTTTGTGTCAATTATCTATACAAATTATAAGACTATGGTGAGTAGAACGTAGGGGCCTACTGTGGCCTACTGTCAAACTGTCATTATGTGGTCTATAGTCCTTTAACAGGTAGAAAAATATATACTGAATACACTGAATATACTGATAAACTGAATGATGATTATGATTACTGTACCAAGAAATTGTATGTTCTATTTGAAATACGGTAATAAGCTGTTACAGTTTGTTACAACTGGCGCCGGCAGATAAGCAAATGAAACATTGTATATTTCAAACTGATAAAAATTTGAACAGAGCCATAAGAAATGTTCAATACCAGTACATTATGCATCTGTTTGCAGCTAAGTAGTTCTCTGATAATAAAGACATCACCACGCCATAACCCTTAACATAATTATGTAAACTTAGACATTGCTAAACTCATTAAGCCCACACAAGTAAAAATACCAACGATAAACCGCTTATATAAAGTACATAATTGCTGAATAACGACAATTTAATTACCAGGTACGTTTATGTCAACGCAAATGTGCGTTTTGCGTGATAAGTGTGATAACACACGGGTTTTTGCACAAGTGCGGCAATTTATTTCTCTAATGTGTTTTCACACTAGTCTTTACGTTTGGACTACATGTGACTTATTAGTCGCTATTAGCAGCGATCTGATAAAGTGCCCTATATAACGTTGGCAAAGGAATTGTGCTCAACATGCAACGATAACAAATGCCGGCTGTCGTAGTTGTCAGTTGTAAAACGATTTTAAACTCGATGAGAAAAATGTTTGTTTTTTTTTTGTTTTCTAGGTTGAGCTAGGAAAAATCAACGTTTTTTCTGTGTAAAGCGAAATAACATAAAAATCGTGTGGAAAAACAATTTAAGACTGACACTATATTACTGTCTTAAGTAATTGAAATCACAAACATCCTTATCTGCCAGATAACCCGTGGGGGTGTCACAAAACACATAAACTTTTTGTTTTACGACCACGAGACAGATAATTGTATTGACGTTCATAAAATCTAAAAGCAGTAAACGATAAACAGATATACCCAATTTTTTTTTTGAAATAGTAATTAAAGGCGTCGTTGTAAGGTCACCGCGCGCTGAACTCTTGAATGATTTTTTGATAGCAACATAATTAACAGAAATTATGAATTGAAAATACGCGTCATCAATTAAAATAGGCTTCGAGATAGAGTTTATTATACTATTTATATTAAACGATGATGGACCGTGACATCGTAAGCGATTTCAGATACTACTGTACGATATTTCATTTCAACAACACTGTATTAATTAAACAGCTTTTTAATGTGGCAACGGCCGAAAAAAGTTGATAAGCTTTAAAAATTATCGCCCAAAACAAATAAAACGAACTTCTAATAAGATTCCCATTATATCGAGAGGCCAGCAGCAATAACTCAAGTTAATTAATCATAGTTTTCGTTGCTCTCCGTAGCCGTCGACATTGTAAATCATTTGTCTAACTACCGATCGCATCACTAACAAAATGGCTGCCCACTCAAAGTTACCAACATAACAATCATTATAAATCGTTGCTTTTTAACGTCAGTTAATCGTCGCAGTCGCCCGACAACAAAGTAAGCTCAAATTACAGCCAATTATAAGCTATTCAATCCTTTTAGTGGAAATATGGTTTGAAAAAAAAACACGTCGTTTAACAATATGTGGTAATTATGAAAAAAGCGCGCGTAACGAAAGATGTGACGGGCAGTGCTACCAACATGCTTAACGAGGCAGATAGTGATGTGCAAGTATCGATAAGTAGGACGATTGACAATGGCATGCAAATAAGCTTCTAATTAGCGTTGCGATTTAAACGAAGCGTACATGACGAGCTCACACGACCAGTAGTTAAAACAAGTATTTTTTATGAATCATAATTATAAATAAGCACAAATATCTATACGATTATCTCTTTGGTTAATATGTCTATTAATCTTGTTATTGGCATAGAAAGTTTGAATATGATTGCATTTAACATATTTTTTGCCTAATCATCACTTTCTACCTCTCTAAGTAAAAATAGAAGAAATATATCTTGATAATTTGATACAACATCATCATGTCTGTTGAGACCCGGCAGTTAATGAGATCAAATTGGACCAAATAAAATACTTAAAAAAATAAACTAATCGACTAAAGAGCAACACTATAAAATAATCAAATTTCGAACACACAATGGCGTCAGTTGATAATCGGGAGCCGGGTCCCGCTCGCTCACATAAAACGTTCTTTGTCAAAACGCTTATTAGTTTTGTATGAAAAAATAAATTTTATTTTTATTATTTCCCCTTTTTTGTGTGACGATTTTGACGGGCTACGCGTTAAGCCAGTTTAATTAAAATCGAGTTCTTTACAATGTCGTCGGGTTCATAAAAATAACATTGGGTCGCAGATAAAAATGGGGATGATAAAGCAACTAATCCATGGAGTTTATTTTATGAATATTACTGTACGGATACGGAAGGAGGGACAAATTGTTATGGCGGCCCTTTGTTGACTTAAATAATGGTGTGAAATTGAGTAGGGTAGTTGTAGATTACTTGGGAATAGTAGGGGCTACTGTTTTCATTGTAAGTAATCTATTTAATTGAGTATATAGGTTTATATGGTCGTTTATATGAGGTAGAATGTAATTATGTTCATTGAAGGAACTAGCTGCTGTGTGAATTCCATTGCCTGGGTCTTAAAATAAAGGAACTTATTTGAAACATCCCGTTCAAATATGTCAAAAACCTTTACGTTAGCCTGTGTTCGTCATTTAAACACAATATTGATCACACAAACATTACTTAAAGCCGTAAGCTCCTGAATTCAATACCCAATATTGGCTCACTGCTCATCGCCCAACAAAATTACAAAGGGACAACCAAATATCTTCACCTTATGAGAAGGAAAACCTTTTTGTAATAAATTAATATATAAGGTATAATTTCAGACCATCGTCATTTAATAGACACAGATCTATATTTGTATTACTTGTTTTTTTTTTTCTTTTATTAATGTTTACATGTTTACTCTTTATATAATTTTGTTTAAATGTTAAGTCAACCATTTTTTGTATTGTCCTGTGTGAGTCTAATAAATACTTCTCTGTCCTCTTTCTTTCTTTCTTTATTAGTAAGTACTAAAGAACTATGTTAGTAAATCACAAAAAAAAAACAAACAAACGCAATCAAGTGAAAGCCATCAATCCGAGCTTCCAAAAACATGCCCGATGCACTGCAGCATCGTGGAAGCCCCAACAACTTCTTAAGATCATTATTTTATTGTACTCGAAGGGCATTAAGTGCCCGCTGAGTACAGCTGACCCATAGGGTACACGAGTAAAACCACAGATACGAATTACAATAAAAGAAAAAAAAACTAACAAGCCATAGACAAAAAAAAAATAGATTCGCGCCGAAAAAAACGAAAATTTTCCACACAAATCCGGGACACATCGTAAACGAGACAAGAAACTATAAATTCATGACGTTATCATCATAATTATGTTATCAACGTTTTAATTGCAGCTAATGGGTCGATAGTTACAATGTATTCGGGCTATAGGCTATCGGGAAACAGTAATGAAACAGAGCACGATAGGGTCAAACGGCCATGATATTGTTTCAAAATAGTTTTATTGCTCTGTATTTGTTTTAACATCTAGTTGGAGTCATAACTTACATTAATGTTAGACTAATTAGGCACTTATTTTGAACTAGCTTCCACCCGCGACTTCGCCCGCGTTTAAAGACTCATTCACACACTCGGCAATAGTAGGTTTCCATAAAAGCGTTTTTTTTTAAATCGGTTGAGTTTAGGTTGCCTCCGCCATCCAAACTTACAAACCTTACCATGAGATTTGAGATTGTTGTGTAGTACACACGACGGCCAATCAAACTATAAAAAACCAGTTTACGCGGATCTCTCATTGTATAAGAAATCTATACAAAGCGAGGCCAAGTAATACTGGAAATGCACAGCTTCATGTGCCGCCGTGTGTACAGCCGTAAATGTTCCGCTAGTGATCATGAGTTTTGCCAAAGACCGTGTATGGTTTTAGGAAGTACACTGCCTATAACCCAGACTAACTCGGGTCGAGATTTAGTAATGTTGTATATACATAATTGTATCTTCTTGAGAAAGCCCGGCTGCCTGACCTCTAGCGGGTGACTTCCACAGATTGAATTGATTGGTAGTAATTATTATAGAATGAAAGCTATCTAGGTGTGGCCTTCACGGATTTGGTAAACACCATCAAACTGAACCACATCCTTAAATATGACCACAATTTTCTTAAAAACGTTGTATAGACACCCTTGTAGACTAGACTGCCTAGCTAGCTAATAATCGTTTGTATGCATAATTGGTGTAAAAAGACCAATAACAATGCCGAAAGGAACTTGTTTCTTCCCGTCATTGTGATATCTTTTTTGTTCTGGACCATACCTGGGGCCTTAGTCTGCTATTGCAATAGTGTCAGAATGGTCTATAATTGATTTAATAAGGCCCCTAGCCCACGGCGTATTGAAGCGCGTTCGAAACTCGTTTGACGTGCGTACAAAGGGTAATTCGTCTGCACGGGGCCTTATTAAAACAATGATAGACCATTCTGACACTATTGCAATAGCAGACTAAGGCCCCAGGAAACTTTCTAGTTACGGAGATATTTTAGATCAAAGTTCACATTTTTACACAAGTTTTTAATGTTATAACTTTAGCTTATACTTTTATGACCCCTGTACAATGCAATGCATCCATCAGCCTAATCCTACCGTACGGTGATTTTTCACCCCAAAACAAAAGTACTTTCGCAGCAACTAATAGGTAATTAATTTTTTTTTGCGTAAAGTTATTTAGTTTGCTGTACAGAATGCTTGGTTGACGGCTTCGTGAAGGGTCTTGTTACACCCTTTAAGAGCGGCCAACCCGTCATACTTTTCATACAAAATTAAATGCTCGTACGTGATTATGCAGTTGTTACACATCTATCTTTGATTTTTTTGAACTAATAGGTATTTCGTGCACTATATCTAGGTTTCCATGGAAGCCAAAAAAAAAAATGTAGAAACAAATTCAGTATAAGCCTCCAAAAATTACTGTTTTGCACAAATTTTAACTTAACTTAACTTTGGCCGTTCATAATGTACTCATAAACCGTAAAAGTAAAGAAAACATCTCGATAGAAACCTTGCACATGTAATGGAGATTCTTAATGACAAATATTTAATTCACACACTTGTAAGACTTATTCAAAAACACGTATTTCTTGGAACAAGTTTAAGAAATTTTCAAACACTCCTTTTCGTTCAATGTCATCGCGTTAGGCGGTATGAGGTGCGCGGGAGACGAGACGTGCGGGGTCGGGGCGGGGTAAGACGGGGAAGTTGAAAGAAAATCGTCGCTGTGGCTCTGGATGAAACAACAAGCTTTTCGACCATGCTCGCGTTGACGATAGACGGACCGGAAAGGGCCCTCTTAAAGTGACCAAGGAAAATACATTTAGGTCATCCTACTGAATTTTCTCCACTACTTCCGTTCTTGCTAGTTGCTAGTGTGTATTGGGTCTTGGACCGAACGCCCTTCTAATTCAAATCGTAGTGAAAGCCAGTACAAAGTGCTTTTAGAAACAAATAAACCTACAGTGAATATTAAACTCATTTAGGTTCAAAGATCGACTTGTTGTGTTAAATCATAAATAATTAATCTAATCGATTCTTATAAGTGCGGTATATGACATAATATTTAATGCCATTGAGGTTGATAATTTTTTAGTAGTTTAAAAAGCAGTGTTTCTACATCGTTCTCACATATATGTATAATCTCAACTGTATAAATAATGTAAGCAAGATCTTGTAAAATGTTTTGATTGAAAAGAGTGTCCATGGAGTTTCTTGCCATTCTTCTCCATAGAGTTTTACGCTTTGGAATGGGCAACTACAGTACTTTCACAAGTTATTATGTCTTGTGTATGTGACTGTAGCTTCGCCTTCTTTGTTTTTCTGACATTCAAAAGTGCCTGTTGGTGGTCTAATTAAAATAAATGCTTTCAGTTTGAGTTTGAGTGGTTGATTATGCTCATAATGCTGCACTAATCGGGCTTCCAATAATGTGCACCTGTTATACATCTAATTATACGTAGAGTAGTAATTGTGTTCTTTAGACTTAGCGGTTAGAAAATACTGTCCAATTTATTTAAATAATGTTTAGAAGTTGTCGAGGTCTTCTCTATACAAAGCCTAATGGCGCCCTAACTGGGACTGAAAACGGCCAATCAAAAACTGAAAACGGCCAAGCAAAAACTGAAAACGGCCAAGCAAAAACTGAAAAAAAACTAGTCAAACAACCAAAAAGATCTTCTCAATTCACTAAAGAACCCTAAAAAAGAAGACTATAGCAACAACGACTAATTACGAGCTATACGTTGTAATTAAATCATAAAATTTTAATTGACTTTATAAGATATGTGTTATAAAACATATTAATTGAGTACATCTGTGACGGCTTATATACGTGCCTATGTATTTACATATATTATAATTGTGATTAATGTTGCAAGATGGATGTTAGATCGAGATGATATAGTTTCAGTGTGAATTCTCTTGTACGCGGAATTATAAGTTAAGTACCTATATTTTTTTCTTGTTTAACTAGTTTTTGCAGTTTCATTCGACGATTACAACACTCTTAACTACTTAAGTATATCAGCTGGTTTTCACGGCTACAAAGTTAAATAAAAAGTAATGGTACAGTGCTATCATTTTACGCATCTAGGTAAGACAGGCTATCTAGATAATTAGATAGATAAGAACATTTTCTTCCCAGTGATTTGGGTAAAATGAATGTTTGATATCCGTTTTTATTTTCTAAAAATCCTAATGGACCGATATTAGACAGTTCAAAACAAAAAAAGAGACTACTTTACCGTAATAATGAATGTACCAAAAGAAGTTCTTACGTTACGAAAAAAAAACATTAGTTGAACTTAAAAACCAATACACAAAGAGACCACACAAAATCCCGTTGATATAACTAAACTAACGGACGAAATAACGGCATTTTTCCTAATTAACCAAGTTAGCTCAACGGTAAAATTTAAACAAGTAAAGCAGCTTAAAAGGATAATCTGACTTCAACAAGACAATAGAAATAAACAAACTTATTTATTAAAACCTCTTTGAACGTCAAACAATAATGGATTAAAAACATAAAAGGTCTATCTATGGGCGCCTTCAATAGCTCATGGTAACCTTTTTATACCAATGGTCTTTAAAAGAAGATGCCAATCATAGTTTATGAACATCTTTCAATTTTTGCAAATGCCTAAATAATATAACTACAATCATGACTTTTTTCTTGTCCTGGTTTGACATAATCTAACTACGACCTTTCAAATCTTTAATAAACTAACAGAAAAAGATCACGATCTTTGTAATTGACAGATTGGCATATTTACTGATAACTGTTCCTAAAGATCACCGCCATTAGTAAAAATAACAAAGAACATTCAGAACACAAAAATAGAATGACTAAAAATAAAATAATTCCTAAATGCCAGACTTTAATCATCTAATTCCAACAAAAAATAAAAGAACCTCACGAAATGCCAACCTTACAAATACATGCAGCTTTATTTTCGCGCCAAACAGATTAATCTGTTACTTTCTTTTTACAAGCAAAGACAACGATCTCAACGTACCTACTCAGATAACGGGCTTTTTATCATAATGGTTTCGTGTACCGATAAGCTACTACTTTTTTTAAACATTTTAATTCTGTCAACGAAGCCGACGTATCTTTACACGCGACGACCGGGGCAAATCGATAATCTTTTGTAGTAAAAAAAACTGTTATAGTTTAAAAAAAAATGTGACCGTGTCAGTCTTGCTTTAAAACGTGTGATAAACAGAAGAAAAAAGGTTTATGTGGTACAAACACAAATATCTCATGATACTTTTCGTTAACAAGCAGCTATAACTTCATGATTTATTGATCACGAAAGCGCATTTGTAATGATAGGTTGCTACCCCACTGCATACATCCACTGTAACCTGCAATTGAGCTTTACAACCGTCCATACATTCAAAACAAACGTACAAGAACAACTACCATACCCACGTATATTATCGACTATAATACACTCAATTAATATCGATATTTATTTCAAATTATTCGTCGTTATTAGGAAATTTGGAAGCAGGAAATGAAAATCTGTTGAATAATTGAAACTGTATGTTAAACTTTTAAAAGCTTATGCAACCTCAATGAGAGATAATTAAGTGCATAAGTAAATGGACTTCCCTTAATAACTAAGTGCCTAATGGGCGTTTTATAATATTTTATAACGAATGGCCGGACTGAAGCCGCCATTTTGATAATTAAAATGGTAGTGGATAGGAAGTAGCTACGTTTTAATTAAGAAAATAAAAATCAGTGTGAATACTATTCGCAGAGAATAATTTAAGTCTATTATATTTTCATAATCCGTAAAAATAACGTTAAAAAAACGCGTCGGCAGACAGACACAAACAAAGATTAACGGTACCTGCTTAAAAATAAAAATGTAGATAAGATATTCAAAAATCTAAACGCCTGAATTCTATAATATCTGGTTTTTAATCGTCAATTTGCCGCCGGAAATTCAAATCAGTTCCAAATTCGACAATAAAAGTCGTATTATTGAATAATTTGAATCATAAAACTAGGTAATTTGATCGTAGAAAACGCAATTAGCTAATGATAGGATGTGAGTTATGTTGTCATTGGTTGATGATGAGTATGACGACACAATTATTAAAAAAATGTTCCCTATAGATTTTTCCAACTTAATGGTGATAAAATCTGGAATATACCAAGCAGATCAATTAGAAAAAACACAGCTGAGTGACCAAAAGGACAACCTGACAGGGATAGGGCAGAAACCTATAATACTCGTACAAGTCAAAAACCATACAGGCAGATCACTATTTTAAGAATAAAAAATCTGAAAAGCACAAACCAAGTGTCATTCGAAAACAGAATGAGAAAATCAAGCCGTACGCAAAATAGACGGTTTGGACATGGAGTTCCGGACACAATACAAGATAATCAAGATTAAACAATAGTAAAACGTAATTCTGACATTTGAATAAGGAAGGATTCTGCGGTGCGCGTTTGTTTCAACGGTATTGTACCGAGGTATTGCCAGACGCTTTAGGAAAAACCAACGATGGTTATTGGCATAACACCAGGAAATCTAGACAAGAAAGGCCTATGCATTGACATGACCTCAATACTGTGAAGACATATTTAGTTATAGACAACTAGCTTATGCAGGCGGCTTCGCCCGCGTGGTTCGTTAATATCCCACGGGATCAAACAACCGGAATAACAAGTATCCTATGTGTTCATCCAGGTTATAAACTATCTTTGTGCCAAATTTTATCTAAATCCGGTTAGTTATTTTTGCGTGAACAGACATCCAGATATCCATACATCCTCCCAAACTTTTTATAAAGTAGGATTTATTATAAGAAGATTTCGGGTCAGACTACGCAGACCAGGGAAAATTTGCAGAACAGGGAGCAGGCCTATACTCAACAGTGGTTGGAACAAGGCTGCTATTGATGATGATCACAAAAAGGGATGAAGGTACCAACTTCTTAGATTACCGAAAATGATACAGATCAAAACAATGGCTCAGTAACGGAATGAAAGGAAGACCCAGAAAGTAATGACATCATCCTGACGATATTCCAGTTTTTTGTGGTCAACGCTTCACGGTTTTTTTCTTCCATACATCAGCCGTCGTCAAATCAAATCATCTTTTGCACAATTCATTAATACAGAAAGATTCCTGGGTATGAGTTAATTCAGAAACCGACTGACCGATGCGTATGAAAAGATGGATGTATTGTGTGAGGAATGATTTGAAAGAGAAAGGAGTAAATGATGCCGTGACGTCTGACAGGGGAGAATGGAAGAAGAAAATGTGTTGCGCAGACCTCAAGTACATAGAATGGGACGAGGGCTGGAAGACGATGACTATGCGTCGGAAAAAACAAGAGGAACATTTCTCCGAACGTAAGTTTTTTGGGTTCCGATTGTAAAGTTTTTGTTCAAAGACATGACTTGACCTGCCTTTGGGAAACAAAAAATAATAGGCAATGTGGCTTTTCTCATGAGGTCATGATAACAAATTATAGCCTAATTAGCCAAATATTTGTGGGAACATGGTTTTTTGTATTAAGTTTAATAGTTTTTTTACCGTACGTACCAATATAATAAAAAGTAAGATGATTAATCAAGTGATTACATATTCGAAGTTTTTATTTTTAGCTCCATAACATTAGTAATATGGAGATTACAAGTATTTATATTTGCATTTTGTGTTAAATCTTAAATACTGTGGGAATTTTCCAAAAACGTTTACGGGTATTGTTCGATGAAATCATGGTCCCTTTTGGGCGCCACGTTTTAGAATATCAGTATTTTGTTGCTAAGACAAATATTGATCTATGAAAACAGGACCTGCTTTCTAAACGCACACCTAACGCAAAATCTTGAGCTAAATCTTCGCTAATATTTAAATTCTAATTGAAGAGACTTTCTGTATTAAAATTGGACTGGTAACACCTAAACCATGTTTTAAGTATTAATGTTTAAAGTTTATGGCCAAAAGGAATTAAGATAACTGAAAAAAAAAATGGCTCATGCAGTCAGATGTTAATCGTAGAACTGTACATAACTAACGTATGCATTTATTTTTACCATAGAAATTACACAAATAGTATTGGGTCTTTTGAAGCAGAAAACAAGTCCGAAGGGATGAAAATTTAAAATCTCTGTCCTAACCACATTTTAAACCCAGTTTAGCACACATTATGGTCCAATGATCCTACCGGACAGGATAATAACGGAAGCTCATAATTTGGACTTACCTCCAGGAAACCGGTGTGGGAATATCCTGCCGTGCCTGTTGATGAGCCAGGGGTACAGTGTGTAGGACTCCCGGGGGACGGGCGGCGCAGGGTGTGGGGGCGGGTGCGGCGGCAGAGGTCCTCCGAAACCCTGCTGCTGGTGCGCCAAGGCCGCGGCAAGAGCAGCTCCTTGGAAGTGCGCTAAAAACTGGTGGTGATGACTCTGCGCGTCCAAATACGGCAGCCTCTTCAACTCGGGAGAAGGAAACACCGCAGGCAACGCACTCGGCCTTAACAACGGTCTGGGCGAAGGACTTCTCGGGGACGCAACCGGCGAAGGAGAACCAGGACTCGCCAGCGGCGGCGACGCATGCTTCGGCCGCTCCGAACCACCCACTATACTGTCTATACTAAATCCTATCTTCGGCTTCGATGGCACCGCCACCACAGGGGTCGGTGCGAGAGGCATCATGCTTTTACACACAACGGGTCCGTCACAAAAAATAATAATACACCAAATCAGAAGCACATGTCACACAGAACACAATCCATCGTGACGCGAGCGCGCGATACGAACGCCAAGGCGGCGCGCGGCCGAATGAGCCCTCCGCGCTCGCGAGACGCCCGGCGACACGGAAAAAAAATAACGAACATGGACTCCTCACCTCCTATTGGACGGTATTTACCGAGGGGTGGCGACAGATCTCCGAGCTGCACTCTTTATTTGATTGTCTGCAGCGCGATTGGCCAGCAGGAGTGTAGAGGTGTTATTTGAATTTGGAACGCTTTCCCAGTGGGCGGTTTGAGTTAAGAGCTTGTGATTCAGCCGGCCGTATGGCGTATTACACCAGATTTGTGGCGCGAAACGCGTCGAGTGGTGCTTTCGAATTTAGCTGGTTATGATTCAATTAAGGCGTCGATTGGGTGGGTAATCGCGGTCGGCTTGCTCGTTTTGGGCGCTAGTCGGCTCGCGCTGCGCTCACCCGCTTCGCTCGCCTCCGCTCGGTATAATACTTTTTAATTAAGTCCGATGCTTTATTAGCTTAATGTCGCGAGATAAACGTGGATTTTTCAACGATTCCCGCCAATAATTGATTCTTACAAAATGGCGGACGTTTATAGTCGCGTTCGGTTTAATTAATTTTATTGATAATAAAATAATTTGTTGCAGCGGCCGTACGATTGTTTTCTTATGTAGTTGAATTAATTTTTAATGAAACCCGATAAAGTTTGAATTTCACGGATATTTTCCACCATTACAAACTAAACAGTGTTTGGTAAATAGTTGATTTTTTAATTAAAATTGTTATGCTTTATAGTCTGTGGTGCGTTGTGATTGATTTTTGTTTATAAAATACAGATTGCTTACTTTATGATACATAGTCATTATGAAACATTGAAGTAGTACATACAAAAGAGTACCAACAATTATTTTCATATAGCCTTTTTAGACAGTTTATTTTTAATTTTAATTTAAATGGTAAACAGGTCGCTACTTATTTTCTTTAAATAATGTAAGTACGGATTAATAATTATCAAAAGCTATGATTATTCATGATTTTCTAGTTTGTGTTTAAAATTATTCCTGTGAAAAATTACTTTAACTCGTTTGAAAAATACTGCTAGAGTTACTATATTTTTAGGTTGATTGAAAACAATTGTACAATGGTAGGTTTTAATTCTCAAAGCCGTAGTTAAATCAGTTGCGTTTCAAAGGACCAAATTAAGTTTACCTAAATGACACATCCTAATAAAAATTGATATTGTTTGCCGAACAATAATCTATAGACCATTTTATTTTGTTTTCTTTCTTATTGAAAAGGCTTGTTTTATCTCTTTAGAACCTAGCTTACCTAAAAATATGAATTGGAAAATATTATTGAGAAATTATAGGAGCCAGATAACCTATAGATAGGTACTACCTAGATCCAGTTTTCAGAAGCTTTTGGGGGTCCATGACTATACCTAAGGTGGGTAGAGTCATAGAACCAAGAAAGTTTTTTTTAAATAAGCTCGTCCCCAATGGATGGATTGGATGGATTTATTATGCCTTTTGTAGGTTGTTATGGTAATAGCATTAGGGCATGTGATGTGAAGGAATGTGCAAGAAGGAAGGAGCAGAAATGTCGTGAAGAAAATTTTGAGTACCTATAGATATGAATGTGGATAGCTTCAAGAGTCGGTGAAGATCAAAGACATGAGACTGTGTGAAAGATGTAATTTATATCTAGAAAGAAGGATGGCTGGGGTGACGACTCATAGAGAAGTGAGGAAGAAGATAACTTTTTAATATTTTTAACAAGTTTTGTATTTTCTTGGTCTATCATCTAGTTTTTGATGTAAAAGGCAACACGTTTGTGTTTTATCACTTGCTTCGATGAAGGAAAACATCGGTGAGGAAAGGAGCATGGCTGGGAGATATTTCGAGAGCCAAGTCAGAGGCCCATGGGCGGCATGAGAACTCTGACACCAGGTTAGGCACCATACAAAAAGAAGATGTAAAAGAAACACGAAACCAGAAGCATGGACGTATAAAAAATCGGGAACTAAGTGATTGAATTTTTTCTATGAAACGTCATTCCTGATCACTACGATTTTTACACCATTTCACCACACAAGACATGCTGTATTTTATACTTTTTCGCCGCGTGGACTGTGTTGACACTGTTGGACGTTTGCGCTCGTAATGGCTGACTAATGTTGTGTGCTTGCGGCGGCTGTCGTACAGCGAACTGACCGACTCTGAGTGACACAGTATTTTGTTAGCGATAATCTATCCGACCTTTTTATACGTCCATGACCAGAAGAAACATGAAGAACATCTAATGTTTTATACCTTGCGGTAATTGTGGGGATTACCTGGATACCTAGACCAGTGTCGTTACGAGTTATAGCCATGGCTCCGACTTGCTTTTTGTAATTTGAAGCGAGTAAATTAATGAAGGATAACTTCGTGAGGAAACCGGCATAATTATTCTCTAGGATATGCTAGTTCTAACCAACGAATTTGAAGAAATGACTGTGACATCTACTAATCCGTACTGGGCCCGCGTGGTGGATTACGGGCAAGAGGGAGAGCCCTCGTAAGCCTCTCGATATTGCACCCCTAAGACGATCCACAGACCCACCATCTGCCTAGCCCTTGTATTGTATTGTATAGCGGGCTGATATCCGCAACTCCAACTCCAAGCGCGTATTTTGCATGCGGTGCCTAGCTCTTTTCCCAATTCAGTTAAGGTCGGCTTCAAGTCTAACTGGATGCAGCTGAGTACCAGTATTTTACATGGAGCGACTGGCAATGTGACCTGCATATCCCAGTAGCTGGATATGGGTTTTTAGGTGTCGAAATAACGGATTAAGAAGGATGCGCCAGAGTAGCCCGCAAAATTCAAATTTTCTTACGTTTTTTGCAATTTGCAGGTGATTCGCGACCGTAACAAATATGGCTTTACAGAGTTACAGAAAATAGGTTCATCCGTTCAGGAGTTATAACGCCATAGACAGACACAAAGATACACACTTCAAACTTATAACAGCCCTCTTTTTTTCGGGTGTTAAAAATAAGATTAATTTAGTAAATTTGATTTTTTATTTAAGTATCTACCTTCTAATGGCTATGAGACCCACTCCAGCTAATCTAAAAAGCCTATATCGAGGTATGCTAGATTAAAACTCCGAGTTTTCCTCGATTGGTCTATCGCGGAAAAGGTTGTATAACTAATGGTAGAAAATTGCTCCAGTAATCAGGATATATGTATGTAAAGACGGCCGTAAACAGTTTAAGCTAAATAAAGCAATTTAATTAAATGGGCAATTCAAAGCTAATAGGGAAATTATAATTAAGTAATTATACATAGGAAACTACGGCACAGAACTTAGGTATTTAGTGTAGGTATTTTCTAACTGCTTTATTTGCAAACTATAAGCTTTTATATATTCGTAACTGTCTAGGTAGGTATACATAAGGCTGGAATTTATAAAAACATTATCATCATTCTCCTGCCCTTATCTCAATAATTTAGGGATCAGCGCAGCATGTCTTCTTCTTCCATACTTCTCTATTACTCGTCATCTCAGCAGTAACCTCATTTCTAGCCATATCACACAGTCCGTCCATCGTTTCTTTGGTCTTCCTCTACTCTTATAGCCATCTACATTCATACTCAGCATTTTTCTCACTACATTCTCCTCATTTCTCCGCATCACATGTCCATACCACGAATATGGGTATTCCACACAACTTTTCAGTCACCGGCCCCACTTTCAGTGTACTCATTCCTTATTTTATCCATTCGTGTTACACCACACATCCCCTTAGCATTCTATAAAAACATAATCTGATCATAATATGCCCACTGCTGGGATACGGCGTCCTCTCTATAAGATGGCGTGGGCCCAAAGCGGCGGTACTTTCATACAAATCAACAAGCTTGGCTAGCCCTTATAACATACAACTCTTCATGATGTTAGGGTTTCTGAACAGCCTGCTTCCATTATGGGCTTGTCGTATTGTTGGCCATTAAGCACGCCACTGGCCCCTAACCAACCTCACAGAACCAGTGTGGATATCCCATGCCTTGAAATGTTTGGTTCTTGGACATGCTGGTTTCCACAGAATGTTTTTCTTCACTGGTTTGCGGCGCGTTACTGATGACATAAATTATCTAAGTAAAGTAACCATACGACTCGTTAGTTATGGAGTTGCCACCATTGGGCCGTCACTGTTGTTACAGCTGTGACTTCCGGTATGTTGGTATAAACCTATATCAAAATTAGATAGGAAGACAGGAATTTCAGAGTAAATAATAACGATGCTGCCAGCCTTCTTGGCACTATTCCTGTTGACATGACAGCAATTTTGAATCTCTCTAATGCTTTTCTTCTTTTCTATTTATGTACAACATTTTTTTTTTTTAAGTTTATTATAAATAATACGATTATGAGAAAGTTGGTTTTGAATCATACGTATGTACCTAGGTTTACCTTAGGTATTTATGTTCACGGCTGCACCTACCTTCTAAGTCGTAAAAAATCCACATAACATCCTACAAAGAAGACTCCGCGGCATACTTATCTAACCTATGACCCGGTTTCACCACCCTACAATCACCGATCACCAACCGTGGTGATTAAGGCAATCATCCCCGATACAGCGTGCCTACTTTCGATGTAACTGAAGACTTCCTGTCGACCTTTAGTTCTGTAGTTTCTTTTAACAAATAAAACTTTCGCACTTCAAGTTTGAAGTTTATTTAAACAACACTGTAATAATATACGAGTATCTACATGGCGAAATTAACTGAGACAATAAATTGTTGATTCATATAATATGCATAGTTACCATTGTTTCATTGAAGGATAGTCGACACAAAAATAATAGGATCTTGTAACTTTCCTTTACTGATAAACGCATGCAGGACTTACATTTCAGCAAATATAAACTTACTTACTTGCATATGTAAAGAAATACATTTGATTTGCATATAGAAGGGTGACTGGTAAAAAATGCCTAAATGGCATTAAGTCCGCCTGTGATTTGTGCTTTTAGTGTTAAATAATTATATAAGAATTCACACACTTAAAAAAACGTTCTTATAGTGATTCAAAATCCAAATTACTGGCCCTTACTTAATACGAAATATTTTATAAAAATATTTGTAATGTAGATATAATTTTTTTAGGAACCTATTAGACTCAGAATCTATCTAGCAAAATATTAATCTAGTCTTCATCATCGGGTCGCGAAAATTCCAATAGGATCTCCTAGTCTCAATATGCTTTCTAAACGTTCTCAACGTGGAACTTATAAGATAGCTGCCAAAATGTACCTCTGTCTATCTCATGTAGAACTACAGGCCTGCTAATACCAGCTGATAGCTACAACAAACATTCCCATAGCCCCGAACAAATAATCGCGTAGTTAGAGCCCATTACGGCGCCATCTTGGATTCAGTTGAGATAAAATCAAATCTTCTGAACACTATAACACCTTTGGATTGCACACAACTGGTATTCAGTTATTCAAATGTGGTCACGACTCTGGCCGCTCCCTTGGAACGAGGCGTGATAATAGACTGATTCAATAGTCTTGTGGTAATTGTGTCTAGTTAAATATTTGCTTGGTAAGGAAACTTGTAATTTGGTGCGAGTATATTCAGTTAGGTGGTTGCTAAAAATAATGCAGTCTATAAATAGGTTTTTATAGACAGACAAATTTGTTATTTTTTTGTATTTGTGCCTGGGAACTGTTGAGTTGGTCTTGTGGTTGCAAGCACTATAACTACTGAGCTTGGTCCTGGGTTCGATTCCGGTGTCGGGTGAAGTAGTCTCAAGGAGTCTGGATACGTGCCGGAATAAACCGGCAATAGACTCGCCCCCTATTACTTACATGAGACTTAGACATAATTATTGGGTGTGTCAAGTTATTTCTTGCAAAAAATAAATAAAAAGCATCCTAATTGTTAAAAACAAAAACCTTGTGATTGCATTTTCTTTTTTCAAAATGAATCTTAATGAAGTGGTAGGTTGATGACAAGGTTTTGGGGAGTCTGCCCATTGCATAACCAAGTACAGTCTACCTATCCCAAACATCAAAATCCGCTCAGACGTCAAAACGTCAGAACTTTTCAACTTTGAAAGGCTAAACCTAGAAAAAGTTACTTTTAAATTAATACTAGTATTATGGATTTCAAAACCCCAATCAAAAGATTAGAGAAAATTACTTATTTTGCATCACACTCGTTACATGGATCTTTATTATTGTGTACATAAAAACGAAAACATTAACTATAAAAGTTTTTCATAAATTTTGTTTTAATAAAAATATTAAAAAATAAAGAAAATGAGTAAATGGACTATAATTCTACGGGTTAGGATCTGAGGTAACATAACTGTTACAAACATACTAGGTTGATAAACTGAGAACTTTTTACCCTCCTCAGTCGGGTAAAAAGACAAAAGTAGTATGTTGTTTCTGACTCAGTTAAGATGTGGCCATCTCATGCGGTGGCCCGCATCCGGTCTGACCGGAAACTGATTCGAAGTAACGTAGAACAAGTTGAGAACATTGTGGACGTTGATAAACATAATAAGGTGTTGAAAGTTAAAAAGAAAACTAGCTTTATCGTTTTAGGTTAGTAGGTTTATTGTTTCAAATCTTTTATTGAGCAAATAAATCAGAAATGTTAAACTAGATTTTCAACTTTATCGTTAAAGCATAAAGTTCAAGGTTGATTGGGAAAATTTGACATTTTCGCATAGCTTAATGTGCTGGCGTCTGTACAGTAGGTAATCTTAAATTGGATTCAGTAATACGTAAGTACCTACGTATCAATGTTTTTCGGCATCTTAAAAATTATAAACAGAAAATTGTTAATTATCCAGGTAATACATAAGCAGGTACAATTATACACAAGAGATGTTAATATAGGTAATATTTTGTAATATAGGTAATATTTTGTTGATATAGGTAATATTTCAAGCCACTCGTTGGCTTGAAATATTACCTCAAACAAGTAAATATAGTGTTGTTGCTATTGAATCCCAACCTAGAGAGTTAGTCTGTAACAATTGTGTTACAGACTAACTCTCTAGTTTGGGATTTAACGCAACATTTAACGCAATCAAAACATTGGTTTTGATTGCGCTAAATGTAAAGCCGCCGTGGTGTGAAAAAAAAAAGCATTACCCAGCAATAATTTTTGCGTAAAGTTACTTAGTTTGTTGTACAGAATGCTTGGTTGACGGCTTCGTGAAGGGTCTTGTTTTATAAAACCTCATAACATAAACCTAATGTATTTCATAACTACTCCTCATGAAATAAATAATACTTAGTTACATTTTTAACTTTGAGACGTCAAAATAAGCCACCTCACAAAACACAAAAGGTAATCTGAACTTTCAACAAACTATCCTTTTGCCCGCTGCTTCACTCGCGTGGTTTTCAGTAATTGTTCCAACTACCTACAAAATACCGGGACAGCTGTAGTCTTGTACAAATTTGACGGCACGGTTGACACAGTGACTGAACGATTGACTACTGCGTTGCGTGTCGTAGGTTCGATCCCCGCACGGAACAAATATTAGTATGGCCTACAAATAGGTCTGGCTGTTTGTGTGTGTGAGTTTAAATGTTTGTAAACGCACACACAATACAGGAGAAATTCCAAGTGTGGGGCAACGTTTAAAAATCTCGGCGTTTACTGAACATCCAAAGACGGGACAAACTGATACCGAGTATTACATTCAGGAAGCCACAAAAGTAGCTTTTTTGACCCTCAAAAAAAGCGCCAAGTAACTCGAAACTTAACTTATAATTGTGCTGCTTACCTCCTAAGTGACCTACAGCGGCGTAATGGATGCTAAGCAGCAAGGCTCGGTTAAAAGCGTACGCGCATAAATGCAGTGTAGTGTTGCGCTTCACTGGTTGCCGATTGTCGATGCAGTAGGGATGGGGTGGTGTCGATGTCGATGGTTGCGAATTTGTTTTTTTAATTTCTTAACTAGTTGCGCGCTACCTCTGCTCGCGTGAAATTATTGGAAAAAATGATTATTTCCCTTTTTGAATCGAATTTTGTTGCCAATTTTAAAGGCTTTAATTTTTTAGCACGGAACCCGAATTCTTATCCTCTAACCCCTAACATCAAACCCCTCCCGCTCTGGGCTGAGCAGGAGGGAGTGTCAGACTTTTACTGACTAAAACCCATCCATGTTCCTTCCTTTGCCCTTTGTGTTCCAGGGCCGCGGTATCTCTTTCGAACAGTTCCGCAACCCTGGCAGGCATCGGTCCTTACGGACCCCTTCCTGTTTGCTGACTCTCTATGAGGCGCGCGTGGAACACGAACGCGCCGTCGACACGGCCTGTCGTCATAAGACGGACGGACGGCGAGCTAGCCTATAGCTCACCGTCCACAGGCACGCGCCTACGGTTGCCGGGGGTCACCACGTGGCCCCCGACACCCGGTGCGTCTCCCGCGGCGGCTGAGACGTGAGGCTCTCTCCCTCTCACGTCCCGCCACCTCCTTCGCTAGCATGACTACTTCGCAGAAGGAAATGACGGCGTCCCATTCCCTCTCGCTCCGGACCATGGATTGAACCAGGGCCGGACGCGCGAGGTCGCTGCCGCCAATGTCATTTAGTAGGTTAAGTTAAACTTTATAATATCAGCTATCAGCCAGTAAGTAAAAGTCCCGTCAAATTCCGTCCAGCCGTTTCGGAGATTAGCGAGAACAATCAACAAACAGACAGACATAAATTGAAAAAAATGTGTTTTTGTTATACATGCCGTATATATTTTCACATGCATTCAGTAAAAAGCTGTTATTTTGAAATTCCAAACAGACACTTCAATTTTATTTATATGTATAGATAAATATAAATTTAATTTGTGTGAGAAGTGATTTGGAAGAAAATGGAGTGAATAATAGCGTGGTGGTTGTCCGGAGAGACTGAAAGAAGAAACCGTGTCGCGCCGACCCCAAATAAATTGGGTTAAGGGCAGGAGAATGATTCTTTTACATTGTGATATACTATTCAATTTTACACGGCGTTAAAAAACTTAATCTGTTAGTAATTTATCTTTCCTGCCTGAGAAAAGGTGATGGCTGGTGGTGGTTTTTGGGCTAGATTTTCAGACTAGTATTTTGAACAAATGGTTTTTTTTAATTGTTAATCTATCGTGAAATCTCAGGAATTAACTAATAAGTAGGTAATAGGACACTTTCAACTTGTCTCTATAGTTATCTAGTACCTAGGTAACTTAGGTAGTCGATAGTTATGTAACTATTCATGCAAGATTAAAATGATATTACTCAAAGCAACTAGACAAGACCTGTTATTACTTATTAGCACCAGTAGGATATTAAACAGTCGATAATATCTATAACTAGTCTATGGATTTAGCCACAGATTATAAAATTGCATTGATTAAAGAGGTTTTAATTTAACTTTATCTTGTCTTTAGTAATCATGGTTTAGTAACTGGTGTATTAATTATAACTTTCTCGTTTAACTTAGTAATACATAATATACGTAAATGTAGGATTAGACATGTATACTCTCTGAGGGAAAACTTGTTATTTAGGTATCTACTTATATTGAAAATGCTTTGCACAGAAGAAACTTATGACTTACGAGTTACAACGTACATACTAGTTAAATAAGTTAGATACGAACTCTTTACTATTAAGTAGACCAAAGGTCAAACTTAAATTCAAACTCAAAGCATTTATTTCCATTAGACCATTACAGGCACTTCTGAAAGTAAAAAAAAAAAAAACAAAAAAAAAAGAGAAACTACTGTCACAAGTCATAATAACTTGTGAAAGTACGTTGTAGTTGCCCATTCCAAAACTTAGATCTCTATGAAGAAGACTGGTCAAGAAACTCCATGGACACTCTTTTAGGTTATGAGAATTAAATTTTAAATTGTTGCTTATAATTTAATTTCAGCGAAATCAACTTCCCTTAATCATTTTGATTATCACATCAGTACAATTCCAAACAAAGTATTAAATTACGCATAATTATCATCTTGAGTTTTATATCTATTTATAACCAAGTCTTTAAAACAATCAAAAGCATCACAATTAAAATAACATCAAGCACTCACAATTATCCACTCTCACAAAAACAATTAATCTTACGGAAGTTAAATCCATCGACGTTTTTTATCGATATGAGAGTAGCATCACTAATAGCATCAATCATAAAAACGTGGCTGGTAAACAATGGGCGCGGGTGGGCTGCGGCGACGCGGGCGGCCGACACTTTAGCGACACTTGGGAACTATATCGATACTGCCACAACACTATTTTAATTAATTGGTTTCCGTTACCAAAATAGTTGTCTACTTGGTTACCCTGTCGGGTAAAAGGCGTGGTAATAACTGATTGGTTCAGCCAAGACATTCAGCCATCTTTATTGCATTGGAAATTATTTATTTTAAATTCTCAACAAATTGTCTCAATTGGCTCATTTTTCGTGTTTTTAGTTATTTGTCATCATTACAGATACATAGAAGAATTTAGGGTCATAGAAGCTTGAAAAACTTGTATTTTTATAGATCAATTTAATTTCCGTCTTATATTAGATTTAAACTTACACTGCCACATAACAGATATGTCTTTGTGATTTTCAATTATTGTGAGCTCCCAATATTTCAACGCTTTTTTTTTTTTTTTTAATTAGATTTGTTGATCAGTGTAAGTATTCCGACTGTCTTAAATAATTCAGCACAAGTTAGTAACTACTGGATTAAACTAAATTATATTTATACCTAAGTACTGCTCCAGCCAAACTTCAATAAAATCCAGCAGAGTAATTTGTTTTGACCTCGTTTACAACAGTAATCAAAGTCGAAAATGCACCAACGAGCAATAGAACAGGAGCCATAATGCCCTTCGCCTGCACCTATACCTAGACAGATAACTTCAATAGAGATAGTGTAAAACCCACAGTTTTATTTAAATAGCTTAGTGAATAAAAGGGCGCAGACAACATTAACCTTTTGAAGGGCCGACGTTGTTGTACGAGTGTAATTAGATCATATCTGTACACGCTATCCGTTTAGATATAGAGTATTTTATAGACTAGGAGTCAGGTGAGCCAGAGACAAAGTGGCGTTTTATCATCGATAATGGCGATGGAAAAGTCAATAAATTAAACTTAAAAAAAAACATGATTTTGATTAAAATAAAAAGGAAAACAATTGCGTTAACTATCAACATTGAACGCGTACACAGAGTTTCGTAACCGTGCTATTAAAGCTTTGAGTTGCCTCGTGAGGGAGGCGATCCAAGCTCTAGGATCAAGTCATATGTGACATAAAAATATAATGTCACCGAAACCAAAGGTGTGTGCAAAATTTGAGCTCAACCTGTTGGGGGAACTGTTTGAAATTCAGTTGCAAGGTTTGGACCAATACATACTAACTAACGAGGCAAGTTCAATAAGAATGTGAGTGACATGAACTATCGAAAAGCTTATGTCAAACTTGTTTAGGTCTTTGTAGCAATTAGTAACAGTAGTAGAAGCGATAGTCACTTGTCTATGCTCTTGGACTAAACACTAAGAATATTTTTATAATGCACTTTTTTTTAAATAGGTCATTTAAATGAAGCATTTCAATCCAATATTTAAAAGATCTAAAGAGGAGCCTATGTCGGGCCCATAATATATCTAGGTTGACATATATTAGCTTTTCTTTTCAGGTATCTATGTAGTAAGTAATTAAATCATTACACTTCCGTAAAATGAAATAGTCTTCTCTTGACTTTTATTTTTAAACAAAACGTATCCAGTCGATTTGTAAGAGTTAGTAAAGTAGAAAAAGGCCTTGTAGCCTACTTAGTATCGTTAGCCAATTTGAAAATGGAACTTATTAGGACCAAAGAGTTTAAAACAAGCTAACATTCCAGTGTTACCAGTTAATCAGTTTACATAAATTGTGAGACGACTGGCCACTTTACTAACTGTTTAAAAAATAATACTTTACTGCTAAACGAATGCCAAGATACAATTAAAACAGTTAACAAATCGTCCTCCAGTTTGTTTTTGCTTAAGAACTGATGTTTGTTAATTTTGAATTATGATTATTTGTAAGGCACGATTTAGGGCTTTTGCGTAAGTTAAGTAAAATGACGAAAGAATGAGGTTTTGCTAATTGTAATGGTGTTTAAAGTTGCAGAACATTGCACTCTTATGCCTGCGCAGGTTGATACTGAATCCTATTTATAGTCGAAAATACTTGAATATTAAACCGTAAAGGAACGTAAACCTTTAGAAATACAAGCCCCTACACAGTTTTTGCAAATTATGTTAAGTATGTAAAAGGTTTAGTACCGCTAGGGAGTTATATAGAATTAAATTATTTGAAGAAGTTCTTACTCATTTTGGGAACCAATGTAGTGGCAAACGCTTTGAAAGCATTTCATATTTTCACAAAGGCTTTCAACAAGATTGTCATAAAGTTTTTGGTAGACCTATTATGTACGACAACGGGTTATTAAACAGTAACAAACAATTCACAATTTGAAAATCAACCGAAAATAAAAAACCACTAAATAGTGCTGCGCCCCCCCCAATCACCGACATCGACATTCAAACATCGATAGCACGAACAACATCGGCCATTTTGTAAAACATGCCATTTACGATCGCGCGGTGAGCTCAACAAATGCGTTCGAGATTAATTTAATAATTCGTAATTGCTGTTTTTACTTCCGTTCTCAATATAATGAGAAAATGTTTTGATTTTATTTTATTGCGGTTTAACGGACTGTAAGGTTTCGTGTAATAGTGTTTTATGTAGCGCTCGGTGTGGTCGCTGGTGTAATAATGTGCTGCTTAGTTTAGTTTGGTACTTGTACTTATGAATGTAGGTACCGAGCGTAGGTTCTCACTAGTGAGATATTATAGAAGAAGAATGAGATTTTGAAAAAAAAAACGACCTCTTTCAGGTTTTTTTTTTTTAATTTAGGTACTAAAGGGCTTTTGTTCGGCCGCAACTCGCCTGATGCGGCCTAGTGTGGAGTACTCTTACCTAGAAGAAACCGAGTCACTCGAACTCTGAATAGATCCAGATTATATAGATCAGGGAACAAAAAAGCCGGCAGTGAATTCCTCAGACTGGTGGCTCGCACGATAAATGTTGTTAGTACTGCTTCTGCTGTGTTTTCCTGTTATTTTTGCAGATTATGGGTTAACATTTTTCATTCTCATTCTCACAATTTTCCTATATGATCATTGAGGGATACCTAAGGGCTAGAGAAAAGAATAAACGTTTCACCATGTTTAGATCAAAGATCTAGGTATAGGGTCTAAACCGACCCTTCACGAAGCCAAACAAGCATTTTGTACATCAAACTAAGTAAGACTGCGCAAAAATTATTGCTGGGAAACGTTTTTTTTTTAAATATTACGCTTTATACGAGTAGTAGGTAGTCAATGTAACGCAATCAAAACATTTTGTGCTGATTGATGCATTGAATAGTATAGAGGTCATAGAGGTATTTTAAGTAAAGTTACAACATTTAAAACTAGTATTTCTTTTAACTTTGAGATCCCTCTCAAAGAAAGGCCAACAGAAGAATCCAGCTGGGCTGGGCAGCATTTGGGAAGCTTCATTTGGGGGTCTTCTAGTCGTGTATCCCACAGAGCCTAAAGACTGAGGTCTTCAATCAGTGCGTCCTGCCTGTTACAACTTACGGAGCCGAAATGTGCACACTCGCTGAACGGCTAGTCCATAAATGTAAGGTCGCTCAGCGAGCGATGGAACGGGCTATGTTTGCAGTCCCTCTCTCTCGCATCTGGAACGAAGTGATCCGACAGAGAACCAGAGTTGTCGACATAGCTCACAGAATAAGCAAGCTGAAGTGGCAATGGGCCGGTCATATTAGCCGTAGAACCAATGATCGTTGGGGAAGACGTGTTCTTGAGTGGAGACCGCGAATCGGCAAACGTAAGGTGGACTCGGTGGTAACTCAGGCGTGCGTGGAGTGACGATCTTCGCAGGGTGGCTGGTAGCAACTGGATGACAGCTGCTGAGAATCGAGTTGATTGGCGTGCGATTGAGGAGGCCTATGTCCAGCAGTGGACTGCCGTAGGCTGATGATGATTTATTTTAAAACCTGTTAGAAAAGTTGGAACTTTGACGTTCAATTTCTCCTAAGCTAGAAGGTTCCCAGGTATGGTGCAGAACAAAAAAATGATCCCAATGACGGGGAGAACAAGTGCCTCTCGGCTTCGTTAAGGGTGTTTTTACACCCTGTATAATTCACGGACATTTGGCGTTACTTAAATTAACGCCTAAATAAGAGACTCGGCTCCGAGAATGTAAATTCTAACATACATGCATAAACTCACGCCTTTCTCCCATTGGGGTAGGCAGAAACCACAGAACGCCACCTGCTACGACCCTTACATACTCCTTGCGCCTCGTCCACGTTCATACATCTGGTCATACACGCACGCACGCCGGTTGTGAGTACTCACATCTGACCTTTTTGAAGAACCTTACCAATAAGGTCAGTGAGTGTATTTCCTTTTAAGGCGTTACTACTCACATCTGCCTCGTCAACCTTCTATTTGTCACCTTTCACTCATCCTCTCCAGCTCCACACGATCAAACCATCTAAGCATACTCTTTTTGTAACTACATCTTCCAACAGTGCAATAATATCGAGGCATTCATGTAACTAGATACCGCTAATTAATGTCTGTGTAAACGGGCAATAACACCGATCTAGAATTTGCCAAAAAATAAACTGATCCAAGATCCTAATAGATAATGCTACGGAGCAGTAAGTACTAGTAGATACTTAAGTTATTTATTGTTAAAGTCACTTGTTAGGTACAGTAGTATATTGCAAACGTGTTTGGAAATAAAACTGTTTTATTATGATTATTATGGTGACGGGGTGACTTTGATATTTAAATACATCCTATGTTAGGTATTAGTATATAAGTAATAAAATCTTACACATTTCAAACGATACCTATTTATTCTGGATGACAACTTATAAAATAACTTTGTCTTAAACAGGGTTATTTGTAAAACACCAACAACATCGCAGGAGTAGATTACTAACATCATTAACAACAACATTTGTTCTACGAGTTTTCCGAAAACAGACAAAAAAAAATCAACTCTCCATACATTATGTCCGAACAGCTGATCGAGTTTTGTATGAAAAGTCGATTTTTTTTGCCTGCGAGGTTGTTGGTGTTGTACAAATAACCCTGTTTAAGGCAAAGTTATTTTATAAGTTGTCATCCAGAATAAATAGGTATCGTTTGAAATGTGTAAGATTTTATTACTTATATACTAATACCTAACATAGGATGTATTTAAATATCAAAGTCACCCCGTCACCATAATAATCATAATAAAACAGTTTTATTTCCAAACACGTTTGCAATATACTACTGTACCTAACAAGTGACTTTAACAATAAATAACTTAAGTATCTAATTTAAATGTAAAATAAGTACATAACATCAGGATCCACTCAGTATTGGCGCCAAATGCCACTTGGCAATGTCCCAAAACATGCCACAATATAAATAAAATAGCCAGTGCCAATAAGTGAACACAATAGATGCGTTTTTTTTATATAAAATGTTTGTAATATTTTTACATATCATTACGAATACCTTTGAATCACATAGGTATATCAGTAAATGCCCGTTTTGTCAGGGCGATTGTTCTCCTAAATTTATATATATTTAAATTAGGAGAACAATATATTTATATATTTTAATATATTGCTTGTCTTTGGTCAAGCGAGGACCGTTATGATTCTCTTCTCCTTATGTGGCCTATTTAATACGGTTGGTACAGTCGCCAGCGCATATAACACGAACTGTCAAATTTTCTCATTCGATTTTCAACTTAACCATATACATTTTAAAGTTTAAAATCATTTGGAGAAATTTGATAATTTATAACACATATCAGTAGATTATATTTTATTACCAAAAAGAAAGTGCAACGATAGCACAAAGTACTGCAGCTCTAGAAAAGCCCATAGTAGAAAAGCCTCAACAGAAAGTTCTTGAAAAGACGAAGCACTGAAAAATGTATTGGCGTGAACATGATTTGGCATAGACAGACGCTTCGTAAGCAAAGCGGTACCCCGGTGCTGAGGCGCGGCGGAGGCACGGCATACCCCATTGCTTAGGCCCGCCTAGGCCGCTGCGTAGCCGCGGCGCAGGCAGCTGCGTAGGCGCGGCGTAGACCGCAGAGTAGGCGCGCCGTAGACAACTGCGTAGGCGCGGCGTAGACCACTGCGTAGGCGCGGCGTAGACCGCAGTGTAGGCGCAGCGTAGACACCGCGTAGCACGACGTAGCACGGCGTAGGCCCGACGTGGCAAGCGTAGGTACAGAAAGTACGGTGACGTAGCCACAATGTAGTTGTAGATGCTATTAATGATTTCATAAAATATGTAACTAAACTATAAAATCAAAAAGATACTCCACAATGAGTCTTTATTTATTTTTGTTTCAAGGTTAGCAACGCATTGGCAATCCTCTAGGGGTTGCTGGTCTATGGGACGCGGTCCATCGGGTGAACCAGCGGAGTTTTACCAACCCATAATCGAACAATAAAATGTCTAACGTAATGATTGTAAGCAGAGGTTATGATGACGATACCATAATAGTATAAGAACAGTGCAGCATATGCTTACCTAAATATAGGTAAAGGCTTTTCCTATAATAAAATAAACAAAGTAGTGTTTTTCTAATATTTAAGTACCTACGTACTTACGTAGACTCAATTAGGCTAACTTATAGGTAGATACCTAAACATGGCTTGTATGTATGGCAGCACAAGTACCTAGGTACTCCACATGCAATTACCTTTAATTAAACATCTACTTGCTTACATAACGTATTGATTAAGTAACCAGGCACTTATTATATAATTTCAATTACGTACTCAGTCTCAAAGCAGGTGGAGACATTACCTCCGTTCATTAAAATAAGTACAAGGCATTATGTCCTTCGTGCATCCGACCTCTTTACCACATAAATGACAGATGTCAAAATGGCGTCCCAAATTGGCGGGAATCGATTTTCATTACGTTTTTTCTTAATTATCGAATTAGAACAACATTAACGGTTATTCAATGATATATTGAACGTAAATTGTCAATAATTTGTGTTTGTTTTATGATGAAATGTAATAAAAATGTGAACAAGAAGTTAATTTCTGCAGCTGATTTATATTGTATAAGTTTATTTATGAGGTATGTATTATGGTGTGTCCCGATGTTGAGTGGAGCGAATATAAATATACGCATATTTTATTCTGTGGCACGCACATTGTCATCATATTTTGTGCGGACATGTCAATGCAGACAGTCATATGGGACTGTCCGAAAATTAGGATAGCTGTAGGTATTTGCAAGGATCTTCTGACGCGTGGCCTTAGTCTGAAGTATCGCTGCCGCCTTTTTTTTTATTCTAATGCATTTCACAAAAAAAAAAAAAAATATTTAGCAAAAAAGCCCCCTGTCAAAGTCAGCGCCATTTAACGCCCATGTAGCACTGTAGAATCTAATCTAGTCATTTTTCCAGAGACGCTCGGCGATTCCAGCTTCTATCGTAGGCATTTCCGATCTCGTAATTTCTTTACGACTCTTGACACGAATTCCCAAATAATAGGTAAACTTTACTAGGTTGAAACTATTGAACTGACACTTAACCTTGTCGTTTCATAACGTGTAAGTGACCTACAACCTTAGGGTGGCAAAACCACTGAATCTATACATAACTAATCCACAGTACCAACTTTCCAAAACGCACTTTAATGAATCAAATATAATACCTACAACTCCGCCTACTGCGTCAGGTAATATTCCGTCTAATTTATTAATGCAAACAATTTGAGGCCAGTGATTTGCACACCACATTTATGACATTATTTACTCTAGCTTTTGACTATAAATCCAAAATGCAAAGTGTTTCTTATCTTTTTCTGCCAACAAATTAGATAATAAGTAGTGAAACAACACAACTCAAAAAAAAAACATAAAACTACAGTCCTTTAACAGTTTATTTACCGCTAGCATATGTTTAAGTTATCTAACCTAAGGTTTGTCCAGCCAAAATATATTTCTTCAGGGGAATGATGCATCAGCTCGCTGTCGTAATACCAAAAACAGATACTTAG
Organism: Eugnorisma glareosa; assembly: GCA_947578425.1. Lineage (NCBI taxonomy): Eukaryota > Metazoa > Arthropoda > Insecta > Lepidoptera > Noctuidae > Eugnorisma > Eugnorisma glareosa. The sequence goes on from OX387979.1 coordinate 2,559,365, forward strand.
TAAATAATAATAATTATCAAAAATAACGTCAGGTTTTGAAAAAAAAAATACAAAAATTTAAACGTTAAAAAGAGCATCAAACACAAATTATAATAAATTAAAAAAAAAAAAGATAATTAAGAACACACAATAAAATTACAATAAATAATTGAATAATAAATAGACATAGGTACGACTTGTCGAATCGAAAGCGAATACGGGAACAGGTTAGCCAACAGAATATCTAGACGTAAATAAAAACCGTGAAAAGACTGTACCAATGAGAAACCAATTAACAGTCTTGTCATCATTTAATATCTTGGCACTCATTTAAAAAGTGTTGATTTCATTTTTTTTATCGCTCTCGAACCTCAAACACGTTCGGAAACGCAAACCAAACAATAACATGAACACACTCATTAAAAAAGGACCGCACCTCTAGGCTGCATATAAATAACGCATTCAAAAACCCCAGTTCTCTGTCTGTTAATTACTAAAGCCAGTTCGAAACAGTCAATTATTATTCGAAATATAAACATAGAAACGCCACGGTACCAGTTCTAACTACTTATTCTTAATGGGGTTGATTTACGCCTTTTGCTCCCTACAGATGGCGCACTCATTATGTTCCTAGGAGAACTGTCATTCTCATACATTTTTATAGTAAATGCGCAGTTTTATTTATTTTTGGTAAAATGACAAAATGTGCAGTGTCAGGGTGTAAAGAAATTGGACGATACAAATTCCCAAAAGAGAAGAAATTAAAAGCTTTATGGGCAAAGCTTATAAGACGCTCACATTTGAAAAATACGACGACAATGAGGTTATGTGGATCTCATTTTAAGACTGAAGACTTTAAACGTATTAAATCCACTACAGGTTCTTACTATTTTTTGTTTATTATTGATGGTATGATACTTTTAATCAATATTTCAAGGTAATAACATTTATCTGATGTTTATTTTTATAGATTTTGAGTGCCAGAGAAAAATATTGAAAAAAGGTGTAGTGCCCTCTATATTTCCCTGGATGAAAGATCCACCACCTTATGCTGCAGCTAGGGAAGAACGATTGAGAGAGAGAAATATACGCAAAGAGTTATTCCCCATACTTCAAACTCTTCCTGGCACTTCAAGTTCAGTTGAACAAACAACAGAAGAAATATCAGAAATTCCTGGCACTTCAAGTTCAGTTGAACCAACAATAGAAGAAACATTATCATTGCCAGAAAGGAGTAGCTGTCAGGAGGATGCTTTATTGCCAAATCCAATATTGAACAATAAGTCTACTCAAACTCCAGTACTTTTAAGACTGTTTGCTACAGAAGAATTAGTTTATGACAATGATGCAGTTAAATTTTACACTGGTCTTGAAACATACAAAAAATTCAGATTTGTTTTTAGCACCCTACGCCCTATGGCCTATGATCTAACTTACAAATCAGGTGGTGTAATAAGTCTCAGTGTTGAAGATCAGTTCTTATTAACTTTAATCAAATTAAGACGAGATAAATGTGATTTTGAATTATCGAAAATGTTTGGTGTCAGTAAGTCAGTGGTATCAAATGTCTTTATTACCTGGCTGAATTTTATGTATGACATTTGGTCACTTATTGACATATGGCCTAGTCGAGACTTAGTGCAGTATTACATGCCGGAGGATTTTGAAAATTATAAGAATACAAGATTAATCATAGACACTACTGAAATACCAATATGCAAACCAGGAAATCCTTTATCCCAACAGGCTACATTTAGTACTTATAAAAATAAGAATACTATAAAATTCTTAATTGGTGCTACACCAGGTGGCTTAATTAGTTATTGTTCTGATGGTTATGGTGGTGCCACAAGTGACAGACAAATAATAGAAAGATCAACACTTAAAGATTTGTGTGAACCAGGAGACGTAATCATGGCAGACCGAGGTTTTAATGTGCAAGACATTTTTGCTCCGAACGATGTGTCAATTACTATTCCCTCCTTTTTGAGAGGAATGTCTCAACTTCCTGGAATTAAATTGAAAAAAGATAGAGAACTAGCAAGGAATAGAGTGCATATTGAAAGGATTATTGGTTTAAGCAAAACTTATACTATTTTAAAATCAGAAATTAATAGTTACTATGTACCATTAACTACAAAAATATTTTTCATATGTTCAATGTTGTGTAATTTTAGGGAAGGGATCATGCACAAACAAAAATAAATCATATAAAAATAATTAAGGCTTTATTTTTTCCTCATAATATTTACAAATGTATTTATTAACCAACGCCTCTTCAAAATAATTTTTATAAAAAAAATCTAACTTCTTCAACATATCTTCTATAAATTTGTCATCCTTTGTGATATAGATAACCTTCATATCCCTATATGTATATATTACTAAGTTACAAAATTGTCTTTTTGTGCAATACATTTGGCCTTGGACTTGGTAATAATAAGGGCTAGTTTTTTTAAGTTTAAGTCCATCTTCATCACATAAATATGGCACAGTGACAGGACTAATCAGTTGGTTGCGTGCAGCATAAGGACATTTTATTTCAATAATAGTCTCTTCATGCAGAAGTCCATCAGGAGATGCACCTAAATAAGGCCTATCTGTTGAAATACACAAACCACATTCTTTAATGTATAATCCATATTCTTCAGAAAAATTTTTTAAAGCCACTTTTTCGTTGATTCTTCCATGGCTAATAGCCCTTGTAGTTATGTTTTTTCTATGTAATAGATTTTTTGCGAATGATGATAATGTTTGTGATCGTAAATTACAAATAGTGTGAAAATTGCTTGCAGTTAAACGATATTTTCTTTGTACATGCCACATCTTACTTTGCCCTTGTAACCTAGTCTGCTCTTCAATTCTTTGCACATCTTCTGCAGCTATATTTTTTAAAAATATACATTTTAAGAATTTGTCTTTTGTGGACAGTGAACTATAACTGCCATGATCCCATTCTATGGCATATGGATTGGCAGGGCCATACAACTGTTTCATAGGCATTGTGCTATCTTCAAAATTTAGTACAAGATTTCTTAATTTATTATTGTACTGTTCTCGACATACTGTTTTTTTATATGGATGAAAATCTATGTTTTCCTTTTTCCTTTTATTTGGTAATTTCTCTGCTTTTAGTGGTGATGATACAAATTTCTTTTTCGGATGGTGGAAAGATTGTAATTTTTGCGTAGATACTTCCTCCAGCAAAATTGTCTTATCGTGGCTCATGTGGGCAGTGGCAATCAATACTATGGCAACATGCTTACACTGAGCGTGAACACCGGACCCTGCTGCGCATTCACAATGTGACTCTAGAGGTGCACCATTATTGTGCAGTTTTACATTAACTTCATACTGGATTTTTTTCATTGAAGCTTTGCATATGCCTCTCAAATAAGTAAAGGCATCTATGACTGCTGCTCTCAGTACTCGCAAATATCTGTTTTCATATAGGTTCTTCCCTTGATGTAAAGTGTGGCTAAATCTGTAAAAAATACGATGATTATAATATTACAGAGATTCAGTGAGATAATATATAATAACTTACGAAGTTGACGGCGTATGGGAGCCCGCGCACTCAGCAGCCACGAATTTACTCAATATTTTGGCAGACTAATGCGCGAGAAGCCTTAGAAAGTATTTGAAAGTGAAACTTACTCTTCAAAGTACTGTTGAACTTGATAGTTATCTAATGGTGGCAATAAAGTATTGCTGTTTACATCTCTATAGTTTCCTTCATCTGGTAAAACCATGTCCTCATCTTGTTCAGCTTGTAATGAATTATTATTAGAAGAATGCGGTTGGAAGTCGAAATTTCTATCGTATGCCTCTAACCTAAAACAACACATAAATTACTATTTTATAGCATTTTCAGAATACTATTAGATACCACTAGAGTCGGCATAAAGTAGACTGATGGTCATTATGTTGCACGTCAAGAATTGAGTTTATTTTAGGATTATTTTGATGTTTTCCACAACCTAACCTTACTTACCGTTCGACAAGGTCTGCCTTTTTTCCCTTAATAATTGCACCTCTTCTCTTTAACTCTTCCTTTAATTCGGCCAATTTCCACGTAGAATACATAATTGTTATAACTCCCAAAGTGACTCCTTTCCGAGAAAATAGAAAAAAAGGGTTCTACTAGAAACGTCAAACGCAATGTAAATAGAACATACGTGCAGCGACATCTAACGTACGAATCAACCCCATTACTTTTAACTAAGACGTAACTCACTCGTTGAAAGTAGGTATTTAGTGGACTTATCTTTAACTAGAGACGTTGATGTATTACTGGGTGAAACGAAGCGTATTTGTTTTTTTTTAAACGCCCGCCCGCCGGCTATGGGCAAGGTTCATTCGGCGCGAGGGAAGTTTAACCGTAATTTTGGGAATATTTGAATAATTATGCGACAATTACTCTATCTATATGAACTTAGTGAGTAGGAAATTAAAAAGGGATTAAATATTTCTGAAAAGTATACTTGCAAGTCCTCCCTGGACGTATACTATCGCCTGAAACTGCTCCCATGCTGCTTTCAAGTTTACAGAGATGGATTAGATAACCTTTTGTCGAACCTAAACTAAAAAAAACACCGTAAAAACACAGCCCATAAAAGAATTCATGTGCAAACGATGCGGAAAACGTAAATAAATCATAAAACCTTGTTTAATTGACAGTAATTACTCCGTGGAAAGCGCAATAAAACACAACAAATATTTTACAATTTTTATTGTACTTAATACGAAAACACAATTATTTTCGTTTTTATTCGTTAATTTGGGGGAGCTTAAGTTTTTGTGGCTGGCAACTCGAGCGTGGCCGTTCGAGCGAACCATGTAATTAGGCGGTTATAAAAACTTTAGGTAATTAATTGTGTTGCTTTGTGCTGTTAGTGTGCCTTAAATTGATATTTATTGTTGACATTTCGTGCCGTGAGCGGCGCTCGTATTTAATTGTTGTTAATTCGTACACACGAGGTAAAATGGCGGGCGCTCTCTGTCGGTATGTATAGCAATTAAAAATTCTACGAGAGATTCTACTGAAATCCTATCATAGTTTGTGCAAATAATAAAATGATTTTGTGTAGTTGTGTAATTATATTTTTTGTAATATGAAAAGTTTCAACAATCTATACAAATAAATAAAATTCAAGTGTCTGTTTGTAATACCAAAATAACAGCTTTTTACCTAAGAAAGTAAGTTTTTAAGGTACTTATAACAAAAACACATTTTTTTTATTGTTGTAGTCTGTTTGTTCCGGCTCATCTGCGAAACGGCTAGGCTGGACCGATTTTGAAGGGACTTTAACTGGCAGATAGCTGATGTTCTAAGGTTTATTATAGACTACTTTTATTTTAGAAAAATAAATATGGTTCCGTGCAAAAAAAATAAAACCCTTGATATTGGTAACAAAATTCGATTAAAAAAGGAAAGATATTTAATAATAATTTCACGCGAACGAAGGTCGCGGCACAATATAAATATGGACATATTTATACTGTGGTCGCGGGCAACAGCTAGTTACAGAAATACAAATAAATGAGTTGAGATCATGTAAGGCTTTTATTTATTTCTACTTTTAAGGTGAAAGCGCAAGGGTAGCCCGCGAAATTTAAGTTTTCTCAAGTTTATTGCAATTTGCAGGTCAGTGTCAAGTTGTATGTTGATGAAAATATGAATTACGCCAGTAACACGTATGGAGTTACAGAATTATAATCATTTAAATCATCAATACAGCTCTCCAAGTTCATATAATATCAAAAAGTGACTTTTTCATGAAATAGCTATTGAATGTGATTATATGAACTTGGAGAGCTGTATTGATGTTTTGAATGATTATAATTCTGTAACTCCATACGTGTTACTGGTGCGATTCATATTTTCATCAACATACAACCTGACACTGACCTGCAATAAACGTAAGAAAATTTAAATTTCGCGGGCTACCCTTGCGCATCCACCTTAATTCTCTTATTTATTACCTATCCGTTGCATAAGTAAGTTGTTATCGTATCAATTATGTAAGTTTACCTACAGCAAAGAAATCGTCTACGGAAGAGTTAATTCTTTGAAAAACAATAATTACGTAGGTATAGTGATAGATCGTTTAGGCCCTAAACGATCTATCACTATGAGGGCATTTTAGTGAACCACTGCCCTAAACTTTAGGGCAATGGTTCACTAAAATGCTCTCTGTTTCAATATGTATTTTTAATTGGACATTTATGCATTATGCAAAAAAACAATACAACCGGTATCTGAACCGAAATAAAACCAATCAAAAAAACATCGATAAAAATACTCCAAACAATTATTTGTCCCCGCCCTACCAATAACAGCGCGGAAAAATAGCCCGCCATCTTTTAAAAGGTACTACACTGACCTAAAATATAAAATTATGGTTAGGAAAGCATTTAATTACCCGTAAACGCGATCGAAACCAAGTTTAGACGTTGTTATTAAGCTAAATATGTTTGAATTGCTAATTAATCGACACGAAATGTCCTCTACGCACGCCATTTTGAACCGCCACTAAATTAATGGTGGTCGACACAGTATGGCCGTGATTAGCTATTGTTTCCATTTTTAAATATGGTGGGGATTAATTATTTTTCATAATGTTGCACTAATCGTTATTATGGGCCACTTATTCTTATAATAGTTTGGGTACAAGGATGATGGTTGCTATGTGCTATTGTTTCCAAACTCATTTACTTTTATACCACATATTAGATACACAATTGGTTAATACTTACTTACTTTGTTTGTAAACTATGCCATCATTATATTTTTCTTTGAATTAGCAGCGTTAGATTTAGAAATTTAAATTTAATAGTTTTTTTTCTATATTATCTTTCAACTGGATTAACAATATTTTATACTTTTCGTTTAGTTATATACTTAATAGTGATTCGATGTTTAAGGAAAAGATGTTGTCTTCATCTTTGCGTCATACGCTGTTTAACTTGAAAAAGGTCATCGGTCTGGAAGGTTTTTAGTTGTAATTAAGGGCAAGCAGATGATGGCTGAAGACTGGTAAATTAACTTTAAAGTTCCAGCGAAAAGCTGTACAAAGATCATTTGGCGCGTGACCAAAATCGAAACTAACGCCGTCATCTTAATTTTTCAGTACATTTCACAAATGTTTACTAGCTAACAGCGCCCTGGGGCCATATCATTCAAGCACCAAAAGGTCCTTGTAGCACTGTTTCTTGTTACCAAACTCCTGTTCATGTGCCAAATTAGACAGGTATACTTTTTTTTTTCGGATGGGAAATCATCAAATAACCCCTCCCTCTCTGGGCTGAGCAGGAGGGAGTGTCAGACTTTTACTAACTAAAACCCATCCATGTTCCTTCCTTTGCCCTTTGTGTTCCAGGGCCGCGGTATCTCTTTCGAACAGTCCCGCAACCCTGGCAGGCATCGGTCCTTTCGGACCCCTTCCTGTTTGCTGACTCTCTTTGAGGCGCGCGTGGAACACGAACGCGCCGTCGACACGGCCCGTCGTCATAAGACCGACCGTCCACAGGCCCGCGAGACAGGTATACCTACCTTCTAATTTAGGCACAAAGGACCCAACATAGTTTTTCGTGTTCTGTTCCAGTGATTCGAAATCGAATGAAGATGCCTGCCTACTCTTATTATTGGACCTCACTAAGATTAAAAAATGTCTAGGTCAGACTGAATACAGAAGGCGGAGGACAGGGTATTCTGGCGTGTGCAGCCCTAACAGGCCATTTTAGGCCCATGTTCAACAGTTGACTGCGTTGATTGAAGAACAATATTGCTTTACAACCAGCACGGTGCTGAGCAAGAAAACGAAAATACTCTATTAATATCGAACGGACGTAACTGATAAGGAAATATGAGTGCTAGAAACTTTACAGAATGGGTGCACCAATTAACCAACCATTTTTCCACCATTTGTAATGGTGATGTCAAGTTTGGTTTATGGCCCCTGTACAAACACACAATGAGGACCAAGATACCTACGGGCTACGTTCTTGGTTTAGCTATAATCCAGTTGAAGCCAAGCGTAAGTCACTTCAAGTGAAGTCATATAAGGAAGGACCGCACCCTGAACAATACTTAATACAGCCAAGTAGTAACAAGTTAGGTAAGTACTTTTTGTTTTTCGCATCAACAAGCAATACTGCAATTTTCGGCGATAACAGTCAGGACATATTTGCGAATCAGATAAATTATGTGTTAGCCATGCTAACAACATGAACTTTTTCCGAAACAAGAATTATCTAATCTGTTACAATGACTACCTTTAGTGTACCTAAGTAAATATGCGATTGTCTTGATTCTAGCCATTTTCTGTTTGAAAGTGAAACACTAATTTAAATAAAATCATGTAATATACAATAAAAGTAACATGAAAGTATCAATATAGTTTCAAAGTTTTAAAGTGAAGTAAGACACTACATACTACTGTAGAATGTGTTTCAACAAGTGTTCTAACACAATAATTTCTAGTTATGTGTCTTCATAAACAGTAACGTAGCGTCAACTCAACTCTGACGTTTCCATGACCGAAAAAAAAGCGCGGGAAATTCGTAACGAAAGGGCGCCTTTTTTTAAACAAATTTTCATAAAATTATTTTATTCATCCTTAAGTTCATTTCCTAGCTATTTTCACGATGGGGAAGAAGGGAAACCCCAAGAAAAGGAAAAAAGAAGACAGTTCGTCATCTGCTCCACCGTTGGTGTCCTCTGAAGACGACGGTGGAGCCTCAAGCTCTTCAGAGGAATCTATGTCAGTAGAAAAAGATAAGTATCAGGAATTCAGGATTCCCGACTACATTCGGTCATATCCTGAAAATGGAGGCAATTTTGAATACGTTGTATTTTTAGAAAGTATAGACTCAGTCCCGATCGGCGATAGAGACATGATGTCCCTTTCAACCAATATAAAAAAATATAATAAGGGCGTAAAACAACTACTACGAATGAACCGATACAAAATTGGAGTTATTTTTGAACGACCTGGTTTAGCCAATGCAGCGCTAATGAATCGAAAATTTCTAGATAGTTTCAAATTGAAAGCCAGTATTCCTGCCGCTGCAACGGAGAACACAGGTGTTATCATGCATGTTCCCATTGAACTTAGCAACGAACACATCTACAACGCGATAACTAGTACCAAAAATATTATATCTATCAGAAGATTCATGCGTCGCACTATTTCAGAAGGAGGGGGGGTGTCCTTTCAGCCTACGAAGACGGTGTCCATCACATTCTCGTGTGCAGCGATACCAGATAGTGTAGACCTGAATAGCTGGAGGTTCGAAGTGCGTCCTTACATTCCGCCGGTTAAACAATGCCTGAAGTGTTTAAGGTATGGTCACATAGCCAAATTTTGTAAGAACTCCCAAAGATGTTCCATATGTACAAAGGACCATAATTATAAAGAATGCCAAATACCATCAACTGAGGCAACATGTTGCCACTGTCAAGGCAAACATGTAGCTATTTCATCACAGTGCCCAGTCAAGCAAAAAAAAGTCGAAGAAAACAAAAACAAAATTAATAAAAAATCATTTGCAGATTTATTCAATGAAAAGTCATTTCCATCTCTTTCAAAGTCCAGTCCTGCTAAACAATTACAATCTCTAATTGAAACAGAACCAATCTTAAATATTTTAATACAGACAATAGTAACATTAATTTCTCAAAATAAAAATAACGAAAAGAGTATTTGCACTCAAAGTATAAAAGATGTTCTATTATCAAAAATTCAGAATAATATAAATAAACCTTAATTTTATGGATCAGCTAAATATTGTACAGTGGAATGCTCAGAGTATCAATAGTAACAAACATGCATTTTCGTATTTTTTACATGAGTATAATATACATGTAGCTTTATTGTGTGAGACTTGGCTCAAGCCTCACATGAGATTTAGTATTAAAGGATATAATATAGTAAGATTAGACTCAGGTAATACACACAATGGTGTAGCTATTTTAATACATAACAGTTTACAATTTAGTAAAATAGATACTTTATGTGATGATTCAATACAAAATATAGCGATTCGTTTAAAATATGGCAATAATAAAGAAATTTCATTAGTCAGTTTTTATAGTCCCGGAAACGCTCTATTTACTAAGTATAAGTTTGATAATTTAATTCGCAGTATTCCTGGTCCTCTCTTGGTGGGTGGAGATTTCAATGCACACCATTCGGCTTGGGGATGTAACAGTGTGAACATTCGCGGCCGAGAGGTGCTTGAAGTCATTAATGACTTTAATTTGGTTTTATTAAATGATGGAGAAATGACTACTGTAGGCTCTGATAGGTGGCAAAGAAATGCACTTGATTTGACTGTAGTATCAGCTTCAATTTCATTGTCTTGTAACTGGTCTGTCCATGACGATCCTTTAGGTAGTTACCATTTGCCTGTAATTACAAGGGTACTTATTAATAACAATTATAATATCCCACATGAGACAGAATCTTCAAATTTACCAAAACATTTTAATTTTAACTTGGTTGATTGGGAAATATATAGGAAAAGTGTTGATAGTTTGATAGTGGATTTTAAAATTAATCAAGATAACCCATTACAGTCATATAATGACTTGATAAAGTTGTTAAATTTAGCTATTATTAAATCATTACCATCAACTTTAAGACCTGCTACATCTTTTGATATGTCATTAGTAAATAATAATCGTAAAAAACGCATCCCATTACCATGGTGGAATTTGAATTGCACTAAAGCAGTAGAAGACTCTAGGAATGCCTATATAGAATTCAAGTACAATCCCACATTAGAAAAATATATTGAGTTTAAAAAATTACAAGCTCTTAAAAAGTTAGTGTTGAAGAGAGAAAGATATTTAAGTTGGATTTCTTTATGTAAGTCATTTAACAGAACTACTCCATTATCTAGAGTTTGGCAATTTTCAAAAAGATTTAATAAAACATTTACACCTCCAAGTAATAATATTTCTCCTTGGGTATTCGATTTTCTTAAAAAATATACTCCAGATACAGTTGAGGGGCCATTTCAATCAATTCCTCATGAAGAAAAAGTTTCAGGACACTATGAATATCTAATTTATCCATTTTCTCTTCAGGAATTAAAATCTGCAATATCATCTAGACGTGATTCAGCTTTTGGCCTTGATGGAATACCTTATAAAATGTTGAAATATGTATCAATTAAGGCACTTTCTGACATACTAAGTGTTTTCAATTTACTATGGCAGGAAATGATCATTCCTAATGAATGGAAAACAGATTGTCTCATCCCAGTACTTAAGCCTAACAAAGAAAGACACAAAGTAGAATCATATAGGCCAGTAGCATTAACATCATGCATGGGGAAAACCTTTGAACAATTAATTAAACAAAGGCTAGAATTTTATATAGAAAGCAATAGTCTATTACCATCCAATCAATTTGGCTTTCGACGTGGTTGCTCCACTAGAGATAGCATTTCTCATTTGCAATTAGATATATACAATTCTAATAAAATGGACAATCATTTTGTTGGTGTCTTCTTTGACATAGTGGGTGCATTCAACAACATCAATTTGCACATTTTGTGTGTTGAACTTCGGGCTCTTGGTATTCCTGAAAAAATTATATTATGGATCTTTAACTTTTTACATGGCAGAGAAGTATATGTCAAAGTGAATAAACGTTTAATAGGGCCACGTTTTTCATACAAAGGGGTATGTCAAGGTGGCATTCTCAGCCCATTGATTTATCTTCTCTATTTACATAGACTTAACATTGTACTTGGTCTTGAAGTGGCAAATTTACAGTTTGCAGATGATTTGGTTATTTATGCCTCAGGTTCAGATATAGGTTCTGTTGAAAGAATTTTAAACACAGCTTTAACTCGGCTAAAGAACTATTTTCATTATCTAAACTTGGATATTAGTCCAGAAAAATCTAAAGTCATAGTGTTTGGTGAATGTGAAATAGACCTACATATTTATTACAATAATAGTGTTCTTCCAATAGTGAATGAAGTGAAGTTTCTGGGTATCATTTTTACAAGCAACCTTTCATGGACTAAGTATGTTGATTATCTGTTAGGTAGAGCTAATAAAGCATTTAATTTTGTAAAGTCACTGTCAATTGCAGCTGATCCTAAAATTTTGCTAATGCTATATAAATCTTTAGTACGTAGTCATTTTGAATATGGATTTTTATGCTTTGGGTCTGATCAGAGATTGGTTCACAAATTGGATATTCTGCAAAACCACAATCTTAGATGTGTAACTGGTGCAATGAAGACAACTCCAATTAATTCACTTCAAATTGAGTGTTACACTCCTCCTATGAATATAAGATTTCAGTTTTTAAAATCCAAATACATTCTCAAGCTTTTATCTTTCGAAAATCATCCTTTATTAAAGAAAATATTATTTTATCATAGAGTATACAGTCCCTCTAACTCCGTAAATGTCCCTTATATATTTCATGACTTTTCTATTTTAATCAGTATTGATGATCAATATCAAATTGAGAAATGTAAAGACAGATGGCCATGTTACTCTGGTAATTATATTAGCAAATTCTGGCCCATGGACATTTACATCAACCGTGAACTACGGTGTAAAGAAGATGTCTATCAGTTAATTGCAGAGTTCCCTGGGTACAGGCATATATTTACTGATGGATCCAAAAACAATAGAAATGTTTCGCTAGCCATTTATCTACCTCATCTTACTGTTGGACATGGAGTTCGGTTACCTGGAGCCATGACTATATTTACAGCAGAATCTCTAGCCATTTTAACAGCTCTGCAGTATATACATGAAAAGAATCTTGGGCACACAACTTGGCTTATAGTGACCGACTGCATGAGTGTTCTCATGGCCTTAATAAACCCGAAACTGGACGCCAATACCGGAAATATTTTATATGAGATTCGGACTTTATACGCTGATCTTTGTTCTAGAGGATTTACGATAAGTTTAATATGGACACCCTCCCACATAGGAGTAACAGGAAACGAAAACGCAGATCATCTTGCAAGAGTTATTGTTGACGTTGACAACGTTGACATCCCAGAAACGAGAAATGTTGCCATACCAAGCTCCGACCTCCTTACCAAATTACGTGAACAAAACACCTGTATTTGGCATGAGAACTGGCAAGAAACACTAAGAACTAAGGGAAAATGGTATGCGAAAATAAATCAAACCATTGGTTCTGCGCCCTGGTTCACCAGATCTATTCTTCCTAAGAGCAGAAAATTTTATACTACTTTAAATCGTCTTAGACTTGGACATGGAAGATTCAATGCACATTTAGCCAGAATGAAAATTATAACATCACCTGTTTGTATTAATTGTGAATTAGGAAGTGATCAGACCCTAGATCATATAATTTTTGAATGCCCTGCATATGATTTACAAAGAATTCCTCTAATTGATAATTTATTGGAAATATATAAAACGCCAGCAAGCATCCCGCGCGACACTCAAGGTTTGCTGGAAAATTACAGTACGTACATAGCACTGTATAAATTTATTGACAGCACTGGATGGGCTATTTGACTGATCGGGACGACGTATTATAAGGATATGACCCTGGATATGACCTTACTTCACAATATGATTATGACGAATACACGGATATGACACCATATTATTATGAATTTGACTTTAATGAATACTGAAGACATGGCTTTGGCCTTAAATAAACTACTAAGGATGAGGCACCGGCCTTATTTACTTTTAGACAAGAAGGAAAATAAAGAAACTCAAGACGTGGCTTCGGCCTTACTTATTTTTGGACAAGAAGGATGAAACTGAAGACGTGGCTTAGGCCTTACTTTTAGACAAGAAGGATAATAAGCACTGAAGACGAGGCGGTATGGTCCAAGACCTTAGCCTGCACGAAAAGGGCGAAGGAAAAAAAAAAAAAAAAAAAGTTTCCATGACCGTCACCGTCACTGTCAATGTCACATTTGTCAATTATTAACGTTATCAAAACAGTTTACGGATTATACGATTTATTAATTAAATTTTAATGTTCACGTGAAAATAATGTGCTTAAATAATATACCTGTAAATATTTGACAGTAAGCATAAATGAGTCGAAGGATTAATGTAATGGGTTACAGATTTACCGCATCGAAATGTCTCGGTCTTTGTTTGATATTAACTTTTGTCATGGGATGTTATTTAGCAGCGTTACCTATTCGATACGGTAAGGATTATACAAAGACATATTCTACATTCTGTAAAGCATAAACAGAAAGTGATTTCTAACAAATAAATTCATTAATTCCCACAGAGAAAGAGGCCTTACCTAACCCTATACGACAACGAATAACATCGAAGGAACTGCCGAAAAAGCGCCTGGCGGTGCTCGTGCCTTTCCGAGACCGCTTCGAGGAGCTTCTAGAATTCGTCCCACACATGTACAGCTTCCTAAACCGCCAGAAAATACCATTTCACATATTCATAGTGCAGCAGAAGGATAACAATCGTTTTAATAGAGCTTCGTTGATAAATGCTGGGTTTAAATATTCACAGAAAGAATATGATTACGTAGCGATGCATGATGTGGACTTGCTGCCAATGAATGACAACTTGAAGTATGATTACCCTGCAGCGGGGCCTGTACACATATCATCACCACAGACTCATCCAAAGTACCACTATGCGACTTTTATCGGAGGTATTTTGTTGGTGAAAAGAGAACATTATCAGTTAGTGAATGGTATGTCTAATAATTACTGGGGGTGGGGACTGGAAGATGATGAGTTTTATGTAAGATTAAAAGATGCAAACTTGACTGTGGTTCGACCAAGCAATATTACTACTGGAATAGATAATACTTTTAGGTGAGTAACTATTTAAATTTTAAAATAAATCATTAATTAATCTGTGGCATCTTCATCAAATATATTTAATAATTGTATTCTAGCAATATTGCTTCCACATTCTCTTTGTTTTTCACAATGTTCAGCGATTCTCATTAAACGATAAATATTACTTACACTGAATCCTGCAACTGCCTAGGAGCAATGAAGTCGGTCTCTAAATGGCTTGAATCATAAATAACACTTTCCGAGACAACTGGATATGGCATCATGTCCTGTAGGCCCCGAAGGGTTACTTTACAAATACATCTATATTTCACCAGTTATGTTTTTAAGTCCCATTTAATAAGGGCGAGCCTATTGCCATCAACCGAGCACAAATCAATCCAGACTCCCCGACAGCTGCTGAGAAATTCCTGATGGAAAACCCACTAAGACTGCCCAACCCGGGAATCAAACCCAGGATCTCATGCTCAGCAGTCACGCTTGCGACCACTAGACCAATGGCCCAAAAATTCTTTATTGGACATGCTCAAGTTAAAATTCTCACGACTTTTCTATTCAATATTCCGTAATCTGTGTGTGCTATTTCTGTATTCTAGCAGACATTTTAACAGGTGAACCTATTTTGATTTCATTTTTGAACCTTCTTTATTCCAGACATATCCACGACAAGAGCTACCGCAAACGCGACATGCGCAAATGCTTCAACCAACGCGAAGTAACCCGTCACCGCGACCGCCACACCGGCCTGCACGATGTGCAGTACAATCTGCTCAACACACACACAGTTGCAGTGGACGGGTTAAATGTCACCGTGTTGAATGTGGAACTCCTTTGTGATAAGAATAGGACGCCTTGGTGTCAGTGCCCTGAGCCAGTGAAGGTAGCTCCTGCTAAGAAGAATTAGGGAATACTAGAAAATGTTTTCTTATAGGTCTGCTAAAAAAGTTGTATGTAAATTAATTGTTATGTCAGTATGGAATTGATTGCAAATCAAATCAGAAGTGATTTATATTAATTTACTAGCGACCCGCCCCGGCTTCGCACGGGTCAATGTTATACATATAAACCTTCCTCTTGAATCACTCTATCTATTAAAAAAAAACCGCATCAAAATCCGTTGCGTAGTTTCAAAGATTTAAGCATACAAAGGGACATAGGGACAGAGAAAGCGACTTTGTTTTATACTATGTAGCGATTATATATATTTTTCATTTTGTAATCATACAATTTCAATTTGACAACACAGATTGTAAGGTTGGGATTGGGGATTGGATTGTGTTGTTGTCGATTGTATTGTGTTGTTGTTTTATAAGTTTTATTATTTGATGAAAAAACAACAATATTGCTTAAAGTCTCATTGAAAATTATTTATTAATTGATTTTTTATTGTCTGTATGTATAATCAGCCCAAGATGAATCTGATAACCTACGGACTATTATTTGCTTGCAGCATCCGGCCGCTATAGAAGCGGCTCTTTTGTGGACCTTTTTTTGTGGTATTCCTATTAATCAAAAAGGATGATCAAACATCTGGTCATTAACAGAGCCTGAGATTTTTTGTAAAACAAAAGATAATGTAAAAAAGCCGCATTTTTTTTATTTTACTACTATTTGTCCGCACTCTCTTTGTGCTGACCAATAGTAGTAAGGGTGGTGAACAGATGTGGATATCGTGCGCACAGGATTTTGTTTTAAAAGTTAGCAGATTCATCTTGGGCTGATGTTAGACCATAATATTTTATAGGTACTTTATAATATTAAGTTTTAACACTCAGTTAAGATAAATACTCTGTTACTAGTCTAGTATCATTTACCATTTATAGCCATTTAGTTTTATTGCCATTTATTTTTAAGCTAATTGTTATTCCAATGGGCTTCATAATTTGTTTTCATTCGTTTTTTTTAATTTCAGTAGGTAAAGATCAGATCATGAGATTATAAGGAAGCTGATACTAAGTTGGAGTTGTTCAAGGCACCTCGAAATATGCCTATAATGGTTCCCACTGCTGGGCCACAGGGCTCTTCTTTAAGCGAAGTGGGCCATAATCATCCATGCAGGCTCAGGGAGTTACTATGACGTCTTAAAGCAGGAGTAATTCCAGTGTGGGAAAGAGACAGAGCTATGCAGGTCGTCTAGCGCCATCTCTTCCCACACTGGAATTACTCTTGCTTTAAGACGTCATGGTAGGCCACTAGATACGGTTAGTGGTTTCTACACGACGTTTTCACCTTCAACGTATAACAGTGATTAAATGATTTACATAAAATAAAGTACCCGTCTAGTTTCGTACACACGGCGCACATCAAGCTATACATAACCTTCGTACGATGAGAGATCAGCTTAATTTGGTTTTGCATAGCTTGATTGGCCGTCGTGCGTACTTACATACAAGTCGTTAGTCGTGGCCGTGTCCATATGACCCAACTAAGCTCGCACCCTTTAAAAAATATTAAATTAAGTGAAAAACGATCATCTGTAATGTAAGTTTGTAAATAAAACAAAAAGTGTAAATAAATAAACCATTTTATTTTGGTGTAAGTAAGCGTTATTTTTACATTGGTAACATTTTCGAAGCGGATATTATTATCAGTTTAAACAATGTTTTTGCGAATGTACGGTTAACTACAAGGCGGCAACATTAATCTGTTGATTTAACTGATTACAGCATGTTTCTGTCTAACTAAACAGATGTTTTTGTTACAATGCAGTTAGATAACTGATATATCGCATAGCAACTATAAAATAACACGGCCAAGAGATAATCCAAATCAGAATAGTAAGCTAATCGGTTTCTTATCAAATGTGAAAATTGATAAAAAGAACCGAAAAATTATGGAAATTAGCAAAACCTTTTTATTTTAATGTAATCTTATAAAGTATATAATTATAATCTGGAATTCAAAACCAAACCTTATTGAAGTCAGATTAAACATATCACTATATTTCGAGCTACTTTGGTAAGACAATTTAATAATATCCTAAGGCTTACGTAACTAATTAAAAGCGCCTGTCCTTGAGTTAACAGTATGATCTTATATTACACAGTCAAGGAATATAATTGTATATCAAATTGACACACTACGCCAATTTTTCGTGTTATAGTAATTTCAAAGAATAACAGTAATAATTAGAATATACGGACAAGTTAAATCCGAAATCAATTTGTAAAACAATTTACATACATAGGTATTATATAGTTTGTTAAAAACTGTATTTTCATAAAAGCAATTATACTATTGTTTTTTTGACTTGATATTAGTTAGATGTTTTAACAAGTAACACACCTACTACATTAAGTTACAAAAAAAAACTTAAATAAAGGACTTCGCACATTACACAGACTCGTCGCCGACTCACAGTAAAGCATTACCTATATGAGCTTTGTATCTTGTTCCTTACGGTAGAACTTTCAACATTTACTTGAAAGATAGATGGCATAATCAGCCTGAGGGAATGGCCGATAATCCACCACGCGGGCCCAATGCGGGTTGGTAGAGGTCACATGTCTTAATTTTTTTGGTTCTAGGACATGCCGGTTTCCTCACGATGTCTTCGTTCACCATTTTGAAAGCAGAGGTGATGAAATAAATTACACAAAGTAATGCGCCTGCCCGGATTCGAACCCACAAGTTACTGTTCGTAAATCGGGGCCGCCACCACTGGGCCACCGCTGCTCTAGAAAGATTGATGGAATACTCTTTAATATGTACATTAGACGCAAGAGCGGGTGTAGCGAGGTCGACAATTTTTGCACCCTTTCTGGGATAAATTAAGGTCTTTTTTTACACTACAAATTACAGGTATGAAAGTAGACATAGTTTACGACAAGTGATCCACACTTATGGCTATGTTGAAAATTGTACCGTAAGGATCACAATATAAAGCTTGCATTTCAAGACTTTACTGTCGATCGAGTCACTACTGCGAAATAATTTTACAGACATACATAAAAGTTACTTGACTTCACTAACTTTTAGTGATACGTTTCGATGTTAAACATTTTAAGAATATATTTAATTCTGTGCATGATAAGTATTTTCTACGCTTTATATTTGAAACTCTTTATTTGGTTTTGCCTATAAACGTTTAAGTTTCATAATTTATTACTCCACCGACGTACAAAGGCTTACCCACGTATTCAGTACATCATTTTGAACCTGGTATTTTTTTTTCTTTTTATCAGCCGTTGTATACATTTTGTCCGTGAACTCATTGCACGTTTGTAGAAAACAGCAGATTTATTTTATAAATATCGATTAAAAAATTCTATGTCTGGCGTACGGAATGATGTACTGAATTCGTGGTGAGCGTCGGTGTCGCTCCACTCAGTATTGTATGAACTGGAAACGTTTACACCACAAAGTAACTATACGTTACAAGTTTTTTCTTTTTCAAAGTCCGTACGGACTGATTAGGGACCGGCTCCGTACACCGGACTAACAGACAGTCGGTTAGTTTCTTATGCTCTTTCACTGGTTTTTCTTTCTCCTTTAAAATTTTAAATAGTTAATTATTCCTTCTGCATAAAAAATAAATTCTAATAAGCTGTCTTTTTTTTCGTGTGGTTAGTGCCTAACCTGGTGTCAGAGTTTTTATGCCGCCCATGGGTCTTTGGCTTGGCTTAACATGCCGCCGAGAGATATCTCTCAAGCATGTTTGGTTTCCTCACGATGTTTTCCTTCATCGAAGCAAGTGATAATTATAAACAATACGAACATGAGTTGTTATAATATATAATTTAAATTCAACAAACTAATATTTTTAAAACACTGGCGTAGTGATTTTGGTAGCAGATGTGTTTTTTAGTCGGATCCTGTTTTAATCAAGACTACATAAACTACCCCACTGCTAACTCTCAAAAAGACGACACCTACAGTACTTTTTCCGTCAAATTCCGGAGTCCGGTCCATAATCTGTCCGCAACGGTTTGATCGCACATTTACTGCAGTTAAAAACACTAATACAAAACGCGATAGCATTCATTATACGTACAGGTGTAATTAAGAACTAAGATCAAGACTGTAACACTATAGGAATAAATTAACTCGTGAATGTTTTTAGCAGAGATGCTGTAGAAAAGATTTTACATTAGCTTCTAGATTTGAATAAGAAAAAAAACGAATATTCAAATCATTACGTATAGGGTGGACACCGATGCACACACGGTTACTAAGTATTCAGGGTACATCATGCTGCGGCGACCCCAAATAAATTCAGATACCTGCCCTTGAATAATGAAGAGATGATTCTGAGACACCCCACACAGAAACTTTTCATCGGTAATTATTAAAAAATACACTGTTTGAAAAAAAAAAAATGGGTTCCATACCCAAGGGGTAACAACGGAACTCTATGACAGACTCCGCTGTCCGTCTGTCTGTCACTCGGCTGTATCTCATGAACCGTGATAGCTAGACAGTTTAAATTTTCACAGATGATGTATTTCTCTTGTATAAAATAAATATTTTAGGGGCTCCCATACAACAATCGTGACTTTTTGCTGTTTTTTTGCTCGGTATTAATAATGGTAATGGCACTTGCCCAGTTTTTTTAATAACCGAAGAAAAATTGTTATGTGGTGTATGTTCATGTGCACAGAATGAATTACAGAATACCTGGTAACCGTTCGGGCGTCGGTCTACCTTCCACCCTGTGTTTGACAATATAATGTTGTAAAAACCTATGTTACCAACAATAAGGTGTGAAACCTAAGAAATTACTTCGGCAAAACTACTGAATTCGACACTATTACCGTACTGAATCTGAAGGGATTAATTTAAAGTTTGCGCTTGACTAAATATAAAATTACTAAAAACATACTTTCTCAGAAACGGCCATAGTTTTTCATAAGACCATTACTTCAAACGATTCTTCGTCTATTCCAGATTCCTAAAAGAAAATTTAATATTAATTATCCTCGATGTAAAATATTCGTAAGCAAAGCAGATTATGCTATCTGATAGGTACACAGACCTCTGTCTATCCCTTCAGTAAGTACAGGCGGTGGTGTTATTTTTTTTCTACAGCATCGAATATGGAATATCGGTGTAATGTCTAAAACTCACGAACCTTACCTACTGGCTAACTAAACCAAAACAAGGAACATAAAAATTAAGTATTCTGTTGTGATAGGCCTGGCCAAATGACATGCAAATACAGAATAACTTAAAATGACATCAAGGAAATTAATAGATTGGTTATTTTGACTGGTTGGTTAAAGACAAGATTCACAAATCGCACTTTGACTTAACAACTAAAGTAAGCATTGCATACGAATACGAAGATTGTTCGTATAACCTTAACGTTCATATTCGTATGCGACGATTGCTCACAGGAATATGAACATTCTAGAAGTAAGAATACAGTTTATTTTAGAGTGTAGCGCTTACTTTATAAAGTCAAAGTGTATGAATCTTGCCCCAAATAACAACTGCACATCAAATCTCATGATGTGAAAATAGGAAAATTTGATAAGGTTTCAGAAAGTGTTCTTTTTTTAAATGGGTCGAAAAGTTTTTTTTTTCGATTTAAATGTCATTCGACACTGGCCACGCAACTTAAATAATAAGTTAACTAATCAGATCCTTAAAATTAAGTACACATTGTATATGCATAACTATAAATTAATAAGTAAAAATTATGAATTTAAACTATATCAAATCACAATGATAACTATTTCAATATTTTATACTATACACACAAAACAGGATTTAAGAAATTAAATTATAAAGGCGCTCTCTCACCGGGAGTACTCGCCTGTAATGTGACAGTTCAGATTCGGGCATTACGTACATCAGTGAGTGAGGTAAACCAGCACTACAGTACCCAACCTCAACCGACTCAATTTGTAACGATCACTTGTTTCTGTGCTAAATCGAATCTTGGTTCATTAGAACAGGAACTTTACAGGCGAATACTCCGGTGAGGGTGCACCCTAAAAAAATACAGACTGTAATATACAGGATGTAACAGGACCCTTCACGAAGCCGTCAACCAAGCATTATGTACATCAAACTAAGTAACTTTACGCAAAAATTATTGCTGGGGAACGACTTTTTTTTTGGGGTGAAAAATCACGTTTTACGGTGGGACTCAATGTAACGGACTCAAAACATTGTGCTGATGGATGGATTGAATAGTACGAGGGTCGTGGAGGTGTTCTTGTGAAAAACTTCCCAGGTATGGTCTAGAACAAAAAAATTACCGCAACGACGGAGAGAACAAGTGGCTTTCGGCTTCGTTAAGGGTCTTGTTACACCCTTTATACCTGACATAATTTTGTACATCAAAAGCAATGAATTAAGTACCATAATATTTTGTACATAGCAATTTTTTTGTAACCTTTTTGAAATAAATTTAAATATTTAGTTGAACTTTTATCTTTATATCACTAGCCGAAAACCTAAAATAGAAATTCTTTTGTAAGTTATCATTTCTGTGGTAAATAAAAAGAAAATTGAAGACGGAAAGGCTCCATGCTTAAATTAGCAAGGAATTTAAGAAAACAATTACTTTAAATAATAATCTTTTAGCGATCAAATTTTTTTAACTTCCCATTAATTTATGCTTCAGCCAGTCGATATTTCTTAGGGTTCCGTAACCGAAAGTTATCAGGACCCTATTATTAAGCCTCCGCTGTTCGTCCGTCCTTCCGCCTGTCTGTCTGTCTGTCAGCGGGCTGTATCTCATAATCCGTAATAGGTAGACAGTTGAAAATGTCACAGAATGCGTATTTCTGTTGCCGCTATAACAACAAATAAAAAAATTAAAGGGGCTACTTCGATGGTACGGAGCCTTTCCTGCGCTAGTCCGACTCACACTTGGCCGATTTTTTTTAAATACCAAATAGGCTGCGTTTGGCCGCAACTCTCCTGTTGTGAACCGATGACGCGGTCTGGGGTGGCTACATAACAAACACATTGGCTATGTTCAAGTTAATTTGAAAAGGTTGTATCCCATTTTTAGCATTCAAAGATTGTCTTGTGTTAGAGCTGAACATGGGCGTGAAAATAAACTAAATTCTTATTATTTTTTTAACCAAGGGATAGCGACTATCCTTGAGTGTGGCTAGCTAATCTTAAGTTTATTTTCACAGCAATCTTAAGCCATACCATACACATGCAACCAGAAAAAAGATAAGCAAAGCTCATCAATACTCATCATATAATCAGATACATTATAAGCACACAAACATCTTCATATAAGGTTTACTTAGTTTGAATACTCACTCATACAAAATGTTGCTACTTAAATAATAAAGGGAAGTACACAATAAGCCTAAAACATGCTAAGGCTAAGATACACCTAATTTTATAGGAAAAACGATTGTGCAGCTCTGTTAAAAACTACATATAGACTTTAGGAGCCACTAAATAAAGTTCATATTCACTTTTGCGCTCATAGGAAAACGTGATTTTCTCATTACCAAATATAGACTTTAGATGCTACTAAATAGAGTTTAAAATAGCAGAGTTGCATAGTCATTGTACGGCATAACAATTGATATAATCAGGCAGAATAAGGCTGCGTTTCCACCAGAGATAATGTCGCTTCTTTTTCAGCTTGAGGTATTCTATGTGATTGGTTAGTTCCACACATTTGTTAGTTCCCTCGCTACGCATCCTGGTAGAAACGTAGCCTAAGGCTGATATTTTACTAAGTATATAAGCGCGAGTACGGTCAGACACAAAGCTAGGCTGGTTCTGAACCGCGGCGATGGCGGCTTGAAACTTTGTGGAACACCCGTTTAAGAGGTATAGAGACTCCTTAGGCTAAACTTTTTTGGCGGGGCAAAATGGAGGCCTCTTTGAAACTCAGGAAAGTTTTGTAGGTATAAATGGCTTGATTTTCTTGATGAGAAATCTATGTAGCACGTTAACGTGTTTCGTGTAATAAACATAGTAATTAGGTATGAGTACAATATCCTTTATGCTGATGTTCAATTCCTAGCTTGTCTGTCGGTTTTAAATGTCGGCATAATGCATAGGTTTTTTCCTAAAAATACTAACATATTTTACCGAAACCGAACGCTGTATACAAGGTGAATTTTTAAAGTGGGCGTGGATGGCCAAATCCGAAACTATGTCGTCATAATCGTATTTTTTCGTTTTACCAATAGCGAAAAATACTCAAAGGAGTCTCAAGCCCGATTTTGATAAAAACAAAAACAACATCATTCCATTTTTGAAAAATCAATATTCTTAAGCAGGAATCGAACCCATTGATTTTGGAAAAAAAACACACTTTATTATTATACAATTCCATAGTGTCGCTACTAAGGATCAAATTCTGGGAAGCATACGGCAAACTTACGAAAAACATAACGTTAACATTTTTATCTTGAGTTTCATGTTTCGAATTAGGCCAACCACGCACGCCCACTTGAAAAATTCACCCTGTATACTCACAAACATGACGCTGACAAGCTTAGCATTCCGACTAAAAACCAAAATCGGATAAAAATGGGGGGAACATCTCATGCAGGTTGTCCACGAAAGCTTCAAACAAGCCCCTAAGTATGTGTCCACTAGTTGATATTATAACACTTGTTTCATAATAAAGAAAATACATTATGTTAGAGGAACCCAAAAATACTTAGTTTTGCATTTACACGCAAATATTGAGCACGTATAAAATGAATACGTCACATTGTATAAATATCCTCCAAAAATATGTTTACTTTACCACAACTTTTATCACATTCCATTGCATTTCAATGATATTTATTTACTCTATAAAATACATGTAAAAAATCAAATTTTATATTTCATCACTGACAACATTAAAAAAAAGTTAGCAACCCCAAAACAAAACGTCAACCAATCAAACAGGATGGCAACCAATCGTCTATCTTTTAAAATTAAAGTTCGCGAGTACATTCGGAAAAAGCTGGCAGTTTCGTCACAACGTTAATGTTTTCTCCATTGTTTGTCTTTTTATTTTAGTTTATTTGTGTAAATGTCTATTTACACATGTATGTATTTTTTGATATATATGTATAGTATTTTGATATATTTTATAGTATTTTATATATCCTTGTAGTTTATTCATAGGTACACCTACCAATGTTTGTCTCTGCATCACCCAAAGGTTGACTGGTAGAAAATGCCTATGGCATTAAGTCCGCCTCTGTACTAAGTGCTTGAAGTGTTAAATAAATAAATAAATAAAACGTCAATTTTGTAATTCGGAACGTCAAACTAGTGGACACAGTAAGCACTACGTACACAAAACTTATAACTAAGGTCCTTTCAGTTATTTCACCTCCAACTTTAATCACACTGATCTTTATTTACGTTACTATAAGGTTGCGGATGGTTTGCCCAGTGACAAGCGTATTAATATCAGTGATTCTTATTTAGTTTCCAATAAAGTTTATATTAGACCGCTGTCAGAGGTAAAACAAAGGACTGAAAAATTAGATAGGGTGTGCGCGCTCCGCCCTCCCCGCTACGCTTGCTACGGAGTTGCTACGAACTCGCTACGCCCCGCTACGGCGTGACGTCATCGGCGCGCGCGCAACACGTCAGCTACAACGCGCAGCCGCCTCCCTACGCACACAACACCCATGGTTAGGAGAAAAATAAAAAAAGGGGGAATTAAAAAATGTAGTGTTGCATGGTTCTTTGGCGCCAGGTCTTAGTAGGAATTAAAAATGAATATTTATTTTTATACACTGCGTTAAAATGTAAGTTTTGGGGGGATTGGCGCTCGTTTTAATAACTTTGGTTCACCACCATCTTATTTTCTCAATTCCTGACAATGCCATCAAGCGCCAAAAGAATGATGCAATACTATAGGGACCTAGAAATTAAGCGATATTGTCTTGCAGTAAGCCAGGAATATGAATTAAAAACTTTTTGTGCGTAAAACTTTTTTGCGCATCTTTCATACGAAAACTGACAAGTTTATTCAACCTACATGTAATGGAAATCTGGCTATTCAATTAGTATCGTATTATTTCTAGATCTGTAAGGGCTAGACAAGATACAAAAAATCATACAGAATAAATTCTCTATGGATAAGGGGACAATAATTACTTTAGGGCACATTAACATCTATGGAAAGCAACATCAATAGACCATGCTAAAAGTAAATGTAAAACGCGATAAAAATTTAATTTTGTAACAATTCGCATAGACAGCAACTTTCGAGTCATATTATTTCTTAGCGGGAGACTTACATTATATAGGATTGTAGATATAATGAATTCTGCCATTTCTTTCATATAGAAAACAGAATTTAAGCAGTGGTTTAGTTTAACTCCACTTAAAGCCATCCAGCATTGAGCACAAGTCAATAAAAATAAATTAAAACAATTGTTCCCATGCTAGGTGCCCCATCATCTGCGTAGCCTTTTCCCAACTATGTTGGGATCGGCTTCCAGTCTAACCGGATGCAGCTGAATACAAGTATTTTACATGGAGCGACTGCCTATCTGACCTCCAGGATACCACTTATTATAAGACTGGTTGTCAAACTTTCGGGTCACTGACTACCTGTAACGACTGTAAAAATCTACAAAGACAGCCGGCATAGATATGGACCAACGGCATAGGCACGGAGGAAACTCGGTAAGTAATGGGTGGTCACCCATCCACGGACCAACCTAAGCAAGCGCGGCTTAACTTAAAGATCTCGGCTGTGCACGAGCTCTTCAGGTTTCAAGTAATATTATAATTCGATAAATATCATCATTTCTCCAGAAAATTCATGAGCACATTTAAATACTAAGTACCCTAATTTAACAAACTATTTTAAAACATTTATTTTTATTTAATACTGTTACATTTAATAGTTTTATTTATTTTATTACGTACAGAGACTATAATCAAATCAATAATACTATATTTTCATGCTTAATACACTTTTAAATTATTTTAATATTTCATGCAAGAAAAATAATAAAATAAAAGCGATAATAAATTGGCACTTCTAAGAAAATACTGTTACAAAAACGCTATCAACTGTCAGAGTAGAAATAAGATCCGATAAACTATACAGGATGGAGAGATCCAGACGCAGAATCGGTTGCCACTTATTCAATACATAATTCTGAACCACGAAGAAATTATTCATTGGTAATTTTAAAAAAAATGTGTCGTTCTATACAATTTGACCACGTAGGTATTGGTTTTTGTAGAAAACATAAACGTTTGTTCCCAACGAGTCACACGGTAACAAGTCACAGTGTGACTCGTTGGGAAAAATTGAGAATAAAAATCTCAACCAGTCACACTGTTACTCGATATGACAACTTTTTGTGTTTATTCCCAACGGATCACATTCCAAGTGAAGAGTGTGACTCGTTGGGAATAAAATATTCTCATACAGTAACACTGTGACTTATTGGCACTACTTCTTACCCAATCAGTAACACCATTGAAACTCATCATTAATTGTTGATGATTTTTGATTAATTCAAGATTTGTTTGAATGCAAACAATGAAAGATATTATTTGGAAAAATCACATTGGATTCACAATTTTTCCCAACGAGTCACACTGTGACTTGTTACACTGTGATCGTTGGGAACAAACGTTTTTAAAACCCTGATGCAAAATTTATATGTGGAGGGGTTCAGAATGATATACAAATACGTGTAACTGTTTGTGCGTCAGTGTATTCCACCTGTATCAAACCGTAAATAAATTAGTATCGAAGGAGCACTTTTCAATTAAATACAAACTCTTTATTAACATTCCGGAGTCCGGACTTATTTATCCATTAATCGAAGTATTTAAAATACAATTATTTAAACTACATGTTTATTTAGGGTTTTATTTACAAACGCTGATTAAACTTGATAGACATTTAAACATCCAAAATGCAAGGAACAGTTATCATTATTTTACTATAGGCAACAAAGCCTATTAATAGTGTGTTAATATCTGACATATTTAAAATGCCATTTATTTAACAGATATCTTAAACATTAGATTTGGGTTAGGGAGGTATTAAAGCAGTAATCAGTAATAAAGTTGAGGGTCAGTTTTGAGGGAACTCTTATTCAGAGAAATATGGAAATATATGTATCAGGACATTGACGCGCAAACTGTTACCATTCATTCAGGCAGTGGTACCTGATTTATTTGCCTCGAGATGGATAAGCGTATCTCGTGGATGTTTGAATTTCTGTGAGGATGTAAGAAAGATGACTTTTCTTGTTATTTTGAAGTGTTTTATTTAACATTTTTTATCACTCCTTATTAAAAATAAAATAAATAGAGTTTTATTTCAGGCAAAATACCCAAACACAACGAAAATAAAATGGAGACAAATAAAATAGTAAAAACCGTAAAGAAATCATTAGAAAATCATAAAGGATCATTAAATTCTACATTTACATTCAAAAAAATAAACATCACAAATATATATATATATCTATTAAAATATTCAAAAATTTTAAACAGATGTATTTTTAAGTATCCAGTCTTAAAAATAGCATTAATTATTTCGTCATTTTTTGTTCCCGCTTAGATGAACAGATATCCACCGCATAAATTTAGGGCTTGCAAGGTTGCACGAGACAACACTTAAAATGCAAAATATATTGCATTATATTATTATATTTATTGTAAATATATTTCTTTTACCTGTGCAATAGCTTGGATTTGTCTGTTAATTTGTACATGTTTCCTAAATAAATAAACGCGTTCTCGTCAGCTTCTTTAAGAAAATGTACTGAACGTTCCATACATTTCGGTCGTGTAGGTTTTGTACTTTTGCATATCAAATGTCACAATGTCAAATGTTTTTTTGTGTACTTCGTAATTGGCGTAATGTTTGTTTTTTTTTTCGCTAATGTACTGTCAGCTGTGAAGCTACCTTTCATAAAAAAATAATAATAAAAACCTTAGAATATTATTTTGTCCTTTTCTATAAAAGTGTGCGTCAATGTCCCTAATACCGAGTTTTGATATAAAACTTTTAATTTTAATTATTGAAGTATCAATCTTGATTTATAATACTTTGTGCTCTGACATTTGGCTTTAATGTAAAAAATGTGCTTTATTAATACTTGTTAGGGTTAATTTTTGATTAAAATTTAATTTATAATTAGAAATGATAAGTTTTAAACGGTCTAATTTTTTAATTCATCTAGTTATTTCTCCATATATTAGGAAATGTATTTTATTTGATTTTTTATTATGTAAGTACCTAATATTACAATATTTTACGAACATACCTAAATGCATATTATTGTATAATAAACTTATATTTATAATTCTCTCTTTACAAGTATACTTTCTATGGTAATTCCGTAATAAATGTATATAAACATGTTAATCTATAGAAACAACACTTACTACCGCACTCAGACTTCATTACAACCGAATCAGGCGATTCACTCGAGTGAATATTCATTTTTGTTTCATTCTATGTTCATTTTGGTTTTTTTTTTTTCTGTTCAGACGTTTCACTTCGAGTGAAAGATGGCCGAATGAAAGTCAAAAAATAACAGAAAGTGACCGTCTGATTTCGGCATAACGAAATTATCTCTGAGTGTGGCAATTTAAACCTTATGTTTACTAATAATAACTAGATTATTACTAGTAAATTTAAACATCTTATAGTAAAAGGTACAATATTATAAAAAAGAGTATTTATTACAAATACATTATAAATATTTACAAATGATTATATTTTAATGTAAAGAACATTAATAGCTTTAATATAAATTCCACTGTTTAATACATGAAATAGCCTATCAATAGAGTTATCAATTATTATTGTTTTTATTCTAATGAGATATCGAAGGGGGCATGAACTGTTTGTTTGTCAAGCTAGCTAGTCTTCTTTATATTTTGTTAGGATCGGCCCAAGTTCTTTTCAGCCCTCGGATTCAAAACTATTTGAGACGAGTTACGACTTTTTTTCTTAGACAAATAGTGTTATTTTACCGCGCAACCGATTTGTAACTCTTGTCATCATCTGACTAGCCTTTTCCCCACTATGTTGGGGTCGGCTTCCAGTCTAAACGGATGCAGCTGAATACCAGTATTTTACATGGAGCGACTGCCTATCTGACTTCTACAATCGAGTAGGTACTAGGTTATTAGATACTCCTTGGTAGGACTGGTTATCAGACTTTCTTGTAATGCCTTGTATTTTTCATCGTTCTCACATAGTGTACAAGTACCATCTCAACATGAATGATGTAACCAAGGTTTTGTAACAATATGCTGATTTAAAAGAGTGTCCATGGAGTTTCTTGCCCGTTCTTCTCCATAGTGATCTACGCTAGGGAATGGGCAACTATAGTACTTTCACAGTTTTTATGTCTTGTGACTGGGACTGTAGCTACATTTCATTGTTATCTTTGTTTCGACCGTTCAAAAGTGCCTGTGACTGGCCTACTTAAAATAAATGCTTTGTTTTTTTGTGGAAATTGTTTCAAAATTAAGGAAAAGAGTGAAGAGTATTCAACTAATATCTTGTTCTTCTTTCCTTTATACATTTTACGTTTTGGAATGGACAACTGGCTTCGACTTTCTGACTAGCTGACCGACTCCTTTAAGACCAGTTTCCACCAAGCGGAAAATTCCTCGCGCACTGTTTAAGTATAAAATTCGTCGCAGATATTAAGGGTCTCCTCGCGCCCATTTTCTACTTAAAGGCTTCATTGACATCAAAAAAGTTCTAAGCGATGGAAACTGGCCCTTCAAGGTTCAACAGTTTATGAGTTGTGACCATTGCTAAAGGTTCTGATGAAGTTTTGAATTGTAGATGCAACTGAATAATAACTTTAAAATGACGTGAACTTCAAATGGTAAAACTCTAATGTAAATAAATATTTCAATATTATAAAGTCAGTCAGAAATTGATGAAACTGGCTTAAATGTAAATTGACAAATAAATTCAGTTTGGAAGACATTTTCTAGAAAAACTGTTCAACCAAAGAGTCCTCGTTTTGACAAGCTTTCTTTAAGTTTTAAATTATGAAGTTATAGAAACTTACAATTCCAAGTAAATTGACCGTATCAGGTATCTGATTAAATTCCTTTATATTTCTGGCAATCCGATTTTTCTTATTAATAAATAACTCAAGATGAGATTCTAGTGAAAATCGGTCTCGTCTATCTGCCGGTCTCTCCGTTACCTTTTCACGGGCGAACGGAATTCTATTAAATTTGGCACAAACCTTTATAAACACAACCCACGCGGATGAAGCCACGTGTAAAAACTAGTACGTCATAAAAATCACCCAAAAACGAAAGCCTTTTAAAATTCCAGTAGAATCTCAACCTTAAGGCGTTAGCATTACGATCAGTTTTTAAACAATAGCCTCCGTATCACTAATAACATGTATCCCATGCTTCGTCAAAATCAACCTAACAATATCATTACAACTACGTGTCTTATAAGTCCTTCCAGTACTATCTTTTATCTTAATACTCTTCACCTTATCACACAACTTACTGACTTCCGACTTCGACTTCTTCATGTCATCCGGCTTCAGTTTCCTGATAGTCGATGAACAACGTTTTTTCGAAGCCTCGACTTCGACTTTCTCCACGTTACCTTCACTTACCCGTCTTTTGTATAAGTCGAAGTCAGAATCCTTGCTTAGATAGCTATCGAGGGAGCAATATGTCGTGTCTAACGTTACCTTGTCAACTTTGTGTTCGGTTGCATCGCTGACGATTTTGACAGCTTTCCCTGGGACGTAGGTCGAAGGAACTTTGTCGAGATACGCCATTTTGGGCTTTAAGGGCCCACAGACAGGGCTTACAGAATCAGTGTGTGAGTTAGGCATAAGGAAGTTAGTCTTCCTTGGTCTTTTGACCGTGATTGTCTCGTCAATTATAGAAGGTTTGTCTCTGATCGATATGAGGATGTTTTTGAAGCTGGTTTCTTCAGGGGAGGTCATTATGACGTCTTGTGGTGAACGTTTGTCGTAGCTAGCGATCAAATCGTTAAGGATGTTATACTCACTGCATCCAGGAAGCGTGAAAGAATTTTTGTGTGTTAGTATTTGTACATAAAATTGTAACTTAAGTATACGGTTGGAAGGTCGATAACTGGTGATTCAGCCGTTTTAAGTATTGACGTTATAGAAACTGAAGTTTCGTGATGTTTTTTTTTTGTCTTTCTTTAAATGTATTTTCAAACTTAAAAGAAAACAAGGAAATAATAACCTTGATTAAATCGTTTATTTCCATAAAAATAATTATAAAAATACTTATTATATTAGTAAAAAATCTAAAACTGCAAACGGAATAGAAAATATCTACAACTTACATAACTGGCTTTAAATCACTTTAAATGTAAAAATAATAATATCTAAAATAACAAATAAATCTAAAAAAATAATAATATCTAAAGGTCTACAAAATCAACATCTCTATACAAAAAACACTTTTTTGCAACTCATGCAAAAGTCAACATAAGAAACATGCCACTAAAAGGTCAGTGGGGTTACCATGACGCCTTAAAGCAGGAGTAATAGTGTGGGAAAGAGACAGCTCTACAGGTCGTCTAGCGCCATCTCTTTCCCACCCTGTAATTACTCCTGCTTTAAGACGTCATGATAGGCCACCAGGACAGTTGTAGGCTTGCTGCGGACACCGGTCCTTGACATACAGGATTGAAGGACACCGACGCACTAACGCATACCACGTATTCAGTAAATCAAAACTTACACAATGGAAGTTTAGTTTAGGTACACTTACGGAATATCTTCCGTAATTTTCAATGAGGGCTAAAGTTTTTGAGCTCACCAGATGGCGCCACTGTCGGGTAAGGTCATGTCAATAATTCTATTTTATACTTTAAAGTACCAATAACTTCATAGAAAGTTTATTTTAATACGTATAACAACATAGTGTAAACTTCAGATACATATTTACAATATTTACAAATAGATACTCTCCTACTATAATTTGTCTTTTGCTGTGCCCGACAGGGTCTACAATGATCAAAATTTTTTAAGTTACCACCTAAGTACCTACACATTGTGGAATGCAAATAAAGTATTGACTATTGAGTATTGAGTACAATATTCTCCCTAAAATTAGCAGGCATAAAACATTTAAAAATCATTTTTCCTCCAAGTAAGACCCAAATCCACCTCAAATAAGATCCTAATATTAGTAAAAATACGTGATAAAAAAAGCACGCAACGCGCGAACAATCTATGACATCTGACATTTCGGTGACCTCGCGCTACACTAGCGCCACTAGCGGCGAATTCATACGCGATAGCCCCCATTATTCTGAGATTCCGATATTTCGACGCTGCTGCAAGCGCCATGATCCAGATGATTTCCATTAGTGCGCATAGCAAAAGACTAAGAAAGAGGCTAGACAGATTTGTCAGCATCTAGCAATTTATTTACCATCCACCCGCATTCTCCAGTCATCCCGCGCTCAGAATAATTGACAATCACGGAAGATATCCCGTAAGTGACCGTATAAGTTTAGTTATAAATCGTGAAAGCTTAAAACTGTGTTTCAGTACATCATTCTGATCTCCCATTTAGAAGTTTTTGATTAGTAATTACAAAAAAAAAGTGCTTTCCCATACATTTTGACTGTGTAGTATTGTACATACGTAGGAAACAGCAAATTTTTATGTAAAATACCGACGAAAAATTTCTATGTGCTAGGTGCAGAATGATGTACTGAATAAGTTTGTGCATCGGTATCCCTTCGCATAGTCCAGTACATATCTGTCAAGAGCCCTATGTCAGTAGCCAGTCCGCAAATACATTTTAAAAATATACAAAAAGTATAAAATATGATATAACATAACAATAAAAAACAGAAAAGTTATAAAATGTAACAAAATTGAACTACAAATATTTCGACGGAATTAACTTTGGCAAAAGTACAGTTCGTTTTTTCTAGCGCTTTTTAATTGCTCAAATATTCCTCAAAAATTATACAGGGACAAATTTAATTGGCTGGTGAAACTCAGCATACGTCAGTAACTAAACTATCAGTGGTTATGGACCCCAGAAAAAAAATTAAATGTGTTTCTTTTTTTGTTCTATCGCAATTAGATATCTATACCCGTTAAGCATTTACAGCCAACACAAAGTTCCCAGAAACCGACAAATTTCTCCAAATGATTTTAAACCATAAAATCTTGACGGTTAAGTTCAAAATCGAATGAGAAAATTTGTCAGTTTGTAGCAACTTGATGGGCGACTGTACCTAATTAAGTTTGACCTCGTATTACTTGACAATTCCCTATTCAAAAATTGCTCAATAATTTTTCATGAACAGCTCCACTATTCAGGCAATAAGATAGGTCGGTTGTACTCACGTGACGCAATGCGGGGCTCCATACAGGCGGTGTTGCCTCACGTAGGCGAGCACGGCGTCGTCCGTGAGGTACTTGGCGCTCTCGCCGCGCCGGACCAGCCGTCTGATCTGGGTCGAGCTGACCTCGTTGGCGATGTAGTTTGTTACTAGAATTACATTGTTCTGGAAAGGACCATAAAGTTTTTTTTTAATGTATTATTTCTAAATTTGTTTTTTACTTTCGTTTTATTTTTTTTATTATATTTTTATCAGAAAATTTAAATAAAACAAATTTTTATGTTATTTTTTTTTTATTTAATGTTATTTTATTATTAATTATATTGTATTTAACTTTTAGAACAATAAATATATTTATATTTTATTTATTTTTTGAAGGTAGTAATATAATATATAGGTATTTTTACTAAAAAAGCTAAAATTATAATATATAAATATTCAAATTAAAAAATTTTAAAAAATAAATTATTATACAATGAATTTCATTAAAAATATAATAAAGCAGAGAAGTCGGCAGTGAATTCCACAGACTGGGGTTCGCACAGTAAATGTGGAAGGTTAGCGCTTTAGTTAAGTTTATTAATGCAACGCTACACTACTAATACATAGAGTTTCTTGTCTATTCTTCTCCATGGATGTTTACGCTTTGGAATGGGCAACCACAGTACTTTCACAAGTTATTATGCCTTGTGACTGGGACTGTAGCTTCATCTTTTTTTGACAATTCAAAAGGGCCAGTTGCAAAGTAATAATCTAATTGAAATAAATGCTTTGAGTCTGAGTATATGTGTAGTATGTACATTTATTTATTTATTTATTTATTTACATATCTAAGTATTTGAGATAGGTTTAACAGCGGGTCCTAAACTAGGCACAGCCTGTATCTTGGTGACCCAAACAGGATACATTACACTAGGTTAATACTTTACAGTGTTCTGCTAGCGCAAGAAATATAAGTACTATTAAAAATACACAATCAAAATAATTAGTTTTAGAATAATTTAAATGGAAAGACAAAAAATTAATTGATTAAGAAATACGTAAAAACACAAATGAGTGCAAAAATGATAAAAAAAATAAATACACATGGTTGCAAAAACAACAGTTAAGGTGAGTGCTTGTGGGTGTGTGCTGTGTGCTGTGTGGGGGTGTGTGAGTGGGTGAGGTTGTGTATTGCAACAAGAGCGTGTATTAGCATGAGCCAGAGAGTAAATTTTCCGTTTCCTCGTAAGTTCGGCCCAACAACCATTCCTTTAATTTGGTTTTGGCTTCTAAAAAGTTCTTGGGAACACTGATGGTTTTGCTTATAGCGTTGAACACTCTTATGGGTAAGTATAATGAAAGCCGGGCCGCGAAGAGGGTTTTAGTCTTTGGAAGGGGGATTCTTTCCGCTATTTTCCTGCCACCCATACTGCAACTAGAGCGAATTCCGCTGCCTTTTACGATTTTTAAAACTGACCCAAGGATGTATAATTGACGTACCCGTAAGACCCCAGACTCCTTGTATAGTTGGTCTGTAGAGAAGCGGCGTGGCTTTCCCAAGAGCACCTTGAGGACGGCTCGTTGAGCACGTTCCAGCTCCAGCATGCACGACTTGTCAGCGCTACCCCAGACACTAACACAGTATTGAAGGACAGACTGGCACAAAGAGATGTAGACCTGAATACATATGTTCTTTGGAGCACTGGCCCGTAAAAGTTTCGCAACATAAATGAATTTCCGAGTTTTTTTAGCGAGTGTTCGAATATGTGCTTTGAAATTCAGATTCTGGTCAATTGTGACGCCCAGGTATGTTGTGCTTTCTACTCTGACAATGGCGTTGCATGTACAATCAGTGGCAGAGACGGATGCTGCCGTTAAGACACTGCACTTTTCGGTATGAACTTTTATTGAATCAATGCTAGGCCTGCTGCGCTGATTGACATGAAAGGTTAGGAGATGCGTTTTTTTTAAGTTTAGTGTTAGGAGATTTTTTCCTAGCCATGTTGTTATGATACTCATCCCCTTTTCAGCCACAGACACAGTCTCTTCCCAGGTAGCTCCATGAAAAATAATAGCAGTGTCATCAGCGTAGCAGATTACTTCCGACTGTGCAATGTTAAGCCTCAGAATGTCATCCATGTACATAATGAAAAGGGTAGGCCCCAAGATACTTCCCTGCGGCACCCCAAAGGCAACTGGGAGGCTTTCGCTGAGAGTTTCTCCAATTTTGACACGCTGATGACGATCAGACATGTAGCTGTTGAACCAATCCAAGGGAAGGCCTCTGACACCAAAGGATTCGAGTTTTTTTAGCAGTATAGGAATTGATACTGTGTCAAAGGCCTTGGCGAGGTCCAGGAAGACTCCAGCTGAACGATGGCCTTTCGCGATGTTTGTGGAGATCGTCCCGGTTAGGAGACTCACAGCCTGCTCAGTGGACTTTCCCCTACGAAACCCAAACTGCCTGTCCGAAAGTAAAGAATTTTTCTCCAGAAAGCTTACATACACTCAGACTTAGCGTGTATGTACACACGGCTACACATCAAGCTATACATTTCCTGTATAAGCTGACCTTGCATTGTACGGAAATCCTATACAATGCGAGATCAGCATAAACTGGAAATGTATAGCTTGATGTGTAGCCGTGTGTACATACTACCCTCAGCTTTTCCCAGAACATACATATTTCAACATCATCATCATCTGCCTAGCCTTTTCCCAACTATGTTTGGGTCGGCGTCCAGTCTAACCAGATGCAGCTGAATACCAGTATTTTACATGCAGCGACTGCCTATCTGACCTCCACAACCCAGTTAGTACCGAGTAATACGATACGGTACAAGACTGGTTCTCGCGACTTTCGAGCCAATGACTATTGTTGGAGCGCCTGATCACCGCAGCATAGCAACAACCCGCTCAACTAGCTATTTACTCTCGTATTATGTAATGAGTCCATGTTCTTTTTTTCTTATATGTCACTTGCCCTACATAAACGGTGCAGTTAACACCAATTAAATATTAATTATTCTTGCAAAGAGTATTCTTCCAGCACATCCTTTAAATACCCGTACAACTACCTGTAACGACTGTCAAAGATCTACAAAAGACAGCCAGGACCAACGGCTTAACGTGCTTCATATTTCAACATAATTATACTAATTAAGTTTGTGCTGTTTGTCCTGGCTGTGCCAATCACTCCTAGATTTTAACATGAAAAGCAATACTTACTTAACACATTTCTAAACCAAGAAGTGTTCTCCGATATGGATCTCGATTGCATTAAACGCATAAGATGAATGTAATTGAATTGAGTTTGGGTGACGGATGTAATAAAATGCTGCGAACCGTCAGAAATGGGTGTTGTGATGTATGACGAATGGCATATTGCAATCAATCACTAACGCAGCTGCCAAGTGTAACCATATCTGCTTAGTATTCATGTGAAACATCTATGTAACGTTTACTTTGTGGTTAGTCTTTGTTGGCCATCATCATTTTAAAGGTGATAGTGGATAAGCATGATTGCCCGCTCCTGGGGCACTGGACCAGTATGCATAGCTGCAGGTCTGGTGCAGCGGGAAGCGGACTTAGTTATCGGTATAGGTTTTTGAATTAATTAAGTAATTAGTTTTATTTTATTTTAATTGAATTGTATTTTAACGACAAATGTTACTAACATAGTTTATAAGTGTTACTAACCACAATGTGAATCATTTGTGTTCGATTTAAATAAATAATAAATAAATAAATCATCTTGGACATAACATCACGACTGTAATCCCCGAAGTGTTAAGCAGAGGCATACCTATAGTCCCTAAAACTACTTCCTAACTTCCTAACTAATTTTATAAAATAATGCGAAACTAAGTTTGTTTGTTTGTAACCTTTTTACGCCTAAACCACTGAACCGATCACCCTGAAATTTTGCATATACGTTGTCAGGTGTACAGAAACGGACATAGGATACCTTTCATCCCGAAAAAAAGTACCGTTCCCGAGGAAAACAACAATAACGTTCTTATGATAATAGATGGCGCCACGTGTCTTTCCAATCATGATTGAATTATATTATAACAAGCAGAGTACAACCCGAACTGATTGTCAAATTAACGCGAGCGAAGCCGCGGGCAACAGCTAGTTTCTGCTACTAGAAACTCGTGGTGGAAAAACTCAATAACACTGGCCAACTTGGGAATCGAACCCAAAGACCTCTCAGTAGTAGCGCTTGTGACCACTAAACCAACGAGGTATCTTGAATCACATAAAACAATGGATGAACGGTGACAGCTCAGGAACGTTTGAGTCATTATACAACTTACGCGCAGTCGGCGTAATTTTTTGTTTTCATGATATGCGCTGGCTCTTAGTCGTTGTCTAGCCATTACTATATGATGATGATATTTACCCTATATTTGTAGAGCATGTCCGACTCGTATATGAACCGGCCCGGGTCGCATCCAGCGCGAGTCACCACCACAAGCCCGTGACGACCCACTATGTTCTCCAGCTGGAAATAAATAGCAAAGCGTCGTTTTAGTTAAAACACGACAAATTATGTTTATTCTATTCTAAATTGGTTTAAAAACATTTATACATGTAAAAAAGAATATTCTAATAAATAATTTGGGATAAGTCAGGAGAAGCTACCAGCTGACTCACGCCACCCAATGCACAGCTACGTCTCAGTGCCCCAGAGGCTGAAAAGTCGTTAAAGTTTTCTTGGGGCGTGGATCCAGCTAGCTCAGTCAATTTCAACGCCTCTACAGCGAGATGCAATCTCTGGCGGGAGCGATTTAACCCCCTGACAACTTCATCGATCCATTTGAAAAGGTGCTTTTCTAGCAGGTGGTTCTCTGTGGTTTCTGCCTACCCCCATGGAAAAATGGCGTGAGTTTATGTATGTATGTAGATGAGGTCGGTGTTAGGTATCCGGTTACTCCGAAAACAAACACTGAAACATACTCAGAGGTCACAATACCGTTTAAACTCTAGACATTATATTGGTGAGATCAGGTGAGTAACATGCCGTTTAGTGCCTGAAATGGTCTTTACGGAAAGAACCACGCAGATTTGGAAAGGCCTGTCCAGTCAGCTAGAGAACTTTGGCAAATATTTTTTAATACTTTGAAATGATGAATACATGCGACATTTGATTCACGTGGATTCTCATAGATGAAAAGCTAGTGTCAAACCAGTGGGAACGTAACACAATTATGAGAAGCATAATTAGATTATTTTTGTTATTAACTAATTTCCAAAGGATCGGCCGTCACATCATCCTACGTACCAAATTAGGGTTAGTCCATCTATATCACAGACTAGCTGTTGCCCGCGGCTTCGCTCGCGTTTTTCTCAGAAAATAACCCACGGGCACGTTGTAAATATAGCCTATGGCACTCGGGGATAGTTTAGCTTCCCATTAGTGAAAGATTTTTTTAAATCGGTTCAGTAGATCCAGAGATTACCCCCTACAACTACATACAAACTTACAAATACCTCTTTATAATATTAATAGAAAACGTAGGTACACAAAACCAAGGTTTATCTATCAACATTGAACGCGTATTATACAAAGTTTCGTGTCCGTGCTATTAAGCGTTGAGGAGTTCTTTCGTGAAGAGACGATCCTGGCTGCAGAATCAAGTCATGTCTGTCACAACAATGTATTGCCACCAGAACCAAAGGTGTGTGCCAAATTTCAGCTCAACAGGTTAGGGGAACTGGTTTAAAATCCAGTTGCAAGACTTGACCAATACTAACTTATATCTAACAAAAAGCTTATAATTACTCACATCTTCATCAGACCACAGTCCCGGCGTCGCGAAAGACTCCAGTAGATCAGCTCCGCACAACAGTTTGACCGTCACACCGGTATCTGGCACGTTGCCGTTCAGCTTCTCCATCAGGTTGTCTGGCTCATCCAAGCTGTTTAGGTTGATGATGTCGTCTGGGAGCCATGATGGAGGGTCTGGATCGTTCTGGCCTGTTAGGTAGTTGTTTATTGTGTCCTAGTGGGAAAAACAGATGATTATTTTATTCAGTAGCAGTTTCTAAAATGTTTTAAACACTTTTTTATGTCAGGATTTGTGGTTGTGGAGACCCTACCCTAGACCCTACCCTTTTAGAAATCTTGTCACTATTATAAATGCGAAACTAAACTAACTGACTGAACTAACTGACTGTAAACTTTATGAGGATGTTCGTTACTCTTTAATGCAAGAACTAATGAACGGATTTGGCTCACAGATAGTTTACAACCTAGATTAACACATAGAACGTTCCTATACCGGTAGGATTGATCCCGTGGGAAAATTACCGAACTCCGCGCGGACAACGCCGCGGGCTTAAATAAGCTATTTGCACATATTCTTGTTGCATCCCTTAAACAAAGCGTGAACGATTCAGAACTCTCGTGAAAGAACAGCTAACGCATACTATAGCAGCTGTCTCAGAATACCGAACATGGGTCTTGATAACTATTCGAAAGACTGTCAAGACCATCAAATCGTTTGAGGTTTCTTTAGTACTCAGGTCACCGCGACGCAGCAGTTTTTAATTTATAAAAGTACTGGCATCTTGTTACAATCAATCACAGTGATAACAAGGTTTAATATCCAAGAATCTTGGTATTGTGAATATGTACTTTAAGCTCTGTACGGCGTCAATTAATTGTTATAACAATTACAATCTTATCAATCTAAAATAGTCTGATTTCATCTATGATGACAATTTAATTTTATTCATATTAAATACTTGG
The DNA here is from genome assembly GCA_947578425.1 of Eugnorisma glareosa. Taxonomy (NCBI): domain Eukaryota; kingdom Metazoa; phylum Arthropoda; class Insecta; order Lepidoptera; family Noctuidae; genus Eugnorisma; species Eugnorisma glareosa. Next base: position 2,600,167 of record OX387979.1, read on the forward strand.
TCATGTCATTCAGGTTTTATCAATATCAATGATTTTTCTGTTGATGTCATTCTTTAGTTTATGATACTCATTCTCATACTCATGAAATCATGACAAGTATGCGGCACTGCCCGCGCGCCCACAACACATGAAGTGCGAAACACAAGTTATCTGTCAAGGTTTGCTGTTTGAAACCGGCGATAGGTCGAGCGCTCGTTTCAAATAGCAAACCGCAGACCACTGATTTGATTCAAAACTGTCGCAATCAACTTCCACATAACATAATATCACGCCTGTGATCCCCGAAGGGTTACGAAGAGGTGTACCTAATAGTACATCCACATTTCGCTCTTTATGTTTTAAGTCCCATGTAGGGGGCGAGCCTGTTGCCATCAACCGGGCATAAATCCAGACTCACAGACACTTTGCCCGACTGGAATCGAACCCAGGACGTCATGCTCAGCAGTCCGTTTGCGATCACTAGACCAGCGACGCAGTCCTCAAACTTCCGTGGCTACGAATAGTATAGCTAATGAGTCTTGCTTCTAAAAGTATCTATTCTGCAATCACCTTGAGAGAGCGTGATGATAAGGCCTTTGCCCAGCAGTGGGATAGGACAATCTAGCTATAATAATAATTACCTGATGATGCTGCAGAGTAAGCCTGGTTCTCGTCCACCCAGACTGCTGTGTCTCCCATTCCGATATCTTCACCCATGACGATGACCTTAACGCCAATTTCAACATGGCTATCCTGGAATAACATTAATCTGATTAGTAATTTTTGGGTCACCAAACAACTCAGTGAGCAGTGTTGCCTAGCGGTGTCAATCACCTAGCCGGGGATCGTGGAAGGCGCACTAGTTCCCATCATCCCCGGTCCCAGTGTGGGGAAGGGCACACCGGGGTGGTTTTTAGCCAGTTAGAGTCTGCAGCCCAACCACCCCTACTTCTTAAATCATAGCGTTTTAAAAATAATACTGGCCCAAGTATAGTCCCTTGGAGTATGAAGAGTCGTACGTACCATTGAGCTGGTGATGTGTCTTGATTGGATTTTGTACAAATCTATATAGAAAACTTAAATAATAAAAAAGTATAAGAAAGAAACAAATAAAAGTACAACTAAACCCATAGTGGATATGTTGCATTAGTGAACTGCAGTGTAGGAGTGATTTGAGAATTAGGATGTTTCAGATTAACAAATTGAGACATGCATTTAATACTGCAACTATGAGAATGTTTGGGCACAAGTATTAAAAACATTATTGATACTGATAACAATATTATTATTAGTAGTAGTTTATTTCACATAGTTGGCTGGTGGATGGACTGTTTGAAGGATGATATGGCAAGACAGGAGGTATCTGAGGAGATGACGAGTAATAGAGAAGTATGGAAGAAGAAATGCTGCACCGACCCCACATGAACTGGGATAAGGGTTGGAGAATAATGATGATTGCCTGTTTCTCTACACTGGGAATGTTATAAGCTCATTATATATGTACTTATACTAATGTTAAATATTGATTTTAATGTTTACACTAATATAACACAATAATATATTATGTTTTTATCAGCACCTTGAACTGTCTCCTATGATAATATTAATTGTCTTATTATCTGTGTGAACTTAAGATATATTATGGGTTTTTGGCAAGGATAGTTATGATGTAACATGCATAATAATGTCACCTATCGAATACGCCACCACAATGCGGTCCAAGACAGGCATCGCCGATGGTGGTGATAAGTCTGTGAAGTTAAAATGGGGCTGGGCGGGCCACATTTCCAGGATTGGGTCAGAACAGATGGGCCAGAATCGTCACACTGTGGGTACTCAAAGTCGGTCGTCGTCACCGAGGGAGGCCCAAGAAACGTGACGATTTGTACTTGTTCTTGACTGACTGGCTAGAGAAGACAAAACACCGGGAGAGTTGGAAGGAATAGGAGAGGCCTTGTCCAGCAGAGGAACAGAATAGGCTAGTTAAAAAGAAACAATAATTTAATATACTAGCTTTTGCCCACGGCTTCACTAGCGTTAATTTAGAATTTGACAAACTAGCAGTGTGAAATATACTTTACGACCTATTCTCATACCTACTAAATATTTATAAAAATCGGTATAGCCATTTCGGAGGAGTGCAACACCAAACACCGTGACATGAGATTTTTATACATATACATGGTGAATTTTCCAAGTGGGTGTGGATGGCCAAATCCGAAACTATGAGGAATAGCGAAAAATGCTCAAAGGAGTCTCGAGCTCGAGTTTGATGAAAACTAAAACTGCATCATTGGATTTTTGAAAAATCAATATTCCATCTTTTTTTTTTTTTAGCCCACTGTACAATACAATAAAATAGTTACAGATTTGGCCATCCAGGCCCACTTGAAAAATTCATCCTGTGATAATCAAATTCTTCATCCCTTCTCTGGCCAATCTGTTATGTGAATTACTCGAAATCTCAAATCTGTGCGGTTCTTTCTTCAAAAGACCAAGTGACCGGACCAAGATTATGTCTGGACTTTAAAAGAGACTACATCCTCTGGGTTTGTTTCAACTGTCTCTTTTCTGAGTATAATAGTCAGGAAAGAAACAACAGCCTTATTTAGTTTAAAAGAAAAACACATGGTCCCTACATTTTGGCTGTGTAGGTATTGCACTTTTGTAGGTAACAGCGTTTTTTTTTATATATTACTGATGAAACAATTTTATTGGGGGTTCAGAATGATATACTGTTTTTGTGGTAACCGTTTGTGAATTGGTGTCCCATCCACCATGTATGTCTAACATATTCAGTATGTAAGATATTAAAATATTTATAGTATTAAATTGTTATCTAAATGAAAATAAATACTTAAATAGGCTGATTTTAAACATTTTACCTGTGTTGTGCAGGCACCAAGTCTTTCTTCCCGTAAGCATCATGCACTGGACACACCAAACCTCCGACCACACTGCCTAAGTTCAGGTTGTGAATGTAATCTTTGGCAATTTCTAGAAAAGTAATAAAATATTCATAAAACTCTGTCATGAAACCTTGCGCAAATAATAAGTAAAGTCATTTTCTTAACATGTCCGTAACTAACATAGAAACCACATAGTACGAGGAAGTTACATTTATTCTAAATGCCAAAGGTCAATAGTTCAAGTTCACTGCAATAGAATTAATAAAAAATGCAAAATAGTTGCGCATTTCACGTTCGATTTCCGATTACGGCGATTACTTACCGAACATGCGAAGGTGCATGTACGTCGGTGGACTAAAGCTACCACAAGCCATAATAACAATCTTTCCGTAAGACATTTTGTGGCGTTTTTTATTCAACACAGTTGCTACACTATAGTTTTGCAATTTGAATCACATCACAACAAATTCTCACGTCTGCGAACTATCCTTTCATTGATTCAACTACAGAATGCAACAAAATTGAAAATTCTAAAAAAATTACGGCGCACCATAATACTGAACGTCATTTTTTCTTGATCGGGTAACGTCACATTTAAAACTGCCATTCTACGCAGAAATTAGAAGAATCGGTCAAAGCAAATTTCCAAAAATAAGTCACGTTAAAACATTCGTTTACAAAAGACTGTTTTAATGATAAATTATGGACTATTGATATTTACAACATGAATCAACTATGGTTATAAAATCATTGCACTGAATATTTTGGTATATCTTTTACACGAATCTGTGTAATTTGTAAAGTGTAACAGAACGTATATAATGCGACTGAATTAAAAATGCATGCCCTTGCATTGAAAAGTGCTAAAATTTTATGTCATCGTAACACTCCGCATTACTTTGATTTGACATTGTGTCCTCTCTGTGTCTTTTTTACTTTTACAATTACAATTACAGGCCGGTGATTGTCTGAGCAGTCTCGAACGTATTTATTTATTTACTTCGTTCATAAATAATGTACTATGAATAGAAGTGTATGAAAGGGACGCATCGCTGTATTATACAAACAAGAATTGGCACTCAAAGTTTATAGTTACTATCATAACCTTACTGATAATCAGCTGGGTAAACATTGCAAGTGGTAATTTTCCAAGAAAATGAGATTAACATTGCGTTTGCTTTCTTCCGCTGTGCAAAGAACTCCGTTTTATATCACCACACCGATATTTTATGTGAATGCGGGTAAGTAGAAGACGCAAATTTCGTATTATTATAAACACAGTATGGGAGAATGTTTGAATAACGTTTCCTGGATCAGGTTCAAGGTTTTATTGCATACAGGAAATGAAAGTAAATCAACACTAGATAGTTTGAATTTCAACATTGACAACTATGCAATACTCTCATTACACTTGAATAATCAGCTTAGAATGTTCCCACTGCTGGGACACACGGCTTCCACTCTATGAGAGGGAATGGGCAATAATCCACCACGCGGGCCCAGTGGGGGTTGAGTAGATGTTACAATATGACTTCGAATTTTTGGTTCTAGGTTTCCTTATGAAGTTTTCCTTCAACGTTTTTGAGAGCAGTTTTGATGAAATAAATTACACAAAGTAATGTGCATGCCTGGGTTCGAACCCACGACTTGCTGCTTGTTAGTCGGTGCCGCTACCACTGGGCCACCGCTGCTCTCATTACACTTGTAATCTCCAAATGGTTAGGAGAGTAGGGGGCAAGCTTATAAACATAGACTATGCCCAAATCCACTCTCCAGGTTGCTACCTACTTAGTCATTGACTGCTGCCTTAAAGTACTATTATTAAGCATTCCCTGGCACGATTCCCTCATTGGGCAATGGTAATCATTTTGTAAGTGAGATCTGCAGACAAACTAACAATAATGTGTTCCTCTTTCTGGAGCCCTGATCACTGGTCACCGGTAGCTTGGACAATGTTACCGATACCGGTGGGGTACAATTTTTAATTTTTTTATATTTAAAAATGTAATTAATTAAAAAAAAAAGATAATTTATAGGAAATAATAATGTCATGATACATTTTAGCTCCTCATTTGGGTCACCTATACACAGCGGTGGTAGCAGATGCAATACAGAGATTTGAGAAGTTGACCAACCCTGACTGCCATGTAATATTTAGCACAGGTATGTTATCAGCTAGACTTACCTGTACAACTAATTAAGTCTTCCTTATGTGGGGCGTACAGTGCTTGAAAATCCAATAGGAATTTCCAATCTCTCCTCACCTCTCTTATGCATCAATCTTTACCATCCCACTGATAGGCAAGGGGCACCCCCACCACTCCACTTGTTGACCACTCTTCCCAGTGTGTTGTCTTCACTTAAACACCTATAATTCATTCATCATGTGCCTAGCCTTTCTCAACTCTGTTTGGGTCGTATTCTAGTTTAACCAGATGTCGCTGAATATCAGTATTTTATACTAGCTGTTGCCCGCGGCTTCGCTCGCGTTTTGCTCCGAAATTATCCCACGGGCACGTTGAAGTACAGCCTATGGCACTCGGGGATAATGTAGCTTCCTGTTAGTGAAAGAATTTTCAAAATCGGTTCAGTTGATCCGGAGATTACTCCCTACATATATTATATAAACTTACAAACAAATTATACGTCTTTATAAATTAGTATAGAAATATAGATGGCGTGACTGCCTATGTGACCTCCACAACCAGTTAGTACTGAGTAATACCCCTTTGTGAGACTAGGTAGTATTGAAAAAGTGCCAACATGAGTTACTTTGTTTATCAATTTCTAAAAATCTATACCAACATAATTAATTAAGCTGAAAAGTTTGTTTATTGTAGGCGGTAATCTCTGGAACTGCAGAACTTTGCATTTGCAAAGGAATTTTTTTAAATCCTTCTCTTCCCGTTCAAGAAGTATCAAGAATTGGGCTATCAAATGATAGCCCAATTCATTCATTCATATATCAAGAATTGGGCTATCAAATGATAGCCCAATTCTTGAGCAATGTTAAAGGCTATTTGACAGCACGCTACGACCTTTAGGAGCCGAGTATAAAGAGAAACGGCGGGTTAAACCGCGGGGCACAGCTAGTTACACTTTAACATTATTCAGTACTAGCACTTCGCCCGCGACTTTTTGCGCAAAAATTGTGATAGCTCGGCTAATATGCATAATACCATAGAAAGCACCCACAAATAATTTAGATTTCTACCAGTGGATTTTTTTTAGAAATAGATCATTAGTTCCGGAGATTACCCCCTACATACAAACTTACAATTCAATTTTCTTAACTCTAATATTAGTCTAGATATGCCAAACTTTAAAACAGTGTACTTCATTTAATATTAACCTTCCAGGTACAGATGAGCATGGCACTAAGATCCAGCAAGCGGCCGCTAAAGCCAAGCTCTCTTTACCAGAGTACTGCACCGGCATATCCAATGAGTACAAGCAGCTGTTCAAGGAGTTCAATGTTGATTACACGGACTTTATACGGACCACCGAGGAGAGGCATAAGATTGCGGTCAGACATTTTTGGGTGAGACCTTGTTATGATGCAATTATGAACTTTAAGGGTGTGACAATACGTATCGATGCAGAATGGGGTTAGCCTGGCTGTAAGAGGCTTACATCCACGCAATAAAAGCAAACAGTTCAATGTGGAATCGAGTCCCGCGACGTCTTAAACGAAATGAGACGAATGGCGTCGTTTTCCGTGCGCCGTGCTACGCTGTTGTGAACACATTCAATTCGGCAGGACTTGTCAAATAACACCCTAAGTAATTACTACACTCATTCGAGTTTCTTTCGCCATGTGCCGATCAGCAAAGTCCGTTCGGTGTCAGCCTTCGCTGAATCGCGTTCGGAGCGGAGCGGAGCGCTGCAGTACAATTTGAGCTAAGCCGAAGCGGCTGCTTCTCCCCGAAATGTATCTACGTACCTATATTAAATTGTACCGGCCAGTTGGGCCGAATCATGCTGACTCGAACATGTGCGGTGTGTAAGACACCCGACTCAGAAACATCGTCCTCATACTCTGGGCGTTCTCCCAAAGCCTCTGTTATACCGTCTTCTTGCATACCCCTCTACCAATCAGTTATCTCAGTGTTTTATGTGACTTGTTAAAATATTAAAACTTTATTAATATTTGAGGTCAATCCCTGCTTGGGCAAAGACTTATTCGATTTCTCCATCAGAAATTTCGTACTTTATTTAGTTTTTGATGGAGACGGGCTCACCCCTACATGGGATTTAAACATGACTTTGACTGGCGAATGTGGGTGCAATATAGATACACTTCTGTCTTACCGTTTGGGGTATACAGGCGTGATGTTTTGTTATTTTGTTTCCAGAAAAAGCTAGTTGACAAGGATTACGTGTACAAGTCCAAGTACAGCGGGTGGTACAGCGTCAACGATGAGGCGTTTGTGCCCGAGACGCATGTCAAAGATGAACTCAGGGATGGAGAGAATGTAAGAAAAAAGACATTTATTTATTACTAGCTGTGCCCCTCGGTTTCACCTGCCTCTAAGGGTCGTAGCGTGATGTGAAATAGCCTATAACCTTCCTCAATAGTCCTTCTCTATGAAATGCGAAAGGTTTTTTCTAATTCAACTGGGAGTTCCAGAGATTAGCGCGCGCGTTCAAACAGACTCTTCAGCTTTTTGTTAGAATAGATGGAAAGCAAGAAAAACGGTTCAATGTACAAAAAATTGTTCTAGACATCAGTTTTAAAGAGTTTTATACCCTACAACTGTCGTAATAAATTCAAATACGATTTGGGGTAAAAACAGAAGAGAGATATTTCCAAAAAACTGATTTTTACAGACAACTGACAAAATTTAGAATGCTAAAATAAAGGTTTATACATAAATCCTGCTTATTTCGTGACATTCCGAGGTTAAGCCCTTAGATGACTGGACTATTAGCTGCCACGAAATTGGTTGTGCCCGTTTGATAGATACGTACGTTCTTGAACGGGCGCTGTCAGTTGGGACTGGTCATCTCTTAGCTGCCACGGTCACGGTCGGCTGCCATGGAGTTTCTTGCCCATTCTTCTCCATAGAGATCTACGCTTTGGAATGGGCAACTACAGTACTTTCACAAGTTATTATGCCTTGTGTCTGTGACTGTAGCTTCGCCTTTGTTTTTCTGACTTTCAAAAGTGCCTGCGAAGGTCTAATTGAAATAAATGCTTTGAGTTTGAGTTTATACGTCTCTGCTTAACCCTTCAGGGATGCCAAGCGTGATGTTATGTTATTTGTTTTTCATTCTGCAGGTAAAAGTATCAATAGAATCCGGCCACAAGGTCGAATGGACAGAGGAAATGAACTACATGTTTAGACTGAGCGCCTTTAAATCACATCTACTGGAATGGCTCAAAAAAGGTATTAAATACTTATATAATTATATAAACACGTACATATATGCCTTTTCCCTGATTGAAAATACGGGACGCCACCTGCTAGCTCGTGTAGAGTGCCTTGTTCCCGAAGAAACGCCGGCAGGAATCGGCTTCTTAGGTGCCTTCGGGGCTGCTAGCTATGATAAAGATATGAGCGAGGATGTGTGTGAAACTAACCAATAATATCGCATCTTTTTCACAGGTTGAGGTATTCTAGTTATGTGACGTGCCTGTGGGATAATTTCAAATTGCTGCGGGCATTTCTGTTGCCGCGGGCAACAGCTAGTCTAATATAAAATGATTGTTTAGAGAAATTGTGCTTTGAATTTATTGCATAGCGGTGTAACTACCCAATTCATGATACACTATACAAACAGATCGATAGACTTTATAAACGACGGTACGTCTCATTAAATATCTTGAGCACAGTAGAAGGCCACGTCAATCGCGGCGTCTGTAGCATTTTTAAGTCCTCTGATGTGCTGGTGTACGGACACATAGGACAGTCCAGCAAGTGGGCCATGGTCTGGTCGGCAGCACCGCATTCACACTAGAGTATCGGATCGATCTTTAACCCCATGTGGAATTTAAGATCCATTAGCCAAGTGTTTTCAGCGGCCTACTTGGGTGCGCAATCGATTGAGTGCCTTCCATATAGGCCACTGCAAATGATATCCCGGGGGTAAATGGTAAAACCCAGGGAGGGTTTGATGAAGTCGAGAGGTGGGTGCCCTGGGTGCTTCTCTTACCACATTTACCTCTCACATTTGGCGCTTTGTCCTGGATGGCCAACTACTACTTTTCTTGATGGTTCACAGATGGCGTGATCACCCCATCCAAATTCCAGAAGCAACTGCGAGAGACATTGGAAGGTGATCCGTACTTCGCCGATATATCGGTCAGTCGGCCGTCCAACAGAGTTCATTGGGCGATACGGGTATGTTGTATATTAATAAGTTACTGGTATTTGAGTTCGTTAGAACTAACCTGAGAGATAATCATGATCTACCTAGCCTATCCCAACTGTAGAGAGCAGTGGTGATGAAATAACCAAGTACCAGCTGCAAGCGTTGGAAGCTATTGAGCGACGTGCCAAGGGGCTCAATCATCAAGAGGCACAACGACTCCCTTAGAACAGAATATAATCATTTATTTGTCAGAATATTGTCCATACAAAGTTGTTATGTCATTATATATTAAGAACATAATATTCTGCCGTTTCCGGCGTACAAATATAGTTTTTAAAATTATGGGTCATCATTACATTAAAATTAAGTAATTAATCATTTGAAACCTTAAAACCGAAGTATTATTTTGTCCCACTGCCTGTGGAAACCACTGGTTGCTGGGGGTCCGACGTTATCAAATTAGGGCCCGAGATCGACCGGCGACTTAGAGATAGGGGCGGTGACCCACGCTCTGGTTCTTTCCTGGTGCAGATGCTAGCCCTGGCAATTAAGCGCGGAAACAGTGCAAGTGTCATGGGCTCCTTTACTCCGGCTCCTTTGTGCTTTGGAACGTCTAGGGACTGTGGATTTCCTGTGACTTAAGGTCTTTTTTTTTGTAAACTGGTTTTATATTATTTGACACTCTTTTAATAATATTTCATTAATCATTAGAATTACAATTACAAATTATTTAAATCGAGATTAATTATATAAGTCAAAATTCAGTGAAGTCAAGGAGATAAATTATAAATATAGCCAATAATGTCAAATATTCAAGTAAATTTTTCAGTCATAAAATCTTCTATCAAGTAATAACATTTGCTTAAAAGAAAGGACACCCAAGCGAGGCAAGCGCCAAGCGTGGTAATTCGATGGTTGTGTGGTACACAAAACGCTGGTTGCTAGGTCCCGGCACACAAACACTTCACTGTACTTCGCCAACCGAGGCCCTTACTGCTCGAAGGACCTTGGTTAAGTTAAATAATTTACCTTGTCAAAGCTAAGCTCCAAAGTGTTGAACATCGCCGCAAAGTTGCCAGCCTATCGGTATTTTATCGATAACATTTCGGGAAGTGTGCTTTGGATAGAAAAAATAGTGTAGTAAACCCATCATCTGCCTAGCCTTCCAGTCTAACAGGTTTTTTATTTTTTTTTACCGATGGGAAATCATCAAATAACCCCTCCCGCTCTGGGCTGAGCAGGAGAGAGTGTCAGACTTTTACTGACTAAAACCCATCCATGTTCCTTCCTTTGCCCTTTGTGTTCCAGGGCCGCGGTATCTCTTTCGAACAGTCCCGCAACCCTGGCAGGCGTCGGTCCTTACGGACCCCTCCCTGTTTGCTGACTCTCTTTGAGGCGCGCGTGGAACACGAACGCGCCGTCGACACGGCCTGTCGTCATAAGACGGACGGACGGCGAGCTAGCCCATAGCTCACCGTCCACAGGCCCGCGCCTACGGTGGCGACGCCCGGTGCGTCTCCCGCGGAGTCTAACAGGATGCAACTGAATCCCTGTGTTTTAAAAGGAGCGATTACGTATTTGACTTCAACAGCGCAGTTACTAATACGATACCCCTTGCTTGGTTGTGTTTGTCAGACTGGGGGAGGGGCAGACGGTTCTGACCACTCAGAACGTCCAAGCTCTATGAATGACAGCCAACCCGGACCAACAAACTGCTCAACATGGTTTCAAGCACAGGCACGGAGGTCACCCATCCACGATCGGTCTTTAACAAGCGTTGCTTTACCTCCATTATCGTCCCGTTTGGCCGTTCTTATCCTCGCCTCACAACTTGTCCTCTTTTTTCAGCATTGCGCCATGTAAATCTCTAAACTTTCGTACAATTTTCATGACGCAGGTGCCAGACGACGAAGAACAAAGTATATACGTGTGGCTGGACGCGCTGATCAACTACCTCACGGTGGTGGGGTACCCTGACGAGGGACGCCTGAAGGAGCTCAGGGCCTGGCCTGCGGACGTGCATGTGGTGGGCAAGGATATACTCAAGTGGGTATATTTATTTTAAACTAGCGACCCGCCCCGGCTTCGCACGGGTGCAATATAACCTTCCTCTTAAATCACTCTATCTATTGCTGAAAACTGCATTAAAATCCGTTGCGTAGTTTAAAAGATCTAAGCGTACACACAGCGGGAGCGAGTTTGTTTTATATACTACTAGAGACCCGCCCCGGCTTCGCACGGGTGCAATGTTATACATATAAACCTTCCTCTTGAATCACTCTATCTACTCTATTAAAAAAAACCGCATCAAAATCCGTTGCGTAGTTTTAAAGATCTAAGCATACATAGGGACAGACAGCGGGAAGCGACTTTGTTTTATACTGTGTAGTGATGTAATAATGTATTTACTTTCTTGCGTAGTGCCTTTTAAGCTTTAACACCGTTTTAGCTTGTTTGGACATGATGGGTTCGATTCCCAAGTCATGAAAAGTGTCTTTGGGGTCTAGTGCTGTTGACGGCAATAGGATCGCCCAGTATTAGATGGGACTTAACCTCTGCTGAACCCTTCGGAGAGAACAGGAATGGTATTATTACAGAAACCAACCACAAAGTATTAATTATTAACTGACATGATCAGTTATATTATCTTTAAGCTTTACAAAACAGTTTCGCGAACGAACTGATAAACGCACATTGTAAATATAGCCAGTACCATAGTACTCGGGGATAAAGTAGCTTCCTATTAGTGAAATAATTTTCGAAATCGTTTCAGTAGATCCAGAGATTACCCCCTACAACCTCACAAAATTTACCTCTTTATAATATTAGTATAGATTAGAAAAAACTGTGCCTATAGGTCCCGGTCTCATAGTACAGCTGCGATGCGACTAGGGAATCGCCGGTATGTTTTGTACCGGCGGAACGTCGACCGATCGAACAGTCAGCGTTCTTTTTACTAAATGGGACTTATACAAGTCATAGAGATCAAATCTGTACTCAGACTTGTTACTTTTTAATGTCAGCTCTGGGGCACGCCCAGAGCCGAATAATTGGAACTCTACGGACGAAAAAAGAAGTAGCTTTTTGAAATGAGCAGCCTCAGCAGCGAGTCTAAACAGTAGATATCTATACGAACCACCTACTAAACCTAACCTTTCTCCTTAACTCACCAGATTCCACGGCATATACTGGCCAGCCTTCTTAATGGCCATAAAATGGCACCCGCCACGTCGCCTGGTCTGCCACTCTCACTGGACCGTGGACGGCAGCAAGATGTCCAAATCGCTGGGCAACGTGGTGTGTCCACGGGCCAGCGTCGTGGGCAACGAGGCGCTGAGGTATCTGCTGCTGAGGGAAGCTACCATGTCTAGTGATGCTAGTGAGTATATTGCAGTAACATATTCGTTGCCAAACTTATGGCCTGTATACAGAACTGATATATCTAATAAACACAAGCAGTCGGCACAGTAGCGACGTAAATACGCCGTAGCACGTAGTGTTGACTAGAAATAAAAGATTCAGCTGACTATTTCAAGAAGCAACATGTTATGAGCTTGTTAACAACTCGATAAGAGTGACCGAGGATGGAGTTAGTTTACGATTAGCTCTCCAGTTGCTTTGGTTTAGCAATGTTTCGGCTGATAAAAGACTACCTTATGCCCGCGACTTCGCCCGCGAGGAGGTCGGTAAGTGTCCCGCGGGATCGTTCTACCGGTATAAACTATGTGTGCCAAATTTCACCCAAATCTGCTCAGTAGTGTTTGTGAAAAAGTAACAAACACCCATCAATCCATCCACACAAACTTTCGCATTTATAATATAATAGTAGGACTGACGTAGCTGAGCTGTATGATGTAGCTTGTTTACTCATACATTTGCTCCTTATTTTCCAGACTACAGCGAAACAAAACTAATAAACGTAGCGAACTCAGAGCTAGCGGACACGTTCGGCAACCTGGCGTCGCGCTGCTGTGGCGTGGCTCTGAACCCGCGCCACGAGTTCCCCGCGCTGCACGCGCTGCACGCCGCCGAGCTGCCCGCCGTGGCTGACAACCAGCACGCCGCCATGCTCATGGACTATGTCGAAGCTCTACCTGGTGAGTGGACTATCACCTTGGCAAAATCTAGCTAAACAGGAACAGTGTTGGACCTAGTATTGAACCTAGTGGGAAACTAATTCAAACAAACTAGCAGAATTTTATTTTATTGATTGTGGAGACTGTTATAAATTACACTGGAGCGAGCAACACATAACGTTGCACATCATAACACAAACTAACAGTCTCAATAGAACACACATAACAATAGAACATACTACATGTTCATTTATGTGTTCAATTGTTGCACTATGTTCGATGGGTACCACACCACTAAAGTGAAAAATAGAAAAAAAAGTTGAAAAAAATAAGAAGTCTCCCTAATACACAACTGAATCCCTATTCTAACTACTCGTCTTTTACATAACACTTCCCGTGAGCTCATAAAAATATCAGCGTCACTTTTCCCAATTAAACGTAATCACTCGTTTCTTTCCCCCCACAGAAATATGCCACACTCACTACAAAAACTACCAATTCTACAAAGCCGTGGATGCCGTTATCAAAGTTTTGCACGTCGCGAACCTCTTCTTTGAAAACACCAAGCCTTGGGAGCTGCGCAAACAGCCAGAGCGTCAAAGAGAACTAGACGTTATTCTACACATTACTATGGAAACCCTAAGAATATGTGGAATAATCTTACAGCCAATCATACCAGAAATGACGAAACAATTATTAGATAAACTACAAATTGGTAAAGATTGTCGAAGCTGGCAACACTGTGAAACGCCATCTTGGAGGCTCAAAGGCGCCATCTATGAAACTAAGAACATTCAAAGCGGGAAATTTGTTTTGTTCCAAAGAGTCTATCAAAAGAAGGTTGCACAAACGGATCAGAGCAATAATGTCCTGGCTGAACAGAAAAATGTACAAGAAAAGAAGAAAAAGGCTCAAAAGAAAAAAGTAACAGCTGCGTAGTTCAGTTGGATATTTTATTGTAGAATTTACTTAGAAACGGGTTTTAGAATTGAATTAGGATAGTAGTATAATTCTGAAGTAAAGCAACTCTTTTAAAGTTTTTTGAGTTCTGTCATATGTTTTAGTGTTCGCACGGCGACCAATCAAGCTATATAAAACTAGTTTATGCGGATCATTGTACGGGAAATTATACAAAGCGAAGCCAGATTATAAAGGAAATGTATAGCTTGATGTGTAGCTGATTCTTCAATCGGTTTGAATTACCGATTATACAAACATATCGAAATATTTAAAAGATCACAATTTTAAAAATATTTTAACACATTAACATAGCCTAGAAAGACTTGAAGTGTGTTTCTCTGATGTGTGCAATATTAAAAAGCGATTTTAGTGTGTGTGTGTGTCACTAGCATTTAATTGGTTTCTCAGGCTCGCTTGTATCACAGATCAGATAGCATTTAGCGCAAAAGATGTTGAAAACTTCTGCTGTCTCAATTCGTTTAGCGTAAAACGTTTTTCGTGCTTTGTGGTGCAAGCGAGGTAATACGGGTGCTTTTGAAGCTCTTTATGTTATGAAGAGAGAAAGGGGAAATCTAGTGTCTTTTCTGATCTGATTACTGAAATTGGCATTTTACAGCATTTCAATGTTGAGTGTCTAATCAAACTTAACTTTACTTACTTCAAATGGGATGTATATCATATCTTCCTGCCCTCGTCCCATGTTACTTGACGTCGGCGCAACACGTTTTATCTTCCATTCTCCCCTGTCAACCGTCACGCTATCATTTACTCCTTTCTCTTTCATATCATTCCTCACAAAATCCATCCATCGTTTCCTTGGTCTTCCTCTCCCTCTCCATCCATCAACATTTATATTGATCACTCTTTTAGTCACAAAATGTGACCTAAATGAAGAAATAATATCAGAGCTTAAAAGTTTATATATTTTCTTGCATTTCTTAGAATATGAGTTTAAAGGTTTTTGGTGAGACACTCTTCAATTATATTGCAGTTACCCGTATCATATTTAGATATTTAATGAGTACCTTCATCCTCTATATGCACAATTATCTAGTAGTGTTGTATATTGTGTAATCAATTGACCATAATTCGCGACTCGTATTTATAGACAAAGTTTAATATTAAAATTGACGAAAAGACTGTAATTTCTTCTAGTTCTAGAGTAATAGCTTGCTTCCTTGACTAAAGGCAAAATTCCAAAGGCAACCTAAAACATTTTCGTAGATTTTATCGAATTGTCTGTTGCCAGTCCGCGGATGAGCGATCATCTATTACATACCGAATTTCCTCCGTAACACGGAAAGCACGCTAAGCTGCAGTTGGTCCCGGCTGTCATTTGTAGATCTTTGACAGTCGTTACAGGTAGCCAGTGGCCCGAAAGTCTGACAACCAGGGGTATATTACCCAGTAACTGGTCGTTGAGGACAGATAGGCAGTCGATCCATATAAAATACTGATATTCAGCTGTATCCTGGTAAGACTGAATGCCGACCTGAACATAGTTGGGAAAAGGCAAGGCTGGTGATGACAAGAGTTACAAATCGGCTCCCCGGTAAAGGCTAGGTTGATGACAAAGAAACTAGTTGAGTCGCTGCGGTTTGTATTTGCAGTATAGCCTTTGGAATTGTACCTTTTAAGATGGTAGCGCCAGGACAGCCCGCAAAATTCAGATTTTAAGAATCAATTCTAAAAATCTATTTCATTAAAAAGTGATTCAGTGGAATTCAATGAACGTAAAGAGTAATGTATTGACCATTTTAATGATTATGACTGTACAGCCATATTTGTTACGGTCGCGAATCATATTTTAATCAACATACAACCTGACACTAAAAAACGTAAATATCAATTTTGCGGGCTACCTTAGCTAGCACATCCATCTTGTATGATTTTGATCTTGATTAGTTTTAAGTAGAATAGCTTGCGGTGCATTTTTATAATTCTGATTTAATTAGATCATGTTCTGTCCAACTGTTATTTATGTTTAATAAAATGTTGAATTTGAATCTTGTATGGTTGTTTTCTACTCCTCCCATAAAACTTTGGCAACACTGAGGCAAAATCCGCGCAGGTCGTGACACGCAGCAGCGCATCGGTTATTTTATTGATTAAAAAGTCAGACGACTTATCATGCCTGTCTGAATGCTTCTATGCTAGTTAGTTGACACTAGTGAATTTCCATTACTTTGGGCACAGCTAATTTATTAGGTAGGTACCTTGAATTAATGTGAAACAGAGCGAGAATGCTATCGCACGCGGTAGCATCGACGAATGCGTTCGGTAGCGCGTACTAGCAAATGATGTTCTGGGCGACAGAAAAGGATAATAAGAAAATAAATAATTATTCATAATAATTATTATTATTATTCACCAGCAACTTGCCTTGAAATATAAACTTGTGGAATCTGAGGTACCGTACTACAAGTATGTGCCCGACCCAGTTCTCGAAAGAGACCATGTCACGCTGTACTGGGATCGGTCTATCATCACTGACAGGATTATTGTCGCCAATAAGCCTGACATAGTGGTGATAGACCGATCAGCGCGCCGCGTAATGATAATCGATGTGACCATCCCGCAGATCGTTCTCGTCCTCTTGAAAGCTAAGAAGGAGAAACAAAATATCTCGACTTGGCACACGAGGTTGTCGACATGTGGAATGTGAACTTGGCTATCATTGTGCCGATTGTCGTGACGGCCAATGGCCTTATGGCAAAACGACCATCTTTCGAGGCTCTTCTTAGGCGGTTGGATCAAAGGCCTGATTCAGCAGAAGAAGGTAGTACACCTCGATACGGCTCGCATTGTGAGGAGGTTCCTGTCTCTGGAGCCCTAACCACCGATAGCTTGGACCCTTCTCCCGGCACCGGCGGACTACTATTTTTATATTTTTAAGTTTTTTAATATGTTTTTTTTTCTAAAGAAATATTTAATATTATTAATTTAATAATGTTATGAACAGGAAAGAAAAATGAATAAACGAAAAATAAATAATAATAACATTTATTCAAAAGGATGAGAGCATGGAAAAGTGCAATTCCGTATAGTACTTTTTGCTGCTCTGTGTCCTAACTGTTGTAAAACTTCGCTTCTTCTTGGCTATTTGTAATAATTTTCAATTTATCTTTTTCATCTGATATTAAATAGCAGGCGCTAATTAAATTAAACATACACCATTCTTAAAGAAAATGTTTCAAACTAGAGGGAATAAAAAAAAACACACATTCTATATCGGAGTCAATTTATTTACGAATATGCTTATTAAATAATAATATTTGCATCAAAATACTGCAATAACGACTAACAGTATGAAGAAAAGCTAACCATAACTCTAATAAGCTAGATACAGCAACGCGTTGCGGTTGCATTGCAACCGAACACGCAACACGATGCAGTAGCATGATACACGATCTACTTCGGTATGGTTCGGGTCACGGAAATTGCCGAATGGAAAGAAAATGGCGGCTTGAGATATAATTTTTTTCTCTTGCTATATTTTATTGAGCTACAAGTTTCATTTTTCTTTACATAAATTGTAGATATTTTTGTACTCAATTGTGCTAATTAAAATTAAAAACCTGCACTTTGCCGTCTTGGTGGATTATGGCCCACTCCCACTCATAGTGAGGAGGCCTGAATCCCAGCAGTGGCATCAATATAGGCTATAATATTATGTTCGGTCGTCTTCGGAATCCCGAAGTTAGCCGAAGTGACGGTGGATCATGCTACTACACTTCAATACACTTAGTCGAAAATGCATCAAATGAGTATGATACAGGTATGTTACTAATTAATTAATCATTATTATATATAAATTCTTACAAAAATTCGGTGACACATACATTTTTGCTTAAATGCTTATTTAAAAACTCTTGTCTGTGAACGTCGTTGTAACAAGAAACACCGTTTATTATATTTAGAAGTTACATTGGTACTAATAAAACTATCTTTCATAAGAATATGTTGGCATTAATTTCACTGTCTTTTCATAAAAAGTTATTTTTAATTCTAATACAAAATGGCGGCAACTGTTTGGCGTACATTGCTGCTTTTGTATGAAAAATTTCGATCTATTAGAGTATAAAGTAAAAAATCTGTCCATGTACGCCAAAAATTCGCATTTTTCAACGTTGTATTAAGGCTCGTTATCGTTTAAAACAATGTTCACAGACAACATTATAGCTCAATGACTTTGCCCTAAAAGTAATTTCGAATACTAAAGAAATCTGTACAATTGAGCTCCCAAGTTGAGCATCGTTGAGTGTAGCTCAACTTACGTGCATTCTGATATTGACTCTACAACGTACACCTACAGTTTTAAAATAAACTGCCCTTCTATACTATAACTTAAATAAAAATGCATTATGGATGGTAACACTATAACTTACATATATGCAACGTATCATTTGAAGCTAGAAAGATAATATACACATCTATTTGTTAGAAAGAGACGGAAAATAGAGTGGCCCTTATAACTGAGTAAGAGAGCCGAAGATGGCACGGCCAAATTATGTTTCATCTCTTTCTTTCTTAATAGTATCTACGACTATATCAATAGCCAAATCTATGTACGTATATATTTTTTATGGTACAAATTCATAGCGACTGGGCATTGCATACAAAAGTACAAAGATCAGGATGATACACAAGAAATAGGTTGACAAGAATCAAAATTTTACATCGCCCGTAAAAATCACAAAATTCAATTATTTTGAGAATATTTTAAGAGGATTTTTATAAGCGATTGAGTAAATTAGTCAAATTGTAACAAAATTGACAACATAGTATTTCGTTCTTATTACAAAAATAAGGTCATAAAGTCAATATCGGAATAATTGCTTATATCGAATAGGAGCGTGAAGCGTTGAACGACTTCACTCGTTCTATTCACTCATTCAAATTTTATTTATTTGTAACAGAGAGGCTGACTGCAAATCCAAAGTTCTCGGGACGGAGATTTTATATTTTAGTAATATTCTGTGACTTTAGAATGTCGCAGAAGAAAGAATGGGTATAAAATGTAGCTCATTTTCTACATTTTACCCGTAGTAGGAGTATTTGTGTTTAACCAAAATGGCGATTAAAATTCCAATTTTTTTTTGGAATTACAGTCAACCCACCCACACATTAAAAATCTTACGAAATTCCCCATTACTGAGATATTTGTTTGCTAATTGAATGAGTAAACGAGTGAACCCATCCATTTTGTGCGAATATAACATAAAATCGTAGCGAAATGACTTTTCTTACACGATTACCCTTGCATGCCCAAAGGCGCTACACTTCGGCTATTTCCGTGAACATTCGCGTGGCTTCGTAGATGGAAAATCCAAGATGGCGACAAATGTTCAGGTTGCGAAGTATAGAGCCTGAATGACCAAAAAAAACCGGGAGGCAAGTAATGAAAGCGTGTGGCAGAGGCGGCGAGTTTAATCAACATAGTTTTCATTCCCCTTTTAAAGGGAATACATACGCAATGTAGAACATTGTATATTTCTTCAGTAGTATTATCCAGTGAGAAATCTCCAACGTGTTTTCTCTTGTAATGATTTTATTCCTATAAATTGCTTTCTAATTTATTTATATTCACCCTAAGGTTGAATATTCCTCAATTATCCGTAATACCTTCAGAGAACCGAATAGGTCAACGGGCCACAAGTAAAACAAAACACATTTTTTCCCACTAAATTACCACCAAAATGGCCTTTTACGTCTAACCTAATTTCATATGGATACCATGATTTCATTTTTAGTATCGCAAGCATTTCATTAAAACTACTAATAATGTTAGTAATAGCTCCTTAAAACTAATTCTTTTGTTACGGCTTAACCAAGCCAAGTTTGGAACATTTATCAAACCCGTAATAATTTGTCAAAAAATCCTTCTCTTCAGAACATTAGTTAATGTAAGACATTTGCTAATATTCCTATCTTTCGTACTAAGCTAAAATATGCTCATTAAAATAGCCCTTAGAGCCGTCAAGTTATAGTTCTTTCGCGGTTTATTTACCTCTACCTGTTAAGTTGGCTACCCGGGGGTCTAAAATGGCCGCTTCAGCACAATCATAATCGTATAATATATAAATCACGTGAAAATTCTTAAAACGGTCACAGGAACTGAAAACTCTTAAAATGGACTTTGCGGTCATAACCATAAAGACCATTTTAAGAATTTTAAACTTTAACGTGATTCATATTATGATTATGATAAAGCAGCCATTTTAGGCCCCTTGTTACTATTATGAATTGTCACTTTGTAACCATTTATTTATTTATTTTAAGAAACGTTGCCCCTCACTAGGAATTTCTCCAGTATCGTGGGTGCGTTTACAAACATTTAAACTCACATACACAAACAGCCAGACCCGGAAACAAATACCTGTAGGTCATACAAATATTTGTTCCGTGCGGGATTCGAACCCGCGACCCGCAGCGCAGCAGCCGATCGCTCAGCCACTGCGCCAACGGTGCCGTCAAACACACACACAAATCGATCGTTTCACATTGTAATGTAATTCGTGTTGTTATCTGATTACGATTCTTCTAAAGCGGCCATTTTAGGCCCCCGTGAGGTTTGAATGGTTCACCTGCAGAACATTTTTATTTTCCACACTACGCAGGTTAGTTAGCCAACTTATAAACCGCGAAACTACGTTAAATTCCTTCTAACACCCGACCCCCCCCCCTGTCACACGCGATCTGCCTCCAAATATGACAACAGGCATTGAAATATTCAATAACAATAAAAGTTACACATCAAAATGCATCAATACTTAATTCTAAATACAATACAAACATTGGAAGTGAATTGGCAATGTACAGTAAGACGAAAATTTTCCAATAATTTGTGCGACATTTTTTTTTATTCACAATCTTATAGGGAAGGGACATAATACCCAGTTTTTTTTTACAAATAAAATTAACGTTTTTTCTTTCCTCAATTTCTTACGTTACATCTCGTTTTTTTTTTTTTAATTTAGCACTAACACGACAGACGAAAACAACTAAATACATAGATTCCATAGATTTCTTCTATTCGTTTCGTTTATTATTGCTCGATTATACACTATCTAGCTTTTAGGTGACTTATATGAGGCGGATGACTTGTTTATATTTATCTAGACAAGTTTACTAAGTAGACGTTACAGATCTCTACTAGTTATTGCTTCTGATTTTTATCTTTTGAGGCTACATACATAAACTCACGTTTTTTTCCCATGGAGGTAGGCAGAAACTACATAGCGCCACCGAAAAATGCCTCGTCCACGTTCCTATATATCATCTTTTGAGGCTTATAGAGTACTAAATGTAGTACTTTTTAAAATAAATCGTACTCAATCTGTGCGGTCTTCCTGTCTCTCTTTTGCCCCAAAATACATAATATAAATAAGGTATCGTACCAATAACGTCTACTTCGTTAACTTGTAAAGCACGGACATTAATATCTGATTTCTTAACATTCTTAATATATTGCATAACATATCTCTTCACGGTTAGCTCAGAATTATCCCATCCTTTCGTGGCTCTCTCTCGAACGTTTATAAAGCCATCATTAGGAAATATTTAAGTATTATATCTCATCAGCCATTCATAGAAAACAAACCTTCAAAAAAACGTTCTAAGTATAATAATATGTAAACGTACGTATGTATCATAAAAATGTATATAATAAGTCCGTAAAAAGTATATACATTGACTACTTGGTAAAACAATGGGACATCCCTTCTAAAATGTTAGATTGGCATCGATATTTAGTTTTGTTGGTGACATACAGACAGACACCGTTTAAGATAACCTATTTGTGTGTATGACAAGACTTAAAATCAATGTATCGATACAAAACTATTGGTTTGCCCAACACTATTATCTATCGATACTTCACCACCATAACAAACGACCCTACAAAATACATATTTATAAAAAAACAAAACATTCAATGAATAATAATATCAATAGTGACAGACTACTCACAATAATAGTACAATGATAAATAATAATAATATAAAATACATGTAGATAATAATAATTTTTGTTCGTGTAATACTCCACGGTTACTATTGAGCTAAATGCATTATGGTTACAGATTTACAGAATAATATCAGTCATCCATATGAGAAGTATTGGCTACACTTACAAAGTTTTGGCAAATATTAACCAGAATAAAACAACACGGGGTGTTAACTTCCTCATCCTTTATCGAACAGGGAAGATCCTCTGTCGGGTGTTGTGTCAGGCAGGCTACTGACTACTGCCCGACGAACGGAGGGCTGTTGTAAACAAAGTGTAACATAACAAACGCAAGACCTCCCGTGTGGTGTCTCGTACCATAGAACTAAACCACTTTTGTTCTACGAGATCTGGAAATTCGCAAAAAAAAAGTGGTCTTTCCATAAGATCAGCTGATCAACATGTATGGTAAAAATAAAAAAAAACGTTATGAATTTCCAAAAGTTGATCAGTTTCATGGTCTGAGACAATACACGACAAGTATTTCGTTTATTACGTTACACCTTGTATATCCTAATCTCGCGGATAAGGCCACCAAAGAGGAGAGGAGACGTGCGCAAATCGAACACACTGCTTGTAATCCACATCGCGTATCTCGTCTGTCCTGTGATTGGTCGAGTCCTGCACGTCTCGTCTGCGCTCCGCTCGTCTTCGCTTTGGTGCAGTCTAGGTCTAACTCTGGATCAGGCATTTAGCATACCAAAGTCAAGTTTTCACCTCGAAACAATGTTACAAATTTTGGTCAAAAGTTTGTAAGTGTAGCCCAAGTGTTTTCGTTAGCACCTGTAAGGGTCAGCAACGTTTGATGTCACATTTTAATAGCGCGGCTGCAAAATGTGATTCTTGACGTCAGAGCATACTTATAATAGACAGTTAAATAAACTTCGCATTCAAAACTGTATCACGAATCTCACTAAAAATGTTTATACCCTTATAGTTGCCAACGAAAAAAAAATGAACTAAAAACTAAATTGTTCATGTTTTTCCTACAGGTCACACTCAGCTGTTTTACGTATCGTCAACATTATAATATTCACTTCGCTTGTTAGTGTTGTTTTCATACCTATTTACATACTGATTGTATCAAAAATATAATTTAATTGAATTCTATAGTAAAATGGTTTGAAAATTTCTAAAGAGCTAAGCAAGACTTATGTGTTACCATAAAAAACTTAGCAGAATAAAAACAATAATTTTAGAAAAATCTTTAGCCTAAAATGACTACAAATCATAAACATAAAAATATGTAAGCTCATATCTATGAAGTCCACCAGAAAAATTGATTTCATTTATGTTTCATTGACTAAAGATTCTTCAAAATTAATGAAAAAATTAACGTCTCGAGTGACTTTTCAAGAAAGTTACATCAACGATCAGAATTCAATTTCAAGATAACTCAAACGAAAATAAGTAAAAAACAACATTCGCAAGTTCTCGTACATTCAGAAGCTCGAAGCATCACACTCCTACGCATACAGGTTCATTTTACAATCACTTAACACTCTAACCATGATTATTTTTCGATATTTCCTAGGGCTTGAAGCCCTTGTTTATAATGTGGCATAAATTGTATACGAAAAAGTCATTATTATTAATCAAAAATAAACTATTTCGGATAGCAACATTGGCTGTTATTTTCAACGAGAAATGAAGAAAAAGATGTTTCTTTACCTACTGCTTTTTGTATTATTTTCTCTAGCATATCAAATCAGCTTTATGATAAAAGATGCCTAGCCAAATCAACTCTTTTCTAAACAATTTACGCCACATCATTTCATACAATAAACGCCATTAAAGGCTGGCAACATTTTTATTGAATACATAAAAAAATACGCTTTTCACGATTCATCAAATAAATAATGTGTGTATAATAAATAATTACTAAAAAATGTGTTGGTGTAGTTAAATCTTTGATTTAAAAGTGGATGCTAAGGTGTCACTGGCTATTTTTTTTTATTTTTTTTTCTTATACAATCTCATTTTCTGCTTAGTTTCAAGGGTAGACAGTATTGCTACAAACTCCTTCAGTACAATACCATAGTTTTCTGTTCAAAATATTAATTTTGAGCGTCAATGATTGCGATATATCTCCAACTATCAGGTGTTCAGCAACATATTTTCATAATTATGCTTCTAGTGAGACTTTTCAGCAAAACGATAAAATGTCTGCTTACTTGAAAGTGCTAACTTTAACATAGAAGATCAAGTTCTATGCTGTCGGCAGTCGTCGCCAAGTGTGGGGTGTCGTCGTACAGTTAGAGCGCGGGCGGTCAGCTGTTGGTCGGCGGCGCGGAGAGAGGCGCGGGCGGCGGGGGCGAGGGGGGCGCGGCGGGCGCGGGCGGCGGGGGCGCGGGCGAGGAAGGCAGCAGCAGGTGCTCCGGGACGGGCACGGCGCGTAGTCGGGCTGATACTTTCTTTTGTGGACATAATGCCTGTGGGGGAGAAATACTTGTTGATTATGCATGCTTTTATTAAATATGCATTTTTGGCATAGCCGAGTAGTACTCTCTAGTGAACTACACGTTCACTTTTACTATCCGATAAATCAAGCAGACCCCCTAAAAATAAAACATATTTTTGGGTGTGAAAGTTTACTACCGATGATTTGTTTCGGTCGCACCCGATAATTTGTCTTAGGTTGATTTTAGCTACCCTATTATGGATACTACAATATGTTAAAAGGTTTATAATCAGTGATCGGAATAGGTGGAGCTAATGTACCTGAAAATTAAGCAAGGAACAGAAACGAAAAGTGTTCCATATGACAAAAACAATTTTTGCAGTATATTTTTTTCTGGAACTCGTAAATGTCTGGGAATCAGTTAAGTACATTTAATAATAATTTTATTTATTAATCAGTACAGTAAACTAATTGAATTCACTATTTTTCCTTTTTAACCGACTTCGACAACAAGGAAAACGTTCTCAAAAAGCCAGTAGATACGTTTTCTATTGTTATTAATTCAGATAAAGAACGCAGCGGACCCTCCGCCTCATGTTTTCGTTTCCCAGAATAACCAAAACTTGCAGTCTCTTTCTATCTTTTGTCTTTTTCTATTTTCTGTCGCTGGTAAACAGAGGGGTGTTTCGCATTAAAAGCGTCGTCGCGCGCATCATTCCCTCCTGTGGTTTCTCATGTTGTGTACGCATATTTGACTCGTGAATTATTTTTTCATCCCTTCTATTCGAAAAGTGTCGTTTTGTTCCTCTTTAAGAGGGAGCAAAGTAGCTCTTTTCTCCATTAGACTTTTTAGCGGGCAGTAATGAGATTTGAATTTGGAACATGAATCGTTCAATGAAATCGAACGCAAATTGTATAAATGTATAAACTGGCTGTAAGTGTTGACTGTACGGTGAGGGCAGGCACGGTAACTAAACTAAACAAAAGCGCGCGATTGACTTCCTTATTCTTGTAATTGGTACGGATTTTATTGTATTTTGCAAAAAAATGAGTTCCACGTCGAGTTCTGAAAGTGCACTCCTGAAACAATAAAAATAGAAGAATAACGTCATTCAAAACTTAATGCCTACGAAATCTCGGAAAAAATATTTAAAGGCCTATGACAATTTCATACTATAGCAAAATAGAGAACGATCCAGATATTTTCGGAAAGTGTATTTTTGGCCTATTCAAGAATTAGCCAAAACTAAACAACCTTCTACTCTTTGAAGTGTATATTCAATACTTAAATCTACAGTTAATATCAATAAACAAATTAAAATTGGCAGCTACTCAAAATTAGTAGCTTATCTGAAGAGACTGTCTGAAGGACACAAACCAAAGAAATCGAACGTATTTTCCGGACAAAGTCTTGAAACTTTCTTGAATGACGTACCCGATAAGGAGTTTCTCGCCATAAAAGCGAGTATCTTTTAGTTATGCCACTATAAACAGTGTTTTATAACGTGTACGTATACGTACTGTACTTAGTCGTCTGATTCCCTTTCTTTTAATTTTTGATTTTAAAAGTGTCTCTTATTTATTTTCTCATAGAAGGAGATGAAAAGTAGAGTATATGACTCGAGAGCAAAAATATTTTTCCCTCAGGCGATGTACTTTGAATCCCTCGCTACACTCAGGATTCTGCCCTTCCCATCCCTCGCTATGCTCGGGATTATATTCTAGAATCCTTACATTTTACCGCAAGTTGTTTTGATTTCCGTTTACGTTAAGTTTCAATAAATGAATAAATGGTATGAAAACCTAAAAATTGTTTTTTACCTTGTTAGTTCTAACTATTATAGCTGGTATGAAAATTAAATTAGCTTCCGCACTTACTTACGGCATTTAAACGACGATATGGAGATTACCTTTATTTTTTAAACAATGAAAATCGTGACCTTTTTTTTAAACAGAAACAGTAAATGAATTTGATATTTGTTTTACTTTATTAATTTTAGTTGTACTTAAGTAATGTTCCGACATCCGGAATAAACATTCCGAAAAAAAAAATTGTCGTAAGGAAGTCTCCACTTTCGTTTCTGTTCCTTGAACCATAAGCATATTAGCTCTACCTATTCCGATCACTGATTATAATACAAGGTCGAATTAAACTTAGCAGCGGAATTTTAGAGAAATAATGTGACTTCATACACAAGGCATCCATTTAGAAATTAAATGATATGAATCAACCTACCCTTCTGGCGAACAAGAAGCATCCCTTCTCCTCTTCTGGCGTCGTAGCGGCTGGTACTAGCTGTAGGTCTACCGTCGCACACTCCTTACTATCTTCACCTGCAAACAATAAGGTACAGATTAATATTCAAATATCTATAACTTACCTTTCCAATTTTAGCACTCTGCCTAGGAATAGGTATGAGAGTTTTTTTTTTAATCGGCTTTTGGATTAAAATTTTGGAATAATCGTTTTCTCTTGGCAGGATATAGAAAGTGGGCGGCATCCTAGAATAAATTAAGGGCGCGTTTAAAAAGGGTAGGTCGTGCCGCCTCTTGCAGTGTGCTGCCTCTTGCAATGTGCCGCCTCTTGCAGTGTGCCGCCTCTTGCAATGTGTCGCCTCTTGCAGTGTGCCGCCTCTTGCAGTGTGCCGCCTCTTGCAGTGTGCCGCCTCTTGCAATGTGCCGCCTCTTGCAATGTGCCGCCTCTTGCAGTGTGCCGCCTCTTGCAGTGTGCCGCCTCTTGCAGTGTGCCGCCTCTTGCAATGTGTCGCCTCTTGCAGTGTGCCGCCTCTTGCAATGTGCCGCCTCTTGCAGTGTGCCGCCTCTTGCAGTGTGCCGCCTCTTGCAGTGTGCCGCCTCTTGCAATGTGTCGCCTCTTGCAATGTGCCGCGTCTTGCAATGTGCCGCCTCTTGCAGTGTGCCGCCTCTTGCAGTGTGCCGCCTCTTGCAGTGTGCCGCCTCTTGCAATGTGTCGCCTCTTGCAATGTGCCGCGTCTTGCAATGTGCCGCCTCTTGCAGTGTGCCGCCTCTTGCAATGTGCCGCCTCTTGCAGTGTGCCGCCTCTTGCAGTGTGCCGCCTCTTGCAATGTGCCGCCTCTTGCAGTGTGCCGCCTCTTGCAGTGTGCCGCCTCTTGCAGTGTGCCGCCTCTTGCAGTGTGCCGCCTCTTGCAGTGTGCCGCCTCTTGCAATGTGTCGCCTCTTGCAGTGTGCCGCCTCTTGCAGTGTGCCGCCTCTTGCAGTGTGCCACCTCTTGCAGTGTGCCGCCTCTTGCAATGTGTCGCCTCTTGCAATGTGCCGCGTCTTGCAATGTGCCGCCTCTTGCAGTGTGCCGCCTCTTGCAATGTGCCGCCTCTTGCAGTGTGCCGCCTCTTGCAATGTGCCGCCTCTTGCAGTGTGCCGCCTCTTGCAGTGTGCCGCCTCTTGCAGTGTGCCGCCTCTTGCAGTGTGCCGCCTCTTGCAGTGTGCCGCCTCTTGCAATGTGTCGCCTCTTGCAGTGTGCCGCCTCTTGCAGTGTGCCGCCTCTTGCAGTGTGCCACCTCTTGCAGTGTGCCGCCTCTTGCAATGTGTCGCCTCTTGCAATGTGCCGCGTCTTGCAATGTGCCGCCTCTTGCAGTGTGCCGCCTCTTGCAGTGTGCCACCTCTTGCAGTGTGCCGCCTCTTGCAATGTGTCGCCTCTTGCAATGTGCCGCGTCTTGCAATGTGCCGCCTCTTGCAGTGTGCCGCCTCTTGCAGTGTGCCACCTCTTGCAGTGTGCCGCCTCTTGCAATGTGTCGCCTCTTGCAATGTGCCGCGTCTTGCAATGTGCCGCCTCTTGCAGTGTGCCGCCTCTTGCAATGTGCCGCCTCTTGCAGTGTGCCGCCTCTTGCAGTGTGCTGCCTCTTGCAATGTGCCGCCTCTTGCAATGCCCTGGGCTGTGGCCCGCGGCGATGGGGAAGTCTATACCACACAGCTCGCCTGGCAGCTGCACGGGGCCGTCCAACGTAACGTGCACTCATTCGATTCAATGTAACGCATTGACAACATTGTGCTGATGGATGCATTGGATAGTATAGGGGTCAACGGGGTATTTAAAGTAAAGCTAAACATTTAAGACTTGTATTTAAAAAAAAAAGCTGTGAAAATGTTGCGAGGTTCCCAGGTATAGTCCAATGACGGGAAGAACAAGTGCCTTTCGGCATCGTTAAGGGTCTATTTACTCCCTTTATGAGCGGCTCATGCTTACCTCTACCAAACACATTGAGTTCCGTGAAGCAGCCGGTCTCGATCATCTCAGCCTGCCACGGGATGCTGACTGATCCCGTGTTAAACTTGCCGTAGAACGTATCGTCTCCCGCGTCCAAGTTCACTCCCTTCACTGTGCTGAACTGCTCTATGTCTAGCACGTCTTTTGCGTACACTGCGTGTGGCTGGAAAGCAAATAGGATATATTCGTTAAAATGGATAATGACGTGGTATCTCACTGATAATTTTAATGTTTGGACACATTTGAAACGCTAATTTTAGTACTTAATTGAAACTTTGAAAGTATCAAAACTCAAAGCATTTATTTCAATTAGAGCTTTTTCAGGCACTTTAGAAGGTCTAATCACTTGTTGTCGATTCCACAAAATCTTGGTTACATCATTCATGTTGAGATTATACATATATGTTAGAACGATGTAGAAAAACGTGCATATTATGAGCGTCCAGAATAAAAGATTAAATCAAAGTAAAAATAAAGTAATTAAAATTATATGTATTTCAATTTCGAAATGGATCGTGCAAGTGCAAGACTCAGAATTTGGTTGAAGATTACAACTAGTACCTAGTAACAATATAAAGCTAAAGTCAAAAAAAAAACGATTAACACACTACAGTAACTCATGAGCACACTCACATCAGGAACAAAAGGCGCATCCACCATCCCGGCCTCCAACCGTGCCCAGTTGAGGTTGGTGAAGAACCGATGCGCCTTCACCTGCGCCGCGCCCCTCCTGCCCGCGCCGCACCCCAGGCGGCTGGCGGGCGCCTTGCCCAGCAGCGCCGAGCATAACGCTCGAGCGCACTCGCTGAACTTCGACGAGTATTTTTCTTGTTCATGCTGAGGATTTGGAAAAAAAAACGAATTATTATACAATGACTTAATATTACCTTGGAGGACCTCTAAATAATATTTTTCTGTTTTTGTTCTAAGTTGCAATAATTAATAATGCCCGATCAGAAAGCGAGAGAGATCTTTTAGTAGACCAAAAGACAATCTTTTTAACTGATGAAAACTTGCCTCTAACTCTAGTTATAGAGTCGGTTTTTCAACAAATAGAAGTTGATTCTTAAAAATCGTCAAGACGTTATAGATTGAGAGTTATTTAAGATTACAGAGAACGGAAGAAAAATCAACTTCGTATACAGGGGTTGAAGAACTTCATGCATGCATAGGGGAAGCTCAGAATAATGCCCTGAATAAGCCTCGGGGTATTCTACCTTGTATTTGGACGACATTATCATCTCCTTATTTCTTACGAATTTAAGAGTAATCCACCCAAGTTGCAGTAACATTGCATTGTATATTAGTAAGCATAGTTTATGAAGAATTTTTATTACATAGCGCCTGACCTTGACTCTTCTGTCGACCTCTTCCCGCTTGACCTTCTCCTTGCGCGCTCGGAAGGGCGCGCGACCTTCGATCATCTCGTACACGAGGCAGCCGAATGAGAACCAGTCCGGGCTGAAGGTATACCTCTCGTTGTCTATCACCTGGGAAATACACGAATAATAACTAGAATCGTGACAACAAATAAAAAAAACAGGCAGGTTCGAGTCGGACTCGCACACGAAGGGATCCAAACAATTATCTAAAAAAAACAGGTTTCTTGTATAGGAGCCCCCTTTTTTTTCGAAGGGGATATCATCAAATGACTCCTCCCGCTCTGGGCGGAGCAGGAGGGAGTGTCAGACTTTTACTGACTAAAACCCAGCCATGTTCCTTCATCGCCCTTTGTGTTCCAGGGCCGTGGTATCTCTTTCGAACAGTCCCGCAGCCCTCCTTAAATATTTATTTGATTCTGTTTTTAGTATTTCTTGTTATAGCGGCAACAGAAATAAATCATCTGTGAAAATTTCCAGCTAGCTATCAGTTTTTAAACCGTCATGGTCACTAACATTATCAATACCACTACGCTGTGTCACTAATCCTGCAAACGGGTCGTCTCGACACTCGTGAAGTGTCCCTTGTGACCTATCAACTACAGCCTTTACAACGTTGTTTTATATCTGATTTTGTATCACAGATTTTTATTCCTGATACAATAAGGTCCCCGACCTTAGGTAAGGTTGGTAAAATAAAAACTAAATTGGGCTATATAAAAATAAAATCGAAGTGTTTTACTGAATGCGTATTAAAGTATATACGGTTTGTCTGTCCGTTTGTCTGTCTGTTTGTCCCGGCTAATCTCCGAAACCACTGGACCAATTTTGGCGGGACTTTTACTGGCAGGTAGCTGATGAAGCAGGA
The DNA here is from genome assembly GCA_947578425.1 of Eugnorisma glareosa. Lineage (NCBI taxonomy): Eukaryota > Metazoa > Arthropoda > Insecta > Lepidoptera > Noctuidae > Eugnorisma > Eugnorisma glareosa. Next base: position 2,631,301 of record OX387979.1, read on the forward strand.
ACTTAGACTACTTTTTATTCTGAACCCCCCAGAATAGAAAATTTTCGTCGATTATTTAAAAAAAAACAGCTGTATCCTGCAAAAATGCAACCGCAGATGCTTTTTTTTTAACCCTTTAACATGCATAATGATCCAAATAGGCGTAGGTATTATTGGCAGAAAATAAATTTCAGTTTTTATTTTTTATTTTCTTTGAATATTGAATGAGTACTTGATAAGTCTTTAAATAACCTTCGTATAACAATAGAATACCAGGAACACATTATTTAATTAATGACCAGAAAAATATGGTGGGAAAAATATTCCCTTTGCCTTTTAAATACCTATGAAAAACTTCTATTGAAATAATTCCCGAACATAGACATTTTTCTTTATTCTACTTTTATAACAAAAGGGTTAGAGTTGCGTGCAAAAAAATTAAAACTCTTGAAATTGATAACAAAATCCGTTTCAAATTAGGAAGTCATATTTTATAATAATTTCACGCGGACGAAAGTCCCGGGCAACAGCTAGTCAAAAATATAATTATTAATTATACAATGTATATCAAGACACTCAAGTCGTTATCATAAGGTACCTCAGGCGCCATATAGCCCACGGTCCCCACCCGGCCCCTCACGCTGCCCCCCTCCGGCACATCCACGGCGAGCCCCAGGTCTGATATGCGCACGTGGCCCGCATCGTCCAGCAGAATGTTCTCTGGTTTGCAGTCTCTGGAAACATTATTATGGAATAATTAAACAAAATGTATGGGAACACGGTTTATGCAAGAAATACAAAACATTTTTTATTTGTTAAAAATGCCTTGTATTGGCCCTTTAAAACATTGTGGTACACTTGTTTAATTCTCTAAGACAACACTTATTTTACAATTTAATGCGTGTAGCGTGTTTTTGGTGAAACGGAATGCAAACACAAAACGCATCGATTCCAGTAGTGACGTCAAATACTGTGTCAAAGAAACACTTTTAGTTGAAAAGTACTTAAAGGTTCACATACAATTAGTAAAACTATTCTATTAAGGGCAAAAATTAGATGTACACAAGGCAGATAGACGTAAGTGGCATCACATACTATGAAATGAATGGCCGCGGCAGTCACGGACGTTTGAACTGTCGTAGAAAATTGTAGGAGTTTAATATTTTTTTAAGTGACAAGCAGTAGTTGAACTTAATTTGTTATTATTTTCTTAGGTTAGTGATACTGTATTTTATTGATATATGTGAACAAAAATTACACGCATATTCCCTATTGCTTTATCTAGTAATTTTAGATGACCTAAACTTAAAACTTTTAGGCCATCGATATGCTGAAGATGTAACACCGTTAACAATTTTAAAAGCAGTTATCACTTTCGGTTAGGTGGGTAGTCAGCAATTAAACTGAAGTTTAGAACATTCTTTCCTAAAATATACTGGAATTCATAGGGGCATGAACTCGATGACAAGTCAATATCGGCGTGCTACAAGTAAAACTTGCAGGGGAATATGCAAATATTTAAAGTGGGCATTTATGAACGCAACCATAGGCGCTGGCAACACCAGACTCTAGTCTCTGGTTTTTTGATATAACAGCGGTTACAACTCTGATTCGCATAACATCTTAATTTAACCCAATATTTTGTACTGAAACCCTTCCTCCGATTTACAGTGTTGTACGTGTTTAGCATTAGGAACGTTTCGATATTATATCATCCAATATTACTTCTACGCTTGATTTTATTTTCATCGAACCTCGTCGTCGTGAGTGCGAAACAAAATGGAATGAACATTATCTTCCTGCGCTCCCAAAAAAGTTTCCTCAATGGGGGCTATCGCGTATGAATTCACCGCTAGAGGCGCTAGTGTAGCGTGTCACCGAAATGTCAGATGTCATAGATTGTTTGCTCGTTGCGTGCTGTTATAACACGTATTTTTACAAATATTCACGATTGTAGTCTGAATTGAAGATTTTAAGTAGCAACTTAGAATCTTAATTTTCAGTACTTGGAGGTAAAATGATTTTTAAATGTTTCATGCTTGGTAATTTTAGGGAGAATATTGTAAATATATGAACCTGAAGTTTACACTATTTTGTTAAACGTATTAAAATAAACATTTTATAAAGTAATTGTTACTTTCAAGTATAAAATAGAATTATTGACAGGACCTTAATCGACAGTGGCGCCATCCGGTGAGCTCAAAAACGATAGCCCTCATTGCCCACCATGATTATAAGTAATCGTAAGCCACCCACGTTGAGTAAGTAGATGTGACGTACCTATAAACGATGCCCATCTTGTGTAGATGCTCCAGGCCGCACGCGACCTGCGCCGCGTAGAACCGCGCGCGCTCCAGCCCCAGCCCCGTGTCGGCGCCGCACATGTTGTAGATGTGGAACTTCAAGTCGCCACCTGGATCGAAACAGAAAACGATTAACAAAAGAACATACATAAAACTAATTACAGACCAACTATCTAACGATAATGAAGCCTTTGTTCAATAGAAGACTTCAATAGTTATAGTGATTCATTGATTTGACGGTAGGTATCCTGCATACTAATGGTCAATAATGTAGTTAATTTAAGTACGACTTTAGAAAATCCATTTTCGAATGGTTAGATATTAATATGCATCACAGATTCTTAAACTGATATAGCGTTACGTTTGGTTTCTTTCTTTTTATTTGTGGTATTTTAGGTCACCCACGTGTTAAGATCTGAAACTCTAGGCCACCCACACCTTGTAGATGTATAACGTTAGGTCACCTACCAGTACATAGACATACAGGATGTAACGACACCCTTAACCTTAAGGAATTCGTCAACCAAGCATTCTGTACATCAAACTACTCGTAATTAACATACGCAAAAATAATTGCTGCGAAACGACTTTCTTTTTGGGGTGAAAATCACGTTTTTGGTAGGACTCAAAGTAACGCACTCAAAACATTGTGCTGATGGATGGATTAAATAGTACGGGGGTCGTGGAGGTGTTTAAAGTAAAAATCTTACATTAAAAACATGTAAGTACTTAGATTAAAAAAAAAACTTTGATAAAATTAGAACTTTGACCCCGAATATCTCGGTAACTAGAAGGTTCCCAGGTGTGGTCTAGAAGTATAAAAATATCGCAATGACGGGGAGAACAAGTGCCTTTCGGCTTCGTGAAGGGTCTTTTTAACCCTTTAGTTATACCCACTAACGTAGTATTTGTTCTGAAAAAGCTAGTTAGTACTAAAGTGACTAATACTAACTATACTCAATACTTCAAAGAAAATGGAGGATCCTCTGACCAGCAGGGCTATTGCGTAACTCTGCTGACGGTTCATAGTGATCACCACTTGCCGAGTTTTGATATACAATGAACGTTGTGCACGGGTAGTGTCAGTTGAAACCGACAAGAACGGTCATTGTATATCAAATCTCGGCAAGTGATGATCACTATGAACTGTCAACAGAGATACGCAATAGCCCTTCTAGTGTTGTGTCTGGTGGGCTACTGCCCGACAGTCGTTGTAGGATTTTTTTTATACGCCTAATTCGCGAATAACCATGATATCGCGATGCAGCATTTTTAGTTCTTTATTTTCTGCCGGTGCGATGAAGTGTGGAGGGGGAGGGGGGATATTTGTTTCTGTCTGTTTCCTGTTCACCCTTCTCAATACGAGTTACTATTTCCTGCGCTCGACTGGAGGGGCCATGCCTGCCAGTACTGGTACCGTACTGGGTACAGTTCTTCATTCACGCCATACATGGCGCAAGCGATCTTTTTGTCATCTGTCTGCTACATTAGTACTACATTAATACTGACCGTTCATGATAGTGAGCACTAAGCAGAGCGCGTCCTTGGTCTCGTACGCGTACGCGAGGTTTACAACGAAGCGCGAGTTGATGCGCTGCAGTATCTGCTTCTCTATCAGCACCATGGCTTCGCCTTTGCGTTTCTTTATGCGTTTCTTTTCTAGTTTCTTGCAGGCGTACATTTTTCCTGTTGCTCGGACCTGGAATGTGTACAAAACTTTTTAAGCATATTTTAACATCGCGCCTTGTACTCCACGATGGGTTACAGTACAGGTATACAGAACAGTATACACCTGCATTTCACAAGTTATGTTTAAGTCTCATATAATAGTAGGGGGCGAGCGTATTACCTTCAACAGAACACAACTCCAGACTCCGTGGCTGCAAAAACTAATAACACAGCCCGACCCGGGAATCGAACCCTCATGCTTAGCAGTTCCGCTTGCGACCACTAGACCAATGAAAATCTTTTTATATTTTTCCTTATTAAATCTATAATAGTCTAAACCTATACCTATGTACGTCAATAGACATTTGACAATAACAACGGTGGTTTCGAACCGGAAAATATATTAAAATTAGATATTAACAGAATATGTAGAATTTATTTGCCTAAACATCAAGAACGTAAGTAACATGTGGATAATACCTACCTCCCTATAAAATCCCGGAAAGATTTTAAATTCCGAAATAAAGCTGTTAAATTAGAGCAACGGAACCACATCAGCGCGGAATCGCGTTTTCCATGTTTCTATCCTCTTCTGTCGCTCAGAACCGTCATTAGCCAGAGCGAGAAACAGATTGGGAGTGCTATAGCACGCGGCAGCACGCTCTGTATCAACATCAACCCTTATCCTATTCATATACCTGATAATAACCCCGTAATGAAATGTTGAAATAAGTTGACTAATGTAAATTTGTGCGACCACCTTATTCCCGAAATGAATGAGTTTCCGGTCTTGGCTGCGACCCAAGCTTGTAGAAACTTTTGTAAACAAGTAGATACCTACTTCGCCGTAGTGGCTGGCTGCTGCCAACGACCGTAAGTCATCACTCCTAAGTCGGGGACATTTTACTAACATGACCGATAAAGGAAAAAAAATACTTACTGAAATTAGATTTAGAATTGGGAAGCAAGAATTCTTTTAGGCAAAAATCAGATATATTAAAGCCAAGTCAGAGGCCCATGGACGGCATAAAAACTCTGACACCAGGTTAGACACTAACCACACGATAAAGAAGAAGATTACGAGCTAGCTAGACTAACTCAATAATGACGTAGATATACCTAAATAAAAACTTCGAGAAAAAAAAAGAAACTGGAATGGGACAGGAAAACTATTATTTTGGCAATTATTGTTACGGATGTATTAATTTGTCTAAAGTTTATTATCCATTATTTAATTCCATGAAAGCCGCAATCAATTGTTACCCAATTAAAAATGATGACTATCATTTACGATTTCATTTCCTTCATAGGCCCAGTAAGGCCAGTAAGTTTCGCCACTAAATACACTGAATGGCTAATCATCATTCATGATATCAATGAGCTTTCTCACATAGCCCATTCTGATAAGTGCAGGGCAAGTGTCCAACTCCTCATATCAGCTGCCTAATTATTTCCCAACTATGTTGAAGTTGACTTTCAGGCCAACTGAATGCTGAATATCAGTATTCTACATGGAACGACTGCCTCCAAGTTGCTAACTCTTCTGTTTTCTGAATAAGAAGTTTGGCCTAAGATATGTCTAGGTAAACCTACTCAAATAAAGTTCTGCATGTTTTGGTGCGAGGCCTAACGCCGCCATCTTGTTTCACTGCAACTTCCTTAAATAATTTCACAAATGTTTACCTGCAGCGCCCTCCTGCCAGTTCATTCAACCGCGTAAAAAATCATGCAGCACTGTACTACATCAATTCCACGTACGTACCTGACACGCGCAGACTTCGCCGAAGCCCCCCTTGCCCAGCACCCGATACATGCGGAAGGTGTGCTGGGTGATAGGCTGCGCCTCCAGCCACTTCCACTGCAGGTACCGGTGGAAGTACATCGAGCGCTCGAACTCCGCGAACGGAGCGCCCGCAAGGAAACTCTTGACGCATCGTACACATTCTATGAATATGTCTTTAGAGCCGGCTGGAAAGGAGAACATGGATTTTAGATAAGGAATCAAAATGTCACGATTATTATCATCAGCCTATAGTCCACCAAACCGGAGTCGAGCCGAGCGGTGCGGAGACGTGCAAGATTTGACAAACCACAATAGACATGATGTCGATTTCAACCAATGTGATTGGTCGAGTCCCACACGTCTCCTCCCCGCTCTGTTCGTCTTCGCTTTGGTAGAAACTGAGCCTAATCCACGGCTGGACATAGCCTTTTGCACACCAATTAATCCTTGGCTACTCTTGCCAAATTGAAAAGATCAGACCTCAGTTTGTGAAAAACAAGATAGTTCGGAAAAGGACATCAAATGGCCAGTTTCAATTCGTAAAAATTTGAACACGCTTTTCATTAATTCTCATATCAGCCGGTATTTTTGAATACACGATTGAAAAACATATGCAAACCACTAGAGATTTAATCAAAAACACAAACTTCATTGATTACCTATCACCTGTTATCGGGGACGTGTGATCAGATAAGTTTATATTACTGCTCACCTTTCTCTGTTCCTATTGTAAAACCGAAATTGGCAAAATTGATCCTATAACAAAATGGGGATACACCTGTAGATTAGACTAGGAAACTGTACTGAAGACAGCCCGATTAACGTGGCCAACTGCTGACGATCGTAAAGTAAAGGATGAATATTGTAGCAATATAAGTAGTTGAAGGATATTCTATCGTTGTAAATCAATTTAAGCAATCGACTCTTCAAGCGGTGTGCTACTAACGCAGTATTTTTCTTCGATACATTTCGAGATAATTCTTCTATTACCTCAAAATACACACATCAAAAGTGTCTAGGGATCAACATATATTTTTGCAATAACTTTTCTCCTGATTGATATTAATTAAAATTTTCTTTAAGGATTCATCAAATAAAGTGTTTTCGTTTGTCACAGTAACGATAAACCAAGTCACCTTTGCATTAATAAAGAAATTTGCCATTTTCCTAATAAAGGGATTTTTGACATTTGAACCACTAACACAAAAGTTCGAAAAAAAGACTGAAATAACAGTTTTCTTTAAAATTTTATTGGGTAACTTAAACAATTAATAATCCGTGTTTCTACCGCGAACACTAACAACACAAGAACATCGGTTTGGCATACTCAAAATGAGTTCATCCAAATCACGCTGTGGAATGGCCGCCCATGTTCGTTGCAACAACAAAAAAAGGTCTTCTTGCGACTGGATACCCTCCATATTCGGCAGAGCTCTTCTCTGTAGCATATCCCATGCATGCTCAATCGGATTCAAGTCTGGCGACTGAGCAGGCCAGGGCAGGACATTGATGTTAGCTGCGGCGAGAGTCTGTCTTACAACTCTTGCGGTGTGCGGTCGTGCATTATCATGCATTAACTGAAATAAGGGACCGATTTGCACTTGTAGAGGAACGATGACGTCTGATACAATCGTCTCAGCATAAATTTGAGCGTTGAGGTTGCCTCTGATCCAAATCAACTCAGTTCTTCCGCCGATCCAAATACCCGCCCATACCATGATGGTTCCACCACTATAAGGATGGACTTCCTGGCAGGATTTTAATCGCTGTTGGCGTCCAGGGGTTCTCCAGTGTCGTATACGTCTTGTATCCGGTCGCATACCAAAACGAGACTCATCAGAAAAGCACACGAAACGCCATTGTTCTTCTGCCCAATTTCTGTGTTCAAGAGCCCATTGATATCGTATCCTACGATTGTGCATTGCTATAGGTGGTACCCGTAGCGGTCTTCGGGAATGAAGGTTCACTTCATGCAAGCGGTTTCTGACTGTTTGGTCGCTAATTAAGTTCCCTGAAGAGTGATGAAGCCTCACGGCTAACATCATGGCGGTTATTGTTGGAGCTCTTCGAGTTAAGATTTGAATGTATCGGTCTTGTCTCCGTGTGGTGCAGCGATACCGTCCTCCATGGCGCTCAGCCACGGTACCAGTGCTTCGGTAACGTGTCCAAAGTCGACTGATAACACTCTGACTTGTATTCAGAGCTAAAGCCACAGTACGTTGCCGGGAACCAGCTTCTATCATTCCCACGGCTCTGAGCATTTCTTCCCTGCTTAAATGACGTCGCCGCTCCATAATAACGTTGGTTTTAATCAGTAGTAGGGAAACAGTAGCACTAATAATGTCTTCAATGCGTTGTATGTTTTTATAGGGAAAATATTGACAGCTGATTTTCATCTTTTACTCGAATTTGATTCACAGTTCCTGATTCAAATTATGAAATGCACCAAAAAGGATCCATATAAATTTATAAAATCATAAATTTATTACAAAGCCACATCTCAATCTCAAGAAATCCACATAAAAATGCTTGATCCCTAGACACTTTTGATGTGTGTATATTCTACTTATAGTCTTTATTGTACCGTTTCTATTCCCTTTCCTCTTTTAAAGTAAATAAACAGTTAAACTAGTTTTTAAAACATTGGTCAAAAGGCTAATTTAATATGTAGACTCACCATCAATTGTAGCGCTGGCTTCATCAATGACCTGTCGGCTGACAACATCAGTCACCGCTTCACAGTCATCAGTCTTCAGATACCTGCCGAACACATCGGCCGCGAGCATCGCCCGCGTCTCGTCCACCTCCACCTCGTACCTGTCAGTCTGCAAGCAAAACTATAGACCTTCGAACATTGGTGTTATCTGGCTCATACAAAATTTTTGGGTGCGTTGGAGAGACAATTGTGGTTCTGCATGGTTCTTTTCGCGCTTGGATTGCAGTATCAGGAAGGTTGATAATCATTTGAGAAATAGTATTTAAAAAAAAGAAGATAGCGATGATAGTTCTGATTAAGACGACGCGGCAAAAGAACCATGTAGCACTAAAAAATGTTTTGACAACCTTGGAATAAGGAGTCTAATTTGCTTTTGTTTTAAAGTCTCTAATCAATTTACTAAATGTGTGTGCTAGCAAAACTATGGACTTTCGAACATTGGTGTTATCTGAATCATGCAAAATTTTTGGGTGCGTTGGGGAGACAAGTGTTTAGGTGCAACCAGACCGCGGAAGATCGGAGTCGACGGTCGCTCTAAACAAAATATGTCGCTATATTAACATGCTTAACCTTACAGACATACAGAATGTTACAAGACCCTTCACGAAGCCCTCAACCAAGCATTCTGTACATCAAAATAAGTAACTTTACGCAAAAATTATTGCTGGGAAACGATTTTTTTCTGGGGTGAAAAATCACGTTTTACGGTAGGACTCAATGTAACGCACTCAAAACATTGTGCTTATGGATGGATTGAATAGTATGGGGGTCGCGGAGGTGTTTAAAGTAAAAATCTTCAATTAAAAACACGTATTTAAAAAAAAAACCTGTGAAAATGTTGGAACTTTGACCCCCAATATCTCCGAAACTAGAAGGTTCCCAGGTATGGTCTAGAACAAAAAAAATATCGCAATGACGAGGAGAACAAGTGCCTTTCAGCTTCGTGAAGGGTCATGTTACATCCTTTATGTATGCTGCTCGGGATTTTGTACTGCCACTTCTTCCACATAGTTAAAACACTAGGAAGTGTTGGAGCATTGTCTTGTGGTACATTTTTTTGCTTCCAAGAAGTGTAGCCTAATTCGAATGAATGACTTTTGATTTTGATTCACCATCTCGTATGTCGACATGTCGTCGATCAACCGTGGTCTGGTCTGACCCTTTGAGGGTGTCTGAATACCTTTGAAGAAGGAGTTTCTTCGAACATTGGTGTTATCTGAATCATATTGTTTTAGGGTACGTTGGAAAGACAGTTTCCTTAAGCTTGGATTTCCTAAGAAAACGATAATATGCCAACCTGGTATGACGAGATTGTTCTTTGCGTCGTCATGTCAAACACTGCCGTAAGAGATAGATTTTTACAAAGGCATCGTTTCTTAGGAAACCCAATCTTTAGGGTGTGCTTTGACAGCCTCTGAAGGAGGTGTCTCATTTACTTCTATTTTTAAGTCTCCTAAGACTTACTTAACCTACAGTAAAGGTCTGTATCAGGACCAAAAAGATTACTTTCGCTAATCATTGATGCAGATCTAAAAAAAAATTGCGAAACATGTAAAACGATTTTTCGAAAATCATCCCTTATCGGCGTAAAAACCAGGAATTCAATATGTATGAAATATCTTATTCGTCCGGTTTAAACACTTGACACTTGGCACAAATACTTTAGAAAAATAATAAAGATCGTAATTACATATCCTTAATTCAAAACTAACTCTTAAAGGGAGGGTGGAGGAGAGTTGAAGTTCAAAATCTACACGAACAAAGTCGCGAAGAGCTAGTACTTTATAAATCTGTACTAATATTATAAAGAGGTAAAGTTTGTGAGGTTGTAGAGGTAATCTCTGGATCTGGTGAACCGATTTTGAAAATTATTTCACTAATAGGAAGCTACATTATCCCCGAGTGCCATAGGCTATTATTACAACTTGCCCGTAGGATAATTTCCGAGCAAAATGCGAGCGAAGCCGCTTGCAACAGCTAGTCACTAATACTCTTATTGGAAATGTAAAGAAAAGAAAATTCTTTTGATGATTATCACAACGGAATTCTAAACAGGCGAAGGCGGGACAATCCTGTTTCGCATTTATTTATATCGGTTTGTTTCATGTTTTCGACATAGGTACGGTATTCGGGATTGTATTGTCGGCTTGTCGCCACATCTGAATATCGCAAATATCGATTCGGTACCGCAAACCGAATGGCTTTCAAAAGGTTCTTTTTAGGTCAGTATTCGAATAAATATGTTTGTTTGATACAGTTGTTTTCTTGCCAATTTTGTTTTGATGCTATGCAGAGGTCAGCATTCGTGGGGGGGGGCTGGCTTTTGAAGAGAAGCATGTTTGAAACTGTAATAAAAATGTGGAACATTTTTGTGATACCTTTAAATTGACTTATTTATGTCGTAGGTTCTGTTGCTAGTTGCTATCTATGCTCCAATTACTGTATCTACGGAAAGGTATTCAGGAGCGATATTTAAATCTATTTCATCCCATGAAGCTCCAGTAGTTCTAAAAACTTTCTAGTGAAGAAGAAAGGACCTTTTCTCTGAACGTCATGAACTGAAAGTGCCAGTGTAATAAATTATTTTCATAGGTGCAAATACGAGGGATGTCTGGGGCTACATTATCAAATTAAGTCAAAGGGTCACTACATGCTAACTACAAACTATGAAAAATAATAAAGAAATTCATTCATTCGATGAATACTTACCGCATCTAGAAAGTTATTGTATTTGTGATACTGAGGCCTGTTCCGCTCGCAGAACTGTCGGAACAGCAGCTTGCCGATAGGCTGCTGATCTACCACGTAGTCGTAACCTACATCTGGAACAAGGAAACAATTCTTCATTAGTAAATAATCGACCCATCTAATAAACAATGTGAGTGTGGAGCACAAACAGGACACAGGACATGCCACATCTCTCTTGCTCATAGTGAACAACTAATTGCACCCTGAAGAACTTGAATCAAACGACAGAGCTATCCAGGTCTCGACGAACTAGTCGGACAAAATCTTAGTAAAAACAACAAGGTTGTGGAATTCGGATAGGCAGTCGCACCATGCCAAATAGTGCAAGGAATCCAGTTGGACTGGAAGCAGCCTACGGCGAAAAGGCTAGGTAGATGATGATGTTGATAGGTAAGGTCATTGAGCAGCATCGGGTGAAAGTGTTGAAGAGAGAGAAGCCATAGCGAAAGACTCATGAAAAAGGGCTGTCCGTGTCCAGCCCGCACCGAACGAACTGAAGTACATTAACAAGATATTATAGCTAACTCAAGCAATGATATTAAAAGAAACATACGCTACTTTCATACTGAGCGGCGTTCAAATATCGTTGCGTTGTTACGACTGCGATAGATAATACGGAACGTATGATACAGAAAGAGATAGCTATCGCGCCTGAAGTACTTAAATTACGACAATTAGCTTCCTTTATCTGCAACAATTTGCGCGCACTAGTGCCATATCTACTTCTTTTTACTTATAATATCATTGAACTCAAGGATGTAATATAGACCGCAGCAGGATGACTTGTTATGACTTTGTGAGATAGCAGAATTACCAACAGCAGAAATCGATTTCGATGACTATGTTAGTTGCCAAAGTTAACCGATCATGGTCGTCTGATATCTCAATTTGTATGGCAAGCGATATTAAATTCCATCTAATTGTACCTAATATTAGAACTTATAATGCTTCTAGCAAAATCTTGTATTTCATTACCTACGTAGGTAATTTAGGTAAATCACTGTAAGCTCTTGTCAAAATGATATTAAGAACAGAACCATTAGTGAGCAAGTATTTCAACAAGCAATTTCTAGTGGACTATTCAATAAACCCCGTCTTTACGTTATTCAATAATTCATCCGAAAATGTACCTATAGATAAGGATAGGCAGATTAGGGTATTTATCTACAAGCTTTGCCTGCGGCTAAACCTGTCTGAGAGGATCCTTCGCAGGCTAACTTTTTACCAAATCCGTTCAACCATTACGACGTGATTGAGTTACGAAGTTTCGACCATATAAACATCAAAGTTTTGCATTAGTTTGTTAAGCTTTCGGCTATATTCCAACCCTTTTAGTACAGTAATAAAGATAAATTAATTTAATGTTATAATTCGTATAATTGAACTTAACTAATACATCTGCTTACTACTTATTCTTGGTCTATTAGAGGTTCACCGGGCTGAAGTCTCTTCTCCTATCTTGTTTGAGAAGGAACGACCATTGATCACTGCTCTTAATTATTACCTATTATGCCTAGGTCGGTCTGTGGATGGGTGACGGCCCATTACATACCGAATTTCCTCGATGCCTCGGAAAGCACGTTAAGCCGTTGGTCCCCGCTATCATTTGTAGATCTTTGAGAGAAATATTAATAATTGCTATTAAGATTTCTGTGTCTTTGACGGTGGTGGGTCGTATCTTTGGTAGTCAGTGGCCCGAAAGTCTGACAACCAGTCTTGCCAAGGGGTATCGTATTAACCAGTACTAACTGGGTTGTGGAGGTCAGAAATGAAAACTCTTGAAATTATTAACAAAATGCGATTAAAACAGGGAAGCAGATTTTTTATAATAATTTCACGCGAACGAATACCTATAGCGGGCAACAGCTAGTAAAATGATAAGTGATAGTTATGTAATTAGTGATTCTTCCGAAAAAAATATCGATTAAGCAATTTTATTTCCATCGTATACGTGAGTCACCAATATTCGATTATCTTCAAAATCAAAATCAAAGCATTTATTTCAAGTAGGCCAGTTACAGGCACTTTTGAACTGTCGAAACAAAGATAACAATGAAATGTAGCTCTGCAGTCACAAGGCATAAAAACTGTGAAAGTACTGTAGTTGCCCATTCCCTAGCGTAGATCTCTATGGAGAAGAACGGGCAAGAAACTCCATGGACACTCTTTTAAATCAGCATATTGTTACAAAACCTTGGTTACATCATTCATATTGAGATGGTACATTATCATCTTAACTTAAGAGATGTCGATCGATTGGAGTATCTAATAACATCGGAATTTTCTCGACTAAAAGAGATTCGATTATCCTGAATATTGGTATTTATATTGGATCTTATTAGTAATGTTTGCTTTATGGATTATGAGCCTAGGTCAAGTGATCTTGACAAAAGGCTGTCGTATTTTAGCCTTTTGCGCATCGTAAGGGATATGTTCAAGTTGTTAGGGTATGGTGATAAAGTCCAGTTTGCTGAACTACATAACATATTATCACGCCTGTAATCCCCGAAGGGCTAGGCAGAGGTGTACCTAATACGCCCACATTTCGCCAGTTCCATGTAATAGGGGGCGAGCCTATTGCCACTAACCGGGAACAAATCCAGACTGCTACTGAGAAATATCTGATGGAAAAACCCAATAACACTTTGCCCGACCTGGGAATCGAACCCAGGACCTCGTGCTCAGCAGTCGCGCTTGCGACCACTAGACCAATTAGGGGTTTGCTGAATTTAACCTCTAGTAAGTGGTTTCGGCAGACCGCAGTCAGTGGTGGCCGAAACCAAAATAAGCTGGCCCCTGTTTTATTGAAACTCCGTACTACTCTAGGCTAGGTCAAGTTGGTAGATCACTTTAGGCCGATGACTTTTCTAGTTTTCAATTTGAGTCAGAATTCTCAATACCTAATACTTTGAGCCTTTTAACCGCGGACTACAATTTGAAATTTTTATGTACCTACTTATTAACTTGAACTAATACAAGGTCCCATTAAAATAGGTGGACAAATTTTAACACAGCGTTCAGTACGTCTTACCAATGATATCCAAGCAAAAAAAAACACTGATTAAAGTGATTTTATTTTGACCTAAAATAATAAATTGCCTCCGGCACTCTATAATAAACAGATCCATATGGTCAAAATAACATCACTTTAATCAGTGTTCTTTTTTTGCTTGGATTTCTTTGGTTAGACGTACTGAACGCTGTGTTAAAATTTGTCCATCTATTTTAATGGGACCTTATATATATATCATCATTCCTACCCTGGTCCCATTCTACTTAAGGTCGGCGCAACCCGTTTTCTTCTTCCATTCTCCTCTGTCAGACGTCACGGCATCATTTACTGCTTTCTCTTTCATATCATTCCTCACACAACTAATACAGGATGAATTTTCCAAGTGGGCGTGGATGGCCAAATCCGAAATTATGAGGAATAGCGAAAATGCTCAAAGGTGTCTCGAGCCCGATTTTGATGATTTTCGATAGTGTCGCCAATTGTGATAAAATTCTGGGAAGTAATAACATACGGAAAACTAAAGGAAATAGTTCAATTTTGATAAATTCGATTCCTGGCTAGGAATATTGATTTTTCAAAAATCTAATGATGCAGTTTTAGTTTTCATCGAAATCTAGCTTGAGACTCCTTTGAGCATTTTTCGATATTCGTCATAGTTTCGCATTTGGCCATCCACGCCCACTTGAAAAATTCATCCTGTATATAAATATGTTCCATTAATATACATAAAAAATTGTATATAAATAATATGTTCCATTAATATACATGAAACATTGTATATAAATATGTTCCATTAATATACATAAAACATAACATAACGTCACGTCTGTAATGGTTCTGTCCCAACGGGTTAGGCAGAACGTAACAACGTAACAACAGTTAGTACATAGCTGGTACATTTCCTAACAAATTGAAAGGAAAATGTCTTAAAATAGATGCAGCATACAAATAATAACAAGAAAATAATGGAAAGCGCTGTCAGCGCCCGGTATCAGCGAAACTATCTGAAACTTGCAGAAAGAAATAACGAAACATACATAATGCAGAATGTTGGCAAACTAACAACTATGGGGGACTTGGGGGAAGGGTAACATTAGACCCCGTTCACAACCTCAGGCGATGCTACTTATACTTGCGTCAAGCGGTATGCGCGTGCCTCAATTGTTTCCTTAGGGTGAAATCATTTACACGCACAGATCAGCATTTTCATGGATCTTTCTTCTTTTCTGTCACTTAGAATTTATTGTAACTCTCACAAGCGAGAGGCACGATTGTGCAATAATGCGCTTGCGATGATTGCTCCAGCAAATGGTGTCTTTATATGACAGAACGACATACATATACACTTAATCATTGATCCGTGCGTAAAAATGGATTCCACTCTCGTCGCAAATCGCGTCGTGACGTGGCTTCTTTCTTTTGTTTTCTCAGCAGACGTTGTCGCAAATACGCTGTCGCAATACGCTGTCGCTTGATCGGGTAACTCGTGGCCAAGCACTGACAACTAAAATAATGTCTTGCTGAACGAGCTCTATGGAGAAAGATGTTTGGGACTGAAGGCCTATGGGCCGTTATAGGGATTTCTGCCGGGGTTAAGAAATTGGAATACATTTGGAACGAAGATTGTGATTGGCTCATCCGACTAGTGGCTGTAACTATCCAACAGATAATCCTTTGCTTTCTAGATGCTCTTACGACACCATCGACGCGGAACCAGCTTCAGTCGGTAAGAAAGATCTTTACGGCCATGCATAAAAGCGAAGAAGACGACTGTTTCGTCAGACTATTCGCTTTTATTACCTGTATTATACACACTGTTAGGAAACAGTACGTTTGCAGCTTTTCAGTGGCAGCTTGGGGCAGGAATTGTATTATTGTTTCCACACTTTCCACTAAATAAATCGTTACACCCATTAGAGTAGTGAGTGAGTTATGGCCAAAGTATCGTATAAACGAACAGAGGGTATGTGTCAGTAGCCGTGTACTTTTGTATTCCCTTTGAACTTTACAAAATTACACTCGTACGTTCTTTAAGCAATATTTCTTCTAACAAAAAGTAATCTCGTGGAAACGCCCACAGAGAGACCAGACGTTGTTTTACGAGCTACGTATAAGTTACGGTTCTGTCTGCGGAAGAAACGCGAAATAATAAACAATAGTTAGGGACGCCATAGGTTACACACAGCTCCTACTGAACCCATCAATTGTATGATTATCATTCTTAATCCCATACAATATTACGGGAAATATGTATGTGGAGATGTAAAATATAGGGATTCTCACCCTTTTATTCGCGTTTCTTTATGGTTGACATTCTTTCTGCTCAATGTATCGTAGACTTCCTTCACTACCAACCAAATCGTGCTTCTTTGAAGGCCCTTCGGTCGTAATGATAGTATATTCTTAATATGGTATGAGTAGGTATTATATTTAAATAGTTCTGCTCTATGTTTTGTATTTCATTTTCTTTTCTTCTTTTACACACTGTGTCTACATCTCTTTTTTTAGATTCTCCTTTCGCAGGTATGCTGGAAGAGATTTCTTTAGAAATAAGCATCACCTTTGTACTATTTTCTGTTCCTTTCTTATTTTCTGTATTTAGTGTGTACATAAATTGTTAAATAAATAATATAAAATAAATAAATAAATCATCACCAGTGGCGTGCCCACTTCTTCTTCCATACTTCTCTATTTGTCGTCATCTCACTTGTCACAAACTTCAAGCCACATCTTTCACAGTCCATCCACCGTTTACGTCTCCTCTCATATTCATCTTCATTAATTTTCCTAAATAAGGATTAACATTGTATCGTAAAATATCTCTTCAACGTGTAATTTCTTATAAGCAGTGCTTCATTACATGTATCATCTTTTGTCCTCAAAATGAAATCAACCTTATGGACAATATTGTTACCTCACGAAAAACACAAAAACGTCTCATTGAACAATACACACTCATGAGTATGACAAGCATCTGTACACTTGTCCTAATATTCCCCAATGAGAATACTGCGTATATTTCCATTTACAGCCCGATAAACAGACGAGATTGCTTTCGGCGATCGTATCCTGAGAATATTGCCAAGTAATTGTTTCTTTAGTAAATATTGAATGAACAAACACGGCTTCATTACGATTTTATTATAGACGTGTATGGATTGGCACGACAGAACCGAAGTACTCACGGCTTTCTTTCCAATGGCAGTTTTATTTTGCTAGCGTAGGCTGAGTTCGTGGAACCTTTTAGTCGGGACCATTTCGCGGTATTTCGTTTAGAAGAATCACATTCTTCCATTACCTATAATTCTATTAGTAAATGTCATGGACGTCAGATATGAAGGATTTCTTAATATTATATAAACATCTTCCTGCCTTTGACCATGCTGTGTGTTGTCTCTCAACTATTGTGAGAATCATTTCTCGGATGCAATTCCCAAAAACCCCAATGATTCGAACAACTTTTGCTTTTACTAGGGATACAAAGCAAATGTGTTGTAAAATCCAAGATTTCTCCTGTCTGCTTAATTCAATTAGTTGAGGTCGACGCCGACGCAGCGTGTCTTCCTTTTCAATATTCTAGTCGTCATCATCATAATACCAAACAGTTTGTACAATTATGAATTCATGGCACAAAAGGCGATTTTAATAATGATCAAATACCCAAAATTCTTTCTTCATTACATCTCCCCAGACAGATAAAATGTACGGATTCTAAGATCCTATTAAAAAGACCAATTTCAGGGTAAGATATTATAACATTTATCACAATATTCGATAAGGTTTCGTTCAAATTACGTACTTCAATCAGAATGTACATGTACATTTGTGTAAGATATACTTTTACATCTGTTTTTCATGATATCTGAACAGCAGGGGACTACCGTCTTATCGTTTTAAGACCCAGGCCCGAGTCGCATAAAGAAAATATTTTTTAACGGAAACTCTAATCTGCCTTTTTCGAGCCTAAAAGTCAAACCTAGAGCACAAGATTTGGTTTAATCCTTTGATTTTTCAATTGTAAAGCTAAAAGATGTTGTTTTTTTTTTCACGAATGTTATAATTAGAAAAACTCCGCAGATGCTCTAATTACTTCTAAACAAGCAGATTTTTTAACACTTCCAATGTCGCTGACACGTCCTCAGGCGAAGAATTAAACATTTTTATTCTTCCTCAGGTGCCGCAAGCACGCCGCTGGTGTTCTGATACTTTCTCAAAAAAATTGTAAATAATGCTACATCTCCAATTGAAAGCCACAATACGATTGATGAGTTTTGAAGCAGACTGGGTGGCGGGTAACATTATTTAAGTTGCTAAAATAATTTCATTACGCATACGTATTTGTCTGTACGCATTTAAGGACTTCCGGAAATTAGAGGTACCAATGAAAATGCATACGCATAAACATTTTTATTCCTTCATTTTATCACCAGACACCACGGTAAAGCTTCGTGCACTACACACGTCTTTTATATTACTTTCAACCCACCGCTAGATGTCGCTAGCATACCGTGGAGTAAACTTTACGAGCCAGTAACGGGCGGCTATATAAAAGACATTCAATTAAAACTACATACATATGTAATTTTAACTCGCCAACTCCATCAATATAATGAAATTGTCTTTTCACTCGGTTTTTCCGTTGGACGAGCGAGCATTAAGCATATAAACTGCTCATAAATAAGGTAAGTGTTTAATTTAGCGTGTCGTTTGAGTTGCTGGAGAGCATTGACTGCCATAGAAGTTCTAGAGCAGTTCTAGACTAGAACAGATAGGTAAGGTAGGAAAACTACGACCACAGTTCAAGATTCTTCTGTACTTCCTTATAAGATGATCCTACCGTTGGAACTGCGCCTGAGCTCACTTCCCCGACTCGGAGTACCGTCCTATCGGAATATGACAGTGAGAGAAGAGAGAGTGTACCTATGTCAGCAGCACATACACCTACACTATAATATCTAGTGCAGGAATTGTTAGTGTCCGCTGAGACTGCCCGATGATCGTGGAAGAAGAGGACGGTAAGAACACATACGTGTATTTTTTTCGGTATGCCGTCATGAAATATCATCATCTGCCTAGCCCTTTCCCAACTATGTTGGGGTCGGCTTCCAGTCTAACCGAATGCAGAGAAATACCAGCATTTTACATGGAGCGACTGCCTACCTGATCTCCACAACCCTGGGTAATACAATACCTTTGGTAAGACTGGTTGTTAAACTTTCAGGCCACTGACTACCTGTAACGACTGTCAAAGGTCTTCCTATATAAAGGTTTTCAAAGCTAAATCTGACAACATAAGGTGCTACCGCAACCCAAAGCCGGAACCGAATAAGCGAATTATAGATCTGACTCAGCCCTGATATCTAAATCAAGGAGCTAACAGGGTTATTTCGTATCAGATACAATCAGACCTCATTCCACAATCCAAAACATATTTGCACAAGCATAACCAAACGTGAACCTAGTCAAACGTAACCCCTTTCGATTTATTAGCCATACGCGCCACCAAAGGGGATGGCGGGAGGGGGGTATTAATTAATTATTTCTAATTGATTTCAATTGCAAGGAGACCGCGTCCCTCACCAATTAGATGCAAAGAGCTATTTACAATTCAAATGTATTTATTGAGTAACCTAGTTTATGTTCACGTGATAGGATTGTGTGAAGTAACGCTGCAACGGTGTGAGTTATCATTGGATTGATAATTACTGGTAATGACACTATAACAGTAGCATATGAATTGTTGGTAGGCGATACTGCTTCTTAAAATAATTTTGACGAGTGAGCGCAGTTTAATATTCGTTCGGCGCGCCCTGGTGGCCCAGAGAGGAAACAGCCCCAATTTACGATTTTAGATCGAGAATTTGAACCAAGGCAAGCACATTACTATATTATTGGTTATTTCATCGCTATTTCTCTAAAAACGGTGACGGACACGTGACCTGCATGACCTAGAACTAAAAATTCGAAGACTTGTTACATACACCAGTTCGCACTAGACCCGAGTGGTGGTCTAAAGCCCTCCTTCTGACCGTCTCATAGAGGAGACCTAATGTTCAGAATTAGGAATCTTATAGGCTGATTACACACCCTGGTCACTTCTTCTTAGCGTGTCGAAGGCAATTTAAATTGAGTCAGCTCAAAATTTGGCAATGAGTTTGGCACTTACAGTAGTGTTGATCAGTTCCTGTGATGTGCAAACAACAGGACAGGCAGGACACGATATCAAGTGTTATCGTTTGTTGAGCAGCACTACGTTTACACTCTAGGGCAGAGTCAGGGCAGGGCAGACATATCTCTCACTCTAAGTACTGATGAAGAATTACGCAAATCGCATCCTGAAAAGTTATGAAGACTTATAGCTGTTGATTTTATTTCACGGAAGCCTCATCCTCTTCACTCCCGTTTAGCATCGTCGCCGTATTTTCGTGCAGTCAGCCTGAACCTATAGGTGTAGGACGTCAGCGCCGCCTGGACATTCTTCAACTCGTAGCATCCAGCGATCACGCCCGTCCAGCACGTCTGCTGGTCAGTCAAGACCCCCAAATGAATCTCCACCTGAACAGGTTTTCCTTTCTTCGGCCAACCTGTGTCCGGAGTCTATTTTAAGACTTCCAGGTCACTTAGCTGGGCCGACACCTCTAATACTTAGTTGGAGTATTTTAATAGTTCGGAAGATATATTGTTACTTACTACGAGTAACACCGGATTTGAACATTGTAATTATGTCGGTATGCTGCGGCAGGGAAACGATTGTGGCAGTCTTTCCTCATGGTTCACTCTCTCCGCAACTGTTCCAATCGTTCTCTATATTTCGATTGCTTTTACTGTTTCAGTATGAAAGCTTTCATTATAATTTCTCGTCTAGGAATGTTTTATTGAAGCGAGTAAGTATCGATATCGGCAGTTTTAGTGTCTATTGAATGGAATTGACACTAAAATTGAAGATAATGGCTAATGGCTCGGCTGTCGCGTATTTTTTGTTACTTCTGGGTTGGGACAAATGTCGCCGGATGCTTTCTTGTCTTGTGGCACAATTTCTCATTTGTATTTGTTTGTAAGCCTGAACTGTGTCAACATCTTCCTGCCCTTGTCCCATTCTTCTTGGGCTCGGCGCAACAAGTTTTTTTCTTCCATTCTCGTCTCTTAGGCGTCGCGAAGGCTGAACTTAATGACTCCTGGGTAAATGCTTTCTCCCATTCCTTTAACTTCTCTCGGTATTGTCGAACCAAGGCGTCTCACAATTTTCTCCTCGGTCTGCCGCGACCCCATCTAAACCATTGTAACTTTAATGATTTTCTCTTTTCAACGGTCATCAAACGTCGATAATTTTTACGCTTCAAATAAATTTTAACCGCATCAAAGGACCCGGAAATTTGACAAATTAAATTAATTTCACTGAAGCCATTTCCGCCCTTCGTTTTGCTAAGAAATAAAAAACCGGCAAAGTGCGAGTCGGACTCGCGCACGAAGGGTTCCGTACCATAATCTAAAAAAAAATATCTTAATTGGCGTCAACTATGTATGTATGGGGACACCCGATAATTTTCAGTTTTTGGAATTTTTCTTTTATTTGTACTGCTTTTTGCCAAATTTCATGATTCTAGGTCAAAGGGAACTACCCTATACCCTTTTGATTCCCTTGTGAAATCGCATAATATGCGACATAAGCATTCATAGCTTTTGATAGCGTTGATTTACAAGTTTGATTTTTTCATTGCTCCAAGGGGTAGCAGACCTGAGTATTTGGTATTAATTTCAGCTTGATACCGCCATGCATTCCTGAGAAAAAAGGTCTTGACAGACAGACAGACAGATAGACAACAAAGTGATCCTATACGGGTTCCGTTTTGCAGATTGAGGTACGGAACCCAAAAAACAAGTAAAAGGAGAGTACTTGTTAGTTTACTATCCTAAATAGAAGCAATATTAATGTATATACCTAGCTACCTGTTTTAAAACACGTCATAATACTTCTGAAGGTAGTAACAAGCTTCTACACTTCTCGGGACCTCATTTCATTTGTAACATGAGGAACGCGGAACCCGATACTTTCTGGACTCAATATTTATTTCGCTACCTCAGGACCAATGTTCCAGGGTTGCGGGACTGTTCGAAAGAAATACCGCGGCCCTGGAACACAAAGGGCAAAGGAAGGAACATGGATGGGTTTTAGTCAGTAAAAGTCTGACACTCGCTCCTGCTCAGCCCAGAGCGGGAGGAGTTATTTGATGATTTCCCATCGGTAAAAAAAAGGACCAATGTTAGGTTGAACGAGGCACAAAATTTTTATGAGTGTAGTCTGTGCAGTCATCTCTTACTAATGCCAAACCATCGTCATCATCTGTCTAGCCTTTTCTCAATATGTTAGGATCGGCTTCCAGTCTAACCTGATGCAGCTGAATACCAGTATTACATGGAGCGGCTGCCTATTCGTGGGACTAACCCTTAAATCGCGAAAACATGCCAGCTGTCTGGACTGCCTCTTTGGCCTTGTGGTCGCGGGCACGACTGCTGAGCATGAGGTCCTGTGTTCGATTCCAGTGTCGGGCAAAGTGTTATTGGGTTTTTTCGTCAGGAATTTTGCAGTAGCAGTCACGGAGTCTGGATTTGCGGCCGGTTGTCGGTTGTCTAGCCCCCTATTACATGAGACTTGAACGTAAATGGCGAAATGTGGGTGTACTATTAGGTACACCTCTGCCTTACCCTTCGGGGATTACAGGCGTTATGTTATTTTATGCTATATCCGCTGTCCTATACATTTATGCTCACATAACTTGACAAAATGTAGAGGAAAATGTTCTTTTTTTTCTTCAATATTGGTGTCGCAGTAAACGTTTGTTTTCACTCTACCAACCAAACGCCCTCCATACCAAGGTTCACAGGAACAACGAACACACGTCCTTGACCGTGGCACCGTACAAGTGTTCTTTCATCGGAACTTGGCTCACAATTCGCACAAAACGAGTTGGCTCGTAAACGCCACGCGCCGCGCCGCCATATTTTATTTGCAAGCCGTAGGGTGACTCGCGTTTTGGTAGGACGGATAGAATTCGTCTTTTTGTAGGAAAACCTACGTAGGTAGGGACATTTTCTTTACTGTGCTTTTCTAGAAAGTAATTTCTCTTTTTTGTTAGAAGGTCGGGTCGTCTTAATATAACAATTTTGGTACTTGGATCTCTAGCTCTGTTAGTCGTTCAGCATTTGGCGTAGCGAATCTGACTCATGCCAAATTTCCGCAAGTGCTGAGATAATCAGACAATTGGCAGCTTCTTCTTCCCCTTTTAGTGTCGACGGTAATTTAGATAGTTTAAGGCCAGTTAGGTTTACTTAGTCACTAAAACTCAAGTAAATACGCACTTAGGACACTCCAGCAAATGGGATCTGCAGGGTTACTATGACGTCTTAAAACAGGAGTCATTCCAGCGTGGGAAAGAGTCAGAACTATACAGGTCGTCTAGCGCCATCTCTTTCTCACACTGGAATTACTCCTGCTTTAAGACGTCATGGTAGGTTTAGTTGGTAACTAAAACTCAAGTAAACATTCCCTTAGGAAATTTCAGCAAATGGGACGAGCAGGGCTATTGCGTATCTCTGTTAACAGTTCATAGTGATCATCACTTGGCGAGTTTTGATATACAATGACAGTTCTGCACGGGTAGCGTCAGTTGAAACCAACAAGAACGGTCATTGTATATCAAAACTCGCCATGATGATCACTATGAACTGTCAACATCACGCATAGCCCTGCTGGTCTGTTCAAAAGCATCGCAATCGCATTGGGTGCGAATTCGCAGCTACGACGAAGATCTACACAGTTTTTCCGCCGCCATCTCTACTTAGTACTACAAATTGCGAAAAACACGAAAACAATTACCCCAATAATAAGTTACAACATGTAATAAAATATTTGTCAAACGTTTACTGGCCCTTAAACACTTAAGCACCCGTTAGCGTGTAAGCGAGCATAAAATGAGGGAATTTTACGCTTCAACAAATAAAACAGTATTCAATCCTATTTTCGTATTAATAGATGGTTAAGGCTATGTATGGAATGGTCCTTTGATCTGAGATTTCAATTTGAACGAGTCTTTGATTTGCTTAAAGTTATAGGGGATGGGGGCCTAGTGGAAACTGCCGCGAATTACAGGCACTTTAATTTGAGTAAAGTATTTCATCACCAATTCCTCCCTTCTCTCTCCTTCTTATTGTCCTCCACACAACGGTGAAGGAAAACATCGTGAGGAAGCAAGTCTTTGAAACAAATATTCGAAAACATGTGACATCCACCAGCCCGCATTGGGCCCGCGTGGTGGATTGTGTCCCACTACCACTCATAGAGGAAAGGCCTGTATCCCAGAGTTCCAGCAGAGGGAACGTCATGGGCTGATCAATGGGCGATGAAGATGATCGTAAGCCGTAATGAGTGGAGGATTGTTAAATATGTCGCTGATAAAAATGTTTTGCTCAATGCCGGTCCTGCTCCAGAAGGACGGGGGCACATAAATTGATAGCATAAACAGTATTGTTTGTTAGAACTGCTGAAGATTGTACAACTATCTTTGCATTGTATAGATTCAATCTCTTTAGTATTATATTATCGCATAGCCCATATTGTGTGAGTACTATGTACTAAAAAGCTGTCGTTCACTGGAAACCTACGTCCTTTCTTGACTTGAATGTGCCCTGGCGGTTGAGAACATGTCATGCTCACTCAAATATCTCGCTGATGATGGCGCGTGTGTCGGATCATTTAGTTCCCTTCAAAATGGTTGAATAGAATGGTGCTGATCTATGCGCCATGTTCGTGAACGGGCGCTGTCAGTTGTGACTGGTCATCTCTTAGTTGCCACGGCTTATTTGAATTAATTATTTTATTTTTAAATTGTCTTTTTGTTTTTACTTTAATGGACACTTCTAACGTGCACATCTTGCTACATCATTCTCACATAGTGTATCATCTCAAAATGAATGATGTAACCAAGGTTTTGTAACAATATGCTGAATTAAATGTGTTCATGGAGTTTCTTGCCCGTTCTTCTCCATAGAGATCTACGCTAGGGAATGGGCAACTACAGTACTTTCAGTTTTTATGCCTTGTGACTGGGACTGTAGCTACATTTCATTGTTGTATTTGTTTCGACAGTTCAAGTGCCTGTAACTGGCCTACTTGAAATTAACGCTTTGTTTCTTTTTTTTGTATTCTATGCGTAACGTTAAATTATCACGATGGTTTTGGTTGTGTTCGGCGGCGTAGCCTATCTTCCAGGAAAAAAAAAAGTATAAACAAATAAACAGTACCAACAGTGACTGACAGTGACTTCTATGAATTACAAAATTTACATAGAAATAATGAGGAAAGTAATTAATTTTAAATGTGTCAATGAACTCATACTTAGTTCTTGTATAGGATAAGACTAAGTAGGTGACGTAAGTATACGTTTTCTCAGTAAAAATAATGGTGCAAGGCGCTTTTATCTTACTGCAGATTTTCCTTGCTAACAGTATGAAAAAAAATCTATGTACCTGTAAGTTTGGCATACACAAAAAAATATGGGCCGTAGAAGGAATATAAAATAGGACGAAGCGGGAATAAAATAATTAAAATTATATTTTGGGACGAAGGAAGCATATTGTTTGGGACGATCCAGGATTTTTTTATGTGGGACGAAAGTCAGTGGGCCGAACGAAGCATAAATCTTAAAAACAGGTACATAAATTAACGCCTGCAAAACATCTAATCGGAATTTATTCCCACAGGTTATAGTAGCTATACTTACACTTTATTACTAACAATTGTCATACCATATACCATTTATCATCCTTTTTTATTGATTTGTTTATTTATACTCAGCGAATCGATCTAAATACGATTCGTTTTCATTGTATTTGCTAAAATAAAATATTAATTTTCATAATTTTTAATGTTGTGACATGTACGTCAAATTTGCCAAACTGTCAGTTACTTTTTCTTTCTGTCATAGAGTTTCTTACTAGCTTAGTCTATGATGAATACTTTTTGGTTTATCTAATCTAAATTATATTTTTCAATGTTTAGCTGAAATATTGTATTTTATAGATAATAATGATTGTTTACTAATATCTTAATTTTAAATTATATTTATAAATTCTTTACGTACTCATGGTTTTATGAAGTAAGTCCGCTATGTCCTGACCGACTACACTTGTCAGATGAGATGATTATATGGCCGCAAGAAGAAAATCTGAAATTCAAAAATGGAAGGAGACTACTGTGGAAACGAGCTGACGAGGCAGTCGAGACTAGACTAGACGAGAGAGCTTTTCTTAAATGTGAGACTGAAGAATTTCTTAAAATTGGAGACAAGACAGATTCTTCAAGGTGATCCATCTAAAAATACACCTGGGACTACTACTCCCAATCTTATATTAAAAACTGTCGTTGTGCCATCCCTGCTGTTCATCACGCGGAGCTTCCCTGGGTCTAAAAGCTGGTGATCCAACTCAAAGATACACCAGGACCTCAACTCCTGTTCTTCAGAACGCCGCCTTCCTGTGGAGCAGACCTGATAGAACGTGCATCGTCCTACATCTCCACCTCTACGTTTCATCGTGCTTCACTAACAGTGCTAATAATAATCGTGTGTATATACTCAAAAACTACTTCCAGAGTGCGGGTTTGATAGGTCTTTTTTATAAACACTTGTATTTTTTATTTCATTTGTAAAACCATCCATATCTCTATTAAATTTTTAAATGCACAAGTCTACTTTTATCCTTTAATTTTTAACAGGATCTAGTAGATTTGTTACAAGGTTTATGTGTAAAGGTCACCATGTGCCTGCCTTTTGCCAACTATGTTGGGGTCGGCTTCCAGTCTAACAGGATGCAGCTGAATACCAGTATTTTACATGGAGCGGCTGCCTATCTAACCACCACAACCCAGTTACTACTGGGTAATACGATACCCTTGGTAGGACTGGTTGTTAGACTTTCGGGCCACTGACTACCAGAAACGACTGTCCAAGATCTACACCGGACCAACGGCTTAACGTGCTTTACGAGGCAAGGAGAACTCGGTATGCCATAACACGCACGGCTTAACCTAAAGATCCTTATATTTTTAATATTAAACTTACATACAATAAAGAAATCTCCATGTTTTATCTAGTCGTGAAGCAAGAGCAGGCCGCTGGTATGAAGTAAATCGAAACGAATCCCTTCATCTTTCAATGTCTAATCTCATGTTTCAAGATATTAATACCCAGACTCTTTCGCATGAAGTTATCATCAAATAAATTGTATCAGACATCAAACACAGATTTCTTACTTGACATCCACTGATACTCCTACATAAAAAGATTACCAAACTTACTTGAGAGTTGAGTTCAGAGACAAAAGTTCTCAGTACCTACCTGCTCGATCTAATATACTTCAACACTAGCTGTTGCCCGTAACTTCGTTCACGTGAAATTATTATTAAAAAATATTACTTCCCTTTTTATTTTAATCGGAATTTTGTTTCCAATTTCAAGGGTTTTTCATTTTTTTGCACGGAACCCTCATTATTTTTTTTTCTAAATTAAAAGCGTAAGTTAGACCTTATAACATCAGCTATCTGCCAATAAAAGTCCCGTCAAAATTGGTTCAGCCGTTTCGGAGATTAGCCGAAACAAACAGACAGGCACACAGACAGACAACAATTAAATTAAATATATGTTTATGTTATAAGTGCCGTACTTTTATATTTTCATAATGCATTCAGTAAAAAGCTGTTATTTTGATAATACAAACAGACACTACAATTTTATTTATTTGTATAGATGAAGATTCCATTAGATTGTTAGTTACTATGAGAGTTTTAAGGTCTATCCAGACATCATATCAGTGCCGTGCCAGGGACGTGACAGGGCCTTGGCCGAATGTAGGCACTGAAGCTTCCTCGCCGGCCCGGGCACAGACGTGTGTCCGATAAAAAATGTACACACCGACATTTTTTTGAGGGCACGGCCCTGATAATTGTGGATAGACCTTTATCCTCTCTTTGGAGCCATCTCCACGAGCGAGAGAATCGCGGCGATATTGTCGTCGTGCCATGTATTTCTATACAATAATATCGCCGCGATTCTCTCGCTCGTGGAGATGTCCCCTTACTTTCACTAGTGTGTTATACACATGGTCGGCTTGCCATGATTCTGCACAGCCGGGTGGCAAACTCGAATATAAAGGATGGAAATGACACCTAAGCACCTATCTACCACCGCTGTACCGAAGCACATCTTTCTGCCATGAACCCCAAATAGGAATTTTCCATCGCTAATTTTAATTTGTGGAGCTCGTCGCAAATAATAAAAGGCGCTCAGGTCGATCTTCAGGTCCATGGATGGGTGACCATCCGTTACATACCGAGTTTCCCCCGTGCCTCGGAAAGCACGTTAAGCCGTTGGTCACGGTTGCCATTTATTGATCTTTGACAGACGTTACAGGTACTCAGTAGCCAGACGAAAGTCTGACAACCAGTCTTACCAAGGAGTACCACCGTATTACTCTGTTCTAACTGGGTTATAGAGGTCAAATAGGCAGTCACTCTACGTAAAATACTGGTATTCAGCTGAATCCGGTAAGACTGGAGTTGGGAAAAGACTGGGCAAAACCGGTTAGCATAGCCGAACATATTATTTGAGCAGCATACAGAGCGTAACAGGACGTTTCACGAAGCTGTCAACCGAGCATTATGTACATCAAACAAAGTAACTTTACGCAAAAAATATTGCTGGGAAACGACTTTTTTTTTTGAGTGAAAATTCACTCAAAACATTGTTCTGATGGATGGATTGAATAGTACGGGGTCGTGGAGGTGTTTAAAGTAAAAATGTCGCATCAAAACAGGTATTTAAAAAATAAACTTGTGAAAGTGTTTGAACTTTGGCCCCCAATATGTCCCTAACTATAAAGCTCCCAGGTATGGTCTAGAACAAAAAAAAATATCGCAATGACGGCGAGAACAAGTAACGTAGTAAGTTTCGAAGGGTCTTGTTACACCCTATATAATATAGCAGCAGAATATTATATCAGTTAGCCAATCGGCACGAGGCAAATTAAACCAAAATAATATGAGCAATGATTGCTTTGATGTTCATTCAACAAATGCGTACCATGTGTCACCCTGAACAAGATACTAGCATCGCTATTGTGTATAGCGGGGATCAGGAATTCGAGTAAGTAATTTTGATTGGGATCAATTAAGCTGTATTGATGATCAGTTGCCGGTATGGATTCTTGAGTCTTAGGCAGCTTTACACGTGTAAAAAAGAAGATTCACTGATGAATGTGAAAAAGATGGATAAGAGAAAGAACCCACACGACACAATCAAGTGTCTAAGGATCAATAAGGATCATTGGTCTTCTAGTTAGCAGTTATTCTCACACAAAGGTAAGTGTCTTCAATTCAATTCATTTATTTGCATCAGGCACAACGATCCACAATTTAGTTAATTTGTAGATACACTTAAAACCAGAGACAAATACACACCACACAATACTATAACTAAGTTTTACACAAAATAAACCGCGTAACCGTGTACCTTTGTGTGAGAATAGGAGTGTCCCTAAAATATGAAGGATAGATAAATTAACATGAACCAATATCCCAAAATCAAATTACCCGATCGACAAGAAAGTTTTAAGTAGCAAACTAAACCTATTCGCGATACCCACTTCTGAAATCAGTACCTATCAAAGGGATTGGAAAGTCGCAATGCCCGAAGGGATCCCGATTGCCCCCGAAGTCAACCGAACATTTTCTATATAACCCTGAATCGAAACGCTGAAGGTAGGGATCGCAATAAAACTAAAGGCATCAGACAAAAGCGGATTTATTCCAATCGCAGGCTTACAAGTAAACTAGGAAAATATTTATCACAATGTCGACGAAAAAACATTCGAGGGAATCTGAGAGTACGGATAAGCTGTAGAGCGCTGAAGTATTTCGCAATATAAAAGGAGTAGTTTTTATGTCTATAGTTTTTCATATTTCTATGATCTGCAAACACAGATTTACTCACATAGGGCAGGCATAAATTTGGGACGCCGTCACCTCCTTCTGCGAAACAGTCCTGCTAGCGAAGGAGGTGGCGGAACGTGAGAGGGAAAGAACCTCACGTCCCAGCCACCGCGGGAGACGCACCGGGCGTCGGGGGCCACGTGGTGGCCCCCGGCCACCGTAGGCGCGGGCCTGTGGACGGTGAATGTGCGCCTAAAAGAGATGTCAGCAAAAGGAAGGGGTCCGCAAGGGCCGATGCCTGTCGGGGCTGCGGGACTGTTCGAACGAGATACCGTGGCCCCAAAACACAAAGGGCGATGAAGGAACATGGATGGGTTTTAGTCAGTAAAAGTCTGACACTCCCTCCTGCTCCGCCCAGAGCGGGAGGAGTCATTTGATGATTTCCCAACCCAAAAAAAAGGCATAAATTAAAAACGCTACTTGCTACGATCATTACGTTTGTTTCTGGCTTCGTCCACGTACATACATCTGGTCATACAAGTGCGGCGTATGCCAGTACTACATGTACATACACACTTGAACTTTCTGTTTAGAGAAGAAGGTTATTGTAAATCTTTAACAAGTTGATGCACTGTGCGTTTGGGAGACGACTACGTATAGCCAATTTTACTCTTTGAAGATTCAAAGAACATAGTAGTAATAGACATGTGATGCAACCCTTCTTAAGGAACTGGTGACCACCCGTCAGCCATCCGCAAGAGTGAGACGTTCCAAAATTCTAACTTTAAAAATGTTTATCTTGTACTAGCGACCCGCCCCGGCTTCGCTCGGGTGCAATGTTATATATCCTACTACCTTCCTCTTGAATCGCTCTATATATTAAAAAAAGCGCATCAAAATCCATTGCGGAGTTTTAAATATGTAAGAATACATAGGGACAGACAGACACCGGGAAGCGACTTTGTTTTAAACTATGTATTGATTCTAGGCTTTAAATCTTAGGCGTGGTCTACCCGTCTGGCGTTTGTCTTATTGATACTCTTTCCAAGAATACGCGCCGAGATGGTCGATACCGGCGCCATGTATCACCCGCGACGACAAACATGGGTAACAATGTGTATACAGCTACGTTTAACGCTACAGTTGACATTGGGTACAACGCATACGTTACTATTTTATTTTTATAACTAGCTATATCCATAGCTTCACCCCAATAGCAATCTCTCTCTTTGTATTTTTTTGTCCAATCTGACTTAGAGCAGAAAAATACCTGTATTTTTCTTGTTCATGGATTTGGATTGAAACTGTATCCTCGTGATTTTTGTGAGTTAACAATGAGAGAGAAAACCTAGACTCAATAAATCGTCATCATCATTCTCCTGCCCATACACAATGTTCCCACTGCTGAGACACACAGCCTTCTCTATATGAGAGAGTATGGGCTATATAATCCACCACGCGGGCCCAGTGCGGGTAGGTAGATGTCACATGTCTTCGAATTTAATAGTTCTAGAACATGCCGGTTTCCTCACGATGTTTCCTTCACCGTTTTGAGAGCAGTGGTGATGAAATAAATTACACAAAGTAATGCGCCTGCCTGGGTTCGAACCCACGACTTATTGTTTGTAAGTCGGGGCCGCCACCACTAGATCACCGCCGCTCTCGTTCTCCTGCCCATATCCCAATATATTTGGGGTCGGCGCAGCATGTCATCTAATTCCATACTTCTATAAACTTAATGAATATAAGTCTGAAATCACCAATCCGGTTTGAGCAAGCGTGGTGACCAATGAGAACCTATGAATTATTTTATGTGAAGAGGCCTTTGCTCTGCAGTGATATCGTAATAGGCTGATATTAGTATTACAATCAGTGAGTGAGTAAGTTTAGAACTTATGTCTTGTACCTCAGGCATATAAGCATAGTACGAGGGCTAACTTTAGTAGATACGATAAGTAACGCTAGAAAGAAGAACAAGGATTGATCAGAAACATACATTTTTTTAAATACAAACCAAACTACAAAAATAAACCAATAACTTCTCACATTATTGAAGAAATATATGTATTTATTAAGTACAATCTAGATTCGAAGATACCATTTCTTTTCGGTTAAAATATCGCGTGTTTGAAAACAATAAAAAGTTTCCCATAGTGGGTGCTAATAAAAATTTGAAAAGAGAAAATAAATCAGAAATA
The DNA here is from genome assembly GCA_947578425.1 of Eugnorisma glareosa. NCBI lineage: Eukaryota > Metazoa > Arthropoda > Insecta > Lepidoptera > Noctuidae > Eugnorisma > Eugnorisma glareosa. The sequence continues at coordinate 2,663,688 of OX387979.1, forward strand.
AAATAGCTTTGTTTTCAAAATTCGCCTTCCCGATGTGTCTTGGGCAAACCAGGTCGAAAACTCGAAACTACTTTAGAAGCCATAAACCTCGAATGAACATCAGTTAATAAAGAGGACATCAAAACTATCAGTTAACTGCTTGAGCAATTAAGTAAGGGGGTTAATGTGAAACTAAATGTGAATGAACATGATATAGAATCTTCACGCATCAAATTCTCTGGAGTACGGGTATCACATCCGCACTTTGCTGATGATATTTGCTCCCATGGGAGTAATCCATCTTCATTTATCGAGTTCAACTTCCTTCGATGTTATGTGATCAATGTTTCGAGGAAACCAATTTCACTATCTTTGGTGACATGGGTACTGAGGATTAACAAACATTTTTTTTTTTCGGATGGGAAATCATCAAATAACCCCTCCCGCTCTGAGCTGAGCAGGAGGGAGTGTCAGACTTTTACTGACTAAAACCCATCCATATTCCTTCCTTTGCCCTTTGTGTTCCAGGGCCGCTATCTCTTCCGAGCAGTCCCGCAAACCTGGCAGGCATCGGTCCTTTCGGACCCCTTCCTGTTTGCTGACTCTCTTTGAGGCGCGCGTGGAACACGAACGCGCCGTCGACACGGCCTGTCGTCATAAGACGGACGGACGGCGAGCTAGCCCATAGCTCACCGGCCACAGGCCCGCGAGGATTAACAAACTTGCGATTATAATACTCAAGATGTGAAGACTAAGGAAAGGAAATTGACCAATGATAATAAAACTGTTTTCTAGTACATACCACCACTATTTATTAGATTATACATTTCTTACTTGTTCCGCCAAATACAACACGAATAGCGAGTTTCTTAATTTATTATCTATATGTTTTATGAAACACGCCACCAAAAGAACCTCCTGCACCGCAGGTGCTCAAAAAGGAATAGAACTGATTTTTTGTTTTATTCCCGTTTGAGCACCAAGCTAAAATACTGATGGGTGCTCAATGGCAAGATTATCTTTGGCGCTCTTAAAATCGGTGCTCAAAGTCGAATACACAACTCTTCATAACTCTTTCTATTGAAAATAGGTCTAATGGTTGCAATATTTATTCCATAAGACATTCGTTTTTGAATTTTGCTAAGTGCATGGTCATGGTTGCAAAGATAATCAACTTAAGACGCATTTTGTGGAGACCAAAGGACCAAAAACTGAAGTGAAAACTCTAGAAGCAGTAACACAATAAGTATAGTAGAAAAACAGATAGAAGCCGTCGCAAATCAATTTATCTACATCACATAGTTATTCAAGGCGCGAGCCGCTGGAGCACCAAGCCACAAGATATGGCCGATAATCTAATGACTTACCTAATTTGGTGAAACGATGGCTAAAGAATGGAAGAGTACTGTTTTCGAAGGAACTGGGCATACCTTCTTTGAATATGAATTTATATGGCTATAAAAGTAGAGGAATACCAAACAAACGATGGTAGACTATGTCAAAGAAGATTTGGCTAGAATGGGGTGTTTATTAAAATTACGAGTTACAGAGAAGTAAGAAGAGATGTTGCCAAATAAATTGGGATACGGGCAGGAGAATGGAGACTGTGTGAAGGATGATATGGCTAGAAAGGAGATGACTGCGGAGATGACGAGTAATAGAGAAGTATGGTAGAAGAAGACATGCTGCGCCGACCACAAATAAGTTGGGATAAGGGCAGGAGAATGGACTGACTGTGTGAAGGATGATATGGCTAGAAAGAAGGTTACTGCTGAGATGAGTAAAAGAGAAGTATGGAAGAAGAAGACATGCTGCGCCGACCACAAATAAGTTGGGATAAGGGCAGGAGAATGATGATGATGATGGGAGGAGAATGATGTTGATATCTAAGTGTGTAATTTCAAAATAACAGCTTGTTACTGAATGCATATGAAAGTATACACATGTATGGTACTTTACGCAGCGATTTTGAGGGGACTTTTACTGGCAAATAGCTAATGTTTTATGGAGTAATTCAGGTTTTTTGGAAAGAGAATTACAAAATCCAATTCGAATAGAGAAGACAAGAAATATTTTTATTTTTATTTCACGCGGACGAAGTTTGCGGCCACAGCTAGCTAGTCTATACTAATATTATAAAGAGGTAACGTTTGTGAGGTTGTTGGGGGTATAATCTCTGGATCTACAGAACCGATTTAGAAAAGTCTTTCACTAATAGGAAGCTACAATATCCCCGAGTGCCATAGGCTATATTTACAACGTGCTCGTGGGATAATTTCCGACCACAACTCGAGCGAAGCCGCGGGCAACAGCTAGTCTGAAATAAATATTAACTTCTGCTGAAGAAGACTAATGCTTTAACAACAGCAGGGATGAGCAAAACGGATAAATAAGTGTTGATATATCTAAAGCTGCTGAAGGTTTCAATCGTCGAGTTATGTAACACACGAGAAGATAATGTGTCAAGTAAATAATAGATTTACGCAAAATAAACAATACATAAGTTACTATTAGTCTAAGAAATTAACGTCCAAGATATAAATGAAACGTAAAATATGGCACGAAACATTTTTAGTACTCAATGATTTCTTACTGCGCCATATGGAAAGCCATGAGAGGATGGAAATTATTTCCCTTCGGAAACGGCAAGATGATCTTTACATTCAGCATGTTATTGGTCTATTAATGAAACAGGTGGTCGGTTTTATTTTTTTACCGTTCCATGTTTTTTGGCATTCATCTTCTTAGCGTATTGATGGCAAATGTTTGTTAATTCGATATATTTGGCCCAGAATTCAGCTATGTGAATTATGACATTATGTCTTATTTACTGGATTATGAAGAACTTCTGGGATTAGAAAATACATAAGAAATAAGATAAAATACAAACTCTCCGTAATCCGCTTAGCCCTTTCCAAACATGTTGGGGTGCCGACCCCGATTTCAGTCGTATCGGCAGTGCATGTACGTAGGACTCGATTCGATTTAATCTGACAATTATTCTGGATAAAAAAATTCTTTAATAGATTTTCAACTTTATGGCTAAAGCATTATGTTCAAGGTTGATTGGGAAAATTTTACAGTTTCGGGTAGCTTCAGTTTGATGTGCTGGCCGTCTGTACATGGAGCGAAAACAGACTATAGTATAATAGTCCTTAATAAAATGACATAGTTTCTGCTATCGTGTTGTCCGTAAATAATATAATTGCCATAGATCTGGACAATAAACAACATCACCTGCCTAGCCTTTACCCAAATAAGTTGGGGTCGGCTTCCAGTCTAACCGGATGCAGCTGAATATTAGTATTTTACATGGAGCGACTGCCTATATGACCTCCACAACCCAGTTAGTAATACAATACCTAAGACTACCTTAGGCAAGCACTACCTACCTAGGTAAGACTAGTTGTCAAACTATTTGGGCCACTGACTACCTGTAACGACTGTCAAAGATCTACAGATGACAGCCGGGACCAACGGCTTAACGTACTTTCCGAGGCACGGAAGAAACTCGGTATGTAATGGGCGGTCACCCATCCACAGACCAACTTAGGCAAGCACGGCTGAACCTAAAGACCGACCCGAGCAGCAGTTATTATTTTTCCACGAGGTCCTCCAACCTGGACAATAAATAAGAGTTTATTAAACTACCAAACTTGTTATTGGAGATAATTTAAATTTATACGAACTACTATTTTGTCTGAAACCTGTCTAGAATAATAAAGGAGGCCTTTTAAGTTCAGGACTGAAGTTATCTTTAATACGGATAAAGGACCTTATCTGGGCATCGTAAATTTTCAAATTTTCGTTGAATAAATTCGGAGATTGCGTGAAACTTTCCTTTTTAGTGACGATTTGAATAAAATGGCGGCACTAGAAACTTGATCGTAACTTACAGATGAAGTTTTTTCTTTATCATTGTTCTAAAGAGAACAGACAAGCTTATGTATAAAGGGTGTAACAAGTCCCTTAACGAAGCCGAAAGGCACTTGTTCTCCCTGTCATTGCGAATATTTTTTGTAGACCATACCCGGGAACCTCCTAGTTACGGAGATATTGGGGGTCAAAGTTCCAATTTTTGTGTCAGTTTTTTTTTTAATACATTTTTTTAATGCAAGATTTTTACTTTAAACACCTCCACGACCCTCGTACTATCAATCCACAATCCATCCATCAGCACAATGTTTTGAGTGTCTTACATTGAGTCCTACCGTAAAACGTGATTTTCCACCCCAAAAAAAAAGTCATTTCCCAGCAATAATTTTTGCGTTAAGTTACCTAGTCTGATGTACATAATGCTTGGTTGACGGCTTTGTGAAGGGTCCTGTTACACCCTGTATTGTCAACTGATGGAGGTGGAAGATCATTTAGAAGCATGGCTATCAGCGGCGAAGATTCCATACAACTCGATTCCTACCGGATTCCCTTTGAAAAATGCCACAGTCAGTATTCTATAGGCAAATAATATAATGTGATTAGGTAGATACTACGGCTTACCTCTTACAACAATTGACCCTTCGCTACTGATGGCTAAAGCTATGTACATGTGACGCAAGCGGTCCCTAGCATACTCAAACAACGACTATAACCATCATCTTCCTGTCCTAGTCCTATGTTACTCGGGGTCGGCGCAACACGTTTTATCTTCCATTCTCCCCTGTCAGACGTCACGGCATCATTTACTCCTTTCTCTTTCATATCATTCCTCACATAATCCATCCATCGTTTCCTTGGCCTTCCTCTCCCTCTCCATCCATCAACATTTATATTCATCACTCTTTTACTCACATGCGATTCGTCCCTGCTCATCACATGCCCATACCAAGACAGTCGATTCCCTTTCAACTTTTCTGTAACTGGCGCAACTATAATAATCATCATCACCAGCCTAGCCTTTTCCCAACTATGTTGGGGTCGGCTTCCAGTCTAACCGAATGCAGCTGAATACCAGTATTTTACATGGAGCAACTGCCTACCTGACCTCCACAACCCAGTTAGTACTGAGTAATACGATACCCCTTGGTGAGACGGGTTGTCAGACTTTTTGGGCCACTGACTACCTGTAACGACTGTCAAAGATCTACAATTGACAGCCGGGACCAACGGCTTAACGTTCATTTCGAGGCTCGGACGAAACTCGTAATGGGCGGTCACCCATCCAAAGACCAACCTAGGCAAGCGCGGATCGACTTAAGAGGCTTTTATTTTGCCACGAGTTCCTCAACTATAATGATCATGTTGCATCACGGGAAGCTATATCATTTTTAAACATAGCCGATCTATCGGTTAGTTGAAACAAAATCCATTAATGTTACAGTATTATAGAACTAATCAGACTTTATCAGTCCGACTTTTTATAGTACTTTGCAGAAAAAGTCATTTGCGTGCTTTGTTTAGTCTAGATTTTTAAGTGCAGCGGCTGTCTGCATTTTCTCGCCATCCTCTTCACGTTTACAACACAAGAGTTCATTACGTATCTAAAGTTCTATTGACGTTAAGTAAATATGATATCACGCCTGTAGCTGTGTGTTTTTTTTTGTTTTGAAGGAAACCTTCAAAAGGCAAGACCGAGAAGTGTGCGATTCTACCTCGCTAAATGACCATCCGCACATGGAAGGAGTCACCGTTTCCTCTTAAAAGACCTGTCAGGAGCCCCCACTGTGGAACGCCTGTTAGGGCACATCCCTGAGAAGATTGTCAAGACGTGTATTAGGAAGCGACCTTCGCCATCAACTGGGCACAATTCCTGACTCCATGGCGGCTAATGAGAAATGCCTGATGGAAACACCCGATACTCGGACCTCATGCAGCAGTTGCGCTTACGACCACTAGACTAACGAGACAGTCTTTAGAAAGTAATGCATCTTTATTAATAAGTAAGGCCGAGGCCAAACGAGCGTAATTTTTTGAGCTGTGAGTTGCGTAAAATAAGTTGCGGAATTTACGCTGCATTAGGTTTCGTACTAAAAGCCTGTTATGCTGCTGCTACTGTGTTGTGCTGTTATGTTGCTGTTGTATTCCTGTTGTGTTGTGTGATATGCAACGTAAATTTCGCGACTCATTTTACGCGACTCACAGCTCAAAAAGTTACGCTCGTTTGGCCTCACCCTAAGAAATTTTTGCATAACAGAACGCAAAACAAGCCACCAAGTGTGGAATAAATAGTCCGGTATAAAAATGGAACGAAGGGGAAAGGGAGACGTCCAAATAAAAAATATTATCTAAGTAAGGAAACTTTATCGATCGAGTTTATTGGGGAACTAGTGACCCACCCTTGCTCCACATGGCGACACCTATCGGGTCCAAAACTATATCTAATGTAGCCTATATTTTAAGTTAAGCATCTAGCATTAGAGCGGTGAAAACTGCGTTCAAATCCATGCAGTAGTTTTTGCGTGATGCGCGTACAAACATTCAGACAGAAAGACAGACAGACAAAATTTTTAAAACTGTTGTTTTGGCTTCTGTTGCTCTAATAAAGACGCCCCATATATTTTTTCAATATCTTCAGTGTGTAGACATCGGCCTGTTACAATTTTATTACATGTATGTATAGATTGTACCACGTAGGTACAGTAATATAATAGAAACCTCGCCGGAATATTATACTCGGAACGTGGTCCTTGTAGAGGAGCTCGTTGGCAAAATAACAGCCACTTTGGACGATCGTTAGGTTAAGCCGCGCTTGCCTTGGTTCGTCCATCGATGGGTGACCATCCATTACATCCCGAGTTTCCTCCGTGCCTTGGAAAGAAGTTAAGTCGTTGGTCCTGGTTTTCATTTACAAATCTTTGACAGTCGGTACAGGTAGTCAGTGGCCTGAAAGTCTGGCAACCAGTCTTACCAAGGGTTGTCGTATCGTATTGGGAACAGGCTAGGCCGATAATGACGTTGTCTTTGTATTAGCATCGATTGCATTTTAGGGGTCAGTGGAAGATCAGTTCTTGAAGATATTTATTTATTTAACACTTCAGGCACGAAGTACAGAGGTTTTTGGGTGATGCAGAGACAAACATTGGTAGGTGTACCTATATACAAACTACAAGGATATATAAAATACTATAAAAATATATCAAAATACTATAAATATATATCAAAATATATATGTGTAAATAGACCATTTACACAAATATACTAAAATAAAAAGACAAACAATGGAGAAAACATTAACGTTGTGACGAAACTGCCAGCTTCTTCCGAATGTACTCACGAACTAAAATTTTAGACTGTTGGTTGCCATCCTGATTTCCTGGAGAAGCTCAAGATAAAGATTATGTATTTAATAGACTAGCTTAAGTCCAAGAAAACAATCTTCAAATCACAAGTCCCCCGCAACTTAAGACATTTGCATAGAAATACAATGAGTTTAAGAGCAACTCAACACGAATGATGTTACTAAAGTTTTTGTAACAATATTTCGATTTAGTGCCCATGGAGTTTCTTGCCCAATCTTCAAAGAAATGTACGCTTTGGAATGGGCAACTACAATTTCACATTTATTTATTACGCTTTGTGGCTGGATTGTAGCTTCATTCTTCTTCTTCATTTCTGTCAATTCAAAAGTGCCTGTAACTGGACTATACCTACAAAATAGATAAAATTGAAGTGACTATTTTCAATATCAATGTAACAGGTTTTTACTGAATGCATGTGAAATTATAGTGCACAAGTGTGTGCGCAGGAACAGTGCATTCTCTGTTCCTTTGCACTCAAAGTCCGATGGGACGGCAATCAGACACGACCGGAGAGAGATCAGGCGCAGGACCAACGGCTTAACGTGCTTTCCGAGGCACGGGGGTATCAAACTGCCAATTTCCAAACTCCGGGCTACTACTGAGAAATTTCTAATGGAAAAACCCAATAGCACTTTTTGCCCGACCTGGGAATCGAACCCGGGACCCCACGCTCTGCAGACGCGCCTGCGACCACTAGATCAACGGGGCAGTATAGCTGATGTCATAAGGAGTAACTGGAGTTTTATTTTAGAAAAAGGGCGCCGTGCGTAGTGTTCCGTGCAAAAAACTAAAACCCATGAAATTGTTGACAAACACCGATTCAGTTAGGGAAGTAGGTAATGTTTTCATAATAATTTCAGTCGAAGTTTGCGGACAACCGCTAGTTTGAAATAAATGATTTAGTTTTGGAGTATGTTGATTTATGATACTTATTCTAGAGAATATTCTTCGACACAAATACAAGATTTGAAACGCAAACCCGCGACCGACCGTCTTACTAAGAGTGTGAACGGTAGTAAAACGGTAGTCAAACATTTTGAAAGTCGTAACAACTACGTGATTACCCAATTACGTTACATTTCAAAACATCCTATGTTTGATGTACTCCTGGTACTATTTCTGATGTTGCTCACATCATCGACAGTTGCTAAATTCAGCTGAGTTCAAGTTCTGGTGGCTATTTTGGACGGAGACTGGTGTTTTAAGGGCAGCAGCGATGAACTTGATGAGGAAACTGGAGGAGAAGGAGTTGATGTCTGTTAATAAGCTGCTAAAAGTGAAGAGATTTGGAAGAGACCTACACACTCAGCATTTGGTAACCAAAGGTTAAAGTAGAGTAGCTGCTAGCGGTAAATAAGGCAAATAATTAAGTGTACAACTCGACATGACAAATAGTAATTGTTTATTTTGACGGCTGAGTAATACACTAAATGCTCAATGGTTACTTGTAAAACGACGAAGCGCATATCGAAGGACCAACCTGATAGCTATCAAAAGTTCTTCGGAATGGTAAAGGTGCTCAGTACTAACGGCGTGCGTGCTGCCCATCTGGGCAGCACGCACGCCCACGCCTCGACCACCGCCACGCCACGACTTCGTCCACGTCTATCTAGACGTGGACGAAGTCAAAGGAGTATATATGTAAGGATCGTAGCACAGGACAAAGGCATGAGTGTGTATAAGTACAACAGAGGAACAGACAGAGATGATAACCGAAGCATGTGGGTGTGAATGTTTTAAATTACAATAGAAAAATTACTGTTTACATTTCCTAAATAGCTCGTACAATTCATGCTTGTAATATTCACGACTCGGGAAATATTTCGTCGTAGCTAAATGTCAGTGTGCTACACCGTGACGAATCGACTATGTCGGAAGGAGTGAAGTATTTGCCACATTCCAGTCAAAGGTCTACAAGCTAACCATTGACACTCCAGTCGTCACGAAATACTTGAAGTGAAAATCCTTCAAACGATTCCGAGTCTTAAGATTTAGCAAAATGTCATGCTCGTGTTGGTATAGTATATTACATAACGCCAGAATTCCTCAAAGAGTTAGGCTGTAGAGATGTAATATATTACTCCCGCATTTCAGCACTTGTGTTTTGAAGGGTTATCGAGTTTCCCAGTAGGTTGTAGAGGTCAGATAGGAAGTCGCTCCATATAAAATGCTAGTATTTAGCTACATCTGATTAGAGTAAAGCCGATCCCAAATCAGATGGAAAACATAATGAGGACACCAGTATGCCGGAGAGATATTTCTCAAAGGCAGGTTCAGCCAAGTCAAGAGGCCCATGGGTGGCATTAAAACCAGAACCAGGTTAGCACACGATAAAGTAAGAAGAGAAGAAGACCACAAGATCGACAACATCATCATCAGCTTAGCCTTTTCCCAACTATGTTGGGGTCGGCTTCCAGTCTAACCTGCAGCTGAATACCAGTATTTACATGGAGCGACTGCCTATCTGACCTCCACAACCCAGTTAGTACTGGGTAATACGATACCCTTTGTGAGACTGGTTGTCAGACTTTTTGGGCCACTGACTACCTGTAACGACTGTCAAAGATCTATAGATGACAGCCGGGACCAACGGCTTAACTTGCTTGCCGAGGCACGGAGGAAGCTCAGTATGTAATGGGCGGTCACCCATCCACAGACCAACCTAGACAAGCACGGCTCGACCCGAGCGGCTGTTACACAAGTTAATATTACAATACAATAGTAATTAGTAAACTAAACGAGAGTACCTAAAGTAAATATGGTAAGCACGTCTTCATTAGTAACGAGTTAGGGAAGGCGGCGCTAACCATTGACCATTTCGATTAATCAATCGTGTTGCGAGCCAGCGTTCTGTTTTCACTATATTGAAGAGCCCTTGATCTTAAGACCTTTGTTCTTAGAGATCAATTCTCAATAAACGCTGGGATTATCTCGAAGATATAAAATATTGATGAGTAAGAGTTACATAATACGCCTTTGGGAAAGAGATTATTTATAAAGCAGCGATGAAGATTAGAAAATCCAGGCCTTATCGAGGCACATTTATTTGCACTACAACAATTAAAGTCTAAAACCAATCTGCCTAATCGAAAGTAGAATCGTGGTGAAGCCTTAAGGGATTCGTAAGTGTCACTAGTCGCTTACTACAGTATCAGAGGGATGATAGAGCCATTTAAATTTAAGTCTCATGTAATAGGGGGCGAGCCTATTGCCATCAACCGGGCGAAATTCCAGATTCCGTGGCTGCTACTGAGAAATTCTTGATGGAAAAAACCCAATATCTCTTTGCCCGACCCGGGTATCGAATCCAGGACCTCTTGCTACGCAGTCGTGCTTGTCACTACTGGACCAATGAGACAGTTCCCGTTATAGAAATGCGAAAACCTTTGAAAGCTATATTGTCGCTTGTCTCTGTCCTTTTTCCCGCATAAAAAATAAAATTCCATTTTGCCAGCCAGTATTCCCAATTCAGAAAACAAAAGGCAAACGGTTTTGGTCTTGTAACCCCGACCATTAGGTACCAACCGCTACCCGTTATCGGTAGGCATAAGTTTTAACTACATATTACTTTGACCATCTCGTAACCCGAGCAAGTCCTTTCTATTGCCCTCCGTATCTACTTGGGCACTTAGATCCGAATTTATTGACCATTTAAACGCAGATATTTTCCGCATTAAGAAAAAGTAGGTTTAGTTCAATTTACTGGTTCATTTGGCGTCTTAACTGTCGCTTAATTGGCGGTCAGGGTTAATTGATTGTAGCGGTTGAATGTTGGATGGGTAGCTGTTATTAATACAATTAGATTAAAATTTGTTTACGATTAGAGACAATTTTAATGACGATTTGTTTGACATTTTAGACGAGTGATGAATTTAAATGTTGATGGATGGAGAGGGAGAGGAAGACCAAGGAAACGATGGATGTATTGTGTGAGGAATGATATGAAAGAGAAAGGAGTAAATGATGCCGTGACGTCTGACAGGGGAGCTTGGAAGATGAAAACGTGTTGCGCCGACCCCAAGTAGAATGGGACCAGGGCAGGAAGATGGTGATTAGGAGACCATTTTAATATTTAAAAATGTAATACGTATGTTAGAAAAATGAATAAATATTGGATAAATCGGATGTAGAAAATATTCTAGGTATACTGGCCAAAAAACGAAGAAGAATTCGAAACGAATCGATTGGACGATGAAATTTTCCGAATCAATGAAAGTTCAAAGTTCAACGTGAACCTAATGCGGAGTCAATCTAATCACACAAATAAGTCAACTAATGAGATTTCCCAAAAATTTTCCTCTACAAAGAATAAATACATTTCCAAGGACTTGATTCGAAAACCTCCGAGGTTTTTCTTGGAAAGCTTTGTAGGATTAGGAGTAATCTCCCAAGCATTAATTAAATTTGCGTAATGCTATGTAAAGTTGCAAGCACTATATTATATGCTTTCACGCAGCAACTTTTAAAAGTGATTTTGTCATACTATAGAGATTAACGTTAAAAAAAAACCACGAACAAAGTATTATGGAAGCCATAATATTAAGGAATAGGTCTTATCTCAACGTTGAAACCGTTATTTTCACGAGAAAATCGCTATTGAATTTTGCTAATTGTATAATACATATTAGTGCTCGTGACTGTACCGAGTTACAAAAAAAACATACAATATAAAACCTTCTGTACGATCTCCACAGTCAGTCAAAAACTCGCATGGAGACCTTGGATACTAAGACGATGAGTCACGAACAAACGCCCCATGATAAATACTTAACGCTTTATTTGATTATTGCAATTGAACCCTGAGACCTCTACTGTTACTGAGAATTTTTTTATTGTTCCACTGGCCTACTGGCCAAATGAATGGTTGGGATTTTGATACGGTAAAATTTGATACGGGAAGATGTTAAAACAAAAACAAGACGTTGTTTTTGTTTTTGCATTTTCGTTTTGGGTGGTTTATGTTTAGGTTATGCTTGTGCACTGATTTCATATCTTTTGGTTTCAAGTTATACTCAAACTCAAAAGCATTTATTCCAATTAGACCATTACAGGCACTTTTGAATGTCAACAAAAAAACAAAAACGACGTAGCTACAGTCCCAGTTGCAAGGCATAATATTAAAAACTCGTGAAAGTAATGAAGTTGCCCATGCCAAAGCCTGCAATCTCTATGGGCAAGAAACTCCATAGATTGATGAACTTTTAAATCGAAATTGTTACAAAATCTTGATTACATCATTCATGTTGAGATGAAACATGTGAGAATGATACATTTTTAAGTCTGTGTCTTTAAGCATTTGAGCAAGCTGACGTATCTTTGCTATGTTCGACCTATAAAGAACCATTAGAACCAGTTCTTTTGCAAATGTTCCTTTACAAAGCAAAGTTCATGTTATCTTGGACAAACCAACATGTCTACGAGTATTTCCAAATTCCACGCGAGCATAGCCGTCTGCAAAATCTAGTTTAGAATAATCAGACGAATACCATTTGTCTTTAGAATTACGACCGTCTTCATAATATATCATATTGTCTGCGTCTTTGAGATAAGCATCAGGGAGTTGGAGAGAATTTGGGGAGCGGAGTCGCGACTTCAATTAAAGTTTCTATCTATGTGTGCTCAGTGAATCTTGAATTTTGTTAGTCTATCTGTGCCTCCTACTTGGGTTTTGTTTATTTCTTCAATACACATGATTTTTCTTACTTACACTGCAATTATTGTAGCCAATACCATACATTTACTTATCAAATGTCAACTTTTACACAATTCATTATTTTTGAAAAATGGGAGTCTTGAGATGCTTTAAAAACCGGCATTTTTAAAATCAAAATCACATACGACAGTCCCTCAAGACTCCCCCTATCCGTCACTTCCTAGTGTTTTAGTTGAGAGATATTTCTCGATGGCATGCATGTAAAGCCAAGTCAGAGGCATGCCGCCCATGGGCGGCATAAAAACTCTGTAAGGCACTAACCACACGGTAAAGACCGAAGCTACAAGAATTCAGTCAGTCGGTCAAGAATGAATATGATTGGTATTGGTAGGATTGGTGGTGGTGGCTGCCCCGACTTACGAACATTAAGTCGTGGGTTCGAACCCAGGCAGGCGTATTACTTTGTGTAATTTATTTCATCACCACTGCTCTCAAGACGGTGAAGGAAATATCGTGAAGAAAGCGGCATGTCCTAGAATCAACAAATTCGAAGACAATGTGACATCTACCAACACGCACTGGGCCCGTGTGGTGGATTATAGCCCATTTCCTCTCATAGAGAGGAGGCCGTGTGTCCCATTAGTGGGAACATTATATGCTGATTTTGCTTATGCTTCTTCATTTCTACTCAGTCGACAGTCAAGTGATTGCTACCCCATACGAAAACATAATTCCCATTCAGCTCAGCATAAACAAAAATACAGCGTTTCGTTGAAAAATATATACAGGGAATATACTGTCATGGCTATACCCGATTAGTTATTCCACCCCAAGGTTTCCCGTCAGTCTTAAGCCGTAACATGCGCAGAATCAGGTCAGGGCTTGTGTGCTACAACTTGATGGACAGCATCCATTGTTTATTAATGAAGTCTTGCTGCTAGGCACTACGGTATGATGGGGTTTGGATTGCAGTTCCGGAATTTTTGACGAGATAAAAAAAAGTTCTACTTGCAGGAATAAACATTTCGTTTGAAGTGAAATGTTCTTGCAAGTAGAACGTTTTTTAAACAAAAATGTTTATGTGCAAGAAAATACAAACATATTACAAGGAAAGATCTTATAACCTAAAAGTCTTTGTATTCTGCCTGCAAGCAAGTGTGCCAATTATTTACATCCTATTTTCATCTTAATAAAATAAAATATTTTATTATAATATTTCTATTTTTTTTATTTTCATCTTAAATAATGATAATTCATGCAATTAATACCATTATTACAATTATGATGAAATCAGTTACCTATTCATTTTCATTAAACACTAACATTAATTTTAAAACTATTACATGTGGTTTTTGGTCAAAATGAAAATATCATGTCGCGCACATTCCTTAGCCGACTGATCCCTGAGGAAAAATGATCTTTGTCCCACTGCAACCAAATTTATATAAATTCGACTGTCTAACTAAATCTATGATTTCTGTTGTATACTGATATCTTTGGTGTTTATATTTGCTCTAATATCAAATCATAGCATATCACAATAGAACTTCTAATCCTTAAGAGCCCCTATCAATTTCGCGGTCTAAAAACAGAAAATACCACTTTTTTCAGTGCAAATTTCTCAATAACGATAAGGTATCTGGTATTTTTTTTAATGCAAAGTTATATATCACCTATATATATAGTAAGTGTACGAATTATAATTTTGATAACCACTCAACATAAATTAGGAGAAATAAAAATCAAACATACAATTTTACGAAAGCACGAAACACCAGGTTTTTCAATAGCTTTTTCGGCTAACTGGTAATGAATTATAATTTGAAAAAAAATCGTACTTACTGGGCATATAGGTAGTAAATTAGTAAGTCTACGATTTTTTATTTTAAAATAAACTTAATTAGTGCTTTAAAAAAAAATGTGATTCACACCGAAAAAACCCGATAAAATAATGCGCAAAACTGTCGTCTACTCGTAAGAATATGTTGAAAATATCAATAAATATGAAATATTATAAAACTTAAGGTATTTATGTATCCAATTCAATTTTTTAAATAATTTTTTGACTACTTATTTAATTGTAATAAAATATTTAAATAATGCCATAAAAGCGGATGCGCTTGCTCGTTCCATTCAGTCGCGCCCGAGGGCTACTCGACGACGGACCTGTGTCGCTGCGACTGCCGCTCCCGACGTAAAGTACTTGCGAATCGCGCGTGATTTTGTATTACGTCTGACTAGTTTTGATACTGTGAGAATGTTTTTTTTTTGTTCTACTATGTTTGTTTGCTGTGTGGACTGGATCGGATAAGCCTGTAAAAGTCGAAAGAATTGCAAAAGACGACGACTTCTGGCAAACAAAACGGAACCAAAATAAAAAACATTTTAAAATCGTTGATTCCAGGAAAGCTCGGACATTCGGAGCACTTCGTATTAAATTAACGTCGAAAGGGAGGTTAAAATTTATCATTTTTTATACTTCTTGTTTCGGAGACCAGACTCCTGGGACAATCTCCCACTACGTTTGACGTACGCTGACAATACTTTGCTAGTGGCGCACGTCGCCACGCACCCTGAATGCGTAGAGTATGGGTACTGGGCACAACCCACTAAGACTCAGGCATCGTACTCAGGCAGTCCCAAGGATTCACCAACATCACGACACTAAGGGTACTATATGACGCATTAGTCAGAAGTTACCTCGAACATAGCGCAATCATTTGGGCTCCTCATGAGGCGAAATATAGTGTTATGTTGGAACGTATCCAAAATAAGTTCACGCGACACTTGTATTACAAGCTGTATGGGGTATATCCATTATACCCATTGATGTACCCTACACTATTTGTTCTGGGTATGGTAGGGTATAGCACTCTAAGAGTACGACGGGAGTTTTCGCTCGTAGCGTATGTAGTGAAACTACTACGTGGCGTGGCGCATAACCCGGGAGTGCTGCGACACCTACAGCTGTACGTGCCCGACCGGTACGTGTGGAGGCGGCAACGCCCGCCCCTGCTCGCTGTGCCTGCAGCCAGGACCAACCTACTGGCGAGAACTCCTCTCACTAGAGCCATACGCGTGGTGAATGAGGTTCACGGGAGGGTTGATGTATTGTGGTGCAACTTGAGTGAATTCGCAAAAGTTACACTTTATGTAATAAGTTATTTAGATTAAGATTTTTTTTAACTAGGTATAAGATGTAGATTTAGGATTTAGTTAGTAAGGCCACTCTGTCGCATTGGATTATGGATCTGTAATGATAGTGTAGGTAAGATTGTTATAAATAAATAAATAAATAAGACCTCGGAGGAGAACACTGGAACGTTGAGCGGAGGGGTAGGCAGGAATAAAAAACTATTTCTTGATATAGTTTTTCCCCTGTTCCCTAGGCTTCGGCTTTTCCTTGTTCCTTTTCTTGTTGCCTCTTCGGTGGCCGTATTGCGACTGACTACTGAGCGGACAGGGCGGTCTTTTAAACGGGCCGTGCTTACGATCGCGAGAACCGCGTAATTTGGATCGATTTTACGCGTCATTTTTACTAAAGCCGAAACGTTGGAACCCCATATTTTATTTATTTCTTCAAAAAACACTTATGTATTATATATTATTTTACAGGTCTAACTTGCTCTATCATATAAAACAATAACATTTAACAAATCTTAATTAAATAAAAAAGTCCTAGAACATACACTGCAAAAATTAAGCTGAACAAAGTTTCATTATACAAATTGCCTTATATTTCTTATACTAATAGAGTTATCGACATGAATCCTTTAACACATTTAGTTTTACACATAATCCTTTCGTTTGACACTAATTTCGATAAGATATCTCTAATAATAAAAAACCTCATTTTCAACTTACGTAATTTCTATGAGATCGAATTTTCAACCTAATTAATTCGCTTAAAACTTTATTTATTCAGTCATACGATTATTCTAATAGGAAAACTAACTGTGAAAATCCTTTATTAAGCTAATCCTAACATAAATATTGCAAATATTCAGCATAATCAGGAAACTTACATTTCAACAACAAAACGTTTATAGAAATTATACGCGCCTACTGTCGTCTTACCGCTATTTTTATAAGAAAAACCAAACTATAAATCGAACTAGAATGTAATTATCATAAGTTATTTACTCTTGTTAGAACCTTACGTTGATCTAATTGAAACTAATCAACTTAAATCGACTTGCAATAGAAAGTGCACACACCTAGGTACCGCCACTATTTGCACCCTGCTCCCTGGATATGGCCTTGTCGCCGACACTTCTTATAATAAAGAAATTAATAAGTAGGTATCTCGTTTTTCTTTCACTTGAAATGAAAAAACACTTCCTTAGTAAAAAATTAAATAAAACAGCAATAAGATGTCACACACACAGACATACGCAAGCGATAAAAATAAACAACACTAAATAGATAAAATATGTTTAGTTGTTAATATATTTTTTTCACTCAACCTTTTCCTATAATATTATTTGCTTTTGTATAGTCTTATCTTTTCTATTTTAATTGGTTTTGATAATGTATGAAACATTAAAAAAATTGCAGCTTAAATGCAAATTGATTTGCTTAAAATATATGTACCTATATCTAATACTGTTACGGACCAAGATTGTTTGCTCCCGCTGCACTGCATGAGGCTACGCACACTACGATCGTTGGCGATATTTCGAACGCTCACACGCGCACATTTCTCCGAAATTACCTAAACTAGTACTGCGAAGAAATTAATAGGGGCTCTTAAGAATCACAGTTTCAATTCAGTAATTTCAACGACAACATTACTAAATGAAACGGTGCAAAACAAAACACTCTTATTAGTACACTAGCTGTTGCCCGCGGCTTCGCTCGCGTATTTGTCGGAAACTTCCCCACGGGCACGTTGTAAATATAGCCTATGGCACTCGGGGATAATTTAGCGAAAGAATTTTCAAAATCGGTTCAGTAGATCCAGAGATTACCCCATGCAACCTTACAAACTTTACCTCTTTATAATAATAGTTTACGTAGATTAGAATCCGGGGCATCAGAACAGTACAACTTAAGGTTATTATGAGGGAATACTGACATAAGTCAGTATGCCCTCAAGTTTATAGTAATTTATACACTAGACAACAAACAGACGATAACGAGAACGCGCTCATAACAAACGGAATTGTTTAGTTTGTAGGAGCACTGTGTATTCCGAGTTTCGGACAAAAGTTCAACATTTTACAACACCGTATGAAAGACCGGCTTATCTTCCTCCATACTGTCGTACACGCCATAACATCCTAATCCTTCCTAACAAAATAAAATGTGGGTGTGAGTTTATTTATTTGTTTCTTAGTCACGTCTTTACAACTCGACACTTGACTGATGGCTATAAGAGTCGAGGAAGACCAAAGAAACGATGGATGGACTGTGTAAAGGATGATATGGCTAGAAAGGAGGAGTCTGATGAGATGACAAGTAATAGAGCCGCAGACCCCAAATGAATTGGGTTAGGGCTAGAGAATGATGATGTCTTCACAACTCGACAGCTAAAACCCTATGTCATGATCACCATCATCATATCAGCCCGGAAGCACCCACTGCTGGGTATAGGCTTCCCCTTTGTTCTGCCACACTGCCCGGTTCTGTGCGTCCCTCATCCAGGTGTTTCCCGCGACTTTGACGATATCGTCGACCCAGCTTTAGGACGGCCTTTATGTAATATAGGATAATTTACCCGGTCGGTTCCCGTGGGCTTTCTACGCAAGCGAAACCTTAGCCAAAAGCTAGTAGAACATAACAAAATATACGTTGTACAAACTCGGAATTAAACATACAACACTTCTCCAATTTAACGTGCGTAATTTTACGTTCTGTTACACGGTGAGAAGCTCCGTTATAATTACTGGGGTATTGTCTTGGGATTACTACGGGTATCACAGTCACATGGATACCAGAATATCAAAGTGATTTGGGATAGAAAGTGTGTACTTGTGAAAGCACATTGCAGTAAACTCAGGTATAATAATGAAGGCTCAGACGATTAGGCGTTCTATCAGCGACAATGATGATGGGAAATTCACACATGTGTTGGTTTGACATACGCTACTGAAGCTGATGCAAATAAATAAAATTAAAATGTCTATTGGCAATTTCAAAATAACAGCTTTTTACTAAATGCATAATTATGAAAGTATAAACGATGCATAAAAGTTTCTTTTTTAATTTTTGTCTGTCCGTTTGTTCAGGCTTATCTCCGAAACGGCTGAACCAATTTTGACAGGATTTTTACTGGCAGATAGCTGATGTTATAAGGAGTAACGTACTTACTTATTTTAGAAAAAGAATTAGGATTCTGTGAAAATAAAAAAATAATATGAAATCGTTAATAAAATTCACTTCAATTATGGAAGTAATATTCTTATAACAATTTCACGCGGCCGAAGGTCGCGGGCAAAAGCTAGTCTTTCCAGAAATACGAAAGGCTTTGAAAAAGATTGACAGTTGTCACGGCCCTAAGCACCATACAACAATGCCAAAGCAACAACAAGGACCATAAAGAATTTCTTGAGAATTTCCTAGTTAAAATGTTATAGAAGTGAGCATCATCATCATGTCTCATTAACTTGGTAGGCACTGTAACTTATTTATTTAAGAGGACGTCCTATATTCGGAAGTAAAGACACCGCTACTGCACAACAGCGTTTAAAAGACACCAAACCGCCATATTTTCTATGCTAACGATTATTCTCATACCTCATGGCACACATAAATTAACATAGCTGACTCCTGACATACGGGTACATCTAGTTCAGGAGTGAGAGGCTTCAAACAAGTTTCTTCAACCTATTATGTCAATAAAGAATTTGAATTTGAATAGTTAAGACTTACAATATAACAGACTAGCACTTCGCCCGCGACTATTCGCAAAAATTGTGATAGCTCGGCTAATATGCATGATATAAATATAATTTATAGCCTACAGCACCCACGAATAATGTATCTTTCCATCAGTGTTTTTTTTTTTTTAGAATTGGGTCATTAGTTCCGAAGATTACCCCCTACATACTAACTTACAAACAAATGTTACCTCTTTTTATAATATTAGTGAAAGTGCAAAGGCGACGCTAACCCACAATGGGTTTAAAAGAAAAATATTGTTAAAAAAATCAACTAAAGATTTGATTCAAATGGTGATCGTCTCACTTCTTACGCCGATCACAAACTAAAAAGTGTGACAATAACGTGCATATGCAAATAACAGAGAAAGTACAAAATGAGTACGCGAGCATCAGCATGTGTTCGTAACGGCTAAGTGCCATTGGAAAGGTCGAGAAGCCGAGCTCGTAAAATGCCCTTTTAGAAGACAGTAATTAGACGTGACGATGAAATAAGAGATCCTTTCAGAGAGATTCGTAGATGGAAACTTTTGCTGCATTTCTTATTTTATTTTTGAGTTTTTGTATGGGATAAAGGAGTTAAAATTCCATGTACAATTTTTGATCTGAAGTTCTGTAATGTTTTGGAGGTGTAACTGCTGTTATCTTAAGTGTATTTTGGTGTACAGCAAGGAGTAGTCCTGTTCCTATCAATAAGCATAGCAGGATCTATTATACCTAGCCTCATGATTATTAGAACAACGCTACCTTTTTTTTTTCGGATGGAAAATCATCACATGACTCTTCCCGCTCTGGGATGAGCAGGAGGGAGTGTCAGACTTTTACTGACTAAAACCCATCCATGTTCGTTCATCGCCCTTTGTGTTCCGGGGCCACGGTATCTCTTAAGAATAGTCCCGCAGCCCCGGCAGGCATCGCTACCTAACTTTTCATTTTATGTGTGGATTAACACGGCGAAAATAGTGCCTTTTTTGTTTCCTTTCAATATCCTGGATTCCTCAAGTCTTCCGCAAGTTTTCAAGAAAAAGCTCGTCCTCCATCTTCCCATGAATGTGATAAGTAAAGCTATTAAGATAAGTACCGTCGTTTTTTCTCCTAATTAAAGTCGTTACAGGTAACGAGACACTTTAACATTCTCTGGAAGCTGAATGTTACTTGTTAGTGTTATTTCTTCGGCATTTCTTTGGAGTCATCCTAGTTTCCTTTGTCGTATAGAAACGTCTATTTGTTGACTCTTAATGAAGTCGATACTGCGAAGATTGATCGGTGTTCAATGTCGTATTTTGGGACTTAGGTCGCTGAGATTTTCTTCTGTTTTTACATCTTCACATTCTTTCTTCAGAATCCTATTTATGTTACGCCCTTTCAATCAAGATCCGAGTGTATTACGCAACAATGCCATTGGTTAATTATTGTGAGGACCAGAGACCAGTTGATTGATATGAGATATCAATAGCTCATTCGCTAACGTGAGTACTACATATTTTCTTGTGCGATTACCAAAATTGATTGTTACTTTATAAACGGCAAATTTATTCTTTTGATATACAATATATGATGATTATAGCTGACTAGCATTACCAATTCTTGTATAGTTCGTGCTGATATGAAAGACGAAATTATTACTTATTTTCTACTACAGATATATGTATATACTTTTATCTCGCTGTATACCCTGTACAGTGTACTTAGAAACAAAACCCTTATTTCAGTACATAATATCAGATACGATCCCTTGTGGTAGAAATAACGGCCTTGTGTAAATAGACCCTGGTCATAAACTTATATAATATTCATTTATATTATGTACTGGAGATATTTTGTTATTTAATTTCGGCTCCTCTGTTGGTATTACCACCCGAGTTCGTAAGTTAAACATAATTTAGGGTTCCGATGTAAGTTATGTAATACTAGGCGCCTGAAATTATTTCGGTGAAGAGAAAAGGTGTCTTATTAACTTATTATACTGAAAAAGAAAGATAAACGATCACTACTTTTGCGGAGTGCGTGTAGGCGATTATAGATCACGTAATATTTTGTCTGGCTGCAAATATTCCATACTAAGGGTTTCACAGCTGCTTTTACTGTTCTAATAGCGCTTGAGATCTTCTGGGGTATGGTTCAAATCTTATCGGGTATTATTAACTGACGTTCTAAAGCTCTCGTCCATAAACGACTATTTAGTCTGTCTCATATACAAAAACTTTTTTACAAATATCTCCTTTCAGCAATAAAGGAACTCGATGGACAAGCGGGTCACAAGGTTATTTACCATAGTATTCTATTTTATAGCGAGTCTATTATCTGCAGAATTTAAATGTCCCCGTTATCTCCGAACAAAGCGTTCCCGGATATTTTTTGCTCGCAAAATAACTGCTTTAACGTCATATTCCGGCTGATAAATGATATTAGCTAAAACCCTTTTACAAAGGGCCTTAAAATGACAAAGTTTGTGTACAATCCACTTCACGGATATTAGGCAGAATATTCCGTAAATAGCTTTACTTTAGGCCGTATCACACATTACAGGGGCGCTTCAGACGTTCAGACAAACGATACACGTGTTCAGACTAACATAATCATGTTTCACGTTTATGTCACGTCTTTAAACTAAAATATTAAAACCATTATTACTCTCTTTTAAGATAATATTGAGGGCAGAAGAACCATTCTTTGTAAAGCATTTCGTTTGATGAAGAGATACAAACAAAACATGAAGAGATTATTGCCAATACAAAGAGACACTCTATCAACGATAAGAATGAGGAAAAAGTCAAAGACGTATAGGATTGACATAAGCCAGGCTGAAAAAGTTTTGTCAAGTCATTGTCAGTTGAAAGTCATTGAGGAAAGAAACGATAGAAAAACGATTGCCAGTAGTCTAGGTCATCTTGTCAGACTTGCTGAAGATATAAGAGTTGATAGAAAAGTTCAAACTGATCGTCGACTAGGAAAAATTCAGAAGAATCAATAAATCAATAAATATCACGAACACGGACAACATGACAAATTATTTGATGTGAATACGGTAGACTTAAGCGATGGCAAACCAACCCAAATCTTTAAATCTGTGACTTAAGAAAACACGTTAAAAGCCGTTGGTGGCTGTCATTTGTAGATCTTTGAGAGTAGTTACAAGTTGTCAGTGGCCCGAAAGTCTGACAACCAGTCTTACATAGGGGATTATTACCCAGTACTAACTGGGCTGTGGAGGTCAGATAGGCAGTCGCTCCATGTATCCATTTGCATCCGGATAGACTGGAAGCCGAACCCGACATAGTTGGGAAATAGCTAGGCAAATGATGACTTAGAAGAGAAACCATAGTTTTGTCCAAAGAGTTTTTTTATAGATTACTAGCGGCAATACGGAATACCAAACAATCATCATTCTTTGTACAAAGGCCATAAAAACACTTACTCACACAGTAAAATAACAAATTCTTTATCAACTAATCCTTCTGACAATCCTATTTCATGTCCAACATAATCCTGAAGAAAAAAACTGTTCACAAAGAAGGGTGGCTCCATTTCATTGCCTTCTTCGGACTATTTATAACAGAATTGTGTACTAAAACTGAATGTTTACAGTCAACGACTGTTACCACGTTTGACGGTCGCGGTCGATTGCGACAAAAAATATTTGTAGGGCTGCTTGTGTGGCCGTTCAAGTAAGTTGTGGATATGAGGGTAGTTGGAATAGTTGTATTTCATGGGCAATTGTTACTGTGGGTGTCAGTGATGATTTGCGTAGATAGGGGGTTTGGGTCAAATACATTTTGAACTTTTTGCCATCAAAATCAATACGCTAAGAAGAAGACGAAGATTACTATACAACCTCTTACGTTTTTTTAACTCGACTTCGTTTTCTCTCAGAACGAAATTGATAAGAAGGAACACAAAATAAAACGTTTGTAGGTCGCCATCAACACTTAAAGCAAAATATAACGAAAATTAAATCCACAAAATTATTCAACAACGTCGAGAAATCCAATATAATTCTAATTTTCCGTCCGAGATAATTTATAATGTAACAAATTATTTCGTTGGTGACAGCCCTGCCTCGCCCTGAAGCACCCATCGCGATGTAATAAGTAGGGACATCCTCCCACTACAGTAACCGTGCCCATAAGAATTTAAATTTAATGCTAAACGCTTTTAGAAATATCCCAAACTTGATTGTGCGCAATCATTTTATGTACGCAAAAACCTACTTAAGAATGAGTGAAAGAAGTATGTAAATTGTTTGATCCCGTAACAATTGCTCTAATAAAGGTCTGTCGCGAAATTTCATTTCATTTTATAAAAGGTGGAGGAATGTTAATTTGGATTGCATTGGAATCGATAAACGCCTTGGAGAGACTTTCGTTTATAAACAAGAGAAAAGCGAAGAATACAGCTTTCTGTATACATTTCAAACTGTACTTAGATAACTAACGATGGCGCAAATAATTATTTTCCCACACACCTATTTTCTTATGGGTCCCAAGACACTGCCTGTGACACACCATAAATCGTAGTTCCAATTTCAGTTGATTACTATTGTGGTCCTCAGATAATAGTGCCTAGATAGCACAATCTTGGGTATGTCTGAGCTAATAATGAATATTACGCTTGGAGTAGAGAGAATAGACTAATATAGACAAGCGCAAATTGGTGTGTATGTTTGTCAAACGCTAACTAAAGGTCAACCTATATGTAGATGTACTGAACAACAGTAGTAATAGTATTTTTTTACACAACAACCCCGATGCGATTCGCTACGAGTAAACAACGAGTATCCGCTCCTGAAACTCGATATAGACTACGTTTGTGTACATAGTGTGTCTATAAATGTTTCACACTGTCGTGAGTGCTGTTACGAGTACAAATCACATGCACAAACATGAGAGGAAATACTTTCCGTTCGACATCGCTACGCATCGTATTAATATACATAACGTAACTTCACGGTCCTCATGCCTGAAATATTCATACGAGTAAGTCAAATAAGATTTTGTTTGACTAAAGGTCTTTTAGGCTATAAGAGTAAGAGGAATAAAACCAAAAAAAACGATGTATGGACTGTGTGAATGATGATTTTCTATAAAAAGGGATCACTTCTGAGATAAGGACTAATAGACCATTATTAGATAAGTATAGACGAAGGCGACATGCTAGCAGGCTAATTGCGATGCGGGCAGGAGAATGATGACGCATAAAAGATTTGATGTTGTGGCTGCCTTTCATCTTAAAACGAATGAAGTTGTTTTGATAGAAGGCAAACCCTTTTCTTCTGGAGATAATCTATACTTATTGTAATTATTGAGCTACCTCCGTAGATGGGATTTGTTGCCCACAGGCCATAGAGCAAACAAACGTGATGCAATGATACCTATTAAAGTAATTACCATAAAACGGACTCGGTGTGGTTATCTGATAAACCGCAGTATTTTACATTAATAGTCATGAGGATGTACATTGTACCTACATGTTATTAAAATATGTTGTATGTACATACATACCTTGATTCTAGGGTACCTTTCCTCAAAACATTTTCCTCTTTCGTGAAAAACCGGAATGAGCTATGCTTTGTCTTATTGGTAGCAATAACAGAGAATACTCTGAACAAATAAAACCTAGAAAATATTTCGTACAATCTGAAGATAAAACACAGGCTTGGGACTACTAACCCGCAGCGTTAGAGGAAATACGAATTTTCGTCCATTCGCGGTAATTGAGCTCTTAACCCTGAAAACAGACACTTCTGCGTTACCATTAAGATTGTCATATAGATAGCTTATACATGCGTAATACGTTAATATCAGCGTGACAGACATTTATTGCGACATTCCCTCTTCAAGTGACAAGAGGAAGAAAATTAGTGTCAAACATTAGTTACAATTTGTGTGGCAATTTGTTGACAAAGATCTTGATGGAGATCGCTGCGGATTTTACAGTTCTGCGTTTTCGGGCGTAATGAGGGTATTTGATTAATGTTTCTGTTGGTGAATTCAATACTGGAAATTGTGGTGTTAATTCTGGTCACGATGCCCTTAACGCCTGTCAGTTAAATCAGCACCGCTCTCCAAAGATACTGGCTTTACAAGTCTCGTTTAATGTGGAGTGCGGAAATGGGGAAGAGTGGAATAGAGGCCCGTTGCCACTCAGCACACTTCGTTTACAAACATAAGTGTTCGAACATTTTGCTGGTTGCTTCCGCTGCCTATCGGAATTACAGCCTTTCTCATGGTCCTTGCGTATAAAGCTATTGATGTTCAAACAGCGTTTATTAAAACACTAAGCGTGGTATGAATTTTTAAATCAATAGCTGATGTAAGGTTATACGGAACCAAACCTAAAAATAATGCATGGATATTGATCAAGAATACAGAAGCAGCTAGACTATCTAGCACTATTCTTAGGGGAGAACCGTCTAAGAAGGGGCGAAATCAATGACAAGTTGTGCTCATAAATCCAATGTCTTTATTACCTTTATATTTCATCCGTTTGGAAAGAAAAGACCAATCCGAGAACAATAAGAAATTATAAGGACTGTAATATATGTCTGGTTCGCTGAATCATTGTATATTTATGATCAATTACAATTCCATTATTTCCGATAATGTAGAAGGAAAATGTTTCATTAGGAAACTTATTTTAGATGTTCTTGTCGCTCCGTCTGAAATTTTCATTTTACTTCATTTAATATTCTACACTCAAAAAATCAAAGGACGGTGGGGTCAGCTGGAAGTAAGCACGTTGTTGTACATATATGTACGACGGCTCAGACCTTTTTAAAGGACTTCACCAATAAGGTCAACGCGTGACCTTCAGTGGCGTCCCCTCCTGACATTTCCGACCTCCGAGCAATAAATTCCGTGGATGAATCGCCATTAATCATCCATTCTACATCCAATAAACCATCATCATTCATTCTGTCTGCATGATCATCAAAATTATCCATACTAATATTTATAAATGCCAAAGTAACTTTGTATGTTTGTCTGTTACCTTTTCACGCCTGAACTACTGCACCGATCGTTATGAAATTTGACAGATAGGCAGTCTGGGACCTACAGAAGGACATTAGCTAAATTTCTTTCTAGATCGCAGACGAATTCGCGGGCATGAACTAGTTGTCCATAATTTCGCTACGAGTACATACTAGAGCCATTAGAAATTACTAGCCACAACAAAGTTGACTCTCCTCCCCTCTCATCCTCTCTTGCCCTTATCTCAATTTATTTGAGGGTTGGCGCAGCATACCTTCTTGTTCCAAACTTCTCTATTACTTACTCGTCATTTTAACAGTCACCTCCTTTCTAACCAAGAAATAACTGACCATCACCTAGTCTAAATAAAACCTATTTTCAATAAACACGGCTGCCCTTCGTGCGTTGGATGTATTCACATGAGAGAGCTTTAAATGTTATTTTTTAGTTCTTTTTTAAACAACTGTACGTCAAAGGCATTGGTTGTACAAATGTATACATAGAAACTTTGTCAGACTGTGAACAACTTGTAATGTTTTGTCTAATCAATATAGTTTTCTTTCATTCATTGTAAATGTTACCTTATTTTTTAAATTGGCTTTTCGTACATGGGCTTAGTTTTACGTCATTACTACATTGATGTTCATTGTACTCGTAGGTACCTTTCAATGGAAGTAATCAGTTCCTATAATTCACTTTTAAATTACGTATGCGAATTACAAACCAGTTCTACGAGTAATGATCATGTAAGGCAAAGGTATTCGAATTAAATGCTTGGAATACGTATAGCCACAAACAAGGATGTGTTTACTACAAATGGCAGACCGGTTTGAGATCGAATCGGAGAACAAGAGGATGATTCCTTAGTTGTGATTAGCGTTAGCTACTGACACAGAGAGAGTATAAAAAGGTAGCGGGAGGCCCAAGACTGGAAAACGTGATGCGCAAACGAATAGATCTACACTCAACTTCGAGTGAGAAAAGAGAAAGAGCTAAAGAGACAGAAGAGACACCAAAGAAATTTGAAAGATGTTGAATAATTAGCCGATAATATCCTCACTGCTGGGACTTAAGGTTCCTCTCTAAGTAAAGACTGTAGTGTAGATAGTGCCATAAGCACCGATGAAATTAAATAAACATACCTTAATTTAAATTAATGAATGCCATTAGGTAGTTATGAATATAAACGTTCCATTGGTTACAATGAGTGCACCGGCCAGTGATGTACTCGGATAAAGTGGACAATGGGGTCAAAATGGCGCATATTAACGATGTAGGTAATATTTTGTATTAAGGTGGATGCACAAGGGTAGCCCGCGAAATTTAAATTTTCTTGTGTTTATTGCAATTTGCAGGTCAGTGTCAGGTTGTATGTTGATGAAAATATGAATCGCGCCAGTAACACGTATGGAGTTACAGAATTATAATCATTCAAATCATCAACGCAGCTCTCCAAGTTCATATAATCACATTCAATAGCTATTTTATGAAAAAGTCACTTTTTGAGATTATATGAACTTGGAGAGCTGTATTGATGATTTGAATGATTATAATTCTGTAACTCCATACGTGTTACTGGCGCGATTCATATTTTCATCAACATACAACTTGACACTGACCTGCAAATTGCAATAAACTTGAGAAAATTTAAATTTCGCGGGCTACCCTTGCGCTTCCACCTTAAGTAATAAAATTACATGACTATCAATCCCACCCATTCAAAATTGACGAAGTTTTATTCATTCTCATGATTTTATAGGATTCAGTAAAAACAGAGGGTTCGTACTGCTTGCCAAATTGCTAATAACAGCACACTATGACAGTGCAGTGGGCCAATTTGGATGGACTTCAAGTTTTAACCATTTGTAGTTCAAGTCCGTAATTTTCGTTCGTAATTTTCTAAGTGGCTGACTTTGGACCTTCCCAAGATTTCTGCCAAAGTACACAGACACAAAATTTTTATTTCTCTATTTTATACCATAATCTGGTGACCGAAAAATTGAGATGAGATCGCGGCAAGCCACGATGAAGATGACGGGACGAACTGGACAGGTTCCATAAGATCTAGAAGGAGGAAGCGCGGGTTCGAGAACCCGCGCTCCCTCCTAAAGAGCTCCCTCCACATCTCTCGAGATGTGGAGGGAGCTCTTTGTCCAGGAGTGGGACAGAGCAGACCAGGAAAAAAAATCTAAATCGCCAGGCGACAGGCCTTTCTGGCAGCATTCCTCACGGCTTTCATACTGAGTATCCTTTTCAGCGCAACTTTCTGTAAATTATGTTGACAACCGAAAGCTCTAAGACATCTCGTAAGATATTTGAGACATTTTGAACACTGGCAATTTCCAGACGCGTATCTTTCCTTCTAATCAACATTACATTCTGTAAATTTCAGAGACCAACTTCACCAAAAACGAGTTATTACAATATAAACTTAACTTCTAATTTCCAAAGTCTTTCAAAGTTCAGGGGTGTTACACACAAATTGTTCGGGTAGACATATTACATATTGTACTGTACTGTGTACTGTTTATTTTATTTTGTTATTCATGTAAAATTTATTTATTTATGCTGTTTTGGCTTCCGTACGTTTTTTCACGGGTGACCACTGAAAACCAGCGCTGTGCTGTGGGTCCCCCATAGCACAGCATCATGCTGGGTGGTAACCTGCTTGTCGCAGTCACGACGTGCAAGCTACGAACGTCTTTTTTTTTAATGCTTTGTATGTTTATTGTTATTTTTTTTTGTGTTTTTATCATTTTGTATGATGCACGTCATGTCCCTGCGACAAATAAATATATTTTCTTTCTTTCTTTCTATATTCGATTCGGCAAAACTGAACTGGGGGAATAAATAAAATTAAATGGACTTTGTGGTCATAACCATAAAGACCATTTTAAGAATTTTAAATTTTTAACGTGATTCATATTATGATTCTGATAAAGCAGCCACTTTAGGGCCCCAGAACTGTTGTTACTTATCGAAAGGCAAAAGGCGCGAAAGGCGACCAGCAACAGTTACTACACAAATTGGGCTTTCTTTCAGCATGTGGCGATTTGGCGATCAGCATCTACTCTAGCTGAATATTTTTTGGGTCGGCTCAGCACAATCCGAGCTTAAACTGAGTCTTTCTCATACATCATCATCAGCCTGGCCTTTTCCCAACTATGTTGGGGTCGGCTTCCAGTCTTACCAGATGCAATTGAGAGCCCGTATTTTACATGAAGTGACTGCGTATGTGACCTCATAACAATATCAAAAGTTATTTAGTCAAATGATGCTGATAATCAGGACTTTTTGAACATCAAAGTTAACAAGAGACAGTCCCCCAAAACCCTTCGACACCTCCTAGTATTTAGGTTAGGAAGAAGTGGCGGAACAGACTCTCCAGCAACACATCAATCTGCTAGAAGAACCAGATTCAATACAATACAATAGTGTGAAAGATAACCCAGTTAGTACTAGGTAATACGACACCTCTTGGTAAGACTGGTTGTCAGACTTTCGAGCCACACCGACCGACACCGAAACTGACATCCGGGTCAGCTTAAGGTGGATGCGCAAGGGTAGCTTGCGAATTTTTTTTTTTACGTTTGTTGCAATTTGCAGGTCACTGTCAGGTTGTATGTTGATGAAAATATGAATCGCGTCAGTAACACGTATGGAGTTACAGAATTATAATTATTCAAATCATCAATACAACCCTCCAAGTTCATTTAACCCCATTGAGCGACTTTTTCATGAAATAGCTATTGAATGGGGTTAAGGAACTTGAAGGGCTGTATTGATGATTTCGCGGGCTACCCTTGCGCTTCCACCTTAATGTGCATTTCAAGACACGGAGAAAGCTTGGGATGTAATGTATGGTCACCCATCCATAGACCAACCCTGGCAAGCGCTGCTGAACCTTGAAGATCGAACTGTGAGGCTACTATACGGTGCCATACTGAAGCATGAAGCACCTCAGGCAGACAAACTAATAATAAAGTGTAACCCTAGACTCAATATCAGGTCGATTCTCAAGTCCGCGTACTTTGGCATTGAACGTGAGCCACATAGCAATAAGCGTCGGTTTTCCTACAATACCCACTGAGAAAATAAATGTTCCGTTCAAGTATTAAGTTTAAGGAACTCGTGCGACCTTGCCGGGCATTTTATGGTAAATTCACAGTCCAACAAGGGTTTTAATGAAGCTTGGAAAGAAAAAGGCTGTTTTGGAAAAGGTTTTGGGCTGTGAAAGCTTTTAGAGAATAGTTTCAGTATAATTGGGCGATTGAAAAACACTTTAATCTAACCAGAACCCTATTGCGTTATGCCGACCATACACCATGCCTCCTATCGTCCAATCGGCATGATGTTGCAGGTTTGATCCAATCTGCAGTTCGTTACGGTCAGTTTAAACTGTCCAATCGGCAGCGACGTTCAGTTGAAGCGTTGGCGTCACCAATGACAGACGACGATGTTTTAGCCGTTTTGGGCATCATGGGAGCCGTCGTGATAAAGAAACAAGAAAAAAGCAGAGTGGTGCAAATAGTGGTTAATGAAAAGAAATCTTGACTCTACTGAACTGACGACCGCCGACCGCCTTATACGCTCCAATCGGCATGATCAAGCCAAAAGAATTGAATCTTGACTGTGCCGTCAAGTATAACTGTCGTGCTAATCAACGCCCACGCACGGTCAGTTCTAAGTGATCCAATCGACAGCGTGATGCCGATTGGACGATAGGAAGCATGGTGTATGGCCGGCATTACACATTATAACATATCTGAAGGAAGAAACTGCGTATCCATCTATACTATCTTTACATAGTATAAAACAAAGTCGCTGACAAACAGCCCGCTGTTTGTATGCTTAGATCTTTTAAACTACGCAACGGATTTTAATGCAGTTTTCAGCAATAGATAGATAGTGATTCAAGAGGAAGGTTTATATGTATATTGCACCCGTGCGAACCAGGTCGCTAGTAATAGCATTATAAAGATGTAAAATTTGTGTGTACGTTTGTGTAGGGAATTAGGGAAAGAATTTTCGGAATCGGATCAGTAGTTCCAAAGAGGTAATCTTTGGAACTACTGAACCGATTCCGAAAATTCTTTCACTAATGGGAAGCTACGTTATCCCCGAGTGTCATAGGCTAGGCATTTTAAACGTTCCGGTGGATTAATTTCCGTACAAAACGAAAGCGACGCCGCGAGCAAAAGCTAGTTCCTGCATATGTTTTAAATATAAATTACCTCAATTGCAATGAATGTTGTTGAACTGTGAAAACGAATGGTATCGCCATGCTACTTTGCTAGCGTGATCCGCAATAACCCCGAAGGAATCTTTACCGGAGCAGGCAAGGACCTAAAGTATCTTCAAACGGAAAGGCTGACATTCTTGAGGTTAATAAACTTATTTTATTTTGAGGTGAATAATAATTAACAGTCGAGAAGTCTTAAGGATGATTTCCACCAAACGGCTTGCATCGCATCGGATCAGAAAGGATACGAACGGATGCGGCGACCGCCGATCACGTCCGGCAGGTTGTCGACGCATACGATCTGCTACGTACCGTCGCTTGCGAACGTAACCGTTTCTGCGGCTATTTGAATAGTTTCATTCCTACCGTGTTGACGTGTTCTAATTATTAAAAGGATCCGATCGTATACGGCGACAGGCGAACGGAGCCGATCGCGCGTCGCAGCATACTTTCGGCTACGATTGCGTGTCGCGGAAGACGCCTGCGGTCAAGCTGCTGACCGCGGCTTGATAATATAGACTTTAAATACCGTGTACATGATTTAATTTCGTTAAAAGATTGTAAGATCCAGATCCGATGTGATGCGAGCCGTTTGGTGGAAATAATTCTTTTACACTTTAACACATCGTTTGATTTCCCAGAAGAATCAGGTAGAATGACCTACTTTCTACTACATCCATATTTACCCACGCCAGTTATATTAATTTAATGTGTATCTATTAAGTTTCACGTAATAGGTGGCGAGCCTACTGCCATCAACCGGTCACAAATATGTGAGTGCTACATGAGAATTTCTGACGGAGAAACCCAATAAAAGTTTTTCCGACCAGGGAATCGTACCCTCTCATGCTCAGCAGTCGCGCTTGCCACCACTAGACCAACGAGGCAGTTATGTTTAAGGCGCGGACTGACTGCGATTTTAATCGCAACTAGACCGCGTAAGCTATTGTCACCACTATGGAGCGTGAATAAGGTTGAAAATAATTTGTATTTGTGTTAACGAACTAAGCTGCGAATGGCATTAATTATTTTACAATTTATTTTTGTGCCGCAACTTCCCAATTTTTTATCGGAAATATCAAACTAATATTTATTATTCTGTTCTCTGTCCACTGTATTTTTTGCGTTAGATATTTTCATTTCATTACGTCATACTCGACTATTTAAGAAACCAGTTTTTTGGAGTATTGAGGTAACCCCGCGCCTCGGTGCGCACGTTAAGCCGTTGGTCCTGCGCATAATCTCTCTCCGGTCTTATCGGATTGCCGTCCCATCGGACTATGAGAGTAAAAGGTACAGAGAGTGCACCTGTGTCAGCGCATACACTTGTGCATATAATATCCCCCACGCCGATGGCTAATCACCGCTAAGATTGGCCGCCGTCACAGAAAAACGGTCAGGAGGACTATAGATAATAGTGGGCTAGCCAATGAGGGCTATCGTTATACTTTACAGTACCAATAACATCATAAAACGTTTATTTTATTACGTACTAGCGACCCGCCCCGGCTTCGCACGGGTGCAATGTTGTACATATATATTCCTTCCTCTTGAATCACTCTATCTATTAAAAAAACCGCATCCAAATCCGGTGCGTAGTTTTAAAGATCTAAGCATACATAGGGACAGACGGACAGCGGGAAGCAACTTTGTTTTATACTGTGTAGTGAAAACAACATAGTGTAAAGTTCAGATACATTTATTTACAATATTCTCCCTAAAATTAGCAAGCATGAAACATTTAAAAATCAATTTACCTCCAAGTACTAACAAATAAGATCCTAAGTTGCTACTTAAAAACTTCAAGTCTTATTAATCAGGAATAGCTCAATCTAGACAAAATCGTGAATATTAATAAAAATACACGTAAAGCGTAAACTTTCCAGGGTTGCGGGACTGTTCGAAAGAGATACCGCGGCCCTGGAACACAAAGGGCAAAGGAAGGAACATGGATGGGTTTTAGTCAGTAGAAGTCTGACACTCTCTCCTGCTCAGCCCAGAGCGGGAGGGGTTATTTGATGATTTCCCATCGGTAAAAAAAAAAAAGCGTAAACTTTCATGACATCTGACATTTCGGTGACCTCGTGTTACACTAGCGCCTCTAGCGGCGAATTTACACGCGATAGCCCCCATTGCCATCAGCCGGTCACAAATCCAGACACAGGGCTTTAGCAATCTTTTAAACTGAAAACAAACACGCAAAGGCTGTCTTTATTACTCTGTATACGCGCAAGAGAGAGAAGAGAAAGTATGAACCGAGTTAAATGAAAAATACTTCAGACCGCCTTTGAAGAATGTCGGTAATAGAAATGTAATTCATAAGAATTCCTTGGATTACACGTGTTTTGTGTTATTGCCTATTGAAGTTTTATTGTGAGACATTACTTGGGATTCCTGAAGGGAACGGCAGGGGTGGGCTTTGCTTCCACAATTTAATACTCACGCTTCTTTGTAGAGGCTGTAGATTCCAGTCTTTTTTTACGTTGGAAAAATGCACTATGCTTTCGTGTAGCTAGATTTTATAATTACTTTTTCTTGGACTTTGCTAATAAATGCATTCTTCAAAGCAAGAGTGAACAGGCATCTTCTGGGCACGCTCGTTCCATCATAGACCTCATCTATCGCTTTCCATCACGCGTGGTCGAGGTCAAGAGCAGGCGCATTTAGAAACAAAAATAAATAAAAAATAGAGCAAGTACGAAGGGTGGCATTTTAGAGATAGGATGTTAAAAGGCAGGTACCGTAACCGTTGTAGTGTAGCCACAGGAAAACATTCTTAGGTGTTCTTACCAGCCCTACTGTTGTTGTTGATGTTGCTGTACTGGCAACACAACATTTAGTTTATGATCAATATAATTATCAGTTATGTCACTAATGTCATTAACGTCACTGTACCAAAGACAACAATAAATAAAGCACGCGTTTTTGCATCCAATCTTCTTCATTTTTAGTGTTCCGTACCCGAAGGATAACCAATGGGACCCACTAAGCCTCCGCTCTCCGGCCGTCCGTCCATCTGTCTATTATTATTATTTATTTTATTAATGGAAAGTTAACAAAAAATCTTAACTTAGGAACTATGCCCCACAAAACCGTTTTCACAGTTTGTTTGTCAGCGGGCTGTATCTCATGATAGGTAGGTAAGGTAATAGGTAAACAGTTAAATTTCAACTGTTTTCTGTTCATCTGTTCACAGAATGTGCATTTGTGTCGCCGCTGTAACAACAAATTAATAATAAAAATACATTAAAGCGGGCCCAACACTTACTGCCCCATCTCAAAATTCCTCCTCCTGTATAGAAACTTAAACTAGCTTGCACATCGACTCACTAAATGCTTGTTTACCGCTAAACATATTTAAAACATAATTCTCTCTCGGTCATCTTCAAACCATTGAGAGAAACAGAACGATATTTTAAATAGGTTCCGCATTAGGGATTCCTGGAGGACCTTAGTTTAGTCGGCGTTAGATTCCCGAAAGTCTACGAGTATATGCTTATCTGCAGTTCAACGTTCTGAAGCTCTTTATTAAGGCTTTTTCGTTCAGCACAATTGGCATCACCCTTTATCGTCATTTTCTGGGCACAACTCCAAGTTTAGATTGAATTGGAACTCAGCTAAGAAATGCTAACTGAGCACTAGGCACTAGGTTTTTTTTACATCTTGGATTAGATATTGGTTCAGACATTTCGGCGACTTTAGACAAAACATTTTGTATCCCATTCGTTACATTTTTAATGCGTCAACGTTTAATAAAAACTAGCTGTTGCTCGCCACCTTCGTTCGCGAGAATATTATTATAAAAAATCCCCATTATTATAGGCATTTCCCTTTTTAAACCGAATTTTGTTACTAATTTCAGCAGTTTTCATTTTTTTTTAAGTAAACCTTTTTTTTCTAAAATAAAAGTAGACCTATGTTAGACCTTATAACGTCAGGTATCTACCAGTAAAAGTCCCGTTAAAATCGGTCCATGAGCCGAAACAAACAGACAGACAGACAAACAGACAAAAATTGAAAAAAAAAATGTTTTTGTTATACATGCCGTATATACTTTCATATGCATTCAGTAAAAAGCTGTTATTTTGATATTACAAACAGACACTACAATTTTATTTGTTTGTAAAGATTTATTCTTTATTTCTTGCTTACGAGTAAACATCGATGTGTTTTATTATGATCTAAGTTTTTTGTATCAGTCTTGCTCCAGTTCCTAGTTTCCAGATCATTGCGTCAGTACGGTCCAACTAAGCCTGTCTACGTTTTTCCGTCCAGCGCGTAGGTTTATTAAACAAATATTCTGTATCGCTACATATTGTTATTTCGCCTTATAGGAAAGTTACCGATTTTTCATAGAACATATCTAACATAACATCTCTACATCACGTCTATAATCTATGTTAAGGCAGAGGTGTACCTATAGTATCCCATATTTCACCATTCATGTTTGTAATAAGCAGCGGGTCTATTGCCATCAACCGGGCACAATTACTGACTAATATTTGAAACTCAATAACATTTCGGCCGACCTGGGATGTCTGCCGATTAATCGATCGTCTTCAACAACTCTCTCAGGACAGCAGACAATGTATGTATTCAATTACCAAAACCGACCAACACGGCTCATTTTATTGGTCCTTTAAACTTGACACATCTGATGCTCAATTTTGTATCATCTAGGTTGTATGTGGCGTCTATAACTTCAACTTCGGCTTGGGCTATGTGTGACGTGATCTAGAAACGCGTTCAGTTTACGCTCGTAAAAGTTGTTAGCAGCTGTAAAGTGTCTTCATGGTTCGTTTCACATTAACTCACAACCCAGCATGGGGTACATCACCCAGCTTGGTATAACTCAAGTTCTTGTTAACTGTATTCCTGCGAGGTAATTGCGCAACACGCTTAAAATGGCAATGGCTTTCGTTTTGACTATTCAACAACATTCATTGGGTAATTGAGGAATTTCGATGGATTAGGATAATCTTCAAAAGCCTTCAGGAGATAGATAGAAATTGTATTACGCAATTGGGGTGTTGGTACTTTCCTCAAAAGGCAAAATGCTGCCTTGGATGGTTTTCAAGACTTTAAAAGACGCTATCATCCCATACTTAGTAGATATTAACAATGTAACATTGTGAAACCATTTTTTTTTAAAGAGTGTCCCAATTTCTTGCCTGTTCTTCTACATAGGAAATGACT
This sequence comes from Eugnorisma glareosa, assembly GCA_947578425.1. Classification (NCBI taxonomy): domain Eukaryota; kingdom Metazoa; phylum Arthropoda; class Insecta; order Lepidoptera; family Noctuidae; genus Eugnorisma; species Eugnorisma glareosa. The sequence goes on from OX387979.1 coordinate 2,700,845, forward strand.
AACCCCAACCGTGCACCTATCTTTTGACATTTAAGATATTTTTTGGCATCTTCTCAAAAATACAAAAATCATTTCATAACCTAAAAAAACAAGACGTGAAAAATTTCCACTAGAAGCATAGATCCTTCCCAAAATCATGCCCAAAGCATAAAAATCCATTAAACGTACGTCTTTTCCGATCTACATAATTTATGATAACGAATACTGGACCTCCTTTTGACAATGTATAATATCCATTGATCTTCCAATAGCATTACACGTCAAAGGACTGAACGAGGCTTTACCGGAGCCAGATTGCAAAACGTAGTTTAGCCTTCTTTTTTTATTCGGGATCAGTTCCGGCGATAGATTCCGATGGACCTTTTCTGAGAAATTATTGAAAAAAAGATTCATTTTTTTTTTTAACTTTGACGGCTATAAGAGTAGAGGAAGACCAAAGAAACAATGGATGAACTGTTTGAAGGATGATATGGCTAGAAAGGAGGTGACTGCTGAGATGACGAGTTATAGAAGTATGGAAGAAGAAGACATGCTGCGCCGACCTCAAATGAGTTGGGATTAGGGCAGGAGAGGGATGATAATGATATTGAAATAAAGATTTAAAAGCATTATTATTATATCTTTGACGACCCGAATGGCGCAGCGGTAGTGAGGCTGCCTTACGTTCTTCGGGTCCCGGTTTCGAATCCCGGTAGGAGCAAATGTTTGTGTGATGAGCATGTACATTTGTTTCCGAGTCATGGATGTTTATATGTATGATAAGTATGTATTTACAAACAAAAAAGTATCTATGTAGTATTATCAACTATCTGGTGTCCACAACACAAGCCTCGTTGCCTAGTGTGTCACCTAGATGGCGCTGTGTGTAATGTCCAGCGATATTTTTTTTATTTTTTATTTTTTTTATTGTTGAACGTAAACGTATACTGTCACTTACGGGATATCTTCAATGATTGTTCATTATTTTGAGCTCCCGATCTTTCGACGCTGTTGCAAGCGCCATGATCGCGGGTTGGCTGGAGAATGCGGGTGGATGGTGGATATCAGGAGCTTAAAATAATGAGCAATCACGGAAGATATCCCATAAGTGACAGTTTAAGATTAGTTGTAAACCGTGAAAGCTTAAAATAGTCTTAGTTATGGAACGTTTTTATGAATGGCTGTAATTTTGGAAGCCTATACTTCATTATAGAAATGAGAGCTTGAAGACCAACCGATTCGCCGGATTCACCATCATCATCTCTGCCTAGCTTTTCCCCAACTATATTTGGTTCGGCTTATAGGTTAACAGGCAAATTACCAGTATTTTACGACCTCCACAACTTACGGCTGTTTTCAATAACTTACTAACAGTTAATGGAACGTTGCTATCTCAGATAAACAGTTAAAGAAAGATAAACAATCAACCCTCCGAAAGACAAAGAAGTGACGTGGATAGGATATTCATGTCAATTCATTGCTAACTTTGTTTATAGAAACACCGATAGCTACTAGAGTAGAATATTAACTAACCGTTTTAGGTAAGTTGTAGAAAACGGCCGTTAATCATTACGATATTTGTTAAGACTGATTTACCGGATTATAGCTTAGAATTTCTGGGAAATATAAAGATGATTTTGGTTATGCACATTGGAAAACCAAAACTATAATCATAAAAGTTGACGATTAGTAAGGAGGGTTTAGTATGTAAGTAAGATTTGAATGACCTGTTCAAACTTTCCACAATCAAGAGGAAAACTATTGGATTCATCATCATCTGCCAGAATTCTTCTTTTTAACCTACGCTGCTCAGACTTGGTCGCTCACTGAGTCTCAGAAGTTCCGCCTTGAAGTTTGCCAAAGGGTAGTGGAACGCAGCATTCTGGGTGTCAAAAGACAAGACAGGGTTCGAAACACCACGCTGCGTTCCAAAACGGGCGTAGTGAACGTTGGCAAGAAGGCTGCTAATGGGATTGGGCGGGTCACGTCAGCCGCATGCACGATGACCGCTAGGCAAGTTGACGGAAGACGGACGGCGCCGCCGAGACCGGCCCAGAAAGATGTGCCGAGACGATTTGGACGCGTACCGCGAGGGTTGGTCCGAGGTAGCACGGGAACAGAGCACATGGAAAGAATTGGGAGAGGTCTTTGCCCAGCAGTGGGACAGTACAGGATAATAAAATAACAAAAAAACCTTTTTGACTCAGCCTCAGCATAATTCAGTGCCGCAAAACTTCGTCATAAGATTGAATAGACTTTCCTCCCCAAAGTTGAAACTCAACGAACTGAACAATCGATAAAACGGAAATTAGAGTACAATGGCGAAATGAAATACGGTACCAAATCCCGACCAAACTTGATTACATTTTAATTGCAGCCAACTGAAATTGATACTTCGTCTTCGTTTCGTGAACGAAGTTAAAATCCAATCGTAGACCAAATCGAATTAATAGCGGTCTGGAAACCATAATTGGTATTGAAATCTAGACTGCCTCTTTAGTCTAGTGGCCGCAACCGCGACTACTGAGCATGGGGTCCTGGTTTCGGTTCCCGGGTCGGGCAAAGTGATATTGTTTTTCAATTACTCAGTAGCAGCCGCGGAGTCTGGATTTCCACCCGGTTGATGGCAATAGACACGCCCCTATTACATGGGACTTAAACTTAACTGACGAAATGTGGGTGTACTATTAGGTACACCTCTGCTCTAACCCTTCGTGGATTATAAGCGTGATGTTATGTTATGTAGACTTCATTGAAGCTGAATATCAGGCTTTTCTACAACTTTTCTATCGTTATGCCTAACCCCGCCCTAATCCCAATTTATTTCTTCTTCCATATGATATTATTCATCATCTCAAGAGTCTTGTCCCGGTTGCGGGACTGTTCGAAAGAGATACCGCGGCCCTGGAACACAAAGGGCAAAGGAAGGAACATGGATGGGTTTTAGTCAGTAGAAGTCTGACACTCCCTCCTGCTCAGCCCAGAGCGGGAGGGGTTATTTGATGATTTCCCATCGGTAAAAAAAAAAGAAAAAAAAAAGAGTCTTGTCCCCTTTCTAACCATGTCATCTATCACACAGTCCATCCATCGTTTCTTTTCTGTTCCTCTACTTTAACAGCCTCTACTAAAAGAGTGATAAACCAATGTCTGGCTGGAGGATAGACAACCACCTCGATGAGCCAATAATAGCTTATATCCTTTTTTTAATATTAAATGAGTCTACTACAGAAATGAGGTCGACGATAGAACGAGCTAACCCTAAAGAAGCCTATTAACTCGCGACTTAATTTGATTGGGGTCATATGAATTTGGAAAAACGGACGCAGGGAGGGCATTGCACGCCTTGGCTGTGCCCATAACAAAAGATGTAGCAAAGCGCTTCGTGCGAATGTGTGGAACCAATGGAAGAAACGAGATGGTGGAATCCTTTCAGCTGATGAGGGCGCATACTTCATTTTATAATAGCAATCAATTTAGCTGAAACTAGAACTCATTGATAAGGACCCAATGGATAAGAATTGCTAGAAACGAGGACCGGTAACACAACACTATATTATGCATTAACATACGATTTAGTTTTGCCTGGATAGACAGGTCTAAGTGCCAAATTCACCAGTAAAACTGAACCCGATCGTCTCTTTTAAACTGCGTTCAAGAACTATCAGTTTAATCATTGCTATGGAAAACATTTAGAGACCTCGCGCACTACGTGGCTACGACCACGACTTTAGGGCGCAGAAGCTTCGACGAAGAAAGTTTGGCCGCAGAACCGCGCGTCCGACCAATTTTGTTCAAGATAGATCGCGCCGGTCACGCGACAAGTCGGCGGTCGTGGCCGGGTAGTGAGCGAGGTCTAAAACGTGGTTTAAATAAGCTGATCGCGTTCAGTTTAATTGGTTCAATTCACCCTGATTACTAGCAGGGTCCTTAGTAGTAGGTAGACCAGGAACAGTATTAAAATTCCGCAACAGATTAAAGACCTCATTACTAAACAGAGAACAGCCAAATCTGAAAGTGAAATCAGGGCTAAAGTCACGCCTTGGTTTAATCGAATTTAACTCAAAATTGATAAATACTGGGGGCCTAAAATGGCTGCTTTATCAGAATCATATAGGCTGACTGGTAATTAGTGGCCGATACTTAAACACGTGATTGTACTCATGATAACAAACAACTTTCCCAATGAAACATTTTTTTATACTCATTCACTTTTTACGCAATAGTTGTACGAAATTCGCCGTGCGGGTGCTCTGCCTACCCACTGTTGCACGGTAAGATAGTAATGAGATAGAACGGCGTCACGCAGCTAACAGCTGATATATCACAGGCGCGTGCGCGCGAATTTCATACGGCTATTGTGTTATTGTGATAAAAGTGAATAGGTATTAAAAAAAAAAGTTCTTTGGGAAAGTTGTTTGTTGTCATGAGTACAATCAGGTGTATAAGTATCGGTCACTAATTACTAGTCACCCTCTGTATGTATGATATACGTTAAAAATTTTAAATTCTTAAAATGGTCTTTATGGTTATGACCACAAAGTCCATTTTAAAACCCCCTGGTCTCCTATGTCCTCTTGCATTACGTCGTACCCTTTACTTTACCTAAATAGAGTGATATTTAATGTGTGAAGATTTTCCGAAGCTTGTTTTCAGAAAACAAACTAAGTATACAAACAATATTATGTGCTTTTGACAAAAGAACTTTAACACCCATAGATAAAGTTTCAATTACAGTTACAAATTCACACATTTCACGACATTTTCTCAATACAAATCAACTTACTACACTACCCTGATATACTAATAGTATCTATACTAATATTAGGTAAAATTTGTAAGTTTGTATGTAGGGGGTAATCTCTGGACCTAGTGAACCGATTTTGAAAATTCTTTCACTAATAGGAAATTTCATTATCCCTGAGATATTTACAACATTCCCGTGGGATAATTTCCGTCACTCACTTCAATTGGAAACAAGGTTTTAAGTAGGTATACAAGCACACTCCCATGCTCATTAAAACTAATTCGAATTACGTACAGAACATTATGTACTGACGTAATAACATAACTTCCTATCTATGAAACATTGTTGAACGACTATGTAAATCATTAAATATAGATCTGTGGTAGCCATCTAAAAATAACGTACACTTTTTCCCGTTGGTAACGAAGGGCTAATATTATTAGAGCAGGATGGGGGAAGCCCATGAGCATACCTATTGGATGCACGAGGACTAACTGTAATTTTGTAATTTCCTTGTTGGGTGGTATTTGTTCATTTTGATTTGCCAAGGATCTATTAGCTTAATGAGTTCTTATACATAAACTGTCACTTACGGGATATCTTCCGTGATTGTCTGTACTTTTGAGCTCCCGATATTTCGACGCTGTTGCAAGCGCCATGATCGCGGGTTGACTGGAGAATGCGGGTAGATGGAAAATAAATTGTTAGGTGCAGACAAATCTGTCTACCCTCTCTGTCTCTGTCCTATATCGGGAGCTCAAAATAAGTGATCCCGTGAGTGACAGTTTATGTGTAAGTGTAAACCGTGAATGTTTGTGTTTAATGAGTACTTTCATCGCAGATCATATTGAACATAACATAACATAACGTCTGTCATCCCCGAATGGTTAGGCAGAGGTGTACCTAATAGTACACCCACATTTCACCTGTTATGTTTGAGTCCCATGTAATAGGGGGCGAGCCTATTGCCATCAACCGGGCACAAATCCAGACTGTGTGGCTGCTAACTAAGAAATTCCTGACGGAAAAACCCAATCGCACATTGCTAGACCCGGGAATAGAATCCAGGATCACATCCACAGCAGTTGCGCTCGCGACCACTAGACCAGCGAAGCAGTCAATCAATAGTCGTTCTTTTTTTCTTTCTTTCTATATTTAAATCCAATACAATTCAATTATTACTACATTCACGGAGTTCATTCTAGCTTCCCATCGATATGATCATCATTCTACTGCAATTCTTGCATGTCTTAGATTGTTCTTCCATACTTCTTTCTATATGTATTATTGTCATCTCAGTAGTCAGTCATATGGGTCATCTATCTTCCCAATTCTGGTCAAACTTATCCTAAGTAGATATGGCATCGGGGTATACTACAAAAGTTTTAAACATCAACGACATCGAAAATTATGTTTGCTTTCAGCCAGCACCAAAATCCAGCGAAGGTCAATAAATAAAAGTCCAGGTTATCCATGCTCCTCATAAAATACAATCCAATATCGGAAACCAATCAATCTTCGGAATCAAATCAAACATTTCTTGCGAATAATTTTGTCGTCGGAGTTACAACATCTTTAAGAAGAGCTATAAATGACAGTAGGCTCTATAAAACTGAAGTGTTTGCCTGTCTACCATAACAGATATTTATGATCTTGTTGACTTACCAACGGGACAAAAGAAAAACATGGGACAAGATAAACAGTTCATCATACCAAAAAAAAACTGATATAGTCGATTCAGATTAAAGTAATTTCAGCAAGATATCTGCAGTATCATTATGCGAAAGGCATAGCTTAATCAGCCTGTACTGCAGGGCTATTGCGTATCTCTGTTGACAGTTCATAGTGATCATCACTTGTCGAGTTTTGATATACAATGACCGTTCTTGTTGATTTCAACTGAGGCTACCCGTGCAGAACTGTCATTGTATATCAAAACTCGCCAAGTGATGATCACTATGAACTGTCAACAGAGATACCCAATAGCCCTGCTGGTCCCGAAGCTGGGGCACAGACCTTCTCTCTGTCTAAGTGAGTGCCTGGATGGCCATAATCCACCATTCGAAACAGGCATGTCCTAGAAACAAAAATTCAAGCACATGGGACATGTATCAGCACTGGGCACGTACGGTGGATTACACTCCCTGTCATAATGATGCACTGGTCCCAGCAGTGGGAACATTATAGGCTGATATGCTAGGTATTCAGTATTCGAAGTTAACTTTCATCATGCTTGATTTTATGGCGTGTGCAATATGTGCCAAAACTGAAGTTGGTACGTCAGTGCGCAGGTCACACCGTCAGCTAGCGAACGTGAACGAACGAGGCGCGTTTCGACTCTTTCGTCGTTCGCGGTGTGAACTAAAGTATGAAAAGTGTGGCCTGCGCTTTGGACTGTGTTTCCAACGATGTGCGGGTATTCGTAACGAGCGATGTAACTGACACTAACCAATAACATTGCTTTTTTCGCAGTTCTAAGTTTTTTATGTGATTGGTTAGTTTTACGGACATCACTCGCTGAAGTATGCTCTGTATTTATTCTTTGTACCATCTTCTATACCATGTTTTTATGAAAATAAATTATATTCTATTCTAAGTGCTGTGTTGCAGTGGAAATGCAACCTTGCGGCGTTCCGCAATTTAATAATAACTTGTAGGCTTACAATTCTTGTGGGTGATGTTTTGTTAAATCGTCTCTTCACGAACGAAAGGTAACATTTAGTTACTGCATCGTCAGTACAAAAAAAAACTACGTGCAGATGCTTACGTATTACAAGTATGCGAACGATTAGGCTAGGCATTAGGCCTTATTCAGACGAGCACAAATCTTTCCTGTTATTATAATCTTAGTACGGAACATGACGTAAAGATAATAATAATGTTTAAAGACTTACCTATTTTTGTTTTTATATCTAAACATTGTGATATGTGTGGAAACTGGAGGATTTTCCGCCACTTCTTGCTCTTGCCCTTATTGCTATCGGAACCTCCTGAAACAAACGAAAAACGTACTAAGTATTATGAACGTAGAGTCTTGTTTTGTACAGTCGAGACCTTGAACGATACAAGGAACCAGTTTTTATGTTTATTTATCTACCTAGCCTGACAAAGTCATAAAACGAAGTCGTGCCTTAATGATGACTAAAAAGTGATGATGTTAAACATTCAGGAAGTCCTATAAAATATTTAAATCTGTCATTTTAAAAGACGGAACGAACAAAGTCACGACTTTTTTTCCCTTGGGATAGGCAGAAACTTCCGAACGCCACCTGCTAGGTACGATCTTAGTATCTTACTGTTCTTTTTAAGGAGAAGCGCCAGGGTAGGATGAGAAATTAAATTTTTCTAACGTATTTTTTTTTTAATTAAAGGATTTTGAATGACTTCTTCATGAAATAGTCATTCAATGGATTTAAATGAACTTCGAGGTTTGTATTGATTATTTTAAAGATTGTAAATATGTAAAGCGATATTTGTTACGAATAATTAGAATTGACATACAACCTGCCATTGACCAGCAATTTGCAAAAAACGTACGAAAAATTGAATTTTACGAGCTACCCTGGCGCTCCCTTGTGAAACGTTATAATTTGGCGCCAATAGCTCTCTAACTTCATGATAAAACAGTAACATTAACATGTCAATTTAAGGCTTATCAGAACCTGTTATCGACAGAGCATGATTTCATAGTTTCTCCAAAATATGACACGGCTAAAGATAAGCTTCTCCTTCCTTGATGTAAATGGCTGTCTTAATCAATACGGTTACTACTGGTACTGGCCCTGCAGTCTCGACATAGATAGCGATCGCAAAACAACCGAATTCGGTCGCAGTAATAACGATACGGATTTAAGGAAGATGCGAACCGGCCGCGACCCGCCGGGTGTTGGCTTGCACCTTAAATCCGCATCGTTGACTTTGTGACCGAATTCGGTTGTTTTGCGATCGCTATCTATGTCGAGGCTACAGGCCCTGGATTGGACATACATTTAATTAGTTTTAGACCGCTGCTTCGCCCGCCTAGAGGTCGGAAATTATTCTTCGGGAGCGTACTGGGATTTAAATTATCCAATGTCCTAATGTATGTATGTATAAGCGCGACTTTTCAAGGAAATCTGTATAGATTTTAGCGGGTGATACGGCAATGGACAGACAGGCAGGTTTCCTTACGTAAATTCAAAAATATAAAATTAATTAAAATAACTGCATCGAATGATACTTTCAATTCAATTAACACAACTAAAAACATGATTAAAAACAACTCGAAAATAATACGTCGGACACACCGATAGGACTTTCTCTAGATACACCAGTTTTATCAGCTTGATAAGTATCTCAATGTATATAAAAAGGTGTTTTAATTAATCACCGATCATTATCTATGCCGGGAGCGGTACGTTGCAACACTAACGACTTTTTTCTAATAATAAAATGAGCATATTTATGTCGCAATACTAAGTTGTTGAACTGACATAAAGATTATAGCGTTACATAACATTATATGAAGCCTGTAATCCCAGAGGGGTAAGGCAGAGGAGTAACTAGTACACCCACATTACGCCAGTTATGTTTAGGACACAGCACACATATCAAATCGGAAAGGGATCGGCACCGTATCGCCTCGCCGTCAAACAGGCGTCAACCTAACGTACGCAAGCGGATCAGTAGCTCCGATACGTCAACTCGGCTACGGCTAAGACAGGCTAGGGGACGCCGCGCTTAGGGCTCGCCGACCCCGCGCACTACTGGAATTTGCCCTGTGAATGACGGCACGTGTGTCAATAGTAGTGTGCGTAAAGGTGAACGACGAGACGTAAGCTCGGGTAAGGAGAGACGTAAGCGCGGGGACGACGAGCCGTAAGCACGCACCGCAAAGCGGTTCGTGAGCTTGTCTCAAGGCGAGGCGTTTACGTTACGATTCCGATTAGTGTGCGTTGCAGCCTAGGAGTTTCGTACAAAGAAACGGCTCGAGTTGATACGGTGCCGATCCTTTCCCGATTTGATATGTGTGCTGTGTTTTTAAGTTAGTGGCGGGACTTTCATACAGGATGATGTTAGGGTTTCTGAACAGTTTGCGTGCTTTATGGGCTTGCCGAATTGTTGGTCTTGGTTTAAGTCTCATGAAACAGAGGGAAAGTCACAAGTTCAAACTCCGTGGCTGCTACTGAGAAATTCCTGATGGGAAACCACAATAACACTTTGTTTGACCTGGGAATCGAAACTGGGATCTGGACAATAGATCAACAAGGCTGTCTGAAAATTCTTTCACTAATAGGAAGCTACATCATCCCCGAGTGACATAGGCTATATTTACAACGTGCCCGTGGGATAATTTCCGGCCTATACGCGAGCGAAGCCGCGGGCAACAGCTAGTATTTTCATATTAGGACTTTGACCAAGACAATATACACTATACATGAAATGCTGATACTTCGTCACCTTTTATTCCATGGTAATAATATTATCTAAAGGGTGTAACACGACCCTTAACGAAGCCGGAAGGTACTTGTTCTCCCCGTCATTGTGATATTTTTTTTTCTTTTAGACCATACCTGGGAACCTTCTAGTTACGGAGATATTGGGGGTCAAAGTACCAACTTTTTCACAAGTTTTTTTTTAAATAAAAGTTTTTAATGTAAGATTTTTACTTAAAACACCTCCACGACCTCCGTACTATTCAATGTATCCATCAGCACAGTGATTTAAGTGCGTCACATAGAGATTTACAGAAACTGAAAAACGTGATTTTTAACCCCAAAAAAAAGTCGTTTGCCAGCAATAATTTTTGCGTAAACTTACTTAGTTTGCTGTACATAATGCTTGGTTGACGGCTTCGTGAAGGGTCTTGTTACACCCTGTATAAATGTAAATGCGAAAGTCTGTGAGGAATTGAGGATGGAAGGATGGATGGATTTCTGTAACTCTTTCACGCAAAAACTACTGAACGGATTTAGTCAAAATTGGGCACACAGATAGTTTACAACCTGGATGAACTAACATAGGATATTTTTTATCCCAGTAGTACGATCCCGTACCACAATAACAAAACTTTACGCGAACGAAGCCACGCGCCTCAGCTAGTTACAAAATATCTATAAGACGAGCAGGTTAACAATAACACAATAGAGTATTACCTACAACATTTATACTTATCTACGTCACTAACCGAAAGAATGACTAACTACGTTGGCATACGCAAATAAATATTTACCTAATTATGATTGTATTTGAAATATTTATTACCTTTGACGTAGGTAAATAATTAGCTGTTAGTAATTTGTTGCTATCTTAATATTGTATAATCCTTGAAAGGTTAGGCAGAGGTACCACCGGGCGTCGGGGGCCACGTGGTGGCCCCCGGCCACCGTAGGCGCGGGCCTGTGGACGGTGAGCTATGGGCTAGCTCGCCGTCCGCCCGTCTTATGGCGACAGGCCGTGTCGACGGCGCGTTCGTGTTCCACGCGCGCCTCAAAGAGAGTCAGCAAACAGGAAGGGGTCCGCAAGGACCGATGCCTGCCAGGGTTGCGGGACTGTTCGAAAGAGATACCGCGGCCCTGGAACACAAAGGGCAAAGGAAGGAACATGGATGGGTTTTAGTCAGTAAAAGTCTGACACTCACTCCTGCTCAGCCCAGAGCGGGAGGGGTTATTTGAAGGCAGAGGTACCTAATCGTACACCCACATTTTTAACCGAATTCAAAAAGGAGGGGGTTCTCAATTCGTCGGAACCTTTTTATTTTTGATGTATGTTCCCCGATTACTCGAAGATGGCTGGACAGATTTGTTTTTTTTTTTTTTTTTTTTTTGAAAGGATATACTTCCCAGGTGGTCCCATGATCATCAAGTCAGGATCTGATGATGGGATCCTGGAGAAATAGAGAGAACTCTTCAAATTTTATAGGCACACTTGAAGCGACTTGGCTAGTTTTTGGAAGAGTAAGTACTTTCTCAAAGTGGTCCCATTTCAATTTAGTGAAGAGCTTCGGAGATAGGCAACGGAACTTCTCAATAAATGATAGCAAATGGACTGGGATTGCTGAAATCTCATGTCTGTCTATTGTTTACAGCAGTTCATAACATAACATCACGCCGGTACGCTGTGAAGGGGTAAGCACATGTGAACCACAAAAAAGTGAAAAATAAAAAAAACTTTTTTGCAAAAAATTAAACCGACTTCAAAAACATAAAAAAGTCGGTTTAATTTTTTGCAATACAGTTTTTTTATACCACTTATGTTTAAGTCCCATGTAATAGGGGCCAGCCTATTGCCATCAACCGGGTGCAAATACAGACTCCGTGGCTGCTACTGAGGAATTCCAGTTGGAAAAACCTTTGCCCAACCTGGGAATCGAACCCCGATCATGCTCAGCAGCCGCGCTTGTGGTCACAAGACCGTTTGAACCGAATCAGGTAGTAGTTAATCTACATAGTATTATCTAGTTACTTGATTGGAAATAAGTAAAATAATAATAAAACTATTTATTTCAAAATCACCAATGCGCAGCGTTGGAGTCTCCCCAGCTAAATGGAAGACCTAGAAAAGGTGTCTGGAGAAAACTGGATGCGGTGGATGCAGAAAACGGAGGTCACGATGTGGTGGTGTAGCTTGATAAAGGCCTATGTCCAGCTATGGACTCCGATATGTTGAGTTGATTGATTGAGGTAAATATACCTTTTAGTGCTTTGTGACCTTAATTTTGCAAGAATTCTATTTTTTTTCATTTGTTTCAGATTCTAGACATCAGAGAGTTTCTTCTCGTTCTTGTATATCGTTTATTTCAATATCTAAAGGGATAACAAGACCCTTACGAAGCCGAAGGCACTTGTTCTCCCCGTCATTGCGATATTTTTTTTGTTCTAGACCATACTTGGGAACCTTCTAGTTACGGAGATATTGCGGGTCAAAGTTCCAACTATTTCACAAGTTTTTTTTTAAATACGTGTTTTTAATGTAAGATGGCCCCCGTACTATTCAAGCCATCCATCAGCACAATGTTTTGAGGGCGTTACATTGAGTCCTACCGTAAAACGTGATTATTTATCCCAAAAAAAGTCGTTTCCCAGCAATAATGTTTGCGTAAAGTTACTTATTTTGATGTACATATTGCTTAGTTGACGGCTTCGTTAAGGGTCTTGTTACACCCTGTATAAAAAATCTGAAGAATTTCGTGTTTTTTTGTTCGTTTGAACGAACTCTGGAACCATCAGTCGGATTTTAAAATATTTTTGAGTTAGTCCAATTCTTGAGGAAAGATATACACACATCAAAAGTGTCTAGGGATCAACATATATTTTTGCAATAACTTTTCTCCTGATTGATATTAATTAAAATTTTCTTTAAGGATTCATCAAATAAAGTGTTTTCGTTTGTCACAGTAACGATAAACCAAGTCACCTTTGCATTAATAAAGAAATTTGCCATTTTCCTAATAAAGGGATTTTTGACATTTGAACCACTAACACAAAAGTTCGAAAAAAAGACTGAAATAACAGTTTTCTTTAAAATTTTATTGGGTAACTTAAACAATTAATAATCCGTGTTTCTACCGCGAACACTAACAACACAAGAACATCGGTTTGGCATACTCAAAATGAGTTCATCCAAATCACGCTGTGGAATGGCCGCCCATGTTCGTTGCAACATCAAAAAAAGGTCTTCTTGCGACTGGATACCCTCCATATTCGGCAGAGCTCTTCTCTGTAGCATATCCCATGCATGCTCAATCGGATTCAAGTCTGGCGACTGAGCAGGCCAGGGCAGGACATTGATGTTAGCTGCGGCGAGAGTCTGTCTTACAACTCTTGCGGTGTGCGGTCGTGCATTATCATGCATTAACTGAAATAAGGGACCGATTTGCACTTGTAGAGGAACGATGACGTCTGATACAATCGTCTCAGCATAAATTTGAGCGTTGAGGTTGCCTCTGATCCAAATCAACTCAGTTCTTCCGCCGATCCAAATACCCGCCCATACCATGATGGTTCCACCACTATAAGGATGGACTTCCTGGCAGGATTTTAATCGCTGTTGGCGTCCAGGGGTTCTCCAGTGTCGTATACGTCTTGTATCCGGTCTCATACCAAAACGAGACTCATCAGAAAAGCACACGAAACGCCATTGTTCTTCTGCCCAATTTCTGTGTTCAAGAGCCCATTGATATCGTATCCTACGATTGTGCATTGCTATAGGTGGTACCCGTAGCGGTCTTCGGGAATGAAGGTTCACTTCATGCAAGCGGTTTCTGACTGTTTGGTCGCTAATTAAGTTCCCTGAAGAGTGATGAAGCCTCACGGCTAACATCATGGCGGTTATTGTTGGAGCTCTTCGAGTTAAGATTTGAATGTATCGGTCTTGTCTCCGTGTGGTGCAGCGATACCGTCCTCCATGGCGCTCAGCCACGGTACCAGTGCTTCGGTAACGTGTCCAAAGTCGACTGATAACACTCTGACTTGTATTCACAGCTAAAGCCACAGTACGTTGCCGGGAACCAGCTTCTATCATTCCCACGGCTCTGAGCATTTCTTCCCTGCCTTAAATGACGTCGCCGCTCCATAATAACGTTGGTTTTAATCAGTAGTAGGGAAACAGTAGCACTAATAATGTCTTCAATGCGTTGTATGTTTTTATAGGGAAAATATTGACAGCTGATTTTCATCTTTTACTCGAATTTGATTCACAGTTCCTGATTCAAATTATGAAATGCACCAAAAAGGATCCATATAAATTTATAAAATCATAAATTTATTACAAAGCCACATCTCAATCTCAAGAAATCCACATAAAAATGCTTGATCCCTAGACACTTTTGATGTGTGTATGTATAGGCTGTGTAACATCACGCTAAGACCCTTACAGTGGCCGTGCCCGGTCCCTTTGAAAGGGAGGCAAAGCCCAATTACCACAATGAATTCAGTACACTATCAGTACAATATCTCCAAATAAGTACCTACAGATGTATTAAAAATTAGCTAGGAGAAAGTGAGAGGTCAGAAGCCAGATGCAAGCCAGCGGGTGTGAAAGAGAAAGCGTTAGCACCGGCCGAAACCCCTAAAGAAACCTAAAGAATGTTTTTTATTTTATTTTTATCTGTTGAGTTTGATTGTAAGGCAAGCCAGCTTTTCGGTTTGTATGATAGGTCCGCCACACAAAAAGAGTCACGGCAGCCGAAACCGCAGGTGCACAGCTAGTAACCAACATCTCGCCATGAATACTAACCACATAACCAGTAATCCAGCTCACCTACCTAATTACAATTTTACGATCAATAAATTAACGACCAAGTACTCAACAACGTTATTCAGCCGGTCGCGACCACGTTTACGCCTTTACGACCAAACTCGCGGTCAATGCGCACTCTTCAAACGGCTTAATTTACGGGCAAATTGAAATATATACGCAGTTTAAAATAAACATTTCTGTTACGTTTTTGGATGAGCGTGTCTTCATTTAGTGAGTTTCGGGGATTCGCGCGATTGCTCACCGTCTGCAATTAACGATACTGCTGCGAACGTATGATCTTTGAGATAACACAGAGTAAATGCTTGTCTTGTAATAGTTACGTTTCAGTTATTGCATTTTAATGTTTTTAATTTTCTGATATTTTCGTGTAACTTAACTTTGACGTGATATTCTTCTCCTAATTCTTCATCGCATGGTTAGTTTCAGAGTTTTTATGCCGCCCATGGGCCTCTGACTTGGCTTTACATGCCGTCGAGAAATATCTCTCAGGCATGCTGGTTTCTACACGATGTTTTCCTTCACCAAAGCAAGTGATAATTATAAACACCGCACATGAATCTGAAAAATTAGAGGTGCGTGTCATGGGTTCGAACTTGAGACCTATGACTTGGCAGTCCGACGGTCACACTACTTGACTAACACGAAATCATCAAAGACCTCTGAATTTTCGAAATCATATGCGTATTGTATAATTATCACTTGCTTCGGTGAAGGAAAACATCGTGAGGAAACCAGCAAGCCTAAGAGATATTTCTCGACGGCATGTAAAGCCGTGTTAGAGGCCCATGGGCGGCATCAAAACTCTGACACCAAGTCAGGCACTAACCACACGAAAAAGAAGAAGAGGCTTGCCTTATTATTGCCCCTTATGCACGCCACTTATACCAACAAGTAGAACTACTACCAGGGAAGGTAGGTAGCTACTACCAGTACCATTACTGGTAGTACTTCCCCAAACGAGCTACTACACAAAGAGCTCTCCTGCTATTAGTGTAAATTAACAGGCCTACATTTGCAGCCAGCGCTAAAACGGCTACCAAATAAAATTTTATGAAGAACCCCAGTTGCCTGCTGACGCTATAACTCCGTAAGTCACTCAGTAAGTGGTGATAGGCACGCCCCCTTGTGCCCCACTTTATCGGACACAGTATCGGGTTACAATTACTGTGAACTCGCTGGTGCCCGCGGCTTCGCCCGCATGGAGGTTGGTTTTTGTCCCACTTGATCGTACTACTGGGGTAAAAAGTATATGTTAGTCCAGTTTAAAAACTATCAGCGTGAGAAATTTCATCCAAATCAGTTCAGTATTTTTTGCGTAAAAGAGTAACAAACATCAATCCTTACAAACTTTCGCATTTACGCATTTTTAGTAGTAAGATTTCCTAACAAAAAAACCAATGTCAGGGGTCGCATCGATAAAATTAACCTCACAGTATAGGAAGGGAGTTTTTACATTCTGATGATTTTTGATGAGTCATGCGTAAGACAGACATTTAGTAAGAATGAATTGATGATTTTAGATCTACCGGAATTTAGATTTTCCGTCGCATATTAAAAGCAGGTTTTTCATACATATAGAGAATCCCCCAAGCCTTGTTTATATATGTTTATATGTGTTTATATATACCAGGACTAACTATGACCAGATGCAGATGATGTTTGTACAGTCAGCCTCAAAAAGATGTAAACACAGACAAGGAACCATTTTACTGTCTGGAACAATTTCAGGCTTCAGGCCTGGGAAGCCTGAAGCTACTACGTAGTTATTTATATGGAAATATATTTCGTTATACTAAACAAATAACTAAATAATAAATCTCCAAATCCTTGAAAATGGGCTGTCAACGGATGACGTCAAGAGAGTGAATAAATTGGTAAAAAAAAACATCAAACATGTATACATTTTGCCTAAATATTCATATAACCATTTTTTTTATCGACATACTTTGAATTTTTATCAGAAGAACACGTGCCCAATACTGGGTGGAACTTGACACTGGTGATAATGTCACTGACCTCTTAATGGGTGAAGATTACGAACAAAATAATGTCAAGAAATTGAAGTTAGAACAGGAAAAAAGAATGTAGAAATATACAAGTTAAGTTAAATGTTGAGCGCGACGCAACTCATCTCAAATGTGGTATCAGTTTCCCGTCGCAGCTTCAAGTGGATTGCGGCCGAAACTGAAACGATCAGTTTCAGCGGCTAACGAATTTACAAGCTATACTATTTAATGGGCATTTTAAGTGGTTCTGACCTATTGATTTTTGATGTCGTTTGCTAGAAAATCGGAAGACGCGTTGCTTCAGCCAATCACAGAAACAAGCAACATCTCTATCTAATTTGAAATTAACACAAATTATAAAATGGTATTGTACCATTACATGGTGTGACGTGTGATGGTATAATTATGCAGTTTTTTCAGTTGCTATTTTTGACTTGTAAAAAGTTTTAATTGTAGGTTTGGCTCTCGGCTATTTCCCCCTCCAATATTCGACCAACTTAAAAGATATTTCATAAACTGAATAAGAAGGATATACTATTATACTGTGTCCCTATATATAATAGTTGTCAAATTCTTACACTAGGTCTCTGTTGACAGCGGTCGAAATAGGCAATTTTAAGCATTTTGTAATGTGTTTTTGGTTCTAGTGCTGATACAGATTATGTATCATCAAAAAGGAAAACATAGGGACATAGAAGAGGTGGATATTTATTTAACTGTAAAAAATTATAGCTTTAAAGTCATAAACCAGAATGAAAACAGGCGAGAGCGTTTGTATGGAGAAAATACCACCCGCATTTCCTCTTAAGCATGGAGATAGCTCCAGAATCCAGAGGTCATAAACGTATTCATTCTAATCATACTTCATACTCTAATTATAAATGTGAAAATAACTGTCCGTCTATTACTTTGCCACGTCCTTGTAGCCCAAGGATTCGGATGAAAATCAACATAAAGATGACTGTAACCTGAGTTAGACCAGAAGATACTTTTATCCTGGAACATCCTGGAATGTTTTGGGATCTCCTTATGTCATCGTTGTGTCAAAATGTCGCGTCGAAAGTGCTCGTCTATGGTGTCACCAAACCAAGGACGTGCACTTTCTAGGGTTCTCTATGGTCTGACCACAGGAGGAGATCTCAAGGCAATCGTAGACGGAGAATAGTATAAGGAAA
The DNA here is from genome assembly GCA_947578425.1 of Eugnorisma glareosa. NCBI lineage: Eukaryota > Metazoa > Arthropoda > Insecta > Lepidoptera > Noctuidae > Eugnorisma > Eugnorisma glareosa. The sequence continues at coordinate 2,718,988 of OX387979.1, forward strand.
TATTAGGTTTTATTTTATGTTTTTAGCTTTGATGTTCTTTTTGTATTTTGTAGGGTTGTGTCACAATATAAATATTCCATATTTATACTGTGATCGTGTTTTATTATTGCGCGTTTGTAGTGTGTGCAAAATAAACGATTTTTCTTTCTTTCTTTCTTCTAAGTACGTTTCCATGGGATAATTTCCCACTTCCACGTGTGTGATCCGCAGGCAAAATTTAATTTTGAAATACGACAAAGTGAGGGTTAAATGGCGTGTGGAAGTTGAAATGGAACAATCTAAGCAGAAGAAGTCGCGGGAAATGCCACATAATATATATTCTCTCAATCAACTTCATACATTTAATTATATTTAGGCGCACTTTCCATATCTCAACAACAATAACAAAACGTGTTTGCGACAGCGGCCATGCGAGTTCGTTCGAGCGACATGAACTCATGATTTATAAATGAATCCGATCAAAAGTGGGTCTCGTTCGCCGACCGTTTCACCAGTCACCACTTAATCAAATCATATTTTATAATGACGTTTAAATAATGAACACTTGTTTCATCATGAGTGGGAATCTCGGAGTTGCGTCGGTTTGTGTTAGCGTCAGCACTGATTGATTTGTTGCAGAATTAGTTTTTCGTTGTCCACCAAATCAAATCAAAAGTCATTTATTCAAATTAGGCTGACAATCAGCACTTTTTAACCGTCAAAGTTTACAAGAGACAGTTCCCCAAAACGGCCACCCTTCGACACTTCCTGGTATTTGAGCTGGGAAGAAGATGTGGTGGAATAAACTCCTCAGCAACACATCTGTCTGTTAGGTTAGAAGAACCAGATTCAATACATGTGTGGAAGATAATATTAACCAAGAATCCATTACATTAAATTGTTGTCACATGTCAGCTAGCACACACCAAATAAAAATATATAGGATATTTACCATGTTTACTGTTCTTTTACAGCCGCCCGCAATAACTTCAGTTTATCCGTGATCATGGTGCTTGCAACAGCGCCGAAATATCGGGAACTCAAAATGAACAGGAAACATGGTAAATATCCCGTTCAGTTCATTTAAAAAGCCCAATATTTTTAAAAGCGAAATTAAGGAACTTGGAGAACAAAAGTTGTTCAGTATCATGGTCCGAGAGACCACACGAGAGATCTTGCGTTCATTATGTTACACCTTGTATAATATACCAGAACATTTCTGGCAAAATGCTCACTGACTTTCCTCCGTGCCTCCCAGCGTTCCCTCGTGGTCCCAGCAGTAATTTGAAGATCTTTGACAATCGTTACAGGTTAGGTCAATCAGTGGCCTGAAAAGTCTGACAACCAGTCTTACCAAAGGGTACCCAATACTAACTGGGTTGTGGAGGCCAGATAGGCAGCCGCTTCATGTAAAATACTGGTATTCAGCTGCATCCGGTAACGTTGGTAGCCGACCCCAAGAAAGTTGGGAAAAGGCTAGGTAGAGGATGATTCCTGGCGAAATGTGGGTGTATAGGTATTAGGTCCTATCACATCACATCTGCTAAACCTTTCGAGGAATACGGGCGTGATGTTATTCATGAGTTTCAGTAGTCTAGGTAAAATATTGTTGGATCCACCTGTAATATCATGTAACCCAGTAATGTTTAAGTCACAGGTGAGCCTACAAATAATTCTATTGCGAAACATTATGATAGTCACAGGTGAAAACCTAGTTTGGGGCAAGGGGACTTGTCTATGGGACTGTGGGACATAATGTTGTATTTTGTATGTCAGTAAAACCACATTGTCTGTAACAATGATGTCACTGTATTGAAATAAATATTTATTTATTTCCGACGTTGAAAATGTCAAACTACTATTCAGAAGAGAATTTTCAACAATCCTTTCGTAGTTGTATAGCATTTAGAAAAGAAAATAAACTTAATTTTCAAAGGCGCCCAAAAAATCTAACATTCGAAGCACAAAATAGACTGACTAAAACAATAACAACAAATCTTAATTTCAAACATTTCTATTCAATGTAGTTCGGCTGTTCTCGCTAACTCAAGAGCCTTAATTTAAAACCATTGTCTGAACGTTTTAGAGGACCCCCGTCCTTGAGACTTGGGACAACAATTGATAAATGGGTCAAATCTCTTCTTCGATAGCTGTTTATAACAAGCCTTGTTCATAAAAGCTTAAATAACTCATAATTTATCGAATATTTTGAGACAGGCTTTTCATATTTTTCAATAATCATTTGCCAAGCCTTTTCCCAACTATGCTGGGGTCGGCTTCCAATCTTACCAGATGCAGCTGAATACCAGTACTTTACATGGAGCGACTGCCTATCTGACCTCTACAACCCAGTTAGTACTGGGTAATACGATACCCCTTGGTTGTCAGACTTCCGGGCACCACCTGTAACGACTGTGAAAGATCTACGAATGAGAACCGGGACCAACGACTTAACGTGATTTTCGGGGCACTGAAGAAACTTAGTACGTAATGGGTAGTCGCCCATCCCCGCCAACCTAGGCAAGCGTGGGTTAACGTGAATATCGAACCAAGCAGCTAGGGCTGTTATTATGTGGCCAAAACCTCGTCCTCGTATTTTTCAATCTAAAAGAAAAATACTGAGTTACTAGAATAAAAAAGCCTTGGCCAGCTGTGGTGGACTTACGAAAAATGCTAAAATACAGGTTTTCTGATACGACCGTGAATTTAATTCTAATTTATTAGTTACCTATTTGGAATGGCACGATCAGAATAAACGATACATCTAATAAATCAGTAAAATGACAACATCAAGTTTATGGCTAAAACACGCGTCTATCAAGAGTGTGCGTAAAAAGGTGTATTACGCAACATGCTCGGTTCGAATTGTTGCAAGAGTGTTCGCATAAAGCCAATGAGTGCCGACCTTAATGATTCATAACAACCAACGGCACCATAAACGGTAACCGTTGTAACTATTATAGTTATTGTGATCTAAGAGGTTACTCAACTCTTCGATTCTTGAGACAGATAAAAATATTAAGAAAGAACTAAATCATTGCCCAGTCAAATTTATAAAGGCCAAATTAGGCTGACAGGATCATAAAGAAACTTCTCTTTATCTCAGAATTTACGCGTGCGTATTCTGATATATTCCACATTTTTATGTTTTACTTTATTATCAAATCAGCATGAATAAACCATAACTTTGGCTATATTTTTCTCCTTTTTCTTTTTACACAGTATCGGACAAATAACTTTGTGGGGAAGACATACATACTTGGCATATCGTTATAGCAATAACGGGTAATAAAAATAAATACGAAATATGTTCAATGTACGACATTTTTACCAAGGACTTTGGGAATATTGTGACAAGCTTCTATCGATCCGCGGGTGGCCGGGTACGTCCGCCCCTCAACTATTTTTTGATAACAAGACCTAAAACTTGAGAGCCCTGGCACCCTTCTGACGAAAGAGGTTACGTAAAAGTATTTAATTGTATTAGCATCGGAATAGTCGAGGTCTGCTATTTTTTTGGGTCGTGTTAGGATTCCGTAGCCGAATGGCACAAAACGGAACCCTTATAGATTCGCCAAGTCTGTCTATCCGTGTATGTCACAGACACTTTATTCCGAAACTATTAGGACTACAGTAGTCCTAATAGTTTATTCAGTGAACCGCTTTACGACATTTATACAAAAAAAAAATCGGAGCTCCCCTTTTTTTTCGGAAGGGAAATCATCAAATAGGTAACTCCTCCCGCTCTGGGCTGAGCAGGAGGGAGTGTCAGACTTTTACTGACTAAAACCCATCCATGTTCCTTCATCGCCCTTTGTGTTCCGGGGCCACGGTATCTCTTTCGAACAGTCCTGCAGCCCCGGGAGCTCCCCTTTAATTTTTATTTTTTTATAACACACATGGAACTGAAACTAAAAGAAAGTCATCAAACCTATGCGTGAGAGGTGTTAAGAGATAGGTCTTTAAAAATGACATCAAGGTTCCTAAAACCATTTTTTCTCAAAGACAATCTTTTTAAAGATAGACACTTCCAAAGTGGTAAAATGTGTGTGTGTGTGTGTGTGTCCCTCTAATTTCTAAAGTAAGAGGAGGAAAATTCTGAAAAATGCAAGATTGTAGAACGTAAAAAAAACTTGCCAATCAGCAAAGCGTTAAGTTCGCATTAGTCTTATCGACAACACAACCGGAAAAATCATTAAAATGGCGCGAAAACATTTACATACGTCGTCACCGCTGCCTATTTCAACGTCGTTGGCTACGGCCATTAGTGCTAAACGATTTGACGGTATTTTTCCGGAATTATTTCATTGATGGAGAAATATTTTGGTAAAAATTATGATTTTCTAAAGTCGTTTACAAACTTTTTTAGGGTTCCCTACCTCAATCGGCAAAACGGAACGCTTTATAGAATCACTTTGTTGTCCGTCCGTCTGTCTGTCAAGAACCTTTTTCTCAGGAATGCGTGGCGGTATCAAGCTGAAATTAATACCAATTACTCAGGTCTGCTACTCCTTGGAGCAATGAAAAAATCAAACTTGTAAGTCAACGCGATCAAAATATATGAGTGTTTATGTCGCATATTATGCGATTTCACAAGGGAATCAAAACCTATAGGGTACTGCCCTTTAACCAAGAATCATGAAATTTGGCAAAAAGCGAGGCCTTACAGCACAAATAAAGGCAAAATTCCAAAAAATTAAAAATAGTTGGAAATTTAAGGGTGTCCCCATGTACATACATAGTTGACGCCAATTAAGGTTGTTTTTTTTTAGATAATGATCGTAACCCTTCGTGCGCGAATCCGACTCGCACTTGACCGGTTTTTTTATTTTATTTCATAGTAACTCCAAGAAACAGCTAAATATATTTAACCGAGAATTTTCTACTTCTTATACTCGTACACTATCGATGTTAAGATTAAGTGTCGGCTTATCTCAAGTTACAACACACTACACACTCGTAAAAACGTACAAAATAATGAAAACATAACAGTGATTTATTTATATAAGTACTAGGTACTAGGTGAAACAATGTATTATACATAGTAATGAATATTACCCAAACAAAATAATTAATGAAGAAATGAGAATATATTTGACACAGATATACTAAAGACGCTATATTCTACCTTGATGTCGTAATTAATCCAACTTATATAAACTAATTTATTCCTTTCTGTATATCAACATTGACAGCTCAAGCCAGCACACCCACAACTAAATACATATTTTTTTCAGTTTACACATTTTATTCCTAATACATAAGTAAAAGCCTTCACTGTCAATCAATACCACTAGATACCCCTAAGATGGGGCTACACATGGCCGGCTCAACTAAATAAGACCTCAATTAAAGCAAAATTATCAGAGTATAGCAATAAATCAGCCGACAGAACTCAAGCATGAGTAATGCGACACTGATACATTCATTTTAATGACAATTAAGTAAATGATAAGGTAGTACACACATTGATGAATTTAAATAGGCCAATTGGTCGATTGATACATGTTTCGTTTAATGTAGATGGGTCTAAGAAATAAGCAGACCAAAGACTCGTATGCAAAATGATATCGCTTGAGAAGACGTGAATACTGCTGATGACTTTGGATGGAGGAGTATGAAAGAAGAAGACAATCCCAACAGACAGACCCAATTCATTTGGGGTCGGCGCAGTATGTCTTCTTCTTCCATACTTCTCTATTACTCGTCATCTCATCAGACACCTCCTTTCGAGCCATATCAATCATGATGAAATGACCTTAAGGTGGATGCGCAAGGGTAGCCCGCGAAATTTAAATTTTCTTACGTTTATTGCAATTTGCAGGCCAGTGTCAGGTTGTACGTAGATGAAAATCTAAATCGCGCCAGTAACACGCATGGAGTTACAGAATTATAATCATTCAAATCATCAATACAGCCCTCCAAGTTCATAAAATCCCATTCAATAGCTATTTCATGAAAAAGTCACTCAATGGGATTATATGAACGTGGAGGGTTGTATTGATGATTTGAATGATTATAATTCTGTAACTCCATACGTATTACTGGCGCAATTCATATTTTCATCAACTTACAACCTGACACTGACTTGCAAATTGCAATAAACTTAAGAAAATTAAAATTTCGCGGGCTACCCTTGCGCTTCCACCTTAAATAAGTTTAGATTAGTTTGGTTTATGGCAATCATTTCCTGAAGATATACTTCTCTTATCGGACCTTCCATAAAATCTGCAGTGAACTCACACTCGGTAAAGCCTCGTGCACATTACCGCACGGGGCGCGGCCGGCTATCAATCAGCAAATGGGTAACTTGGCTAAGACGCAAACGGCTTGCTAAGTGATTTTACTTGTGTGTCGTAGTCCTTAAACATAATTCATCATCCAATGAAGAAAGTATGCTGCGTATATTTTTCAATTAAGCTCAGGAAAATTACTTTGTTAAGTGACCTGAGAAGTTGGGTGGCTGGGTTTTAATTTGATCTCATTATGTTGACAGTTAAGTAAGAAATACAACATTTTCGGTCTCATTATTCGGTTCGCTGATTACTTTGGTTATTAAAAAATCATTACTTGAATGTTTGACTCTATTAGAAGGTCCATGCTTAGCATTCTACGTTGAATAAGAGGGTATTAACTTCGCATATAAACTTTTTTCGTTCTAACAGCGAATGGCCCCGCAGCCAATCGGAATCGTAGACATTTGACATTTGAAGCACATAAAAACCACAGATGAATTTAATTACTTTACAACTACACGATCTGAGTGACCCACTTCTGAATGTTAAACTTAGTTAATATGAAGACAGTAATTGCTAGGTTTTTTGAGAAATGTAAGGAGTTAAGAGAGGGTCTTTGCCCAGGAATCGAATAGAGCAGGCTAGGAATAAAAAACCGGCCCAGAGCGAGTCGGACTGGCGCACGAAGGGTTCCGAACAATTATCTAAAAAAAAAAAAACTTAATTGACGTCAACTATGTATGTATGGGGACACCCTTTAATTTTCAACTTTATTTTTATTTTTTGGATTTTTTCTTTCATGATTCTAGGTTAAAGGAAAGTACCCTATAGGTTTTGATTTCCTTGTGAAATCGCATAATATGCGACATAAACAGTCAACTTTATTTTTTTGATCGCGTTGACTTACAAGTTTGATCGCTTCATTGCACCACACCAAGGGGTAGCAGACCTGAGTATTTGGTATTAATTCCAGCTTGATACCGCCACGCATTCCTGAGAAAAAGGGTCTTGACCGACAGACAGACAGACGGTCAACAAAGTGAGGGCTCCGTTTAGCCGATTGTTGTTGTATGGGAGCCTCCCTTAAATATTTTATTTATTCTGTTTTTATTATTTGTAGCGGCAACAGAAATACATCATCTGTGACAACTATCTAGCTATCACGGTTCATGAGATACTGCCTGGTGACAGACAGACAGACGGACAGTGGAGTCGTTAGTGGTTCCGTTTTTATCCCTTGAGTACGGGAACCTAAAAAAAAAACTTTTTGTTTGAAAAGCCAGTACTGGATGGTAAAGTTTTCTAATTGACTTTCTGTCAAGAGTTCATAACTTCTGAGTCCAAAATCCTAATATGTTAAAATTTGTTAATTAAGCCGAGAGCCGATAAATGCGAAAGTTCAGTTCTCGGACAGATTAGTCAATGACCTCGGCATAACAGAATTAAAAATAGAAATAATTAAGAATGAAGGTAGAATTTTTATTTTATTATCTAATCTGTGTTGGCTACGCAGAGGTAAGCTTCCTGCTTCAAAACTTCTCGCACAAAAAATAAAACAGACTTAAAAAAAAACACCAAAAAGTGAAAATACCTCAAGCTTCAGAAGTCGGTGACTTTTGTTTGTTTGATTCACTTTTTTTTTGCCACCGGCTTCTAAACCTCGAGTTATTCCTCACTGCTTGGTGTTTTTTTTTTTAAGTCGGTTTATATTTTGCAAAACATAATATAATATTTGCAAAAACGGTTTTTCTTTTTTCCATTTTTAGTTGTGATATCTTATAGAATTTTTTTCTGTGCATTAATCTTACATTTTTAACAATACGAGTACAACAGACTTAACCCAAATAAAATGGACTGACATAACATGACGAAATTTGGGGGTGATTTATCCCTCTTCAAATCATACAGGCGTAATGTTATGGGTTTGTGAAACAACACATATCCAAGCGATTACAGCAATAACGACAGACTTACTGTTTATTATATGTCTAATATAGAAAAGTTCCATTGTCTATCTCCGAAGATCAGCATCAGATCTTGACCATATTTAAACGAGTCGACCGCGAAATAATATTCTTCCAAACAAAAAATAATCATCCAGATCGGACGAACAAAAAAATCAGACGAATTGAAAACCTCCTTCTTTTGGAAATCGGTTAAAATTAAATGCAGTTAGTGATAATAAGTGATTTCAATATCCACCCATTCTTCGAGTATATCCTTAGTTCATAATACTAAATGCGACCATGAGGTTTGTTTTTAATATTTAGCAAAGTGACATTGACCTTGTGATAATCAGCCTTGTTGATATTAAAATACATTCGTCGGGACCAAATGGTCGGTTTTAAATAATTATACATTTTTAAATTACCATGAAGCGAAAAAGCGATCGCTGAAAGTAGATGTAGAGGCTGGCTTCTATCAGTTCAAACGGTTTTTCGGAAAATCATGATCATTCATTCTTAAACCATAAATCTGCCAGTACCCTCATTAAGTACCCAGCTCGCTAAATATAGCGACACAAATGCTATAATTAGAAGAGCGGAACAAATTACGATTCTGAGGCAGAGACACCAAATTGTATGAGCATTTACTTAGACACGCTTTTAAAACGTCGTTCACAAAACAAGTGTTTTCCATACTGGTCCTTGGTATTCTATGAATAATCTCCACTTTGCATATTGAGTTCTTGTTTCTCTGTACAAGTTCTTTATCCTGACTTATTTGACAACCTTCCAATGTGTTTGTGAAGTGTCTACCTTCTTTGCATTATACGACTGGTTTACCATATATTGTGCATCGTGCAATGGCCGTTTGTATGGATCATCAATTCAAGTAAATAATTTTTAATTTATTTTATAAGCCTGTCTATTTCGGAGAATTACGAGCGGCCCCGAATTACGAGTAGTAAGTCGTGGGTTCGAACCCAGGCAGACCGCATTACTTTGTGTAATTTATTTCATCACCACTGCACTTCAAAACGGTGAAGGAAAACATTGTGAAGAAACCGGCATGTCCTAGAACCAAAAATTAGAAGATATGTGACTTCTAACAACGCGCACTGGGCCCGCGTGGTGGATTATAGCCCATTCCCTCTCATAGAGAGGAGGCCTGAGCCCCAGCTGTGAGAACATTATAGGCTGATTATGCTAGGCTATTTGGGGCATTATTACTGGCGAATTCTTAACACTTCAAGATCTTCATTAACTTTGTTAATTTTAATCTCAAGAGTAATTTTCTCAAATGGTTTGAGTGGCTTGCGCACAAACAATCAATTTCTTTCCCGCAAAATGTCAAATACAAGTGACGCATAGCAACCGCGGTCTGACCACCTCTGGGGAAATTAGGTTACAATATACGATGTTATTTACAACACACGTGCCGCAAATGTTGACTGTGTGTCCTTAATAAGTTGACGGTAAACTTGGCTGGCGAGGTGATCGATTGCTTTCTTGATGGCTGAAGAATGATGGGGAATAAAACAAGCGCTTTCCAAATGAAAATAACATCTTCACGCCTGTAATCCCCCAAGGGTTAGGCAGAGTTGTATCTAATAGTACACCCACATTTTCGCCAGATATATTTAAGTCCCATGTAATAGGGGAGTAGCCTATTGCCATCAACCGGGCACAAATCCAGTCTTCGTGGCTGCTACTGAGAAGTCCCTGATGGAAAAACCCAATAACACTTTGCCCGACCCGGGAATCGAACCCAGAACCTCATGCTCAGCAGTCGTGCTTGTGACCACTAGACCAACGAGACGGATTTCTAAATGAAACACTTCCATTTCAGACACCAGTTTACTTTCCATTTCCATTTGATCCTAAGCATCGTGTCACTAGAAAAACCGATAATGAGAAAAATATCAAAGTAAACCGCTTTTAAGTGCAGGCAAAGGTCAAACGAAGTCCTAAATAACTCGGAAAGACAGATTTGGTTTTGCGTGTTTCGTCCGACGAAAATATTTTTATTTCTCTCCGATTTCTAGGTACAGAAAACTCGCTGTCGATTGAGAAGTCTTCTGAAACTGAAAGATGTTTATTTGTGCTGGAAATTAAAGGGAAATAACTTAAATCCATTCATCTTTATGAGGTCTGGGGGGATTCGCGTAGGAGAAAAAAATCGGCAAAAAATGTAACCTATTTCAATCGTGGGCATCAAGACCTGCCGACTATGCGTAATTTGTATGGGTATACACTGGCTGGTTACCTACTATGAAAAGTTATGGATAGAAACCCGATAAATCAGTAAAACGTGAGCCGTACCTATTGTGTCAACGTGCCGAACCGCCGACCTAATTTAGCAGCTTTTTAGGGACAGAAATGGAACATGATAAACCAGAATAATAAATGACGAAATCGTGTAGAATTCAAAACAATAAACCGGTTCAATACAACCGCCACGTTCTGCGATAACACTGTCATAGCAAAAAAAAACATCAAAGCAGTCTTACGTATGTGAACGAACTTGGAACAGTCCAATATAAGGTAAAAATGTAGAAACTAAATTAAAAACATTCATTAACTCGGTCTATGCAAAATAAAAGCACCTATTTAATCGCTAATATCTCTTTTAATCTTAGTTTTATGAGGGTAGTCATAAAAATGTAATTTACTACGTCCATATTTCGTTCATGCAGCTCAAACGGGTAGGGTAGGAGCTAGTTCTTAATGAAATTCTAGGAAAACTTAAGGGCCCCTGGGAAATTACAGGCACTGATGTTAACCAGGTCTTTACTGGTAACGGCGGCACGTGTAGAGGAGGCCGGGTTAGTGACAAATAGGTTTCATATTGAAGCAACAATTGGAAAAGCGAAACAACAATTTCACTTTTATTTTTATTTAGGACTGCCTCGTTAGTCTAGTGGTCGCAATCGCGACTTCTGAGCATGAGGTTCTAGGTTCGATTCCCTGGTCGGGCAAATTGTTATTGGGTTTTTCCATCAGGAATTTCTCAGTAGAAGCCAGGGAGTCTGGATTTGTGGCCGGTTGTCGGCAATAGGCTCGCCCCTTAAAACATGGGACTTAAACGTAACTGGCGAAATGTGGGTTTACTGTTAGGTACACCTCTCCCTAACCCTTCGGGGATTACAGCCGTGATGTGTGATACCAGCTTACCTCATATTCTATTGAAGTCTGTCAGCTCTGTGGTTGGCATCAAATATTTTTGTCATCCATTCTACTCTTACAGCTTTCAAGTCCCATTCATTCATTTAATTTATATCATCAAACAAAAAAATAAACAATCCAATTTATTTAACTTTCCAAGAGGATCAGACACACTCCCTCAGCTAACATGATTTGCGGATAGCGCAGACTAAGTCGCAAGCCACATGAGTACTACTAAAGCTGTTTAAGACTTTCATCGTCAAGGGTCGCGGAGTCGCGCTTCCAAGGGCTGATTCCTCCTAATCCTTAACAATTCAATGTTTCTAACATTGACTATGTACTTCTTTCGTGAAGGATGATTGATCATAATCATAACCTAGTACAAGATGTACTAAAACAACGTTGTTATAAACGTGCTAGTGTTGGTTACTATCTTTACATAGTATAAAACAAAGTCACTCCCGCTGTTTGTACGCTTAGATCTTTTAAACTACGCAATGGATTTTTAAACAGTTCAGCAATAGATAGAGTGATTTAAGAGGAACGCAAAGCCAAGGATGGTCGCTAGGTTAACTAGATTTTCAATGAACAAACTATATTGGATTACAAATAACGAATGTATTATTCTATATCTGGTATTTGTAATTTCAGAGGAAAACCGAAGCCAAATCTTTGAGGCATTAAGTCCGCCTCTGTACTTTGTGCTTGAAGTGTTAAATAAATAAATCTGTTCATTGCCGACTGACCACATATCGCTCTTTTTATCAATGTTTGTCCTGTAATGGGGTTTTCCAAGTCACAGTCAGGCAAAACTATATCCTGGACATTCCTGGAACATTATCAACAGGGTTTTGGTTTTCGGTCATGCGATCACCATCATCAGCCTAGTGCCTAGCCTTTTCCCAACTATTTTGGGATCGGCTTTCAGACTAAGCATATGCAGCTGAATACCAGTATTATACATGGAGCGATTGTCATTTGACCTCCACAACCCAATAACTGAGTAATACGAAACGCCTTGGTAAGACTTTCAGTCATGCCTATCATAGCAAAAAATATTTTTCGGCTTTAATCCTACAAATTGGTACCGCCTAACTGACGCCAAAATTACTTCAATGAATAGGTGTCTAATAAGTTCCAGAAGTCCTTAGGAGTAGTCCAATTACTTGCCTCAATTCACCCTATAATAATAAGAAAGTGCTTAATAGGACTCTTCTCCAATTACGTGGCACCTTACCGTCATCAGTGAATTAACTACGGCAACTAGACCCCTTTGGCCAACCCTAAGGGAAATGGGAATACTCGAGATTCGATGTTGTATTACTAGCGTTTGACCGCATCTTCGCTCGCATTGATGTCGGAACTCATCCAAAAGTAAATCAAATACTGTCGTAAATGCCAAGAAAACCGTCCAAATAACCCTGAATTGCCTGTGTACTCCTGGTCCATCCCTGACAACCCATGGGAAAGACTTCATGTCGATTTTGCGGGACCATTTGAAGGGACATACTGGTTTGTTCTAGCAGATGCACTCTCAAAATGGGGAATTTACTACTGAGATAATAATATATCCTACTTCCTAACCAGATCATGATCATCGAGATTGATCATCGAGATTCTGCTGTCAACGTAAAGACAGGCAGACCGACAGGCAGTGTTACTTTCGAATCGTATCAATCTGTGGCTGTACTAATATTACAGTTTGGATGTAGGTTGGCTCCAAAACTATGCATCCGATTTCAAAAATTATTTCACAGATGGAATGCTACACTATTACCGAGTGACACACGATGTTTTTTAGACGCGGACGATGCCGCGTGCAGAAGCTAGTTCAAAATATTAGAAAAGATGCTTGTTAAACTTGGCAGCCCTAGAGTAAGCTTCTTTTGAAATTGACTTTACTTAGAAGTTTATGGAAGAATATTTTTCTAGCGTGCGTAGCCAAGCTGAATATTTTAGTGAGATCTGTAGCTAGCTATTTGTGTATCATTTTGGGGACTTTTATAGGATTTTCTTATTCCCAAGTGTGTTGATTATTGATGCTACTTTACCAAGTCCCGTACTTTACCCATCCTTACGAAAACGGTCACAACATACGGTAAGGCTTTAGGATAAGTATGGATCTACGTCCATTGTCCAATCCTTCTGTGGAAAGATAAAAAAACAATACCCTAACGTAGGAGCAAATAGACTTAATACGGAAATATTTAAGACTTGCAACTATATAAACAAATTTTTTACCGTAACCACATAATGTACAGAGATTGATAGTTCAAATTCGACCTTTGACATGGCATTTGGTTATCCGGTAAATCCAGTTAGTAACACGATAACACATACAAAACACAACATATTCATTCCATAAGTATTAATACCAATCTGTTTTTATGCACTACCTAAAGAATTTAAATCGGCATTTTGATTGAGTGTGCACTTTAAGTAATGAACCTTCTTTGGGAAATGGTCATTCCATCTTTCATATAATAGAGCGGAAGAAATATAAAGAGAATAATATTGTTCAGAAGATGAATCCGATATTGATTTTTTGTTACTAGTGACCTCATGTCTACCTCGTTTACTTCTATTGCAATTTGCAGTGTGCTGCTAAATCTTCTAGAAAGGGAATGCAGAAATCTGTCACAGAAGTCCGTCCGAATTATAACAAGGCATGGCTCGAATCTGTAAGTGTTCGCATTCTACAGCAAGAAAGATGAGGTCACATTTAAGGATATTGCTTCACCGAAGCCAGCCATGTTAAAGTCAACCGGGCACAAATCCCGACTCCGTGGCTGCTACAAAAAAATATTCTAACGGAACAACCCAATTACACTTTGCCCGACCTGGGAATCGAACCTAGGACCTCGTGCTCAGCAGAAAACATCGTGAGGAAACCAAACCAGCATGCCTAAGAAATATTTCTCGACGGCATGTAAAGCCAAGTCAGAGGTCCATGGGCGGACTAACTCTGACACCAGGTTAAGCATTAACCATACGAAATAGAAGAAGAATGTTGCTGTACAGACCATCACCCTGAACAGCTTTCTCTATGGGACCAACTGCATAATCGCGAAAAGAAAAAGAAAAAACTGAAAAATAGAAAACTGGCCTGATATGATGTGAAGCGATGATTAGGACTAGTTTGGAGCAGTCTTGCCTAGAAGAAACCGATTCACTTGAAATTTGAATAGATCCAGATTATAATGATAAGGGAACAGAGAAGCCGGCAGTAAATTCCATAGACTGGCGGTTCGCATAATAAATGTGGAAACATAAAGCTTTGTTCGGGTGTATTGTATACAACAGAAATTAGCATCCCTTAATTTTTCCAAAACCTTCATTGGGGAACATCAAAAATAGTATGAATAAGGAAAGACTTTGGCACGTAACCAGAAACAAAATGCTGATCAAACATTCCCAAGGAAGTAATGCTTCTTTATCAAGAAAAATATTTCCCCTAATAAAGGGGAGAATAGTGTTAATAGTAACCAGTGAGTTCTTGTTTGTTTGCATAGGATTCATGGGCTACTGCTCCACTGCTCTTTGTAAGTCGGTTGTTTTAGGAGCTAAGGATAATATAAACAGGAACGGTAGTTTGTGTTCTAACAAAGCACTACCCCTAGAAGACAGATAATGGAGGGCCCTTTGTTCTTTACGGGTGAGAATCGGATTCGGAGGGTATCGGTCGATGATCTAGTAATGATGATTAAGACCGTTCTTGTCAATCCTTTCTTAAGACCCTTGTTTTGTCGTTTCTGTTTAAGAACAGTTCATACAGGGTGTAACAAGACCCTTCACGAAGCCGTCAACCAAGCATTATGTACATCAAACTAAGTAACTTTAAGAAAAAATAATTGCTGGGAAACGCCTTTTTTTTGGGGGTGAATGATCACGTTTTACGGTAGGACTCAAGGTAACGGACCCCAAACAACGTGCTGATGGATGGATTGAATAGTACGCGGGCCGTGGAGGCGTTTAAAGTAAACATCTTACATTAAAAACCTGCATTTAAAAAAAAAAAACTTGTGAAAAATTTGGATCTTTGACCCCCTATTTCTCCGTAACTAGAAGGTTCCCAGGTATGGTCTAGAAGAAAAAATGATCGCAATGACGGGGAGAACAAGTACCTTTCGGCTTCGTGAAGGGCCTTGTTACACCCTTTATTTGGCTGAAACCTGATGGAGTGAGTTTGATGCCTGATGGGAACATCTCATGGCCGGGACACAGAGGGCTCAATTGAACTCAACTCATAGTTGTATCGGCAGTATTAAGAATGGAGAAGTATCGTACTACTATTATAAATGCGAAATATTGTGAAGACGGATTGATGGATATTTATTACTCTTTCACGCAAAAACCACTTCACGGAATTGGATGAAATTGGCACAGAGATATTTTATAACCTGGATTAACACATAGGATAGTTTTTATCGCGGTAGTAAAGATCAAGTGGGACAATTACCAAACTCCACGCAGGCGAAGATGCGGGCATAAGCTAATCTTTACCCGACTGGAGGAGGGTAATGTGTTTTTTTATATGGAGTTCAGATGAGCAAGTAGAACTCAGGTAAATTGCTAAGCAAATCGACCATCAAAGTAAATAGTTTGCATATTCAAATCACACTTCGACAATTGTATAAAATGGCATATTGACGTAAGATGTCAGTTTTTACAATTAATATACCTGCCTGCACAAACGTAACGCCCAACACATTGTAACAATCAATTTACGTCACTAGCAACCACCACGTAATGGAGAATATCACATTATTTGCATGTTCCAGCAGATAGCAGCCGGATACCGGCTATCAGCCGACACATTGCCGGAAACCTAATACTTCGTGATTATCCGCTGTGTTCGCACGCAATTAGGCGTACAATGTAATTAGAATCATGCTGTATTAAGTACTGATAGAGAGACTAGACAGGCGTTACTTTGAAGTTTGAGTAGACGAAGCTTGATGGTGTTTGCTTTGAAATTAGAACTAAGAAACTCTACACAAAAATTAATGCTGGGTAAAAACTTTTATGAGGTGAAATATCGGTAAGACTCAATGTAACTCACATCCATCCACATTGTGCTGATGGATGCATTGAATAGTAAAGGGTAATAGAGGTATTTAAACTACAGTTATAGCATTAGAAACTCGTGAAAAAGTTGGAATTTTGACCTCCAATATCTCCGTAACTAGAAGGTTAAGGTATGGTTCACATTGTCCACAACAAAAAAAATATCGCAATGACGAGGAGAAAAGTGCGTTTCGACTTCGTGAAGGGTGTTTTTACACCGATTAGGCATAAGGCATTGAAGAGCCTAGCAGTAGACTTTTGGTAGAATGATGAGGGAGGACAATTAAGAAACCCGATTGGTTAAAGAAGGATCTCGCGAAAAGCAGGAGAATAAGCCAAGTATTGGCTTTGGGAAATCCATATTCCAACGATTGACAGAAAGAGAACGATTTTGAAAACCGTTTGGCGCTAAATGCATTAATAATTTGTAAGGAAGCGTCTTTTTAAACCCGATTTTGTAGAAGCGACATTTCAGCGATTTATTTTTAGAAGAGACATTTCAAAGATTTGTTATTTTTTCGAATCGATTAGACTAATTACCAATGACTGGCCACTTTGACCATTTTGGCCACTTTGGCATCAACCATCTACGGATTGGATTGGTTTGCTGAATAATGGAAGACGATTTTGTTAGAATGTTTGTGGTTCTGTGAGAAGGCCGAGTTGAAGGATTCTTAACTTCATTTAGTATTAATGGCTTATGATAAATAATAATAATCCTTTTTTTTCTGGTAACAAAGACCCGTATATAAATACCTTAATCTAAATATAGGTACATACTAAATACATTTTTGTTAGTATAAGCAAATCACTCGCACTCTTCTGCTGCACTAAAATTGTAATAGATAAATATATAAATGCCAAACTTTTCTCTGACATCAAAATCTGCTCTACCACGAGACCGTGACGGTGTGTGAGTTAGATACCAACATCCTTTCACTTTTTTACTTACATATAATATTAGTGGATTATGGATGTCAAGGTCGACTTTGTATTGGGATAATATTTGTGTGAAGTTTATTTATTACGTCATTTTAACGCTGTTTGGATATGAGGAGTCAACATTGCAATGGGCCTATTACGTTTAAGTAATGGTATGTGCCAATGACCTAAAGAATATTCACTCAAAGAGCATAACCAATCGCCGAGCTGTTTGAGTTTCCGATTTTGTAAAGTTGTTTCCAAACATAAATATAACATAACATCACGGTTGTAATCACTGGTGCAGCTGTAGTTGCTGTTTGAATTATTTTACGACATAAACTTTAAATTATTATCAAGTTAAATTGGAAAGCAATTTTCTATGTTCCGGCTGTCCCTCTATTTCCCGGTCCGTCCAAAAGCAGGAAATCTAATGGAAGGAAAATATTGGACTATTCACTTACAGCGGATTCGATCGGGGAAATGTCCGGAGCTGTGAATTGAATGGATAGCTTCATCAATGCAGTGTTGGTGCTACAAGGTCCAAATATGTCAGATATCAGTAATGCATAACGACGACGACAACGACGTGCAAGCTGCGAACGTCTTTTTTTTAATTCATGCTTTGTATGTTTATTGTTATTTTTTTTTGTTTTTTTTTTATCATTTTGTACGATGCACGTCATGTCCCTGCGACAAATAAATATTTTTTCTTCCTTTTTTTTCTTTCATAAAGCAAAAACCTTGCGGAAACATAAACACAACGTAACATCACGCCCATATAATCCCCGAAGGACTAGGCAGAGGTTTACCTAATAGTACACTGACATTTCACTCGTTTTTGGTTTATTTTAAAGTCCTATGTAATAGGTGGGCGAGCCTACTGCCATCAACCTTACGAAAACATATGGTTGTACACTTGTAAATACTGGAATTCTCCTTCAGACTAAGGGACTGAAAAAAATATCGACGCCGAATTGGCTAGAGCTAGCCAGAAAGTGAATGTACTTGCAATAAAAGCAAAATTGTGGTCATCTGCTTACGGTTCGAACTAAGAGTGAGCTCAAGTAAATAGTGCAACGTGAAAGTTCAAGCTCAAAACTAATCATGCTTTTTCGCCATTTAAATATTGGACTATCCCTCTAGTTCTTTTAAAATTATCATTACGTGTGCTTGAGTATTATCTAATTCGATTATAATTATACCAAGAGGAACATACACTACCAATATAATCTAGAAGATTTAAGGTGTAACTCAAGATAAACACACAGACGCCAACATTAATTGAGCACCCTTCACGCAATTCCAAACCCCAGAAAAGGGGAGTTACCAACCAATTACCACCGAAAATACATCGCCAATCCATTCACTGACACTCAATCTAGATTATCGTAACATCTAAGCCCCGGGGGGGTCACTACACCGTATCCTATCTATGTAGCTACAAGCAATATACGATTACATTCAGATTCACGGCCACTCCTACGCAACCGGCCCACTCTAAAATTCGGATCTGGTGTATAGATTTCAAGGGCATCGTTTTATTTACTAACTTTCTGCGCCTAGAGCTAATGAGACGGACGACTTTTCAGCTCTGCGTTTACTTTTTGGGGCTGTTGCTATTTTTTCCTGGAACCTGCCAAATTATCCAACCCTGGGAAGACTTTCATAAGCATATTGTTCGTCACCGAGGGAGGTGTAGAAAACGCTGGCGTGCGTGAAGACTTAGAGGGGTTTGTGCGGAATTGGCCGGAGGAAACCACACCGAGAAAAGACTGGAAGGCTAAAAGAGGCTAAAAGAGGGGGAGACCTTTGCCCAGTAGTGAGACAGTATAGGCCAAAAATACATTCTGTCTATAAGACATTTTGAACAGACTCCCTCCTGCCTTTGTAAGCTTCTAGATCGTGTATCAATGGACAATCGCAAAATAGTTCAAATTGCCGATTGTTATATTACATTCGATTGCAAATGAGGACGCCCGTAACCTTTGTACCGACATTTCAATGTTCAATAGGTCTGTTGTTCAGAGTTGGAAGGGTCTATGCTACCCCTACCAAATTGTTTGCTCTTCCGCAATAGATACAATTACAGGTAAGGTGTGTGTTGGGTTTCAATAAACTCATTCAGTCAGGGGTTAATCACATACCCGTCTCATCATCTGGGTGTCTTTAATCTTTTCGTATTGATGGTAGGTACATCTAGGTGACACTGTTTGGGTCCAGTAGGTCACGTATATTGTAGGGTTAGTTGTTTTAGATGGTGAAGATGAACGGACATTTGGGACAGTCTTCTAGATTTACGCCATGAAGTCACGGAAAGAACTCACGGATTTCCCAATGGCAAAGTAGCCTTACGAGCGCCATGAATAGCGATCACATTTCTTTGAACTCCCCTTTGACAAGAACTTTCTCGAAGAACGGGGCGCGACAGAGATGAACCCCTTGAATAGTCGTGAAAACGTGTCGCCGGGCACAGAAGCTTGAGCGTCTGTGCGTGAAATTCAAGGCCGCTTTGGATTCCTCAGATGTTATATATTCTGCCATAATGGGTTATCGCTTTGTACTTTGCGCTGTCCCATACCACAAAAGCCAAACAAGTGACAATAAATGATGTGGTTTTGTCAATTTTTGTCGGGTTGGTAAACTTGCAGTATGTTGATTGCCGACTTGACTTTGAATAACAGCCGCACGGGTCGATCTTCAAGGTTAAGCCGCGCTAGCCAAGTTCGGCTCGGGCTCGGGGACGGGTGACCATACACTACATACCGGGTTTCCTCCGTGCCACGGAATGCACGTTAAGCATTGGTCCCGGCTGACATTTGTAGATATTTGACCATCGATACAGGTAATCACTGGCCCGTAAGTCTGACAACGAATTGTACCAAACTGTGTGGTGTCGTACGATCCAGTACGGGCTCCATGTAAAATAGTATTCAGCTACTCGGCTTACACACCACTACACCAAAATGCGGGTAAACTTATAATATAAGCTATATGGAAGGTCTTGCTAATTATATAATGTTGTTTAAAACAAGGATGATTGTTTAGTTATTAAACATTTTAGACGCTTACACAAGGATAAGTTAGGTGGCAGGTAATTATAGGTCCATTGATACCTGCGTATAATGTCATGGATTTTATGTATGAAAACCTGCTTTAAGTACCTGTTTTCTGAATATAACAAGGTCATTTAACGTCTGTTTTTTTTCAAAGACGATTAAGCAAAATAAAATCATCATGCATTGTCATCATTGTAAAAATATGTTATTGTTAATCATTACTTAACATAAAATTAGGCATCGGTTTCAGTGGGAAACTTGATGGATTAGTTGCAACTCAAACAATGAAACCAAAACTTGGCCCGAGTGGTGGATGTGGCCCAGCAGTGGGAACATTATACGCTGATTAAGTACATTAGTACACAATAAGCGTTTGTAATGGTAATTATTAAATTACCGTTTACTTATTAGTAAATCTAATAAATTATGTAGGGAACAGTTTATCCTGCTTCATCTGCGTCATGTCAAATTCCTTAATTTGTAACCTTGATTTTTTCCTTTTAATTTTACCTAGTATGCCAATTAAAAGTTTCATGGTTAGAGGAAGGAATATTGTCTTTATCATAATGCTTTGAAAAGGAATTGGTGATTGCAGTTGGCTTTTATTTACTGATCCATTATGTTACTGTTTATATTATGTTGGATTAGAAGCCAAGTATGGCACCTTCTAAATTGAAGAAGAAACATTACTACCATTACTAACATCAATTGAATATACTTGGGCACTTATAACATCGCAATATACATACATAATTGTATTTGTAAATATATATTATTATATGCACAGATATAGATAATTTTATGTTTATGTTCACATCTGCTAATTATACAGTACAGGTTTGTAGGACTGGTCTTACGCATATTTAAGTCAAGATATTTTACGATGATTTCTGTTGTGACTTAAGTTTATTAATCACTAGCAATCTGCCGCTGCTTCACATGATCACTACGTTGTATAAAACAAAGTCGCTTCCCTGTGTCTGTCACACAACAGACACAACAGATTTGATGCGTTTTTTTTTAATAGACAGAGTGATTCAAGAGGAAGGTTTATATGTATTACATTGCACCCGTGCAAAGCCGTGGCGGGTCGTTTTTTATAATTTGACCAAACATTGAGAAATCTTTTTTATATGTATCTATGGTACATAATGCTTCTGGAAAAAAAAAGTCTAAATAATGTAAAATTTCTGGTAATGTTGAGAAGAAAAATACGGTTGCATAGTTACATAATTATTTAAAGTGACCTAAATTTTTATATTGTATGTTTGAAACAAGCATTACATTATTCCATTTATATTAAGAATTAACTAAATTTGGACTACAATTTACACCTTTAAGGTAAAACAACAGTAAAAGAATGTATTTCCTTATTCGTCAAGTTCAAACAAATCAGTATCAATACGTTCCACCAATCCTAATAACGAGCGTAACTAATTACACAGTACATCCAATTTCCTCAATTGCAGCAATCGTGGCGTAATCATTAAACAATAAATAATAATGAAGTTTAAATATACCTTGAGCACAAGTGTTTTGAATGTTGAATCCTTAGCCACTAAGTTACAGACGAATATTGCCTATTTTCACTACTTGCAACACCAAGCTGCAAAAATATAATTGCACTGTTGTAAATTCAACTTCTAGATGTTGAGCTGAGCGTTAGAAATCTTAACAGCTTAGGTGTTGCCTAGTCTTCACAGACCTGGCATTATTCTTGTGATATCAGACAGATCTATTTCTATTATAATTTTAAATGATCAATACTCATGCAGTTACTCCTGGATTTGCATTTTTATAATTGACTTTATTGTTTTGCAGGTAAGGTAGAAATTTAAATAAGCAGGTTTTTAATTAGGAGAAATTATGGGAAGTTTTTATCAGTGAATATGCTGTTTCGCTTGATTGCAAACTTAATGGATTACCTAGAAATAATGAATTTGATTAATATCTTTTGACATGAATGTTGATGAAATACTGTGATTCCTGGCCATCTTGATTTTTAAAGTTGATACTATAAAAACCAGTCAAATTGTTGATCATCGAGAAACTTGAAAAAAAAAACTAAGAAGTGTGATAAAAACACAACTCTTCTTGTATAAAATAAGTGAAACAAGTTTACTTTTGAAATTTCAACTGCAGTTAAAGTTTATTTTATAGTTTTAAAGTGAGAAAACTGTATAAAAATTATGATAAGGAGCAAAATAACACGTAAATAACGAACGATCTTCGTTTCAGCGTCTTCTACCGTGAAACTAAGCTAAGATTCTGAAAATAAATGGTATTAAATAAGTATCAGGTGGTACCTACCCTCTCTGGCTTTCAAATAAACAGTGTTCGCGACGATATTCTCTAATTCCATCAGTTCCAGTGTGGCTGATTTTATTGTAGACCCTCCACGAAGCAAGAACCCGCCGCTGCGGCTCCTCAGCCGCCTGCCAGACGCGCTCGACACAGCCCATCAATGTGTCCCGCGCTCAACAACACAACTATGCAACCCTACAACTTATACACATAACACTACACCAGACACAGATTATCGTAATCCAAACCGTACAACAGCCTCAAACGCTGCCGTCGGCAATAAACACGCAACAGTTCACGAATACGATTCACTATACCCAGGGGTGTGGTGGAAAGGACGATAGCATGACAGTCTTGAAGCGGCAAATAGCGGCGCGAACGCTCGTGTGCGTCCGGCGGTGGTGTAAAACGGTTAGTTTATTTCAATAAATGCATGAAAGGAGCACACGCCCGAATTACGCGAGTTATTGATGACTGACAGCAATACGCTACGAAAATTACCACTTTTACAGTGCTTCTACTTTCCAGTTGCCATACCGTTGTTTGAAAAAACTACCATTGTGTTTTTTTTTAACCGCCTCGAATGAAAAGAAATGTATTTTTTTTTAAGATTTGTTGAAATGAATGATATTTTTTTTCGCAAAGGACATACGTATAAAATTAAAACAAAAAGCATCGATTCTCACTAACGGACAGCCCAAAGCTTTAGACCAAGAAATCTGTAATCTAACAAATTGACACATATTCCCGCTGTAAATTAGCTTCATCTTTCTGACTTACTCATACACAATTTAAAAGTGCCTGTAAATGGTTTATTAGAAATAAATTAAAAGCTTCAAGTTTGATTATACTACAAAAAGTGAAAATAAATATTTTAACGTTTCTTGCAAAGTCAAGTCACACAAAAATTAACTCAATCGATTAGAAGCCGGCTTTTAGCGTTTATTTTTCATCAGTAAACCGTTTATTCATTAAGTACACGTCCCGCGACAACTACAAGGTTTTTATTTTTATTTGAAAGACACTAACTACTTCATCCTTCTCCCAGAGGTCTGGTCCAATTTTTTGACCATGGAATTGAAAGCAGCGAGTTTAAAAAAAATACCAAATGTGTTTTGTGCTCGCGGTAATTGTGCGTATTTATTGTTTTTGTATAAACTTCTTGTTTAGTAGATTTTCTTCTGTTATGGTAATAATTTTAATGTCAGTTTAGGAATGCATACCTAACGGAAAAATAATTAATTTGATACTAAATTAGCAGCGTTTATCAATATTTATAATCAACAAAATAATGAATTTCATAATGAGTATGGCCATTTTATTAAAGAAAATATCAAACTTCTCAAAGTTAGGATTCCGAGAATATCACACGTGAGATTTAAATTTTGGAAGCAACAACACTGAAATCTTGACATTGACACATTTGACACTAATTGACACTAATTGACAGTTTGATGGCGGGAGTCAAAAAAATCACATGTGATTCATGTTGATATTTATTTTTTATGGCCATTCTTTAATTAAATCTTTTTAGCTTCTAAAATGCAGGCTGCCGATCCCTGTGTAGAGTGTGGAGGCACTGAATTAAAATTGTTAGATGGGTATTATTATTGTGTAGAATGTAACACTCAAAACACGAATGCGCGAGAAACAGTGGTGGAACAAAAAACTTTGGGAGACGGCACTTTTGCTTTAGCAACGAGGAGAAAAATCGTTAAAATTCACGACAGTAAGATTCAAAGTAAGTTAGTGTACTTATTTGTGAATTTTCGTTGGTTTCACTCATCTCCAAGCACTATTGTTGTTGCCAAACAATAGTTTTCAGTTTTGACACTTTGAAATTGCAATCAAATCGCACTCTCTGCCTCTGTTCCAACAGTTTGTACTACAAATTTTTGGGACAGAGTCAGAGAGTGCGATACTGGACCTATTTTGGTTAATCAATTTTATGGTATATTGCAGTTACCAGACAGTTTAAAATGTAGCAGACAGATCATCAACATATTCGTCGATCGTTGGCTTCCAGTCTAACCGGATGCAGATGAATACCAGTATTTTACATAGTAGTAGTCAGATCATACAATTAATTTATATTGTTCAGTATCACATCTTGCACAATGTTAATGTTTATCTAGGGGTAGGTAGTAGGTACTACA
This sequence comes from Eugnorisma glareosa, assembly GCA_947578425.1. Taxonomy (NCBI): domain Eukaryota; kingdom Metazoa; phylum Arthropoda; class Insecta; order Lepidoptera; family Noctuidae; genus Eugnorisma; species Eugnorisma glareosa. Next base: position 2,743,818 of record OX387979.1, read on the forward strand.
CTAACAAATATAACAACCTCTACAACTGATTCTATTGTGTAGGTAAATAATTATAGAGTCTATACTTACAAGATAGAATCATAGTTGACTATGCTATTAAAATTATTGCCAGTTTAGAAATTAAAGCTACCAAAAGATAGTTTCAGGGGTTAATGTGCCGTTTAACACACTTTTCACCATTTTTCCTTTTTTTTTTCTTGCCCAATACAAAATCGTGAAAGCATAATATACAAATTATTTGCTCAATAAAATGTTATTTTTCCAGTGAGCGGTGAATGGTACAAATGGCATGCATATAACTTCATAATATTGGGTCTGGCTGATGAGTTGGTTGCAGCTGGGGCAAAGCCTACCTTTAAATTAAAACTCTTGTGGATTTGGACTAGATATATCAAGAAATATCAGAATAAAGATGAATTAGGGTAAGATACAAGCTTAATAATATTTTTTTACTTCAAATCTCAAGTTAAAAGTAGTATATTATTGTTAGCTTCATCATAAAGTATTTAAAAAGACCCTTTATTAAGCCGAAATGCACTTATCACCCTGTCATTGCATTTTTTTTTTTGTCTTTTACCATTCTGGTGAACCTTCTGGTTACGGATATTGGAGGTAAAGTTCCAACTTTGTCACAAGTTTTAAGTGTCTGTATGACCCCTGTTCTATTCAATGCATCCATCAGCATGTTTTGAGTCCTATTGAAACCATGATAATTTGTATGGTGATATATTATATCACCATACAAATAAAGTTATTTCCGTGCAATATTTTTATTGTAGAATTCTTATTTTGACGTACAGAATGCTTGTACATAATACAGTAAAAAGTTTAATTTCAGTAATATTTTTAAAAAGTATCACCATTAAAAATTACAATAGAAACTGTCCACTTATTGAACACATTGAACTATCTATAGATAATAATCAAGTAGGACTAATGACAACCAATACTAAATATTTACAGATTGGCAAGAAACTCCGAAGATGGAAATAATGATAACCTAACACTACCAAGTTTTATGGTAGAAGAAAATAGCAGCAGTAATCATTTACCAGAGCAAGACGATAATGAAGTAGAAAGCGAAGAAACAAGTAAGAATATAAAGAAAAACATTATAATGGATGGGTCCAAGAGAGATATCAAGTTCCTGTCAAGAGGTGTCATAATCGCCATGTTGTATTTAGCACTAAATCTAGATGAAAGTGAAATACAACTTTACCATATATTTAAATTCATAAAAGAGAAACGCTTGAACTTTTCCAACATACAAAGGTTTGTACCTGAGGATATCAATTTAAAAACCATACAGGATGAATGGCTAAAGTTTATTCACAGCAAAGTATGCACGATGCACAGAGTCCGTGCATTTGCTATGACATTATTACGAAAACTTGACTTAGGTTCGCCAAAAGTTCCCAATATGAGGAAAATCATTGATGACTTTCTTTTAGAACTTTGTCTCCCAAATGATGTAAAGCCAATGATTTACTCCTTGATGTTCTTCCATCGTTGTGACTTCCTAGATATAAGTAGCAAATCTAAAGAACACCTAATACAAACTCCTGACTATGAAGGTGTGGCCATGTCATATGTTCTTGTCGCTCTAAAGATGTGCTTTGGCCTTGATGGCGATTATGAAGAAAAGCTGTCAGATGCTGTTGACAAGATAAATGATGAGAGGAATCTACCAAAATCATATAGGATGGGGAAATACTCAGAACCAAGTACAAGGCTATTTTCTTTTAGAGAATGGTGCAGCTATGTTCAGTTTAGAAAGACAACTCTTTGTAAGTCTTCGTTACATATGACAGAACAGCATTATTTGGATATTGACGACTACGTCTATTTAGAACATATGAGCGAAAGGCCACAGAACAACAAAGAGCTACAGGATGAAACAGCAATGAACTTGATTAGCAAAATAACTGAAGAAGATGAAGGAAGAGTTATTCCCAAACATATGTTCTCATCAACATTAACGCCCATGACTGATTACACAGAAATCATTATAGCACATACTCAAGACCAAGAAATAAGAGCTCTTCTAAGCGAAGATTTTACGCAATACTCTCTTAACTATGCTTGTGAATATTTAGAGCTAGTGGACACAAATTTCGACAACATAATCAAGGGTGTCAGTGAAGATAGAAAAACAGTCAAAAAAGTTATTCTAGGCACAATAGTTACGAAAAAGAGTAAAAAAGAAATGGTATATGTTAAAAATTGTGAAAATAGGAATTGGATGATAACAAACCCGCCTAAGATGGAACATGTTACTTGTGAAGATGTTCAAAATGTGAGTAATGACAAAGAGAGCGATCATGGGTATGATTCAGAACACCCTGTGAATGAAAAAGAAGTTTCTAGGGAAATTCTAAATGTAGATAATACTGATGAGAGTAAGACGAAAGGTAACAGAGGAAGTAATGATTCAGAAAATGAAGCAAACGAAAAAGAAGTTTCTGAACTAAATGAACCAAACGAAAAAACAGTTTCTGAAATAAATGAACCAAACGAAAAAGTTGTTTTTGAAGTAAATGAAGCAAACGAAAAAACTGTTTCTGAAATAAATGAAGCAAACCAAAAAGAAGTTCTTGAAGTAAATGAAGCAAACGAAAAAGAACTTTCTGAAGTAAAAGAAAAGATAGATATCACTGATGAGAGTATGAAAGAAGATAATTTTGTACTACGGTACTCAGAAAGTCTAGTTAGTGAAAACGAAGTTTCTAAAGAAACTGAAATGTTAAATGACATAGCAGTTAATGGTTCAGAAAATCTGGCAAATATAAACAGAGTTTCTAAAGTAATTGAAAATACAGATGACAGTGATGAAAGCATGAAAGAAGATAGCAGAAGAACTGAAGATCCAGAAAATCCAGCAAATGAAAAGGACGTTTCGAAAGAAACTGAAAATGTAGTTGACAATGATCAGACTATGGTCGAACATATCAGAGGAATCAATGGTTCAGAAAATCTGGCAAATATAAACAGAGTTTCTAAAGTAATTGAAAATACAGATGACAGTGATGAAAGTATGAAAGAAGATAGCAGAAGAACTGAAGATCCAGAAAATCCAGCAAATGAAAAAGAAGTTTCGAAAGAAACAGAAAATGTAGCTGACAATGATCAGACTATGGTCGAACATATCAGAGGAATCAATGGTACAGAAAATCTGGAACATATAAACAGAGTTTCTAAACTAACTGAAAGTAGAGATGACAGTGATGAAAGTATGAAAGAAGACAGCAGAAGAACTGATGATTCAGAAAATCCAGTGAATGCAAAGGAAGTTTCTAAAGAATCTGAAAATATAGTACAAATAGCTAATCAGGGTGTAAAAGAAGATAAAAGAGAATTTATTATAACAGAAGAAGACGATGACAAGAATATATTTGATGACTTATTTGTAGAACTTGATTTGAAGGATGAAATGGAGCAAAATAACGTAGAATACTTTTATGCTGATAACGAAGATCAACAATTACCGACCAACAACTCTGTCTTCGATGATCGCGCGAGTATAAGTGACGTCACCGATGACGACAGTCTATTCCCAACTTTTAACCCAGATACTTTTGATAGGGAGCTAACTATTAAACAATTAATACTACACGCTTGTAAAAAATATAAAATCCCAGTACCCAAAGAGTATAAAACACCTAAGGAACCTAGGAAAAGAAAAGCCAATGCTTTTAGCGATCAGGAAACACCAAGAGCACCAATAAAAAGAGCTAAAGTGAATAAGTTCGAAGCCAAAAAGAAAGTAGAAGAATTAGTTAGTGGTTACTATAGTCTTAAGGAATCTGATTTAATTAATCAAATGCAGGAAGCAGTCAGCTTAGCTATAAGAAATAATCAGTTTGATAGTTTATTGAATGTTAGTAAAAATGAAACAGCAAACCTTGCAAATATCGAACAAGCTGATGCATTAACCAGAGCAAGTTCCTTTTTAAATAACAATGCAGAAAATCAGTCAAACATAACTCAACAGAATCAATCAAATGTAAATCCACAAAGTCTACTAGAAAAAACTGACAAGGAATCAAATCAGGACCAAATAGATGATGTAGAAAATATAGATGAACATTGGGAAGAAAAACTATTTGAGGGAGAAGAAGAAATGAAATTTGACGATTTAGTTCCGAAAGGCGATCCCAAGTTTGACGAAGACAAGTATGACGTCAATCAATTATACATTAAAATAAAGGCTGAAGAAGAACAAGAACTTTATAATTTGCAAGACCTACCTCCTAAACTAGAACAAATCCTCAACCAAAAGATAGATCAGTGTAAAGATAATGCCCAATTTCAGAATCTAAAACCTGTACATCTGAATCCTGTTAAAACGAAATTCGATAATGATGATTCAGAGGACGAAATACCATTAAATGTTTTACAAGAAGAAAAAAGATTGCTAGAAGAAAAAGTTTCTTGGGAAGATAATTTCGAACCTTTGATAAACAAAGAAAATGTATCAGAATTTAAATACTGGTTCAGGCATTACGACGAAGATTTTATGACACGGTCCATGGACTGGCATAAAAAGTTTGACGAAGAGTTAAAAGAGAATACTCCAAGCAGTTTCTATTTCGTCATAAGAGAGTGTGCCGCCATTTTGAATTGCACGACTTTCTCTCTTTACAAACACATGCAGAATTTGGAAAAGTATATTAATGCAAGGGCGAAGTATCCCGAATAATGAAGATGATAAACATACAGTGTCTTGGTCATAATTCCAGCAATAAAATGAAAATGTGGTGCTGTTCCAGAAACAATGGCACACCTGATATCGTGTCCTGCGTGCCCTGATGTCTGCAAGGATGGAGGCTAGTGATAGCGCCAAACTCCTAGATAAGTTCAGGCCGACTCAGTTTAGCATTGAGATGCAAACAAAAATAAAGATGGTAATAATTCCAGCCCAGAATATCAGAAAAACAAAACACGAGAGAAACTGTGGTTGCCTCAAAGACTAGAAATTGATTGAAATTATTCGGCTCGAGTGGAGTTCATAAATAGCAGCATCATGCCCGAAAATGAACTTTATGTCATACGAAAAAGTATTATTTTTCAATGTGACTATTTTAAACTCAAATGTTCATAATTTTTAATTGATAGGAACAACCTGTGATTTTATTGTGATAAGAATTTATTCCGCTCCTCCTTACCATGGGCGTCGCCAGGAGGGGGCAGAGGGTCGAGAGGTTCTGGCATAGAAGTTGGAGATTTTTTAGGTTGTATCTTTAACTACCTTCACAGAATAAGTAAGAACGTAACAAATTTTAGCGTACTTATGAATCATAAGTTCATAGATAAGGTACTCGTATTACTGCTACAAACTTAAGTAACTATTTTTTTTGAACCAAAGTGCGAGGTCCGTAGGTAGAAAGGCGTCTTGTCGAATCCGAGGTGCGAGAAATATAGATTTCAACAAGTTTTATGATTGTGAATATTTCGCCAGTGGAGGCGCAGAGTGATAGCTTATTATTAGTTTAAAAAATACCAATCTAGTAGGTAAATCATGATTGTAATTTATGTAATGTTTCAATTCAGCTGCATCCGGTTAGACTGGAAACAGACACCATCACCAACACAGTTGGGAAAAAAGGTAGGCAGTGTTGATGAATTTATGTAATGGTGTTTAGTGTGTTATGTAATGTATACAGGGTGTAACAGGACCCTTCACGAAGCCGTCAACCAAGCATTATGTACATCAAACTAAGTAACTCTACGCAAAAATTATTGCTGGGAAACGACTTTTTGGGGTCAAAAATCACGTTTTACGGTAGGACTCAATGTAACGCACTCAAAACATGTGCTGGTGGATGGATTTAGCAGTACGGGGGTCGTCTTACATTAAAAACATGTATTTAGGAAAAAAACTTGTGATAAAGTTGGAACTTTGACCCCCAATATCTCCGTAACTAGACGGTTCCCAGGTATGGGCTAAAACAAAAAAAAATCGCAATGACGGGGAGAACAAGTGGCTTTCGGCTTCGCTATGGGTCTTGTTACATCCTTTATTATAATTTTGTATGTACAGTAACTAAATAACTGATTGTTAAATAAATAAATCATAAGATACGTTATTTATTATAGCTACCTACAGTTTAAAAAGTATTAAATGTTGAGATCTTATTTAAATAAATTAATTGCACATTAACAAGTTTTTAATTAATCCCCGATTCATGAATTCTGTCCACCTGTCTATTGCTTTGTACCTCTTAGATTAGTGTCCAGTATATATATGATGCTCTGTGCTAGTGTCGTAAATGGGTTATATTTGCGGTAGTTTTCGTTTTTTTTTTTTGTCTGCTTAACCGAACTCGCATAAAAACTGGTGATAAGAGCACCCCCTGTGGGATGCCCTAAGCCGACGCTCGTACGGCGTTGGGGGTGGACAATAAGGGATAGGCTGGAGCGGATCATGCGGTGTATGTAGTTATTCCTATTTGCGCGAAAATAGTTCGTAAGCATAACACTGGCTGACTTGCTGTCACTTGTTATTATCTAGTTTATATATAAATAATTTAAAATACCAATTTGACATAGTTTGTCAAGTAATAAGAGAAAATCGTATGCGAATTCTTAGAAAATGATAAGAAATAAGTGTGGTGCGTTGTTACGTTCGGCTGTTTTGCCGTCTAATGTTTTGAAGCGGGATTTCGCTCAAGTGGGCCATATAATTTCGACCCCCCCAAGAGTGAGGTGTTCTCTTGCCGTAAGTTCAACTTGTTTAAAAAACCTCGCTAGAGTATCACCTGTGTGGTAAAGAAAGTACGACCCGCTGCCACTTTTTAACCGACTTCCAGTATATATATGATGTTCTGTGCCGACTTCTAAACAAGAATTTGTGTAGTATACTAAAACTAAAAACCCGACTATTGAAAAATCACGCTCTAATAAAATTTAGGGTTTACAAGATACAAGGTAAAATCGACTCCTCCTATTGTTTGATTTGTTAACCGATGTTACCCGGGCTCATAGAGCATCATCCCGGGCTCACAGAGCATCATCCCGGGCTATAATGAATCACTTGACACTAGGGTTGATGAGGATTCCTCTTCCTCATCCTCATAATGCGGAAGTTCCTCATTTTTTAGCGATTCCTCATCCTCTTCCACATCCTCAAAATCAGGCATAAAATATTCCTCTTCCTCTTCCACATCCTCATTAATTAAGAGGAATTTATGAGGAAGTGTTGTTGACGTATTCAATGTAAATAAAAGTAATCTCCGTCTTTTGCTCGCTGCATTAGGTACTTTCACGATCAGGCTTGAACGTGTTTTAGAAATATAACACAGCACGCTATTGTGTGTGTCACTGTGTGTGTGTAGTACTATAGTGTACGTACCCACCCCACTGTAGCTACTTAGCCAGTCTTAAAAAACGAAACCGTCTATCTGGAGAAACAGCTTCAAAGTTAATTTTCTAAATTCAACCTCCCTATTGTTAGATTTAATATGTAAAACAAAAGAATACCTTTACAGCAGAGGTTTACAGAAGCTAATGAACGAGAGCACCAACACTTTGGATTATCACACTTCCTATAGAGCGGCCTATTCTAGCTAAAGAATTAGTTTATTTCACTCGCGGATCTAAACATAATAAATAGTCTTATAAAAGCTTTTTAGCTTTTCTAAGATACACTTTTTCTTCTTTTAAAAAGTCAAACAGACAGTCAATAATAATGGTTGCCTAGCATCATATTAAAAACTATTGAGTGACTCATAACACTATTGTAAGAAGTCTTTATGAGTCAATGCCAGACACCATAACACTTTCCCTCATTGACATGATGATGACTGCAATCCCAATCCTGCTCTCAACAATAGGAGTCTTGGCTTCGGAACTGCCTTTGTCAATAGGTCAGCTAACTGCTCTGCAGAACTTGTTTTCTGTACGCCAATCAATCCTTCTTGTACTGTCTCGCGCACAAAAAAATGTCTCACACGAATATGTTTGGTCCGTTTATGAAATTCCGGATTGTGAGCGAGACGTATTGCAGCTTCGTTGTCCACTTTGAGCGTCGGTGTGCCTTGTAGCGTCATAAGTTGGCTAAATACTCTCTGTAGCCAAACTAACTCGCGAGCACCTTCACTGGCAGCTACTATCTCTGCCTCCGTGGTTGAGATGGCAACGGATGCTTGCCGTTGACTAAGCCAGGACACCGGTCCTCCAGCGTACAGGCAAACAACTCCAGTAGTAGAGCGTCCTGTGAGCTCATCACCGCCGTGATCTGCATCACTGTATCCTTCAATGATGGCTTTGTGGGTTCCCGACTTGTATCTTATTCTGAAAGATATAGTCCCTTTGAGATATCTGAATATCCTCTTCACTTTGAGCCAATCAGTCCAGGAAGGATTCTCCAATTTCCTTGAAACTACTCCGACAGCGTATGCAATGTCGGGGCGCGTACCTGTCATTAGATACGCAAGTGCTCCTACAGCCTCACGATAAGGAAAGCACTTCTTTTCAGGAGTATCGTCAACTTTCCCTTCTTCAGATGTCCTTTCAATGGGCGTCGAGACTGGATTGCAATCTGACATTTGGAAACGTTCCAGGATCTTGTTAGCGTACGATTGCTGAGAAATCAGAATAGAACCGTCTTCCGCTTTATCAATTTCCAATCCCAAATAGTAGGATGCTGGTTTCGTGGTGATCTTCAGCGTGTTTCCTAATTCCTTGAGGAATTGGTGCGCTAGAGCTTCATCTGTCGTGGCTACCAGTCCGTCGTCCACATATAGGGTAATCAATATTTTCTTGTCTCCCACTACCTTCGTGAAAAGACAGGGTTCAGCTTCGTTCTGTATGAATCCTTTATCCAGCAGAATCTCTTCAAAACATGAGTTCCAACACCGAGGTGCCTGTTTGAGGCCATACAGACTTCTTTGAAGTTTGCAGACTTTTGAAGATTTATCTGAGTATCCATCAGGCTGCTGCATGTATATCTCCTCTTTCAACTTCCCATTCAGAAAAGCTGTGGATACATCGAACTGTGTCAGATGTAACTTCTCCATGGCGCTGACACTTAACAGAGCTCTTATGGTAGACATACGGGCAACAGGGCTGTATGTCTGATCATATTCTATCCCCTTACGTTGCTTGAATCCTTTGACTACCAGTCTTGCCTTGTATTTGTCTATTGTACCGTCTGGATTTCGTTTGATGCGAAAAACCCATTTACAAGGTAGCGCCTTTCTGTTTGGAGGTAAATCGCAAAGCGTCCAAACCTTGTTGTCACCTAGGGATTTGATCTCGTTCGCCATGGCTTTAAGCCATTCGCCACTATCATCCCTCTCAACAGCTTGTTTGTATGTCTCGGGAAAATTCTCTGTTCCTACGAAGCATACGAAGTCTCCATACTTCTTAGGTCGTGCCATAGTCGACCTGTCTCGAAGATTGTATCGAGGCTCAGCTACAATTAGTTGCTCTTGCTCATCACTAGCATCAACGAAATCATCAACTTCGATATCTTCTTCAACTGCTTCACCTTGAACATGAACTTGATCTTCAGCTCTTTCCCATAACCTGTTAGATTTAATATGTAAAACAAAAGAATACCTTTACAGCAGAGGTTTACAGAAGCTAATGAACGAGAGCACCAACACTTTGGATTATCACACTTCCTATAGAGCGGCCTATTCTAGCTAAAGAATTAGTTTATTTCACTCGCGGATCTAAACATAATAAATAGTCTTATAAAAGCTTTTTAGCTTTTCTAAGATACACTTTTTCTTCTTTTAAAAAGTCAAACAGACAGTCAATAATAATGGTTGCCTAGCATCATATTAAAAACTATTGAGTGACTCATAACACTATTGTAAGAAGTCTTTATGAGTCAATGCCAGACACCATAACACCTATTGTGAATTTTGACTATTAAATTGTCTTTTTTTCTTTCTAAATATTAAAGGGCCCATTCGCAATCTTTCTTTTATTTAAAATTTCAATTCCAAATCACAGGTTCTATATTCCTCTTCCGCATCCTCTTCCTCATCCTCATCCTCCTCCTCATATCCTCATCCTCTTCCTCTTCCTCAAAACGTATTTTTAATAGTTCCTCATCCGCATCCTCTTCCTCATAACCACTTCCTCATCAACCCTACTTGACACCTTAGGGCCGATTCACACCGAAACGGCAGCGACGCGACGAGGCCGGCCGGGGCCGAGCCTGCCGCGCGGCCAGTACCGCTGACAAAACCCGCGTGGCCGCGAGGCCGCTCGCGACGAACGGAGCGGCACTGCAAGCAGCCTCGCGAACTTTTCAAGCGATACTGGTCTTTTAAATATGTAGATAAAGTTTAAAATTATTTCACACTGAAAGTGCTCGCCGCGCCGCCGGTCGGCGCCGCTGCCGGCCGCTGCTTTCTCGGTGTGAATCGGCCATAATTCATCAAAATCGGATGAATAGTTTAGACGCTACGGAGGAACTTACGTAAATACAAACATAGATACATATACTGCTAAAATCATAACCCTGGCTTCGCCGTAGTTGGGTATAAAGGGGTTATGAATTCGACCAGCTTCGTTGTTTTTTTTTCATGTATTTATACTAATTACTCCGTGATTACTGAGCCGATTTATGTGATTCTTTTTTCATTTGGTAGAATAACCCCACGCGGTGGTCTCATATAAATTTTATTAACTTTGCTAGCGTATTTTATGAGTTAGGTTAGGTTAGTTCCTTCGTCTTATGATGTTGATGATCTTCTAATAAAATCTGCTAGTTACAAAATAAAATGAACACATAACAAGAATTTGTGTGGAATGCTATTTTAAAACGGGTACTTAAAATAAAAATCTTTTTTTTTCTGATTCTGTAATAAATATTTTACCACTACCGTCGTTGGTCTTGTCATAACAAGCGCAAATGCTGTCGCTGTGCGTGGCGTGCGTACCTACCTAAGTACGGCTCCCAAGTCGGGCAGTGCTATTAGACCTTGTCAAATACTTACGTTCGAATTTTTGGTTATATTTAAGGTTCTAGGACATAGGGTAAGTTTTCTTTTCCTTGATGATGTTTTCCTTCACTGTTTTGAGAGCAGTGATGATGAAATAAATTACACAAAATACCTGGCTGGGTTCGAAACACACGACACACAACTGGCCCGGACTACTCTCTTATCGATGATGATGATGATGATACAGAAAATGCAGAAATTTCGATTCTCTAATGAGTTGATGTTGTTTGATAATGATGTTTTTCAAACATTTTTTAGGAGAAGTGTTTGCATATTTTATTTATGCACATGGTATGGTTGGGACCGGTGGCGTATTTTCATACTCAATTGAAGTGTTGGCGGCGGTTCTACATCGGAGACAAATAACTTGTTAATCGTTATTGGAAAATGAGAACTGTAATAAAATGGATTTAAATAGATTTTCGTTTCATTTATCATAATTATCATAGCGCCAATGTATAAGGTAGGTACTGTCATGTCATGAAATCGGGAATGTAATGCTTCTCAATAATGTTAACGATGAGAGCAATCAAAGGTAGGTACGGCATGTTAGTGCTGTGCTTACTATACGACAGCAATGTATTGTGGCCAAAAAATGTATAAGAGGAGGAAGGAACAGCATTTGAGATTACCAATGGGGAAGGTTAAAAACATTGTAGATGACGCGACCCTAGCAAGGTTCCCGATTTGACCACAAGAGAAGTTTTTTTTTGAAATATAATATGACATTACAGTTTACTATTTTCAATCAATGACGATGCATCACAGCACCATCTAAGCGATGCATGAAATTAGCTATCCTCTAGCGCCCTATCAGTTTCACAGTTGCCGTCTCCGTTAAAAACTTTTAGTTCATCAAAACTTGTCTATCTATATGTGACCAGTGTTGCCAACTGCTAGCTTTACCCAGTAGCTAGATGTTTTCAAAATGTTGCTAGATTTCCAGTTTTTTTTACTCCATAAAGTTGCTAGAAGTTGCTAAATGTTACAGTAGATAAACAAGTAGGTTACAATAAAATGACAATTTCTGATAATCATTTTTTATTTTCAGTATTTCCAACAAGAAGATAAATTAAGTCTTGTGTACGCAATAGAATAAAAAAAAAAACATTAATCAATTAAGAGGAAGATGTCGATGGCTGGGGTTCAGTATCTTTCATTGATTTCGAATATTTTTCAACGGTGCCCATTTTATGAAGTACGTCTTTGGGCAAAACACAGTATAAAGCAGCATTTAATATTGTTCTACGGAGATTCCGTAGAACAATATGTACAAAATGCTTTGCTTGAGTCTCCACTTGCCGATTTTAGCCAAATTTAAATTCGTCCATATTTTCCCACTCCGGTCTTAATTTCTGTAAGTAGGTTTTTTTTTCTAAGGTAGGTATATCGATATTCAAATTAAATTACATTTGTTTTTTAAGGATAAAATAAAACAAGGTAGAATACAAATAGCGCGTACTATTTTGGTTTACTAAGTATTCTGTCGCAGAGGAACCGGGGAATTCCCGGCCAGCGTCGACCTGGGGGCCTAAAATGGATGCTATAACAGAATCCAAGTTAAAAATTTTAAACTTTTAAAATGGACTTTGAGGTCATAATCATAAAGACCATTTTAAGAATATTAAATTTTTAACGTGATTCATATTATGATTCTGATAAAGCTTCCATTTTAGGCCCCCTGTACTTAGCGTACGCGTAGCCATGACCGAAGTTTTTTTTTTCTTTTGACTCGGCACTCTACCCGACGAATTTCGATAGACTCACGTCTGATGATGAAACGAAAAGTTGCTAGAAAAAGTAGCTAAAAAGTTTAGCTACAAGTTTTATTAAATTGTAGCTGTTTGTCACCAAAAAATAGCTAGATCTAGCTATAAAGTTGCTAAGTTGGCATCACTGTATGTGACCTGTGACAGATAGTGATGCCAGATTGGGGGGAATCCCCCCAAATCTGTTTTTTTTTTACAGTTTTGGGGGGACAATATCTTTGGGGGGATTCGTGGAGGGAAAAAGACTTAGGTTTGGAGGGAATTGGGGTATTTAATTAATGTTTTTTTAGGAAATTAGCATTAGGAATTTTGTCATTGCGTTTTTCTAATCCAGTTGTAAAAGAGCCTTCTCCCAAATAGCAACTATTAAAGACAAGCTTCGATACAGATTATCTATTTACACCGTATAGAGTATGTAGTGGAATAAAAGCGGCACCATGAATCAAGTCAGATAATTTATTTTTCATTAGCACAAAACGTTACCACGCCATTACTCACTATTGGCTTCACCGGAAGAGTGTGTTGCCACTTAATCTATCATAGACTAAATATACATAGACTATAATATCCAATACACCGCCAATCCATCTTGGGACTAAGAAATTCATTGCTAGAAGGATGTGTTCATTTTAAACCCAGTTCATTATGCTAGAGATTTAACACAGAAAAAATGTACGGAGCTGCAGACGACGCTACGCGCGACACGAGTGAAGATGCGGGTTCTGTAGTGAAAGCTAATGCTGAAATAGTATAAAATTGTAAAATTCATTACAAAAACAAAAATTGCTATATGTGGGGGATTTTTTCCTCAAAACCTGAATTTTGGGGGGATTTTGGGGTAGTTTTGGGGAGAACGAGAATTTTTCATCTGGCAACACTGGTGACAGAAGTAAAAAAAACTAATTGTTTATGAATTGTGTTGTGTTGTGGATTTTGTGGCCGCTTGGTTTTACTGTATAACGATAACACAATTGCTACAAAATGAAAGAACCTAAACCCACGCAGTCTCCAATAGAGGATTTAGCAGAATTACGAAATTATTTCGTTTCACATAATCTCGTTCGCGAATACATTGCCCATTCTTCCAAAGTGCATTCGGTTGGTTGGTCCTGTGATGGAAGGCGACTGGCATCAGGCTCGTTTGATAAAAGCGTTGCTATATTTACGCTAGAAAGAAATAGACTAGTAAGTATAGCTGATAAGATCAAGTTTATTTATTGTTCATGGTTATAAAATAAAAGTTAGGTTATGTTTTTGTAGTCATTTTGTATTTTACTTTTAAATTTTTTAGGTGCAAGACTTTATATTCAGAGGCCACACGGGGTCTGTTGATCAACTGTGCTGGCATGCTTCACATCCTGACCTCCTAAGTACAGCTAGCGGAGACAAATCTGTTAGAATATGGGACACAAGGTAAATAGTTTCTCAATAGACTTTTTCAACCAGTCCAGGGTTCTCAAAATTAGCTAAATAGATATGTACTCCGATTCTTCTCAAAATAAGATACTGAAACCAAGACAATTATCATACAGTCAAAGCTGAGATAAGCTCTTCTAAAGATATAAGTGAAACGTATTAGTAACGTCTAGTGGTTGTAAGCCCTACTGCTAAGCATGCGGTCTTGGATTTGATTCCCAAGTTCATCAAACTGGAGTTGGTTTGTTAAGGATTTTGGAATTTGCAGGCCATATTCTAATTTTGTGCCTGGTTGTTGGCAATAGACTGGCCTTCTCTACTATGTGGCTTGAACATATTTGGCCCTCAGGGATTACACACCTGATATTATGTTACCATTTACCTCTTTCACACCATTTAGACCTTTTTAAGAGCAAAATATGTGACAATTTCAGGACACACAAATGTGCAGCGACCATAGCTACAAAAGGAGAGAACATCAACATAGCCTGGTCACCCAATGGCAGTACCATTGCCGTGGGGAACAAAGAGGACCTTGTCTCCTTTATAGACACCAAGACTTATAAAGTGGTAGGTTTATTTATTAACTAGCTTAAGCCTGTGGCTTCGCCCATGTGAAGTTTGGTAACTGACCACCAGGATAAAAAGTATCCTATATGTTAATCCAAGTTATAAATTATCTATGTGCCAAATTTCATTCAAATCCGTTCAGTAGTTTTCCTCACAAAATTTCGCATTTATAATAATAGTAAGAAGTAACATTTACTTTCAGTTTCAAAACTTAAACTGCTGAGTTAGTAGTATTTAGTGAGTGAGTATAGTGATTAAAAGCAAGAACGTACAGGCTTTGAACATCTTACTAAACTGCTCAACTGTGAGTCTATTTGACTAGTTAGATGGTAATGATAGTATTAGTACACTTCTATGAGCAATGAAGCAACCAAATCCTGCTAAAACTTAAAAATCATAAGATTTGTTTTCTGTGCAAGAAATTAAAACTCTTTCTTTCTTGCATAGCCCATTTTCTCTTTATATCCGTGTCTTCAATGATTGTAATTGTTTTGAACCATTTTAATAAATCACAGAACGAAAGTGACCTAACACGAAATTTGCAATTGTGGGAAATAACAAAATTCCCAGAAGCGAAAGACACGAAACAATTTTGTTTGCCCTTTTTTTTTTGATTCACTAGATGACAGCCCATGTTATAAGGAGCGATTTTAGGTATTTAACTCAATTCACTGTAATTCTGAGGTCACTTTTGTTCTGACTGTGTGAAATGTTATCAATAAATAGACTGGTTTGCTTTCCTCCAGGTAGTGGAAGAACAGTTCAACTTTGAAGTGAATGAGATCTCCTGGAACAACACATCAGATTTGTTCTACCTCACCAATGGACTTGGTTGTGTACACATATTGTCGTAAGTTTCCCTTTTCATAATCTATATTATATACATATATTAGTCTATGGTTTTTCAGTACTACATATTTCCCTGCGTCTTCTCTATTAAAATATAACTATGTTTCCCAGGTACCCATCTCTAGAGCTCCAAACAGTATTAAAGGCACACCCGGGCACCTGCATATGTATAGAACATGACCCCACCGGCCGCTACTTCGCCACGGGCTCTGCTGACGCTCTCGTTTCGCTGTGGGACGTCAACGAGCTTGCTTGTCTTAGAGTGTTCTCAAGGTAAGAGAGAAATCTGGATGATAAATCATCATCATCTGCCTAGCCTTTTCCCAACTACGTTGGAGTCATCATCCAGTCTAACCGGATGCAGCTGAATACCAGTATTTTACATGGAGCTACTGCCTATCTGAACTTCACAACCCAGTTAGTAGTTCGTAATGCCATATCCCTTGGTTAGACTGGTTCTCAGTCTTCCGGGCCACTGGCTACCTGTAGCGACTGTCAAAGATCTAAAAGACAGTTGGGACCAACCGCTTAACGTGCTTTCCGTAAATGTTCGATAAAAAAATCATATAAGAAGTTTTGGACGTAAATTCAATATTGGTAATTGAGGCGCACGCAACAAAGAGGTTTACACGTTTTTCTATGCAAGCTGAAATAGTCACCTCATCGTATTTTGGTCTTCCTCCGAAGTTATGGTCCACGATCAAACTGGTATTTTGGTAGGGGCCATTAGATAAACAAACAGTACCTAGAGATTTAAACATACATATTGGGTACCAGTTTTTTTTTTTTCTAAATAAATGTTGCCCCACACTAGGAATTTCTCCTGTATCGTTGGTGCTTTTACAAACATTTAAACTCACAAACACAAACAGCCAAACCCGGAACAACTACCTATAGGCCATATATAAATGTTTGTTCCGTGCGGGAAACGAACCCGCGACACGCAGCGCAGCAGTCAATCACTCAGCCACTGCGCCAACCGTACCGTCAGATGGGGATACTGCCACTCCTGTTCAATTTGCCCTTGCCACTTGAATTCGAATTCGGTAGTACTCCTAAGGTTCTCTACATCTGTCTCCAGCCAAAGACTGCCAACTATGGTCATGGTTACTAAACCAGATAACAATTGTTACAGACTAGAATGGCCGGTACGCACACTATCGTTCAGTTTCGACGGCCGCCTCCTCGCGTCTGCCAGCGAAGATCACATCATAGACATAGGAGATACTGAGACTGGTAAGTCAAACTAACAGACCATCTAAAAAATCTTCACCATCTAAGAGACCAACTCAGACACTAATCTGCATAGTCCTCATGTGAGTTGAACAAGACTATGTCTGGACTTTAAAAGAGACTATGACCTCTGAGTTTGTTTCGGCTGTTTCTTCTCAAAGTAGTCAGGTACAAAACACCGGCCCCATCTAGTTAAAAAAAAAAAGACGCTTAAAAGTGTTTTTAAAAACCTATTTGCAAAATAAACATCATTTATCATAACAATTTATATATTACTAGCTTATGCCCGCGTGGTGTTCGGCACTGTCCGATCGACATGGGATCGTAGTACCGGGGTAAAAAGTATCCTATATTATGTTAATCCAGGTTATAAACTATCTGTGTGTTAAATTTCATCCAAATCCTTTCAGTAGTTTTAGCGTGAAAGCGTAACTTACATCCATCCATCCATCCTCACAAAGTTTCGCATTTATAATATTACTAGCGGCCCGTCCCGGCTTCGCACGGGTGGATATAAGATTTTTTTAAATGTTTTATAGACTGCGTTACTCAAGATGAATGTAGCTTTCTAATGGTGAAAGAATTTTTGAAATCGGCGCAGTAGTTTTTGAGTTTATTCATTACAAACATACACACAAAAATACAAATCTTTCTTCTTTATAATATTTGTGTAGATATAGTAGGAAGTAGGATGTTTACTACCAGTCGTTTGGCTGCAAGTACTGAACTGCAATCAAAATTGTCTACCTATGGCAGACCACTGCTAGATTTTCCACGACCGATGGTCCTTAGCTTTCAGTCTAGAACTTATGGGGCTGAACTGATTCAACACATTCAGCTTTACAGAACTTTCCATTTGACCGCCAAAAAGAGATAACTCCGATAGTGATTGGATTTCTTACTAAAATCTAGCTTTTGTAACATACAACCTCGTCGCTCTAGTGGTCGCAAGCGCAACTGTTGAACATGAGGTCCTGGGTTCGATTCCCAGGTTGCGCAAAGTGTTATTGGGTTTTTCAATCAGGAATTTCTCAGTAGCAGTCACGGAGTCTGGATTTGTGTCCGGTTGATAAAAATAATAAATAAATTCAGCTCAGCAGTTGCTTATGACATTGTGTGGTTTTGTATTTCAGACACCGTAGGGATTTGTGCCTGGTTGATGGCAATAGGCACGTCCCCTATTACATGGGACTTAAACATAACTGGTGAAATGTGGGTGTACTATTAGGTACACCTCTGCCTTACCCTTCGGGGATTACAGGCGTAATGTTATGATATGTTTGAATTTTTACTTCATACATACGCGCACTCACGCCAATTTCTCATGGGGTAGACAGAAACAGCTACGACGATCCTTACAACATACTCCCATTTTTTGGTTTTTTGTTTTCGGATGGGAAATCATCAAATTACCCCTCCCACTCTGGGCGGAGTGGAAGGCAGTGTTAGACTTGTACTGACTAAAACCCATCCATGTTCCTTCTTTTGCCCTTTGTGTCCCAGGGCTGCGGTATCTCTTTCGAAAAGTCCCGCAACCCTGGCAGAACATACTCCCTTGACATTATCTAATAAATAATTCCCTTTTCAGGTGAAAAAGTAGCAGAGATTCCGGTACAGGCGTCAACGTTCACAGTAGCGTGGCACCCGTCGCGCTACCTCGTTGCGTTCGCGTGCGAGGACAAGGAGCCTCCCGAGAGGAAGAGGGATGCCGGCAACCTGAAACTGTGGGGACTCCCTAATTCTAGCTAGACTCTTAAGGACTGATATCAGCTCCTCAAGAGGAACCTCAGCCTGTGGGACGGCTTCACTCCAGCTCGACTAGGATTTGTTGAATAGACTCCTAGCCTAAATTCTGAGTACCAACAGATAGCATAAGAGTTGGAATAAGACAATTTAGAATTTAAAAAATCTTTTTTTTTTGCAAGGGTGTTAAGGCAGGCATGCTTTTGTCATAAGATGCTTCGTTTAGATCATACAAATCTCCGTTAAAGCAATATTGCAATGGATGCTGCGGGGCATAATGATACATTTTAATAAAAATGTAATTTGAATACAGGCCAATAAGGGTCAAACGGAAAAATCTTTCCGCAATTTACTGGCTGCATTGAAAATAGGACCGTATTACCATTGCTTAAAGTAGAAAATTCTATGAATATGGACGCAGACATCATGCGTCACCTCCCGCCTGCTCGCGCATGCTCGGGAGTCCTCGAGGATCCCCGAGACCGCGCGAACAAGTTTTGACGTGCTCATACTACCATATCGTAGTTATTCGTGTAGGTGCGCGGTTTCGAGCCTTCTGTCTCAACGTCGCACCGTCTCCAAACGCATTTCTGCTCTTGCTGTGAATTCCGACCAGAGGAGGCTCGAGCCTGCGCGAGGATTTTTCCGTTTGTTCTGTACTGACCCTAAGAGCCAGCCTGTCAGTTTTTTTCTCAAGAAATATGTTGTAATAGATAGAAAATCTGTGAAAAATAACTGTTTTTGTAAGATACGTAAGTCATATTTTTCTTATGGCGACTTAAAATAAAATAATAATGTAAATACATTGGATTTTGTGTTAGGATACGAATTTAATAAAATAACACTAAAAATTATTGCTTGGTTTTATTAAATAATATTATTTCAAAGCTATTCAAAAGGTACATTATCATAGTTACCTGTTCATAGAAAATAGAATGGAAATATACAGAAGGTAGCATTATTATTCGAGTTAACATTGCTAAGAAAATAGAAGATTTAGGACAATTTATACACTATCACAACATATGCATGATTTCAAAATGACTATTTACCTAAATTATAAAATTATTGTGACATCATTAAACTAGCATATTTTTTCACAAACCTTAGGAATTACTTCCTACACCCGTATTATATTATACCTACAGTTAAAAGGGTTTGAAGTATTTGGCCCGCGTAACTTTTTACCACCCTATTAGTATTAGTTTAGTATTATATAAAGCCCATATTGTGTGAGTGCTATGTACTAAAGAGCTATCGTTCACTGGAAACCTACGTCCTTTCCCGACTTGAATGTGCCCTGGCGGTTGAGAGTATGTCATGCTCACTCAATGTCTCGCTGATGGTGGCGCGTGTGTCGGATCATTTAGTTCCCTTCAAAATGGTTGAGTTGAATGGTGCTGATCCATGCGTCATGTTCGTGAACGGGCGCTGTCAGTTGTGACTGGTCATCTCTTAGTTGCCACGGCTTATTTGAATTAATTATTTTAATTTTTTTTTAATTGTCTTTTTTGTGTTTACTATGGACACTTTTAACGTGCACATCTTGCTACATCGTTCTCACATAATGTACCATCTCAATATGAATGATGTAACCAAGGTTTTGTAACAATATGCTGATTTAAAAGAGTGTCCATGGAGTTTCTTGCCTGTTCTTCTCCATAGAGATCTACGCTAGGGAATGGGCAACTACAGTACTTTCACAGTTTTTATGCCTTGTGACTGGGACTGTAGCTACATTTCATTGTTATCTTTGTTTCGACAGTTCAAAAGTGCCTGTAACTGGCCTACTTGAAATAAATGCTTTGATTTGATTTGATTTGATTATTTTTTAACAAAAAAAACTGGCCATGTGCGAGTCGTACTCACACGGACACGGTTCCGTAGCACCAAACAATATGATAAAAATATTTTGAAGGCTCATTCATATGTTGTACTGTTTTACATTCAACAGCAAAACTAAATTTGTTTTTCTTAATATGTTAATGAAAAACAAAGTTACTACTGCAGTTTGATGAAAAAGTCCCATATCTGAAAAACTAAACATCAAATCTAATGAAAAACCAATTTTGGTTGAAAGTTTTATTTACATTCTACAATCCTACATTTTTTCTGAATTTTCCTCTTACTTTAGAAATTAGAGGGGGGGGGGGACACATTTTACCACTTTGGAAGTGTCTATGTTTCAAACGATTGACTTTGAGAGAAAATGGTTTCAGGAACCTAAATGTCATTTTTAAAGACCTATCTATAGACAGACACCCTGAACGTATAGGTTTGATGAAAAATATATTTTTTAGTTTCAGTTCCATGTGTGGGGAACCTCCCCCTTAATCTTTTATTATTTTTTATAGCTGGTATCAATACTATACTAATTCTAAATGAGACAAAATCTTTTAAAGCGTTTTCGAGATATAAGCTATCAAAGTTAGAATCTATTCATTGATGGCAGCATCAGAATAACTTTGATTTTATTATTAATAAGCTATCGAATAGAATAAATTGGTTGCTCTAATGGAATAAAATAAAAAGCAGAAGTTAGGCAGGCCAGGCTTCATACAAAAATATTCTAAACCCCTTGTAGTCACAGATTGCACAACAAATGGAGTACTCGCACGCATAATTTATATCTAACGTATCGAAATATACAAACAATCAGCGCAAAACCACGAAAAGTCGTCAACAAATAGTCCTAACCACGCCTAATCTAAATATACAAACAGCGAAAGTCGTGATTCGTTGTTATACAATATCACTCCATTTGATGCCCTTAACCGGGTCTGCAACGTCGAAAATCGAACTCAGTTCAGTGTATTTGTGAAATAAAATAACACATTTTTCTATTTGATTTGAATAAAGGTTGGTTCAGACCAAACGAGCGATTGCACTTTTCTCACTTTATCAAACTTATATTGTGTAAACAAAGAGTATTCTTAGGTTGGTCCATAAAAGGCAAGCAGATGATTCATCATCTGCTTGTCTTTTTCCCAACTATATTGGGGTCGGCTTGCAGTCGTAACTGGATGCAGCTGAATACCAGTATTTTACGTGCAGCGACTGCCTATCTGACCTCCACAACCCAGTTAGTAGTTAGTACTGGGTAATACGATACACATTGGTAGGACTGGTTGTTAGACTTTCGTTGGTCCATACAAAACTAACATATCTAGAAAATAATGCTCTTGTTCTATAGCACAAGGACCTTAAGGCACGTGAAATATCTAAAGAAACTATTTTTTTCTCAAATACATTTCACAATATTTATTTTTTAAACATTGCCTCTCACTTGGAATCATTCCTGTATCGTTACAAACAAACACTATAAACTCACATTCAGAAACACCCAGACCCGGAACAATACCTGTAGGCCATACAAATATTTGTTCCATGCGGGAATCGAACCAGCGCCACGCAGCGCAGCAGCCAATCGCTTAAGGCGGTTCCTTCGGGCTGCTCGTGGCCATTTTCCCGCTAGATGGCGCTGAAGTCAACAATTTTAGTTTATTTTGTTTTATTTGTAATTGGAACATTAGTAAGCCGTAGAAGTAGTTCGAGCGCCACGCGGACATTACACTTCATTGAACCTGATCATTACATTGCCTCAAAATCCACCCAATTCGACATATAATCCCAGAATAATATCTGTCATTGAATATATTATCGTTTACACACCGACAAACACAGACGTGATAGACCAATGCGCCACCTGACCATCAAAATGGCAATGTTTACCAATAATGGCCCTCTGTTAACGTTAGGGTGGGTATGGTTCAAAATATCTTTATATCACTGATCTTCGTTTCGTCTAAACCGACCTTAACATATTACATAAATAAAAACCGTCATCAGTTCATCACCAAGCCTCAACTTGGAACCGTCCAGAATCTTCCATATTCTTCAGCATCCTCTTAGCCTCGTCCATGCTATATCCACCAGTTTGACTGATCACATCCTCTACGAAGGCATCGCGAACGTTGTCGGGCATGTTCTTCGCGTTGCCCGATATGTAGATGTACGCTTGATTGGAGATTAACTGCCAGAGAAGGTCCCTGTGTTCTGCTATTTTGTGTTGGACGTAGCTGTTGGGGAGAAATAAATAACTTTTATTAATTAAAGGGAAGCCTGTTTAAGGAAATTTGAAACGCCTTGTTGACGCTTCCCAAAATCAAAAAAATCAATCAAAGCATTTATTTCAAGTAGGCCAGTTAACCCCGTTTCCTGTGACCCAAGGGCTTTTACCTTGGCCAGAAGCTAGTGTGTTGCCATACAACGTGGGAACGCCGCCATCCAATCTCTTGGGCACATTACTAGCTAAATAGCGTTGAGGAGTTTTTCGAAGCCCTTTTAAAGTTTGTTGATGGTTAATTTATTTTAGTTTATTTAATCGTTTTTAATTAATAATGTTTAAAGTTAGTTTACATAATAAAAAAAAAATAGTTCAACATTAAAAGGAAAAAGAGGAAATCATATTAAAGTACTACACGATCAACTAGAATTCACACGGGTGTACAGTACAACCAAAACAAGTCCATTGTAATAAAATTGAGAAAACCAGAGTTCAGTCTACTGTTGAGATTTTTTCCAGGAACAAACCCAGGACTTCAAGCTTTGAAACCGTTATTCCGACTACTAGACTTCAGTCGCAACTCGTAAGACAACGATGCAATCAAAAAAGCAGAAACGCGGCGCCAAGCAATACCATTTCTTAAGCTATTTCGTCCCACTGTAACGAACCGGCAAAAGTCTACCCGCACACTTTCCCAATTTTCTTGGTGTTTCAACTTTCAACGCAATATATGTCTCGAGTTCGAAGTCAAGGTACGGTGCTGATTTTTGAGATTCAAGTGCATATTGTAATATTATCACTAGCTTCGGTAAAGGAAATCATCGTGAGGAAACCAGCATGCCTGAGAGATATTTCTCGACGGCATGTAAAGTCAAATTAGAAGCCCGTGGACGGCATAAAAACTCTGACACCCAGGTTAGGCACCACCACCAGGTTAACCACACGATAAAGAAAGGGAGTCAATGTCAACCACGGAGTTTATGTCATACTTACACTTTATCCTCCTGATCTCTAGAGAACGCACAGTACAAACTAAGCTTCTCCTCTTTCACCATTCTCTCTAACTCCTCTCTACAATGGAAATCTCTCTCCTTATACCGACATCCGAATATCAAGTGCAGGGCATCTTTGTTGGCAGTGCGTTGTACTTCCCTCTCTTGTAGGAGGGAGCGGAAGGGCGCTAGACCGGTGCCTGGGCCGATTAGAATGTGAGGTGTGGTCTGAAAACATGATGAAAGGTATTAGCGAGGATAGTTAAAGCTTGGTGTTAAAATCGAGTCTGGGCTGCTAAGCTCATCGTCTGCCTAGCCTTTTCCCAACTATGTTGGGGTCGGCTTTCAGTCTAACCGGATGCAGCTACCACGACATAGAGCTAGCACTACGTAGGATGCGCATACCAGTATTTTAAATGGAGCGACTCCTAAGCTATTATTGTGCTAATATAAGGGAAAAACAAGAACGGAACAATGTCTAAAAATTAAAAAAAGTAGAAAAAAACTATTTTACAAATGGTAGTCAGGTAGAAAGGAGGTGACTGCTGAGATGACGAAGAATAGTGAAGTTAAATCAAGAATTAAAGGTATATTGAAGAAGAAGACATGCTGCGCGGACCCCAAATAAATGGAATAAGGGCAGGAGAATGATAATGATGATGAGCCAGGAACAGAAGCTGCACATCGAGTATACTGTCCTCTTCTGCATGTGCAAATGCGATTTTCATCCAAATTTAAAATATGCTACAGTGCACTTTTATGACGCTGGTTTGAGCTCTGTTGCATTCTGAATGCTCAGCTCAATACCAAGAGATCTAAACCAGGTACGTGATCAAAAATGGTCGCTTTAAATAATCTCCAGAGTGACTGAGGGTTTAGTATAGGTACTCACAGCATCTCTCGGAAACATAAGCGTCCCAGCTTTAACCCATCCATAAACTCGATCCCCAACATCCAAACTCTTCAACCAATTCGAAGCCAACCCAAGCCTAGGTTTCTTCAACTTTGTATGGTAATGTACCACGGCCACTAGAAGGTCGATATTCCGTCCCCCTGAGGGAAGAGCACTGCTGGCTATGGAGAAGGAACGAGGCTTGATGGTTGAGAATAACTCGAATAATACTTCTAGAGTTAACTTTGAAGCTGATTTGTGGAAGTCGTGGAGGACCTGAAAGACAAAACAATTAATGAATAAAAAATTATAAAAAATAATTAAAATATTAAGTTTACAAAAAAAATTACAGGTAGGTAGTTCAGTAGTAGGTTTATTTAAAGCTGTGTTTCAGGCCATCTCACTACTTGACCTTTCATTAATCCATACTTAATATTATAAATGCGAAAATAATTCTGTTTGTATGCTACGCGGGGTGCTATTTCTGTTTGCAGGGTTTAAAGTAACCTAATATACCTTCGAACCTAACCTGTCCCGAGTCGGGGTGCCCCAAGTTCCGAGCTCGCTTCGCTCTTGCGTCCTAAGTTATATGAGCTTAAGAAAACGATTATTCTAGCAGAATATGTTTTCGGAAACTTAGTATTTTTATAGAAAGAAAGAAAGAAAATTGTGTTTATTCGGCATTATTGTAAAAAAAAAACACCTTAAAAAAATTAACAAAATACATAAACAAAAATAATAATAATGCCGAAAGGGCCTCAGCTCAGCAAAGTGCCAGATGGCCACACAAGGTATACCACCCGACGCTGATTTTCAGCTGCAGCCCATGAGTGTGTGAGTGAGTTATCGCAAACTTTGTATTTTTTTCGGAAGTTTGGTATTGGTTTTTGGTAATAGAGTTTATTTTTCGTAGAATTGTAATTTGAATATGCTCATGTATGTTTGTTGAATAAAATATTTTTTACCGGTTAGTTTTGTATAAATTTTGCGTTAATTAATTTTAACCAAGCTTTTATTACAGTCAATCACAGATCGTTGAAAGTTTTTTTTTTTCCGGAAGCTTTATTATTTTCGTTTTGTAAATTGTATGGTTCAAACCAAAGACACGGTCTTCCAAAACGCCCGCTTTCGTTCGATGGTATTGTAGCTGAAACTGCCATTCAAAAATCATCTTTTAAACTACTAAAACACTTGCCTCTAAAACCGTCCTCTTCGGCCGCCTACAATAATTAAGCCAGTCCTCCTGTCCTTCGGGGGAGCTGAGTTCGATACATTTTTCTCTTTCTAGCTTATCATCGGACAACTGCGCCAGAAGAGAAAAGACGTATTGCGTCGGGTAGCAGTGGAGGTCCCAGTATTGTTCCGCTATTTCGTATAGTGTGTGCGATTGTTTTAGGAAGTCGGGGACGGGCATGTCTGAAATAAATTTTTGATTTCGTGAAGTGAACACTATTGAAATACTTAGCACTCCATTAATTCTCCCATCTGTGGTCCGTCCACATGAAGATAGTTCATAGAAGCAAATTACCGTACGTAATTTTATAAAATTCACGAATGTTAATTTTCACTAACACTATATAATATTTATACCGCTTTTATTTAGGTACTGCCTTAATGTCAGTAAAACGCCCGCACAAGGCAACAAATATAAAACCATACTGTTTAAAAATATAATTTATTGTCACTCCTCCTGCCAGTCGCCAGCGTCGTTGTTGGTTTGCTGCGAGTAAGCGTGTGGCCACGTCGAGTGAGTCTATAGATCAGGGGGCCTAAAATGGCTGCTTTATCAGAATCATAATATGAATCACGTTACAAATGTAAAATTCTTAAATTGGTCTTTATGGATATGAACACAAAGTCCATTTTAAGAGTTTTAAATTTTTAACGTGATTCATATTATGATTCTGATAAAGCAGCCATTTCAGGCCCCCAGCACAAACCTGTTTAGAGATCGACCCCAAGTCATCCAAGGGGATTTCTCTTTGCGACATAGAACATTGGAATTTGTGTCTTGTTACCTCTTGCTACGTATGAATTTACGTTGGGTAATGATAAAATGCCCTGCCCTGCTGTCTCCGGTGTGCGCTGGCCTTTATAGGCCCAGCCTTATCTCATACAGCTTCAGGTAGAAGGCAAGTCCTCACGAATTAAAAGATGGCTACCAAGTTTCCATGACACAATATGGAGTCATAGAGTAATTATCTGCCTAGCCTTTTCAGCTTCTAGTTTAGCCGGATATAGCAAAACTATTAGTATTTTACATGGCACCTATCTGACCTCCACAACCCAGTTAGTATTGGGTAATACGATACCCATTGGTAAGACTGATTTTATCATTTCAAGGTTTTGACTACCCGTAATGACGACAAAGATCTAAAAATGACAGCACCCATGAACGACTTAACATGCTTTGCGAGTCACAGATGGGTCTCTGTATATGTATAATAGATGGTACCTTATCCACATATCGACCTTGGCAAGTCCCGTTTATTATAAGCTTCTTTATCGTGTGGTTAGTGACTAACATGGTGTCAGAGCTTTGATGCCCAAGGGCCTCTGACTTGGCTTACACACCCTCCAGAAATATCTCTCAGGCTTGCTGGTTTCCTTACAATGTTTTCCTTCACCGAAGCAAGCGATAATTATACAATACGCTTAAGAATCCGAAAAATCAGAGGTGCGTGTCATGGATTCGAACTTGAGACGTATGACTTGGCAGTCGGACGGTCACTATAAGGTCATTATAAGCTAGGAACCCTTCACTAATGAGTTAATAAAACATAATCTTTTAAAAAACGTCATTTATTATCATTCTTCTTCCTGCCATCCGTCTTCGTTGCTGAGGAAGCGTCTCTTGGCGGCGGTGTTCATGTACGGGCGCAGCGCCCACTCCGTGTCCGCCGCGTCCAGCGAGTCCAGTGTGCCCAGCTTTATCTCGTACAGCTTCATTTGGAAGCGGGGACCGATCTCTGATAGTTCTATTTCTTTTCCAGCCTGAAAAATGGAATATAAAATGGATTAGTTAAGGCTATGATATATTTAATTAAAATAGAGTACGGACCTCGGGGTAATTGTATATGTTTAACACAATCGCATTCCCAATTCTTTTCATTTTGACAATTTTATTCAACGTCAAAAACTGACTATCAACAATCAATTAGCCTCAATGGCTTCCACTTACAACTACTTCATGACTTTGCAATACTACTGCTCAGGGTGTCCTTTTAAAATAGGCCTGTACTTCTCAGCTATATTTGCCTTGAACCTGAGTGGCTGAGTAACCAAACATCATAATAGAGTTGCAAATAAAAAAAAATGAAGCTCCATTAGCATGTAATGTGCGAATTAGCATAGCATAACATAATCAGCCTTTTAATGTTCCCACTGCTGGGACACTCGGCCTCCTCTCTATGTGAGGGAATGGGCTATAATCCACCACGCGGGTTTGGTAGATGTCACTTGTCTTCGTGTTTTTTTTGTTCTAGGACATGCCGGTTTCCTGACGATGTTTTCCTTCACCCTTTTTAAGAGCAGTGGTGATGAAATAAATTACACAAAGTAGTGCGCCTGCCCGGGTTCGAACCCACGACTTACTGTTCGTAAGTCGGGGCTACCACCACTGGGCCACCGCTGCTGTCCTCTCTCTTCGAATTAATTAACCATAATTTACATTTCGACAGATATAATTTGCTCTTTAAAATGCTATTTCAATATTTATTTATTAATCACAAACACTACTAACATTACAGGGAATTCCTAATGCGTTAGCGTGGTCCTAAATTAAACTATTAAAAAAAAAATAACTCATACAATATTGTTTTTGTGAATTCATTCAGAGAGCAAGAAAATAAATCGATCCTGTCAGCAGTGTCATTTGCTGTATAATATTTAGTTAAAAATAATCCTGTTAGAAATTGAACAATTAAACATAAAGCTAATAATGATCCATTTCATCAAACTGAAATATCTGCTATGATAAAAAGCGCAATGGCAAAAGGCAAAAATCCATACCTTCTTGTAAGTATGTTGTCTGAAGCAGATATAATCGTCATTGTTAGCGAAGGTGATCACTCTCTTGGAGTCAGGCTTTGGCACCGGGAACAGGTACTTCAATATACTCATTGCTCTTAGACCTGCAGACAATAGATTAAGGTTAAAAGAACCGGCCAAGTGCGAGTCGTACTCACACGGACGCAGGGTTCCGTAGCACCAAACAATATAATATCAATATTTTGAAGGCTCATTCAAAAACAAAGTTACTGTTGCAGTTTGTTGAAAAAGTCCCATATCTCAAAAACTAAACATCAAATCTTATTCAAACCTTTGCTTTAGGAATTAGAGGGACACACACACACAATTTATCACTTTGGAAGTGTCTATCTTTGAAACGATTGATTTTGAGAAAAAATGGTATTAGTACCTCAATGTCATTTTTAAAGACCTATCTATAGACACTCCGCACATATAGGGACTGATGAAAAAAAAAATAGTTTCAGTTCCATGTACGGGAAGCCCCCCTTAATCCTTGGTTTTTTTTTTTTTTTTGTATAAAAATCGTAAAGCGGTATACAGAATACATCTACCTACTAAGTTTCAACTGTGTAGTTCTAATACTTTCAGAATAAAGTGACTGTGACATACACGGACAGGCAGACAGACATGGCAAATCTCTAACCCTCTTATTAATAAACACGGAATAAATTTACACCAGGAATAACAAAGGAATAACCATACATTTAAAAGGTTTAAGCTTGGAATAACTTTATTCTGTGTTTATTAATAGGAGGGCTAGGGTTTCGTTTTTTACCATTCGGCTACGGAACCCTAAAAAAGGCGTGTTGTAAAAAGATGATAGTAAAATTTACTGATAATTCGTAAATATCTTCAAGTGGATTGTTTGTAGCATTGGTTTTGTTTCATTTGGTTTGGGTTCAACTTCTGACACAAACTCTTGGCATAAAACACAAAGGATAGGAGTCCACACAAACTCCAGTAGATTCACAGATCAATCTATGTGCGAATAAATAAAATTGAAGTTTCTGTTTATAATTTCAA
This sequence comes from Eugnorisma glareosa, assembly GCA_947578425.1. Classification (NCBI taxonomy): domain Eukaryota; kingdom Metazoa; phylum Arthropoda; class Insecta; order Lepidoptera; family Noctuidae; genus Eugnorisma; species Eugnorisma glareosa. Next base: position 2,773,364 of record OX387979.1, read on the forward strand.
AATAACAGCTTTTTACCTGAATGCCTATGGCACTTGTAACAAAAACACATTTTTTTCATTTTTATTTTGTCTGTTTGTTCGGGCTAATCTCCGAAACGGCTGGACCGATTTCGACGGGACTTTTACTGGCAGATAGCTGATGTTATAAGGCCTAACTTAGACAATAATTAGGGTTCCGTGCAAAAAAATTAAAACTCATTGAAATTGGTAACAAAATCTGATTCAAAAAGAGAAGTAATATTTTATTATAATAATTTCACGTAAACGAAGGTCGCGGGCAACAGCTAGTAGAAAATAAAAACAACAGCCGCCAACCCTAATTTTTTTAATAGAAGTTCCAATCTGTCTATATTCATTCTTATATGATGATCGAGGTAAGTCGGCTGACTGTTGACTTCTAACACCCTTACTGGGCAATGGCTAATGTTCAGCAGTCGATAAATGCCTTTCTACAGATTGATGCCCTAATTTTTACTTACCAAGCTCAGTCTTAAAGTTATGGAACACGAGATGCGGGAACTGTTCGCTCATGGGACCGATGTCGGGGATGTCGTGGCGCATCACCACGCCCGATAGTGTGAACGATGCTGTGGGGCCGTAGGGGAGGTGACAGATTACCTGGGGATGAGATAATTTTAAGTGCTTAGAGAAGAATGCGCGCAACGCATGTTTTTTGAGAATTGAGTTACAAACGTGACATAACGTGCGTTGCTCGCGTTTAAAAACCACTTTATGTAGTTGGTGTAAGTTCAAAGGACATTGCCACGGGGCAGGTCCCTTTTATGATATCTTGTGCCTAATTGGAATAATAACCTAAAAATATTATTTATTTTTTTGTGTGCAAATTATTTTTTATACAATTTATTTCACCCTGGGAATAAAGTTAAAGTTAATTAATAGTTAAACATTACGTCGACATCCGTTTGATAGGTATACAAAAAAAAGTTGCCAGAAATCAAATAACAATCGAATATGACGTAAAATAATCAATGGAGTAATCGATATCAAAACAAAAAGATAATTAACAAAAAAATAAATATTTTTAATTATTATAACTAGTTTACGTCTTAACATTTAAATGTAGGTCTCAACCATTTGACAACTTCAAAGCTACTGTTTAAGCATTATGTTTTCTCGACGATGAGTTATAATGATGTCAACCCTGTCTTTTTCATAGGTACGTATTATTGTAGCACATTATAATGCACAAAGATAGATGTAGGCCAAGTATGAGTTTAATTATGTAAAATATTCTTAATGACGTAAACTAGTGGATATACACTGCCTAGAGTCTATGCGAGTAATAGCGATAGAACGAGGACAACAATAGGTTGCTTATTTTCATAATAAGTCTATATTGTTGATTAGATGTTCATAAAAGCGATTTACACAAACAAAAGCCTTACGTATTTTGGAAACGCCGTATTAACAAATCAATTTTATTCGATAAATTGATAAAAAAACTGAAATCGATTTAGTAATGATTAAAAATAATTGATCTGGCAACATTTACTTGCGCATGTCACAGCAATTTCTGAGATTCGTTACGTTCGTGATTGCTTTGTCTAAATACGTTGAGTTTTGAATTCCGTATATACATAGTTATTATTTACGATACGTGCTTTTTTTGCTACCACCGAGTTGAGCTAATAAGTTCCTCGATTATAGACATCATTCCATGCTCATAGTGATGTATCATCTATGTCAAGTTGTAATTATAACCTAGATTTTTAAAACAGAAAAATAATGATATCTCCTGAACCAGGGTGAATAAATGAAAAAAGGTTTCTGATTATGAAAATGCTATGTTTTTACTATTAGGTAAAATAAAAATCTTCAGGGCACAAGCATTTTCCACTGGGACCGAACTTCCTTTACAAACCGGGCAATCTCCTTTGCAAGCAGTCAAAAGTGCACACATTTCGAAATTCTACTGTATACTTTTTTTGCAGACTAGTTTTTTTGAGACCCCGAGAGTGTATCTTGGGTTTTTTATATATCAAGGGCAGTTGTATATAAACTCACCAGACTATCAGGCACGCCTCTATGCTCATGCACCACAATAAAGTCGGTGACCTCGTTGGCGCGACACGCGTGTATCAGCTGCGACATCTCGTAACCACCGCGGTTCATGCGCTGACTGTTTGGGAATATTAACCTGGGAAGAAATTGATATTTTAGTGTGAGAAATAAGAACAAAACCGATACTCAAGTTCATGTATAGTACTGTTATCTTAGTTTATTTATTTTTGTATTTATTTTGCCAGTTATGTTTAAGGTGGATGCGCAAGGGTAGACCGCGAAATTTAAATTTTCTTACGTTTATTGCAATTTGCTGGTCACTGTAAATCGCGCCAGTAACACGTATGGAGTTACAGAATTATAATCATTCAAATCATCAATACAACCCACCAAGTTCATATAATCCCAAAGAGTGACTTCTTCATGAAATAGCAATTGAATGGGGTTATATGAACTTCGAAGACTGTATTGATGATTTGAATGATTATAATTCTATAACTCCATACGTGTTACTGGCGCGATTCATATTTTCATCAACATACAACATGACACTGACCTGCAAATTGCAATAAACATAAGAAAATTTAAATTTCGCGGGCTACCCTTGCGCTTCCACCTTAAGTCCCATGTTATAGGGGTGTCTGAAATACAAGACAACACATTGTCATAAGCAACTGCTGAGCATGAGGTCCTGGGTTCAATTTCCGGGTAGCAAAGTGTTATTGGGTTTTCCATCAGGAATTTCTCAGTAGCTGCCACAAAGTCCAGATATTACATGAGACTTTAAACATAACTGACAAGCTAAGCTGACAGCATGCTGGCCACGCTGGCGGTAAGACTTGATTGCTCCATCATCTCCCACTGTTGTAAGCGACATGTGGCAGGCTGATGCGACTCGACTAACTAACCTCATATAATGTATGTAAATTGTAAATTTAATTATGATTATTTTTTATTATTATTAATTTTTATTACTGTTTTATTTTTATGACTCACTGTAACTGAATTTATTTATTTATTTGAATGCATGAATGAATTGAATTAATAATGTTGTGTATGTAATGTGACTGTATGAGTGTATTATTTCTGTTATGAGTCAGTGTTACTTGAATTAAAATGATTTTATTTTTATTTTATTTATAACTGGTGAAATGTGGGTGTACTTGTTGGGTACACCTCGGCCTAACCCTTTGGGGATTTTATAAGGCGTGATTTTATGTTATGTATTATGAACACTAGTTGAAGAAGTGGTATGATAAAAATTAAAAAGCAAGCAACAGGTACCCACCTAAGTTCCTTGACAAACATCTTGAGCCTTGCGCTAGGCTCTCGAGAGGTGGTGATCATAATCTTAGGATCCTCCACACCTGCATATCTGTACTCATCGTCCTGTGAGCTCTGTGTGTTGGCACCACCACTGAAACTGCCTATTACTGCTGCTCTTTCCGGACCTACAATGATGGATTTTATTAAGTAATTGGTTTTGGTGAAAGAAACAAAACAAGAGGAATATTGTATAGATTGAAACATGTAGCATTCTGTAGTTTTTGCATACACCCCATGAGGAGTACATGTGTGTACATTTTTAGCAATATAATTTATTTTATTATTTATTGAAGCATAAGAATAACCAGCCTTTTAATGTTCCCACTGCTGGGACACCCGGCCTCCTCTCTATGAGAGGGAATGGGCTATAATCCACCACGCGGGCCCAGTGCGGGTTGGTAGATGTCACATGTATTCGAATTTTTGGTTCTAAGACATGCCGGTTTTCTCATGATGTTTTCCTTCACCGTTTTTGAGAGCAGCGGCGAGGTGGGCGTTTTTCTTTTTGTATGATTTATTTTAATTTGTTTTACAAATGCTTTGGAATATTTATATAGGGTGGAAGGGCCACCAACTCACAAGCAGTTACCACATACTCAGTACATAATTCTGAACCAATATAATCAGCCGTTACCTACATTACTGCAATACCTACACCGACAAAATGTGCGAAAAGCTGTTTTTTTTCGAGAGTTCATAATGATGTACTGAATATGTGGTAACTGTTTGTGCATTGGTGTTCCTTCCACCATGTACACATGGCTACACATCAAGCTATACATTTCCAGTTTATGCTGATCTCGCATTGTATAGGATTTCCGTACAATGCGAGGTAAGCTTATACGGGAAATGATGATACGGTCTTGATGTGTGTACAATAACCGTAAAAATATGTAGAAATCTTTGTAAAGGTTGTAAAGTTTATTATGCTATGTCTTATTTTTGGCATAAGTGGCTAAGATACTTTACAATGCAATTGAAAAAAGCAGAGACAAAACTTAGGTTATGTTAGTATTTAGTAAACAAACAAATGAAATACTCAATTACTAATAAATGGACCGAAAACTTACCTTTATCTTCATAGTCAATTCTTTTCTGTAACGTGAGAGCCTCCTTCCTCAAATCTCCATGGATAGGAATGTTTTCTTCTAAGCACCGTTTCAGTTGATCTTTTTTCGCTTGAATATTCTTTTGTTTGTCTTCCACAGACTTTCTGTACAAGTACTCGCGGCGCAAACGCGCCTGTCGTCGCAACATAGTGTTTATTTAATGTATTTTGAACTTATTTAGCATAAAATCTTTAGTTTTGGAATAAAAACATCACGCACGCTAAAGTAACTCAATGTTAAAATGACATTGGCTTTGGTGACAGCACCACATGTGTTTATTTTGACATTGATAGTACTCGTTTAGTTATTTGATTTGAAAATTAGGATTCATTCAATAACTATCAAAGATTGTGTTGATTGAAATCGAAGATGATTTTTAGCTAAATTTTAAAAAGAATTATCATAAATATCCATAGTACTCTTGTGACTTCATCATCTCTCCAATTTTTAGTTTGGGGAAACAAAACGTGGCAATATTTTGCGTTCAGAAATAAACGCTTTTCTCATTTTAGTTACGTTCAGAAATAAGTTTAACCAAATATTTAAAAAAGCAAGATAGATCTTAAAAAAGTGGCCCGCGCCATGCAATAGACACATTTTTGCATTTTTTATATTAAGTTAAATTGAAAAAAACTTACCATCATGATATTCCTCCACTAACAAGTTGTAGTGAGGTTTTATGTCAATGTTGTGCTCTTCAAAAATATTAAATAAATCTTCTACCTCCTCCTTACAATTTCGGGGACGTATATTGAATATGTCTCCAGGTTTATAGCTTAGTTTGGTTTCATCTGCAGTCTTCAGTGTTATCATTCTTACATCCTAAAAAGATTTTCATCTATGTTACATCAAAAATAATATTTTGAGGCTTCAAGATCCCATTCAAGTTTACAAACAGGAAGAATACACGAAACATTTTAGGGATGCCATAAAAAAATAAAAACATACAAACCTCCTTAAAATTCTAAGACCAAAATCATAGACAAATTCTAAAATTTACCTGAAAATGAGTTTCTGCAGTAGTCCTCTCATTGTTTGTAACTTCCAATTGTGTTGCATCAACAAAACTGTCCTTAACACCTTTAGAAAAGTATATATCTTCAGTCAAACCATTACAAAGGGGGATTTCTTCACATTTCTCTAAAGATACTTTCCATCGTGGTATGAAGGTAGTTTTGATATTATCCGTTTGTATTTGAGGGTAGTATTGTTTTAATATTGACAAGTATTCTTTGAGCCATGGGGTCATTACTGCATCATGGCCTAAATCATGTTGGTAGTCACATAGTCCTGGAACAAGAAAATTAGGGCTTTCTGTGTTTTTTAGTTGATGGTTTATAAATAATTTTATTTGGCTTGACACTGTAACAAGTGTAAGATTTGTGCATTTATTTTTACCAATGCTTACAAGATTTCTTATTAAGATGACATCGTGTTTTTTTTTTTCGGATGGGTATCATCAAATGGCCTCTCCCCCTCTGGGCAGAGTGGAAGAGAGTGTCAGACTAAAACATATCCATGTTCCTTCTTTTGCCCTTTGTGTTGCAGGGTTGCGGTATCTCATTCGAACAGCCCCGCAGCCCTAGTCGGCCCTTTCGGAACCCTTCCTGTTTGCTGACATCTCTTTGAGGCGCGCGTGGAATACGAACGCCCTGGCGATACGGCCTGTCGTCATATGACGGACGGACAGTGAGCTAGCCCATTACTCACCATACAGGTCCACAGGCCCGGGATGATGACAATCCGGGATGATAGAGATGACATAGGTTTGATATACTGTTTAACTCTGCAATGAATATCAGACTCAGACCATAAACCATCATTTGCCTAGCCTTTTTCTCAACTATGTTGGGGTTGGCTTCCAGTCTCATCAGATGCAGCTGAATAACAGTATTTTACATGGAGGCCTATCTGACCTCCACAACCCAGTTAGTACTGAGTAATATGATATCCCTTGATAAGAGTGGTTGTCAGACTTTCGGGCCACTGACTTCCTGATTGACAGCCGGGACAGAGGGCTTTGCATGCTTTGGCACGGAAGAATCTCGGTGTGTAATGTGTGGTCACCCACCCATGGATAAACCTAGGCAAGCGCTGCTTAACCTCTGTTACTATTTAGCCACAAGGTCCTCAATATAACGCTCAGACGATATTTCTTCTTCTGTTTTTGGGAATGTCAGAAAAATGAGTGCAGTTTGTTGATAAAATTGGTTATAAACAAACTGCACTCAACTTCATTGTCATGATAAAATTCTATTTGTTATCTCGTATCAATCAAACCGTACAAGCAAGTTTTTAGATAAGGAATAAATACAATTTCTAAGCACCTATTTCTTACATTGTTTACTGCTTTGTAACAAGAAGAGCACCTTCTTACCTATATCCTGTAATGGTGTTGCCCCCAACTGCATTAGGCGCCTATGAAGCTTCTTTCCCGCGAAATTGAACTTTAAATACGAGGAATCACCGAGACCAAGCACACCATACTTTAACCTCGCTAGAGAGTTCGAAGGCAAGTTTTTTCGCAAGAGAAACTTCCAGAATCTCTTCATATTATCCGGTTCATCACCCTGTCCAGACGTAGCACACACGAAAATAGCAAATTCTTCTTTTATAAGCCGAGAAATCGGATAATCATCCATTGCTTGAACCGGTCCCCGAAATCCCAAAACTTTCGTCGTTCTCCATATTCTTTCAGCTATTTCTTGGGCCGTATAGGTTTGGCTGCCATAAAGCACGAGAAGTCTGGGCGCTTCACTCATTTTAAAAGATCCTATTGAATAAAATGACAAAATATAACAATCAAAACACAGTTATCAGCTGTTTACTGACATTAAGTGACAGCCATTTGACAGAGCACGTCAGAAGACGATACAGATAATTATTATTCCGTTTTATTGACTTATTCACTTTACGTAATTTTACCAAACTTACAAAATAATAATTTTATCAATTACATACATAAAAATACCTACAATTTGAAATGACCTTATGATTTACTTATCGATAAACTTAGCAACTTAAAATAGTCACGGTAAGTATTACTTACAATAAGTACTTCAAACTGACCTTGTAAAGTGTTTTACCAAAAAATATTAAGAAAAAAAAAGTAATTTATTCGATTGAATCTTTAATTAATAAATAAGAGTAATAACATTAGGTATGTTACTACTTCTAACCAGATCTTCAGATAATTAAACTTTGCTAGATGAAAATCAAAAACCAATCAAAACTGGGATAACTTTGCCGGTTCTAAAAATCTCCAACCCCTTTGCATCCCCCGTTCAATACTATACAGCCCTCTCTATTGCACCTATCGAAAGTGACCTTCTATCTCTTTCATATTTGGCGCACGGCAGTCTCGCGGCCCCAGTTGGCGGGCTAAGTCGCTCCGGCAGAAAAACGCGGGAAATCGTTACAGTGTAGTGACTCTTTTAGCAAATATATTTTAGTGAACTTTATTGAATATTTTAATACAACAAAATGTAAGTATTAAAATTTATTAGTCTGTTTTAATGCATTTTATAAATGAGCCGGTTTTTGTGATAATATAAAATTGTTTAACCTTTGACATTTCCTTTGGCGTAGATATTTCGTTGAATTTGATATCAACAAGATTAATTTGAGAAATAATAAAAGAGAATTAATTCTAAAAAAGGGCGAGTTAGCAACGCAACTACGAAAACGAACAGAATACTTAGGTACAAAGCTTTTTACTTGAATCATATTAACATAAATAAGGTAAATGTCGCGAAAAGCTTCAACAAAAAAGGCAAAACAAACGTAATTTTCAAATTATTCATAGTGGTGGGTCTTCTATCTATCTCTCATGACCTTAATCTTCAAACTTTTAGCCAACTAATAATTTACGAACAATCTAATACTATTCGTCTCCTTGTACCTACTTATTTATCGCATTGAGATAGAAAATATTCAATAAGAGCAGATAAAATTACATTAGCACCGACGTGATTGATGATAACGATGATGAATACTTATAAGTGCGTACGTCACAAATAATAAATAAGCTTGGAAAAGCTTTTTAGAACTTTTCTGCACACCCATTTTCCCATTTTCTATCGATTACCAACTCAACGCCTATGTTAGACAGCTGGAAAAAGTTTTTACTCTATTTCAATTATAACTTGAACAAAAACTGAACAAACTTTAACCAAGCTAATTCCGTTTTCAAAAATTTAAAAATAATTTTCCCGCGTCAAAAATAGCGGTTCTTGCGTCAGACGACCACGTGGCGTCATCGATCTGCCTCCCTTTTCCCACCCCTACTCACCCCCCTCTTCCCAATAGGGGTACTGAGTAACCCCAAAATGTCTTTTACCTTTGACCCCTAGCTGGCCCCGGACAATCGGTGCAGAGTATATTATAATAAACTTATGTTATTTTTAGAGAGAGAGGAGATAAGCAAATTATGGTAGTATCCAATTACTTACATACAAATTTGGTTCATAAAAGATGAGCTATCTATTCATCTAGCTCTTTAGCATTGTTTGGAAAAATTATAGATCACGTAGCCACGTAGTTTATTGGTAATTAATTGAAATCTATATAAAACAAAGTCGCTCCCGCTGTCTACATATACGCTTAGATCTTTTGAACTACGCAACGGATTTCAGCAATAGATAGAATGATTCGAGAGGAAGATATAAATGTATTTCTGTATCAACATTGCACCCGTGCTAAGCCGGGGCGGGTCGCTAGTAAATGTAATAAGTAAGTAAGTAATTTACTTATCGTAATTCGAACGGAGTTCTTTATCAATCTCATCATAATTATCAGTTTTCCTTATTCAATTATTTCGGGTAAGTATCTGAAGTACGGCTAATTAACGGATGCCTAAAAGCTTTTTGGGCCCTTAAAGTTTTAATAAGTTTTTTACCCATCTACATTAAAAATAAAGTTGCCTTATCACAAATTGGGATAAGTTTACAATAAGCGACGGTTAAACAAATCCCTACAAATAAATATCCCAGCGCCAATCCGTAGATTTGAAAGTCCACGAGATCGGTTTTATTTGGCACTAGCTGTTGCGCGCTTCGCTCGCGTTTTTATCGAAAATTATCCCACGGGCACGGGCACTTGGAGATAATGTAGCTTCCTATTAGTGAAAGAATTATCAAAATCGGTTCAGTAGATACAGAGATTACCCCCTACATACTAACTTACAAACTTACCTCTTTATAATATTAGTATAGAAGTATAGATTTATTCACGCACCCCATATCATAACTGGCGAAATGTAGGTGTAGGTATTGGGTATTACATTACAAGTGTGATGTTATGTTCATTGAGGCGTCGACTGGTACTGTTATTTAGTGAAAACTAGCATTAGATAAAATATTTTCACTCAATAATCTGTTCAATGTTCTGTCAGATCGTTTCATGTTTTTGCTACGTATTTGTTACTGAAAGCAAGTTATTTCCGCTGAAAGTAAAAGATAATTGTATATTGCGTCATCTAACCGTTTCTTATTGTTAATCACTGAAGCGGTTACTGAAACGTTGTTGTTTTTTGTTGTCTATTTTTCAATTCATGTTTTATGTTAATAAATGAGTTGTGATTTTGTAAATTCCAACTCATTGAAGTTGTTTTTGGTTTTCTAATCATCATTGATTTTCACAGAATTTTGCAGAACGCAGAACCGGCTATCATTTGTAGATCTTTGACAGTCGTTACAGCCCAAGTAACACATCAAAGCAGTATAACGGCCGACTTACAGCATTTCTGTATCGTTTTCGCATTTTGAGTTAGTTCTATAGTAGCATTACAAACGTTTATACGGCTACGGTAATGCTTATTTGGGCACAAATTATACGGCTTTAAATCCTAAATATGTTCACAATAGTTGTTTAGTTGCATTACAGGCGCATTATATTAGCATTATTGTGGTCAAAGAACGTACCAATGGCATTACAGAAGCATTATACTAGCAATATTATTGATAATGAAGATGTTGTTTGCATTACAAAAGCATTAGACTAGCATTTGAATGTAGTAAAAGAATGATTGGAGCTTTTTAAGTGTTCACAGTTAGAACTTAAATAAACCCTACATCATTGCAAAAACATCTCTAATACCACGGCACAAATGTCATAATACAATTAACGTGGAATATAATATGGACGAAGACTCAAAACTGAGTGAGTGCCACCATATTTGTTTGCATCAAAACAAATTTACTGGGTAAGTTTTTGACTCTTTTGTTACTTCATGCCTTCAAATATTATTCGCAATGTAGTTTACTGTAAATGTCTATATAAGTTTCATTGAAAATTTTCACGCGCCTTCGATATTTTGTGATTTTGATAGAAAATGTCATATTAAAATATGTGTGAAATCATCAAAACAATTGTGTATTCCTAGTATAGAACGAATTTTGCTTAATTAAAATAATAGTATTGGTTGGGCAGTATTAAATCAAGTTATATCATTATGTTAAAGATCTTTTGCTTTCATAAATAGGTCCGAATGATAATTTTTTTGGTTATAAAATATTTACAAAATGGTGTCGGGGTATAGCAGGCCGGTGAGCCTTTAACAAGGCTAATTAATGCTGCCAGCTGTATAAATACTCACACGTGAACCATTATTAAGGCAGAGGCAAGAGAGAAGGCTTTTGATGAACCACTGTAGTGGCATTGTCTATAAAGTAGGTCTATATGGGTTCACCGGTATACCAGTAGTTTTGATGTAGACTGAAGTAGTGCCATTACTTGAACGCAATTTTGGGGATCCTTGAGCAAAACAATAAAACCCATTTCAATTTGATTCGTTTGCCAAGTTGATAAAAAGGCGTCATTAAGATATTTTTCCGTAACTATTTTATAGAAAGGACCGTTATTTATTTCATACCCGGTGTAGTGTAGTACGTAGTCAGGTACAGTAGCCATCAAATATACCTGTACACTTTAAAATGGCCAAACTTTTCAGAAAACGCAATAATATATTTTTTATGGGTGATGCTTTTAAAAAATATTATTTCTTATTTTCAGTGATTTTTATACCAACCATACAATGCCGTACAAAATGGAACAGACGATAGAGAGAAAGGAAAAACAATACGAGGTAGTCTTTGTGGGAAGAAAATGGTACATTGTGGTGGCCGCCTAAAAAGACACAGTACAAATTAATGAAAGATGAGCAATCCAAGCCCGATAAAAAGAATGGACAAAAAAAAAAAACTATAGGAGTGCTATTTTAAAATGAACAATATTTGAACATATGAGCTGAATTATCAATCATGGAAGAACATTCAGACACAGACGCGAATGACACAGGCACGTTTGCACCCTGGACGACAATAGTTCAAAATCAAGAAGTAATGAAAATAAAAATCAACCATAAAAATTGTTGTTTTATTGATCATTTAATATGTGCTTTTCCCCAATATGTCCGACAAAAGGTTCTACGATTACATTAAAATGAATGTATAAAAAGTTTTACGCATTACAATAACTCACGTATATTTGATTAAAGAGCTGCTAGCTGTACCACACAGCTAAGTTGATCTTAAAAAACGCAAGCATTACATTGATTCACGTTTATGCTGTTCAACAATACTAGGCTTTTACTTACCACTCAAAAGTGCTATTACACAACAAAGGGCACTTAAGACAGCTCAAAGCTGTATAACGGTTTTACGGAGCATTATAACGGTAAAAGTTTAAGCTTTTAAACAGCATTAGGCATTATCTTACTACTTAAAAATGCTATTGTAGAACCTAAGGCACTAAAAACAGCTGAAAGTTGTATAGCGGGTTTACGTGGCATTATAATGGTTCATATTTGTGCTGTTAAACGGCATTAAGCATTTATTTACTACTTAAAATGCTATTGTAATTCCAAATGCACTAAAAACTGCTGAAAGCCGTTCAGCTGCATTGTGGTTTGCTGCACTAAAACTAAAGGGTTTACAAAAGCATTTTGATATGCTATTATCCAACCGTTATACAGTGTAAAGCATCCTAATGGTTTTGAAATACCAATATAAAGCGTCAAGATGCTCGGTGAACTTATTTATGAGTTTATAAGGACCTTAAGTTCTACACAAGTTTGCTATTCGTTTGTTAGAATGCTTTCTGTGTTACTTGGGAGGTAGTCAATGGCCCGAAAGTCTGACAACGAGTCCAAAGGGTATCCAATAGACCAGTACTAACTGGGTTGTGGAGGTCAGATAGGCAGTGGCTCCATGTGAAATACCAGTATTCAGCTGCATCCGGTTAGATTGGAAGCCGACCGTCGGGGTCGGCTTCCAATCTAAGTAGTTCGGAAATGGCTAGGCAGATGAAGATTGATTTTCGAAAAACTTTCTATGACAGATTTGAAAGAACCTTTCTCTCGTTATCTGCTACAACGAGATACACCAGTCACTGGTTTAATTGGATATTTTCAAATACTCTCTCAACTTTATGTCATCTAGATTTCTCAACCAATTTGGAGTTCTCAGACCTGTCTAGACGAAAAAAAAACGTTTATTTTTCTTGAAAAGCGTCTTTGCTTATTATCTTTTAAATTGCAGTTCAAACGATTGTGAGTAGCTTTCTGGCTAGTAGACTAGACACTATATTTGAAATTGTAAAAAGTACCGAAATTTCATAGACTGAAATTCTATACCTCTAAGACCGCAAATAACTTTTTATCGATACGATATCGTGAAAGATTGCTCTACGGTCAATGACGCGCTGTCGTAGTCCAAGCGCAAAAATTGCAAAGCTTGCCTTACTTTCGGCAGAAGCAGATAATAGCAGATCTACGTCGTTACCAGAAACCAGAAATTGGAGCTATCTATAACTATCATCTAATCTATACTAATATTATAAAGGGGTAAAATTTGTTTGTAAGATTGTATGTAGGGGGTAATCTCTGGATCTACTGAACCGATTTTGAAAATTCTTTCATTTTCAACATTCTTTATTTAAAACGTGCCCGTGGGATAATTTACGACAAAAACGCGAGCGAAGCCGTGGGCAACAGCTAGTCACTACATAGTATAAAACAAAGTCGCTTTCTCTGTCCCTATGTCCCTTTGTATGCTTAAATCTTTGAAACTACGCAACGGATTTTGATGCGGTTTTTTTTTAATAGATAGAGTGATCCAAGAGGAAGGTTTATATGTATAACATTGCACCCGTGCGAAGCCGGGGCGGGTCGCTAGTATTTTATAAAGTAAAACTCGTAGGCTATTACGAAAATTTACCATTCGCCTATAGGCCACTACCATATCACTGCTGTACTCTGCGGTATATGTATGACATAAAAAAGAAGTGATAGCTACACAATAACTTTGATTCATTTTCGACCAGTCCGCTTTACGCAAACTAAAAGCTAGTAGAAGTCTTACAGCAACACTATTGATCACTCCGTCACACAACAATAAAAGCTCCCATTAAACTCAACTCCTCAGACCAAATCGTTTCCTGCTCTAAAATACTTCACAGCAATCCAACTTGGTAATGTCGTCATCTTACAATTGATCCTAACAGTACTGTAACAGTTCCAGATGCTTATGTAATAAAAATGGATATTTCATTATCAGATCAATCAATTTCAATTGCTGTGCTGTGTGTGCAATTCATTTGGCGAAGCTATTTAATTATTACCTTGGCCGCTGTGAAGGCCGTCCGACCGACTAAGCAATTCCTTTGATTCTTAGTGAAAGTTGGTCTAGGGAGAGTTTGTCTTTTAGTGAGACATCTGAAAAAGTGTCAGTTTCCAGCACAAGTTATTTACGGGAGATTTTTTTGCGGGGTATTGTGCTAGACCTATCTTTAATATCAGCCGATGATGTCCCGCTGCTGGGCAAATGCCTAATTACCTGATTCTTGATATTTATTATTATTTCTTTATTTATTTTTATGCACATTAATTACATTTTTTAAATATAAAATAAAATATAAAAAAAAATAATAGGTACAGTGCCTAATTTTTAATGTGCTTCAACTTAATTGATGTTTCGAGTAGTCAAAATTGAGCAAAAACGCGGAAAAGAAAACCTCAGTCATTTCATTTCATGGCTATTGTGAGGCACCTACCTAAATATCTAAATTCCTACTTACCAAAAAACTTGCCAAATTATTCGTTAATTGGTCCTTGGGACATTACGTAAGTTATTTGAACTTAGGATTAAAGTGAGGCCAGTGTGTTGTGGGAGCTTGAGTGAGGCCTATGTCCAAAACTGGACAGGGATAGGCAGAGCCGACTGATTATAATGTGTATTCAAACAAATGCATTGAATACATATCTTAGATCAAGTGAAAGGTTTTATAAAACAGATCTGACAGATAAGCTTACTTAGGAATAACTTAAAACTGTCTGCAAACAAATATGTTTAAAGTCGAAACTATAATTGGGGTTTGAATAAAACCCACCAATGACAATGTCACTTCACAGAAGGACAGCTCTTTACCCAGGAAAAAACTTAATATGGGCAATTAAAAACATTTTTTTTTTTACAACTCGATGACCTTGGCAACGCCGCTCTCCGTTAACGCCTATAAAGTCAATGAATCAGAATTGACATTGTTGGATCTCGT
This sequence comes from Eugnorisma glareosa, assembly GCA_947578425.1. Taxonomy (NCBI): domain Eukaryota; kingdom Metazoa; phylum Arthropoda; class Insecta; order Lepidoptera; family Noctuidae; genus Eugnorisma; species Eugnorisma glareosa. The sequence goes on from OX387979.1 coordinate 2,788,372, forward strand.
GACTTTTCATGGTTTAACGTCCGGTAGGTTTTACCAAGAACGGATCGTTTTGGATATACCAATCGTCACTGATAAACTGAGCCTTTGGGCCACGCTCAATCATCATCATCATCTGTCGTATATTACTTGGGGTCAGCGCAATACATTTTGAGCTACACTCTGGAAAAAGAATGGAGCCTCATCTTCCTTTTTGCATTATCTCCTGCCCGTCGTGCACGACAGAGCTGTCCAGGTCGCTACGTAAAGGTCGGCCGTCGGATAAAATCTGAGTCATTGATTCGAGAAGACGAATGCCCGAATGGTGACCGTTACCTAAAATGAAAAAAACCTAGCGTATTTTATTTTCGCATCAAATTTTAGTAGGTGCCTATTACGTGCATAACTTCTATTTAACTTAATAGTCGCTGAAGTTTATTGCACTGCATCGATCAGAAGTTTTCAATAAACTGAATGGAATATAAACTATGGTCCTCTTGCCGACCCAGTGACCTAACAGTGCATGAGTGCATACTATCGATTGAAGTAGCTAGCCAAAGTGGCTGGGGTTGGTTATTTGGAAGCAGAATAGAGCCTACGTTCTTTATATAATGTACACTGGGGTTCCGTAGCTTGTGCTTGCAGTTGCTGGTCGTTCTTAGCACTTCGCAAGGCTACTGCCCCTAAGCCTATCTTTTATGTTTATTTAGATAGATAGGATCATAAATTGCCAAACGCCTAGGTGACGCTTCCTGTGACCCAAGGGCTGGATTTTACCTTATCTAGGGGCTAGCGTTGCCATACAACACGGCAACGTCCACCAGTCTGTTTTGTAGATTACCATGTTGGCAGCGTTGAGTGAGGAGGAGTTTTTTGATGCCCTTTATAGTTTAGTTTTATTTATTTAAGCGTTTTTGAGTGTAAAAACCGGTCAAGTGCCAGTCGGACTCGCGCACGAAGGGTTCCGAACCATTATCTAAAAAAAATATCTCAATTGGCGTCAACTATGTATGTATAAAAAAATGAAAATTAAAGGGTGTCCCCCTTTAATTTTCATTTTTTTTTTATTTTTTGGAATTTTTCTTTTATTTGTTCTGTAAGGCCTTGGTTTTTGCCAAATTTCATGATTCTAGGTCAAAGGGAAGTACCCTATAGGTTTTGATTCCCTTGTGAAATCGCATAATATGCGACATAAACAGTCATATCTTTTGATCGCGTTGACTTACAAGTTTGATTTTTTCATTGCTCCAAGGGGTAGCAGACTTGAGTATTTGGTATTAATTTCAGCTTGATACCGCCCTGCATTCCTGAGAAAAAGGGTCTTGACAGACAGACATACGGACAACAAAGTGATCCTAAAGGGGTTCCGTTTTGCCGATTAAAGTACGGAACCCAAAAAATGAATACAAGCCAGTTTAAAATAAATGTAAATAAAAAAAAGACGGAGAAAAACTATTCTACTTTTAAGCTCTAAACAATCTGCGGGACTGTTCGAAAGAGATACCGCGGCCCTGGAACACAAAGGGCGATGAAGGAACATGGATGGGTTTTACTCAGTAAAAGTCCGACACTCCCTCCTGCACCGCCCAGAGCTGGAGGAGTTATTTGATGATTTCGCATCCGAAAAAAAAAAAGGCTCTATACAATGCCGTTCGATCAGAAAAATTGGATGATGGAAATTCAAAAATCGTTTGGATTGACATAAGCTACCGAAAAACTTACATATGTCAATCCAGTTGATACGAAACACTTTGAAAACGATTATTCTTTATGTCCTCTAAGGCTTGGACTCCACCACCAGCGGAGATGTCCGAAGCGGAGAGCAGAGGAGATGCGTAAAAGCTAGTGTATCCACCGAAGCTGTGCGGAGATGTGCAAAGCAGCTGGCCGCTTACAGCACGCCGCTCAAGTCTCTTCTCGTCTCCGTTGGCCTAAACAATTACGAAACATCTCCTCTCCTCACTGCTCTACCGTTTCCACTAAAGCTAAGCGGAGACGAGGAGTGTAAATAACAAAATTCAGTTGGGTTTTTATAACATCTCCTTTCATTTCGTCTCGTCGCTTCGGTGGAGTCCGGCCCTAACTCCTGTCAAGTTGGGAATGGCACAGTATGTCGCTGACTGCCTATCTTCTTCAAGTAATCCATTTAGTGTTCTTTCGGAGTCCGAACTAGTTTTTATTGAGAGATTGGTTTTGTTTCATTACTTATACGTTCATAATAAAATTGCCAGAACTTCCTCATCAAGAATTTCAACATATTTGGACCATTTTCGTAAAAACAAGAATTTAGCAGGAAAGAAAAATATAAGCTGCATATTTATAAAATCACTTACGCAATATTTCCTTCCTTGACTTCATTGAACCTGGGATCAAGGACCATGTAAAGCGAAAGTATATAATATGACTGATAAGAGAAGAAGGTCAATTAACGACTTTATCAGACGCACAAGGCCGTCTCGGCAATGTATCTGTAATTAAAAAAACTAAATGGAAATTAAAAGAACTGATGAACAAACGAATAACTATTACAATAGAAAATTAACTACGTACATTGATAGGTCTGAATAAAACAAAATCGAACCACGTAGGGTCATAGGGTGTGAGTTGGAGTGGCCCTTTTAGGAATTTCAGGCGCACTTACGGGTCGTATCACATGAGGTTCGAAGAGGGGGGGACGGTATCAGAAAATGATTAATCACGATGACTGTAAAACCCGATCAAGCGAATTTGTGATTTTTTAAATCACAATTCTAAAACTATCTGACCACTTCAATAATAAAAAAATACACATGATACAGGAGAATGACCCATTATGCTGTGAGGGGGGAGGAGGGGTACCCTAAGACCTCACGACGTATCACAAGAGAGAACCCCCCTGGTTCTACAAAATTAAAAACCTCACGTGATTTAAGGATGCCCCCCTATACTAAAAGTTTATTGCAAGCCTGCTATGATTGTATACAAGAGCATTGAAGTATTTTTAAATTTTAATAACGGATGCAGTGGTTTATACTTTTTTTGTCACCCATCACTAACTTTATAGGAGGAAATTATCGATAAAAAAACCGACTTAAAAATAAAAAACTTTGTGCGACAAAAAACCGACTTCCAAAAAAACACTAAAAACGTCTAAAATAACTTGACTTTCGGAAGTCGGTGGCAAACAAGGCAATGAAACAAACAAAGACACCGACTTCCGAAAGTCAAGTTATTTTAGACGTTTTTAGTGTTTTTTTGGAAGTCGGTTTTTTTGTCTCAGAAAGTTTTTTTATTTTACCCTTTGTTGTCTTTGTTGTTGTTGTAAATTCTTGTCATGAATTAATTTTGACATTGTAACATTAACATGTTAACATTGTAGAAGTTACTAGGAGATCGACATAATTATCATCAACATAGCCGAAGAAGAAAAAAAATTAAAAAAAAGGTTTCGACGAATTGAGAACCTCCTCCTGTTTGAAGTCGGTTAAAAATACGTATTAACACGTTCATTGCCAAGTCAAAATGCTGAACTTAACTAGATGGCCAAAATAAAAATTCGTTGAATGGCTTCCCTAGATATATGGCATAAACCAAATACCAGAACCAAATACGCTGCGGCCGCTTGTAGCAAATCTACTTGATCCTATTAAAAATTAAAGGATAAAAGTACACTTGTACATTTAAAAATTTAATAGAGGTAAATGGATGGTTTTACAAATGAAATAAAAAATACAAGTGATTATAAAAAAAGACCTATCAAACCCGCACTCTGGAAGTAGTTTTTGAGTATTTACACACGATTAATAGCACTATTAATGAAGCACGATCAAACGTTGAGGTGGAGATGTAGGACGATGCACGCAGTTCTATCAGATCTGCTCCACAGGAAGGCGGCGTTTCGAAGAACAGGAGTTGAGGTCCTGGTAGATGTTTGAGTTGGATCACCAGCTTTTAGACCCCGGGCAGCTCCGCGAGTTTAACAGCAGGGATGGCACAAAGACAGTTTTTAATAATAAGATTGGGAGTCCCAGGTGTATCTTTAGATTTATCACCTTGAAGAGTTTTTCTTGTCTACAATTTTAAGAATTCCTTGAGTCTCACATTCAAGAAACGCTCTCTCGTCTCGTCTAGTCTGGTCTAGTCTAGTCCAGTTCGTCAGCTCGTTTCCACAGTAGTCTCCTCATCATCAATCAATCATCTCATCTGACAAGGGTAGTCGGCCAGGACATAACAGACTTACTTCATAAAACCATATGTGCGTAATGAATTTATAAATATAATTTAAAATTAAGTTATTATTATTTAAAATTAAGTTATTATTAATTGTTTAAAATTAAGTTACATTGAAAAATATAATTTAGATTAGATAAACTAAAGAGTATTCATCATAGACTAAGCTAGTAAGAAACTCTATGACAGAAAGAAAAAGTAAACTGACAGTTTGGCAAATCTGACGTACATGTCACAACATTGAAAATTATGAAAATTTATATTTTATTTCAGCAAATACAATGAAAACGAATCGTATTTAGATCGATTCGCTGAGTATAAATAAACAAATCAATAAAAAAGGATGATAAATGGTATATGGTATGACAAGTGTAAGTATTGCATAAAGTGTAAGAATAGCATAACTATACGCTATTTTAAATACATAACTAGTTTTTGCCCACGGCTTCGCCCGCGTGAATGACGAAAAATATCCGACGGGAACGTACCTACTACCGAGATTTTTGAATTTATGTAAGTATCTAAATTAAACCTGTATACAAAATTTTGTGTCCACGCTAGCAACCGTTGAAGAGTTCCTTCGTGAGAAGACGATTCTGGCTGCAGGATGAGGTCGTGATAAAAATCATCTTTACCTATCAAACTTGGACGCGTATACAAAGTTTCGTGTCCGTGTTACTAACCGTTGAAGAGTACTCTCTTGAGGAGACGATCCTGGCTGCAGGATTAAGGAATGTCTGTCATAAAAATGTATCGTCACAAGAACCAAAGGTGTGTGCAAAATTTCAGCTCAATCGGTTGAAGTTATCTGCTGCTAGTTGCCACGCGAACCCTTCGGTGGTCGAATTATCAAAAACGTTGAGACATGTATAAATTAATTTTCAGTCGTCAGTCTAACTAAACACAAAATTAAAGATCCTAACTTCAAAACTGACTGTCTTTCATATAAACTTCCATCCCCTATTTTACCCCTTTAGGGGTGTAATTCCCAAAAATCCTTCCTTAGTGAATGCCTTCGTCATATGAGGAATACGTGGGCGAAATTTTAATTTTTTGGCCTGTGCGTTGTACATCAGTCAATCACTTTTGCCTTGTAACTATAGATTGAGGCACCATCACGCGACTTCGCGTGATGTATAGTACATCACGCGACTTCGCGTGATGTATAGTACATCAAAGCGCCTTCACGCGACGTCGGGTGATGTGACAATTAATGTGCGGATAACAACCAAATTCCTAAATCGATTTTGATGAAATTTCTATGGGACCAACCGGGCAGTATATCCTTTCAGATGAACAAAGAAGTTATCAAATCGGTGTACAAATGACGGAGTTAAGAGGTAACAAAAAAAATACATCCAAATTGAGAACCTCCTCCTTTTTGAAAGAAAGAAAGTCGGTTAATTAAATACCCAGACATTCTGAAATTGCCGAACACAGTGAAGAAACGCGATCAACGTCTCTCGAGGATGCATTTTAATTTACCAATGTCTCTAAGGTCCGCCACGTTGGTCGAGTGGTCGCTAGCTGTGCTGCTGACCATGAGGCAGGACCTTGGCTTCGATCCCAGGGTCGGGCAAAGTGCTATTACAAATTAAATAAAACACAACTGGTGAAATGTGGGTGTACTATTAGGTACACCTCTGCCTAACCCTTCGGGGATTACAAGCGTGATGCTATGTCTCTAAGGTTAATTTAGGGCTTAGGGTCGGAATTAGGTACCTAGACTATGTCTTTCTACGTTATTTTCAGCTTGCGTCACGTTGTTACCGAGTTTTCCACGCAGGGTTAAATAAATTCGACGCCACGGAGCGTGAAGCCGCCGATGGACATCTATACAACGTAATCGTTTTAACTCGTGATTCAATGAACAATTAGACACGCTTTACGCAAGTTTTGAGTGTCAGAAAAGTCCTTTTCGTACATAAAACGTTTTGGATTTATAGACCAATGCTTGAAAAGTTTCAGAACCCGTTTTTTTGTTTGTAATAAATAATGCCTCTCTTCGGCATTGATATCTTTTCAGTTTATTTTGGTTTCTTGTGCTCAGGTGTACCTTTAACTGTTTTCGATTTTCTCCTCTACTCCCTGTAACTTTCTTACTGCAGTGAAGGAATCGATCGCGGGATCAAATTGGCCACTGTAGATCCACTGACCAAAATGGGGTATCATGAACACATCCCAAATATAGTGTGTGTGGACCCCGCGAAAAAAAAGGCCGCATCTTCTGTCCTGCCCGTCATGCATTACTCCAACTATCTGCACCTTCCAGGGCTTTAAAGAGGGAAACGACAGAGCTATCCTCATTGATGCATGAGAAGCTGAACTTTCTTTTTGAATTTTTGACTTAGACTGCCTCGCTGGTCTAGTGGTCACAAGCGCGACTGCTGAGCATGAGGTCCTGGGTTAAATTCCCAGGTCTGGCAAAGTGATATTGGGTTTTTCCATCAAAATTTTCTGAGTAGCAGCCATGGAGTCTCGATTTGCGCCCGGTTGATGGCAATAGACTCGCCCCCAATTGCATGGGACTTAACCATAACTGGCGAAATGTGGGTATACTATTAAATACACCTCGGCATGTTATGACTTGCTCAGACAGAAGCTGACTGATATTAGCCGGCTCTGGTAATCTTACATTTAGTTGGACCGGTGTTACCTTTCACTCTAAAATACCTTCATAATTTCACATTCGCGAAAACGCATTCCTCAAACTCTCAGCTCCATGTTTTCCGATAATCGTCGCACTGTATATAAGGGTCGTTTGGCAATAGTACCGGCTTATGACGTCAATGCCCCTATCTCTACCTTATATATAAGGTATAAAGGTACCTATGTGTGCACACTTTGGCGGCGTCTCTAAGACCTGTGACATGATTCAAGGACAAACATAGCAGGGTATTTTATTAGGATAGACTAAAAAGAACACACGTAATCGTTTTTATGTTATTTGCAAGTTGGTTGCCTAATAAAACCGCGGGAATTCTTTATAGATGGTCAATTCGGGATCGTCGTATTATATCGTTTGCTTGCTCAATTAATCATCCTCATCCCAATCCCCAATTTATTTGTTGTCGAAGTAATACGACCGTTTCATCAATATGCTTCTATTAGTGGTCATCTCAGTGTTCACTTATTTCCTGTCCATTTAATAACCTTAGCTCAAACCTTGGAACTGGTGAGAATCTAGTGATAGGATTTTCATGTAATTTAGCTGCTGAAATTAAAGTTCCTGTAAATATGTGTTATCGAAGTCTTCATGATCATCAACTTTGGCAAACTTATATCTTCCGTGACGCTATGATCGCGGGATGACGTTTGCAACAGCGTCGAAATATCCAGTAACACGTATGGTGGAGTTACAGAATTATAATCATTCAAATCATCAATACAGCCCTCCAAGTTCATATAACCCCAATGGCTATTTCATGAAAAAGTCACTCTTATATACCTGGTCTTATTATATATAGGTAGTCTCAAATCGGGAAATAAAACCTCATTTAAAAGTAAAAAATAAAACAACAGTACTTTCACAAATTATTATGCCTTGTGACTGGGACTGCAGCTTTATCTTTTTGTTTTTTGACATTCAAAAGTCCCCGTAATGGTCTAATTGAAATAAGTGGTTTGAGTTTGAATATTAAAAAAAAGGTTATTCTTATTTAAAGTGGTTAATAGTTGAATTCGAAACAGATTAGTTATTAAGCGGGAACTACTTACGTAACTGAATTAGGCAGGAAGCCTCATCAGTGCACTTATGAATTTAATCTACGGTTTCCGCTGTGTCAAATCTCTTGTGCTATTTTTTTTTGTTCTATATTCCTGTCGGATTTTGAAGGACACTTCTGCGTTTTTTTGCTGAAAATCATGATTTTCAAGACAACACGTAACTGCAGTTACTTACTGTCGGAGATTTTCCTAAGCGGCTCTTAGGACCATTTTTTATTGCACCTTATTCGCCTGTCGTTGTTTGTTGTTGATTATTCGATGCAGAGCTTCACATGTACCAAAATCATCGTCGAGTTTCTCATGGGGTGGGTAAAAATCGTGGATCAAACATGAAACAGGGCGATAGTTGGGGTTATTAGGGTAATTTTTTGATAGTACATTTTTTACAGTAATTTTCTAAAGTTTCAAATATTTTTTCGTGAGATTTTAAATATATTGAAAAAAGTGCCAATACTCATACTGTCAAAGAAGCACTTTTGTAGTGATGATACATTTCATAAAATCAACTGAACACCATTTTTTGTTTTAAAATTCAAATTTTGGTATTGTCTTAAAAAAAAACACTCAAATAATCATAACTTTTAAGGAGATCAAATTAGGGCTCTGCCACAGAGATATTTTTTTACTGCAAATAACCCCAACTATTGGTCTGTTTCGTTCGATCCACGATTTTTTACCCACCCTGTATTCGGCAGATCTAGATTTTGGCGGAATTAAAAATAAATATTGCAATAGCAAAATTTTATTGTCATGGAGTTTCACAAAGTAAGTCTGACGTATGGAATATAATTGATTGTACATCCGAATTTTTACACAGCTATTTTATAACTTATTTGCTACAAAACCCTCCCTTTAAATTGGCTCAAACTGGCCAGCTTACAAAGCTGTGGCAATCGACACACAATACCCCGCGTCCCTTATGTCCACTGCTTTCAGTTAGGGCTCCAGCCCTTTTGATGGATCTAGGCCAAGGGTGGCTGCTTTGGCAGATGTGGCGTACTTAATGACATGGCAAATATAGGGGGAAACTGCGGCGGACATAGGGGAAAGATTTTTATTTAAACTTGGTTTTGTGGAAGCTGCATTTTGGGAAAAAAGACAAAGAGAAAGAGTGTCTTGAGCTTCTAAAACGGCAAACATCATTAATTTCATTTTCATTAAATTTTTTTCGGCATACTAGTCACATTTGTAGTTTAATTAAGTTAAGTATCACAGTACTGAATATTTTGCAGACTTTCATAAGATGGTTTTTTAAGCCTACTCTGTCCCACTCCTGGGCAAACGCCTCCCCCGGACTCTTTCCATTTCTCGCGAAGCCGCGCGTCTTCCTTCCAGTTCTGACGGAACTTGTCCAGTTTGTCCCGCCATCTCCTTCGTAGCCTGCCGCGATCCTGCGTCACTGTGTCAGGGCACCATTTTTCTGCTATGTTGGCCTACAGTTTGTCCGGCATGCGGCAGACATGTCCTGCCCTTTTGAACCACGTCAGCTATTAAGATCGATTACCTAGGAAAAATGAAAATGGGAAAGCTGAAATTCATTATTTCACTTCGTCATTGTCGACTCATCGACAAAAACTTGCATACACCATTACATTCTCTCCTCTATACTGTAATATTCTGGATATTATTCATATTATAGGTATATATTTATTCTGTATATTATGTGTATATATTTGTGTGTATGTTTATGTTATATAGGTATATTTTTGTTTTAAGTTTTAATTGAAATTTTCCTGTTCTGTCTTTTCTACACACTGTGTCTACATTTCTAATCCAACTTTCCTCTCGCAGGTCTGCTGGAAGAAATTTCTTATGAAATAAGCAGTACCTTTGTGCTCGTCTATCTTGATGTAATTTCCTGTTAAGTATTTTGTGTGTACATAAATAAATAAATAAATAAATAAATAAATACATTATAATATGTATCTATATGTAAATAGGCAGGCTACCACTGACTGACGTGAGAAAATGTAGTTTTAATCACCACGTTCATTATTTTTAATGTCTAATCTGATTTTAAGTCGGTATAGCTCCTAATTAGTAATTATATGCCTAACAAGGTTGTTTAATTATTAACTTGAATGTGTTTCGGCAATAACCTAGTTTGCTGAAATCGATACGACTGCCTGTAATTCAGCAACGCACTTTTATTTACTTTAAACCGATAAGTTTAATCGTTATTGCGAAAGTTTCTTAAAAAAAAAATGGTAAACAATATGTGGTGCCCCGTGAAATTAAAGAAAAACAATATTTTTTCTGGAATAGGGACCACCCTAATAACTACTTAAGACAGTTCTCTTAAGAGGGCCCTTCCCGGCCCGCCGTCTATCGTCAACTCGAGCATGGTCAAAAACCTTGTTGTTTCATCCAGAGCCACAGCGGCGATTTTCGCCGCTGTGGCTTTTGACCATGGGACCATGATTGGGTAAGTAGCGCCAATATGTCACAGTGTTACAGTTTGAGAATATTTTGTTCCCATCGAGTGACACTCTTTACTTGGCGTGTGAATGTATGGTCCGTTGCGAATAAACACAAAAAGTTGTCCTATCGAGTAACAGTGTGACTGGTTGGGATGTTTATTCACAATTTTTCCCAACGAGTCACTCATACCGCCTAACGCGATGACATTGAACGAAAAATAATGTTCGAAAATTTCTTACACTTGTTCCTGGAAATACGTGTTTTTTAATAAGTCTTACAAGTTTGTGAAATAAATATTTGTCATTAAGAATCTCCGTTACATGTGCAAGATTTCTATCATGATGTTTTCTTTATTTTTACAGTTTATGAGTACATTATGAACGGCCAACGTTCAGGTAAAATTTGTGCAAAACAGCAAAGTTTGGAAGCTTATAAACTTCTTTCTGAATTAGTTTCTACTTTTTTTTAATTTTTTGCATCCATAGAAACATAGATATAGTGCACAAAATACGTATTATTTAAAAAAAAATCAAAGATTGTTGATCGAGCGTTTGTATGACGTGTTGGCCGCTCTTAAAAGCGCGCTTTGGACCACTTCCTAGTGATTAGGTTGAGAAGAAGTGGCGTAACTAATTCCCCAAGTTTTGGTCTTTTTTCCGATTTTCCGACGAGAGGGCCTGTCGGTTAACCGGGGTATTTTGTTCTCCTACGATTGCTAAATTTGGATTGAGTACGAAGACCCGCGGCGCGGCGTGACGAAGACTCCTAGAATTTAGAAGTGTTGCTATTTTTCAATTCGCTGCAAAATCGTTCAGCAAGTTTTTTCATATGCCCACCATATTTTCACATACACGACCAACTCCCCAAATAATATGACATGCGACATCTAAATGAAATGCCTATCTAATTTTTCAAATTCAGAGACCAAAATAATTAGTCGTTATGGACTTGATGTATTTTAAATGGAGAACGTTATGAACTTGATGTATTTTAAATGGAAGAAATTGATTCAAGTTAATTAAACAAAGAAACAACATTACCTTAAACTAAACTACATACTAACGAGTTTACAGAATTAACATTTCAGGTTGTTGACCTTGAAGAAAGTACAGTTCGTAATATCTTAATTCCAAGCGTATCTAATAAGTCAGACGCAATAAATGCTCTGCTTGCATGCAAATTTTAATTTTAATTATTTACCCTTTGGTTCTTAGTAATAATTTGATGATCTTGATGATGTATTTACCTACATATTTGCCTGCTGCAGACTAAGACAATGACGGACTTAAATCATCACAAAAAGAAAGTGGTGACTTATTGCCAAACTGAAGTACAGTCGACAGCACATCAACTTACCACATACTGTCAAATTTCTCAAAATGATTTTAAACCATAAAATGTTGGTGGCTAAAATCACAATCACATGGGAAAATTTGACAGTTTGTAGTAACTTGATGCGCTGGCGACTGTACCTAAAAGTCTAAGCATTTCTCACCTCAGAAAAAGCAATACCTTGAAAAGTATGATAATAAAATGAATGAAAACCAAAGAAAAGAAAGAAAGATAATATTTGCGAACGAATTCAAAGAAAACCTTAAAAAAAAAGAAACTAGGAAAGCCAGTGAAATGAAGACTGCGTAAAGGTTTTGTTTGTAAACACAGTGAATTATATCTTCTTACTACATATTTCTACTAAAATCTTATGTCCTAAATGAATTACAATTATATTCGCTTCGCCCTCGATACGTTGCCCCAATTAACTCGTCAGTAACTGATGAGAGCATTCACTCTGTTCATATCAATTGAAAACCAATACAATTTATATTACTGTCAATCGAATTTATTGTATCAAAGTGGTCATATCTGTCAACCATTTGAATTGATTAATCAACCGACAGGAGCTCTAGCAATGCTTAGCTACTTCTGAATTTCGTATATGGATTGCCTAATTGCCTATAAAGTATCATCTTTTATTTTTTGTAAGTCTTTTGTGTCCCACCACAGTGCAAAGGCCTCCTTTCCGTCCTTCCTTACTTGTCCCTCCCTATCCATTGTTATTATCGGCCAATCCTTTTAAAAAGAGTCAAGTTCATCCCACCATCTCCGCCTGGGCCCACTTCATAGTCGGCAGCATATTGAATGGCCTAAATAATTATTATTGTAACTCACAGGCAATAAGATAGTCAGACGCGATTAGGAAGGTAGCATCGATCCATACTCAAAAGAAAGAAAGTAATACATTTATTTGTAACAAGTACCGCACTGCAGAAGATAGCGTAACTTGGAGACGACACGTATGTGGTCGCGATCTGCATAATTGAGCGAGCGATGAAGAAGAAGAACGCACAGAAATACTTTATTTACAATATAGTATGCAAAAACCGTAATGCAGAAATCCATAATTAGACATTAGATATGATTTCTGCTGATCAGCTGCTAAAAATAATCACCCAATCTCAGTATTTATGAATAAAGTACTTGTCCCTAACCCTGATAAGCAATCAGGAACTCCAAACTCGCATTTATCTCCGTATTGACCTCAAGACCTGCGTTATCTGAAGCAACTACAGACGCTGATAAATGAGCTGTCTCTCTCAGAGTAAACACGTTTCTGATTTGTTTCGTCAACTGTGATCTTGTTAGTTAAAGATTGTGTTATTGTAGATGCGGTAATAATTACTGGCTGGGTGGTAACTATAAGATTAAGTAAGAGGTTGTAAGTTCACATTTCGCTCATAATCTTGACCCTAGACTTCTTAAGTCAAGTTTTTGCGAACAAAGTTACCCTAGGTATTTAAGAGCGGTCATACTTATGCAGTTGCTACACATCTATCTTGAATTTTTTGAACTAATAGGTATTTTGTGCACTATATCTAGGTTTCTATGGGAGTACAAAATAAAAAATTGTAGAAACAAGTTCAGTACAAGCTTCAAAAAATAGATGTTTTGCACAAATTTTACCTGAACTTTGGAAGTTCATAATGTACTCATAAACTCTAAAAGTAACGAAAACATCATGATAGAAACCTTGAACATGTAATGGAGATTCTTAATGACAAATATGTATTTCACACACTTGTGAGACTTATTCAAAAACACGTATTTCCTGGAACAAGTTTAAGAAATTTTCGGACACTATTTTTCGTTCAATGTCATCGCGTTAGGCGGTATGAGGTGCGCGGAGACGAGATGTGCGGGGTCGGGGCGGGGTAAGACGGGGGAGTTGAAAGAAAATCGCCGCTGAGGCTCTAGATGAAACAACAAGCTTTTCGACCATGCTCGCGTTGACGATAGACGGGCCGGGAAGGGCCCTCTTAAGCGATGGCTTCAACACATTCATTGTGTGGTATAATTATGTAACAATTATTTGTGCTATTAAGTTATCCGACTGTAAGTACAAGAACCCATGAAATAAATCTATAAAATATCGCAATGGTTAAGTCATCTCACACTGTCAAGAATGTTACCCTCAGGATTGGCAAAGTATCACTGAATCAATAGTGACCCGAGACTAGTAATTGTTTCCTAAAATAGGAAAAAGCTTGACATATTACTAGGAACACATAACTTACCACAAAATTCTCGAAAACCTATACCCATGTAACTGTAAATAGGCATGAATGTAGAAGACATTGGCATTTTTAGAATTAAGTAGTAGTTCGAGAAAAGTATACCATTCATATAATTGACGTCCATATTTGTTGAACGGTTATGGCGGTATACGTTGTTAATAAACTCCAGCCCTGTGAAGAAAACTTTCAGAGTACTTTAAAAGCTTCCGCAGTTCCATTTGACCCAAATCTGTTCCAGCGTAGATGGAGTTCGACAGTTGTTATTTACGAGGCTTTGAATTTTCAAGTTTTGTGGATAATAGTGGATACTCGACATTTTTAATGCATTACACAATGTGTACTTAGGTGGCATCAGATCCGGGGCTGCGGGACTGTTCGAAAGAGATACCGTGGCCCCGGAACACAAAGGGCGATGAAGGAACATGGATGGGTTTAAGTCAGTAAAAGTCTGACACTGACCCCTGCTCCGCCCAGAGCGGATTACAAAGTACCCACATATAAACTCAAATACCAAAATTAAAAAGCTTAGAAGCCTTAGATTAGAATGTCGTTTAATCAATATTTTCTTTCTTTGTTTATCGTGTGGTTAGTGCATAACTGCTGTCAGAGTTTTTACACATCTCACATAAAATAACGAACTTCTGTCGTCATCTTAGAAAAGTATGGGTTTTGGAGCACCATTCCATCTATCATTTCACATACACAATGCATGGTATATCAGCGCTACCTTTGGTTTCTTTCACCATTAATTGATGTAGTATATCGATCCCTCCTCCATCATTTATTGGTATCGATTCAGACGTTACGTTGGTTTGTAAGTAAGTAACTAACACAAACCTTCACATCATATAAATAACCCCAATCAAACATAACATAAACACTTGCTATCGAACTAAAGGTCAGTGGGTCACAAAACCGTTTCCTCCTGATCTTGTTTTCCACCGCTTATTGTCTCGTGTCACTTCTAAGTGTATCTAAAATGTTAGTTAACTGAATCTAAATATGCAAATCAAGAGTTACATAAGTCGCGCCAATTAATTCTGACCAGTTTTTCCTACTTTTAAATTGTTCTGCCGAAATGTTCACGACGGCGACGTGATACTGGAGGAACGGGTATTTCTAGACATTTTTTTACATTGTTTCTGTATTACTATAGATAGATACTTACGTTGAAATACTTTTTATCATCTACAATATGCAAACAAATCGTTTTAAAGCAAAATGAAACAGATTTTTACATACCCGCCATTGGTCAACTCATTCAAAAGCTTGCGAAAAAACTACAACGCAGATGTAGTCCAAGCATGGTGTCCTTGTTGGACCCCAACGATTCGTTTCTTTCGCAAGCTCTCTTTGAACGTAATCGCTCCTTTGAACGCGCACAAAAGACGTCTGGGAACATTGTACAATGATATTCACATGGACTGGTCTGATTTGGGTATAACTCTTTTGAATAGTACTGTTTTATGTAGGAACTGGTTTTTTTTCTGTAGAAATAAATCAGTTCATGTACTAAACTAACTTAAACTATGTTTATTGCTAAACTTAGTTTACATAGTGGAATGTAATAACTGTTTTCTTACTTAATTCGGTAAATTAGTAGAAAAATATTTAAAAGCGTAATAAACTTTTAAAATGCATGCTTGTGACAGTATTTTTAACATATAACGTCACCCAGAAGACCTTAAGCAGAGATGTGCCTAATAGTGTACCCACATTTGGATAGTTATGTATAAGTCATATGTAATAGAGGGAGAGCCAATTGCCAACAGTATTTCTATTGATTTATTTTTTCTTTTGCACCCATTGCACATTGTGAAGTGTTTTAGTCTGAAGTCTGCAAACTAAAACAAAACCTTAGCGCTACGAAACTCGCCAATTTAACCACTTTATACTATAAACCAAATTGTCTTTAATCGAATTACTGGAGTCCGGAGCAACTGCAACCCGAGTGCGGAAGACACAGTTTAACACAATATCTTGTGGCCAGCCAGTCGGTCTCCTTGACAATAGAATAGAATTGATTTTTATATACAAACCTTGACTTTTGCAGATGAAGATTTTAATTTCCATTTTAATGAAAGTACAGGATTAGTGTTACCAATATTGTATAAAGTCAAAAGTCATTTATTCAAATTAGGATGAGAATTGACTTTTTCATCGACATAATTACAAACGGCAGTCTTCCAAGCGCCAACCCTTCACTACTTCCCAGTGTTTCAGCTGGGGAGTAGATATTCTGAGCGAAACAAACTTTCTAGCAACACATAATAATGACTGTTAAGTTAGAAGAACTAAATAAAGACAATATAAGACAGTTAATATAAGACAGACACAATATGAGGTTGTGGGTTCAAATCCGGGCAAGTACCAATGTGACTTTTTCAATTCATATAATTACACTTTCTAAGTTTATCATGGACACCACAAGACATCGGTGAAGGAAAACATCGTGAGGAAACCTGGACTTATAAAAGTCTGAAATCGCCAACCCGTCTTGAGCAAGCGTGGTGATCAATGTTCGTACCTTCTCTGTTGAGAAGAGGCCTTTGCCCAGCTGTGGGACAGTAATAGGCTGGTATTATTTATTTATTTATTCTATGACAGTGATACTTAGTAGTAATTGCAATAACATACAAAATCTCCACGAAATTACGGATTAAGTATTACAAAGATTACAACAAAACTGAAATGGGTTTGAATTTGTACTACATGCTCAGCATAAAAGGCATTTTCACTGCGAATAATCGGGACCTAGCATTTACTCTTAAACACCGCCTATCAAGCAGATTAGGTTCCGGGCCTAGGTTTCGCGTGGAGTACGTGATTATCGGGGATACGCGCGGGTGTCTGGATTAACAACATCGTTGGCCCTAATCAACGGTTTAACTATAGGGGTCTTGTATTGAGCTATGTTTTCAGTTAGGATGCCTCTAATTACGTAGGGATATCTCTCGGGAAAGAGGTTTACAAGTTGCAGCCGTCTGTTTAAAGAAAAGTCATCATTTGTAATCACAGAATGTTTTGCTTTCAATATCTATTCCTGTTTCTAACGTATGTAATGTCCTAACAGACAACTCATAATAGACTATTTTGGACACTCAAATTATTCTTGAAGAGTGAATACGTAACAAATCCTATTATGTAGTATTATCCAATCAGGCCATACGTCCTGTGTCACTGAACTGGTGAAGTCTTTACTATTTGATCAGTTTCTCTTGGCACGTGGCGAAATTGTTATCTGAATTTTAATTTACAGTTATCTGCAAATCAGTGGTGACAATTTGACACAAAAACTTGGATGTGGTGTAATTAAAACTTAAAAAAGCCGGTTGGTAAACATAGCAACAAATAGCCTACATAGAAATAACAATTTAAAAGTAGAAATAACTATTTAAGAGTAGCTACAGCAATTTGTATGATTGTATTATTTTAACTGTCTTCTTGGTCTAATGTTCGCAAGCATTACTTCTGACCACGTGGTTGACAAATTAGTAGCCTGGAGATTTGTGTTCGATCGATAGTGATGTGTCTAAACCTTCTTTTACTAGGGATATTATGAACATTAGACTGTCGAGATGTGGGTATACTTAAACTGAACATAGTGAAAAACGACATTCAAAAAACACTAGATCATCAAGATACTGTTTTCTTTCTTCTCAGGTCACCAAAAAGTAAAGAAGAATGCGAAAGCGAAGCTCTCAAATCGGATCCAGACGGGGACATCGAAGTGAAAGATGGCGGCGAAGGGGCGTTGGAGGCGAAGATGTCCCTAATGAACGGCATCACGGTCATCGTGGGCTCCATCATCGGCAGCGGGATCTTCGTGTCTCCTACCGGTGTCCTGAAGTATACTGGATCTGTTAACGCTAGTCTGTTGGTGTGGGTGGCTTCGGGAGTTTTCAGTATGGTAAGTGACATTTGGAAATCTTTATTTTTGGGGAGTTTTTGCGAATTGGTCAATGTTTTAGCTGAAGGGAAGTGGTAAACGTTTCCGTTAGACCCCTCTTTTCGATTATAGCAACACAATGATTTGACCTGTCTGTTAATATGAGTCTTTAATTTGGTTATGGTTACCATAAAACAGATTATCGTTAATACCTTAAAACGACAATGCCACTTAAATATGTATAATGCCACCCCAACGCGGAGCCTTTCACATAATTTGCTTTTTCATGGCATAAATTAAATCAAGTAAAATGTTGTTGAATTTGTCCTCCATCGGTAAAATATAGTTTGCAGAGCATATTTTTCATATTATTTTAAAATCTTCTTTATTTCCCTGCTGAGTGCTGATTTATGTTTCGTCCACGATTGCTCACGATATAGCTTTAAAGAGAACACCCCAAGGGGCTTATTAGGACCTACTTACTTTAAAGCCAGTATAATAAGCGAATCTGGGAGATTTGTTCATATTGTCTGTAAGAGAAATTGTTTGAAAGCTCCGAGGGACTTCTTACAAATTGTTGTTCCATTTTCATATTTTGTGTTGTTAAAGCTTTTGTATAAAATCCGTTCTTGAATGTGAAATGTCTTTTCAAAATATTATTTATAATGAGACTCATCTTTTGCTTTGAATTATTGGTCCTTCGGTGCTTTTCAAGTTATTTATTTGTTTTCTTGTTCTGTATTATAGAATGTTATAAAGATGTTCAAGAAACATTGTCGATTACTGTCATCTGCGTAGTCTTTTTCAACTATGTGGGGTCGGGTTCGGGTTGCATTCGAAGTATCATGGTACCTTTTGTTTTATCAACACTATCTGACCTCCACAGTTGACAACCTGGGGCCTTAGTCTGCTATTGCAATAGTGTCAGAATGGTCTATCATTGATTTAATAAGGCCCCGCGCAGACGAATTACCCTTTGTACGCACGTCAAACGAGTTTCGAACGCGCTTCAATACGCCGTGGGCTAGGGGCCTTATTAAATCAATTATAGACCATTCTGACACTATTGCAATAGCAGACTAAGGCCCCTGGTTACTGGGTAACCCCTTGGCCAGAACGGGACCTGATCAATAATTGAATAATAAATAGATAATAAGATGATTTAATCTGTCGAAAGCGTTACCCAAATCTGAGCATCATGCTCACACGACAATCACGCAAACTTGAACTTTGACTGCTGCAAAAAAAATGCAATAAAAACGATGATATAAATAAAAATATGCATTAAAAACATAAATAATTTTATCTGGTGTGTTATTGTAATGTTTATTGGTCTACATATCACTCGCTGCCGGCTTTAAATCTTGGTAGAAGAGGAACATGGCCGTTTGGTTAGCTTCGTGTTGGCCCGGTTTCAATAGGGTGAATGGTACTAACTTAAACTACGATCCAGTCCTGTGTGGGTACTTGGGTTGTGGAAGACTACTTGGGCAATTGGAAGAGCCAGAAAACTATGCAATAGCCGATCTTTTGGATATTAGTTTTCATTTCTTTGGCATGATTTCTTGTAATTTTTGTCATTGGCTGTTCTACGATCATCATTATCCTAGCCTTTTCCTTACCTGCCTTTTACTACAACTATGTTGGGGTCGGCTTCCAGTCTAACCGGATGCAGCTGAATACCAGTATTTTACATGGAGCGACTGCCTATCTGACCTCCACAACCTAGTTAGTACTTGCTGTGCTTGGCTCTTCCACGATATGAATTATAAAATGATTTCCGCCTTTATCCCTGAAGGAACGCAGAGTTGTAGGTAACATAAAGAACATCCAAATTTTGCCAGTTATGTTTCATGTATAGTCTCATGTAATAGGGGGCGAGCCTATTGCCATTAACCGGGCTCAAATCCAGACTCGGGCTGCTGTGGTCTTATGCTGAACTTGCTTATGAATTTGGTGTTGTGTACAACTTTCAGCCTTCTATTGATTACTAAAGGCTTGTCCCTCCATTCTTCATGTTTCATCAAATTAACTGCGATATTGCGTTATACAAATGACATAACATGAATGCTGAACTCAACGCTATCAGAGCATCATATTATGTTGTCGTCATCTACATATGTACTGCTATCACCACGTGTGCCATATAAAATAAAATCATGTATGTTCACATATAACATAAACAAACCACTATCTATCACATGCCCAGCAGAACATAACATTATCGATAGTCTACCAGGGATAGTGAACTTTATAATACTGTCATTTATCAGGGTTGCTATTTCGGGATTCCTAAAGGCACGAGGGTTGGAATTGTAAAAATTGTTTTCGAAAATCGGAAAGTTTTTTTTCATTACCGTAAAAGAAAAAAAGAAAGTTTTTTTTTTCGGAAAGCTTACTGCTAGGCATACACAATAGTTTAGTTAATAACAAAAATATGGCTAATTACAGGTTTGCAAATAAAACAAAAATAGTTAAACTAAAAGACAGTGGTAAGGACTAGTACACACAAAAACATTAAAGAAAAAAGAACACAAATTGACACAATACAATGGTTAGAGGTTGTCGAAGAAGTGGTTACAAATAGTCTTTTTCAATTTATACACGCTTGTATTAAAGATGTTGATCTCAACCTATATCACCTACCTATAACTTAACTTTTATCTATAGAAAGACATCAAGAAGGTTCTCCTAGAAAATCTTCTTCTTCTTTATTTATCGTGTGCTTAGTGACAGAATTTTTATGCCGCCCATGGGCCTCTGGCTTGGCTTCACATAACGTCGAGAACTATCTCTCAGGCATGCTGGTTTCCTCACGATGTTTTCCTTCACGTTGTTGATGTTTTTTCACTTTTCTAGAAAATTAAAAATGTCAACAAGTTCGTTTGAATTTTTCGATATATTTTGAGACATCGCTTAGTTCATCCAGTTTTTGTTTGTAAAGGAAAGCTTAGCTTGTGTGTAAAAATTCGCTTCAAATGACGAATATTGACGATCTTATAATTCTATTTCAAAAATCAATCAAACAATATTTTTTCGTGTAACTTTATTTGTTTGACCTCAGGGTGAAGATCTCTGTGATATTTATATGAATAATATTATGGTGACGAAATTAATTATACCTACTCAATATAGGTACCTAAGTTTGATTGCGATCATGTGATTTTGCCATCAATACCTATAGTACCGTACTATCTTCCGTTATATTTTGTTTTTAGAAATAATTCATAATGAGGCAGAGATCTTTCCAGTCTCTTGGGGACATTACCAGTTGGCAGCGTTGAGGAGGAGTTTTTTGACGCCATTTTTAGTTTCTGGCAGAGAACTTAAAAGAAGTAACTCATTATGATGAAGGCTTAGGAGTTATTCCCAGACAAGATCATTCCTTTACTAGTGACAATATTTTCACTAATATTGTAAGTTTGTAACGCCCGATGCCTCGGAAAGTCCTGATCCCTCCCAAATCTTGTCGGATAACTGTCTCTGATTTTGAGATTGAAAGGGAGAGTGCACTAGTGTACTGTGGAGTCGAGCTAATAACTGACAAATGCGTGCACATACCTACTGGACAGGTCCACTTAAATTTGTGTTATTCTTTCTTCCAAAGACCAACTCAGACACTAAATCTGTGTGGTCCTCACTCATGTGACTAGACTAAGATTATTTCTGGACTTTTGAAGAGACTGTGACCTCTGAGTTTGTTTCGGCTATTTCTTTTCGGAGTAGTCGGAGGCAGGAGGTATAAAAGTTTTTTTGAAACTTAAATGAAATATGATTTGTGATGATTAATTTATGTAGATAGGTAATATTATCTGCGTGGATACATAGCTAGTCTGCGCTGAATTTGTGATGCCACCAAAATTGGTAGGGAGAACTTTTTTCTTCACTAAATAAATATGTTTATTTCAAACACCGAGGCGTATCGCAGAGATTTTGACAATGTTATCGTCCTTGCTTGCCAAATGATGTTATATTTTGCTTGTCCTGAACAACATTTAATCAAGTTTGTGGTTTGGTAGCAGGATGTGCCCAACCACAAAGTTACAACCATTAGTGGTGCTATAAACTCACATATACTAACGATAAATTGTTATTACTTATCAAGCAATCATGTTCCCATACAGATAAAGATTTCCCATAGAAATGTTACCATGATTAAACCTTTCATTAATCTTATCTGAAGAAAATTGGTCAATCACTGGGAGGTTTTATTCCTTAACATTCTACGAAATAGAAAAACAGAGAGATTTGTTAAGTCCAATAACTCAAGATAGGTATGTTTATCTACAGCTGGGTGAAACCCAGAATAAAAACAAAAGAGCTTATTCGTGTGACCTTCATATCTTGCTTTTACTTTTATGATGTATGAGACATTTTAATTACCAACTTTGTTTTTACTATAACTCCTACCAATATGGTAGATGCGCTAGGGTAACCAGCGAAATTCGTTTTTTTTTTTTTGTAATTTACAGTTCAGTGCCAGGTAGAAAACTACGAACGTACGACTTTTCTGCAAGATCAATCATAATATCGTGTTGTGACTGTAGCAATGTATACACCTAATTAGTTCTACAAAGTGTCTCTAAGTACAATGTTACGTATAATTTTAAGACATGATAAATGCCAACGCAACTCCAGTTGATTTCACCTTAGAATAGGCCAACTCTCTGGTCACGTGCAATGAAGAGTCGACCAACCGCATAGTGATGTCTGTCCTAAAAAACCAATAAGTCTATAAGAAATACCGAGTCTATAATTTAGCTAGCAAAACTCTATAGAAGTGATGGGTTTGATTTTTGTTGTGTTTAGAAATCGATATAGCTCGTATTTGACGACCCGAATGGCGCAGCGGTAGTGAGGCTGCCTTACGTACTTAGGGTCCCGGCTTCGAATCCCGGTAGGAGCAAATGTTTGTGTGATGAGCATGGACATTTGTTTCCGAGTCATGGATGTTTATATGTATAATAAGTATGTATTTACAAACAAAAAGTATCTATGTAGTATTATCAACTATCTGGTGTCCACGACACAAGCCTCGTTGCTTAGTGTGGCACCTAGATGGCGCTGTGTGTAATGTCCAGCGATATTTATTTATTTTATTTATTTAATTAAATAATAACAGACGCTCGGGTTTATCTTTGCCTAGGTTAGTCCGCGGATGGGAGACCATCCATTACATACGAGCTTCCCCCGTGCCTCGGAAGCACGTTAAGCTTTTGGTCCCGGCTATCATTTGTACATGTTTGACAGTCGTTACAGGTAGCCCAGTGGCCCGAAAGTCTGACAACCAGTTTTACCAAGGGGTATCGTATTAGCCAGTACTAACTGGGTTGTGGAGGTCAGATAGGCAGTCGCTCCTTTTAAAATACTGGTATTCAGCTGCACCTGGTTAGACTGGAAGCCGACCCCAACATAGTTGGGCAAAGGCTATGCTGATGATGAGAAATCGATACCCGTCACGTGTGGAATGACGATAGCAAAAATTGGTTCAAATCTAAGACTGGAAATACTGTCTCATTTTGATTTTAAAAACTTTTTCTTATCTTCAGGTAGGTGCATACTGCTACGCGGAGCTCGGGACCATGATCCGACGCAGCGGCGCCGACTACGCGTACATCATGGAGACGTTCGGTCCTTTCGCAGCCTTCGTCAGGCTCTGGATCGAGTGCATGATCGTCAGACCTTGTTCACAGGTAAGAACTTAGAAGTACCTACCTGGTATTGATGATGATACCATTTAGCCGAACTCGGTCACAGCGACTGCATTCGATGGCTTTCCAGGCTGATTGTTGAAAGCTTTGGTGTGCAGCTCTTTCATGTTTTTTCAAGTGACTAACATATGACACATTTGGCCAAATAACTCTGAGCGCAAAGCGGTCAGTGGTCTAGCTACTATTATCTACTATACCGTAAACCGTGATAAAAAACAAAAACTAAAAATCCCGACTGAGAAAACTGAAAAGCAAAAAAAAAACAACCACATTTTAAATTATCAAAACTTGGAAGCAGGCGGGACCCATTAGAATATAATATCAATTATGAAAATGGAGTGGGCCCCACCTGCTTCAACCACCTGCTTCACCTGCGAACTCCACAACATTTTGTATACCCCAAATCCGTAATTTTTCTTTGTTTTCAAATTTAAATGTAGCCCACTGGCTACATTTAAATTCACATACACACTCGCGCCACCAAGACGAATCTAAAGATGTATAATTTTTCCAAATCCATTACCCGTTTAGGAGTTCCGAGAGAATAAAGAAACGGACATACATACGTACCCTTAACGCACCCTACACATAACCCTCCTTTTGGGCTTCGCCGCTACCGGGTAAAATAAGTAATTATAAAATCTAAAATACCCGACTGAACAAAAAAGCAGGCGGGACCCATTCCGACAAGTACTACAAGATTTTTTTGTATTAATGATAAGATTCTTAGATCATATTATTATAGTTCGTGGCTTTCGTCTTTATCGTTGACTTACATAATTATATGTCTTAGCTTTTGAGGAATCGTGTAAAGCCCGAAAAAAATAATTTTCGCTGCAAACAAAGTTTGGGCACGTATATTTTGCTGCTTAGAATCTCACACTATTGGTGAACAATCCTAAATGTATCGTTGGTTTTGGTTCGTTTGTGAATGACAAACAAAGATTATTGTTAGGTTCGGTAGTAAATAACGTAATTCTGAAGATCCATATGTATGAGTAGTATGAACGTACAATAACAATAGTAACAAAGTAAAACTAATTTACTTTTAAAACTTAATGGACTGTCTTTATGGGAAACCGCAGCCGTTACAAGAGGATTATTTCAGGAAGGTCACCTGAAACATTGTACCTATAATATCACTATACATATATGAACATAGATGTTAATAGTAATGTAGAGAATACATTACTGTAGACTGTGTGGGTGTATGTGGGTTAAAGTATGAAATTGCCGATTTGTATGGACGATTTCGTGAAAAGTAATATTTCCATATTAACTTTTTATTTTCTTGGAAACTTCAGAACCGATTATGATGCCATTGCAAATTATATCGAGAGTGAAAAAAGTTGCACTGCACTACGTATCTTAAATTCATAAAACACAGTCTTTAACAAAAATATACCTACTTGATGTAGTGAAACCGACGGCACATTAATCAGGTGATAGGTAGTACTATGAGGTAATATGCACAGTTTTTAAACTCTAAAAGGTACGTAATTTAACACTTAATCCAATAAAATGGAATTAAGAAAAAATATAATTATACGTCAAAGTTACAAACAGAACAAAATGTGAGAAAAACACGGCAATTTCATAGTTAAAGACCTATTTCAACGTCATCTTTCTTTTGCCCAGTGGCGTAGCTTGCGTTTTGACGCCCGGGTCCCTATTTACATCATTAGTCAAGAAAGGTAGCAAAAAGTCAAAATACAAAGGTATTTTTTGGTGTATTTTGTGTATTTTTCAAAACAAATTTCATTTGTTGGTATGTCATGTTCGATTGGCAAAACGAAAATTAACAAAAACACAAAATTAATAAAACGAGCGAGTTCAAATATTTTTACGACATGGGATAAATAGCTAACATTTTATTTTAGTTTTTTTTTATAGATTTATGTATAAAAGCTCTAGACTTGAGAGCACTAGGGATGCAAGAGCGAACGAAGCGACCTCGAAAATTTTAGCCCCCGCCTCGGATAAAACAGTGAAAATCAGGGCGCAGTAAGGCTTATACGAAAAGCTGCCCCAGGCCAGCGACGTATAATAAGGAAAATACGCCACTGCTTTGTCCTTGTTTTTGTTATCAACACAGTCCCGATGACAATAGTAATGATCTGATCTGATAACTGTGAACTGACGCTGCCGCCTGGCTCCGCTTGCAGCCTCCTGGCTCCACTCTCTGCCGCCCCCTGAACGCGCCGCCTTGCCCATATCGCAATTTGTTTGGGGTCGGCGCAGCATGTCTTCTTCTTCCTTACGTCTATATTACCCGTCATTTCGTCAGTATTATACAACAGTTCTGTAGCGGCACTACAAACAGTACTACAGCACCATCTAAAGAATTATTATAATCGGTTCAGTAGATCCAGAGATTACCCCCTACAACCTCACAAACTCACAAAGTATGACACAAATAAAAAACTAACATTAAAATTCTAAATGGCGCTATAAAAGTCAACAACGAGACAACAACTGTCGCGCAGTAGCCCACCAGACACAACAAGCATCGGTCGGAGGACCTTCTCTTTTCTGTGGACCCTGTTCTTCATAACCCTAAAGTTCTATTGTAAAGTTCTTTTGATCCGAAATTTAATATTGACTTGGCACTTAATAATTATTTCAGTCTGTTGAACGGCAAAGAACTTTTCAGGTCTATAATCAAATTCCAATACCTTTCAGTAGAATACTGGGGTTGATTTTAACATTATTGAATTTCTATTTAACCTTGACATGTACTCGTATACATATTTCATAACTGTTTTATTTTATTGGTCCCACAAGCTATTTTTTATAGTTCACCCATTGCTTTTGAGATATCATCAGACCTACCGTTGTATATTTGAATATTCGTATGACGCAATAACTAAAGCTCAGTATGTCATCAGACACGGGGGGGTAATGACGTATTTTTATTGCGTAAGAGGCACAAGAATGGAATGTAAATTACAGCTTTTAGCGGCACGGTCAGTAATCCGATTAAGGATGCCACAGCTTTTACTATTTTTCACGATCGAGGTGGATAAAAGGAATTTTATTACTAAAATTGCACATTATGGTTGGTATGAATTACTTCTAGAGTTCCAATTGTTGTGAAGATACGAACAGTTTAAGTTGGTCCTTAATTTAAATGTATAAGAATGCGTTCTCGAAGTGTATTTTAAAAACATCTAACACACTATCAATTTCAAAATAACCTCCATAAAATATTGCCTCAATCAATGAAAACAACCTTTCAACCAACCTTTCTACAGACATCATCCCACACATATTGCCCTCAAAGTAAATAACACACAACCCACGCTCACTGGATACGGTGTCTTCTTTATTCAATGAACATTTTCTTACATTTTTACGTTTCTCATTGCTGCAGACATTCCCCTTATTGACGCCCAACGTGGGGCTTATGTTATCTTTATAGGAATTTATTTTACTGTAACAAAGGATTTAAGTTTATTGGTTGACAAAGTTCAATACAATTTTGCTACTGTTTTATGAGGATATAAGACAGTATTGCTACAAAGATCTGTTTCACTACTTCTCTTATTATTGGCACCCGACGTGGGACTTATTCAAATGTTATTTTCATTGGATATCTGTTACTACGAGAATATTTATACTTGTTGATAAAGTTCATTGAACTGGTATCAGAATTATATTTTTTTACCGTCTTTACGAAGTCGTAACACATTATTGATCGAGAGTTCTGTTTCACTCTTATTGACGCCCAACGCGGGTCTTATTGAAATGTTATTTCCATTAAATTTGTATAGATCGTGACAAAGAATTGAACACTACTGACTGATAAAGTTCATTGAACCACATTTTGTTATTTATAGAGATACAACATAATATTGCTACCGAGATCTGTTTTACTACGTTGCTGATATACTTACTCCCGTAATGTCGTCCAACGCAGATCTTATTTAAATGTTATTTCCATTGGATTTCTGTTATACGATATTGAACCATGTAAATTACTTGATAAAGTACATTGAAATACATTTTGTTTATGAGGGTACAACTCAATATTGCTACAGAAATTTGTAACACTACTAAGTCCCCCTATATTCTCCTTTATTGACGCCCAATGTGGGACTCACCTATGTGTATTGGATTTCTATTACTCTGATACCAGATTGAACTAACCATCTTGTAATCATTTTTTTGTGTGTTTTTTCCTTTGCGGGCTAATAAATACAAATCTATCCATTTCATTTTTTTTTTCATCTCTCTATTTATCTTTCTTTTATAAATCCAACAGTTACAAATTGAAGTTCATTGAACTTCAATTTGTAACTGTCTTTAAGAATATACAATACAATATTGCTTCAGATGTTTTTTTTTATTGTTCAGCTGGCCTTTTGTTTTATTGACGCCCAACGTGGGTCTTATTTAAATGTTTCTTTCCATTGGATTTCGGGTTTTATGTCACCAGATTGAACTTTATTTGTTCGTATAGTTGTCTTAATACATCTTAGTATAGAGCAGATGACAATATATTTGATGTAGCTTACTGCGACGTTTTATTGGCAGCTGTGATTATATTTAGGCTTTTACGCATAATACATGTTTTGGACGTGGAGTTGCTGACACCAGACCGATATAATATACAAAGAAATAAAATACTAGGATTTTAGTGGTATAATAATTAACTAAAATATTATAATTATAATAACATAACAACATTACAATTATAATTAACTAAGACATTTACTACAATAACATCTATCAACCTCTACTATTTTGAAAAGCGTATTTGGAGACTAAACACTAAACAACCGTCTGCAACCAAGGCTCAAGGGCCCATTCTGCTTCTAGATGTGCCGTAGCTTCAACATTCATAGAATTTTTGGCAAGAGTAGCTTCACAAAGCGATTTTCTTCGTCGGCAAGAATACGACGTCAACGTTTGGAGTTATTCAACTGGGGAGAGATATTTTAACTCGGAATTTTAACTTAAAGCAAAACCGTTAGGGTAGCTTTCGAAATGCAAATTTAATTACTTTTTTACAATTTGCAGGTCCGTGTCAGATTGAATGTTAATCAAAGTCTGATCTGTGACCATGACAAATATAAATGTCATCATCTCTCTGCCTTTTCTCAATTATTTTACGATCGACTTCCAGTTTACCCGGATGCAGCTGAATGCCTGACAGAATTGTAATCATTTATTTAATTATTCAATTACAACGGTTGTGTTTAAAACCAATTACAGAAACTAAAATTATAAAATAGAAGAGACTTTTATGAAACATATTAAAATAAAATTAATACCATTCAAGTTATCAACAAAACTTTTAAATATTAATTTAAATTAATGAATGACTATTTCTTCACGTTATTTATAAATGCCAAAACTCTACTTGATGGTTCTTCTGCAGATTATAATTCTGTAGATATGTATTTTGCTATCTCGGTTCACTTTTAAATGTCTAAAAATGTAAGAAAATTTTAAACTCACTGCCTTAGCACGTCCTCCGTAAGTGTATTTCATCATAAATCCTCTTTACTGCCTTCGTAAGTGACGCCATCTTTATTTCCAGGCGATCGTGGCGCTAACATTCAGTGTGTACGTGCTGAAGCCCATATTCCCGGAATGTGACCCTCCTGAAAACGCGACCAGGCTGCTGGCGGCCTGTTGTATACGTGAGTATAGTTTACTACCTTTTTGAAGAACTTAAGAAAGTAGTGGCTTGCTCTGACTGAATGCGGAAAACAGGATGTTGTGACGATGAATGACGGAGAAGGGAACGAAAAAGAGTTTTCTAAATGCCCACCTTCTTCTTCTTCTTTCGTATCTATGGTACGACTTATGTAAACTTCTTGGGCCCAGTCTGTGGCGTTTTTAAGATCCTGTAAAGTTCAAGTGTAGGGACATTTTGGACACTACAGCAAGTGGGCCATCGTCTGATCGGGTAGCTACTTAAGGTTGTGTGACTTGAGCTAGACAAGTTGTAATTAAACTAACAAAGCTTATCGTTTCAACAGGATTAACATAAGCTTTTCGATAGCTTAGGTCAGTCCAGTTCATTTTTGACTTTCTCATCGTGATTACTGATGAATCATCGCCAATCACTTCGTCTAACTGGCGACTCTAGAAAGAGACAAAGTGAATTTGGTAGAATATCGCTTACTAGTAGGTAGTGCCTGAGATTAGCGCGTTCAACCAAACAAACTCTTCAGCTTTATAATATTATTGAACTATATTATACAAGGATACATATAAGGTATCTACGCCGCACTGGGCTTAGAACTTCTCGAAGTCTGATGAAATTACATCAAACGAATTCCTGGAATACCAAGGACCGACCTCTTGGTCCTTGCTCCACTTTACGCGGTAGTAATCAACTTTGAGCGACGTGTCTTGAATGGCTTATAAACTAGATCCTTCATTTGCAAGATTAATTTCCATGAGTTTTATGCTATATAAGTTTTTCCTTCTTTTACGGACCTCCTGGCAGAATTTTCTTGATCAAATTGAAATGTAAGTTTTTAAAAGGCAACCCACTTTGGCTCTTCCCGAAAACCAAAGGCTCTTTTTTTTTTGGTAAAGCTAGAGCTATATATTTATGTTTAGCCACAGTAATACTTATTTGAATGAGTTTTCACCCCAGCATATTTTACCACAGCACGAGGAAATATGTAAGATATTTAATCATTTCCGAGTCCCCACACCCGTCGGCACCAGCTTCCGGATTCCTCTCCGCTCCGATATGGTCTTATATTTATATTATTGTCCCAGTTTCCAATCTAAAAGAATAAATATTTACGGAAGGTTCTTGTTATTATTTGCAAGGTTTGAAAGTATTTAAAAATAAAAAGTTGCAACCTCTATATGTCCTAAAAGGTTACAGTCAATTTTGCATTATTTTCTTATATGACCAAAAATGTTTACAGAACTATTAAAGCTTATACAAACTGCACAGGATCCGCATAATCTTACCATTTTTTTTGCTAATTGACACCGATCCGAGTTGATGCCCATAAGTTCCTTAAGATTGGACTAAGTTTTGCGAAAATTAGGCAACCCTAAATCCCTTATGAATTCAGTTAAATTCGTCAAACTAATCCAACATTCTAAACGTGGTATGACTTAGTGGGTGTACAAATGAATGGCACTTGTTCTCCCCGTCATTGCGATCATTTTTATTGTTCTTGCTAGACCATAATACCTTGGAACCTCCGAGTTGAAATACAACTCAAAAAGTTGTATTTCAAAAAAACTTGTCAACGAGTTGAATTATTCACGAGTATTTTTTTTAATACAAGTTTTTAATGTTGTTTTTGACTTTACCTCCATGACCCTTGTACTATTCAATGCATCCATGAGCACAACGTTTTCAGTGCGTTACATTGAGTCCTACCGTAAAACGTGATTTGTCCCCCCGACAAAAAAGTCGTTTCCCAGCAATAATTTTTGCGTAGAATAACTTCGTTTGATGTACAGGATGCTTGGTTGCCGGCTTCATGAAGGATCTGTTTACATCTTTTACATTACTATCCAGTAAAATGAGCTCCACATACCCATCCAAAACGTATGCTTAGAATAGATTTACAAAACAAAAGGTACAATACTTCAGAAAATGCGAAATTTTGGTAAGGGTTGACAGTGGTGTTAAATAGACAGATTTCTGAACGGATGGAGTTGAGGCAATGTTGATCCCATGCAGTGCATAAAACTGCATTTTTGACTTACCTCTGGCTCTTTCTAACAGCAATATTTTGTCCCCAGTGCTGTTAACATTCGTGAACTGCTGGTCAGTCCGCGCCGCCACGAGGGTCCAGGACTGGTTCACGTACGCCAAGCTCTTGGCGCTCTTCATCATCATAGCTGCCGGAATCTACCAGCTTTGCAGAGGTAAGTGTCCTGTTTATTGTCAGAGTTTTATTATTCGTTTTATTTTTATTATACTAGATAGGCTTGAGTTTGGCGGCAACTCGTCTGGTGTAAATAGAAATGTGCCTTAGGGTACTCAATACTCAATACTTTATTGCATTCCATATGTATTACATAGATGGTGTAACAAGGTAAAAGATCAATATGGACCCTGCCGGGTGGATCGCGCTTGCTAAGAAACCGATTCTTGAGGTTCCTCAAAAGTTGTTGAAGCCATACGTTTTGACAAAGCTTTTTTTTTCTACACATGATGATAAAAGATGCGAAGCCAAAGGATGTGAGATAACTAATTCTTCACATACTAATAATGATTGATCGTGTCAATGAATTTTTTTATTCGATTCGTGAAGCTTAAATTGTGCTTATAGGTACAAGTGGAAATGACTATAACGTAGTGTTTATTATGGTCACCCCTGTTAGGATCTGGAGGCGAGCGTGACACACTTTCATTGGCATTGCCAAGCTGTTCGTTTTGACAATTCAACATTTGAAATTGTTTTTTTAATAATTAGATAGTCAGTGGTCCGAAAGTCTGATAACCAGTCTTACCAAAGGGCATCGTATTACCCAGTACTAACTGGGTTGTGGAGGTGAGATAGACAGTCGCTCCATGTAAAATACTGGTACCTATTCCGCTGCATCCGGGATGACTGGAAGCCGACCCCAACATACTTAGGAAAAGGCTAGACTGATAATGAGGTGTACCTAAACAGTTTTTACTAATATAATAGCAAAGTCTGCGATGAAGTAAGTTTAAACGTTTGCTCAATTACTGATTAAACAGACTGATCAACCTTGGACATTTTAAAACATGTGTTCAAACAAATTTAATGTTACCTACTTTAAACCGTTTAAACAAATATTACAATACACTATAGAGAATGTGTAATTGATTCGATGATCTGGTATAAAACAAGGAATAAGGTCACAGGAGTTGGAGAAAATGATGAAGGATCAGGAGACAATATAGGATGGCCAGTGCTTAGTAACCAAGATGCTAAGAGTATCAATGCTTAATTCTCGTCTCCATGTGAAGTGGTAGTGCAGCAGTTAACATAACGTTACATCTGTAGTTCCTGCAGTCAGGCAGAGGTGTACCAATAGCACACCCAACTTTCGTCAGACATATGAGTCAGTCCCGTGTAATAGGGGGCGAGGCTATTGTCAACAAACAGGCATAAATCCAGAATATAAAGGTACGGGCCGCTTATAAGAAATTACTCATTAGGAATCCCTTTTCCCGAGCCGGGAATCGAACCGAAACCCTCATGGTCAGCTGTAGCGCTCGCGACAACTAAACCGAAGAGGCAGTAAACAGTTACACACATAGCATAATACCACGCCTGTAATCTCCAAAGCGTTAGGCAGAGGCGTACATAATAGTACACTCATATTTCGTCAGTTATAAAGGGTGTAACAAGTCCAAAAGGCACTTGTTCTTATAGTCATTGAGATCATTTTTTTGTTCTAGACCATACCTGGAAACCTTCTAGTTACGGAGATATTGGGGGTCAAAGTTCCAACTTTGTCACTAGTTTTTACTTTACAATATGTTTACTTTAAACACCACCTCCGTACTATTCATCCATCAGCACAATGTTTTGATTGCGTTACATTGAGTCCTACGGTAAAACGTGATTTTTCACCCCAAAAAAAAAAGTCGTTTCCCAGCAATAATTTTTGCGTAATGTTACTTAGTTTGATGTACATAATGCTTGGTTGACGGCTTCGTGAAGGGTCCTGTTACACCCTGTATTTAAGTCCCATTAATAGGGGGCGTACCTTTGCCATCGACCGGGCACAAATGCAAACTCCGTGGTTGCTACTGAGAAATTTCTGATGAAAAAACCCAACTTTGCCCAACCTGGGAACCGAACCCAGGACTACATGCTCAGCAATAGCCATTGTGATCAAAAGACCAACGAGGTAGCACAAACAACATATACTAAAACCAGCTGTTGCCCGCGGCTTCGCTCGCGTTTTGGTCGGAAATTATCCCACGGGCACGTTGTAAATTTATATAGCCTATGGCACTCGGGGATAATGTAGCTTGCTATTAGTGAAAGAATTTTCAAAATTGGTTCGTAGATCCAGAGATTACCCCCTACAACCTCACAAACTTTATCTCTTTATAATATTAGTATAGATAATATTAATATAGATAAAGAAAAACAGTAAAACACAATAAATTCATTATCAGAAACAGAAGAAACCAGTTTTATTAAACAGTCAGGCTAGACAGACACTAAAGAATTTGATTGCGTTCATTATTACCCAATCGCGTTCGCGACACGATAGTCTTAAACTTGACCGTGATCTACTTACGTTCATGCAAATATGACGCTTAGAAATGGAAACAGCTGTTACATCATTAGGTTTTATTGTGTTTTTATTATAGTTTTAGTAAGGCCTGTATTTGGGCGGTGTTTTATGTAATACGATATACCTCTTGGTGAGACTGGTTGGGCCACTGACTACCTGTAACGACTGTCAAAGATCTACAAATGAAAGCCGGGACCAACGGCTTAACGTGCTTTCCGAGGCACATAGGAAACTCGGTATATAATGGATGGTCACCGATCCACAGACCAACTTAGGCAAGCGCGGCTTAACCTAAAGATCGACCCGAGCAGCTGTTATTATTTAACCACGAGCTCCTCTACTGCCTACCTACCTACTACCTATTATACTCCAAGCTAACTTATTATAATTCGTTCTGGTGAGCGGTCTACGGAAAGACTGAAGCTGTGGCGAGGTTGTCATCATTTGTCCTTTGTCACTCATTCGTTCCACCTGCTGAACATCTCCCACTTGGGCACGAGTTGCCATGGCTGACCTGGAAGTCTTTAAATAGACTCCGCACCCAGGTTGGTCGTAGAAGGAAAACCTGCTCAGGTGGAGATGCATTGATGGCTCTGCCCAAGAGTTTAAATGCAACGATGGGGCACTTGTTTCTGCTTGCCATCAGCACTTCATGTTGCTGTTTCCATAAAAGTTTATGGAATGTCTTCTTTTTCTCAATGTCGGTAGCACGACATTGTACCAACTTTAAATTTTGATGGCTCAAAACTTCGGCAATACCACGGCGTCGTTGGTACCACAGCCTCACAGAGGTCAATTTGACTGCATTTTCGCCAAAAAATCTCTAATTCTCTACTACCTACAACAACTGCCACCTTGATGAATTCATTATGTCTTCCGGCAGCACTACAGCAATGCTGCTTTCAGCTGCAAGTGTGTAGAGGCGATGCAATAAATGTCACATTAGTCTTGAAACGTAAACTCGGCGCATTTGTTTTTCTTGAGTGTTGAGTGATAAATTAGTTTAGCCCGGAGCCTGGACTTGTGGAAGGTTGATTGCAATAGGCTTGCCCCTTATTACATGGGACCGAAATGTGGATACCATAGACACACCTCTGCCTAACCCCTCCGAAAATACAGGCTTGTTGTTATGGTTTATAAATGAGTGTAAAGTGTTGTTCATGGTAGTTATAATTTAAAAGTTGACCGGTGGGTTTCTTACGCTTGTTCACAAAATATTCTTGGTTAGAAACTAAAAGAAAGAACTCTTTTTTAGATTTTAAATCCCAATGCGTACAGTTTTCGGTCGCATTTCGAAGGATTTTGAAGAAGAACGAATTTCTTCAAAATTCCTCGCAAAAACGTAATGAGCATATAATTTTTTGAAGCATTGAATGCTTGAAGTCTACTCGTCCACGAAAGAAACGCGATGAATGTCATTGAATTGACAAATTGAACAGCATTGGGAATGCGGCTGTGTAACAGAATCACCCTACTACTACCTAATGGGTGATGAAATTCGACAATCCACTGAGAGGGTTCTAGGAGGATATAGGTTACTGCGTTTAAGCTATTGACTGTTCATTTTTCGCACAATCCCCGGGGACCTCGCCCCGCGTGTACCGCTCCCCTTTAAATGAAGCGTGGACTTTTTAGTCTTATCATTGGGTCCCATATGAAAGGGGGCGAGCGTATTGCCATTTATGGGACGCAATTTTTAATGAAAACTTTGTTCTGCATTATTTGCGACTACTCTTACAAAACTTTAATTTTAAACGGGGAATGAAATCCATTATGTACCCAAGGACCAATTTCAATCAACATAATTTCCATTCTATTCTATTAATTTCCTACAGCTTTTAAGCTTCAAATCATTTGCTAACAACAATGACTGTGAGCAGCCGTCAACCCCGTGCAGATACGCTTAGGACACAAAATTTATTCATTGAATAAAAGTAAAGGCAAATAGGTACGTAAGTATCTAGAGGAACCAGGATCAACAGTAAAGAACACAGGCCTACCTCTATCTGAACCGGCCCACCAAACAATCAGCCCACCACAAAAGCATCCTGAATTCCTGAACTACAATAAACTCAATCGCAAAAACCAGTTAGCATTTAGCAATGAGTTCAACGAGCCATAGATAACTGAGCGATTGATAACGAAGAGCAATCCTCGCGCAATTGAGTCAACACTTGAACACTCCGCCAGAGATTCAACCAAGATTGGTTTTGGAAGGTTATCATAAATATGAAAAGGAATATTAATTAATTTGATTTGCGACTGCTGACGAGTGGTTGCATTCGAGACTGCTGAGCATGAGGTCCTGGGTTCGATTCCCAGGTCGGGCAAATTGGTATTGGGTGTTTCCATCAGAGGAATTTCTCAGTAGCAGCCACAGAGTCTGGATTTGTGCCCCGTTGATGGCAATAAGCTCGCCCCCTTTTACATGAAACTGGCAAGTTGTGAGTGTACTATTAGGTATAACTCCAGCTAGCCCTTTGGGGATTACAGCCGTTATGTTATGTGTTGATTGTTTGGGTCAGTAACACGGCTGGATATAAGGTAGGTAGGTAGGTAGGTAAGAGTATAAGTAGAGTTAGATTTGGGTAGGCTAACTAATTGCAAGTCTAGCTCCCACTAGTACGCACGAGGTCAGCTTACGACGACAAGAGTATATCGATGATGACGATTTAATTATGCAAGCAAAATTAGAGCTTTTGCATAATAAGATTAGCGTCGGATTTTTTTTAAGAAAGGCTTCGTTAAATTATATAAAACCGTTGTTTTGAACTTTCAGCGAATTGTACTTTATTAATACATATGTAGCAAATATGCATAATAGGATGTTTATAAAAATAATATGACCACTAATACAAGCGATTCTCACTGGTCATATTAGTATGACATGCCAGTATGACCACCAAGAAACGGCCTTGATGTGTAGCCGTCATAGATTTCGTATTTTTTTTTGTATTGAAATGCGAATAATACAATGCGGCTGTTATGAGCACTTACCTCCAAAAGTAAGTATTTTTATTTCGGTTACTCAGTGAGCCCATTCCTTCTTGAATTTAATGTAGTCTCTCCAGTCAACTTATAAAATTGGCTGTATACTTTAGTTAGACAACCAAGAAACCTGGCGAACGATAGTTTTTCTCAGACTTGCAGAAACCAAGGGCTAATCTAATAAGATCTGAAATATAAACTTCATAATGTACGACTGTCTTTTGTTCAACCCTCTGCGGGGGAATTCGGATGCGTTGTAAAGGTCATTTTCATCTCGCTTTTGATAGTGAACGATGATGCAGAAATGCGAATCGCTTTAAAAGAGATTGTCACTGTGACCAGGTCACGTAAAAAAGTCTACAGAACAATTTTGTGCTAGAAAACGAGTACAAAGGTAACGAGAAAAATATTCAATCAACAATTGAATAGACTTTCGTGTTCTTAGTAATAAATGGCCGTGACATTACGAGGGAGGAAAAAATGTTCTCTCTTACAGATGGCGATGCAAAATTATGAATGGGTGGGTTCTCGGCAATCTGCAGGGCTATTGCGTATCTTTGTTGACAGTTCATAGTGATCATCACTCGGCGAGTTTTGATATACAATGACCGTTCTGCTCGGGTAGCGTCAGTTGAAACCAACAAGAACGGTCATTGTATATCAAAACTCGGCAAGTGATGATCACTATGAACTGTCAACAGAGATACGCAATAGCCCTGTTGGTCGAGTTTGTTGGATGACTTGGCAAAGTAGGATTATTTTTTACCCGACTGCGCCAGAAGGAGGGTTATGTTTTTCGAGAGTATGTATGTATGTATGTTTGTATGTATAATTGTTTGGCACGCTCTGTGGCCTGAACGGCTCGATGGATTTTAGCTTGAGAGGTGTCGTTAGATTCGTATTTACTGTGAGAGTGACACTGGGTATATCAAAAAAAACAAATGGCGGAGTTTTGGTGCTAAATGGCCTTTTGCATCCTGGTCAAGTTCAAGGAGGTATCTATACTAATGATTCTCGACCCAAATCGATACTAAAAATGGTAGTTTTTTATTTATTTTTCACGAAAATCGGTAAGCGTAAACCACCTCTAGTTTCCATACTGTCCATAATTATACTGTAGAATAAACGTTTGTGTTTGTGTTTGTGACGGCGCGTTTATAGGGCTAGGAACAGACGGGCTGCGCTTTAATACGGGTGATTTACACTTACCGATATCCGTAAAAAAAAAAAAAAGTTACCCTTTTTATTATCGATTCGGGTCGAGAATCACTAGTATAGATACCGCCTTGAATTTGACCAGGATGCAAAACGACAGCCTGTGTATACGCAAAACTTATTAAGTACGGTCAGGGAAAAACCTGCTATTCCTTGAAATTGACCTAGATCCATGTAAATCGAATTGTTAAGTCGGCGAATCATTCATTTATTTATCCTTAAAAATTATGAATAAACATTGTCAAGCAACGACGTTTCGCTGAACAGTATTGCTCATTGACTCTCACTGTTAATTGAGTAGGTACTTCGGCGACCCAGCTCTGCTTGGCTGAAAATAAAAAAAAACTAATTTTCCCAGACATGAGACCTAGATCGATTTTTCGCCCCCGTAAGCCGCTTTATTGCAACTTTGCCAAATTGTTAGAGCCGAGTTCGAGAACGTGATTACAAATACATATTGCTCATTTAATAGTAGGTATAGGATGTACTTACCAAAGAGTAAATTATTATCATCATTGCAGCTGAAAGTCATCCACAATTGGATATAGGTCTTCTAAATGTGACCCTCTACGGTTACCTTTCATTTGTTTTGTAAAAAAGTACATAACAGTCAGCCTCTGCAACAGCAACAGCGTTAAACGTATACTTTCCGTGACTGTCTGTTATTTTGAGCTCCCGATATTGCGACGCTGTTCCAAGCGCCATGATCGCGGGTTGACTGGAGAATGCGGGTGGATGGAAAATAAATTGTTAGGTGCAGACAAATCTGTCTACCCTCTTTATTTGTCTTTTGCTACGCGCACTACTGGAACTTGTCACTAAGTCACGGCATAACACACTCACAGTATCACAAGGTTTTTTGGAGCTCAAAATAACAGACAATCACGGAAGATATCCCGTAAGTATAAGTTTAGTTTCAAAGTTCGAGTGAATGGGTTCCTTCTTGTCAAGCGTGCTCCACCCCAGACCGCTTCATCGCGTCACATCAGGCGAGTTGCGGTCAAACGCAAGCCTATCGAGTAAAAAAAAATCGAAGTTACGTTTTTTCGTATAGTATGATGGTAATATGTAGTAGGTATACATATTACCATCATACTCAATCATCCACTTTTCTCCTCATACTGTTTCTGAAGCGGACAAATTGATTTCGCAGTTGACCGTCTTGTTTTAAACCCTTGTATGCATTTTATGTGCCCCAAAGGGATAAGGGCTGTTTATTTTTTGGCGTAGACAGTCAGTTGCACAAAAAAATGCAGAATAACAAAGAGGTCTTTGTATTGTTCGCAGTAGGCATGCAGTAGGCAAATGCTCTTTAGTGAAGAATCGCGGAACACCCCACGGATACCCCATTTTTATGACATCACTTTATGGACCATCCTGTATTTCGGCAGTTATATGTATGTACAGTAATAGAGGGATAGCCCAAATTGCCATCAAAGGAACACAATTTATTTCTGTTCGGTTGATGGCAATTTTGTCTTTATCCGTACCGCTGCTGCGAAGTTCCTAATAGAAAAACCCTTCGTTTAGCAGGATCAGTCACTAAGGGAACACATAGGGGTCACTTATCATCTAAGACACGACTCGAGACATGCACAATGCACAAATAAGATCAATTCAGACTTCCTCTCGTCACGAAGACAGCGTTATTAAATGATTGCTGCAATCCGGACGGTCTGTTCGTGTGAAACGACAGTACAATAGAATGCTGAATTAGTGTAGCTTGTGTAGGGTATGATAAGCTAAGATGTGGAAAAGGGGTCGGCAGATTTAGACGTTGTTGGTTTATTTTGAACGAAGAGTGGTTTTCATCGATCCGTGTCTGTTTTAATCTTAAGAGGGCCCTTCCTGATGAGTCTATCGTCAACGCGAGCATGGTCGAAAAGCTTGTTGTTTCATCCAGAGCCACAGTGGCAATTTTCTTTCAATTCCCACGTCATACCCCGCCCCGACCTCTCGTTTCCCACCGCCTAACGTGATGACATTGAACGAAAAATAGTGTTCAAAAATTTCTTAAACTTATTCCAGGAAATACGTGTTTTTGAATAAGTCTTACAAGTGTGTGAAATAAATATTTGTCATTAAGAATCTCCATTACATGTGAAAGGTTTCTATCGAGATGTTTTCTTTACTTTTACAGTTTAGGAGTACATTATGAACGGCCAAAGTTCAGTTAAAATTTGTGCAAAACAGCAATTTTTGGAGGCTTATACTGAATTTGTTTCTACATTTTTTTATTTTTCGCTACCATAGAAACCTAGATATAGTGCACAAAATACCTATTAGTTCAAAAAAATCATAGATGTGTAACAACGGCATAATCACGTACGAGCGTTTGGTTTGCATGAAAAGTTGTTTGGCCGCTCTTAAGCCCTTTTTAGGGTTCCACGCCCAAGGGGTAAAAACGGGAGCCTATTACTAAGACTCCACTGCCCGTCTGTCTGTCACAAGGCTGTATCTCATGAACCGTGGTAGCTACACAGTTGAAATTTTCACAGATGATGTATTTCTGTTGCCTCTATAACAATAAATAATATTTAAGGGGATAATGGTATTGAGCCATTCGTGCGCGAGTCCGACTCGTACTTGACCGGTTTTTTTTAAGTATACAAAGAAGAGGTGCAATCAAGTTCTAGTATCTGAATCATTTTGTAGTTATACTATACCACCTTTTTCTTATGTATCTAGAATACATCATCATCACGCCTGTAATCCCCGAGGGGTCAGGCAGAGGTATACCCAATAGTACACCCACATTTAGCCAGTTCCCATGAAATAGAACGAGGCTATTGCCATCAACCGGACCAAATACTTGACGCCGTGGTTGCTACTGAGAAATTTCTGATGGAAAAATCCTATAACACTAGCCCGACCTACTGGGAATCGAATCCAGCACCTCATGTTCAGCAGTCGCGCTTGCGACCACTAGATCAACGACTATCATTCATCATTATCATTCTATCTACAAAGAGTTATAGTTTTCGCATTACATACAAGAGAAGTCTCTTATATCTAACCAGCACCCGCGCGGCTTCGGTGCAATGTTATACATATAAACCTTCGTCGTGAATCAATCTATCTATTAAAAAAAAACCGCATCAAAAACCGTTGTGTAGTTTTAAAAATCTAAGCATACATAGGGACAGACAGCGGGAAGCCACTTTGTTTTACACTATGTCTGTGTCCATCATATGTAGATATGCTTATGAATAAACCATTCATTACCAAGGTATGGTAATAACCAATTTTTTTCATCTTTCAGGTCAGGTAGAGCACTTCACATTCGAGGGGACCACCAGCGATGTGACGTCAATAGCGCTGTCCTTCTACTCGGGATTGTTCGCCTATAACGGATGGTAAGTAGAACTGTTCTATCTTTTTCTGAACAAGTTATGTACAGCCCCCCCCCCCGGCCCCCTGCCGTGCGCAGACCTCGCTGCTGTCCCTCTCCCCTGCTACCGCGCACTCGCTGCCTCGACGCTTACAGTCACTAGGTACTATCAGACTATGTGAGGTGATATGTATTTAGATACTTACTCTTATGGAAATATTTTGGAAAGGGTTCATCAGGGTATTATTTAGTTGCTGAGTTTGCTGGCCCAAAACCTAAGCTCTAAAAGCTTGTCTTATTATTAGATTGCTCTATTGTTAATGCTACTGCCGCTTCGACGATACGGATGGCGCAGTGGCTGAGCGATTGGCTGCCGCTGTGCTGCACTGCGTTTCGCGGGTTCGACTCCCTCACGGAACAAATATTGGTATGACCTACGGGTGGGTGTTTGTGTATACCTACAACGTGAGATTAAATGTTTTAACCGCACCAACGATACAGGAGAAATGCCTAGTGTGGGCCAAAGTTTCAAAATAAATTACGACAGAAGAAGGCTTGAATTCCAGATTGTTCAGTTTTGGTCGCGAAAAAAACTCTCCAATAAGTCTGTCTTTTAAACATTACGCCGAACAATACCCTAAAAGGTCGTCGACATCTTGTGAAACCCTAACTACTTACATACCGTAAGTCATTACTAGATAGTCTTGCGAACCAGGATAAAAAAATAAAAAAAATTAAATGTTTATTGTGTCTCAAAAGTTACATGCTATAAATGAGTTGAGACAACCTCAGTAAGTAATTAAAAATACTTGTGTTGAGGTTGACTCGCTACTTCCCTTATTCAATACAATATTGAGACTAAATTACTAGAAAAGAATACAAAACAAAATAAAACAAAACAAAAATGAAGTATAATTCTGAAAAGTAATATTAAACGATTTTCCTCCCACCAGGAACTACCTAAACTTCATAATCGAAGAGTTAAAGGACCCCGTGAAGAACCTCCCTCGCGCCATCGCTATCTCCTGCACCCTGGTCACCGTAGTGTACACCTTCACCAACGTCGCATTCTACACCACGCTGTCGCCTACTGAGGTATGATGGACCAGGATAATGTCAGGTGTCAGGGGTACCCCGCGAAATTCGTTTTTTGCAATAGGGTATATGCCAGAAACACAAAACTTTTTTTATTTCTTAAAAATGCCTTGTATTGGACCATAAAAACATTGTGGTACACTTGTTTAATTCTCTAATACAATACTTATTTTACAATTTAATACTTTATGTAGCGTGTTTTAGGTGAAACGGAACGCAAACACAAAACGCATCGATTCCGGTAGTGACGTCAAATGCTATGTGTCAAAGAAACACTTTTAGTTGAAAAGTACTTGAAGTTTCACTAAGATTTTACTTTATTATTGTTATTGCAATTTTTGCTTAAATAAAGCACTTACATTATAGTAAAACTATTCTACTAAGGGCAAAAAATTAGATTTAAACAAGGCAGATAGAGGTAAGTGACATCAAATGCTATGACATGAATGGCCGCGACAGTCATGGACGTTTGAACTGTCGTAGAAAATTGTAGAAGTTTAATAAATTTTTTGTGCGACAAGCAGTAGTTGAAATTAACTTTTAATTATTTTCTTGGGTTGATAGTACTGCAGATTTAAGTGGAAAAAAAAATACATGCATATTCCCTACTTGCAGGTTAGTGTTGGGCTGTATGTTGAACAAAATATTATTCGCGAGCGTAACACATATGCATTATGTATTTACAGAGTTAGAGGGTTGTATTTGAATGATAGTAACTTTGTAAAGCCATATTTGTTACGGTCGTGAATCGTATTTTAATCAAAATACAACCCGACATTGAATATTTGAATTTGGCGGGCGTCTTAGCGTATCCTCCTTGATGCTAGCGTGCTGTCTGACCTACAATGCACTCTTACTGCAGGAAAGTCATGTTATATTATAATGGTCCTAGCGACCCGCCCTTGATTCGCACGGCGCCATCTTTCAAGCTGGAACCAATCATGCACATTCACAAATGATTTCGGAGATTAGCGTGTACACACGGCTACACATCAAGCTATACATTTCCAGTATAACCTCACCTCGCATTGTATGGAAATCCTATACAATGCGAGATCAGCATAAACTGGAAATGTATAGCTTGATGTGTAGCCGTGTGTACAAAGTCGAACACATAACATAACGCCTGTAACCCCCGAAGGGTTAGGCATAGATGTACCTAATAGTACACCCACATTTCGCCAGTTAAGTTTGCCCCTTGTAATAGGGGGCGAGCCTATTGTCATCAACCGGGTGCAAATACAGACTCCGTGGCTGCTACTGAGAAATTCCTGATGGAAAAACCCAATGACACTTTGCCCAACCTGGGAATCGAACCCAGGACCTCATGCTCAGCAGTCGCGCTTGCGACCACTAGACGAACGAGCCAGGAACTCGAACACGTACTCGGTATTACCCACGGAATGGCGACGAGGAAGAAAACTGATTTTATTTTTTGACATCTTAATTACGTTGCCTTGCCATTCACTTATACTGAGAAGGATCAATAAACATATTTTTTGCCACATATTTACGATTCTTTGTAATTTTTGATGGTCAAAATGAGAAAACGTTTATTTTGTCAATGTTATTGTACACACGGCTA
The DNA here is from genome assembly GCA_947578425.1 of Eugnorisma glareosa. NCBI lineage: Eukaryota > Metazoa > Arthropoda > Insecta > Lepidoptera > Noctuidae > Eugnorisma > Eugnorisma glareosa. The sequence continues at coordinate 2,832,311 of OX387979.1, forward strand.
CACATCAAGCTATGCATTTCCAGTATAAGCTGACCTCGCATTGTACGGAAATCCTTTATAATGCGAGATCAGCATAAACTGGAAATGTATAGCTTGATGTGTAGCCGTGTGTACACTGTTAGACATTGAAGGTTATTCAAGTAAATAATAATTGCCTTCTTATAATCACTCACTTTACGCGTAAAAGTAATAGTCTAACATGTGCGGCCGTGATACCTACATTTAGTAAGTATACGTAAGCAAGTAATTATTGGTAATTATTTCAACTCTAAAAAAAATAATAACCAAACGCAGAGGTACGAAATATTCAAATATTACACCCACATTTCGCCAGTTGTGTTATGTTAGGTTAGAAATATTATTATTATATTATTTGGTGCTACGGAACCATTTGTGTGCGCTTCCAACTCGGACTAGGCTGGTTTTATAAATATTTAAATTGCCGTATTTTAAAACCGCCATTTATGACACCTCAAAACTTAACGACAGAGTACAGCCAAGTTTATAAAAAACCATTTTTATTACCAAGGCGTCCTAAAATAACCGTTTGACTAGATAATGCATTTAATTACCTTTCAATGTTCTATGATGTAATATATTAACAAATATTTGACCATTAATCGCTAGGTGCTCGGCTCAGCGGCCGTAGCTGTAACATTCGCAGAGCGTCTGTTCGGCTGGTTCGCTCTCTCCATCCCGCTGTTCGTCGCGGCGTCCACCTTCGGGGCCGTCAACGGTGTGCTGCTCACTTCTTCAAGGTAAGCCTCTCTAAGCTAAACTTTGACATTTGTATTACTATTATAAATGGCAACAGAACCTGTGAAAGTAAAAATGACGAAGGCAACGCTATACGCGTAGCAGCGCTGTTGTCAGCGGTTTTGAACTACATACTGGCAATTGTAAAACGTGTGCACTAGCATTTATACTAACAGGTTTCCATCGCTAAATTGTAGTCTGTGTACCTGCGTAAAGCATTGGAAAATAAGAACATTTATGTTGGTTTGGTAACTTCTTCTTATTAGCAAACCAATGGCAAAACAATCAAACTTGTTCAATCCAAAATTCATTGATGCAGTTAAAAGGTCTTCGAGTGCTCAGGTGTCAGAGCATGTGCATATTGTGCATACTATAGCACCTAGAGCGTCGTTATAAGTAAGAGTTCATGCGGTACAATATTGAAGGCTACTGCAGCGGCATAGCCTGATGCAATGACAGACCGATACGACATTTATTTATATGAAAACGGCAACAGGCGGCGATCTCGCTAGATGGCATATAATAGTTATATAAAAATTAGTCCTGTCACGGTCCATCGTTGTTATAATCGCTTTCATAATTGTACCTTTCAATCACGTTTTTTAGCCGCCAGGCAATATTGGTAGTAGCCGATGTTGTGGCTATGGATGATGATCAAAGGTGTCCTAATAACTGGATTGTTGAGGTCAAATAGGCAGTCGCTCTACGTAAACTACTGGTATTAAGCTGCGTCTGGATAGACTGGAAGCCAATCCCAATAGTTGAAAAAGGCTAGGCAGATGATAATGGTGAGACCGTGAGACTGTACCACAAATTTCCTTTCAGACTGTTCTTCGCTGGAGCAGCGCAAGGCCAGATGCCCGAGATGCTGACCATGGTGAGCTCGCGCGCCACGCCGGCGGCCGCTGTGCTCGCGGTCGCTCTGCTGAGCTTGGTGTATCTCACGGTGTCGGATATCTACGCGCTTATCAACTACGTGGGCTTCGCTACTTGGGTGAGTGTTATTTACGTACATAACTGTGTTTAAAATGATATCGCTAGAAAAAGGGTGACTTTAGAAATAACGGTTTGATGGAAGGAGAGGACCGGCTGTGGTGTAATTACCCCAAATAAATTGGGATAAGGACCGAAGAGTAATGAAGGATGATTGAAGTCGACCTTAGGGAAGAATCGGAGATAACTGAAAGTCCGGAGAGAATCTAAGCCCAGCTCAGCTAGTAAACACGATACGTGAATTGCGTGAAATCATTTTTGGAAAGATATAGGTCAGTTGCTGACCGAAAATCCTGAAATGTCAAGACAAGAGTACCACAAGGCATGTCCTGTCATGTCTCTCTTGTACATGAAGTTTTAATAAATAAAATTTATCTTCTAAACGCCACGTAGGTACTATACAACGTTTGTAGGATATATAACATTTAAAAAAAAAACTGACGGGGCTCATATGTTTTCATTTCAGTTAAGTATTGGCGCGGCAGTTCTGTGCTTACCTGTGCTGAGATACACGCAGCCTAACCTTGAACGCCCCATCAAAGTTAACCTGTTCTTCCCTGGTAAGTAGCCCGAAGTTGTATTTACTTTTTTATCTAAAACTCTCAAACTTTAAACCCACAGATAAACTCCTCTAGATTTCGCATAGAAGGCAACTTATGCGCGTCGCATATCCATGACTTAGCACAAATAAAACTCTATGCTCGAACTTATCTCTTCAGACGCATTCTGGGGTACATAAAAAAGACCACCTATGCTGCCAAATGGTGTAGAAAATCATATGCTATCAGTTGTGTCAACTGCCTGCCTGATAATAAATAATAATAAAGGTTCCCGATATTTATTTATTTTAAAACTTCCATTCCAGTGGTCTACATAATCTGCACGATCCTGGTGGTAGCCTTCCCCGCCTTCGCGTCTCCCGCGGAGACCGGCGTGGGATGCCTCATGATCCTGACGGCTGTGCCGGTGTACTTGCTGCTGGTGCATCCCAGGACCAGGATCAAGTGGCTCAGCTCCATCACCAGTGAGTTACCGTCACACTTATTAATTACTGCTATAAACGTTGCGTTGGACACCTCCCAGCTGAATGGACCAGCTGCATTTTTCTGTGTACATCGTCGTGGCATTTAATTTTATAATGCATGTATCCAAAATATTAGTAAACATTTATAAAGACTAAGACTCCATCTTTAGTCTTTATAAATGTTTACCAATATTTTAGATTTTCTTACTCAGTCTTCATTATACGAAACTACCCTTACGAATGGGCGTAGAATCTATTATATTTCCTTTGTTTTAAAGTTTCACGTTCAACGTGCCTTTTAATGGCCCAATTGAAATAAATAATTTGACTTTTACCAACAATCTTAAAAAGGTGTCTAATTCAGACTGGATACGAAAGGACAGGGTGTAATGAGTGGTGCAGCGTGGGCAAAACCTATGTCCAGCTGTGCACTGTGATGGGCTGAGTCCATGAAACAGCAGTAGGTATATTTGCGTAAAACACTTGCAAAACAATGTCTTACATTTTGACTATTGTATTTTGAAGAAATTTATTTCCATTATTACATAATATTATTTCCATCTTACGTTAGACTTTTTTTTTTCAGATTGCGCTACCCTTCTTGTGCAAAAGTTGACTTTATCAGCGCGTCCCAAAATGAAGGTAAGTTTTATAAGATCAATGGAAATTATTATGTCCTACCAACTTTTTATATTGAGCCCAAATTTTCTCTTTAAAAAGAGAACTATTGTCTACTACTTTCGAACCAGAGCCATCTTTTCCATTGAACATTCTGGGCTTCTAGGGCAAGATCCAAGCGACTGTCAGTGCAAAGTTTCAAAATGTAAATTCTTTGGAAAGTGGCTGAACAGTATGATGACTTTAAGTGGTGCAGCTGTTGCGCTGCTTGTCAGGAAAAATCTATCATTATGTCAAACTTGGTACATTTATTTAGTGCTATGTTTTCCCACCTAAACAAATAAGAAAGTACAAGAAATAATAATGAATATGGTTGAAGTGTAGAAATAATAATTGAAAACGATTTTCACTTGTCTATGCCCTCAGGGCCTATGTTCAATATAATCATGCCTGTCTCCGAAGGGTTTGGCAGAGATGTTCTACAATAATTGTTCATCCACATTTCGTGTTTCGCATTCATTTATATTCTAAGACATAGTTAATCTTACTTTCCAGTGAATGCCCTCCACGACGACTGCTTCCGACAACATATCCGACCACTTCGGTAAGGGACTAGACCTGCCTGTTTTACTATGAGAGAAAAATACGCTATAGTAGTATGTAGTTTATTATTAAAAAGTATAACAAATGATCATCAGCCTAGCCTTTTCCCAAATATCAATATATTTGCCGGCTCCCAGTTAAACCGGATGTTGCTGAATATCAGTATTTTACATGGAGCGACTCCCTATCTGACCTTTACAACCTATTTACTGGGTAATACGATAGCCCTTGGTGAGACTGGTTGTCAGACTTCCTTAAAAAGTTGAATAATTGAAATGCATGGGGCAATATTGTGTTGAACTTGGCTGGGTACACTTCAAGGCTTCCAACTGTAATTTTTCTTTGTAAAACAGGCAAGTGAATTCGTGCTTATATATTAGAAAAAAACTGTTATACTATTCACTGTATAAGAATATGTATAGGCAAAGGGCGCTCACATATTTAAACTTTTTCAGTCGCTAATGCGATTTTTCTATGCATTTTGTCGCTAGTGTGTGAGCCGCCTAATTGTCGTGTTTTAAATAAAATTAAATGTACTCAATTACCAAATATGTAAGTAGGTATATTATAATAGGACTTCATATTGTATTTACAAGAGACCAGTATATTTTGAAACCTTAGATTAGCGCTGCTTGCCAAGCTGGAATGTGATTCTTATTATTATTTCTTTATTTATATAAAGAGAGGTTAGTAATTATGTCAAATTCAGTACATTTAGATTTAGTTCCATGTTTCGCCACAGATCAAGATATACTGGTCAATGTGTGTTTAAGGAGCACTATGGGCAGCTGGCGAGCGATAAAAGACAATGAATAGAAATAATTTAATTTTGCGTTAAGTAGTTTCATGTCGTTGACGATGAAAAAATATTTAAGGGCAAAAAAGATGGTAAGATAACGCACTAAATAGACAGGCACTTTTGTTCGAGGATTTGAAAAAAAATCCTGTCTAGGTGCAATTATGAAGTTTAGGTAACAGCTTATTAAATGCTAGATTATCGTTTAAATCTTCATTACGTACGCTATGCCCAAAATTATATTGTTTAGAGAAGGATATTAGACAATTACAGTTAACGTTTTGAGCGATCAGTAACAAATGCAATCAGTAATCAAAATACGTAAAAATATGTTTAGTATTGCTATATTTTTATCATTCCTACTTTGAATATTTTCCTTTTTTTGTAACTTTTGTAAGTATATCTCAAATAAGTTTTGATTTTAATATAAAATAGCGTAAGGCTTAGCCGAGAGAGTTGAAGCAAGCAAGTCTGAAGCCACAAAAGACATTCACCTACATAACATGATAATATAGTTAAATTAACTTTAAAGCCAATTTGCTAACAAATAACAAAATAAAATGCATAATTATAGTAAATTATAATAATTATATTATAGCATATTTTGAGTGACGAACTTGGATGTACACTCTGCCTTGCATCCAGTTACCAGACATTAGTTTTTAAGTTACAAATTGGTAGACTCTTATCTTTTAGATTTTTCAAGTAATTTTATTACTATTTGGAATAGAAAACATTTTTTTAAATAAAACGATGCACATTTAACGCTTGATCACATCACAAACGAAATAATTAATAATTCATTAAACTTCATAATACCCTAAGAAGTAGAACGTAGATAATCAGGTTTCACTATCTGGACTCACTATCTGCCAATCTCAAGCAAGCAATCATCGGAGAGGTAAATTATACTTACAAAAAAGAATATAGTCCCTTTTTGGGACCACAAATGGGGAAGTTCGTGTGATCCCACCATCACCGTTAACCACCGGACCAGCAGACGTACTGCGGCGTACCATCCACACTTGGTTGATAATCCGACGTGTCTTTCTCAGCGCTTCTCCACGTTTGTTATGCACACAGCCAAAGTGTGGAACTCTGCCGGCGGCGACATCTGTGTTGTTACACATCTATCTTTGATTTTTTTGAACTAATAGGTATTTTGTGCACTATATCTAGGTTTCTATGGGAGCAAAAAATAAAAAAATGTAGAAACAAATTCAGCATAAGCCTCCAAAACTGGCTGGTTTGCACAAATTTTACCTGAACTTTGGCCGTTCATAATGTACTCATACACTCTAAATGTAAAGAAAACATCATGATAGAAACCTTGCACATGTAATGGAGATTCTTAATGCCAAATATTTATTTCACACACTTTTAAGACTTATTCAAAAACGCGTATTTTCTGGAACAAGTTTAAGTTTTCGAACACTATTTTTCGTGCAATGTCATCGCGTTAGGCGGTATGACGTGCGCGGGAGACGAGTTGTGAGGGGTCGGGGCGGGGTAAGAGGGGGAGTTGAAAGATAATCGCCGCTGTGGCTCTGGGTGAAACTACAAGCTTTTCGACCATGCTCGCGTTGACGATAGACGCGGAAGGGCCCTCTTAAAGCGCCAAATAAGTCTGCGCTCGGGTGTCAGACTTCAGAACTAAATTCTTATGTAAGCGAACACGTGACTTTGCGGCTGGCACTGGCAGCACCGGTTTGTAGGGAACTAGGTAAGCAGTATTGTTTTTAATGTAACTTCAGAATTCAGTGTGGGCAAGAGACGAAATTATAGAGGACGTTTAGCGCTATCTCTTTCTCAAACGTTTCAAACCGGGATATGTGTAGATATTATTTATATGTAACAATGTTAGTTGTAGCTTTTTTAAGTATGTAACACTTTAATAACATTGTATGATTGTATTCTTATAAATGTTTGAAACTTTATATATGTTTAGTTTTCGTAACTTTGCGTAGTGTCAAAATGAGAAAAGAGAATTGATACAACATAGGAATATTGTAAAAAAAAGAATAAGGAATGTACATTGCGCTACAAAATAATTTTGAATTTAGACACAGTATGACGCCGCCCAGCACATCAAGCTACTACAATCTGTCGAATTTCTTTACTAGATTTTCAACATAATCGCTAAAGTAAAGTTTAAGGGTGATTGGGAAAATTTGAGTCTTGAGTAGCTTGATGTGCTGGCGTCTGTACTTATGTAAAAAATCATTTGAATTTATTTTATTGTTAAGAACTTTGGATTTAATGTTCATTTTGTGAACTATTATAGAGTTTTTGAAATTTTATTTTTATAATATTTATGAAATATCCGGACTTTGACATTATACATATTGCGTTTCTCTGTTGACAGTTCATAGTGTTAATCACTTGGCGAGTTTGATATACAATGACCGTTCTTGTTGGTTTAAACTGACGCTACCCGTGCAGAACGGTCATTGTATATCAAAACTCGCCAAGTGATGATCACTATGAACTGTCAGCAGCAGAGATACGCAATAGCCCTGCAGGTCAGTACCTAAACGGACAACCCAGAGTGCCTACGGGATTAGTCCCGTCCGTTAGGCCCTCTTTTTGTTACTTCATTGAAAAATAAATTATAAACCTTAGGACCTAAGGTTCCTAAGGTTTTTAATTTATTTTTCACTTGGTAAGTACAACAATGAAGTCGGTATATTTCTAATATTTTTAAGTTAGTAATCTGTTTTAAACTTGGTTGATTTGTCAGTATGGCTGTGCTAAACTAAGATCTAAGTGTTGCCATTCCCAAAGAAACATTTTATTATTAATTTTATTCCATTTTATTAGAATAAACGTTTAGTTTGAATGTTGTAATCAAATCATATAAATATGTGGAAATAGTCAAGTAAGTTCAATGCTAAATATACTAGTAATTAACGTTATTTATGAATGTACGATTATGAAACCGTGTGTATTTTTTTATTTAAAAACTGCATCACCACAAAACCAGCTTGTTAAAACCTATGAATTCAAAACAATGCATAATAATATTTTCTAAACAATTTTATTTTAGTGTTATGACTGTATGTTGTGTGTTTGCTGACATAATAATAGGTGTTGTAACGAATTTTATAGAAATTGTGGCGTAGATTATATTTTTTTGTTATCTTTGAATTTGTAAATATAAAAAAGTTCGAAACATACTCAAAACATTCCATTGCGAGTTGAAACTGCCACAGTTACCTGAGGTAGCTATGATAGTATAATTAAATAAAATGATGTATTTTGACTCTCATGCAATGGCTATCGTATGCTCATTTCGACGACCTTTCTGATAACTGGAGTTCTACCAGATCCTCCTATAACAATTTCTTTTTAATATTACTTCGGTGTCGGCAAGAGATGGAGGTATTCGTCCTCTTCTACACACTAATATTAAGATTATTAAGTGGTGATGGCGGGCCCCTGATACCTTCAACCAGTAAACGGTTTAACTATGATTTGAGTTTGAATTTAAGTAATAACCTTGAGCCATTGTATGAAGAGTCTTTAGATATTGGACTAGTTAGTATGAGATGTAGTTTTGTAAACAAATGTAAACTGCCTCTTAGGTCTCAGTGTCTGTTCAATAGCTCCAACTTAAAGCGTAGAAAACGGACCTCGCGGTAAATAAGAACAAGAAAAACGTATTCAATTGACCAATAGTCCAATACTCCGCATTATGATGATAGTAGTACAATACGCGCCACGAAAGATGAGACTTGACACAACACGTAGTTTGACTTGCGCAGTAGACTATTTTAAGGACTTGACAAACTATGTGTTGTGTCAAGTCTCATTTCGTGGCTCGTATTTTAACTTTATAACTTTTATAGAAACCTTGGTTAAGAATGAGAAAACTGGTCGATAATTTTAAGACATGGGCCAAACATAGACAACGTGTAACAAATAGGGTATAGTCATACTCAAGGGTGTGCTGCAGACCATCAAATTAAACAAGTTCCTCCACAGGACCAACAGTTATCGGGAAATGATAATCAGCTTCCTCATTCCATGTTGTACGGGTAAGCTGATTATTTTATCGCGAGTACGATGTTGGTCACAAGAAGGTTCTTGTTCAGTTTGATGATCTAAAGCACACCCTTATGTATGTTAGTATATTCCCTTTGTGTTACACGTTGTAGACTAGTAGCTTGTTTCACGAGATCAATCTCAACGTACAAGAATCTCTAAAACGTGTATACGTACCATTTTTTGCAATAGCAACATTTTAATTTTGTAGTTGTTAAATAATGAATTTTTAATTTTATTAAAATTAAGACGCGCCCGAAATAACAATTACATGCAGAAATATTGATGCAATCTTGGATGCATTTATTTTGCTCATTTCTTTTGTAATATTTATATGTTTAGATTTAAATATTTTCGTCGTAGGTTTAATCATGTATTTGTATATCAATGTTACATGTGTCGATGTTTCTGTTAAGCGCAATGTCTTAAGGAGACGATATGACAATAATAAATTATTGAAGAAAGTGTACTTATCGTGTTTTATTATGAGAAAAAAAATCAATGAAGATTCACTCGTTCCTTACCTACATATCTCTGAAGAAAAATAGTCATCCCACACCCAACCTAAGACCTAGCCCTCAGTGTGAGCGCTAAAACTCGCATGGCCGTAGGTGTGAGGGTACACGGAGCAGGTGTCTGCAACGGGTGTCCCGTTAAATATCCCTAATCCTTAGAAAAAACTGCCAATGCTGCTCATATTATATTTCGTTTGTTCCCAACGAGTGACACTGTAACATGTCACACTGTGACTCGTTCGGAAAAATTGTGAATAAAAATCCCAACCAGTCACACTGTTACTCGATAGGAAAAAAAAATTGTGTTTATTCTTAACGGAACACACGCCAAGTGAAGAGTGTGACTCGTTGGGAACAAAATATTTTCATACAGTAACACTGTGACATATTGGCACTACTTCTTACCCAATCAGTTACACCATTACGATTCATCATTTGTTCATGATTTTTGACTAATTCAAAATCAAAATCAATGCATTTATTTCAAGTAGGCCAGTTACAGGCACTTTTGAATTGTCGAAACAAAGATAACAATTAAATGTAGCTACAGTCCCAGTCACAAGGCATAAAAACTGTGAAAGTACTGTAGTTGCCCATTCCCTAAAGTAGATCTCTATGGAGAAGAACGGGCAAGAAACTCCATGGACACTCTTTTAAATCAGCAAATTGTTACAAAATCTTGGTTACATCATTCATGTTGAGATAGTACACTATGTGAGAACGATGTGCATATTAAAAGTGTCCACAGTAAAAACAAAAAAGACAATTAAAAAAATAAAAATAATTAATTCAAATAAGCCGTGGCAGCTAAGAGATGACCAGTCACACTGACAGCGCCCGTTCACGAACATGACGCATCAGCACCATTCAACTCAACCATTCTGAAGGGAACTAAATGATCCGACACACGCGCCACCATCAGCGAGACATTTGAGTGAGCATGACATAGTCTCAACCGCCAGGGCACATTCAGGTCAAGAAAGGACGTAGGTTTCCAGTGAACGATAGCTTTTTAGCACATAGTTCTCACACAATATGGGCTTTATATAATACTAAAGAGATTGATTCTATACAATGCAAAGCTACAATACAACAATCGGTACAATCTTCAGCAGCTCCAACAATACTATTTAGTGTTATCAATTTGTGCGTCCCTGTCCTTGTGGAGCAGGACCGGCATTGAGCCAAGCATTTTTATCAACGATATAATCGTTCAACTTGTAATATGCTTGCTTGCTAAGTGTGCGTTTAATGCATGTTTTAAATTTCGTCTCATTGAGTTCAAGAATACTTTGTGGAATTTTATTATAGCATCTCAAACAGTACCCCATGAAAGATGAGTCTACTTTAGCAAGTCTGAAGCCTGGCTGAACTAATTGGTTCCTATTTCTAGTACTCTAACTGTGTCTGTCACCTCTTTTACTAAAAAGATGCAGATTTTTTCTTACGTACATTATGTTTTCATAGATGTATTGACAATGTACCGTCATGATGTTAATGTCCTTAAACAGTTCCCTTAGAGAGTCGCACCTACGAAGATTATATATGGCTCTGATGGCTCTTTTTTGCAGAATAAATATAGACTAAATGTCTGCAGCCCGTCCTTATAACAAAATGCCATAAGACATTATACTATGAAAATAACTAAAATAGACCAGTCTAGCGGTATCTACATCAGTAAATTGACGGATTTTTCTAATGGCATATGCTGCTGAACTTAGCCGCCCTGCAAGAGATGTTAAATGAGAACTCCATTGTAGCCTTGAATCAAGCGTAATCCCCAGGAAAACCGTTTTATCTACAAATTCTAGTTTCTCTTTATTCAATATTATATCACAATCACTACTTTTAACATTCGGTAAAGCAAATCTTATTAATAGTAACACTGTGACATATTGGCACTGCTTCTTACCCAATCAGTTACACCATTACGATTCATCATTTGTTCATGATTTTTGACTAATTCAAGATTTGTTTTAACGCAAATAATGAAAGATAATTTGTAAAAATCAACCATAACAATTATAATATCAATCACAAAATATCAAAATAAAATAACAGATAAAATCACAGCCAACAAGACAAAATCTCAAAAAATGCACTTGTGTCACACACACTGCATGCATGACCAAAAAGATAAGAAGACAGAGAGAATTGATTGTAAAAAAAACTGAAACCAGACTACGTGAAAACCAAAAGTTAATTAAGCCAGAGGCGGTATTCACTTTTTCATCTATTGTCGTCTAAATAGTTTGATGGTCTCAAATCTGTAGTAAGTACAAAAAGTAGGTACCTACATATTTTGTGAAAAAAAATATATTTAATTAAAACGATTGAATGTGATATGTGCAGTTTTTTTTTTTTTAATTTGTGATTTTATCTTGTTATGCTGTGATTATATTTTGATATTTTGTGATTGATAATTATAATAAACTAACTGTAGCCCGCGTCTTCGCTCGCGTTTTTGTCGGAAATTATCCCACGGGCACGTTGTAAATATAGCCTATCTTCTTTTTTTATCGTGTGGTTAGTTCCTAACCTGGTGTCAGAGTTTTTATACCACCCCTGTGACTTGGCTTTACATGCCGTTAAGAAATATTTCTGAGGCATGCTGGTTTCCTCACGATGTTTTCCTTCACCAAAAAGCTAGTGATAATTATACAATACGCACATGAAGCCGAAAAATCAGAGTTGCGTGTCTTAGGCTATCACTGCTTAATATAATCTATGGCACTCGGGGATAATGTAGATTCCTATTTGTGAAAGAATTTTCAAAATCGGTTCAGTAGATCCAGGGATTACCCCCAACATACAAACTTACAAACAAATTTTACCTCTTTATAATATTAGTATAGATATGGTTGATTTTTACAAATTAACTTTCATTATTTGCGTTAAAACAAATACTGAATTATTTCAAACGATGAGTCTAAGGCTTTCTTTCACCATCTCCAAGTAAAGTGTTGATTAGTTACTTGCCGAGTAGCGTTAACTGGCAAGTAAAAGTGCTGAGTATCTTCTGTCAATTTCACAAGCGAAAATGAAGCTTCGAGTAACAACTTGCTGGTTAAGTGAATGAAGTAACAAATTGTGCGTTGCTTTCGTTCAATGTGACGTCAACAACCCTTGTCAAACTGTGGCACATGGGGTTCTAGGTAGAAATAAAACAAAGAACACCGCTGTATTTATTGCAGTTGTAATTTTTTGTGTGTTCTTCTATTGTTGTTTGTTTATTTAATTTAGTTCTAAATACTGAACTACTAATTTAATAAAATGGACAAAGTAATGAACATAGACAGAAGGATTTAAAGATATACCACGCTCCTTTGCGTTTTAGGCAATATTTTTAGTTTCATGTAGTTATGCACTTCGACGGACGAAATCTAGCAAAAAAAGAGTTTCGTCTAGGTCCGTAAAATATTCAACCAGGATATAAACGTTGCATCTTATACAGTTCTAGTTCATCAAATAAATCCATTCATTTATTCATGCATATCAAATAAAGCTACGTACAAAATCACAACTGACAACTTTTAAATATTTAACCGTCAAGTAAACAAGCTAATTGGCGGAGGACCTGGCAAGTAAGGTACGGGTCGGTTTATCTTTTGAGTAGTGCTACTCGGACGTCGTGAAATTCGTACGTGTAGTTACTTGGGACTTTAACTGGCGAGTAGCCTACTCAACACTTTACTTGAGGATGGTGAAATAGGCCCTAAATGGTGTAACTGATTGGGTAAGAAGCAGTGCCAATATGTCACAGTGTTACTGTATGAGAATATTTTGTTCCCAACGAGTCACACTCTTTACTTGGCGTGTGATCCGTTGGGAATAAACACAAAAGTTGTCCTATCGAGTAACAGTGTGACTGGTTGGGATTTTTATTCACAATTTTTCCCAACGAGTCACAGTGTGACATGTTACAGTGTGACTCGTTGGGAACAAACGTTATATTTCAATACAGACTCGTGAGCGTGAAACTGCATCCGCGCAAGTTTTAGGTACGCCCTCACTACATTCTCCCATCTGCCAGCTGCTGCGTTAGTGCCACCTTTTCACTACAATGATTAAAGCGATCAATATTTACAAGCCAGATGAGTGGCAACGCCCCGGGAGGGGCGCCTAGAAGGACATACACTGACCTATGGCGAGATTCTTGAGAAAGGACAGGTGCGTAGTAAGTACTCACAACCGGCGTGCGTGTATGACCAGTATAAACATGGACGAGGCAAAAAGGGTATGTAAGGGTCGTAGTAGGTGGCGCTCTGTTTCTGCTTACCCATGGGAAAAAGGCAACTGTATTGCCGTGAAAAATTAACTAAACGTATTTGACAGACCGTCATTTGGGTGACGTTGACAACTTGACATTTGGCACTGACATTGTTTATGAAACGTCTGTCTGCTTCTGTTTGCATGTGCATTTTGTGTTGTGGAGTATTTAGTGCTATAAATTCAATTAAATGTAATTTAAAATGGTGAAATTCGGCAAGAATAAGTTTAGGGCACTAAACAAAGTCGCTAAAGCTCAGAAAGTTGCAGCAACAAGTCCGGGAGTAACGAACAAAATCTTGAAAAAGAAAATAAACGCGGAAAAGAAGGTTACGTTTCAGAAAGAAGTTTTAATTAAAGAAGTGGTTAATGGTAATAATAAGCTCGTAAAGAACATAACAGCTAGTGAACTACGAAATGAACCAAAGAAAGCAGTAAAGGACAAAGCTACAGCTCAGACAAAAGTATCGAAACCAAAAACCAAGCCTGTTGAAAAAAAGAAGAAACGACTAAAAACACAAATCAACGACACCAAGTTAATGCTTAAATTGATGAAGAAGTAGAATAAGACGTAGCTCTAAGTTAATAAATAATTTTCAATTATTTAAATGTTTTCTTTTGATTCCCTACTACTATAGTTGGGTATCCAATATAACCACATTTTACAAGAGGCATCCCTAGACTCAACCATGTAATGTAACAAACAGACAGTAGATTCCCCAGATTGCTCTGCCTTACGAATAACCTCGACAGGGTCTAAGAAAAAAAATCCTGTTTGTCATACTGGTGTGACTATGAGTTGGCCATAAAAATTTGTGCTCCTGAACAAACATTGGCTCTATTATAGTCACCATACTAGATAATGTATTGCATCATGCACCTTATTACATATTTTATAATAGCTCTCATTAGGGTTGATGAGGATTCCTCTTCCTCATCCTCATAATGCGGAAGTTCCTCATTTTTTAGCGATTCCTCATCCTCTTCCACATCAGGCATAAAATATTCCTCTTCCTCTTTCACATCCTCATTAATTAAGAGGAATTTATGAGGAAGTGTTGTTGACGTATTCAATGTAAATAAAAGTAATCTCCGTCTTTTGCTCGCTGCATTAGGTACTTTCACGATCAGGCTTGAACGTGTTTTAGAAATATAACACAGCACGCTATTGTGTGTGTCACTGTGTGTATGTAGTACTGTAGTGTACGTACCCATCCCACTGTAGCCACTTAGCCAGTCTTAAAAAACGAAACCGTCTATCTGGAGAAACAGCTTCAAAGTTAATTTTCTAAATTCAACCTCCCTATTGTGAATTTTGACTATTAAATTGTCTTTTTTTCTTTCTAAATATTAAAGGGCCCATTCGCAATCTTTCTTTTATTTAAAATTTCAATTCCAAATCACAGGTTCTATATTCCTCTTCCGCATCCTCTTCCTCTTCCCCAAAACGTATTTTTAATAGTTCCTCATCCGCATCCTCTTCCTCATAACCACTTCCTCATCAACCCTAGCTCTCATCACCAAATTAGTGCCACATTTTTGCTTGCTTATTAGTGATGGAGCTGGTAATCATAATGCACCTACACATTTTCCCAATTTAAAAAACAAACCTTGCTCTATGCATCACAATATTCTTTTTCTTCGTGAAACTCATGGTAGAGCAGTCATGGTCCCCAGGTAGCAGTGTGACTGACACTGGCAGAGCCACCATCAGGGATTTTAATTTTGATAACACAACAATTTAGTCGCCAAATATCAGATTTGGTCGGTCACTGGTTCAAAAGTTAGAAGGGTTTATAGGTGGCCGATCTGGAGAGAGCCTACCCCAGCAGAGCCACATTTATATCTCAAAAACTAGAGCACCTAGCGAAGATCTGTTTTCTCCCATATTTAATCGCTAATTAGTCGCCAAATATCAGAATTGGTCGGTCACTGATTTAAAAGTTATAAGGGTTTATAGGTGGCCCATCTGGAGAGAGCCTACCCCAGCAGGGCCACATTTATATCTCAAAAACTAGGGCACCTTGCGAAGATCTGTTTTCTCCCATATTTAATCGCTAATTAGTCGCTAAACATCAGAATTGGTCGGTCACTGATTTAAAAGTAACATAAATATATAACAAAATGTGTGCATTTAGTCGCTGGCAGATAGACCGCTGCACTCCGTTTCATTTACGCGGTAAGTAAGAAAGAGATAGATGCGCGTGTACAGACGAGCTACTTAGAACGAGTTGCCCGTGACGTAAGTTAAAGTCAGCCAGTTTAAAGTTCTCTAGGTATTCCGCAAATTGATTGATTTATTATTGATTTTGATTTATATATTATGTCCGGCATTTAGATACAGTTCAACATGTTGTTTTTCTATGGAACAGTAAATAAACTTACCTATTAAACTTTAATTGGAGCCGTTAATGCTCATATTAGGTATGCTAAGTATTTACAACTTTGATTTAAGATTATTAAATAAGTATGTACTTTTTTGTAGTGTATTTCAAGCAATGGGTTGATACTTACATACTTACAATACGTTTTCAACGTTTAAGTATTACATTTTACTAAAGGTACCATAATTTTAACGTATTTATTATTCTAACGTTAATTATAGCTCAACATTGTAAATTAGTAAAACAGTTGCATGCGACTGTACATCTTGACACTAAATAGACCAAGAGTAAGGTTTAATGGTTTCAAAGATGTTTAAGACACTTTAACCTAGTAGTTAAAAACATTAAAATATGTATTTAATAGACAATTTATCTCTCTGGGACATTTCTAAGGACTTCAGACCGATAAAACTAGAAGTATGTTACACATATTAATAGAAATATACTTTTTCTTGGCAATTTTTCGTGAACTCTTCGATCTAGCTCTTGGACTATACCTTAATAATTGAACTCATTATATCTTCTGAACTAGGACCCGATTAATTCTGTAACTTGGCGGCTAATTTCGACTAATTAGCGACTAAATATGGGAGAAAACAGATCTTTGCTAGGTGCTCTAGTTTTTGAGATATTAATGTGGCTCTGCTGGGGTAGGCTCTCTCCAGATCGGCCACCTATAAACCCTTATATCTTTTGAACGAGTGACCGACCAAATCTGATATTTGGCGACTAATTCGACTAAATTTTTGTGTTATCAAAATTAAAATCCCTGATGGTGGCTCTGCCAGTGTCAGTTACACCAGGTAGCATTGTAGGGACAGATGTGACTTACCTCACGATTGTAAGCCACTTCTGTCATTTATGGGGGGATGAAAATTTTATAATTGTGAAAAAAGTGGTAATTCTATACATTTTAACTTAGTTTAAATTTAACAACAAAGTTCAGGCATATGGAATAAAGCCACAGCAAGCACTTTAGATTTTCATGACATTTTGCAAATTTTATCAGATCACCCATCTCTAATACTACTACGATTTTTTGACGACCAGTGTATTTAATTTTCTTTGTATTTTTTTTTGAGGGTTATTAATACTTTGTTCGAACTATTGTTATAGAGGAAAAATAAATAAAACAATGAATAGAATTTTACTGATTTGTTTTTATTTGAATAGACACAGTTACATTATGAATGTCATAGATAGCGCGCATCAAATAAAGGTGAGGTAAACAACAGTAGGGGGTGCAGCTGTCGTGTTACATAAGTTGGTAATTCATTCAAAATGTAACATTGAGATGACAACTGACCCCGTAGGCTTCACCCTTGTATTTGATTATAAAATCAAGAAGATCCCTTAAACTATAGGGGCTTTATTCACAAACTCGGCTTCAAGTTATGAGACGCATAAATGTCTGCTGGCTAAGCAGATAATGATCATTAGGTACTTATATGGAAGCAATGTTTATGAATGAACCCCTTAGAGCCTTTGCACACCACGTTTTTTTTTATGCGCAGACAACGCGCGCGGAACGCTCGGCTAACGCAAGACTGAAGTCACGTTGTTACTTTTGCACATGATCCTTGCGTTTGTATCGTTACAAACGTGCTGGTCTGGCTGGATGCATTGAGCAGATAGCTGCCGCCATTTGGAACCACAGTATTACGGCGGCGTCGCTCGAGACAACTCTGCTTGCGCTAGCCCTCGTGCTGCTTTTAAAACGACGATCAAGAATAAAACAAAAAAAAAAAAACAGCTTAAATTTTGGGTACACATATTTACGAATGAACGAAGATTATGTGGTCACCACCTTCCCTGGGCCACTAATTACACAAACGCGCTGTAAGCGCGCGTTAAATTTGCGTTTATATCGATACAAATGTGTAAAATCTGCTAAAACGTGTTGATAATGCGCAGAGGACGTCCCATTAAAAACGCGCGTAAAAAAAAAACATGGTGTGCAAAGTCTCTCTTAGTCCTAACATTTTGGCTACTATGTGACATTTTCTAATAGAAAAAAGCAAGCCTACTCTATTTTATCTATGTTTAGTATAATTTCTATAGATATATTAGTTTATAATTAAGAATTTTGAGATACAATGAAGTCTTGATTATATTGTTTTAAGCCTAAAGCTGCTAGAAATGTATAAGTTATCTATATTTTATTATAGTTGTGCACTAGCAAGTAACCGAAAGTAAAGGCGGTACACTATAAAAACGTTAATTTTGTCGCCAGACTCAATTGTAATTCTATGTTGTGCAAAACTTACATTTGAGTGCCATTTGATGGTGAATTAATGATTTTTAAGACATAAATGTCGAAAAAATCTTAATTAAAAAATCACGTTTCTTGTGTATTTACTAGCCAACGTATATGCGCAAAATTATTGTCAAGTAAATACACGGCCTAATATTTTTGAATCAGTCCCAAAGAAGTTACAATTATTCTTCTACAACGAAAGATTACTTTTATTTGCTAGGATACCTACAAACTTAACTCTAAGTTTTGAAGTAAATATCCCTGGTTAAACATTTATTCTGCTCCATACAAATACAAATTGGAAGGGACACAGACGATAAAATAGTGGCCACATATCCAGTACATCATTCTGAACATATACATTTTTCGTTGGTTATTAAAAAAAAAACTGCGTTAGAACAAAACTACAATGAAAAATTTCTATGTGGAGGGCCACATAGAAATTTATAATTGGTAATTTAAAAAAAATCTGCTGTTCCATACATTTTAGCCGTGTAGGTATTACTCTCTTGTAGGAAAGTGCTTTTTTTAAATAACCGACGATAAATCTCTGTGGAGATGATGTACTGAATATGCGGTAACCATTTTAGGGTTGGTGTCGATTCCACCCTGTATAAGTTCTCATTCACACAATACTAATCTATTGCAGATATTCATTGTTAAAATTTATTTAAATAATTTTTTTTTATTGAAATGGAAATAAAAATTATACTTTTACTACTAATAGAAAAAAGAAAAGTTAAAATGCAAAACAATATCTTAATGATATTACTACTACACGCCATAACTGCTTTTAAATTGACAATTCATTCTAGATTCAAAAATAGCGAGAATTATTCTAAATATTAAGTAAAACTCATACACTTTCGTGTAATTCCACACACATATTAAGGTTGGTTTAGGGTCAGTTCACACCGACGCGACTCTGCGCGCACAGCGACTCAAAATTATAACTTTGGCCAGTGATTGCGCGCAGTTCCGCGAGTGCTCACAATAAAATGTATATCTTTTCGTGTAGTAAATAAAGTTAAATTTTGAGTCGCTGTGCGCGCAGAGTCGCGTCGCGTCTCGGTGTGAATTGACCCTTAGAGTTTAGACCAAAAGAGTTAATGCACATTATTTTAACAAGGTTTTTGAGACAAACGTGACCTCGACAAAAAGGCTTAACTTTCTTTAGACTTTGGTTTATAAACTGTCGATGATCTATCTGCGTTTTTGTTTAATTTCTTGGCATTATTTGGCAGTGTGTATATTTAGTTCCACAGTATATCACAACACAACAAACAACTCATCGTGTTATCGTCTAGACAAGCTTTAGACGATAAGACTTGTAATTGGCCGTCAGATTATCATAGTTATTTATCACTATTGTATTTAGCTGTAAGTCTTCCAAAGTCTTTAAATAAATAAATTATGTTTCTACTCAACACCAAACTCTTTTTGTGTAAACTGCGACACAGATTTTTTTATTGAAATCATACCAAAAAGACAAGAAGAACAAGAAAATAATCCTTTCTTATGTACATTTGGTCTAAACCCACCTTTACATGACCTATTTGACTGCAGTCTAAGCGGCCGTTCACACGGCGCTGTCCTGCACTACATTTTACTGTAAAAAGTTAGGATCACACGTCAATAACCCTATGTTCGTACGGTTAAAAACAAATGCAGCATGGACCTGCCATGTGATCCCAACATTGTACTGCAAAATAACGGTCAGATGAACGTCTTGTGAACGGGCGGTAAAGAGAAACTCACAGCATTCACGAAAATTGCAAACAATTTTGATTATTATTACAGCTAGCCTGTTCTGCCCACTGCTGGTCAAATCCTTCCTACATTCCTTTTGAATATTTATTCCTCGATAACCGGAGATTATCTTGGCGTGGCGAGATCCTAGTAAAAATCCTCACTACTCTGCTAATATAACTAGATGACTAGTTTTGTTGGTAGAGTAGTAGTTTCAATTTCTAAAAATCTCTTTGGTTAAATCTATCCCACCCATCGTCCTATGCCGCAAATGCTTGACGAGGGCATTAAAGCAACATATTGACAGTGGAAATGTTGCAAGGGATTTTCAACTTACAACGATGAGCCGAATGTTGCAAATTGAATACTGCACTCGATGTTCCTTACGACTTCTTAAATTCCCACCGTCGATGATTTGGTGTTGCGGGGAAACATTGCTGCCAATATGTAATGTTTCAGTGTTGTTACGGATGATAAAGCCTCGTCAAAACCTCGTATATATGTTAAAAAATGTGCTAAACATTGTTCTTGACAGGAAACAATGTTTACAATTATTTCAGTTATTTACCTCAGATTTAAAATCACTGCAAATATCACAGTATTGCCAGTGCAACAGTACGTTGTTGACGAGTCGATGATCAGTGCAATACGGTTCATCTTGGGTTGCTGTGAGAGGATTGTCTGAACTGTTGTATCCCACAAATACGAGGTCTAAGTCACAAAACCCGACTAAACTAAAAACAGCATGTACAGCCTAGGACGATGAAAAATTTAAAGAAAAAGTGCCGCTCAGGTGTTAGTACCGGCCGCGAGCCCTGCCCCGCCCGCGCCCGCGCCCGCGCGGCGACGCGCGAGGCTTGTCGTCCGCGAGGGCGGCCACGGCGGGGGCGGCGGGGGCGGCGGCCACGGCGGGGGCGGCGGGGGCGGCGGCCGCGGGGGGGGACTGAGGCTTCTCTTCTTCCTGCGCCGCAGGTTCCGGCTTCACTTCGACGACAGGTTCTTCAGCTACAGGCTCGGGTTCTTCTTTTTTTACCACTGTGGAATATTTTTTGGTTTTAGTTGTGCGCTAGTGGTAACAAGCGTGACTGCTGAGCTTGATGTCCTACAGAGGCATACTTGATAGTAGTTATGTTTAAACTAATGTACTAGAGGGCGAGCTTATTGCCAACAACCGACCACAAAGCCGGACTCCGTGGCTGCTACATGTTTATTCCTGATGGAAAAATCAATAACACTCTGCGCAACCTGGAATCGAACCCAGGACCTCATGCTCAGCAGTGACGCTTGCGACTAGATCAAGTAAACAGTTTTATAATAGCAAACATGACTTAACTAGTTAGCCAACAAAACTTACGTCGTTAGTCGCGCAGGGTCCCATAATGACAGGCATTAAATACAAAAAATATATCAACTTTACAATAATTCAAAAGCGATTCAATGAAATTGTTTCATAAAAAATAATTGTTTATAATCACTACATAGTATAAAACAAAGTCGCTTCCCGCTGTCTGTCTGTCCCTATGTATGCTTAGATCTTTAAAACTACGCAACGGATTTTGATGCGGTTTTTTTAATAGAGTAGATAGAGTGATTCAAGACGAAGGTTTATATGTATTACATTGCACCCGTGCGAAGCCGGGGTGGGTCGCTAGTATATAATAATCGTAAACTTACCCTCACCGATCTCATCTTCGAGTATTTCATCGACAGTTTGCTCCCAGTTCTCCAGCTCATCGTTAGGGGCCTCCTCCCCAGGCGTATTAGGCTCGAGTTCCACCTCCTTCATGAGAACTTCCTCATCTAGGAACAGGGAAAATATGTTTAGCAATATAATGACCAGAATATTCAAGTTTATTAGTACAAAAAAAAACCGTGTGTGTATTCTCTAAGTCATCAGTAGTTCATCACCATCATTGTCAGCCTTTTTAACCCCCAACAAAAAAGATGCACCACTCTTTTAAGGCGGGGGGTTATTCATAGAAAAACGCAATAACACTGCCTGAACCGGGAATCGAATCCAGGACATTATGCTCAGCAGTCGCGCTTGCGTCCACTCGACCAACGAGGCAGACCTATTTTACTATTCTATATACTACGATATAAATACTATATAATTATGATAAATATAATATAATATGTATATAATATATACTACGATTTTTTTGTACAGACAGCACATCAAGCTACCCGAAACAGTCAAATTTTTCAAATTAACCTTGAACCAAATGCTTAATGCTAATGTTTAATGTTTATAATATATACGATTTTGCCGAAATATCCTTTAATTTTTAATAAGAGACATCTGGCGCGTTCCACTAAACTGGTCCGGGCGAATCTACCCATGCACATTTAAAAAAATTGACATCTGGCCCGCAGCCTAGTTTTTGCGTGGACGAGATGACCTTTAACCGTTAGCAATAAAGTTGAAAATGTATTAAAGAAATTTGACAGATTCTAGTAGCTTGACGTCTGTACGCAACGAGACGCTTAAATTAAAATCAATTACTTTATTTTGGGGCTATTTTGTCAAGAGTTTTCTTGATTACTTGAGTAACAATCAATTGTAATAGAAGAAACACAATGTGAACTAAGTGGTAGGTTCACAAAGCCATTACATTATAGACCCTCGTGCACAGCAAAGCAAGACAAAGAGCGCGTCTTACTCACCCTTGACATCATCATCATTATCAAGTCCGTTCTGTTCCTCCCCATCATCGTCAGTCTTGCGTCGCTTAGCGTCGCCAACGTCTTCAGAGTCCTCAGCGTTCAGCGGTCGCTTGTTGCTGTCAGCGCCAGGTCCCTGTTGACAATATTTTATAACAGAGTTTATAACATGGAAGCAGAATTTATATTAATACACTTGCATGATTCTTTTGGCGCTTGGATGTCCGGAAATTGTATTGATTAAACAAAATGGCGGCGTTAGTTCCGATAAAGGCCACGCGCCAAAAAAACCATGTTTAGTTACACAGACAGCAAAGAGTAGTAACTGAAATATAAATTGGCTTGAACATACGACAGAATTTAAAATTGACCCTCCTGTGTGGGTATTTTACAAAATAATAATTATGTTAATATAGGCTTTCGTGGACTTGCGGTGAAGGTAAACACCAGGCGGAAACCTAGACTAGGTGGCAGAGCCCAGCCTTTTACCTTTAGTCAGGAAATTATTGTTTTATAAATAACAACACGCATAGAATCCCCGAAGGGTTAGGCATCGGTATACACTTGTCCAGTACACCCCAATTTTTGGGCGTTGTCGCAACTTAAAGCAAACGTTCGCTGGGGCGATTCCTGAGCGCGACATTTTTAATCACGGCACATTGGAATGTAAGCTCTTAATGTTGAGTTGAGCATTGGAAGTTCAACAGTAGGCTTTTCTATAGACCTGCAGGGTATAACATTTGACTGATCACCGATATCGGTAAAATATAGTAGAAAAAAAAAAACAATATTTCGAAGGCAAATGCAGTACTTTTGAAAAGTATCGCCTCTAGACACTTACAACGTCTCTTTGAAAGAGAGTTGATCTCTGATCTCAGTGAGAGTTATTTGTTCATTACAGGAACTGATTGACACTACTGAAGGCATCAAACTGGTCGCTCAGTTCTGGGCAGACAAAATTTAGGTTGCCATTGTTACGCTACGAAGAAGTTGATCTCAGAAACTGCTGAATGGATTAGATTGTGGAAAAGAGATGTCTCTTGGATAGTATTTTTGTTTCCGTATGTGTTGTCAGGGCGAGTCAGCAAGGTTCAAAATAAAATAACACATTTAAGGCTGAAACTCGGAAAGATATGTTTCATGCATTCAGGCACATCAATACTAGATAAAACGAAGATTAACGTAATGTAAGGGCTGGATGCGTGCTATCAACAACAACGGAATGTGTGACTATTCAAGATAATACGAACTTAAAATAACACATACAGGGACAAATTGAATAAACTAGCAAAATATCGAAGATGTTATAAGTACCAATATCTAAACACTATAAAACAAAAAATGAGTTTCTAAACTCGCACAAGTATAATAATACAAGGTGTAAACACACCCTTCACGAAGCCGCCAACCAAGCATTCTGTACATCGAATAAATTACATATTATTCTACGCACAAATTATTACTGGGAAACCGCTTTTATTTGGGGTGAAAAATCAGGTTTTACGATAAAGTCACACGTGTTTCACTTAAAACATTGTACTAATTAATGCATTGTACGTGGTCGTGGAGGTATTTAAAATTAAGCTATGTTATAACGATAAAAAAAAATTTTTTTACTTGAAAAATTTGGAACTTTGACCCCCAATATCTCCGTAACTGTAAGGATCCCAGATTATGGCCTAGATCCAAAAAACGACCGCAATGTCGGGGAGAACTAGTTCCTTTCGGCTTCGTTAAGGGTACTTTTAAACAAATGATTTTTTGTTTTAATATGTAATAGATAATTATCAATACCCGTGACATCTGCAGAGTTTCACTAGTCAATTTAATATGACCGCCAAAATAAACGATCAACGTTTTTGTCATGCAAAAACAATGAGATAGTAAAGCGTGCCTAGTGTACTTTGGTAGCCGGCAGCATGGGAAAGACATTTACGCCAAAATAGTAGTAAGTATTCGGCATGTAAGCTACTGGTTATCTAGGTCTTTTGGTACTTTCGTGGGTTGCGATCGATCCGACAATCTATACGCTATGATACTGTATGGAGCTTGGGGAATTAAATATTTAGAATATTTAATTCAAGATAATTGTCAAGTTTTGGCAACACAAACTCTTTTGGACTTCTTTTTTTACCGGTCAATAAATCAATTTATGACGATTTTTCTTACATTAATTTAGTTGATTAAGATCTAAAAAAGAAGTTTTTTTTTTTTTTTTTTTTTTTGATTTTGATTGTAATTTCAAGTGTAAACCTGTAAACACATAAAGTATAGAAATTTCAAATGCATTTAGAGTGCTGTTGGAGTTTTCAACTTTCAGCACCTAACTGAATGTTGTATTTATGCAATAGCAACTCAATGTTCCCCCCCCCCTTACAGCATTTTTTTTTACGTCTTTTTTTTGTAATGTACTACGACGCCATCCTAGTTCCATGCGACAAATTGACGATTCTCCGTCATACATTATCACAGCGTTTGTCGCGTCGATCGTATTTGTCGCAACGCGCGAAAGTCTTACATTACGTTTGTACGCAGAACGGCTGAACCAAAATAAACCGCGCATTCTTTTTTCTTTCTTCGTTACCGACTCCTCAGTTATCGGGTACGGGTGAGGCTAAAAATAGATATTTAAAGGTGTTAGTTAGAATTAGTTGAATTTATAGGTACGACGATTGGAAGCTCTGCTACCCACGACTCTACTCGCGTAAAAAGCCAAGGGCTACCGCGGAGGCATGGAGCTGGGTGCGGGTGAAGTCACCTGAAGTCCGCACCCAAGCGAGCTTTAACGGGCGGCCCTTTTTTCCGATGGGAAATCATCAAATGACCCCTCCCGCTCTGGGCGGAGCGGGAGGGAGTGTCACACTTGTACTGACTAAAACTCATCCATGTTCCTTCTTTGCTCTTTGTGTTCCAGGGCCGCGGTATCTCTTTCGAACAGTCCCGCAGCCCCGGGCATCGGCTTTTGCGGACCCCTTCCTTTTTTTGACATCTCTTTGAGGCGCGTGGAAAACTCGCGCGCCGTCGACACAGCTAGCGGGCGGCCTTTACAGCACGATTTTAAAGACAGTGACAAACTTTTGACAATGATGCCAAACCAGAGGTCAAATAATTTTATTTTAAGAGTCGACCTACCATCACTCATTGCTATAAAATTGTATACATACCAGTTATGCTGCCTGCTGCGAAGAGATGAATGGTAGACCAACATAATACTCTAAATCTTAAGAGAAAGGTAGCACAGAACCAGTTGATGCCGGCAGACGAAAGGATTCCTGTTTATTAATCACCCGTAGGTTTTTAGGACACATTATGTTCCATGAAAAGGCTTAGGTGTGATGGTGGACTTCAAAGACACACCTTTGATTATCCTTTCAGGGAACAGAGGTGCTTGCATAAAGATGCAGCTTTCTCAGTCCCGAATTGTGGAGCTCAAATAGGCAGGCAAACTCCACATAGTTGGGAAATGGCTAGGCAGATGTTGAGATATGATGGTATACTACAAACACACCAGCCAACCACTTCAGAGAACACAGACGTAACACATGTCGTACTTACCAGCTGAGTGCCGCTCTTCTCGGCCAGCAGGCGGGTGAACAGCTGGTGATGTCTCCAGGTGCGGAGATGCACCTGAGCCGTCTCCTCGCTGTCCAGCAGCTTGCGGCACAGGCTGCACTGCACGCAGCGGAACTCCGACAAGAAAGACGCGCCGACGCCGCGTTCCGTGCTATGGGTAGAGAAAAAAGTTGTAATTAGAATTACAAAAAAACCATTTTGTAACAACCAATGCACAGCAGCAGTGGTCATTACTGTCCGGTCCATAATCCATTGTTTGCTCAGTGCTTAAAATGCCTGTCTTTCACTGCTCTCTGTTGTTAGCATTGGGACACGCTGGGGAAGATTTCCAACAAGAAAACCCAAAAATGATGAAACTTGCGTCTGTGAGAAATGCAGTTTGATTATAATTATTTCAAAGGTTTCAGGTGTAGAGTAGAGCCCTGCGTAAAACAAACCTCCCCCTTATCATGGAGGCAGTTGCATAATGGTTTTAAAACCTCCCCAATTATGATGTCCTGTCTAATTTTCAGTTTAAACACATATTAAGAAAAGATATTCCAATTTTATCCCCATACTGCTCAATCTACACAAATAAAGTGTCTGTAATTTCAAAGTAACAGCTTTATTAAATTTTTGTCTGTTTCAGCTGGAACGATTTTAACGGAACGTTTACTGGCAGATGGCTGATGTTATAAGGTAACTTAGGCTACTTTAGTTTCAGAAAAATAATTAAAGTTCTGTTCCGTAAATTGTTAACAAAATTGGATTCAAACAGCTAAATCTTCGAAACGGCTGGACCGATTTTGACGAGACTTTTACTGGCAGATAGCTAATGTTTTATGGAATAAAATTAACGTTAACTATTCATTTTTGAATAAGAATTTGAGAAATTGTTAACAAAATCGAAAAGAGATACAATAATAATAATAATATTTTTTTTACATAACTACACGCGAACGAAGGTTACTAAATCAAATCTTAATCACACACTTATTCATCTTCAGAAATATAAGGAAACTAATTCTAGTTTCTTACTTGTGTCCACAATAAATTACATATTCAATCTAAAAAAATACGAAAGCCAAACCCACCTGTAAGATGGGAACTGGTCCTGGGTGGTCCCCGCCAGGTCATCGCCCTCCTTGTAATCCAGGATGGTGTTCTCCTGATCGATGGAGTTCTTCTTTTGCTCGCCTTCCGGTTTAGCTTCGCCATCTCCCACTTTCTTTGCTCCTTCCTCCTGGTGGGAAAATTATATTTTCAAGTTTAAGTGGAAAAAAAGGTCAAATATGAATAAAAGACAAAACTAAAGAAGAATGAATTCCTAGAAATGATGTGGCTACTCATGAGATGGAAGACAAATAGAGAAGTATGGAAGAAGACCAGGTCCTGCAGTCTCGACATAGATAGCGATCGCAAAACAACCGAATTCGGTCGCAAAGTCATAACGATGCGGATTTAAGGAGGACGCGACCCGCCGGTGTCGTTTTCCGCTTTAGCAGAATAGTATGTTAAGAGCGGCCAACCCGTCATACTTTTCATACAAACTCTCGTACGTGATTATGCAGTTGTTACACATCTATTTTTGATTTTTTTGAACTAATAGGTATTTTGTGCACTATATCTAGGTTTCTATGGGAGCAAAAAATTAAAATTTTTAGTAACAAATTCAGTATAAGACTCCAAAAATGGTTGTTTTGCACAAATTTTACCTGAACTTTGGCCGTTCATAATGTACTCATAAACTCTAAAAGTAAAAAAAACATCATGATAGAAACCTTGCACATGTAATTAATGACAAATATTTATTTCACACACTTGTAAGACTTGTTCAAAAACACGTATATCCTGGAACAAGTTTAAGAAATTTTCGAACACTATTTTTCGTTCAATGTCATAGCATTAGACGGTATGAGGTGCGCGGGAGACGAGTTGTGCGGGCTCGGGGCGGGGTAAGACGGGGGAGTTGAAAGAAAATCGCCGCTGTGGCTCTGGATGAAACAACAAGCTTTTCGACCATGCTCGCGTTGACGATAGACGCGCCGGGAAGGGCCCTCTTAAGGGTTTGGTTTCCGCACTTAGTCCCTAAAGTGGACCATTGTACGTGTGAGCAGAATAGCAATAGGATGCTGTTATTATTATGAATTGTAACTTTGTGACAATCAGGGTTGATATTTTTTTTTCTGAGTTGTATAAATACGGTTGCCTTTCTTTCTAATATTTCATTTCATTATTAATTCTGCGTCTGATAACACCTCATGAGAATTTCAACTCCAGGACGCAAAAAGCATGCAATTTGGATCAATTTCAAATCACAATTCACATGGATCCCCCCCAAGAAAATACCACACTGAAGACCAATTAAAATTCAAGAAAGAACTAGTTGGACTTGTAAAAAGAATCGACTGATTATATTTCAAGCTATTTAGACTCCTAAATATTAATTTATTTTCATTTTATATCCATTCATTCACCATGAAAAGTCTTCTTATTGTTTTGTACAAAAAGAAAACATTTAAACATGTGTTTTAAAACAACTTGTTTTAATCATGCCAACCCCACGTACAATG
This sequence comes from Eugnorisma glareosa, assembly GCA_947578425.1. NCBI lineage: Eukaryota > Metazoa > Arthropoda > Insecta > Lepidoptera > Noctuidae > Eugnorisma > Eugnorisma glareosa. The sequence continues at coordinate 2,861,108 of OX387979.1, forward strand.
GTCCACTTTAAGGACTGAGTGCGGAAACAAAACCCTTAACATAGAACATCATGCCAACCCTGGTGACCATTCAACGAATTGTAACTTAGTTTCATATTTTGCTCCTATTATGATTCTCCTAAAGGGCCCAATTTAGGCCCCTTGTTGCACTGACGCCAAATAAATTGGGATAAGGAAAGACAGGAGAATGATGAAGTAGGCGTTAAATCTCATGATTTAAAATGAAAAGGAAAACTTTATAAGTAGTTATAAAAGTCTAACTTCAGTAATATTACACGAGTGATTGCAGTGGGACAAAACTGCCACAATTCATTTTCATTTTTCTGTTCACAACTGAGTTCCTGTTGGTTGGTTCCTATAATTGCTTAAACAATTGATTGATTTAATCCATCACTACTGTTATGAAAATAGTGAAGGAAAACATTTTGAGGAAACCAGAATGTCCTAGAACCAAAAAAACGAAGATGTTGACCGGGCCAGTCAACATCTTCGTTCAACATTCTCCGATTCCTCAACATTATGGACAAATTTTATTTTCTGCAACTGACCTGACTTTCTCCCTCTCCGTCCTTGGCCTCAGCATCATCAGCATCCTTATCAGTGTCCTGTTTGTCATCGTTGCGGCGACGACGCTGCCTGTCCTCGCGTAGGTACAGCTGCTCCATGTTCAGCGTTGAAATCACCATCACTGGGGAGAAACATTTGTGTGAATAGAGTTCAAAGATGGAGATTCTGTCATAAACAATTAGAACGATTTTAATTGACCGTCATCCAAAAAGATTGCAATGCAAATGGAATGTTTCTGTTCTTTCGAGAAAAAATAGACCAGCTGTAGAACAACGAAAAGATGCTGACATTAGTGATGTTGTTTTTTTCCTATTTCAAAGTTTATTACTAATGCATATACCGTACTACAACGTAAACAGGGTAAGGAAAATACTGGCACAGCAGAACCTGACTGGGCCCGCTGTTCTCCGAAAACCCAATAACTCATTTACCAGTTCACGAGGAGAGGCGACACGCGTCCTTATTGGAACTTACATCCCAGGGGGCCTAAAATGGAAGCTTTATCAGAATCATAATATGAATGACGTTAAAAATTTAAAACTCTTAAAATGGACTTTGTGATCATAACCATAAAGACCATTTTAAGAATTTTCAATTTTTAACGTGATTCATATTATGATTCTGATAAAGCTTCCATTTTAGGCCCCCAGGTTGTGCTGTCGCACAGGCTATTGGTTTCAGAGGTAGCTCAAACGACATCAGAAAAATGACTGGCGCTAAGCACACAAAGTTATAACGCTGGAGAAACTCCAGTGGGCGATCCGGTGCTTCACTCCTTTCAAGGCGGCCGCTCCGGAGTCTTTCCCGCCTTACTGCAGTGGGGTGGGGACTCTGTCACCAGAAGACTGGTACCCATAATGAGAGCGTGCCTGGCCTTTAAATACGTTCCAAAAGGATGGAGGGAAGTGAAAGTTATATTCATTCCTAAGCCAGGTAAGAGCGACTGTACCAACGTCAAATCCCACCGACAGATCAGCATAACCTCTTTTCTCCCTAAAACCATGGGGAGAATTTGCGAGTGAGAGCTGAGGGATGGCGCTTTGAAAACGATCCCACTCCATGCTAACAAGCATGCATACAGCTCGGGTAATTTAAGAAGTTCTTATAATTTAACAGTCAAACATGTTGCTGTTTGGTTTAATGCAGTTCTTATTTTTTATCACTACAAATTGTTCAAGTAATAAAACTAAGAGCTGTGTCGTTTTGGTTGGTGGAGGCTAAACTTATGATATTCAAAGATAGTATTTTCAAATTAATAGACTATTTTCGGTTTTGATTTCACTCACCTTCAGGCTTAGGCTTAGTAATAATCTCCTGCTTATCCTGCATATTCCTGAGATGCTCGGCAGTCAACCGATGCTCATCTAACTCGATCCTAGTCGGCATCTCCTTGCGGCAGGACGTGCAAGTAGGGTGCAGGTACTTCTTGAGCTTGCGATGGCCGACCGTGGTGCGATGGATGGCGCCGTCGGCGGCGTACATGTCACACATGGCGCAGTAGAAGTCGCGAGCCGGCTGCTGCCCGGCCTTGCGGGTGCGTTTCATTTCGCGGATCTGGTATGGAAAAAGCAATGGGCAAATCTATCACACGCCTCGGCAAGCAAGTTAAGATGTTAGTCCTGGCTGTCATTCGGTCAGACTGGAAGCCCACCCCAACATAGTTGGGAAAAGGCAATACATATGATGACAGATCAATCAGATATTTGTTAGGTCAACTTGCCACATTTGTCACAAAACCAACCTTAGCAAAAGTTGAATCATCAAGTCAATAGTGTCCTGCAGTATACTAACGCAGAAGCCGCCGTCAAGTATTTCCATCTGTACGCGTAGCATGATCACCGTGGAAACGGGTTTTGTCGATGGAAGAATCGACAAAAGAAAGATTTCTATCGTCGCAAACATGGCGAAGTTAAAAATGTAGAAAAGGAGTGTTTCTATTCTTGAGTCGACTAAAGTTAAGCATGACGACAATATTCTCTACTTTTGACACTTGGGGGTAGAAACATTTCTTCTAGGTCTAACAAAGGTCAAATAAGACCTCCACAAGATTCTTTTTATTACTATTCTTTGTGTTTATTGACTTATATTGATTTTAAAAAACATTTCGGAGTCTACCGTCGCCGTCTCCACAGCTTTTAGCCCGAGAAGAATGAATGTAATTAATGTTGTACGAGCATTGACTGAGGCTCTTGATCTCCCTGCTGTGTACGGCAAAGATTTTAGCAGACAATGCCTAATGCCGTTTTCACGATACGACAACGACGCGTGACGTGACACCACGATTGAGCACTAGCTACTTCCCCATTGCTATGGAAATAATTTCTATGTCTTTGTCTTCGTAGAAACTCGAGTCTACGGGTCACCCAATGCTGAGGCACAAGACATGTCGAGTTGTATAGAATGAGTTGAGGGTAATGCTACGCATGCTGTAATGATTCTAAATGTTTGCCAAAAGAAATCCTGAATAAAATAAATGAAAAAACTATAACATATTCACCTTAAACTCCTGCCTCATAGTATCAGCAGTGAGTGCATAGCTCTCCGCAGTCTTCGTCATCATGATAGCATGAGCTCGTCCACTCAGATGGTTCTCAAATGACCTGCCGTCCCACATGCTCTTGTTACAGATATGACACTTCAGCAGGCCAGGGTTGATGTCATCGTATCTGGTCTTCGGAGGCTCCTTCTTCCCACTTGTCTCCTCACCCTTCTCCTTGTCTTGATTCTCAGCAGATTCACCATCATTCTTGTCCTCAGTCTCAGTGCGGGACGCTTTGCTGGTAAATAACAGCAGGTTTATAGAAATGAGGTTTTTATGGCTTTGGGACACTGAAGTGGTCTATGCTATTTGGATTGGGTTTATAAGTTTGTCTATTACTAGACTAGCAATACATTAATAGAGGAGGCGTTTAATAAATAAGTTTTTTGTGTGGTGTGGTGTTTTTTTGTAAAATCTATATTGATTGGTCTGGCAGTTATAATTTTTGGTAGTTTGATATTTTAATGTAACTTACTGGAATCCAATTGTCATGCATTTCAATTTAAATTATTTGGGAATTGGTAAAGCCATGTGTTCACGGAGAATCATTTGTTTAAGGAGAAAATAGTTTCAGAAACTAAATCTATATGTTTGTGAAACAAATGAACTTGTTTTTGAAACATGTTAATTTGTTCTAACCAACAATTTATTTACTTTTATGTGTCTCTGCCCCCTGCTGTTTCGCAATGGGTGCATATGAGTGGAGGGGGAGACATACGTTTCTAAACAGGACGATAGCGTGACAACAAAGGGAGACATACGTTTCTAAACATGACGATAGCGTGACAACAAATGAATTTTCAAGTAATTAAGAATGTTGGAAACACAATATTATGGGAAAGCTTGACTAGAATACAAAAAAAAAATTAAGAAAAATGACCAGAGGGCTAGATCTTTCTTGTTTCTTGTGGCAATGCTGCCAGTGTTCTAAATCAAATCAAATTGTTTATTTGTGATTCTGGGCATGTTTCCGGATGACAGTGATGTGGAGGAGTACTTTGATGCCTAAGTATCCTATTGTTTACTTAGTTAGTAGTTTATTTTACATAAATTAGTCCTTTTTGTCAATATATTTTTAAATTATTCTACAAGTGTATCTGATTTTAAGAAAAATCAAAGAAATTTTAAAAGCTAAAAGCTATGTATCATGTATCACATCTTGCCTATTGCAAGTAGATTTTTCAGAGACTAGACTAGATTTTTCATCACCTTCGGGCGACATATTCTAAGCAACTACTAATGTGGAAAGTATCATCTCCAAAATTTTTATTCTGTATACTATAACATACTGTTTCGGAAACTTTGTATCTGGAACATAGTTTCTCAGTGAATACATGGCTTGAAGAATTTGTTTTTCATAATAAAGAAAGGATAAAAAACTTCTAAATACTTTACAGAACTGCAAAAAAGTCCAAATTCATCTTATTACACACTTACCAATATTACAAATATTAAATGTTTATCGGTCCATTACAATCCAAAGAAAGCATTAAACATAAGGTTTGAATGGGTGCAAAAACCAGTGACGGGTGATGCACCCTTGGTTATGAAGCTCCAAGTGTCAGGTCTAATGAGACTTGCAGTATAGACAGATAACTATTTATACCTGCCTATGGTGAAGACAACTTTTATTGAAACGTAAAAACAAACATTCGAGATTTGTAATTGAAATGTATTCATACCTCAAAAGAGGCAGAACTAACGTAATGCCAATTCGGCTAACGTACAGAGGCCGGTGAACGTAAGGTGTTAACAGAAACTTATTCACAGCGAGGCTCAACCTCAGCAGAGGCACAAGAAATGCGGTGTCACCACCGGAAGGAAACATTCAGGGTTCCTTACCTCTCCTTAACAGGTTTAGCCTTTGAATCGGCCTCCTTTTTCGGGGAACTCTTGTTTTGTTGCCTCTGCCCATCATTGGGCCTATACGGTTTACGATTGTTGTTGACACGCTCACCGGAGCGATTGTAAGTTCCCGTACGCCGGAAATTACCTTGATTGCCCATCTAAAGGGAATTGATCAGAACATGTTTGTTAGTACGAAAACTGCAGGGCTCAAGAGCCACGAAGAAGTGCTGAAATTTGAAATACTTCAGGTTTGTCATTAAAATGTGATTATGAACATTATTTGAACTACAGCTGAAGATTCTGGGGTCCAATACAAAGGGGCTTCCAGAAGATTTTAATATTTTTTCATGCATGAAAATGATGACAGAATTACTTCAAAACTTTAACATTAATGTAGGAAATGACATACATATTTGCATAGAACAATCATCAAAATATTATTTTTATTATTGAAATAGTATTTTAAATACTAGACATTTAGAACATTTGGATTAACAGGTCATCAAAACTGTAAAATTGCATTTAAATTCACTTCATACTGTTATGTAGCTGTATTGTCTGTTGGATTGTGGTACTTACCCTGCTGGGTCCATAACCTCGGTCATACCGACCCATGTTGGGTCCACCAAAGTCCCTTCTAATGGGCATGTCGAGGAGTGAGGGGACAGGGTTCTGCCGAGGCTGCAGCAGGTTGATGATGTTACTTGCTAGTGCCAGGGTGGCTTCAGTGGAGCCCCCAGAGAGGGGCAGCAGATTGGGTAAACCCCCGCCGGGGCCGCCGCCCTGCCACGGCGAGACACCGCTGCGCCCGAAGTTCTTCCCGCGATCGTTGCGTTGGAAGTCCATGCGACGCCCACTATTATTTTGCGGTCTTCGGTTCGCCATCTTAGATTCTAGGACACAAAGTAAAGTGCGTTGTAAATCTTTCGCACGCAAGTTTTAACGATCCGTCCTATAAGCTACACACCCACTGAAGCGTGGTATTTAAATCACTAGCTTTACAAGTAATGTTTAGTTGTAGAAAGTTGCCGGCCGGCAGAAAATAGCACAAGGTGATTGTGCGAATTATTGATTTTTCCGACTCTATTCTTACCGAAGTGTATTTTCAGCAAAACTGCTTTATTCTTATGTATCCGACACATAAAGCTGTTTCAAGGCATAGAAAGCTTTAGAAACTAGAACAAAAGATCATGCGAACCCAAAACGATGCTTACGTAGCCCGTTTCACGATCGATTAATACCATGACAATTTATAGTTTCTTATTAATTAGGATTGAAAAATTATACAAATCGTAATACTTACAGCTCGATTGTAAGACAGCACAATTAAACACCACTTAATTGAATTGATATACTGAAAAATACACAATAACGACGATCACCAAACCGAACGAAAGCAAAACGTCAAATGTAATAAAAATGGCCGTCTCTGCTGCGGCCTGAGACCAAAGCTTGGCTTGCTTGTCTATGGTTTATTGATTACACCATAAACTATCAAAAGGGTGCTTTTCACTTTGGCCAACTGGCATAATATCAAAGGCGAAGGCGATGAGATATTTTTTCGCAAATATATATATTCGTCTGGATGGAACGTTGTTTCAACACTGAGACTTTCGCAAAATGTATGCTGTGAAAATTTTATTCATCCTCATCATCATTTCAGCCGAAAGGCGTCCACTGCTGGACATAAGCCTCCCCCAAGTGTCACTACATTGACCGGTCCCGTGCGTCTCATTGAAGTCTCATTAAGGTGGAAGCGCAAGGGTAGCCCGCGAAATTTAAATTTTCATAAGTTTATTGAAATTTGCAGGTCAGTGTCAGGTTGTATGTTGATGAAAATATGAATCGCGCCAGTAACACATATGGAGTTACAGAATTATAACTATTCAAATCATCAATACAGCCCGTCAAGTTCATATAATCCCATTCAATAGCTATTTCATGAAAAAGTCACTCTTTGTGATTATATGAACTTGGAGGGTTGTATTGATAATTTGAATGATTATAATTCTGTAACTCCATACGTGTTACTGGCGCGATTCATATTTTCATCAACATACAATCTGACACTGACCTGCAAATTGCAATAAACGTAAGAAAATTTAAATTTCGCGGGCTACCCTTGCGCATCCACCTTAAAGGAATTTAAACAATTTTGTAGTGAAACCATACTTTAAAATAATGCTCAAAATACTTTATGTTTGCGTAAACTTGCAACGCACCAAGCAGCTGTCAAAATGACAATCGTTTTTTTTTATATATTTGGCCATTGATCCGAAAATGATCTTTATTTCAATAGAGATAAGAATCAGTCAGGTGAGTCAGGTCATCAGGTGTCATTATGATGGTTCCAGACTTCTCTTGCTACCGTGATATTTGTTGAAAGAAACAATAAATAAATTCCAAACCCACGTTAAATTGAATAATAACAGTGCTGAAATCGGACACGCTCCTGTTGTGTAACTAATTTTATCCAGGTGTTAAGATATCAACGAAATGGAGGACGTAGAAACTGAAAATGATCAAAAACGTACCAAGGTAAGAACATTTTCTAGAAAAATTCTGGAATTTACTGAATCTTAAAAAGAAACAAATAGTAAACTTTTGAAATATCGATAAATTGGTATGTTAAAATATATCGAAATTGCTAATACATATTTAGAGAAAATGATAGAGCTAAAGTTTTGTAATGTGATGATATCTATACAGATGATAATATATAAACAGATGTTTTACAAAAATATTGTGCCAAGTCGACGATTCTGAGTTCATGACAGAAATTCATAATAACTTTATTTAGGAACTTGAGTTTTAAAACGGATAACCAACCTTAAAGCAAAAAGAAATGAAATGAATGAATAGAACAAATATTAAAAAAAGCCTTTTATTTATTTTTATATGTTTTAAAAAAGCCCTATACAGAACGTCATCATCATCATCTCATCATCATCGGCCTTCTAAAGTGTTTTAAAATTATATGTTTTTCTTTAAGAAGCATTTAATAATGTTAAGATTTTGGAATAGATACGTCAATCCTAAATTTTTAAATGGTGTTCATATTATCTAGACATATTATTATCTAGACATATTATTATATTAATATTTAAACTTAATTCTATGTCTAGCATGTCTTAAATTTTGTATGGTATTCTATGGTGAAACATATAAGTTCACAACCCTATTTATGACCTTAATGTATGGTACATTAAGGTCATAAATAGGGTTGTGAACTTAAACTTAATACTTTTTATTTGTGTTTTTACACAAATAAAAAGTATTCTATTCTGATTTTTTTCTGCCACACTTCCTGGTTCTGTGCGCTCTTATCCAGGTGTTTCCGCCCTGGTTTCTTTGGCCTAACCTTGGCCATCACTCAGTCAAAGCCTTGCTTCGTCAGCCATCTCCGCTTCTAGCCATATCTTTGAATATTTGATTTTGGGGAAACTGAAAGATTTCCATCTCTAATTTGAGAGCAGTTGTGATGAAAAAATTGCACCTCTTGTATATTTTTATTTTATGTTTGTTGTTTATGAATGTTGACTGTGTACATTCGTTGGAATTAATCTAATAAAACAAACTAAACTATCTATTCAAACTAAATGCCATCCTTTCTTATTTGCAGAGTCGCAGCCCCTCTCCAGGCGTCAAATCAACAGCAGTAGTAAAGTACACGGCGTTCCAGAGTCCAGTGGGATACGCACGGCTGCAATGTAACACAGACCTCAACATGCCCCCTTCCAACTGGGGGGCTGCTATAGACTCGTATGGGTTGAAGCAGATACTGACTAGGGGTGATGGATTGTCTAGGTAAGATATTGTGATACCTACTGTCTTAAGGCACATATCAGAAACCGTTGGATGTCTCCCGGATACATGCATCAATGACCTTGAAATGGTGGCTGGGTGAGACTGAAAGACAGAAGATAGTGTGTTGTGGGGCAGCTTGGGAGAGGCCGGCGCGGTGCTTGTAAACCCGCGCCTCGTCACTTGATCGTGTGGGCGACGCGGCACGAGACTTATTATAATAATATTGAAGATAATAGTTATAATGTCTATTCTAAAACTACTGTAAAAAAAAATTTTTATTACAGCTTCAGGATGGCGCACATGTTTCCGGACTGCGTGGGGGAAGTCGACGTCATATCCGGTGCCGAGTGCATCAAGAAACTGCTCAAGTTACCCTACCAGCCTAATGGAACTGTGAGTTTTCTCTCTCTTTTTGTTTGAGTAATGTCTTAAGGACTGAAATCACTAGCTAAGGTGTAAGCCTTCTAAGTACAGTTTTAGATCATTTCAGCCTGTCTGTAAAATTATAGTCAAATGGTCTTAATCGTATTTCTGACATGCACCCTCAGTTCATTGCGAACAGATGTTCATACGAATTCATTCACGTCAAAGCCTTTAAAGAAGAGGTAAGAAAGCCAAGCTTTTGTGCTTATACAAAGACTAGCTAAAATCGACCCAGCCGTTTCCGAGATTAGCCGGAACAAACAGACAGACAACAATAAAAAAATGGGTTTCTGATAAAAGTGCCGTATATATGTTCATATGCAGTATAAAGCTGTTATTTCTGATATTACAATCAGACACTTCTATTTTATTTATGTGTATACAGCATGTAACAGAAAGGGTATAACCATATGGAATACTGTGGTACGGACCATCAAACTGAACAACTTTCTCTATGGGACCACCATCGAAATCGTAAAAAAATAATCAGCTGTCCCATACATTTGGAACGAGTAGGTATTGAAATTTTGTATAGGACAGCTGATTATTTTTTTACGATTTCGACGGTGGTCCCATAGAGAAAGTTGTTCAGTTTGATGGTCCGTACCATAGTATTCCATATGATTATACCCTTTCTGTTACACGCTGTATAGGTACCGCCACTGTAAAAAATAAAACATATATTTTCATTTGTTTGTAGGTCAGCATGATGGTCCACCGCGTAGAGAACACGCTACTCCTGGACGATTTCGACGTGTACGACTACCTCATGAAGTCAGAATGGTCCTGGCTCAAAGACTTCTTTTACGAAAACATATTGAAGACTATGTCTGAACAAGTATGTGCCTTTAAAACCGGCGAAATTCAATTTGTTGGTGGTTTCCAAATTGCAGCTCTGTTTTGCGTCACATATTGACAGAAATGTGAAATGTTGAAATGAAATTCAACGTATTTTACTAATCAAAAATTTGAACCCTCAACGCTGAGCGGAAGTTAAGTTTCCCTATGTTTTTGGGAAAACAACTTTAAAGGCCACAAAATTGCAAGACGGCATCGCAACGTGCCACGATGTGACGACGTATCGTGTGTATGTGTTTTGGCTCTTAGTGCTCTACCTAAGCCCCACATGTCCGTAGGAGCGCATGTCGCTGACGCTAGCCCCGGCGCCCAGCTCGGCGCTGCAGCTGACGGCGGCCTTCCTGTCGCACAGCGTGGCTGCCAGACCTCCGCAGCCGCAACCGCTTCCGGATATGTCCACCATGGCGCTCACAGATAAACGTAATGTATTATTTAGGATCTTCTTTATCGTGTGGTTAGTGCCTAACCTGGTGTCAGAGTTTTTATGCCGCCCATGGGTCTCTGACTTGGCTTTACATGCCGTCGAGAAATACCTGTCACGCATAGTGGTTTAATAACCAATTCATTTATAATTATAATTAATTCAGGATGCCAAATACGTTGAGATATAAGGCGTTTTTCACAATGCCTCTTGCAACACTCGTAGCGAGATCTACGTATACCTCCACGTTATTTTTTTATTTTTTAAACTTTGAAAACATTTAAACTCACATACATAAACAGCCAGACCCGGAACAACTATCTGTAGATCATACAAATATTTGCTGCGTGCGGGGATCGGACCCGCGATACGCAGCGCAGCAGTCAATCACTCAGCCACTGCGCCAACCGTGCCGCCAAACTTGAACTTGATTGTTTTGAACTTGACATATCGCAATATTAAAGTTATCCACACTATTGAAACAATCCGACATTGACATTAACCGTCGGGCAGTAGACCACCAGACTACACATGTCCAGCTGAGAGATCCTCCCTTTTTTATGGAAAGAACTTGACACCCTGTTTGTAAATACCTTTAAAAGCAAGTGTGTAGGACGCCTTATGACCTCTTCGATTTCTTGATTAATCTGATCCTAAAGATCATTAAAATGGTCGGAATAAATAAATAAAAAAGTCAAGAAAATAAACGGTCGTTACAAAACGTTTATCTGACTTCCAGCGCCGTTTTTATTGAAATCCGTTATTAAACTCTAAGAATAAAATCATCTATCTGCATTTGAATTTCCACACAGGTCCATTCCTCCCAGAACCAGAAACTCGGCCCGAAGAGCCTCCAAACGAGCACCTATACAACCGCAACGTCCTCTGGACCTTCGAGGACATCCACATGCTCATAGGCAGCGACCTACCCATCTTCGGCGACAAAGACCGACCCTGCGTCAGTCTACGTCTCAGAGACGCACGGGAACCCATCAACGTACTAACAGGCATCGACTATTGGCTAGATAACCTGATGTGCAACGTGCCTGAAGTATTAATGTGCTATCATATAGATGGAATAGTCCAGAAATATGAACCGATGAAGACTGAGGATCTCCCGAATATGGAAAATTCTAAATTTTCGCCGAAAGTTATACGCAACGTCGCCCAGAACATTTTATCTTTCCTGAAATCCAATGCGACGAAAGCAGGACATACCTATTGGCTTTTCAAAGGACCCCATGATGACGTTGTCAAATTATACGATTTGACGTCTCTATGTCCTGATAGCTTGGACAATCCGTTCACGACCCCAGTGGCTATGCTGCTCTACAGAGTGGCGAGGAACATGCGGATGACGAACAGGTCGAAACATGTCCGTCAGTTGTTGGAACATGTCATCGAGTTGCTGAAGGTGGAGAGATATCCTCAAATTATCGCGTCGTCGCATTATATGTTGGCGGATTTGTACGTGCCGGCCACTACTAACCCTGCAAATCCGAATTTTAAAGGTGAGTTTAGTCCTGATAAAATTTAGAATGTTTACGGTAATTTGAAGGTGGACATATACATGCATACATACTCGTACAAATGAATAAAATTGAGGTGCCTGTTTGTAATATCAAAATAATATATTTTGAAAATATATACGGCATTTATAACAAAAACACATTTTTTGTCTGTCTGTCTATCTGTATGTTCCAGCTAATCTCCGAAATAGCTGGATAGCTGATGTTATAAAGTCTAACATAGGCTACTAATTAGGGTTCCGTGCAAAAAAATGAAACCATTAGAACGAATTGAAACCAATTTGGTAACAAAATTCGATTCAAAAAGGGAAGTAACATATTTTTTTTTTATAATTTCACGCGAATGAAGGCCGGCGGGATAAAAATCAGATGATGAAAAACTGTCACATTAGTTCCGCATAGATCGCGCTAGTGTTTGTTACTTGCATTCAACTACCAACGGAGTTCTTAAAACATTGCCGAGAAATGGTGCCAACTGTTTCGTCTGGTTGTCGATTGGGTGCTTTTCATTCAAGATGACTTTTGACAATAAATATAAACAAATTTTCAGCGCTCTCTCGCGGCGATGCTTCTAAGTAACCTTATTTACCAATACTCAAATACGTTTATTGCATTCCACAATGTGAAAACCTACCAAAGAAGAGAAGTAGAGAAGCTCATTTTTTTCTGTTATATGCACGTACTTATTCCTTTTATAATTCCTCTTCTAGAAGAAAACTCAGACTCGGATTGCGAAGATACAGACTACGTGAACACAGACTATCCGCCCGAACCTACGGACATTTGTTCGGACAACGCCGTGGACATAACGGAGCAGACAGATGGCGCGGACAGTGAAGCGGACACCGACGCGGATACGTCGCTCGCGCTTCAGATCAGAAATCTGGAATTGAGAGACATAGGGGATAGAGTGCGGAATACTGTCGGGGTGAGTAACTTAGGGGTACGATGAACAGGGTGTAAAGTACTTCATCCCCCATAGAAAAGGGAGGATCCACCGACCAGACGGGTGTTGCGTCTGGTGGGCTAATGTCCGACAGTTAGTGTCGGGATTTTCTATATGGTCTTAACTCGCGGATAATTTTAAGAGGAAATGCGGGTGGTCTTTTCGCCATACAAACGCTCTCCCCGTTTTCATTCTGGTTTATGACTTTAAAGCTATGGTTTTTTACAGTTAAATAAATATCAACCTCTTCTATGTCCCTATGTTTTCCTTTTTGATGATACATAATCTGTATCAGCAGTAGAACCTTTACAAAATGCTCAAATTTGACAACTATTAATGAAAAAAGAAAAACATAGGGACAAGTATAAATCCTGCTTAATCAGTTTATGAAATATCTTTTATATTGGTTGAATATTGGAGGAGGAAATAGTCGGGAGCCAAACCTACAATTATGACTTTTTACTTGTCGGATCTGTAGTTGTCCTTATCGCACCAATGTCCAAATAGCGTTCGTCGAGCGACAGCGATAGTTTCTTCAATAGATCGCGATACAGGACTTTTTTCTTACAGGAGTTCTTCATTTGCATCACAGATGGCGCTAGTGTACTTTTGAACAACTTATTTATGTCTGCTGTAGTCGCTTATCGGACACGAAGTGGATGTAACGGAGCGAATGGAGGCGGACACTTTTGAGAACATTATAGGGCGGAGTTCTTCGTATCATATCTTACCGTCAGAAGATCCAGCCATAGCTGGAAAAGTTCTAGTTACAGAGATATTGAAGGTCAAAGTGCCGCTTAGTAACACGTTTTTTTTTTTTTCAAAATACACGATTTTAATGTTATTCTTTACTTAGCTCCGTGGATCCGTGACCCCCTGTACTATTCAATGCATCCACCAGCACAATGTTTTAAGTGCGATACATTGAGCGCTACCGTAAGCAGAAATTTTCAACCTCAAAAAAAAAAAATCGTTTCCCAGCAATATTTTTTGCGTAGACTTACTTGTTTTGATGTACATAATGGTTGGTTGACGACTTTGTAACGGGTCCGCTTTACACCTTGTATTAATGAACATACAGGGTGTAACAAGACCCTTAACGAAGCCGTCAACCAAGCATTCTGTACATCAAACTTAGTAACTTTATGCAAAAAAAATGTTTTTGGAGTAAAAAATCACATTTTACGGTAGGACTCTATGTAACGGATTCAAAACATTGTGCTGATGGATGGATTGATTTATACGGGGGTCGTGGAGGTGTTTAAAATAAAAACTTACATTAAAAACATGCATTTAAAAATAGCCTTGTGAAAAGGTTGGAACTTTGACCCCCAATATCTCCGTAACTAGAAGGTTCCCAGGTATGGTCTAGAACAAAAAATGATCGCAATGACGGGGAGAACAAGTGCCTTTCGGCTTCGTGAAGGGTCTTGTTACACCCTTTATTATAACGTTATCATGTATTTTCCTCCCAGGAACGTAAGGAGTCCGCCGGAGAGAACGCGGGTCTTGGCTCGTCGCCGCCCGAGCGCTGCGGGCGCGCGCTGAAACATGCGCTCAAGGGGCTGCTGGCCCTACACAATGTTACCATACTCAAGTGCAAGGTATTTATTTATTTATATAAAAATCTTAAATGCACTGAGGGGTTGATGCTTTATACTCTACAGTCGCATTTGGGTCCAGTTGATCGACGAGGCAGTCCATATCTGAAAACATTAAAATATAATTTTGGGATTAACGATCCCTAGTAGTCCACTTAATTGAAAGTATGAGTTGGGCAAATCAGTTCTTTTATATCATTTTCTGATACCGAGAGCTATCATGTTTGTAAATTGTCACAAAAAAGCGTTATTTCTAGAAACTGCACTGCATGGAGTCGTTTCGCTAGATAATTTAATTCAACCCCATACAATGCGGCCTACAGCCTAACGGAGATTCCCGTATATTATAATCTTTACATAGTATAAAACAAAGTCTTCCCGCTGTGTGTACGCTTAGATCTATTTATACTACGCAACGGATTTTAATGCAGTTTTCAGCAATAGATAGAGTGATTCAAGAGGAAGGTCTAAATGACATTGCACCCGTGCGAAGCCTGGGCGGGTTGCTAGTCTTATATAACTAAATTCTATTTCTCGAGATTTTCATGTCTATGTATAATATTTAACAGGAAGAAGAACGCGAACGGCTTAAACAGCAAATAATTGTAGAAGAACAACACCCAAAGATGGCAAATCCATACGAGCCAATCAAAATGAGCTACGAGCCAATCACAACGAAGCCGAAAGCCGACGCCAAAGAACACTCGTCCCGTAGCCGAAGACGAAAACGAGAACGAAAGACGAGTGACAAGACAGCTAACTGCTTAATAGAATCAAAATCTAATATCGACAAAAATGCTATACAAGTTCTTAAGGAGAAAAAACTTTACTCAACATGGCATGAACCAAATCGGGACGATAACTTTGCTTGGAAACTCCATCTCAAAACATTATTGTATGAAAAAATATGTCTCGCATATGCTACTCTAGCAGAATACAGTTATTCAAATGAACAATACGGTTTTTCTCTCAAATACATAGATATGGCGAGCAAATGTCAGAAATTATTATCGAATATGATTATTAAAAGTAAAGTGGTCGATGCAGGGGCGTTGATAGGTCGTGTCGGGGATAACTACTTCCAAATGAGCAAGAATTGGAATCGCTTGGAGCAGTTCAAGAAGCAGTTTGAAACGGATCATGATATTGATGGGAAGATACGACTGGAGTTGGAGAGTGACATGACTGAGGAAGTTGATCATGTGGTTATTGATGAGTTTGAACTTGGTGAGTTATTTTTGTATTCGTTTTTGTATGCTAATCAGTTTAGTCAAAACCATGTTTTACAATTAGGCCATTGAAATGCACTTTCTAATATCATAATTTACAAGAAAAGTATGATGGTCAACATGGGCCATATGTTGATCATCATTCTTTTCTTCAGTCACCAGAGACCTGAAAATTAAAATGTTACATTTTGCAAAGGATTTGGCTACAACTGACTGGCTCTATTTCTGTTCTCCGGCGACTTGGTACTGGTTGCCATAGTATGAAGTGAAGTATAAAGGAGGTGTTTTTTCCCCCATACAATTGTGGCCAAAAAATGCAATAAAGGTACGAAGTTATAGGAAAAAAATCGCAGATTCTGAAAAAAAAATTGGATTTATTAATGCATTTGTACCACCTGAAATTGTCGATCAAAGATGCTAAAACTTGCAACCCAAGAATTTGAATCTGGCAATCTCGTGATTAATTTCTCCGATAATGCGTTTCGTTACTTCATTTTATACACGTATGAAAACCTAAAAATATACTATTTAGAATTTAGTTTTGTATTAAAGATAGGTTATTTTTCCCCGGCACTCTTTTTTTTTGTGAAACATTATGGGTTCAAGAAATTAAAAAATACATTTATATCACATTTCAGATTATTTTTTTGCGTTTGTTTAGCTACTAGCCAAAAGACAGTGCTCCAGGGTCGATAATTTACTATTTTATTCCTTTTGTTGTTGTCGTTGTCAATATTGTCATTCAGATTATTCTAACCCTTGTCAGACGACCGATCTCGAAAGAGTGTAATATTTTGACAGATGGAATAGTTTGACAGCCGCCAGCGCTGTTAAGAACGTTTCTTTGAACGCAGTTACGATTCGAGCTAGTGTTTTTTCATATTCTTTTATTTCTTAATCTATCGAATATTGAAGGATTTAAAATACTGCTTATAACACAAGGTATTGGAAAGAATTTAAATAGTAATTTGTACCTCGGTACATGTTTTGGCCGAAAAAAAAACACCTTTCACTTCTCTTGGTTTTATGCCCAGATTTCATAGAAATTGGCCTATCATCCTTTATCTTTTTTTAAATTGGTTTTGAAGACAATCCTGTAGATTAATTGTTTTTTTTTGTCATTTTTTTTAATTTATGGTTAGCCAAAATATTTTGGCAATTTGAAAAAAGTAATAGAGCAACATTGTTGCACAAGTTTTGATTTTTGTAAATTTATTTGTGCATTCTGTCGATACTTTACATCACATATTGTAATGACAGAAATACAGTATGACGATACAAAAAAAAATGCATTAAAGGTTTTATATCAATTCAACTATCGTCCAAGATTTTCACAAATCAGGCGCTTCGATATCAGTTTTTAATAATTCTACAGTCTTAGGTCTGTCCAATTTCGTAAATTTGAAACATGAGTTACATTTTTACACCAAATTTTAGTTCTTCACAATTAAAACATGTTCTTTCTCCCTCTACAGACATATCGCTCCCCTCTAGCGAAGTGTCCGCCATGCTAGCATCATGTGCGACGTACAGACGCGCAGCCGCCGCGGCCGCAGACAGACGCGCCGAGCTACTGCGCCGCCTCGCGTCCGTCGGGAACGAGCTCGCTGTCAGACACATGAACGATGCGCAGCGTACGTATACACACACATACACCACACTACACTATACAGACGCGCCGAGCTACTGCGCCGCCTCGCGTCCGTCGGGAACGAGCTCGCTGTCAGACACATGAACGATGCGCAGCGTACGTATACACACACATACACCACACTACACTATACAGACGCGCCGAGCTACTGCGCCGCCTCGCGTCCGTCGGGAACGAGCTCGCTGTCAGACACATGAACGATGCGCAGCGTACGTATACACACACATACACCACACTACACTATACAGACGCGCCGAGCTACTGCGCCGCCTCGCGTCCGTCGGGAACGAGCTCGCTGTCAGACACATGAACGATGCGCAGCGTACGTATACACACACATACACCACACTACACTATACAGACGCGCCGAGCTACTGCGCCGCCTCGCGTCCGTCGGGAACGAGCTCGCTGTCAGACACATGAACGATACGCAGCGTACGTATACACACACATACACCATACTACACTATACCAACTACGTCTATGTGACGTATAAAAGTCATGTTGCAACTAGGGCACGGGGTTCTCCCCATGTTTGAATCAATTTATTTAATTACTGTTGCACACTTCTATAAAAACATAAAAAAAAGAAATGATGTCACATGTCTGTAATAATTTGTTCTATATTGCCAGTCTAGCCGTTGTAAATCAAGCCTTTTAGATTTTCTATGTTCTGTTATTTGAACAAAAAGGGTCGGACGACCAATTGTGTTGCCAAATTTTCTTCGAAGCTTTCTGTGACTTGCGTAGATAACAGCCGTTTGTGCGACAAATCGTTGTTATGGTTGCGTAGCGCGTGAAGGCCCTTATAGTTTCTCATACTCCCCCTTTTATTGTCAACTAGCTGTTGCCCGCGGCTTCGTTCGCGTTGAATTTTCAAAATCGGTTCAGTAGATCCAGAGACTGCCCCCTACAACCTCAAAAACTCACAAGATCACAAACCTCGGTATAATATTAGTAAATATATTAAAACCAGCATCTCTCCCCCACAGAAATCTACATGAAATACCTCGAAGAGCCAGACCCCAAGGACCCCAAAGCGAAGCTCCTCCTCAAGCAGTTCAATGTGACCTCGCGCAAATCTCTGGAATGTCTAGACGAAGCCACGGAAATCTTCAAACAAGTCAATGATATACCCAACCTGGCGCTCTTGTACTGTAACAAGGGACGGTACTTGAGGTTCAAAGCGCATTGCGATCAAGGTGGATTTAGGTAAGAAATTGGCTACGGTTATAGACCGTAAGGTAGTGGTGTTTTCGTAGTTTGTAATTCGGGATTTGAAGTTTTGAGTTTGAATGTAGATGGGTATAAGAGTAGAGGAAAACCAAAGAAACGATGGAGGGACTGTGTGAAGGATGATATGGCTAGAAAGGAGGTGACTGCTGAGATGACGAGAATAGAGAAGTATGGAAGAAGGAGATATGCTGCGCTGACCACAAATAAATTGGGTTAAGGGCAAGAGAATGATGATGGCGGCATCGCGGCAGCTTATTTCAAACCGGTATTTCGGGCGGCTTGAATATGAGCTGTGTTTGTGAATTCCTACGTAAGAAGCCGAATACATAAACCCTTGTATTGTCCTTACAGCACCGAGAAACGTCGTCTCTACAGCGAAGCAGAGGAGCTATACCAGTCAGCTCTGTCCCTGCTGGGCCCCAGAGAGACCTGTGGCGCCACCTCGGTGTGGGAGCTGGTGGCTTGGGAGCTGTCCTGTCACCTGTACACGCGCGCCGTACTCCTACAGGACGCGCCTGATGTATACAACGTGAGTGTACACTGCAGCCTGTAGTCTAGCCTTGTGAATTTTACAGTTATTTCCTTCAGTATAGGGTTCATATTAGTATGAACTTATAAAAATAGAAGTCTGGTCTTTAGGGTCCTTAAAATACACAATAAACGTGATATATCTCTTAAAACACGGGTAATGGTTTGGATGTTCATCATATACAAGTAATATTTCGCGAAAAGGAAAATACAGGGTGTAACAGGACCCTTCACGAAGCCGTCAATCAAGCATCATCTACATCAAACTAAGTAACTTTACGCATATATTATTGCTGGGAAACGACTTTTTTTTGGGGTAAATCGCGTTTTACGGTAGGACTCAATGTAACGCACTCAAAACATTGTGCTGATGGATGGATTGAATAGTACGGGGGTTGTGGAGGTGTTTACAGTAAAAATCTTACATTAAAAACATGTATTTAAAAAACTACGTTGTGAAAAAGTTGGAACTTTGGCCCCCAATATCTCCGTAGCTAGAAGGTAGGTATGGTCTAGAACAAAAATAATATCGCAGTGACCGGGGAGAACAAGTGCCTTTCGCCTTCGCTAAGAATCTTGTTACACCCTTTATGTCTGCATTAATTTCAATCTTTGAAAATCTTTGACATTGTTATTAACCTTAACTCTTTATATACAGGAGGTGTCAGAAGTCGCAGACGCATTGAAACACGCCCTAAAGTACTGCTTGCTAAGTCCTGGACCGAGGCAGTACCTGTACCAGTTCAGGGCAGCCATGATATACCACAGGCTGGGCTCGCTGTACCACTCGCAGTATCGGTGAGTTTTTTATAAGTAGCTTTATTAATCCTTTATTGAGTCTCACGTACTGTTTGTGTACCAGTTCGGGCAGACATAATGTTACTTGCACCAACGGTAAGGGAGCGTTCAAGTGTTACGTAACGCAATTTTTAAGATTTTTGAAATGTAACGCGCCGTAACGTTTTTCTGTACCCCCCCCCCCAGCGTTACGTAACATCCAAAGTGACCATATAGTCACAATTATGTTCTGTTATTGTTGCTAGCCGAATTTGAAAAAAAGATGAGGGATTCCCCGTAAGGCATAAACGAAAAGGGTTGCCAACTTGGGCGATTTTAATTCCCCAGTTTTTTTATTTAAATAAAAAAACAATGCTACGTAACGCGTTCTTGGATCCCTGCTGCCGCCCCTATAACGCATAGTAACGTTTTACAAGACCCCCCCCTCCCTCAAATTGCGTGACGTAATACTTGAACGCCCCCTAAGTTTAGTGAAAGACTAAAGCGACCTGGCGGCCTAAGTAATTCCAGTGTGGGAAAGAGATGGCGCTAGACAACCTGCATAGCTCTGTCTCTTTCCCACACTAGAATTACTTCTGCTTTATGACGTCATAGTAACCTGCTCAAATTTCGTGTGGTTGCGATCTGATTATGTGGGGACACTGTAGTACAAGATTTCTGTGCTAAAACCAAGTTAAAACAGTCAGCCATGCTGTCTTTCTATAAGTTGGTCAATTTTCTATTTATGCTGTGCACAATGTTATCTTTTAAAACTTGAGCCCACAAAAAAAAATCGATAAGGAGTTGCAGATTAGCTACCTAAGCACACTCTAAATAGAGTGTATTTAAAAATAATATTACTGTATTAAAAAATATGAATTGACAAATCAAAGCTATTTTTGATCACCGTTTTAAAACACATGATTATAAAACTAGAAACCCATTAATTATTTCAGGATAACACAAGAAGAGGGACCAAAACGACGCACGCTACTCAACGCGACGCGAACAAACTATGAACAGGCGTCGAACATGTTCGCTTTGTTAGAGGACGCGGGCATGTTCCTCACTGTGCAGCTGGAACATGTCGCCGTGTTGGAGACACAGTGTGCAGGTAACTCATTTTATTTATGCACTAACATAAGATGGATTTGATGAATTTACGTCCAATCAAAATAAAAGCATTTATTTCAAGTAGGCCAGTTGCAGGCTTTTGAACTGTCGAAACAAAGATAACAAAAAAACAAAGCTACAGTCCCAGTCACAAGGCATAAAAATTGTGAAAGTACTGCAGTTGCCTATTCCTTAGCGTAGATCTCTATGGAGAAGAACAGGCAAGAAACTCCATCGATACTCTTTTAAATCTGAATATTGTTACAAAACCTTGGTTACATAATTCCTGTTGAGTTGGTGCACTATGTGAGAACGATGTAGTAAGATGTGCAAGATACTGTGTTTATGTCAATTTTATTTTAATTTAGCGAATTCGACTTTATTAGTAACTTATATTTCAGTAGGTAATTCAAAGTGGTTTTTATTTTTTAGTTTCACGGATTGAATAGTTTTAATGTATATTTTAATTCCATTAATTAAAATATAATGTTACCAACATCATGTAAATTCTCCATTCCCGTTTAATAAGGAGGAGCATAGTGCCATCAACCGGGCACATATCACCGGGCTCAGCAGTAGCATTCTGTACAACAAACTAAGTAACTCCAGTGGCGTGCAGTGGTTCTCTACGGAGGGTAGGCCACGCAAAATGACACAAAAAAAAAACTAATTCTCGCAACATCACAGCGACACTCTACATATTATGATGACCCTCAAAGAAGTAACATTTATTAATTTATAATATTTTGAAAGAAAAAAACATTAAAAATAATCCTCTAAAACAAAAGTAATAAATACAAGAACTCACCAAATTATTCAAGGTTCAAAACACGATTTTCTGACGATGCAAACAGAAGAAAGATTTGCCACCTCAAATATCTTATACAAGCGAGTGGGTGTTAGTTACAGAACACGTCACTTGCAAGATATCCGAAGCGGCCTATAAAGGCCCTATTTCATGTGATTCGCATGTATAAATATATTTAATAAGTTAACTACGGGTTTGAAATTAGTGAAAAAATCAACTCATTTATAAATTAAATCTACGCGCCTATCCTTTTTCAAATATGATTTTAAGACCTCGTCATAAAAAGTAGGCTTGCGTCGTAGGTCGACCATTAATTCTTTTTCTATAGAAATTAAAGATAGATTTGTGAGTCGTTGCTGACTTTGTGTGTTTCTTAGATAGGTGTGGATACATTTTAAGGACGAAAATGAACGTTCTGCCGATGCGCTGCTTGCTGGGATAGTAACAATAAACTTCGCCAAACGTAAAACTTCTGAAAAAACTTTATCTATATTATTTTTATACAAATTTTGAATGATACTATATATGCTACAATTCGCAAATTCAGGCGATCTATAAATACAGCGCAATTCATTTTTTAATCTATCAAAATTAAAGTTTGCCTGATAAGTATTAGTGAACTCTCTGATTTCCTTTTCAGGGAATTGTTCACTATATTTACTAAAATTCTCACAAGAAAGTAACTCAAAGAATTTCAAATTTTTAATATTAAGATAACGATCTCTTAATTCGCTAAGTACATTATCAATTATTTCGGTAAAAATTCGCCGATAGTGTATTTTTACATCATCGACATTGCGCTTTCTTTTGGGTGGCCCGGTTATGAGAGCAGTTGCATAATAATTGATCTCGAACCTGTCTCTGTAACGAGCTAAAAATGACTGGAATTGTTTTATCTTTTTAACACAATACGCGATGTCACAAGTTTTTTTCTGTATGATGTCGTATAAAATATCAGTTTCAGCAAAAATATCCGCGAATGTTTAAAAAAAAAAATTTAATTCAAATTATTTCATGTTAAATAAAAATGAAGTGACTTGTGACAATGTATCACCATCCCAGTGTTGAGTATTTTCATTCATTTCTTCAAACAACTGAAGGAGGAGTGTGGACTTGTTATTAATTATATGTAACGTGCGCGAGTGATATATCCACCTTGTTTCAGCGACACGAGGCAGCTTTTTCATAACGGCAAAGTCGTTATAATACGCCATTCGTTTCGTACTAAAGTGAAAAAAAAACCGTAATTGATTTTATTATACTAAAAAAGCGTTTTGTTTCAGGAACCCGTTCAAAAGATTTCGATAAAACTAAGTTTAATACATGTGCGGAACACCAAACATACATAGCTTGCGGACATTTTTGCCTCACCAAAGCCTGCATGCCGTTAATTTCAGAGGATAAAACTACTGCCCCGTCATAAGTTTGTGCAATTAATTTAGAATGGCAATCTAAATCTCCTAAAGTTTCCAAAATGATAGAACTTAAAGCTACAGCGGTCCGATCCGCGCTGACATCTACGTATTTATTAAATCGATCCACTACTTCGGAATCATGAAAATAACTTAAAATCAGAACTAATTGTTTTCGGCCGCTTATGTCCGGTGTGAGAGAAGTGTGATCGGCCGATAGCTCTCCGGCTTCAGGACGTCCTTGTGGGCCTTGGGCAGCATAATGACGCGCCCTTCTTTCCACGCAGCTGGAAAAACCCCTGTGCGCAGGATCCCCGTGAACAGGCGCGCCAGTGCCGCCACCGTGCGGTGCGGCAGGTGGCGCAGCACTGTGTTGGTGATCCCGTCCGTTCCTGGGGCCTTCCTCAGCTTTGTGTTCAGAATGGCGCGTCGGACTGTGCAGGGCGAGAAGTAGATGGGGGCCTCATCGGAGGCTATCGGCGTTGCGAAGTACTCCCCAAGGTGCCTCTCGACTGCTGCGATGTGCTCGTGGTCGTTGGTCGGGTTCGGCTGGAACTGACGCTCCAGGTGTTCGGCGAAGATCTCCGCCCGGTCTGCTGCCGCGTACCTAGGCGCTCCGTCGCTGTGGCGTAGCGGGCGCACCGGGGCCGGGGTGTTCGTCAGCGTCCTGCATAGCTTGTGTATCGACGGCCAGTCCTCCTCGGCGGCGTCGATACGTTCCTCCCAGCCCGCGGTGTTGTGCTCCTGTAGCTTGGCCCGGACCTTCTCCGCCAGACGGTTGAGTTCCCTCTTTTGTGTGGGGCATCCTGTAACTTGCCACCGCTTGCGAAGGCGCCTTCTCTGGGCGATCATCTGCTTGAGGTGGGGGGGGAGGGGCTTGTAAACAAGTCCTCCCGGCGGCGTCGGCATTGTTGTTGTCGCCTCTTCGAGGGCGCGCTGGATGCAAGCGGTGACTTCCCCTGCCAGCCCGTCGACGTCGGCGGCGGTCTCGATGGGCCAAGTTGGGGTGGTGGTTTCCACTGCTTCCTTGAATTGTGTCCAATCCGTGATGCGACGTGGCGCAAGAGGCGAGAGTCTAGTCGGCATCTCTGATAGGGCGACGAGTACAGGGTGATGATCCGATTGTAGCTCGTCGTCCATCACCTGTTGGGTGATTTGACAGGTGAGGCCCTTGTGGATCACGATGTCCAGTACGTCCGGTGCGAGCGCCTGGCTATCAGGGTAGTGAGTGGGGGTGTCAGGGCCGGACACCGTGTATCCGTGGGCCTCCGCGTCCGCGAAGAGCCGTCTGCCCCAGGTACTCGTGACTCGGCTGTTCCAGGCTGGGTGCTTGACGTTCAGGTCACCGGCGAGGAGTGTCGGATGCGTTTATTATAAGAAGTGTCGGCGACAAGGCCATATCCAGGGAGCAGGGTGCAAGTAGTGGCAGTACCTAGGTGTGTGCACTTTCTATTGCAAGTCGATTTAAGTTGATTAGTTTCAATTAGATCAACGTAAGGTTCTAACAAGAGTAAATAACTTATGATAATTACATTCTAGTTAGATTTATAGTTTGGTTTTTCTTATAAAAATAGCGGTAAGACGACATTAGCCGCGTATAATTTCTATAAACGTTTTGTTGTTCAAATGTAAGGATTATGCTGAATATTTGCAATATTTATGTTAAGATTAGCTTAATAAAGGATTTTCACAGTTAGTTTTCCTATTAGAATAATCGTATGACAGAATAAATAAAGTTTTAAGCGAATTAATTAGGTTGAAAATTCGATCTCATAGAAATTACGTAAGTTGAAAATGAGGTTTTTTATTATTAGAGATATCTTATCGAAATTAGTGTCAAATGAAAGGATTATGTGTAAAACTAAATGTGTTAAAGGATTCATGTCGATAACTCTATTAGTATAATAAATATAAGGCAATTTGTATAATGAAAATTTGTTCAGCTTAATTTTTGCAGTATAAGTTCTAGGACTTTTTTATTTAATTAAGATTTGTTAAATGTTATTGATGATAGAGCAAGTTAGACCTGTAAAATAATATATAATACATAAGTGTTTTTTGAAGAAATAAATAAAATATGGGGTTCCAACGTTTCGGCTTTAGTAAAAATGACGCGTAAAATCGGTCCAAATTACGCGGTTCTCGCGATCGTAAGCACGGCCCGTTTAAAAGACCGCCCTGTCCGCTCAGTAGTCAGTCGCAGTACGGCCACCGAAGAGGCAACAAGAAAAGGAACAAGGAAAAACCGAAGCCTAGGGAACAGGGGAAAAACTATATCAAGAAATCGTTTTTTATTTCTGCCTACCCCTCCGCTCAACGTTCCAGCGTTCTCCTCCGAGGTCTTAGTGGGTTGTGCCCAGTACCCATACTCTACGCATTCAGGGTGCGTGGCGATGTGCGCCACTAGCAAAGTACTGTCAGCGTACGTCAAACGTAGTGGGAGATTGTCCCAGGAGTCTGGTGTCCGAAACAAGAAGTATAACTATTGATAAACTTTAACCTCCCTTTCGACGTTAATTTAGTACGAAGTGCTCCGAATGTCCGAGCTTTCCTGGAATCAACGATTTTAAAATGTTTTTAATTTTGGTTCCGTTTTGTTTGCCAGAAGTCGTCGTCTTTTGCAATTCTTTCGACTTTTACAGGCTTATCCGGTCCAGTCCACACAGCAAACAAACATAGTAGAACAAAAAAAAACATTCTCACAGTATCAAAACTAGTCAGACGTAATACAAAATCACACGCGATTCGCAAGTACTTTACGTCGGGAGCGGCAGTCGCAGCGACACAGGTCCGTCGTCGAGTAGCCCTCGGGCGCGACTGAATGGAACGAGCAAGCGCATCGGCTTTTATGGCATTATTTAAATATTTTATTACAATTAAATAAGTAGGCAAAAAAAAAAAAAATTGAATTGGATAGATAAATACCTTAAGTTTTATAATATTTCATATTTATTGATATTTTCAACATATTCTTACGTGTAGACGACGGTTTTGCGCATTATTTTATCGGGTTTTTACGGTGTGAACCACATTTTTTTTTAAAGCACTAATTAAGTTTATTTTAAAATAAAAAATCGTAGACTTACTAATATACTATATGCCCAGTAAGTACGATTTTTTTCAAATTATAATTCATTACCAGTTAGCCGAAAAAGCTATTGAAAAACCTGGTGTTTCGTGCTTTCGTAAAAACGTATGTTTGATTTTTATTTTTCCTAATTTATGTTGAGTGGTTATCAAAATTATAATTCGTACACTTACTATATATATAGGTGATATATAACTTTGCATAAAAAAAAATACCAGATACCTTAAGGTTATTGAGAAATTTGCACTGAAAAAAGTAGTATTTTTTGTTTTTAGACCGCGAAATTGATAGGGGCTCTTAAGCCGTTGGTCCCGGCTGTCATCTGTAGATCTTTGACAGTCGTTACAGGTAGTTAGTGACCTAAAAAGTCTGACAACCAGTCTTACCAAGGTGTATCGTATTACCCAGTACTAACTGGGTTGTGGAGGTCAGATAGGCAGTCCCTCCATGTAAAATATTGGTATTCAGCTGCATCTGGTTAGACTGGAAGCCGACACTAACATAGTTGGGAAAGGCTAGGCAGTTGTATAGCGACCTTTACATCCATTTACAACCAGACCTAAAATAACCCCAATCTTTCTTCAACAGTCTCGCCGAACCTGAAACTGAAATCCCTCCAATCAGCCATCCAACTCCTCCGCCAATGCCACTCCATCATGAAGCTCCTCTCAGAGAAGGACCCTGACGAGAAAGACCCGCCTAAACTCGAAGACAGTGACGAGAAGAACATGAAGACCGAACACAGTCTTCTCTCGTTATACGAGAACAGACTGCATTTTATTCTAAGAAGTATCATTCAGTACTGTAGGTCGAAATCAAATAAAGATTATGAGAAAATTACAGATTTACACAAAAAATTGTACTGTGCTAGTCTTAAGATTAAGAAAAGTGGTGATATTAGGTTGTACGCAGCCAGTATCTGTGATGTTCTAGTTAGTATGGATGAGATTTGTAAGGAGTTCGAATGATTAGGTTCTTTGTAAGGGTTTTAGTTCCGTGCTTTGTATAATCAGTGTCAAAAGTCGTTTTTTTATGATATAATAATGATATTAAGAGGAAATGCGGTAGGTATTAGAAGAAACTATCGCTGTCGCTCTCTGAGCGCGATTTCGACATTGGTGCGGTAAGGACAACTACAGATCCGACAAGTAAAACGTCATAATTCGAGGTTTGGCTCTCGACTATTTCCCACTCCAATATTCGACCAATATAAAAGATATTTCATACTGAATAAGAAGGAAAAATGGTCAGTGGGTAGCCTTAGGGGCGGATTTTTAGGAGTTGGAGTATATCCTTAGGGGCGCTATGAGAAGCAAAGAAAACGAAAAAAAAATTTTTTTGGTTAAAAAAATTTTTAGGACTTAAAAAATTTCTCCTTACTTTTCACCTTGTCTTAGGGGCACTATGAAAAAAATACTTAGAAAAATTTCGCGTTCAATTTCGAGGTAGCGCTCGCCGGCCGCTGCCGCGGCACCGCTCGCTTCGCTCGCCGGCCGCTGCCGCGGCACCGCTCGCTTCGCTCGCTCGGCTCGCGCGTAGTTGGTCACAGTTCTAACCTAACCTAACCTATGGATATATTTGCAGGTACACACCGTTTTGTTTTCTGCACGGCTCATGGTGCCTATAAGCGTAAGGTACCAATTCAAAAAAAAAAAAATTTTCGAAAATTTTTCAAAGTGTTTGCCCCTTACCGTACTCAAGGTGAAAAGTCCCAAAAATTTTTTTTACCTAATTTTTTTTTTGTTTTCTGCACGGCTCATGGTGCCTATAAGCGTATGGTACCAATTCGAAAAAAAAAAAAAAACGAAAAATTTTCTACGTCCCGCGCCATAGCGCCCCTAAGGCTACACTCCAACCGGAAAAATACTGTGTCCCTATGTTTTTCTGTTTTCATTCATAGTTGTCAAATTTGTACACTAAGCCTCTGTTGACAGCGGTCCAAATAGGCTATATTGAGCATTTTGAAAAGGTTCTAGTGCTGATACAGATTATGTATCATCAAAAAGAAAAACATGGGGCATAGAAGAGGTGGATATTTATGTAACTGTAAAAAATCATGGCTTTAAAGTCATAAACCAGAAAGAAAAGTTTGTATGGAGAAAACACCACCCGCATTTCCTCTTAAAGCGATGAATTTTCAAAAATCCTTCTTTGATGCTCAATTTTGGTATTTCATGCTTCTAAGCCAGTTTTTTAGGCTATGCGTTGTCGAACAGTGGGTCATTTATCATCATTGCCATTTACACATTATATTTTATTTACAATGTATGTCTCCCAAAACTTGAGACTTTCTAACCGACTTTTGTTGCTGAATGTTCGAGATTTAATATAGGAATTTCCTCTTCGCCATCTACTGAAGTTATTGTTTCCGATCTAAGATTTAGTTACTTTGTAAATAGCCCGTCTCCCAGAACTTAGTAGTTAAATATTTGCTGACTTTTAAAGTTATTAAAATAAGTTACCGCCATTGATAAGCATTTTGCAAATACTACACACGTAAATAGGGAAATTCATCTATTAAAGGCTATTAATGCTCACACTTTTAAAATAGAAACTATTACAACTAGCTTTCTGTCAATGCCACTAACATTTCGATGCCTTAGTTCACAATTGCACTAACTACAAAATTGTCAATTTTCAGAAGAGAGCTTCAAAGTTTAGACAAGAACAGTAGAAAAACAAAGCAAAATAACAAAACAAATATGCATCTATTCATAAGACTAGTCCTTTAACTCCATCATATCTCAATATTGTAATATTAGTATATACGTAACCTTTTCAAAATGTCTAAATAAACATATGTACAACCCCCCCATTTAATACATTTGTGCACTTCAAAAATTGCCAAACCCAATTCAAGCAAGTTCAAATAAACGTACTTAATATACTTGTTACAGGAAATCCAATAGCGATCGATTAAAAACCGTGATGCGTGAGCGATTGTAAATGTATATAATACGTTTGTGTTTTGAAATTATCTGCAGTTGAGGAACTTAAAATCAGTTAAAGTGTATCTTGATTGGATTTACAAAAATAAACGTCATTAGTTTAGTACAACTTTCATGGAACATTAATGGAACTTATTTAATACAACTGTGACCTATGTTTTTTTTTGTAGAAAGAGACGGAATAACGGTATTACGATGCGCGCACATAAAAGAGCATGAAATTTAGTGTGTTTGGCACTAAAAAAGTGAAAATTGATAATTTTGTAGTTAGTGCAATAATTGTGAACTAAGGCATCGATTTTATAGATTTAAAATGTCTGTCTTATGTTTTTGATTTGTAATTATTATAATGTTCGTAATAGTCTATTGGCTTATTAACTTTGGAGATAAGCGCTTTCAATGTTCATTATTTAACAAAGAAAGAGTTTACAATCAAAATACGTAAACGAGTGGCATAGCACTTTTAACAACCTGACTCAAAAGTTCAATTTTTATATAAGATTGGTGCGAGAGGTCGCGAGTTCGAACTCCTGCTGTTACATATTTTGACAGTTGTAACAACATTAAGTTAATAAGCTCAGCGACAGAATCCGCAATACCACAAAACGCTCAAAAACTGAAATCGCTGATGTGGGCAATAAGACTGCTGGGTTGAAGTGGGAGTCTGTACAATGCATCAGGACCGATGGGCCAGAGTCGTCACGCAGTGGGTGCCAGAAGACGGGCGTCGTCGCCGAGGGAGCCCTAGAAAACGCTGGAGTGACGACTTAGAAACGTTTCTGATAGATTGGCCGTAGAAAACCGCACGGAGAGAAGGCTATGGGGCGGGCTCTTGCCCAGCCGTGGGACAATGTAGGCTAAGGGAAAAAAAACACCATACATTGCGTTTTTTACGTTGTTGCGTTAGCGAATTATTCCAACATAAGTAGCAATCGATTAGTTATTTTCTTCGAAATCTTTCGGGGTGTGGTTGCCAGTGTGTTACGCAGTTGGGGTGCTATATACTAGTTAAGAATACCAAGGTATGTCTACAATGGTCTCGAATTAATTTGAATGTAAGACTGATGTGTAGCTATATATGTATTGTTTTATTGTAAAATACAGTTTTTAAATGTTAGTTATTGTTTAATTTTGTGCCCAAACATACACTTTCAGTTTTTCGTTAATATCTCAGAGACCTCATAGGTCGAAAATAGTGACATTTTCATCTTCCCTTTAAATTTTTTTTTTATTTTTTTTTATTTGAATTTAATTAATAATGTTATGTATGTAATGTGACTTTAGGAGTGTATTATTTCTACTATGAGTCATTGATACTCGATTTTTTTTTTTTTTGTATTACAGCCCCCGATGTACGAATGTGACAATTTTTCTAAAAAAAAAAATGGAATTTACAGCTCGCCTCACCTAAGTTTCCTTCGACTTTTATTTACAACTCTGCCTATCTACACACCCTACAACACCTTAATTATAATCAAGATTATTAAACTCAGGTCCCTCGGTCAATTATATAATTGGGTCTTTAAACAAACTCTAGTGCGTGTACAGACGATAAAAATACCTACTTCCACCTCATCATCTGCTTAAACTATGCTGGGGTCGGCTTCCAGTATAAACGGATGCAGCTGAACACCATTATTTTATATGGAGCGACTGCCGAATCTGACCTTCACAACCCAGTTAGTACTGTACCTATCCACCTCTACCGTTGGATAATGTCACTATTTTACGATATTATTTATTTATTTAAACTTCATGTACAATAGTGGTACATAGGCGGACTTAATGCCATTAGGCATTCTCTACCAGTCAACCTTTGGGTTCAATGAGAAAACGCTGTGGTACGGTACAAAATAACTATCTAAAAAGAAAAAATATATATAACGGCGGAGGGTTCCCACTAAAATTTTTAGAAAGAGTGACGTCAGCATTGCTGACGTCACTCTGCCTTG
Organism: Eugnorisma glareosa; assembly: GCA_947578425.1. Taxonomy (NCBI): domain Eukaryota; kingdom Metazoa; phylum Arthropoda; class Insecta; order Lepidoptera; family Noctuidae; genus Eugnorisma; species Eugnorisma glareosa. The sequence goes on from OX387979.1 coordinate 2,892,389, forward strand.
CTTAGTTGTAGCCTGCATTGCTTATGTTGTTGTAGATAAGGGATGATGCCGTGGTCTGAGCGGTATGAGCGCCGTGGTCCACAGAGGCTCTAAGGGAAATGGGTCTAGGTCGATGGTGTGGTCTGGATCATTTAGCATGATCGTGGTCCACACGGGAGTAAAATGATGATGCTGTGGTCTGGGCGGTATGAGCGCCGTGGTCCACAGAGGCTCTAAGGGAAATGGGTCTAGGTCGATGGTGTGGTCTGGATCATTTAGCATGATCGTGGTCCACACGGGAGTAAAATGATGATGCTGTGGTCTGGGCGGTATGAGCGCCGTGGTCCACAGAGGCTCTAAGGGAAATGGGTCTAGGTCGATGGTGTGGTCTGGATCATTTAGCATGATCGTGGTCCACACGGGAGTAAAATGATGATGCTGTGGTCTGGGCGGTATGAGCGCCGTGGTCCACAGAGGCTCTAAGGGAAATGGGTCTAGGTCGATGGTGTGGTCTGGATCATTTAGCATGATCGTGGTCCACACGGGAGTAAAATGATGATGCTGTGGTCTGGGCGGTATGAGCGCCGTGGTCCACAGAGGCCCTAAGGGAAATGGGTCTAGGTCGATGGTGTGGTCTGGATCATTTAGCATGATCGTGGTCCACACGGGAGTAAAATGATGATGCTGTGGTCTGGGCGGTATGAGCGCCGTGGTCCACAGAGGCCCTAAGGGAAATGGGTATAGGTCGATGGTGTGGTCTGGATCATTTAGTATGATCGTGGTCCACACGGGAATAAAATGATGATGCTGTGGTCTGGGCGGTATGAGCGCCGTGGTCCACAGAGGCCCTAAGGGAAATGGGTCTAGGTCGATGGTGTGGTCTGGATCATTTAGCATGATCGTGGTCCACACGGGAGTAAAATGATGATGCTGTGGTCTGGGCGGTATGAGCGCCGTGGTCCACAGAGGTCCTAAAGGAAATGGGTCTAGGTCGATGGTGTCGTCTGGATCATTTAATATGATCGTGGTCAACACGGGTTATTAAGAAAACATGAAATAGATCTCGTATCGTATGTGGACTTCATCACATGTAGGCTTAATTTTATGAAAATGACATATTGGTTAGAAACTCATAGATTTTTATAAAACAAAATTGCCTTTCATATTGCCACACCCAATAAATTGTAATGTTATTAGTTAAAACTAGGTTTTTTATTAACGGATAGAACTCACCGAACTTATTAGGCATCCACAGGACAGTCTCCTAGAGTTGTAGATGGTAATGATAGGCTTGATGAAAGCACTTGCAATGAACTAAGCTCAGGTGTTGGAGTTGTCAGCTGCGATGTTCCAGGTTGTTGCTCATTATTCTCTTCAGATTCCGTCGACACGGTTGCCTGGTCGCCTGGCTGAGGAGCTCTTCGTAATTGATCGTGAGCTACCTTACGCGGTCGCCCTCTGCCTGTGACTCTTTTCACCATGTAGCTGTCATTTTCCAACACTCTGTAAATCTCAAATGGTTCACTGTATTTCAAATCAAGAGAAGTTTGATTACGCGGGTTGTTCTTGATAAGAACGTAGTCTCCCCTTTGGAATGGTTTGAGTTTTGCTTTATTTTGATCAAAACGCTGTTTTTCATATTGTGCTGCAGCAAACATCTTTTCACTTACATGTTGCTCTAGTAAATCGAAATCCATTGATTCGTTGCCAATGTTAACCAATTTCAGGAGCTCTGGTGGGACACAATGTCGTCGTGTGAGGAGAGTGAGGTGTGCAACGCCGGTCACTCTATGTGCAGTACAATTAAATGCGAGTTGCAGTGCATCTAATGCAACCTGCCATTTCTCAGTGTTATAATTTTTGATCATGGTCAGAGAATTTTTTAACGTACCCATCACACGTTCCACCTGTCCGTTCGCTCGGCTAACTCCTGGCGCTATTGAATGGATATCAATGCCAACCCGATCACAGTAGACCTTGAATTCACCTAGGAACTCTCTTCCACCAGCTTCTTAGTTCAGCCGGGCTTCAGACTCGCTAAAGTAGATTCATCTTTCATGGGGTACTGTTTGAGATGCTATAATAAAATTCCACAAAGTATTCTTGAACTGAATGAGACGAAATTTAAAACATGCATTAAACGCACACTATGTAAGCAAGCATATTACAAGTTGGACGATTATATCGCTGACAAAAATGCTTGGCTCAATGCCGGTCCTGCTCCACAAGGACAGGGACGCATAAATTGATAACATTAAATAGTATTGTTGGAGCTGCTGAAGATTGTACAACTATCTTTGCATTGTATAGATTCAATATCTTTAGTATTATATAAAGCCCATATTGTGTGAGTGCTATGTACTAAAGAGCTATCGTTCACTGGAAACCTACGTCCTTTCCCGACTTGAATGTGCCCTGGCGGTTGAGAGTATGTCATGCTCACTCAATGTCTCGCTGATGGTGGCGCGTGTGTCGGATCATTTAGTTCCCTTCAAAATGGTTGAGTTGAATGGTGCTGATCCATGCGTCATGTTCGTGAACGGGCGCTGTCAGTTGTGACTGGTCATCTCTTAGTTGCCACGGCTTATTTGAATTAATTATTTTAATTTTTTTTTAATTGTCTTTTTTGTGTTTACTATGGACACTTTTAACGTGCACATCTTGCTACATCGTTCTCACATAATGTACCATCTCAATATGAATGATGTAACCAAGGTTTTGTAACAATATGCTGATTTAAAAGAGTGTCCATGGAGTTTCTTGCCCGTTCTTCTCCATAGAGATCTACGCTAGGGAATGGGCAACTACAGTACTTTCACAGTTTTTATGCCTTGTGACTGGGACTGTAGCTACATTTCATTGTTATCTTTGTTTCGACAGTTCAAAAGTGCCTGTAACTGGCCTACTTGAAATAAATGCTTTGATTTTGATTTTGATTTTGACCATCAACCACAATCTGTATAGGTGTTGCAAATAGATGTACGAGGCGTTTCAAAGCAGCAAGACTACTACCCTGACTTTTGTCATTGGAGTAACTTAAAAGTATGTATTTTGTATATGCATCAATTATAACGATCACATATTCATCACGTCCTTGGGAGTCTCTGGTGCCCAATTTTCCAGTGATATCCATATGAACCACTTGAAATGGTGCAGTGGGTTTTTGGATAGGATGTAGTTGTACCTGTATTGCACCAGAAGGCCCCTTCGAAGTTCTGCATACGACACAGTTTTCAACAAAATTCCTCACGCCAGTGCTCATCTTATCAAACCAGTAAGATTGCTTCAGTTTTTGTAGGGTCTTCTCCCATCCCGGGTGATGTAACGATGTGTGGTATGAATTAATTAGACTCCACTGGAATGCTTTTGTAAGCTTATACGTACCAAGCACAGTGTCTGTGTAGATCTTCTTTAGTACACCGTCTTCCACTTCAAAACCAGGAATAGGATTTTCTATGAGTGAACGCAGCCTTTCATCAGGTCGTTGTTCTATTTGTATCCATTTCATGTCGGATGTTAAAGTATTTGTGCAAAACTCACCAGAGGGATTTCTGCTGAAGAAATCTGCGTGTTGCAGCCTTTCACCTTTTCTATATTCTACGTCAAAATTATAATTCTGTAGAAAAGCCCACCAGCGATATACTCTAGGTAGCAGGTCTTTCTTGTGTTTGGATGCCTTGAGAGCATTGCAATCTGTAATAACTTTAAACTTACGTCCATACAGATACTGCCTAAAGTGTTTGATTGCTCTCACCACCGCCAGTGTCTCCAGCTCATATGAGTGATAGCGGCTTTCCGCGTCAGTGGTACGTTGACTCATATAAGCGATCGGGTGCTGGCGTCCGTCGATTACCTGGACCAGTACAGCTCCGTATCCAAGGCTGCTGGCGTCAGTGTAGAGTTCAATTGGCGCATTTTCCTGAAATAGGGATAAGGTAGGCGCAGTAGACAAATACTGGATAATTATGTTGCGAGCCTCGTCATGTCTGCCGTTCCATTCCCATTTAATGTCTTTTTTTGTTAACTCGTAAAGTGGCATCATAACTCGGGAAAAATTGGGAATGAAACGCCTGAAATAGCTAGCGAGGCCATTAAATTGTCTGACTTGTTTAACTGTAGTCGGTACTGGTGCCATTGTTAAAGCTTCCACTTTCCTTGGACTTGGACCAACTTGCCCATCAGCTATTATATTGCCCAAGTACTCAATGGAACGTTTAAAAAAAGCAGTTTTCTCAATATTAATTGAGAAGCCAGCCCTTTGCAAAGCAATTAATATTTGCTCTATATTAGCGAGGCCTTCCTGGAAATCCCTACATTTTGAGAGGACGTCATCTACATAAACCTGGCATACCTGCTTTATTAATAGCGGCATCAACGCTTTATTAATACAAAGTTGGTAAACGGAGCAAGCGTTGCTTAGACCAAATGGCATGGCGAGATATTCATAAAGCCCATCGGGCGTGACAAATGCAGTCCTTTCAATTGACTCCTCTGCAACTGGAATCTGGTGGAACCCAGCTGCCATATCGAAAGTAGAGAAGAAATGGCCTCCAGCCAGTTGGTCTATTTGGTCCGAAATTATTGGTAAAGGGTAGTGGTCCCTAAGGGTATTTCTGTTCAGTTCCCTGAAGTCTACACACATACGATCCTGACCATTTTTCTTTTTGACCAATATTATTTTACTCGCAAACGGAGATTTACTTTCGCGTATGATTTTGTGTTCAAGTAGCTCACTTACAATATTGCGTACTTTCTCCCGTTCAACCGGGCTTAAACGGTATGGTCGACGTTCCACTCGCTTAGTGGGGTCTTGTAGTCGGATTTCTAATTCACCGGTGTTCACTCTGGTCTTTGGGAACCCGCGAATAAATACATGTTCATATTTGTTAAGCAAGATTTTCAATTCAGCTACTTGATCGTCATTAGTTAAATCACAGTCTAAATTATCAAATTTATTACTATCAGATCGTATGTGGTTTACTATTGGTTGATGAAACAGTTTAGCACCCCGTGACGTCACTAATACTCCAGTGTTTGTATTGTCAACAAGATTTATACCAATAATGACATCAGCACATATCTCATAATCTGCTACTACATGTAATTTAAGCTCTACTCGTAAATTGTCGATAATACAAACTGTTGTTATTTTTGTTAGGGAAAGCACCGTAAATTGACCAATACCCTTTAAATAGCTAACCTCATTCGTTCTTTTTCCCGGCAATTTAGCCGTTACAGACTCGCGTATTAGTGAACATTCTGCACCACTATCAAACATGGCCTGAATTTTAACATTACCAATTTTTATTTGTATAAAAGCCAACTTATTTGCACCCACACAATTAATTTTAGATATTACTGCACGTTCACGCTTGAAACATTTGTCAAATGTATGACCTATCTTTGAACAAAATGTACACGTTGGCTTGTCTGTCTCGGCACTAAGTGTATGAGAAACCGATTTATTTTCTTGAGGACGTGGTTGGATGCTATCTTTTTTGCACTCATGTTGCGTGTGAAAATATTAATCAACAAAATTCAAACTACCCTCATATGTTAGAAACTCTTTCTTCGATAGTCGGATTTCCGGAATATATTATTCATTTTTTTTAGATATTTAATCTGATCAATCATAGACATTCATTTTGTTTAAATTATTATCTGTATTTGAATTTAATAACAATATTTTTAAGTATTGTTATTAAAATTTAAATACTACTGTTTACATTAATAATAAAATACAAGTGTTATCGCACGCACTACTTCCGGTTGTACCATCACGTTTTATTTTAAATGTCAACCTAGGCTGTTTCCGGTAAAAGACAACATGCGGTGGGAAGTAGTGCGCACGATCGTTAGGTAGTCGACGTCGAACGGTTGAAGTGAAAACAAGAGTGTTTTGTTGTGTTGAAGTGATTTTGTTAAAACTTAATAAATATTGTGAAGTGATATCCTGACAAACTGTTTTAATTTCCCTGGACTGTTATAGTTCAGAAGTTGGATATAATCGGGATAGCGATCAATAATCGCCCTCGAATAAATACATGTTCATATTTGTTAAGCAAGATTTTCAATTCAGCTACTTGATCGTCATTAGTTAAATCACAGTCTAAATTATCAAATTTATTACTATCAGATCGTATGTGGTTTACTATTGGTTGATGAAACAGTTTAGCACCCCGTGACGTCACTAATACTCCAGTGTTTGTATTGTCAACAAGATTTATACCAATAATGACATCAGCACATATCTCATAATCTGCTACTACATGTAATTTAAGCTCTACTCGTAAATTGTCGATAATACAAACTGTTGTTATTTTTGTTAGGGAAAGCACCGTAAATTGACCAATACCCTTTAAATAGCTAACCTCATTCGTTCTTTTTCCCGGCAATTTAGCCGTTACAGACTCGCGTATTAGTGAACATTCTGCACCACTATCAAACATGGCCTGAATTTTAACATTACCAATTTTTATTTGTATAAAAGCCAACTTATTTGCACCCACACAATTAATTTTAGATATTACTGCACGTTCACGCTTGAAACATTTGTCAAATGTATGACCTATCTTTGAACAAAATGTACACGTTGGCTTGTCTGTCTCGGCACTAAGTGTATGAGAAACCGATTTATTTTCTTGAGGACGTGGTTGGATGCTATCAGGTTTTTTATTAAAACGACAGTCCAGTGTTTCGTGGCCTGACTTTTTACATACTAGGCAAAATTGTTGCTTTTCAGAAAATCGTGGTCGCTTGTTGATAACCGATTGAGTATTAAATGAATTTGGGTTTGGTCTTTTAATATGGCGAATAGATGACGCCACAGAAATAAGTTCTGGAACCGATACCGCACGCGCATTCAATAATTCGATCCTCAGTCGGTCATCCCCAATACAGCCAATAACCGCCTCAACCGCGTCCTCATTAGATAATTTATCTTTTGTGATGCGGCGCCAAAGTACCCACGCTTGAGACAGAAATTGCGCAATATCCTTATTATTGTCATAAGTATGCTCTCTGAATCGAAGAATGTCGCGAGAGTACCTATTTTCAGGTTCGAATGTGGTTATTAATAAATTACGCAATTCCTGCCACGTGGATGTGGAAACCAACCAATTGTCCACCCACAACCTGGCACGACCTTTAAGTAGACTTCCAACTTTCATTCTAACGTCGTAATCGGTCAGGCTGTAGGTTTCCATGGCTGTACTAACGTGTTGACACCATTCACGTATTCCTATATTGGCATCCGGATCGTACGACGGTAAAAAAACATCACTAAATTTAACTTTCTCAGATTGTTTAGAAATACGATCGGTCATGCCCTTCATCACCTGCAACATCTGTGAGAAAAACTCAGTGGGTACGCCGATAGCAGAAGAAGAAATATTTTCATTGTTTGCACCAGAATGACCGGCAGAAGAGGGTAGAAATCCCACTTCTGATAACGGCGGAGGGTTCCCACTTAAATTTTTAGAAAGAGCGACGTCAGCATTGCTGACGTCACTATTCCCATTATTATTCTCAGACATTGCAGGATAATGAAAACACCAAACAATAGAATAACACTTTATAATTTGGGACACTTTAACGTAACTATGCACTTAATTAACTAACAATAACTAATTAAATTAACAATATTACAAAGCACAGCAATTTCAAACTACAAAAAGTATTTACTCACAGGATCTCCTGATTCTTCCACTCTCTACAGTTTCCAGTGACAGAATGGCCTATCAAACACTTTTCAACAATCCAACTAAACTCAAACAAAGAAAACGACATGGCCGATCGCGCCACCGGAACTTGCATAAATGTTTAAATTTTAAACCAAACAATAAGTGACAAATGTAATCACTATTATAAATCGACAAATACTAACTCAATTTATTAGTAATTTTAAACCCTGAAAATAAATTTTAGCTTTCCTTATTTTAAATCGGATGTGTTTTTATCAAACGTAGCAATACGGACGCCATTTTAGTTTCCATGTTAATTTAATCAAATGTGACTTCAGTTAGATAAAAACACACCGATTGATGTTTACAAATCATAATATGAATTAACAATATGGTTTAGGCAATAAATCACATTAAGTAATTAATATCTTAATTTGTAGTCTTTTAAACTTGGTATATTGACTATCTAAAACATCCCAATTAAAATTACAAAATCAAATGAATTGACAATGGTGCCGATTCCCTTGGTTACAAACTAAACCAAATTTAAGTTCAGTGCATCTTTTTCTTTCTATTTCATTAAGAAAAGGACAGAAGATACATTTTAGTTTAGTCCTGACTAACTGGTGATTAAAAATGGTTTTTGTCAATGTCGCTACTGGCATGCTTTTTTTATTTTACTCAATATTGTATGGACCAAAGTAGACTATAATATCAAAAAATTATAAATATTAAATGAAATGATTTTTTTACAACACCACAAACTTTATAGTTTTGACGGACGTCCATGTCAGGCCCGTTCACTTCATCACTTTTAAATTGATTTTATTGTTATACGTTACAGGAAAAGGTATGATGTATTATATATTTCTGGAAACCTCGTCTTTTGAAGAATATGAAACAGCTAATATGTATTTAATGTTATGTTAAGGTTCACCTTAAAATAATTGCAAAATAAAATATGGTGAAAAAAAAGTTATTTTAAAGTTCAACGAGACTTTTGACAGTTACCCACGTTTACCCCTGCTTTACATTTAATGTTGATTTGTAGCCTAACTATCCATAAACATTATCAAATAATAACAGCTGCTGATATTTGCGGGTTACGGAGTAATTAATAAAAATGTGATAAGAGTCAGAAAACGGAAAACCGCTCGCTATCTATTGCGGTTTGAAATGTTGCTGTTTACATCAATAGTTTGCGGTAAGTTTTGTAATTTATCATTGATATTAGGGCATTTATCTTTTTTGCACTCATGTTGCGTGTGAAAATATTAATCAACAAAATTCAAACTACCCTCATATGTTAGAAACTCTTTCTTCGATAGTCGGATTTCCGGAATATATTATTCATTTTTTTTAGATATTTAATCTGATCAATCATAGACATTCATTTTGTTTAAATTATTATCTGTATTTGAATTTAATAACAATATTTTTAAGTATTGTTATTAAAATTTAAATACTACTGTTTACATTAATAATAAAATACAAGTGTTATCGCACGCACTACTTCCGGTTGTACCATCACGTTTTATTTTAAATGTCAACCTAGGCTGTTTCCGGTAAAAGACAACATGCGGTGGGAAGTAGTGCGCACGATCGTTAGGTAGTCGACGTCGAACGGTTGAAGTGAAAACAAGAGTGTTTTGTTGTGTTGAAGTGATTTTGTTAAAACTTAATAAATATTGTGAAGTGATATCCTGACAAACTGTTTTAATTTCCCTGGACTGTTATAGTTCAGAAGTTGGATATAATCGGGATAGCGATCAATAATCGCCCTCGGTGAAGGACTGAACGCCCATAAAAGGTAAGGGAATTGCTTCTCTTTACTTAACAATGGCTCAAAATGAAAATAACATTTGATTGCTGGTGTATGAGTGATTAGTAGCATTTTAGCTGAACTGGTTATAAATGTTTTTTTTTTTTTTCCTCTTCTCTTTTGTCTAATATTTAAAGATACTTAAAATATTAGAAATATTGGTAGGATTATCTTGGGTAAATATTAAATTAAAGAACATTAACTTTTTGTAATTCATATATTTCTAGCAATCATGACTCGCAAAAGAAAGTCTCGACAAAATACAAGGGAGTCATACGACTCTTCAGCAAGTGGCTCTGAGCCTGCTGTACGGAGACGTCGCAAGACTCGCCACAACCGCAACGAGTCTAGTGAATCGAGAACGAGCGAGTCCAGAGATCGCAGCAGTCCTGGTTCAAGGCGCCGTGGTGCAACGCGTGATGCAATGCGTCATGCAACGCGTGAAGCTACGCGTCATGCATCGCGTGATGCTACGCTTGATGCGCCGCGGGTGCGTGATGCGTCACGATCGCGCCATGCTTCACGGATGCGTGATGCGACGCAAGCTGCGACGCGTGATGCGTCGCGTGATGGGACGCGTGATGCGTCTCGATCGCGTGATGCGTTGCGGGTGCGTCATGTGTCGCGATCGCACCGTGCTTCTCGGATGCGTGATGCAGCGCGGTCTGCGTCACGTGATGGGGCGCGTCATGCATCGCGTGATGAGTCGCGTGATGCGTCGCGGATACGTGATGCGACGCAAGCTGCGACGCGTGATGCGTCGCGTGATGGGACGCGTGATGCGTCGCGGATGCGTGATGCGGCGCGTGATGTGCCGCGTGATGCGTCGCGGATGCGTGATGCGACGCAAGCTGCGAAGCGTGATGCGTCGTGGATGCGGTCTGCAGCGCGTGATGCGTCGCGTGATGGGACGCCTGTTGGGGCGTATGGCGCGTCGCAATTGCGTGATGCATCGCGGGTGCGTGAAGCGACACCGAGTGCGACGCGTGATGGGGCGCATGGCTCGTCGCGATCACGTGATGCTTCAGGGATGCTTGATGCGCCGCGGTTGTGCGATGTGTCACCAAGTCGGGACGTGGCTCACGGTCGCGACGCATCGTGCAATCGTGACATGCCGCGAAGACATAGTCAAGACATAGCGAAAGCATCTCGTTCGGAAACTACGCCAGCAGCAGTGGTGAGTCCTTTTGATTCTATTAGAGACACAGATACTAATACTAACATTTTAGTTTCGGCTCTTAAAGAGTTCATGCAGACCATGAAAGCAGACGGGGGTAGTGAACGTTTTCCGGTTTTGAATGTGATACCAGAATTTGATCCCAGTAAACGGACTCAAACAATAGAAACATGGATAAGTAAAGTTAACGAATGTGCTCAGATTTATAATTGGACCGAAAGGCAGACCGTTCACTATGCTCTTCCTAAATTAGCGGGATTGGCTCTAAAATGGTATCAGGGCCTACCTAGCCTTCTGTTTTCATGGGCTGAATGGCAGAGCAAATTAAAATTGGCATTTCCAAGTGACCGGAACTATGGTCAGCTATTAACGGAAATGCTTGCTTGTAGGGCTGATTTTGGCGAATCTTTAGAAGAATATTTTTACCAAAAGGTTGTTTTATTGAATCGCTGTAATATACATGGTAAAAATGCAATAGATTGTATCTTGTTTGGAATTGAGGACAGGTCTGTCAGAACAAGTGCAGAAGCCACACAGTTCACGGAACCTGATAAATTATTAGTTTATCTCAGAAATATAAGAATTACGAAGAAGTTTAACAAGCCAAATTCATCCCTGCGGGCGAGCAACGCTGATAGCAAACAATCAAAGACATTAAAAGCAGCTCAAAATGATCATGATAATAGGAACAATAGGAACTATAGGCTTACAAAATGCTACAATTGTGGTGAAGAGGGACACCCATATTTCAAATGCAAACTACCAATCAAGCGTTGTGATAAATGTCATCAGGTAGGGCACTTAGCTGTGAGTTGTCCGTGCACTAAAGAATCTACTAATAATAAAACAGTTTTAAGAATTTCAAAAGAACCGGATAGTGACTCCAAATATTTTAAAACCGCCATCGTGAATGGTCTGAATTTTGATTGTTTCATTGACTTCGGAAGTCAATGTTCTATGCTGCAAGAATCTGCGGCTAAAAAATTAGTTAACTCGTGGTCGGAATCAGAACTACCTGTATTAAGAGGCTTTGGGGACAGCGTTGTCAATTGCTTGGGTAAATGCAGTGTTGAAGTAAAAGTAGATTCAGTCACTGCTACGGTAGAAACTCTTATCGTTCCTGATAAATTATTACAAGTTCCTTTACTACTAGGACAGACATTCACAGAACAAGAACATATTGTGGTTCTAAAAACTAATAACCAGCTTAAGATAACCACGAATATAACTAAAAACGTATTGGTGTACGTTGATAACTCGCTTATTATACAGGGGTATACCCCAGTCAGTATTTATACTAAACCGAGATATTCAAAAGACTTATTTGTTGAACCTAGTTTTTGTCAGGATACTTATAAACAATATGAGATTATTCAAAGTGTGGTACAAGTGAGTAACGGACAGGGAACGATTGTTGTTAAGGGCTTAAACTCTGGGTTCAAATTACTGAAAGACACTTTACTGCTTCGGGCCCTTCCTTTAAGTGAAGTACAAACACTAAATATTGGCAGAATAGAACACTGTCCAGATAATACAGTAACACCCCAAATTAAAGCTTGCATGATACAGGTGGATGACAATATTGGATCTGATCACAGAACCAAATTAACTGAGTTGCTAAATGAGTATAGGGACTGTTTTGCCTTTTCAGTTAAAGAGTTAGGGTGTATAAGTGGTACAGAAATGAACATAAACCTTAGTGATACCACGCCTGTGGTGTACAGACCTTATCGATTATCCCATTCAGAAAGGCACGTTGTTCGTGAAATGATAAAAGACTTGAGTGACTCTGGAATAATTAGACAGTCATCATCAAATTATGCATCCCCAATCGTATTAGTGCGCAAAAAGACCGGTGACTATCGTCTTTGCATTGACTTTAGGGCACTAAACAAAAAAACCGTCAAAGAACACTATCCTCTACCCCGTATAGATGATCAGTTAGATAATCTGTCAGGTCATAGATATTTTACTTCCCTCGATCTCGCATCCGGGTATTATCAAATTCCAATGGCAGAATTGGCAAAGCATTTGACAGCTTTTGTGACCCCAGATGGTCATTATGAATTTAACCGCATGCCATTTGGGCTAGTTAATGCGCCGTCAACATTTCAAAGAGCTGTTAATAGTGTTTTGGGGAACGCGAGATTCAAGGAGGCGTTTGCTTACATGGATGACGTAATTATACCATCCAGAACAATAGAAGAAGGGTTGCAAAGACTACAGGATATACTGAGCCTTTTCCGCTCTTCCGGCATCACACTAAATTTATCAAAATGTAATTTTCTGAAACAATCCATAGATTATTTAGGTTTTGAAGTTAGCGAGTTCGGAGTAAAACCAGGCAAAAAGAAAACTGAAGCTGTGGATCAATTTCCCAGACCAACAGACCAACATAAAATTAGGCAGTTTGTGGGATTAGCGAGTTTCTTTCGAAAATTTATAAGAGGTTTTTCAATTATCGCAAAACCACTAACACAACTTTTAAAAAAGGAGTCTAAATGGCATTGGGGAGACGCAGAAGAATCTGCATTTTTAAACCTAAAAACGGAACTAGTTAAACGACCCATTCTCTCATTTTATAATCCCGAATTCGAAACACAGTTGCATACAGACGCGTCTAAAGTTGGGGTTGCTGGAATCTTGATGCAGAGGCCAAATAAAGAGGTTTCTTTTAGTGCCGTAGCATTTTACAGTAGACAGACATCCCCTGAAGAAGCCAAATTCACGTCTTATGACTTAGAAACGCTGGCTGTAGTAACGTCGCTTCAGAGATTTAGAGTGTATTTGTTAGGGATTCATTTCACAATTGTTACCGATTGCAATTCTCTCCGTGCAACCTTTGAAAAGAGGGACATACTGCCAAGAGTTGCAAGATGGTGGAGCACCATACAAGAATTCGACTTTCAAATAATTTATAAACCAGGCACAGGTATGGCTCATGTAGATGCTCTGAGCCGAAATCCCATTTCATCAGAAATAATAGAGTTACAAGTAAGACGAATTGATACAGATTGGGTAGCCACGGTACAACAAAATGATCCTGAGTTGCAAAGAATTGTTGCTATATTAAATGATAAAGAAAATAGCAATATTATTGAAATTAAAAATAATTTTGTTGTTAAAAGGGGACTATTATACAGGAAAACAGATACTGGTGATCGTTGGGTTGTACCGAAAGGCGTACGATGGCAAATTTTGAAGTCAAACCATGATGAAATTGGACATTTCGGTCTTGATAAAACATTAGAAATAATTAAAAATAATTACTGGTTTGCTAAGATGAAACGATTCACTAAAAAGTATGTTCAGTGGTGTTTAGAATGTGCCCACTCTAAAATACCAACTGGGAAAAAGTCAGGCAAATTGCATCCCATTGAGAAGGTTGAACAACCATTCCACACTGTACATATTGATCATTTAGGTCCTTTTGTTCGAAGTAAGCACAAAAATGCATACCTATTATTAATTGTTGACGCTTTTACGAAGTTTGTGATAATTGTTCCCGTTAAAAGTACCAAGTGTGTCCATTCCATCAGAGCTATTAAAAACTATTTTCACACATTTAGTGTTCCAAAACGTGTTATTTCCGATAGAGGTACGTCATTCACTTCTAAAAGTTTTCAAGATTACTTAAGTTCGTTAGGTATTAAACATGTAATGAACGCTGTAGCGACTCCGAGGGCCAATGGCCAAGTCGAGAGATACAATCGAACTGTTTTAACAGCATTAACAGCTACAAATTATGGCAAATCCGAAAATAAATGGGATGAACATATTTCAGAAATTCAGTGGGGACTTAATAATACACTAAACAAAGGTACCGGGAAAAGCCCTGCTCAGGCACTGTTTGGTATTAATTTAGTGAGTACCTCAAATGCCTTATTACAGCTTAATGTTACAAATGACACAGAAAATTTAGCCACTTCGTTAGAGAACACTAGAAAAGAAATTTCAGAACATATTAAAGAAAATCAAAACAAACAAAAGGAACGTTTCGATAAAGCTAGGAAAGAAGTCAATTATAAGATAGGAGAACTTGTAAGGGTAGAAAGAGATGTTCCATCAGTAGGACAAAGTAGGAAATTAGTTCCTAAACTTAGAGGTCCGTATCGTATTGCAGAAGTTCTTGATAATGACCGATATGTAATTGAAGATACACCACTATCTAAAAAGGGAAATAGAAGATTTAGTGGTATCTTTTCAGTAGATAAAATTCACCCTTGGGTAGTTTTCAATAGATCGGATTCAGAGTCTGAGGTGCCTGAAAATGACAACACAGACTAATTTTAGATTGATTCTATTACCTCGTCTGAGAATATGTCTGAGGTCTCAGCTAAGAGAGATATTAAGGATATGTATGAGGCCTTGATATCTTAAGTTAAGTATGTATATGGTGTCTGTGGCTTATCTGAGAATATGTCTGAGGTCTCAGCTAAGACAGGTGTTAAGAATATGTTTGAGGTCTTAACATCTTAAGTTAAGTGGCGTATCTGGGAATATGTCTGAGGTCCCAGCTAAGACAGGTGTTAAGGATATGTCTGAGGCCTTAACATCTTAAGTTAAGTGGCTTATTTGGGAATATGTCTGAGGTCCCAGCTAAGACAGGTGTTAAGGATATGTCTGAGGCCTTAACATCTTAAATTAAGTGGCTTATCTGAGAATGTGTCTGAGGTCTCGGCTAAGACAGGTGTTAAGGATATGTCTGAGGCCTTAACACCTTAAGTTAAGTAACTTATTTGAGAATAAGTAGCAGGTCTTACTTAGCTAAGATAGAAAGGTGTTAAGAATATGATGAGCCGTTAATATCTCAATTATAGTCTAAAGTTTGGGTAGACTTAAGAAAATACACAACTAAGCTGAGTATATTTTATTATCTAATTACGTTATTTAGTTATTTTTATTATTTTTTTTTGTATGAGAAATAATTTTCCCGGGACGGAAAATGTATCAGGAAAGGCCGACTGTTAGAAACTCTTTCTTCGATAGTCGGATTTCCGGAATATATTATTCATTTTTTTTAGATATTTAATCTGATCAATCATAGACATTCATTTTGTTTAAATTATTATCTGTATTTGAATTTAATAACAATATTTTTAAGTATTGTTATTAAAATTTAAATACTACTGTTTACATTAATAATAAAATACAAGTGTTATCGCACGCACTACTTCCGGTTGTACCATCACGTTTTATTTTAAATGTCAACCTAGGCTGTTTCCGGTAAAAGACAACATGCGGTGGGAAGTAGTGCGCACGATCGTTAGGTAGTCGACGTCGAACGGTTGAAGTGAAAACAAGAGTGTTTTGTTGTGTTGAAGTGATTTTGTTAAAACTTAATAAATATTGTGAAGTGATATCCTGACAAACTGTTTTAATTTCCCTGGACTGTTATACATATTTCAAATAGTATATAAACAGTGGTTTCATTCCATTGTAAATAACAAAATAGTGGTGAATTAACAGAAGTGTAATTACATTCGTTGACTCTTCAAAATGTCTACTTTCAAGTGTTCTAAACGTGAAATAATACTTTCGTATATCGAAGGAGGAAAATCGTTGGAAGCATTATCAACAGTTTTGTAAGAAAAATATCATGTGTCTGAAGACAACTTATGTTTCATCCTCAGTGATTTTCAAAGACATATTATTCCCGCTTTTAATAAACGCTGGAACGAAGCTTCACGGAACAAGGATACATTTTTAATGAAGAACAGTAATTGGTTGGAATCAGAATATTCAATAACTTTACCGGACTCTGAAGACGTTACAACCATCTCCACACCATCTACTTCTTCTGGGAAACGTGGAAGACCGTGCGTATCTTATCCAGACTTGTCAGAATCCAGTAAAAGAAGAAAAAATACAATGTTACTTAATGAATATGGATTTGAACACGTCTATAATGCATATCTTCAAGAGTTACGTTCGATAGGAGAAGGAACAGAAGCTAAACCTGTGGAAACATTAAGGTTTGCTGACAGTGAAAATAAGACCTTATTTTCGAGTCTCATAGAAGACGCAAGGCAGACCAAAATGTTAACGGATGAAGAAGCATTGAGCGTATTTATTGACTTGGATTTAAAGAAAGCACAATATTTGTACTTGAGAATTTTAACGAACGAACGAAAATGTTTTGTGCTTCCGCCATATTACAAAGTGCAAGAAGTTAAAACTACTTGCTATCCACCGTCTTCAGCCATAGAAATTACAGACACAAGTGCAAAAATAGTAAGACTTCAAGATTTATTAGATCACACTGCAGCTAGAATATTGACAATAGATTCAGTCTATAGGAATGGATTGAATAACTTACTTCTTTATAGTAAATGGGGCTGTGATGGCTCATCCGGTCAAAGCCAGTACAAACAGAAACTGCCAGAAGAGTCTGAACTTATTTCTGATTCGAATTTATTTATCACTTCTTTGGTGCCTATTAAGTTAATTAACGAGCTAACAGGTGATGTTGTCTGGCAAAATCCGGTACCTTCATGTGTTCGTTTTTGCCGGCCTATATTAATAGAATTTTGTAAAGAAATTCCCGAGAAAACTAAAGCCGTTGTGGATGAAATAAAGGGTCAAATAAATTCCTTGAGTCCATCATTAATTAACAAAGAAGGTGAGGGAGTGCAAGTGAAGCATGATCTCTTCCTTACAATGATAGATGGTAAAGTAGCTCAGGTATTAACAGATACGCCTTCGGGTTCCACATGTACAATATGTGGAGCTACTCCACGCCAAATGAACGATTTGACAAAAGTGACAGCTAGGCCTGAAAATGAAGATTCTTATCAATACGGACTGTCTACTTTGCACGCCTGGATTCGTTGTATGGAAATGATTTTACATATTTCCTATAATCTGTCTTTCCAAACATGGTCAGCCACAAGTGAAGAAAAGAAACGACTAAAGCAAGAGAAGAAAACCCTGGTACAAAGGCGTTTCCGTGAAGAGCTAGGATTGATCATCGACAAACCAAGACAAGTAAGTGGTAATTCTAATGACGGTAATACTGCCAGAAGATTTTTTCACAATGCAAGCTGTAATTACAGGAGTGGATATAAATTTGATTAAACGACTTTACATAATTCTGCAAGCTCTTTCATCGGGTGTAATGATAAATGCTGAAAAATTTGGCAGTTATGCTATGGAGACTGCTAGGATCTATGTGAGCAATTATGAATGGTATTACATGCCATCTTCAGTTCACAAAATTTTGATTCATAGAGAAAGTGTCATAAAGCATTTTGCAATACTTCCTATTGGTCAACTTTCGGAAGATGCACAAGAATCTCGCAATAAGGATTATAAAAAATTTCGTCTTCATCATGCTAGAAAATGCTCAAGATCCGCTACAAACGAAGATGTATTTCATACTCTTCTTTATACTTCAGATCCTTACATTACCAGCATTAGAAAACCGTATACTAAAAACGTGAAGGAACTTGATGAAGACACCTTAGATCTTTTGAAAGTGAACGAATTAATTTTAGATCCCGAAGTTCATCAAGTATAAATAACATAACATTTAGTAAACAGTACAATTAATTAATTAATCTGTGTTCGATTTTAATCTTTAAAAAAATGCTTTTTTTATTTTATTTGATTTTTATTTTGATGTACTATATGATATTTGGTTTTTGTAAACATTAAAATAATAGTATTCATTGTTAAGAAATAAACATTGGAGATTTTTTTATAATTTTGAATTTGTTTTATTTTTTTATTTATTATTTTAAATTTAATCATTATAAATTACATTCTATTTGAAGCCATAATATTCAGAAATAAAGAAGTTATTGATTTTTAATCAGAAACAGACCATTATTTTCCACAGTGCGCCGCCCCGCCGCCAGTTGCTATTTTTTTCCATTGATGTGCACAGCTTTACAAGCGCAGTGCAACTCGGAACGCAAATCGTGGACAGAGATTTTTTTTTGCCCGCGAGTTTATAACTCCACTTCTGAAATTCTGGAAATGGCGTTTTTTCAACAGTTTAAAAAATAGTTATGTTTTAAGAAACTAGTCCAACTAGTCGTATGTACCGACTAGATTTAAATTTTTATAATAAATTATACATTTTGTTTTTTTTTTTTTTTCTTAACTTTTTTTTTTAAGGTCTATTACTCGTATTAATTTATTATCAGATTGCGTTTAAGACCAAAAAAAATATAGTCTTTTGTAGATTGCCATCGACACGCTAAGAAGAGGAATGGTGGTATTCAAAGATCCATTACAGAAGCAGGAAATAATGTTTGTTTACAATAAATCTGGAGATTTTCCTCGGCTAACTTGGAGCTGTTCCAATATTTGACCGATGGTTGTGCGAGACAAGTTGACGGGACGCCATAGATTACCATTGTTTAAATATAAACAAGGTTATTTTCATGTTATTCCTGAAAACGATGATTTCTATGAAAATTGTTGCTTCAGTTTTAGATATTATTTTACGACAAGCTGTATCCCGCGACCTTCGTCCGCGTGAATTACTATAACAATATTACTTCCATATTTGAAACGGATTTTGTTAACAGTTTCAAGGGATTTAAATTTTTAATTTTTTTGCACGGAACCCTAATACTTTTTCTAGACTAAAAGCCCCGTCAAAATCGGCCCAGCCATTGCGGAGGTTAGTCGGAACAAACAGACAGAAAGACACAAGAGAGACAAAAAAAAAATGTGTTTTTTTGTTTTAAGTGCCGTATATTATTTTCATTTGAATTCAGTAATTAAAAAGCTGTTATTTTGATATTAAAAACAGACATTTCAATTGTATTTTATTTGTATAGAATAGATGTTTAGATGAGAGTATATATTATATAAGAGAAGATGGCAGTATCTTTTCGACGAAATTCCTGACATATGTAACGTCACCATTGAAAAGAAGGACGACAGAAGTGCCCACACTCTATCTGTCCAGTTACGCATTCTGTCAAGTGCTGAGTGCAGAATCAATTGAATCACTGATGATTTCATTCTGTTGATAAAAATGCAGAGTTTATTTTTTAACCAACTGCATTTTACCATTATTTAATTATTCTGTTTGGTAGGAAGGTACCATCATCGTCATCATCATTCTCCTGGCCTTACCTAATTTATTTGTGGTCGGCGCAGCATGGTCTTCTTCTTCCACACTTCTCTATTACTCGTCATCTCAGCAGTCACCTCCTTTCTAGCCATATCATCCTTCACACAGTCCATCCATCGTTTCTTAGATCGTCCTCTACTCTTATACCCTACTCTATGTAAGTTTGTATGTAATGGAGTAATCTCCAGAACTAATGACCCAATTCAAAAAATTCTTCCACTTTCAGAAAGCTACATTATTGGTGAGTGTTAAAGGCTATAAATTATATTAATATCATGCATATTAGTATCATGCATATTATTAGTTAGTTACTTACGTTTCCTAAAATCACTTCATCTAGGAACGTAATAAACAACATGAGTGTGTTGCATTAAAACACATACGTTTTGTTGTTTATCTATCGCCGTTGGAGTCTGCCGGTTATGATAGTAGCCAGATTGTGGTATCATTTGGTCGCAAGCGCTGACGCGGATACCAGCTGTCAAAGCTAGAAAAAATAAAGTGTCGTTTGTAATAGTAACCTAATTAATTTGTGTAAACCGGATTTGACAAAAAAGTGAGTACGATATTTTTTGTTACTTTTTTTTTTAATTTTATCT
The DNA here is from genome assembly GCA_947578425.1 of Eugnorisma glareosa. Lineage (NCBI taxonomy): Eukaryota > Metazoa > Arthropoda > Insecta > Lepidoptera > Noctuidae > Eugnorisma > Eugnorisma glareosa. The sequence continues at coordinate 2,912,739 of OX387979.1, forward strand.
AAGTAAACAGAAGTCTGAAATCACCGTGCGTAGGTATGGTGATCAAAGCACATGGCTTCTTTATATGAGAAGAGACCTCTGTCCTGAAGTGAACCCGGAGACCTTCGCGTTAAATTGTCACATTTTATTGTGATGTTTTGTAAAGGGTGATTCATTTCAATTGTAACAATAATATAGTTAATATTAAAGACAAAAGATAATATAAACACTTACATGTGTCAACAAAAGCAAGGTTTCCTTTGTAACTGCAGTCTGCACAAAGGTATAAAATAATACCTAAAAGCAGCTGTTGTTACTATTAATATTCTAATACAAAACATATTGCGTTTATGACCAGAGGAAACAACGTGGAAGGAAGCCAAAGTAGTATACAGGGGTGTTCTATAGGTACTGCTTATCCCTGTGGGAAAAAAGGCCTGATTTTATCTATACTAAAGGTACTAGGTAAAGTTTGTGAAGTTGTAGAGGAACATCTCTTGATCTACTGAACCGATTTTGAAAATTCTTTCACTAATGGGAAGCTACATTATCCCCGAGTGCCATAGGCTATATTAACGATGTCCCCGTGGGGTAAATTCCGACCAAAACGCGAGCGATTATAGAGAGACAAATTTAATATGCTGTCCGTCATATGATCTGGACGGAGAGAGGCAAAATCGTCACGCTAGTAAACGGATTGGTGACTGCAGTTAGATGCAGTGAAGGACACTGCAGCTGCATATCCTTTTGAAATATTCCCTTGGTCTTGGTCTTTGACCAGAGAAATATAGACATTATGTAGAGTTAATTTGAAGTAGATGAAAAAATTAGTTTGAGATAAAAAAAAACTTCTTCGAAGAATACATATATCTGATTGTAGTATGAATTTAAAATATTGATAAGCGTAACAATGTTGACCTATTAATATTATTACAATACTAAACTACATATAAAATGACTCATTTTGTTTGTTCCGAACAAAAGCTTTTGTTATAACTGCGATGGTTTTTTAAACTTCACGTTTCGCTTACAGTTTTTCAATCTGCACGAAAGTTATAATGTTTCAATTTATGCCCCTATTCCTCCCAATAACATTCCAACAATGCTGCTTGTGCCAAATAATATTTTAGCGTAAAACTACGTATGTAATTATTACATTGACGTGGTAATCCCTGATAATAATGTCGCCAATTACTCGTATAAATAAACATGTGTCAGAAGGACGTTTGAGAATATACAAGCACGGCTGATCAATTTGGTAATCAATAGTATTTAGCTTCAGCCGGCAGATTCACCCGCGTTTTTTTTTTTTGTTTTTTTAAGCTTTCCTGCAAATGCAAGTAATTAAGATGACAAAGTTTTATCGCAATCGAGGGCATTAAAAACGAACAAACATTATTTTTTAAATATTAAATAGACTCCGTGCCTCGTCCTGGCTGTTGTTTATACATCTTTGACAGTCGTTACAGGTAGTCAGTGGCCCGAAAGTCTGACAACCAGTCTTACCAATGTGTATCGTATTACCTAGTACTAACTGGGTTGTGGAGGTCAGATGGCAGTCGCGCGATGTAAAATACTGGTACATATTCAGCTGCATCCGGTTAGACTGGAAGCTGTCCCCAACATAGTTGGGAAAAGGCTAGGCAGATGTTAAATAGATTTATTAAAATTAATCGTAATATAAATAAGCACAAAAAATAAACCACGTGATTTTGGGTTCTATGGCTACGGCTGCTACGACGTAGCAACTGTGTTATGGGGTTGCGAAAAAACTGCCATCAATATTTTTACTTACTGTTTTGGTTGACAGTAGTTCGTTTCTCGTAAACTGTAACCCTCTTATTAATAAACACGGAATAAAATTACACCAGGAATAACAAAGGAATAACCATACATTTTCAAAGGTTTAAACTTGGAATAACTTTAGTCTGTGTTTATTAATAGGAGGGTAAGTGTTTCTTATGTCAGGGAATAACTTTTACTTTGCTTGGTACTTTTCTTTCGGGGCCTGGTGACAGAATTTTTATGCCGCCCATGGGCCTCTGATTTTGCTTTACATGCCGTCGAGAGATATCTCTCAGGCATGCTGGTTTCTCCACAATGTTTTCCTTCACCGAAGCAAGTGATAAATGTACAATACGTACAAGATTCCGAAAAATCAGTGGTGCATGTCTTAGGTTCGAACTCGAGACCTATGACTAGGCAGTCCGACGGTCACACCACTAGACTCACAATTTGTAGTTACCTCTTATCGTCATAGGAGAGGATTGACGTTATAGAAAGACATTGGGGTTTAAAGAAGACGAAGCGACCAAAATTCATAAGAGTGTGCTTAGATGGTTTGGGCTTATAAAAAGGATGACTAAAAGGCTACCAACGAAAGGTATTTATAAGGCAGATATGAGTGGCTACGCCGGGAGGGGACGCCCTAGTTGGGCAAACACTGACCTTATTGGTGAGGTTCAGGTGCGTAGAACTCGCAACCGGCGTACGTGTATGAGCAGATGTATGAACGTGGACGAGGCGAAAGGAGTATGTATGGTTCGTAGCAGGTGGCATTTCTAGTGGGGTGTTTCTGCCCACCGTCATGGGAAAAATCGTGAATTTATGCATATTTATGCATATTAATTGAAGGTCTATGATCAATAAACCGTAGTGATAGATGGGTTGACAAAAAAGCGTAGCACAGCCTACGTAGCGCAGCACAGATTCCGTAGCACAGCGTAAATTCCGTAGCGCAACATAGTTTTCGTAGAACAGCGTAACCCTAAATCAATGACCTTCAAGCCTCTAACAAACTTGAACTTTGAAACCGAATCAAACACAAACATTTTAATAAAAACTAGTTTGACGCACATTTTGGTACACTCCAGATAAGAAAACAGATTTCAGTGATAACAATCCCGACATTGAATTAATATCATAAAATAAATCAGTAATTATAAAGATAGTTAAACTTTGTTTGGAGTGATTATCTAACTCCCCACGGAAAATAACAGTATTTAGAATGCGTGCCAGCGCGCTGGTTTTTTTTTAATGAATCGTTAATTTATCTTCAACTAGCTACCCGCCCCGGCTTCGCACGGGTGCAATGTTCTGCATATAAACCTTCGTCTTGAATCACTCTATCTATTACAAAAAAACCGCATCAAAATACGTTGCGTAGTTTTAAAGTTCTAAGCACACATTGGGACAGAGAGAAGCGACTTTGCTTCATAGACATTGTTTCATCACTACATAGTATTATACTATGTAGTATACTATGTAGTGATAGTAATAATTTATTATGTTGTAAAAAATCAGCAGAAATCAATGATACTTAAGTATAAGTTGATAGCAAAGTAGTTTATTATCTGTTTACTAAAATACTATCTTTATTGTTTTGGTGGTAATTCGGTTATAACGCCTTCTTTACCAAGACTTCTCGTTTTCAGAAAGAAGAACATTTTTTTTATTTGTAAAATTCCACCAACAAGTTGGGTACCTGTATGGAACTATTAAAGTACTAGATGTAGGTATTTAAAGTCTAGGGTAACTTTTTTTTCGGATATCGTCAAATGACCCACTCTGGGCGGAGCGGAAGGGAGTGTCAGACTTGTACTGACTAAAACCCATCCATGTTCCTTCTTTTGTTTGCAGACATCTCTTTAAGGCGCGCAAGTCTAGGGTACTACTTAAATACAATAGAAGTATGATAATTTTAATGTTTTATAATTGTCTCTTCTATTTTATAATTTTAGTTACTGCAATTGGTAGTAAACACAATCGTTGTAGGTAATTAAATAAATAAATATTGAACTGAGAACTATATATTATAACATGCGAATATAACAAAAGAATAAATCAGTGGAACTGTGAAACTCAAGTTCATAAACAATAAGTATAATTGTTTGTCTACACTCGACTCGCCTTTCTAGAAAGCTCTTTCCAGACAGTATGCCAAGCTCGATTGTTTTAACATAATTCCATCGTTAAATATTGTCTACATGGCTTTCCCTTCAACACTCACCCTAACTATTTCGTATAGTAAATGTTTTCTAGGATCCAACTTACTAATAAAAGTTTACGAGATAACGAACTTAAAGTGACTGGCCAGTTTACTGGCCATTTTGTATGAGTCCTCCTCCTAAAAAGGGTTAAAATGAACTCAAAACAGAGAAAACAACGATTCTTCTTTTTAACGTGTCGGTGGCCAATTTTCACTAAATATATTTGGGCCAGAATTCAGCTAAGCGAACACGAAGTCCGCTCGCTGAGGCAATCATAACATCGTCAAGTGCGCAGGACATGCGAATTTAAAAAGTTACATCGCAATAAAAATCAACTATTAACGAAGTGTAAACAATCTATGCCATTAAAGTTGCAAATCTATGAAAAAATGTTTTAATGTAATTTTGTTTTTTCTTCATTCTATGTTAATAGGACAACATTCCTGGCAGTATAAAGCCATAAGTTATAATTTTATTTCCATGTTTTTCTATTAATAGAGTAAACTCATGCGTGTTGCAGTGAAACTGTGAAATTACGATATTACGGTGCATTATGATAGATGAGCACAAACATAACATAGTGGTGGTATCTTTGGTGTATCTCTAGTGGTCCCAAATGCGACTTTAATTGTGGGGTCTGGGCGCCGATCTCCAGGTTTGACTGTAATAGGTTTTTCTTTGAGAAATAGTAGTAGTAGAAGTTTTTTGATTTTTGACCAATCATTCGCTCGCTCTCTAGACCCCGCCATCCCCTTCATAAACTTCTGCATACGCTTTATTTCAAGGGACTTACACCATTACACTACGCCACTTATTTAATTCCATTCCATCAAAATTTTCTTAATGGCTTCGGAAACGCCACTAAATTCAATCAATCATCATCATATCAGCCCGGAATCACCCACTGCTGGGTATAGGCTTCCCCTTAATTCAGCCCCGATACGTAATTTGATATTATTATATGAATTACAACATCTAGGTGCTTTCTGCGATTTTGACCCATATCAACCCAACGAGCTTTGAGAAGTCCCTGGTTCCATTGGCCTAACCAATTCTAATTTGAAAACGGTAGTAACATGAAGTTGTCGACTGTGTGTCTGTAAAGGCGCGATTCCATTAGGCAAGTTTTATATGCAAGTATGACGTCACCTTTGCGTACAAGTTGCTTGCATTGGAAACATGTTTTCGAGAGTGCGCTAAATTGCATGTAGGTTTTACTTGCGTACAAGTGGAGATGTTCAACAATTGAGTAGGTCACAAGTCACTCGTTCGCCATTCGAAACGTGCAACTACCTAACGTTTGTGCGTTCAATTTGCACGTCACTTCATGAATCAAAAAATGTACAAGTTCAGACTACCTCATACAAGTTGTAGCTTGTATGCAGGCTTGTTCAAGTTGTATGCAATTTGCAAACAAGTAACTTGCCTAATGGAATCACGCCTTTATACGGCTGAACGGATATACACGGTTGTACATGCCCGTGGGATAGTTTGCGACTTCCACGCGAGAGAAGCCAATGTAAAAACTAGTTCTTAAAAAAATGCCGTACGATTAAACACGTGTTGGTATTATCCTTACATTATCATCCTATCAACGCAGGTGTTTGCTTCTATATAAATGATCGATGTATTGCCACGTCGACAAGTGCCTATCACGTCTACAAATGGACGATGAGGAAAACAACAGAACAGATTTATCGAGATAATATAAGTGATACTGTTTATCTAGATTCTGATTATGAAAGTCTTGGGTACGTTGATGTATAAATAGACATTTTGATGGTATCTTGATTTTAGATTGAGCTTCGTTTAAGATAGATATTACTTCAATATCGGCCTGTAATTGTGAAATATTGCCCTCTTCTCATATTAAAATCAAAAACAATATTTGTGCATAGAAGGAATATGAATTGATTACTATGCAGACTATGCTTATTCATAGTGAATTTAGAATTTGTGTGGTAATCGGTTGGCTTGGTATGGGCATGTGATACGGCGGAAAGAGGAAAATGTCGTGAGGAAAGTTTAAGCTATGAATGTAGATGGGTATAAGAGTAGAGGAAGACCAAAGAAACGATGGACGGACTGTGTGAAGGACGATATGGCTAGAAATGAGGTGTGAGATGACGAGTAATAGAGAAGTATGGAAGAAGAAGACATGCTGCGCCGACCGCAAATAAATTGGGATAAGGGCAGGTGAATGATGATGAATAATGAATTTAGAATTTTATAAGTCCAGGTTTCTTTACAATGTTTTCTTTATGGTTAGTGATGCTCTAGGTAGAAGTCAAGATTTGCCTTTCATTAAAAATTCTGAAGTCCGAAGCAGTTAGGGTTCGCTTTAAAATTAGTTCATAACTAGTCATTGAAAGCCTGATATAATATATATAAGGTAAATTATTGTACAGGCTCTCGCTTTGCATCCCGGCCAAATTCAAGGAGGTATCTATACTAATGATTCTCGACCCGAATCTATAATAAAAAGTGTAGGTTTTTCTATTTTAACGGAAAGCGGTAATCGTAAACTACCCCCTAGTTTCCATACTGTCCAAAATTATACTGTGGAATAAACGTTTCCGTTTGTGGGTGTGACTGTGCGTTTATAGGGCTAGGAACAGACGGGCTGCTTTTGAATACGGGTGATTTACACTTAACGATTTCCGTAAAAAAAACCTACCCTTAATAATATCGATTCGGGTCGAGAACCATTAGTATAGATACCTCCTTGAATTTGACCAGGATGCAAAGCGTCAGCCTGTATAAAAAGCTTATATTATCATCAAATAATATTCAAATTATATCAATAATATTATAGGTATGCGGACTTTTTTGATAAACAAACGATAAAATCTTTTGCTCGATAATTTGACATTGCTTGCGAGTCAGTGTGTCATTGTGTTTCAATGTCAAAAATCCCTGAAATCTGATTGGCTGTGGGAAAAAATGTTATTTTAGTGCTGTGTAGTGACACAGCTGTTCTTCCTGAATGTTGCTCTGGCTCTTCAAACATGGCAAAGAGAATCAGGTACAGCGGAATTTAAGCTTCTATTTTAGTAGTCAAAATCTGCATTAGGATTGATTGGGGTCATCTTTCACCAACCAGCTCTATTACAGCCCACATCCTGAGGTAGAGAGAAGGCCCGTGTCCCAGCATTGGGAATATTCTAGCCTGATTATCTAGGCTTACAAGGTAATCTTTCTGTGGTTATAACGTGATGACTTATTGTTTACCTACCTAGGTCAGTAATAGTGGTCACCAATATCGGAGCTATTTTAAAAAAATAATGGTACAGAAGTTGGTCTATGTAGTTAACCCTATAGAGTACTAATCATCGCCTGAGAGGCCGCCCGCGGTCGGTTTTTTCTGGTTATTTTGAAATTGCGGTGATATGTCGCGCCGTGCTTTCACGCCAACTCAGTGTAGCCCACGACGCGGCGGGAAGAGCTTGCGCGCTCGGCGGGGATACAGCGTTCCCGAGATATTGCCTACGTGGTCGCCTGGGAGGCGATCATTAGTATTAAAGGTAGGTTTTTTACTATTGACTTAATTTACATTTTTGAGTTTTTTCTTTGTTTACTCACTATTATAAGATATAAAATACATGTTTTATTTCAAAGATGGATCTCAACGAGCAGCAGATAGCAAATTACTTGGAAGATGACACCTCTGATAGTGAGACCGAGGATAATTTAGAAGTCGCGGATTACGATTCTGATGACAGTGTGGTTGATCCCACTTTTGTTCCATACCGACTCGAAAATCATTAATATCATCATAAAAAAAAGACGCATGAGTGTTTATTACTGTGCTAAATGTAAAAAAAAATATTGTTTGGAACATCGATCTCCTAACTTACTGCTATTCGTGTGATAAAAAATAGAAGTCTGAGTTCGACTTAGTCTGCAGTAAGCCATGTGATGATTAGAATAGTTTTTTGTTATGTTTTTCATACTTTATATATTATATTGTAGTTTTTATACCAAAACAGTGGTCCAATGTCAACATTTTTTTTAAATAAAAATATCCCTTAAGGCTGTGTTAGAAAATTAAGTATTATGTGTAAGGCTGATTTTAAGACAAATAAGAGTTTCTCAGATATATATTTTCTTGCATTTCATAAAGGCAGGGGTATGCCTGTTATTTTGTTATAAATTTTGCTACATTTTAATAAAAGTTTAATACTAAAATTTTGCTTTATTTATAAAGTAGCCTCCCAGGCGATAATTAGTATTAAGCAGTAATAAATTTATATTAGTACTCTAGGGTTAAATTGCTCTGAAAAAATGTGGTACAATATGGTAGAAAATAGAGACTAGGATTTTTTTCAGGGTTTTAGGAGTTACTGAGTGCACAGCGCAGCGTTACCATCTAGATTCCAATCAAGCCATCACGGATCAGCGGATCACGGAAAAGTAAAATATAGATTGATTTTCAAGTTAAGTTTAAGTATCTTCTTATCGCATGATTTCTATCATCCTGAGATCCGGTTTTTGCTGTTTCTGAGGATTATAATAAGATACAATCAAAATATAATGATCTAATTGGAAAATTGAAATTACCTTATCATTCGTATTATGGTTGATGCAATGTAGATAATATCATTCGTATTTATGCAGTACTTTTTATTTTTATTTTTAAACTGGTTTTTGCTTGTTGCATCTTCAACATGCATTTCGAGTATTAATTAACAAAACAGTAGATTTTACGTTGCACTCTTGTGTGAAAAGTTTCTACTGATGCATATTTTCTTTTTGAAACACTTGGTATTTTTCTTGACTTTAGCGATTTAGACTGTGCGTGGGCCTACGTTGGCAGGTATAAGTACTAGGAAGAATAATATAATTGTTTGGTTATTTCTGCCCTTCTGTAAATCTAATGACGTTAAAACTTTTTTTTTAATGTCTCGTTTCACACTCTGCCTACAACGCAGTTCAAATAGGTTCACATAAATCCTATAAATTGCTTTATTATGTTCTGCAATTAATAAACAAATATGCAGTATGTACAAAGTACCTACCTAAGTACTAACAACTTGCGAGAAAACTGTAAAAACCATTAGTAATATTTGTTTATGTACTTGATTCCATATTATGTGCCGTTTAAAGTTTTATGTCATTATTTACATATCTACATGTTTGAGACTAGAGGGCTTCCCAGCTTTGCTTATGCAATTTCGAACCCGCGCTGTCGTTTGTAGGTCTTCCAAATTCAATTAATTTATCTTCTTTAACGTCTGGTTAGTGCCCAACCTGGTGTCAGAGTTTTTAGGCCGCCCATGGGCCTCTGACTTGGTTTTACATGACGTCAAGAAATATCTCTCAGGGATGCTGGTTTCCTCAAGATATTTCCCTTCACCGGAGCAAGTGATAATTATACAATACACACATGAATCCGAAAAATCAGAGGCCTTGGGTTCGAACTCGAGACCTATGACTAGGCAGTCCGACGGTCACACCACTACGCTATCACTGCTTTTTTAAATTCATGTTGGATCTATTGTAAATCACAAATCTTAAATAATTGTACTTATTTAAGAGTGACATCTGAATATTTGTACACCATAAGTTGTGGTAGAATGCTAGGGACCCTATGAAAGGCAAAGGGAATATTTTTCCCACAATATTTTTCAGTTCCTTAATTAAATAATGAGTTCTTGCTAGGTATTCTATTGTTTTACAAAGGTTATTTAAATACTTATAAATCACTCATTAAATATTCAAAGAACATTTTTTTTTTAACTGGAATTTATTTTCTACCACTAATACCTATGCCTATTTGGCGTTATTTTCATTTCATTCTTCGCAATCTATAGATCCATTACCATGTCGATTTCTCTCAATAGGCGGTTGTAAGCGCCTGATATTCCTCACGATGTTTTCCTTCATCGGGAAGAAAACCGGCATGTCCTAGAACCAAAAATTCGAAGACATGTGACATCTACCAACCGGCACTGGGCTTGCGTGGTAGATTATAGCCCATTCCCTCTCATAGAGAGCAGGCCGTGTATCCCAGCAGTGGGAACGTTATAGGCTGATTATGCTAAGCGCCTGATATTTAGGATCTGAGAAAATAAATGGTCGGAAAAAAATGGTGCTCATTCTGTAGCGGCAGGTTCAATTTCCATTTTTAAGTTTAATTTAATTCGTTTTGATTCCGGGCATTAAGATGAGCCTTGATACTCCAAAAAGTTTAAATCACTGTAGGTAACCGATAATTTCAGGATACAATAACTAGGTATGGCTCAAATCCAAGGGGCCTAAAATGGCCGCTTTAGTAGAATCATAATAGAATATTATTATGAGTCGCGTTAAAATTCTTAAATGGTCACAGACGCAGTTTTAATATTATGAATTGTCACTTTGGGGCCAATTACGAATTGTAATGTAATTCATATTAGGGGTGAAAGTATGAAATTGCCGATTTGTATGGACGATTTCGTGAAAAGAATGATGCAATTACAAACTATAGTTAGAGTGAAAATATCTGCGCTGCACTGCGTATCTTAAATTAGACAGTTTAAGATAAAAATATACCTACTTGAAGTAGTAAAACTGACGTGCGACGGCACATTGAAAATGGTCTATCATTGATTTAATAAGGCCCCTAGCCCACGGCGTATTGAAGCGCGTTCGAAACTCGTTTGACGTGCGGACAAAGGGTAATTCGTCTGCGCGGGGCCTTATTAAATCAATGATAGACCATTCTGACACTATTGCAATAGCAGACTAAGGCCCCTGGGGGTTTAGTCTGCTATTGCAATAGTGTCAGAATGGTCTATCATTGATTTAATAAGGCCCCTAGCCCACGGCGTATTGAAGCGCGTTCGAAACTCGTTTGACGTGCGTACAAAGGGTAATTCGTCTGCGCGGGGCCTTATTAAATCAATGATAGACCATTCTGACACTATTGCAATAGTAGACTAAGGCCCCGGGTGTATTGACAAACTACCGTATGAGATAATAAATTCAACTATTATTAAGGTTTTTAGTTTTTAACTCTTAAAAGATAAATGATGTAGGTACTTTAACGTAAATTAACAATCAATCCAATAAAAATGGAATTACGAAAAAAGTAACTGTAGGTACGTCAAAGTTACAAACAATAAAATGTGAGAACAAAACGGCAATTTCATAGTTAAACATCTATTTTTATTATCTTACTATGATTCCGCTAAAGCGACCATTTAAGGTGATCCAGGTGTTTCAGATTCTCGATTAGACTTGAGCATCTCTTTATCATAATTTTATCAGGCACTTAAGCTAGAAATCATTATGCATTTGTTTCTAGATAAAACATTGCTTATACATGCATTTAAAGACAAGAATTGCAAGAGCAACAATTATTTGCCCCTCCTCTGTCTAAGCTCATGAATTTATAAACCTGAAGAATGTCTAATAATGTTTTAATTATTATAATTTTATTTACGTGATTCACGCCTCGTAAACACTTTTGCTTACGTCAACTATACTTTAATCGTTGCTCGCTTGTTTAGCTCTTTATCAAAGTATAAACATGAGTCATTGAAATAAAAACTAATTAATTATTGCCTAAAATAGATTTATTTACGGTCATGTTCATCAGGTCACGCATGGTAGATTATATATCAGTGTAGGCAAAATAAATACATTGGACCACTGTAACGCCTGCCAATTTCCCCACAGCATTGAATTGCTATACGAAAATTTGTAGGCCTCCAATTTTCTAAACGTAATATTGATTGCTATAAGAAAAATTGCAGGCGTTCAAAGACGAATTAATGGACCAATTTTTTTAAGGGATTTAACACGTCTGTCTTAAATATTTGGAATTGTTTTATTTTGCAACTTAAAGGACTCATTTCTACCAGTTTTTAGCGTTTATGAAAAGTAACATTATTTTTTTGTAATTGCGCAATCGTTTTCAGTTTCACACTTCATTCAGAATAATAGAAACTTCAAGCAATTATTTATTATTATCTCGAATATTACATTCAAATGCTATTTAAAAAGCTAGATTGCCTTGGCGTAAGAAGCATCGCTCGGGACTGGTTTAGAAGCTGCTACTTAATGGATAGACAGCAGTATGTTGTGATCGGGGACAACGTCAGCAAAAACCTTCCAGTCACTTTCGGGGTGCCACAGGGCAGTGTTCTGGGGCCAACATTATTCACCATGTACATGGATGACATTTTGAGGTTGACTATCCCATGGTCAGATAGCGTGTGTGTGTGTGAGAGTGAGCGTGTGTGTGTGTGAGAGTGAGCGTGTGTGTGTTTATGTTAGAAAGTTTAAGACAGGAGCCGGGGAGGGACTTGACAACCTGAGTGTCGTCTTGACTATGAGAGTGACGTTTGAGTGCTAGTTACTTCAAGGGGCACAAGAGATATTCTATTTCACACGCTCACTCTCACACACACACACACTACTCTTTCAACCATCCAATTAATAAAACTATTATGTTTACTTGTCTTTAGTTACGCATGTCGATCTTCTCTTTGACTTTATTTTGGTTTGGATTATTTTTATTTTATTGATTGTTATTATTATTTTATTTTTGATATCAGAATAATTTTAATTCCTATTTTCTTAATTAATTGTCACTTGTGTCTTGCTGTGCTGTGTCACGCTTACTAGTCAATAAGTCAATCTGCATTTTCTGTCTATATTGGGTCACCAAGATACAGGCTGTGCCTAGTTTGGGGCCCACGGTTACTTAATCTTATGTACTCTGCTAACTATCATTGTTTCTGTTTGTATGTTTTTTTTCTTTAACTTGTGTGTGTCAATAAATTAAATTATTATTATGAATATGGGTTATTATTTTACGTCAAAAAAAAATATGAATGATCACCACAAACTATACGTTAGAGTTATGGTTATTCCGAATGCGTTCACACTTGCAATGTAAACAAACAAACAAATAGAATTCTTTAAAACAGACCTTTCGATATGTATATTCATTTGAATAAACATTGTCGTAAATCCTAAGTTTCTTCTAAGGGTTCCGTGATCACCTAGAGAAACCCTTTGTATTGTCAACGCCATTCATTTACGCCTTTTAATTGCCAAATCGATGGCAAAAAAACGACCTCAGATAAAACTGTCAATAGATATGTTCCAATTTATTAAGCCCTTGCTCGTCCCTTGAAATTGTTCACCGAAGAGACTAGGTAACCCTAATTAGTACGTAGTACACAATCTAACCAAAAGTGTTATTGGGTTTTCCATCAGGACTTTCTCAGTAGCAGCCACGGAGTTTGGATTTGAGACCGGTTGATAACAAGAGGTTCGCCCCCCATTACATGGGATTTACGATTTTATTTTCGTACAAACGTAAATTACACGATACTGTTGTTGGATTTACTGGCTTCGTTAAATCAATTTAAATTGCGGTTGAATAACATACTGTTTGAAAATCCTAGAAGGTACAGCTGTTAACTATAACATCATTGTTGTTAAAGTAAATTTATCGCTTTGTTAAAGGCATACAAAAATTACTGTCTGGATTTATTCTGGGGTATCGAACATATTGACAGAAAATATTTGTTTTAATGTGGCTGGTACCATTGTTAATAAATAAGGATGGCACTTAAGCCAGTCACGTTTAAACAATTATTTCTGTTGAGCTATTCCAAATCTCAAAATAAATCCGGCAGTCGTTTTAGTAGGTATGTATTATTCAAAGCGATTGTCACTACTTTAACAACAATATTGGTTACAATAACCAGCTGCACTAGTAATTTGAAGCAGCAGTTAAACCACTTTTCAAGTTGGTCTAACTAAAATCCAATAGTAAATCCAACTATACTATCAGTATATCCTACCCAAAGTATCTGTTACTCTTAAGAGATTGTATTGGTTATAGTAAGCCACTACACTAGTAATTTTAAACAGTAATTTAACCATTATTCAAGTTGGTCTAACCATAATCCAATAGTAAATCCAACTATAGTATCAGTATATCCTACCCAAAGTATCTGTTACTCTTAACAGATAGTATTGGTTACAGTAACCAACTACACTAGTAATTTTAAACAGTAATTTAACAACTATTTTATTTGGCCTCACCATAATCCAATAGTAAATCCTACAATAGTATCAGTATATCCTACCTAAAGTATCTGTTACTCTTTACATACCGTATTGGTTATAGTAAACCACTACTCTAGTCATTTTAAACAGGAATTTAACCACCATTTTATTTAGTCTAACCATAAGCTAATGGTAAATCCAACTATAGTATCAGTATAACCTATCCAAAGTATCTGTTACTCTTAACAGATAGTATTGGTTATAGTAAGCCACTACACTAGTAATTTTAAACAGTAATGTAACCACTATTTTAGTTGGTCTAACCATAATCCAATAGTAAATCCAACAATAGTATCAGTATATCCTACCCAAAATATCTGTTACTCTTAACAGATAGTATTGGCTGTAGTGATCAACTACACAAGTAATTTGAAACAGTAATTTAACCACTATTTTTGTTGGCCTCACCATAATCCAATAGTAAATCCAACAATAGTATCAGTATATCCTACTCAAAGTATATGTTACTCTTAACAGGTAGTATCGGTTATAGTGATCAACTACACAAGTAATTTTAAACAGTAATTTAACCACTATTTTAGTTGGCCTCACCATAATCCAATAGTAAATCCAACAATAGTATCAGTATATCCTACCCAAAGTATCTGTTACTCATAACAGATAGTATTGGTTATAGTAATCAACAGCACTAGTAAAATTCAAACACTATTTCGGTTGGTCTCACCGTAAACCAATAGCAAATGAAACAATAGTATCAGTATGAATCACCCAAATTCATTGTTACTTTAACAAATAATAGTGGTTGTAATATGCAGCTGCACTTCTAACTTTAAACAGAAATTAAACAACAATTTTAATTGGTCTAACTAAAATCGAATGGTAAATTTACCAATTGTACTAGTGTATACAATACAAAAAATCTGTTACTTTAACAGATGATATTAGTTATAGTAAATAGATGTTCTTGTCATTTAAGACAGTAATTCAACCACATTAGTTGGTCTAACCAAAATTCAACTGTGTTCAAATTCAATTTAACAACATTTTCGGTATATCCTACTCAAAGCTTTTGAGCCTTAACATACAATTGTAATTACTATTACAGCTGTTTACTGTAACCAATATTGGTTAATATTACAAGGATTATTTATTGAACGAATGAATGAATGAACTTAATTATGTTGTATTAATTACCAAGATAGTTGGTAAACTAGCATCTGAAAAGTTACTAAAATTGCATTTGTTATTATAACAATTTATGAATTGGTTGTACTAACTAATATGGTTTCCAGAAAAGAATACTTAATAAAATTTGTTTGATACAGCAAACATGAATTGTTGAAATCAATTAAGAACAATTGTTGCTCTAACCAAAAAACTGTTAATTTCAACAATTCTTTTGATGATGTTTGATGATGTTTACGTCAGCATGGGGTTGCGCGGTTTGGGATAACTCTCAAAGTATCACACGTAAATTAACACGAGTCTTTTTCCGCAGACTTGGCGGCAGAACATCGGGTGTTTGCCAGACATCCACCCTCGAGCCCAGCTCAACGTAGGCGGAACGTAACACACACCGGGTGACGTCACCTGACATAATTATTATGGAAGATAGGAATTACGCTTACGATGCGGTTAGTCAGACCGGTGCAGCACTCAACCAGCAGTCGTACAGAATGGAGGCAGGGCAGCTGTGGCGGCAATATGTCATCGCGGGCATCGGTATGTAACTATTTTTTTTTAAATGCGACATTTTTATTTAACAGTGGCTGTATGGAATTTTAATAAAAAGGGTCTGAGTAAAAAAAAAGTTAAAATGTGGAAAAAAATACGCGGTTTTTTTTTAAATGAGATTGGAAAGTATTTTTTTAGTTTCAAACATGTTACAGTGGTTGTATGGATAAACAAAATAATAAGTGCATTAGCGTTTAAAAAAAATATAAACGGTGTCGAAATAAATGAGCGGTAAAATATTTATTATGTAGGAAATGTGTTATTGTTTGTGTATGAGATCGTAAATGCGTTTTATATTGAAATTAAATTCTAATAATGCGAGTTAAAATCCAATTCAAATAATTTCAAATAGTGTGAGTTAACACTGATTAAAATAAATCACAGTGAACATCTTTGAAACAAAGTTGAAGTGTCAAGGTGTATACTAAATGATAACATTGGTCACTGAATCCAATTTTTTTTTTAATGGTAGAACGCGTCATTTTTTCATTTTTTTTTCAATTTCAATCATTTATGCAACTGTATCTGAATTATGTAAGGCTGGGCTGGTTATTCTGCTAGAGATCCGCATGGCATGGAACCGATCGATGTTGCGACACTTGGGGGCAGCCTATGTCCAGCAATTGACGTTTTTCCACTGAAATGATTATGATGATGCCTTAGTCCTTTGACCTTATCGATCTCCTCTTTTTCAAATAATACAATTATATGAACGTTCGCAACTTCACACGATTGTCACTCAATGAACATTTGCCATTATGCTCGAATTTAAGGCGCATTGACCGAATTTAAAACGCATTCACTCACGTCTCGGTATAAGCGCGATGCGAATCTATACAAAAAATATAAATTTACGAAAGATACTCTGTCTGTCTGTAACTATAGATCTGGCTGAACGAATTTCGATGAGCACACCAGATAAAAGCTATCAGGTAATGAGGTAAGTAATATAATAATAGCCTAGCCAACCTCGCTAGCATAGCCAGTCCATTGTGGAGCTATCTATTACCAGATATTGTTGTGTGTTTATTGCAAGACAACGCCAATATAGGTAAGCTAGACAAATAGGAATAGAAGGAAGCTAGACAAATCTACATAATACACTACGCATAAATACCTAAGTTGTGGCGAAGGGTGGGACTGACCTTTTGGGGGATTGTCTTAAGGTGGAAGCGCAAGGTTAGCCCGCGAAATTTAATTTTCTTAAGTTTATTGTAATTTGCAGGTCAGTGTCAGGTTGTATGTTGATGAAAATATGAATCACGCCAGTAACACGTATGGAGTTACAGAATTATAATCATTCAAATCATCAATAGAAACCTCCAAGTTCATATAACCCCATTCAATAGCTAGGTATTTCATGAAAAAGTCACTCAATGATTATAATTCTGTAACTCCATACGTGTTACTGGCGCGATTCATATTTTCATCAACAATCTGACAGTGACTGCAAATTGCAATAAACGTAAGAAAATTTAAATTTCGCGGGCTACCCTAGCGCATCCACCTTTAGTATTTATTTCAAAAAGTTTTAAAATTTACGTTTACACTGCGCGCTATGCTAAAGCGTCTGAGTACCTAGTTACTAGAAATTACTCTCGATGGATGTTCATGCAACTATTTATTAAAGTTATGTTAAGATTAAGATATAAATCCCTACATAGAATAATAGTTAAGAGCGTAGAATGTGAGTTTAGCAAAACAAACTCATTGTACTCTTTTTATTATAATACAATAAGTATCGATACCTATTAATAAAATAGTTTACTTTATGATAGTTTCGAACACCAATTGTTACTGTATTGGCTGTCCGTGTTTATAAAATAGTGATTCCCGGGTCGGGCAAAGTTTCATTGAGTTTCTCCGTCAGAAATTTCTCAGTAACAGCCACGGAATTTAAATTTGTGCTCGGTTGATAGCAATAAGATTGTCAATGGCAACATGGGACTTATACTGGCGAACTGTAGCTGAAGGTACGATAAGGTACACCTCTGCCGGTCCTTCGGGGATTACAAGGCGTGATGTTATGTTAGTGGTACCTAACAGCTATGGTGCCACTTGTAGGTCGGAGTTTCCAAC
This sequence comes from Eugnorisma glareosa, assembly GCA_947578425.1. Taxonomy (NCBI): domain Eukaryota; kingdom Metazoa; phylum Arthropoda; class Insecta; order Lepidoptera; family Noctuidae; genus Eugnorisma; species Eugnorisma glareosa. Next base: position 2,930,552 of record OX387979.1, read on the forward strand.
CCAAGCAGGCACTTAACTTTGCCTACTTACCTACTGTAGATTATAGTCAGCATCGAGCGATGATCTTTAAGTTTTTTTGGCGAATTAGGTTTATTGTTTCAGAAGAATCATGTTTAGGCTCTAGATTTGTAGATATGGGACAACAATAGACAAAATAAGGCAGTAGGTAAGGTAACGGTACTTTTTTTTTTTTTTTTTTTTTTTATCGATGGGAAATCATCAAATGACCCCTCCCGCTCTGGGCTGAGCAGGAGGGAGTGTCAGACTTCTACTGACTAAAACCCATCCATGTTCCTTCCTTTGCCCTTTGTGTTCCAGGGCCGCGGTATCTCTTTCGAACAGTCCCGCAACCCTGGCAGGCGTCGGCCCTTACGGACCCCTTCCTGTTTGCTGACTCTCTTTGAGGCGCGCGTGGAACACGAACGCGCCGTCGACACGGCCTGTCGCCATAAGACGGACGGACGGCGAGCTAGCCCATAGCTCACCGTCCACAGGCCCGCGTCTACGGTGGCCGGGGGCCACCACGTGGCCCCCGACGCCCGGTGCGTCTCCCGCGGCGGCTGGGACGTGAGGTTCTCTCCCTCTCACGTCCCGCCACCTCTTTCGCTAGCATGACTGCTTCGCAGAAGGAGGTGACGGCGTCCCATTCCGTCTCGCTCCGGACCATGGATTGAACCAGGGCCGGACGCGAGAGGTCGCCGCCGCCGATCGCCGCTACGAGGACACGGCGTTGCTCCGCCCAAGCGGAGCAGACCTGCACAGTGTGCTCCACCGTGTCCTCCGGTCGATCCTCGCAGTGGTGACACCCGGGCGTTTCCTCCCACCCGATTAGGTGCAGGAACCTCCCGAAACAACCATGTCCGGTGAGGACCTGCGTCAGGCGGAAGGTGAGGGCGCCGTGGCGCCTCTCCAGCCACTCCTCAAAGAGGGGACTTACCGCCATTATAGTGGCGTGCCCTGCACGGGGTTGCGACAGTCGCTCTCTCCATGTCGCCATTAGATCACGCCGGAAGTCTGTCCGCTGAGCGACAGGTAACGGTACTTTCAGGCCTCTTTAGATTACAATAGCATAGTCATGTGTGGCGTTGAAGTTGTAATAAATAAATATCGCTGGACATTACACACAGCGCCATCTAGGTGCCACACTAAGCAACGAGGCTTGTGTCGTGGACACCAGATAGTTGATAATACTACAAAGATACTTTTTTTTTGTAAATACATACTTATTATACATATAAACATCCATGACTCGGAAACAAATGCCCATGCTCATCACACAAACATTTGCTCCTACCGGGATTCGAACCCGGGACCCTAAGAACATAAGGCAGCCTCACTACCGCTGCGCCATTCGGGTCGTCGGGTGTGTTATGGTGGATTATGTAAAAATTATACCTATTGAACCTTCAGCTAAACGGTGGGAAGAACTCTACGGTACTTATTCTTTCAAAGGTTTGCTGATTTGCGTAGTTCGGTCCCTATCTTACTCTGGTTTTGAAAAGGTGATAATGAACTGATGATCTCTTTACCCTCTGCTTCATTCACATGGCACTAGGATCCTACGTGGAACTGACTGTGATTGGGCAAGGCTTTCCCAAAGTCTGCTGCCTTAGACTAGACTTGTTGACTCCGCCATTCAAATAAGGATATCTATGCCATCATCAACATCAGTATCTTATTGCAACACCTAATCTAAGTTATAAATACACACAGCAACTCACTATCAATAAATCTACAAAAAAAAAACATTTAAATACACGAGACAATTTAATTTTTCCACTCGAAAAATAATCTCTGGCCAAACACGTTGCTGTTTATTATTAAATATTTGATTTATTTGGGTAAAGTATAGTTAAATCAAACAATCAAATCACTAATCATGTTTCATAGACCTGAAAATCATGCATGACACGAAATACAGGAGGCATAGATATATTTAGCAGTGGATGGAACAAGCTACCAACATTATACATATACGTAGCTAACCCGCGGATTCGCACTCGTTGAGGTCGGAAGGAAACAATCCCACAGGGACTCACAACTGGGATAAAATGTATCCCAAGTCTGATCTCGCGTCCTGGTCTATTCCTGTGCCAATTATATAAAACTGTTCAACCTTTAAAGCTTTAAAATAAAATTTCACATACAGAGGGATACTTATTTCGCATTTTTTTGAGGATGCCGGTGACGTGCGGTCTTGTAAATACCACAAATTTTTCTTAACTGTGACAATTTAAGCCTCTATTGGATCAATGGGTGTGTTTACTATCAGATGTAGACATCGAAAAAAGATTAGATTTAGGTATCTGAATTTCAGATTTTACACTCTTGCTCTAAACATGGCAAATTGAATGAAGTTCTCTTGTGAATCATAAAGTTGTTCCATATTTTAACAGATTTTTAATCCTTGGGAAACTCGTACACGTACTCACGTGTACGAGTGACGTACACTACGCTACGCAACGTGGTATCACTCGATACCACGTAGCGGGCAGTCACTGCCACACTATTGAACCAATAGTATCGTAATATATCGTCATTTATGTCATATCAAAGTTAATTTAACGGTAGCTAATTAGTTGGTAAACCTCACATAACAGAAGAAGACTTGCCTCCTAAGCTTTTAATAACCTAGTGTCAAGAAACTCGGAACAATGAGGTTCAAACGAATAAGGTTTATTTATAACGCGATCGTAGTACTGAAGTAACAAAGTATGAACTAACAAATCGTTTTTTCGCGGAATCTCGAATCTAGCATCGATCACGCGATCCCAGTCAATGTTGGCGGTCACACATAAAGATATGATGGCGAACCACGCTGCACGCAGCAGTGCTGTCGCGGCACTACTGGTCCCCATACAATCTCTATAAGCTTATTATTTATATTATTATAATTACTGCCGCGACATTGCTGCCTAGCTCGGAATGTAATCTCATATAGCACTGCTGCGGCAGCACTGCTGCGTGCAGCGTGGTTCGGAATCATACCTTTATGAATTTCTAGGACAATATTTTCGCCGGTTTCCTCACGACGATCTTCTCCCAAAACAGCAAAGGTTTCCCTTTGCTGTTTTGGGAGAAGACGTCATCATCATCTGCCTAGCCTTTTCCCAACTATTTTGGGGTCGGCTCCCAGTATAACCGGATGCAGCTGAAAATAAGTATTTAATCATGTACTAGCTGATGCCCACGGCTTCGCTCGCGTTTTGGTTGGAAATTATTCCAAGGGCACGTTGTAAATATAGCCTATGGCACTCGGGGATAATGTAGCTTCCAATTAGTGAAAGAATTTTCAAAATCGGTTCAGTAGATCCAGAGATTACCCCCTACAACCTCATAAACTCGCAAACTCCTCTTTATAATATTACCATAGATTGGAGCGACTGCTTCTGATCTCCACAACCCAGTTAGTACTGGGTAATACGATACCTCTTGGTAAGACTAAAGCACACATAAGTAACTTATTTGAGTACCTAATAACTACATGAATAGAAAGGGCTTGGCTCCATAAAAATGCTTCGGTCTGTTTACAAAACCACATAGACCGTTAGGCTTTAGTCGTAACTTAGCTTGAACTCGTAAACTTTTATAGTTCACCTAGTGTCGGTATGCTTACCTAGGTACTCATTCAAGTGTTTACACCTAACTCTAGGCACTTTTACCTGTTACCTATGAGGCTATGACATACATAACCACTTTTTTAATGGAGGAACAGTAATATAATATAATTTGGGAGCCAGGGGACCTATCTGTAAGACATAATGTCTGTCTGTATGTACTTTAAGACGTCTGTAACAATGCTGTCACAGTATTGAAATAAAGAATTTATTATTTATTTATTTACGTGTTTTGTAGTCAGTAGCTAATACACAGTAGGTACCTGCTAAGAAAAGTTTATAGATCTCGGCTGTCAGATTGAAACCTACGTGGACTGAAAAGGTTTGAACATAGATGTAATAAAAAAAATCTATGGGTGTGAACCTAATTGTTTAATCGTAGTAAACCGTACACAGTACGAGAATATTTTGTTTGCCACGTCAACTAGCTTAAAAAACACTTTATTTTTATGTTTATTACGCTAATCAGGAAACCGTTTATCAAACATCAGCTTAAAATATAATATCTCAAAACTCAAATTCAACAGGCCTAAATAATCTCAAAACTAAGATAATACCGGAGTTTATTGTGGCAACACTTGTGTATATTTAAATAAAGATTTATCTTACTCTCTGTAGTATTTATAATGTGGAGATAAAGTCTTATATTGTCTCGTATCTTTATAACATCTTAAATATTTACAATGTCATGCGAATATCGACGTGGAGGTTTTGACGTGGCCATCATGTGGCTTCTGTACATAGCGGCCCGTGATGCTGGCCCATGTTCCGGTAGCAGAAAGTTTTTAGGGGTCATGCTCATGCGTGTCTTTGGTCCGTATTCAATATTGTTTAGAAGATGACAGGAATGATTGTCCTGGGGGTCTAAAATGGCCGCTTTAGCAGAATCACAATAGGATCATAATATGAATTACGTTAAAATAGTCACAGACGCAGTTAATACTATGAATTATCACTTTATGACCATTGTAAGATTTGTAACGTAATTCATATTATTTTCCTATTATGATTCTACTAAAACGGCCATTTTAGACCCCCTGAACTTCGCAACTTCGTTACATAACATCACACCTTGTAATCCCAGAAGGGTCGGGCAGAGGTGTAAGTACCTAACAGTACACCCACACTTCTCCAGTTATGTTAAAGTAAGAGGGACACAAATCCAGACTCCGTGGCTGCTACTGAGAAGTTCCTGATGGAAAAACCCAATAACACTTTGCCCGACGCAGGAATCGAACCCAGGACCTCAAGCTCAGCAGTAATGCTTGCGACCACTAGACTAATGAGACAGTTACCTACATAAAACAATCCTAAAATTAAAACTTAACTAAACCGACTTACTAGTAATAAAGCTTTGTACATAAGAGGGGAATATTTACTTATACTATCTCGTATCTTTATAACATCTTAAATTATATACAATCTCATGTAAATATCGACGTGGAGTTTTTGGCGTGGCCATCATGTGGCTTCTGTACATAGTGGCCCATGTTGTAGTTATAGTCATTTTTCATATTTTTTTTAGCTTTTACCCAATTCTGTAACTATTTCATGAAAAAGTAAAAAATGAATGAATGATGATGTGAATGGGGTTAAATGAACTAAAAGCGATATATTGATGATTTTAATTATTATAATTCTGTAACTCCATACGTGTTACTGGCGCGATTCAATTTTCATCAACATATAACCTGACACTGACATGCAAATTGCAAGAAACGTAAGAAAATTTGAATTTCGCGGGCTACCGTGGCGCTTCCACCATAAGATGCACATTAGTGTTAACTTGGACGCAAAATTTTGGTAATTGGTTTGTTCAACTTTTTACATCACGAATTTCTCATTAGCGGCCACGTTGTATGGATTTGTGCCCGGTTGATGGCGGTTAGAGGCTCGCCCACTATTATCTGACGAAATGTGGGTACTTGTTACACCTCTATCTTACTCTTCGGGCATTGCAGACTTGGTGATGTTGTTCTATTATTTATTAATATTCATTTATTTTTAAATCCTATAAATATAGGACTAATAATATCCATTAATATGTCAATTCAAAGATACCTAATCAAATAATAGCTTAGGTAGGTAGAGCTTTCTCTTAGTGTGACCCTACTCCAGGATTACGCTTACCTGCCTAGGACTGCGGCTTCGCATGGAGGTCCGAATAATCAAAAAATAAAGAATGAAAAATCAGAAAGTATCCCACGGAAACATAACATGCAACCGAGATTTACTATGTCTGACCCAGGTCGTGGTCTGTTCGTTTGCCTAATCCATCCAAATCCAGTCAGCCCTTTGGACGTGAGTTTAACAGACAGACGGACAAAGGTACAGACGCGAGCACATCAAACTACCCGAAACTGTCAAATATGGGATCAACCTTGAACTTAATTCTTTAGTGATAAAGTTGAAAATCTAGTAAAGAAATTTGACAGATTGTAGTAACTCGATGTGCTAGCGTCTGTACCTTTATAACACTATAAATGTCCCATCTTACTGGTAGGGCAAAAAAGTATCCTATGTGTTATCCAGGTCGTAATAAACTATCTATGTGCCAAATTTTATCCAAATCGTTTCCCTAGCTTTTGCGTGAAAGAGTAACAAACATCCATCCATCCATCCTCGCACACACACATCACAACACACACATATAATATCACACACATGGTATCACGGTATCATATGGTATCATATTTATAATAGTAAGGAAGATACCCTACAGCCACTGCACTAACACTCAACCCTTATTTGTTTACCTATCTCTAACAATTTCTTTTGTCCTCCAGCGAACATCGCGATCGCTTCGACGGGTTACTCCATGGGATGGACGTCTCCCGTGAACCTGAAGTTGCAGCAGAACACCACAGAGAACCCCTTAGGAGAGGCAGTCACTACGGACCAGGAGGCATGGATCGGTTCCCTGCTCACTGTTGGCGCTATCTTCGGTAATGACTGATTTCCTTATTTGTTAAGATACGCGCAGACCATGGCACGAATGGGAGAAGCCAGTGGAACAGACTGCCTTTGATTCCGATGATGATGTTTTGTCCTACTGATTTTTTGATACAATTAAGAGCAATAGTGGCTCAGTGGTCGACGACTAATGAGTTGTAGCTCGCGGGTTCGAACCTAAGCAGGCGCATTAGGAACTTTGCCATATTTATTTCAGCACGACTCTCAAAAATAGTAAAAGAGAACAACAAGAATTCAAAAAATCAAAGTCATGCACTTTAAAAACCAACATGCATTGGGCCCGCGTGGTGGATTACCTATGCAGAGAAGGGCTGTTTCCCAGCTGGGGAACGTTATGGGTTGATTACATATACTTTTTCACTGATAAAAAAACTACACTAAGGCCTACTTCAGAGCCAGACCGGTGCCCGTTGCGTGGCCGCCGCGCCGGTCGGGCGTTTCGTTACATGCGATTTTAATGACTGGTCAGGTTGAACAGTGAACGCTATCATACAAGTCTATAGATATCGATACGTCTCGCTCTGAAATAGGCAACTGTGGATGCGGTTACGAGCAATTCATGTAGTTAATACTGACAAAAACTTCCCTTCTTCTAGGCCCATTCATCGGCGGTTTCGCAGCATCAAAGATCGGCCGCAAATGGGGTCTCCTCAGTTCCGCCATCCCGCTGTTTATCGGTTGGATCCTGATCGCGGCCACCCAGAACGTTGGCATGATCTACGGCGGCAGAATCTTCTGGGGTCTGGCCGTCGGCATGCTGTTCTCGATCTTACCCCTGTACTGTGCTGAAATTGCGACGGTAAGGTCTACTTGGCTTTCTTATTGAATCTTTATTTATTACATTATACACACAATTTTCATCACTCATTCAACAGTAATCCCCAAAGGAGTTGGCAGAGGTTTACCCTATGATCACCCATATTTTACCAGTTATGCCTACGTCCCATGTAATAGGGGTGAGCCTATTGCCATCAACCGGGCACAAATCTAGACTCGAATTCAAATCAAATTAATTACTCAAGTGCAATATGTTATCTTTACTACAATCTTCTTTTCGTTCTTTCTAGGATGACTCCCGTGGCGCCCTCGGTTCGTTCCTGCAAGCGTTCATCACGCTGGGTTACCTGCTGATCTACGTCATCGGTCCGTACGTGTCGTACATGGTTATCGCTTATGTCGGTATCATCTTCACTGCAGTCTTCGTTGCGGGATTCTTCTTCATGCCCGAGTCGCCATTCTACTATTTGAGTAAAGGTAAATATTAATGACAATACTAATGTTCCCCTATCATTATAATCTGGATCTCTTCAAAGCGAGAAAAGTATCCGACCGTTTTTCTTTCAAAAGCTCTCTGTATGTTGCGGTAACATTGATGATGATGATGATGCCATCTAGTCGATTTCAGCCACAGCGACCGCATTTGATGCTTTCTAGGGTGGTTGTCGAGAGCTTTGATGTGCTGCTCTATCATGTGCTCTCAATTGGCTAGCATATCCAACTTTGGCCGAAAAACTCCGAGCACAAAGCGGACATGTCAGAACACCACTGACGAAATTATAGGGTATAGCTGCAGGTGGCCTAGCTAAGTCATCACGCTTTAAGTCTAGCTGCAACCTTCTTCTCTCCTCAAATATGTTGACCTGCCGATGCGCACGACGTCTCCACAGTTTCGTATTTTTTGAAGTGTCTATTCTGAACATCCTCGAAACGTAAAAACTGACCACCACGTTTCCGTTTCCGTTGAACATTGATATAGAATCATCATCGTTACCGTTTTTTTAATTTTTGTCAAAAATACGGTCATATTAGTTTTACCTGGAGTGAAGTAGGCTTGCCTAGAAGAAACCGATTCACTCCAGCTTTCCTCTCGTCATTTTTTACCGTCCAACTGTGAACCCGCCCTCAATCCTCTGTTATGTTCATCCCCAGGTGACCGCAAGTCAGCGACAAGCTGCCTGGCTAAGATCCGCGGGCGCTCGCACGAGGGCGTGCAGGACGAGCTCGACAAAATGGCCGCCGAAGTCAATGCCTCCATGGAAAAGACTGGTACCGTAAGTTATCGTTAGGTTTCGAAACATATAGGTAGATATAATGGTTGTAGCGAGCGGTGCCGCGGCAGCGGCCGGTGAGCGCTACCTCGAAATTGGTCGCAGTAATAAAATTGGGCAACTCCGACAATATTATGAACCGCGAAATAAACACAGTAAGTACAGACGCCAGCACATCAAGCTACACGAAACAGTCAAATTTTCCCAATGAACCTTGAACTCATCGCTTTAGCGATATAGTTGACAATATATATCATTAAAATTTATCAGATTGTAGTACCTTGATGTGCTGGCAGCTGGCGTCTGTATGTGTTTATGAAGTCACTATTAATGACAATATTACCCGCATAATTTTTGTGAACGCGGTGTTGTAATTTTATAGGCGGGTATGCATTTTGTCAAAGGGATGAATGAATTGAAACATTTAGAAACTGTCACTCGATAAAATGTTTTTCTTGGTAAAAAGTATTATATTAACTATACATGGTTTATTTCAATCAAGATATTTACATTATTTACAAACTACAAATCTATAATAGTAATAAAAATATGTACAAGTATCAAAAGGGTTACAGGGCGTCAAAAAATTCGTCCACATCGCTGTCAACAGGAAAAGTGCCCAGAAGGCTGGCAGCATTGCCACGTTGTATGGCAATGCTGATTCTTTGGCCAAAAAATAGGCCCGCCCTCTGGTCACGTGAAGAGTCGACCAACCGCTTGGCGATTTCCCGAAATACTAGGTGGGCACTCGGACCCCATGGGCCTAGTGTTTCAACCCCAAACGGCTCAAACACGTAACTACCAATTAAATTATTGTATTTGCGTCGTTTGAGGTTTTCAGCACCTGCAGCAGCCGCCCCAGCGCAGCTCACTGTGCTAGGAAGATGGGATGGCGCAATGGTGTCGACGCAACTTGCATCCCACACCAAAGGCCTACCCAACTTCCAAGGCATTATGGTTATACCATCTGGTCTCTTCCCATCGACGCGTGCCAGTCGGTTCTAAGACAGCTGGCACCCCGGCGGTGGCAAGAGCACGACGCATGAGATCATTAATGTTAGCGTGCCGCGCAAGCCGATCTGTACTCTTACTACAAGAAAGCCCTTGCTGTCCGAGGCAGTCGACTGCTTCACCACATTGACAGCGATGTGGAGCCCCGCAAGGAGCGCCCAATCGCAAACATGTAGCGAGCCGGAAGGTTGTGTCACCTCAAATGGAGCCTACATTAGGTGACGGTAGTGCCTGAAGCCAGAGGCCCGACTCCCACGCACCCACAGCCAGCAGGCGGGCACGCTCAGCAGTATTGGTAGACGTATTAAGAAGTTTATTCCGTACCAACCTGCAGAGCGGCTCATCCCATTGTCTCTGGGAAAACGGGTCCTCGGGCCGATCCGTATCCGGGTAAGCCACTGTAATATAAAAAAATAACAAAAATTGGGTAATAATAGAAAACTCGGGCGCCAGGAGCACACTTAAGAAAATGCCATGGATAACTCACCTGCAGGAAGCGGTACTTTTAATCTTCAAGCGGGGGGATTCAATAAAAATCTACCATTTTAGTTTATAGGTCTATTTTTATTTCCCGTAGGTAGCGTCTGGGCAACTAGTTTTTAAATTCTAAATTAATTTTATAAATAAGCCTGTCATTACTGCACTTTAGTCATATAAAAGTCTGAGGGTTTAAACTACATACCAAAATTTTGTGGAAAATTTTAAATCTAAATAGGTCACCGGACGATCCCAAAGCTTGGGGCGTGCCACGCGGTCAGATCATCGGGCTCTCATGGCAGCGACCGTCACGATCAAAACCCACCAAAAAGGGTTGTTTAATTTGGATAGGAGCGACAATCCAATATAAATATAAAGAAAGAAAGCATAAAAAAAAAACGCCATGCGGCTGAAACAAACAATGTTCGGTCTAAGCAACCGAACACTTGCTAACGCAGCAGTTTACAACAATCATTGTACTTGTATGTAAATGACAATTTTATTAATACTTTAACATCAGTGCATTACCAGACATCATACGGAACGGGTGCATTCATAACATTTAACATAACATTTTACTTTAAGACATTTAACATTAAACTTGAAGAGCCTTTAATAAACTCTTTAAAACCAAATCCAAACAGTGCTTTAATATTACCTACGACCTTGCACCCCGCACATAATGGTCCTTCGAGCCGGGTCGCGCGCGTTTCGAAAAGTAATCGCGAGTGTTGCCTAAACAACAGTTTGGAGTGTTGTGGACTAAGGTGGTATTCTGGACTGTTTGGTGACTGGATTACACTCCTGATCCAAGGAGAACATCAACGGTGGTATACGTAGCAGAGCACAAGTAAGATCTTTCCATTATTTTCTACACCTTGGGAGATTTTACGTTCTTAAACAACAGGCGAAATGGCTGAGCTTTACGAAGTCCAACTAGCGCTCGCCATCAACATCGAAAAGATCGGGGTTAATTTGAAGAAAACCGGTATCCAAAGACGAACCTTCGAATACTTGAAAAAGTGTTTGAGCTACTTAGAAGAATACTGGAAGGAGTATCAATTTAACCACGATCGCTTTTCAACAGAAGTAAGTAAGTCGCATGCATACTTTACGAAACAGGAGTATGAGAAAACAAGCGAGTCGTACCAAGCTGTCAAAACGTTGATCAACCAGATGCATCTACAACTGCTGGAAGCTCCATCTAGAAGTGATGAACAGGAGTCTGCAGAGGAACAGCAGCCGGGAGCAGATGGTCAACATTCGGAGTTGGGTCAAGAAGCCCGTCGTGCTTGGATGGTAAATCAGGGTACAAATAGCAAACTCGACGAAATGCTTCGCAAGCAGGTAGCTAATTTTAAGGCTTTCCGCAGAACAGTCACTAACATTAATTTGGACATTATTTCCGACAGATGGGAATTTGAAGATGTCCTCAAAACACTGCAATCTAGGTGGATAGCAGTCGATACTCTTCATTGGGAAATCGATTCTGAATTAAGCGAAGAAAATGGAGAGTATGAAAACACATTCTTGAGTCATGAAAAACAATACAACAGTCTGAAGAAGGCAATTAATACTAAAATGTGGTCTGTGGCTCATAGAGAAAAAACAACACCTACACTAGAAATACCCATTTTTAGCGGTAGCTATAACCAGTGGACGTGCTTCAAAGATTTGTTTCAAGAAGCAATACATAACAATCCGTCGATTTCAAGTGCCCAAAAAATGCAGTTTTTAAAAGGAAAAGTCAAAGGGGAAGCTGAACGGCTCATCCAACATTTACCAATCAGCGCAGACAACTATTCCATATGCTGGAATATTCTGCAACATCGATACAACAACAAAAGGGCTATATTCTCTTCTCACATGAACATTCTTCTAGGATTGCCCAACATGCAACAACAGTCCTTACAACAAATCAAAAAACTGCATGACACAACATTAGAATGTCTGAATGCTGTCCGCAATTTAGACATTGATATAACATCGTGGGATCCTATGGTGGTACACATCTTATCCCAAAAACTAGACTCTGACACGTATACTGATTACATAGAGTCTTTAAAAAATACGCGGGAGCTACCAGAACTAAAAGAATTTCTAGATTTCCTGGAAACTAAATTCATCAGTTTGGAGTCAGCTCGTCGCAAACAAGACAACCCACAACAAAAAGGGTATAACAACCAACAACATTCCTCAACAGGTTTCAAGAAACATAACAACAGTGGGAATAATGGAACCTTGAAAAAGACACTACACGTGTCGAAGTTCAAATGTCCACATTGCAGTGGCGAACATGGTCTCTACAATTGCAAAACATTCTTGGAAATGCCCAGTGAACAAAAGCTTGCGACTACGCAAAAATTGCAGGTGTGCATTAATTGTTTATTTAGCCATAACGGCAACCAGTGTACATCGACAAAACGATGCCGCAAATGTACAGATAAACATAGCACGATATTACATGACGCCTTTGTAAGGCCGACGGGCTCTCAAGATTCTAAACATACTGAACCGACGGTCAGAGTCTCTAATGCATCACAGGATGGTAATGCAGAGATTCTGCTTACAACTGCTCTCGTGAAGGTTATGGCAGCCGACGGGACTTATCACAACATGCGTGCTCTTGTCGACCAGGGTTCGCAGATATCTTTAATAACCGAAAACGCCGCTCAGTTGTTGAAGATAAAACGCCAAAAATGCAAAGGGATTGTTCTTGGAGTAGGCGCAAAGGAGAACAACTGTAAAGGGTTAATTCACATAACATGCAAGTCTATAAACAGTGACTACACTTTTACAACGGAGGCCATGATTATGAACAATCTACTTAAAAATCTCCCCAACCAAACATTTTCGAAGCCTTCCTGGTCATTCACAGAAAACATTACCTTAGCGGATCCTGAGTATTACATTAGTAGGCCAGTTGACTTGCTACTCGGAGCCGAAGTCTACGCTAACATTATCATGGAGGGAATCATCAAGGGGACTAACACAACACAGCCTATCGCTCAGCAAACCCACCTGGGGTGGATATTGTGTGGAGGCTCAACAAAAACTTTCCAATGTAATGTAGTTCTGCACAACTTGGAAGACATGCATACATTCTGGGAAATAGAGGACATAACAGAACAGCCCAATCTATCTGTCGAGGATCAGAAATGCAATACGTTTTACTTAAATACCACAACTAGGAAACAAAGCGGGCACTACGAAGTCAGGCTCCCTTTAAAGGAAAACATAGAAAACAAGTTGGGTTCCTCAAAACAAATGGCTTTAGCACAATTTCGAAATTTGGAGCGCAAGTTCCAGAAGCACGAAACGCTAGCCATACATTACAAAATGTTCATGGATGAATATTTACAATTAAAACATATGAAGCTGGCTTTGCAATGTAACATGACACCGGAGTGCTACTTACCTCACCACGATGTGCTACGAGAGGAATCGACTACAACAAAATACAGGGTTGTTTTTAATGCATCTGCGATAACATCTTCAGGATTGAGCCTCAACGATTCGATGCATAAAGGACCCAACCTACAACAAGATCTGCAACTATTATTGCTAAAATGGAGGCAATACCAATACGCTTATACAGCAGACATCGAGAAGATGTATAGGCAGATCCAAGTACATGAATTGGATCAACCTCTACAAAAAATAATTTGGCGCAACAATACTCAATGTCCTATACAATCTTATCAACTAACACAACAGTAACATATGGAACAAAGGCAGCTCCATTTTTAGCTCTAATGACGCTGAAGAAGTTAGCAGCAGACGAACAGAAAAATTATCCTGACGCAGCTCAAGTGTTAGACAAAGATTTCTACATGGATGACCTTGTACATGGGTGTCATTCTATTGAACAGGGTAAGAAACTCATAACAGATTTGATGACCTTACTACATTCAGGAGGTTTTAACTTGCGTAAATGGGCCTCCAACGAACCAACATTAATCAAAGACATACCAAGTCATCAAAATCCTGACACAAACATTGTATTCAACTCGAAATCAGAGGCAACTTCAAAAACACTGGGTCTGTGTTGGAACACGAACACGGATAAATTCATCTTTCGTTGCGATTTTTCTAAACAGGCTTCAAGGCCAACAAAACGCAACCTACTATCGGAAATATCGAAATTGTTCGATCCGTTAGGCTGATTAACGCCATTATCAACTAAACTAAAATTACTGTTCCAAAAACTATGGGAAAACAATTTACATTGGGATGAGGAAGTGTCCGATGACGTCTTCAACGATTGGGCCAAAATAAAAGCAGACATAGACAACATAAAGAGCTGCGAAGTACCAAGATGGTTGAAGAACAACAGTGATGACATCATCGAAATTCATGGGTTCTGTGATTCATCCATGAAGGCATATGCATGCGTAGTTTATGCGCGCATAAAACATCAATCAGACGTAATACTCATCGCCGCAAAATCAAAACTCGTGCCGCATAAGAAAGCCCTTACATTGCCAAAACTGGAACTTAGTGGCGCATACCTACTCTCTAAACTAATAAATAAAATACAACATGCCTTAACAAATAGACTAGAAATATTTGGATGGACGGATTCGAAGGTAACACTCAGCTGGATACAGGGTGAGCCTAACCGTTGGAAGGCGTTCGTCGCAAATAGGGTCGCCAAACTCACAGAAACAATGCCTCCTGACTGCTGGCGTTATGTAAAATCAACGGATAATCCAGCGGATTGTGCCAGCCGTGGGATGTTAGCGTCGCAGTTAATACAACATACATTGTGGTGGCAAGGCCCCCAATGGCTGAAAACATGGACTGCAGAAGTTGAAACTGAAAAACAAATATTTATCATCAACGAGGAGGTCAAAACAGTCAAAAAACAAGTCAACATCGCGCAAGATTGCCCAAATATCATCGATCACTTCTTAGAAAAATACAACAGTACAAAGAAAATAACACATATATTGCCATGGATATATCGAGCGATAACACTTGCACGTTACCGTAAACATTTGCCGAGCTATCTCACATTACAAGAGCTGCGCAAAGCTAAAACAATTATTATAAAACATGTGCAAAATAAGGAATTTGCGACGGAAATAGAAAAAATGCGCAAACATGGTAGCGTTGGCTTAAAAAGCCCACTATTACAATTCGATCCCTTCATTGATCAAAACGGATTGTTACGTGTTGGTGGTCGATTGAAGAACGCTAACATAAGTGAGGAGATGCGGCACCCGATAATCATACCACATAAGTGTCGGCTGGCGGAGATTCTCATTGAAGAGGCACATCAACTAACGTTTCATGGCGGACCACGCGTGACCCTTGCCAAACTACGTCATAACTATTGGTAAACGAGTGGGAACAATGCCACCAAGAAGCAAATACGAAAATGCGTGATTTGCCGAAAACATGAATCAGGAAGACAGTATCAACTAATGGGCGATCTTCCCGAGGAGCGATGCAACTCCGCTCCACCATTCTACCACACAGGCGTCGATTACACGGGGTTTGTAGAAATTAAAACAAATAAAGGACGTGGAGTTAAAACAACTAAAGGTTACGTGGCGGTTTTCATTTGTATGGTCACTAAAGCCGTGCACTTGGAGCTGGTCTCGGACCTAACAAGCTCTGCCTTCTTGGCTGCTTTGAAGAGAATGGCAGCTAGACGAGGAGCTCCACGACATCTTTACAGCGACCAAGGAACTAATTTCGTTGGCGCCAGCAACATTTTGGAGAATGAATACCAACAATTACAACAGATTTTCGACGACAGTTTCTTGGCAGAAGTGACCGAAATGAAAATCGAATGGCACTTTAACGCACCATCATGGCCGAGTGCCGGAGGCTTATGGGAGAGAGCTGTAAGAAGCCTTAAGTTCCACCTTAAGCGGGTAATTGGTGAACAGAGACTCACATTTGAGGAATACTCAACTATTCTTGCTCATCTGGAGGCTTGCTTGAACACTAGACCTCTGTGCTCCATAACAGAAAACATAGAAGACCTCGACTTTTTAACACCGGCACACTTTTTAACAGGACGCGCAGGATTAACAGTTATTGAAACAGAAAAGGATGCCAGGACACGTTGGCTTTTAATCCAGAAGCTATCCGAAGACATTTGGAAAAGGTGGAAGTCAGAATATCTAAGTCAACTAACAGCGAGAAGTAAATGGCTGAAACCGCAACAAAACTTGAAAAAAGGCGATTTGGTCGTCATACAAGAAAACAACATACCTGCTGGAAAATGGGCTATGGGAAGAGTGGTCGATGTCCACCCAGGCAGAGACGGACTTGTACGGGTGGTGTCATTAAAAACCAAAAATGGAATCTTGAAGAGACCAATCATAAAGCTTTCCCGATTACCTATTAATTCGCCGGAAATAAGTGAACAAGAACATAAAACAGAAGAAAAACAAACAGAAGACAATCAAGAAGACAAAACAAGAAAAAGAGCACCGCCAGTAAGACTAGGCCATGTCAACTTCATTTCTGTGGCCCTAGCATTAACATTATTTATGTCAATCGCAATCAACACTGCGCAAGGCATGATGTATAACATTACAAAATTAAGGAATAATCGGTCCTTATATTTTGATCCTGTGGCCAAAATGAATCTCATCCGTGACAAATGGACTTTAGTCGTCTATTACGATATGTCACCCTACTGGGAGGGCACGACAGCGCTAGAAAAACTATTAACTCATTTAGATAACACATGTACTAATATAAACAGCGGTGTTTGTAACATGATAGTGCCACAACTACAGCACGAGTTCCTCGAACTAAGATACTACAACACGCTCCTGCTGACACAACAATTCATCGCACACTCCAGACAGCGTCGCGGGCTTATCAATGGGTTAGGTTACGCGGCGAATTATCTCTTCGGCGTATTGGATGAGCGTTTCGCTGAAAAATACACTAAGGACATAGAACTCATAAAGCGAAATCAAAATCATTTGGCTAAATTATGGAAAAATCAAACATCTGTTGTAGAGTCGGAATACAACATTCTGAAACGAACTGAAAGGATTATCCATAAGCAACATAAAACTATAAATCAACATTTAGAAACATTGGACAGATTAACAAATGGAGTACAACTAGCAATGAATTAAAAACTAAAGTGCCTACAATTATTCAATATATTTTTCAATTTCAGATCGCCGACGTATTCCGCGGCAGCAACTTCAAGGCGTTCTACATCTCTTGCGCGCTGGTGTTCTTCCAACAGTTCAGCGGTATCAACGCTGTGCTGTTCTACATGACCAATATCTTCGAGGCTGCCAACTCTAGCCTGGACTCTGCTGTAGCCACCATCATTATTGGTGCTGTACAGGTAAGGCTTATGATTAGCTCACTATCACTCCGCCGAAACACCGCAGTCATTACACAAAGAAACTTGCTTATCGTCTGCTTTTAGCATTTTCCTAACTACAGGGTGTAACAAGACCCTTAACGAAGCCGACAACCAAGCATTCTGTACATACAACTAAGTAACTTTACGCAAAAATTATTGCTGGGAAACGACTTTTTTTTTGGGGTGAAAAATCACGTTTTACGGTAGGACTCAATGTAACGCACTCAACACATTGTGCTGGTGGATGGACTGAATAGTACGGGGGTCGTGGAGGTGTTTACAGTAAAAATATTACGTTAAAAACATGTGTTTCACAAGTTTTTTTATATCTCCGTAACTAAAAGTTTCCCAGGTATGATCTAGAACATAAAAATGATCGCAATGACGGGGAGAACAAGTACCTTTCGGCTTCGTTAAGGGTCTTGTTACACCCTTTATGGTCGTCGGCTGCCAGTCTAAGGCTGACATCAGACGGACTGCATCGCAGCAACCGCGCGCAGTCGATATATTCAACTGCATGAAGTTGTACCCTCGACTTCGTTCAGTCATGATAGCTGCAATCGTGTGAAGTCAATATTAATTGCATACAGTCGTGACTTCAACTTTACGCGGTCAGCTACAGTCGTGTAGTGTCGACGCACGCTGTCCATCGCTAACCGCATACAGTTAGTGTGCAGTTAGTAACTGTATGCGGTTAGCGATCGACAGCGTGCGTCGACACTACACGACTACAGCCGACCGCGTGAAGTTTAAGTCATGACTGTGTGCAATTGCCTGAACGAAGTCGAAGGTACTGCATGCAGTTGAATGTATCGACTGCGCGCGGTTGCTGCGATGCAGTCCGTCTGATGGCAGCCTAACCAGAATCCAGACGGAGTTCAAACTAGTAATTCACATGTTCCGACTGCTTATCTTACTTGCACAATCCAGTTGCTGGGTAACACGGTACATTGGCCAACGTGGTTTGGTTGGCACAAAAACTTGTCGCGTAACAGTGCTGGGATCTTGTATTCATTGATAAATTTTCCATGTTATTTATTTACTATTTTCTTAAACTCCCAGGTTATTGCATCGTTCATCACTCCGCTGGTAGTCGACCGGCTCGGACGTAGAATCCTGCTCCTCATTTCTTCATGTGGAACTGCTATTGGAATTGTAAGTATTATTATATTCCCAGATAACTGATGCAATGGAATTATGTCTTGGGAACCCATAACAAAATAGGCACTATGTGGAACTCCGATACAGCCAGAAAGAAAGCCGCGTAGCAGACTTAGTAGACGACCGAGCTGATCGAAAAACCAACGCCCACTCGTCTATATAGGGCGACTGGTAATTAGTGACCAAAACTTAAGCAGGTGATTGTACTCATGTTATGAAACAACTTTCCCAAAAAACCATTATTTATATACACACTTTCATCTCAATAAAACAACAGCCGTATGAAATTCGCAAGCGTGCGGCTGTGATCTATCAGCTGTGAGCCGTTGAATGAGTACAATCACTCGTTTAAGTATCGGTCACTAATTACCAGTCACCCTAAATTAGCCTTGGATCGACAGAATTGGAAGCCGAGAAGAGAGGCCCTTGTCCAGCAGTGGGATTATGCAAGCTAGCAGTAACAGCATTTGAGGTCTTGTTTTTGGTCCCAAGGTTTAAGCTACTAGTCTCCTATTACCTACTTGATACCACTAACATAACTATCGAAATATGGGCGTGTCATGTTACTTCAAATTCTATTTCTGTTTCCAGGTTCTTCTCGGCATGTTCTTCATCCTAGCTGACAACGGCAACCCAGTGGTAGAGAAGATCGGTTTCCTGCCCATCCTGTCTCTGGTGCTGTTCATCGTGACGTACTGCTGGGGTCTGGGCCCGCTGCCCTGGGTTGTCATGTCCGAGCTGTTACCTATTGAAGTCAAGGCTATCGCCTCGCCTATTGCTACGGCTTTCTGCTGGGCGCTGTCATTCCTTATTACCAGGTAAGTAACTGCTGTTTTTAGCTTTCTAGCTCGTTTGGCTGTAGTGGTCTGATCTCTTCTTTATTGGGTGTCAGAGTTTTATGCCGCTCATGGGCCTCTAACTTGGCTTTACATGCCGTCGAGTAATATCTCTCGGGCATGCTGGTTTCCTCACGATATTTTCCTTCACCGAAGCAAGTGATAATTATACAATACGCACATGAATGCCAAAATCAAAAGTGCGTGTCTTGGATTCGAACTTGAGACCTATGACTTGGCAGTCCGACGGTCACACCACTATGCTGTCACTGCACAGTATCAGTATACTGTGGTGTGACCGTCATCTCACTCATCAGATACAGACCATTGGTTCTGATGGTAAGCGATGATGGACGATCCACTTTGACGTCTATTTGGGTCAAAATGAACATTCATGAAGTTTCTTGCCCGTTCTTTTCCATAGAGATCTAGGTCCACTTTAGAATGGGCAAAAAGCTTTATTTTCTGACTGCCAAACTCTTTAACTATTCAAAAGTGCCTATACTGTGAGTTTGAAGACTCAACCAGGCTATGCAAATATCTACCTTGTGTTACAAGTAAAATTGTAATTGACAAAGCTTTCCCTCCCCCCCCCCAGATACTTCAGCGCCATCGCTGGGTCGCTGGGCATGGGCGGCACGTTCTTCATCTTCGGCGCCTGCTGCGTGGCCGCCTTCTTCTTCACGCTGTTCCTGGTGCCCGAGACCAAGGGCAAGAGCTTCCAGGAGATCCAGGATATCCTGGCTGGCAAGTGAGTATACATTCTTGCTAAAATCGACCTTACTGCTACGATGTTATAGAGGTGATTTTATGAAGATCAGGGTGGAAAGTTCGTCATACTCCATTGAAGGGGAGGATCCCTCAACCAGTGGGGAGTTGTCTAATGAGCTACTGTTCTACGGTTGTTGTTGGGTTTCTGTAGCATAATAGTATTATAAATGCGAAAATTTGTGAGGATGTATGGCTGGATGGATGGATGGCTGATTAAAGGGCTGGATAGATGTCTGTTCGTCTTTCACGCAAAAACGGTTGAACTGATTTGTGTGAAATTTGGCACAAAGATAATTAGGATTAACACATGGGTAATTTTTTATCCCGGTAATACGATCCCGTGGGATAATTACCGAACTCGGCGCGGGCGAAGCCGCTGGCATAACATACATAAACTCACGCCTTTTCCCATGAGGAGGTAGGCAGAAACCACAGAACGCCACCTGCTACGATCTTTACATACTCCTTTCGCCTCGTCCACGTTCATCCACGCGCGCTGGTTGCGTCTCTGTATACATATAAGTTTATCGCACGGATAACTTTGTTTGCTCGATGTAGGATATTGTGTGACGTCCGTTTTGTACGTTGGTCGTATGTGGCGTGATAGATGGCGCCACAATATATATGGTCTATCTATTAATACATGAAATCTCTGAAAGCACCTATATAAATAGGTGCTTTCAATGTTAAATTGTTAGTATTAATTTGCTACATAGGTTACGAAACTAGCGAAATGTGAGTTAACTACTTTTTTCTACCCCCACGGAGAATACTTTTAGACTTTGTTTCTCAATTGCATCGATGATATTCAACCTAAATTACCCAGTTTCACCTTCGGGGGTATAGTGTTACCCCAAGTGTATTTATTTTCAAGACATTATGATGGCAATCAAGAAAACAACCCTTTACCCCCAACGTTATCTAATTGATAGAACATTGTTGTAATAATATTAAGATAAATTTGGTCTAATGGCCGCAAGTGCGACTGCTGACTATGAGGTCCAGGGTTCGATTCCTAGGTAAAGTGTTATTGAATTTTTCCTTCAGGAATTTCTTAGTAGCAGCCACGGAGTCAGGAGGGAGGAGTGCCCAGTTGATGCCAATAGACTCGCTCCAACTACATGGGCCTTAAACACAACTTTAACTATCGAAATTTGGTTGGTGTAGGTACTATTAAGTACACACTAACGACTGCCTAGCCCTTCGGGGACTACAGGCGTGAGGTTATATTATGTTATTAATATACATTTTCTCTTTGTTCCCAGGCCGTCCAAACCACAGAAGGCATAAAGTGATAGAGTAAACCGAATTTATAATGCGTGTTGATGTTTATATGAATAATCGGTATTAGTATTTGAAACGGGTATGCAATGATACACAACTATTTATTAAAAGTAATATAATTCTACAGACAAGGGCAGACTTTCGACTTAATTAATATCCAAAAGCTGAATTCCTTCTGCCAAAACCATGCGCGACGCAAGTACATCAAATCATAGACTCTCCGGCCGTCGGATCTTATTCCTAGTTGTCTTTGTCTAGCTTGACTTACAACTTTGACTCCACATTGTCGTAAGATGGCGTTGGCTTGGCTCGGCTTGGCTTGGCTTTGCTTGGCTTGGCTTGGCTTGGCTTGGCGTGGGCTGAACACATACCGTGGCGTTACATATTACTGGGGCAAGCCGTCGCGGGCAAGGGGTTGATTGTAACCCCATTATAATGGGATTCGTAGGGGATTCAATTGAGAAATTAATGTTAATGATTAATTTGAAAGAAATAACGTAAGTTGCCTCAACAAGAATAATCGAGAATGATAAACGAGAATATACGGTCGACAATAGAATTAAGTAAAAGTCACGAATACAAAGGTTACTTTATTTCCAAATAAAATAGTCTTTTGTATTGACGAACCTGCGACTGAACATTTTAATTTCTTCATTGAATCCCAAGTTTCCTAATAAGGCTTAGTTTTGCACTATTTATTAATTTTCATTGCTGACTGGAGATCAAATTGTAACTATTTATTCCAGTGAAGCTATATTCTTATAATATGATTCATATTTTTATACGTGCACTTTTGACCTCCAATCGGTAATGAAAAATATTTCTAAAAATAAAATTGGACCAATTTTATTATATAAATTTTCAAGCAGTTTGCCCTTTAAGTTATTTTTTTATGTTCCTTTTTTAACTTTTGGGATCGAATATGACCCCAAAACTGTCTAGCTCCTAAAATATTAGGTGGTACTTTAAGCTAAGTTATTAACAACACTTTAAGTACAAATTAGTTATAGCCAGAAACCGCGGCGCACGCGCAACTATTTGTGATAATAGTTAAATATTACTATTTCTATTGTACATAATTATTTTTAATGTCTTTAATCATATTTTGTTACGAATAAATTGTTTTATACTATGTGTTAATTTTGTGTTTTGATTTTTAAATATTTCCAATTATCTAATTTGATCTATCTATCAATGATCTGACCATCTCATGATGACGTTTGGCCAGATCAATGCAAACTCAGCATTTGAACAGCTAAACGCACGACTACTTAACTAACATTATGATATTATGGTCAAACATATACTGATCATATCGTAAAATAGTGACATTATCCAACGGTAGAGGTGGATAGGTACAGTACTAACTGGGTTGTGGAGCTCAGATCGGCAGTCACTCCATGTAAAATACTGGTGTTCAGCTGCATCCGTTTATACTGGAAGCCGACCCCAGCATAGTTTAAGCAGATGATGAGGTGGAAGTAGGTATTTTTATCGTCTGTACACGCACTAGAGTTTGTATAAATACCCAATTATAGAATTGACCGAGAGCCCTGAGTTTATTAAACTTGATTATAATTAAGGTGTTGTAGGGTGTGTAGATAGGCAGAGTTGTAAATAAAAGTCGAAGGAAACTTAGGTGAGGCGAGCTGTAAATTCCATTTTTTTTTTTGAAAAATTGTCACATTCGTACATCGGGGGCTGTAATATAAAAAAAAAAAAAATCGAGTATCAATGACTCATAGTAGAAATAATACACTCCTAAAGTCACATTACATACATAACATTATTCATTAAATTCAAATAAAAAAAAATTAAAAAAAAAATTAAAGGGAAGATGAAAATGTCACTATTTTCGACCTATGAGGTCTCTGAGATATTAACGAAAAACTGAAAGTGTATGTTTGGGCACAAAATTAAAAAAAAAATTCATTCGAGACCATTTCAGATGAACCTTGGTATTCTTAACTAGTATATAGCACCCCAACTGCGTAACACACTGGCAACCACACCCCGAAAGATTTCAAAGAAAATAACTAATCGATTGCTACTTATGTTGGAATAATTCGCTAACGCAACAACGTAAAAAACGCAATGTATGGTGTTTTTTTTCCCTTAGCCTACATTGTCCCACGGCTGGGCAAGAGCCCGCCCCATAGCCTTCTCTCCGTGCGGTTTTCTCAGGCCAATCTGTCAGAAATGTTTCTAAGTCATCACTCCAGCGTTTTCTACGGCTCCCTCGGCGACGACGCCCGTCTTCTGGCACCCACTGCGTGACGACTCTGGCCCATCGGTCCTGATGCATTCTACAGACTCCCACTTCATCCCAGCAGTCTTGTTGCCCACATCAGCGATTTCAGTTTTTGAGCGTTTTGTGGTATTGCGGATTCTGTCGCTGAGCTTATTAACTTAATGTTGTTACAACTGTCAAAATGAAATGCTTGCAAGTGTGTTACGCGATAACCCCACTCCTTACCCCTCCCATTGAACATGCTTGTGTAAAGGCGAGTTTAGACCAAACGAACTTAGAACCAGACCATTTAAGGTACGATCAATCCAACCGGATCGGACTCTCGACTGACTGCGGACACCGGACACACAGAACATGATAAGTGTTCAAACTGACATGGTCACGAACACTATCATTAACAACTGATTCAGCTGTCAAGAGCCTGGAATCCAGTATTTCAACTGTGTAAAAACCCCCAAAAAAGGTTCGCGAGCGAATAATGTGAGTTTCGTGTGTCGGGAACAGAATCGAGTTGCGAGTGACAATGGTAGCAGTGCTGAGTGCAAAAAACGAACAAGAAAGAGGGTAGACCGATTTGTCTCCTCATAAACACCCATCACAATAACTTCAGTTTAACCGTGATTGTGGTGCTTGCAACAGCGCCGAAATATAAGGAACTCAAAACAAGTAGTAAGCGTGGTAAATATCGTTTTTAGTGTTTAATGATTTTTCAGTATATTATCTGTCAAAGACCAGGGTCCGGTCCAGTCGGTTTAGCCGCACTTTAAATATAAATCCTTTATTTTCTTGACATTTTAATGTAGAAGTCAAAGCTCCAGCCCCGTTTATAATTTGGCAAAGTAATTCCGCTCATTTTGTCTATACCAACCTTTCACGTAAACACAGCAGGAGTTCGAACTCGTGACCTCTCGCTCACCAATCTTATGTAACAATTGAACTATTGAGTCAGGTTGTTAAAAGTGCTATGCCACTCGTTTACGTATTTTGATTGTAAACTCTTTCTTTGTTAAATAATGAACATTGAAAGCGCTTATCTCCAAAGTTAATAAGCCAATAGACTATTACGAACATTATAATAACTACAAATCAAAAACATAAGACAGACATTTTAAATCTATAAAATGTTAGTGACATTGACAGAAAGCTAGTTGTAGTAGTTTCTATTTTAAAAGTGTGAGCATTACCTATAGTAGATCTATTTCCCTATTTACGTGTGTAGTATTTGCAAAATGCTTATCAATGGCGGTAACTTATTTTAATACCTTTAAAAGTCAGCAAATATTTCATAACTACTAACTTCTGGGAGACGGACTTTGTAAATCAAAGTAACTAAATCTTAGATCGGAAACAATAACTTCAGTAGATGGCGAAGAGGAAATTCCTGTATAAAATCTCGAACATTCAGCAACAAAAGTCGGTTAGAAAGTCTCAAGTTTCGGGAGACATACATGTGAATAAAACGGTATAAAACTTAAGTGCACAAGATAATTGGCAATGATGATAATTGGCCCACTTTCAGACAACGTATAACCTAAAACACTGGCTTAGAAGCATAAAATACCGAAATTGAGCATCAAGGAAGGATTTTTGAAAATTCATCGCATTATTATCATTTTTATATCATTAAAAATAAAAACGACTTTTGCCACTGACTGTATAGACGCCATCACATCAAGCTACCCGAAACTGTTAAAACAAGATCACCCAGATTGGGCTTAACTTATTATTTGGATAGAGCGTAGCATAATTGACATTTTTTATTATTACACCTAAGTCGTAATTCAATTCACCGTGAAGTTATTATACAATATATTTACATTATTTACAAACTACAAATCTATAAATATAATAATAATAAATATATAATCTATATATATAATCTATCTATCTATTTTTATTACTATTATAGATTATACAATTAAAATTTTGAATTTGATTCAACCACGAAGTATCTGAACTATCTGAGATCATCCAGATTGGGGTAAGTTTTTTTTGCCCGCCACCTCAAATAAACGCAATAATTAAATAGAGCATACGGATAAAAACATTTTTTATACCCAAGTTTTAAATAAATATTAGTGATTACTATATTATAAAAGCTACTGGTCGATGAAGACGCTAATGAAGGGAGATCTGCCGATCTCGATTTACGACTTAGGTGTAATAATAAAAAATGCTTATTATGTTATGCTCTATCCAAATTGAAAGTTTATTTTTATTGGCACTTTTGAAAATAGCCCAAAAATGCATGTAGGCTGGGTGATGTCCTTTCCTAACCAACCTTGAACCTAATGCTATAGTTGAAAATCTATTAAACAAATTTGACAGATTGCCTGTACAAAGCACGGAACCAAAACCCTTACAAAGAACCTAATCATTCGAACTCCTTACAAATCTCATCCATACTAACTAGAACATCACAGATACTGGCTGCGTACAACCTGATATCATCACTTTTGTTAATCTTAAGACTAGCACAGTACAATTTTTTGTGTAAATCTGTAATTTTCTCATAATCTTTATTTGATTTCGACCTACAGTACTGAATGATACTTTTTAGAATAAAATGCAGTCTGTTCTCGTATAACGAGAGAAGACTGTGTTCGGTCTTCATGTTCTTCTCGTCACTGTCTTCGAGTTTAGGCGGGTCTTTCTCGTCAGGGTCCTTCTCTGAGAGGAGCTTCATGATGGAGTGGCATTGACGGAGGAGTTGGATGGCTGATTGGAGGGATTTCAGTTTCAGGTTCGGCGAGACTGTTGAAGAAAGATTGGGGTTATTTTAGGTCTGGTTGTAAATGGTCGCTATACAACTGCCTAGCCTTTTCCCAACTATGTTAGTGTCGACCTCCTGCCTGAAAAGTTGTGTGGTAATCGGTTATCGTGGTATGGACATGTGATGCGGAGGAATGAGGAGAATGTATTGAGGAAAATATTGAGTATCAATGTAGATGGGTATAATGATGTTGGTGTCGGCCTCCAGTCTAATCGGATGCAGCTGAATACCAATATTTTACATGGAGGGACTGCCTATCTAACCACCACAACCCAGTTAGTACTGGGTAATACGATACCCCTTGGTAAGACTGGTTGTTAGACTTTTTGGGTCACTAACTACCTGTAACGACTGTCAATGATCTACAGATGACAGCCGGGACCAACAGCTTAACGTGCTTTCCGAGGCACGGAGGAAACTCGGTATGTAATGGGCGGTCACCCATCCACAGGGTAACCTAGGCAAGCGCGGCACGGCTTAACCTAAAGATTGACCCGAGAGGCTGTTATTATTTTGCCACGAGCTCCTCGATGGGTGTAAAAATACCCTTAACGAAACCGCAATGCACTCGTTCCACACGTCTTTGCGATCATATTTTAGTTCAGGACCATAACAGGGAACCTTAAAGCTACGGAGATATTAGTGTTCAAAGTTACAACTTTTTTAATAGTTTTAAGTTTTTAATGTTATAGTTATAACGTTACTTTAAATACATTCACTACCTCCGTAATATTTAATGCAACCAACGGCACAATGTTTTGAGTGCGTTACATTGAGTTTTACCGTAAAACGTGGTTGATCACTCTAACTCCAAGAAAAGTCGTTTCCCAGCAATAATTTTTGCGTAGAGTTACTTAGTTTGTTGTACAGAATGCTACTGCTGAGCCCGGTGATATGTGCCCGGTTGATGGCACTATGCTCCTCCTTATTACACGGGAATGGAGAATTTACATGATGTTGGTAACATTATATTTTAATTAATGGAATTAAAATATAGATTAAAACTATTCAATCCGTAAAACTAAAAAATAAAAACCACTTTGAATTACCTACTGAAATATAAGTTACTAATAAAGTCGAATTCGCTAAATTAAAATAAAATTGACATAAACACAGTATCTTGCACATCTTACTACATCGTTCTCACATAGTGTACCAACTCAACAGGAATGATGTAACCAAGGTTTGTAACAATATTCCGATTTAAAAAGAGTATCGATGGAGTTTCTTGCCTGTTCTTCTAGAGATCTACGATAGGGAATAGGCAACTACAGTACTTTCACAATTTTTATGCCTTGTGACTGGGACTGTAGCTTTGTTTTTTGTTATCTTTGTTTCGACAGTTCAAAAGCCTGCAACTGGCCTACTTGAAATAAATGCTTTGATTTTGATTGGACGTTTTTTCATCAAATCCATCTTAAGTTAGTGCATAAATAAAATGAGTTACCTGCGCACTGTGTCTCCAACACGGCGACATGTTCCAGCTGCACAGTGAGGAACATGCCCGCGTCCTCTAACAAAGCGAACATGTTCGACGCCTGTTCGTAATTCGTTCGCGTCGCGTTGAGTAGCGTGCGTCGTTTTGGTCCCTCTTCTTGTGTTATCCTGAAATAATTAATGGGTTTATAGTTTTATAATCATGTGTTTTAAAACGGTGATCAAAAATAGCTTTGATTTGTCAATTCATATTTTTTAATACAGTAATATTATTTTTAAGTACACTCTATTTAGAGTGTGCTTAGGTAGCTAATCTGCAACTCCTTATCGATTTTTTTTTTGTGGGCTCAAGTTTTAAAAGATAACATTGTGCACAGCATAAATAGAAAATTGACCAACTTATAGAAAGACAGCATGGCTGACTGTTTTAACTTGGTTTTAGCACAGAAATCTTGTTCTACAGTGTCCCCACATAATCAGATCGCAACCACACGAAATTTGAGCAGAGGGTTACTATGACGTCATAAAGCAGAAGTAATTCTAGTGTGGGAAAGAGACAGAGCTATTCAGGTTGTCTAGCGCTATCTCTTTCCCACACTGCAATTACTCCTGCTCTAAGACGTCATGGTAGGCCGCCAGGTCGCTTTAGTCTTTCACTTAACTTACTTCAAGTATTACGTCACGCAATTTGGGGGAGGGGGGGGTCTTGTAAAAAGTTACTATGCGTTATAGGGGCGGCAGCAGGGATCCAAGAACGCGTTACGTAGCATTGTTTTTTTATTTAAATAAAAAAACTGGGGAATTAAAATCGCCCAAGTTGGCAACCCTTTTCGTTTATGCCTTACGGGGAATCCCTCATCTTTTTTTCAAATTCGGCTAGCAACAATAACAGAACATAATTGTGACTATATGGTCACTTTGGATGTTACGTAACGTTGGGGGGGGGAGGGGTACAGAAAAACGTTACGGCGCGTTACATTTCAAAAATCTTAAAAATTGCGTTACGTAACACTTGAACGCTCCCTTACCGTTGGTGCAAGTAACATTATGTCTGCCCGAACTGGTACACAAACAGTACGTGAGACTCAATAAAGGATGTTGCGGGACTGTTCGAAAGAGATACCGCGGTCCTGGAACACAAAGGGCAAAGGAAGGAACATGGATGGGTTTTAGTCAGTAGAAGTCTGACACTCCCTCCTGCTCAGCCCAGAGCGGGAGGGGTTATTTGATGATTTCCCATCGGTAAAAAAAAAAAAAAAAAAAATAAAGACTCAATAAAGGATTAATAAAGCTACTTATAAAAAACTCACCGATACTGCGAGTGGTACAGCGAGCCCAGCCTGTGGTATATCATGGCTGCCCTGAACTGGTACAGGTACTGCCTCGGTCCAGGACTTAGCAAGCAGTACTTTAGGGCGTGTTTCAATGCGTCTGCGACTTCTGACACCTCCTGTATATAAAGAGTTAAGGTTAATAACAATGTCAATGATTTTCAAAGATTGAAATTCATGCAGACATAAAGGGTGTAACAAGATTCTTAGCGAAGGCGAAAGGCACTTGTTCTCCCCGGTCACTGCGATATTATTTTTGTTCTAGACCATACCTACCTTCTAGCTACGGAGATATTGGGGGCCAAAGTTCCAACTTTTTCACAACGTAGTTTTTTAAATAGATGTTTTTAATGTAAGATTTTTACTGTAAACACCTCCACAACCCCCGTACTATTCAATCCATCCATCACCACAATGTTTTGAGTGCGTTACATTGAGTCCTACCGTAAAACGCGATTTACCCCAAAAAAAAGTCGTTTCCCAGCAATAATATATGCGTAAAGTTACTTAGTTTGATGTACATCATGTTTGATTGACGGCTTCGTGAAGGGTCCTGTTACACCCTGTATTTTTCTTTTCGCGAAATGTTACTTGTATATGATGAAAATCCAAACCATTACTCGTGCTTTAAGAGCTATATCACGTTTATTGTGTATTTTAAGGACCCTAAAGACCAGACTGCCATTTTTATAAGTTCATACTAATCAGAACCCTATACTGAAGGGAATAACTGTAAAATTCACAAGGCTAGACTACAGGCTGCAGTGTACACTCACGTTGTATACATCGGGCGCGTCCTGTAGGAGTACGGCGCGCGTGTACAGGTGACAGGACAGCTCCCAAGCCACCAGCTCCCACACCGAGGTGGCGCCACAGGTCTCTCTGGGGCCCAGCAGGGACAGAGCTGACTGATAGCTCCTCTGCTTCGCTGTAGAGACGACGTTTCTCGGTGCTGTAAGGACAATACAAGGGTTTATGTATACGGCTTCTTACGTAGGAATTCACAAACACAGCACTTATTCAAGCCGCCCGAAATACCGGTTTGAAATAAGCTGCCGTGATGCCGCCATCATCATTCTCTTGCCCTTAACCCAATTTATTCGTGGTCGGCGCAGCATATTTTCTAATGCCACACTTCTCTATTCTCGTCATATCAGCAGTCACCTCCTTTCTAGCCATATCATCCTTCACACAGTCCATCCATCGTTTCTTTGGTTTTCCTCTACTCTTATACCCATCTACATTCATACTCAAAACTTCAAATCCCGAATTACAAACTACGAAAACACCACTACTTTACGGTCTATAACCGTAGTCAGTTTCTTACCTAAATCCACCTTGATCGCAATGCGCTTTGAACCTCAAGTACCGTCCCTTGTTACAGTACAAAAGCGCCAGGTTGGGTATATCATTAACTTGTTTGAAGATTTCCGTGGCTTCGTCCAGACATTCCAGAGATTTGCGCGAGATCACATTGAACTGCTTGAGGAGGAGCTTCGCTTTGGGGTCCTTGGGGTCTGGCTCTTCGAGGTATTTCATGTAGATTTCTGTGGAGGAGAGATGCTGGTTTTAATATATTTACTAATATTATACCGAGGTTTGTGATCTTGTGAATTTTTGAGGTTGTAGGGGGCAATCTCTGGATCTACTGAACCGATTTTGAAAATTCAACGCGAACGAAGCCGCGGGCAACAGCTAGTTGACAATAAAAGGGGGAGTTTGAGAGACTATAAGGGCCTTCACGCGCTACGCAACCATAACAACGATTTGTCGCACAAACGGCTGTTATCTACACAACTCGCAGAAAGCTTCGAAGAAAATTTGGCAACACGATTGGTCGTCCGACCCTTTTTGTTCAAATAACAAAACATAGAAAATCTAAAAGCCTTGATTTACAACGGCTAAACTGGCAATATAGAACAAATTATTACAGACATGGGACAGCATTTTTTTTGTTTTATAGAAGAGTGCAACAGTAATTAAATAAATTGATTCAAACATGGGGGGAACCCCGTGCCCGTGCCCGTGCGTTTCGAAATTACGAAATTGGACAGACCTAAGACTCTAGAATTATTAAAAACTGACATCGAAGCGCCTGATTTGTGAAAATCTTGGACGATGCTTGAACTGATATAAAACCTTTAATGCATTTTTTTTGTATCGTCATACTGTATTTCTGTCATTACAATATGTGATGTAAAGTATCGACAGAATGCACAAATAAATTTAAAAAAAAAACAAATCTTGTGCAACAATGTTGCTCTATTACTTTTTTTTCAAATTGCCAAAATATTTTGGCTATCCATAGATTCAAAAACATGACAAAAAAAAAACAATTAATCTACAGGATTGTCTTCAAAACCAATTTAAAAAAAGATAAAGGATGATGGGCCAATTTCTATGAAATCTGGGCATAAAACCAAGAGAATTGAAATTTATACTTCACTTCATACTATGGCAACCAGTACCCAAGTCGCCGGAGAACAGAAATAGAGCCAGTCAGTTGTAGCCAAATCCTTTGCAAAATGTAACATTTTCATTTTCAGGTCTCTGGTGACTGAAGAAAAGAATAATGGTCAACATATGGCCCATGTTGACCATCATTCTTTTCTTGTAAATTATGACATTAGAAAGTGCATTTCAATGGCCTAATTGAAAAACATGGTTTTGAGTAAACTGATTAGCATACCAAAAAGGAATACAAAAATAACTCACCAAGTTCAAACTCATCAATAACCACATGATCAACTTCAACTGTATTCTGCTAGAGTAGCATATGCGAGGCATATTTTTTCATACAACTATGTTTTGAGATGGAGTTTCCAAGCAAAGTTATCGTCCCGATTTGGTTCATGCCATGTTGAGTTAAGTTTTTTCTCCTTAAGAACTTGTATAGCATTTTTGTCGATATTAGATTTTGATTCTATTAAGCAGTTAGCTGTCTTGTCACTCGTCTTTCGTTCTCGTTTTCGTCATCGGCTGCGGGACGAGTGTTCTTTGGCGTCGGCTTTCGGCTTCGTTGTGATTGGCTCGTAGCTCATTTTGATTGGCTCGTATGGATTTGCCATCTTTGGGTGTTGTTCTTCTACAATTATTTGCTGTTTAAGCCGTTCGCGTTATTCTTCCTGTTAAATATTATACATAGACATGAAAATCTCGAGAAATAGAATTTAGTTATATAAGACTACTAGCAACCCGCCCCGGCTTCGCACGGGTGCAATGTCATTTAGACCTTCCTCTTGAGTCATTCTATCTATTACTGAAAACAGCATTAAAATCCGTTGCGTAGTATAAATAGATCTAAGCGTACACACAGCGGGAAGACTTTGTTTTATACTATGTAAAGATTATAATATACGGGAATCTCCGTTAGGCTGTAGGCCGCATTGTATGGGATTGAATTAAATTATCTAGCGAAACGACTCCATGGAGTGCAGTTTCTAGAGTCGGGCAAAGTGTTATTGGGTTTTTCAATCAGGAATTTCTCAGTAGCAGCCACGGAGTATGGATTTGTGCCCGGTTGATGGCAATAGGCTCGCCCCCTATTACATGGGACTTAAAACATAATTGGCGAAATGTGGGTGTACTATTAGGTACACCTCTGCCTAACCGTTCAGGGATTAGGATGATGATGATATGATGATGTAGGATTTCTATCACGTCTGCGGGGTTCGAGAAGCTGATTTAATGTGACCGATTTAGGCTGTGCAGAATCCCTCAGTGCATTTAAGATTTTTATATAAATAAATCAATACCTTGCACTTGAGTATGGTAACATTGTGTAGGGCCAGCAGCCCCTTGAGCGCATTTTTCAGCGCGCGCCCGCAGCGCTCGGGCGGCGACGAGCCAAGACCCGCGTTCTCTCCGGCGGACTCCTTACGTTCCTGGGAGGAAAATACATGATAACGTTGAGATTTTCAACTTTATTGCTAAAGCATTATTTATTGTTAAGGGGCCGGGGAGTATGAATTTGTCCATACAAACGTAATACCAAAATCATTTTCAGTTTGAGCATATTTCCACATTAATATGCTGTTATTCGGAACAAGATGGTAATTACCTAGGTATCTTTTTTTTTTTTTTGCAAAATACTTACCAAGAGCGAAATGCAAACAAATTGAATTTCTCACATTTTTACAGTTTAAATACGATGTTTTCATCTCATCTGTTCTATATTAAAAACGGTAGTATTTGTAATATTGTTCAAATCGAAACATGTCTTATACAGCCTGACATTTTAATGGTTGTTTTCCCGCGGCAGAACAACTTGCCATAAGGAGTACTTTCGAAGCATAGAATAAAAGTAAACAAATAAATATGTGTTTGTTTTAAAATAATTAAAAAAATATTCATCAACTCGAAAACATGAGAATCAATAGTTACACTAGACGTACCTTGTAGGTACTACTAGAGATGCAAAACGAATTTTAAACGTTTTAAACCATTTGGTTTTAAACGGTCTTTTTGGTTTAAAACGATTTAAAACCACACTTAGCGGTTTAATATGGTTTAGAATGTTTTTTTTTTGGAATGCACTGAGGCTTTACACGAAGTTATCTAGACCACACCTCCTTCCTGATTTAGAATATATAAAAGGAAAATAAAATAAAAATGTTTTAAAATAACCTTCATTAACATGACAGACAAACATAAAATCGATCCCTACCTGCCCCATCTCTCCCCGTTGCGATTTTGGTAGCAAAGTGAAACATAAAAATGCGGCATTGCCGTTTTATTTTAATAAATACCCAAAACATGATTGTTTTCAGTGTCTAATCCTAAATAGTAGTATAAATATGATATATGACTTCACATATATTAATAAAAATGGTAAATGATTTCAATTAGCCTTTTAAACTATTTTTTTAAGTAATTCGTAATCAATGTACGGCCCACGTGGTCGTGGTTTTAAACCGTTTTAAACCAATTTAAAACGGGTTTTAAACCACTGATTTTGGTTTAAAACGGTTTATTTACAACTATAGGTACTACTCGAATCGCACGCGCCGCCCGCCGCCGAAAGACACGATGCATAAATGTTCAAAGTAAAATAAGCTCTCGTTCGTGGTGATACGGCATAAACTAGTTTTCACGCAACAATACAAAACACAGCCGCGAAGCCGACAAAGGAAAGACCGATTTATAAATGTTCAAAGCAAAATAAGCTCTCGCGTGTAGCGATACGACATAAACTAGCCTGCGCGCAACAATTACAAACGACACCGCGCGCCGGCTTCCTATTGTATTATTATTGTATTACGTAATACTTAGTTTTTCCGCGATTGTCGTACGCGCAGCAAGTGTTATCTTATCGTGCAATGGATCGCCATTACAGATATTGCAATTTGGAGAACGTCGCTATGGTGCAACTGGCCCGGCGACTTTACGCGGAGCCGCAACACTTGGAGTCGCTCCGTCTTCGTGGGGTTATGAACCCCCAAGACCCATCGGCCCGGACGATCGTAGCGGCCGACGGACCGAACAGAATTGTTTTTTGTCAGTGGTTGATGGACAATCAAAATACGAACATTTTGTGGACGAATGAAGCAACTTTTACGCGAGTTGGACTCAACCAGCGTAACGAACATTTTTGGGCTTTGAATAACCCACATGTTATTCGCGAGTGTGCGCATGAAGTGCGTTTTATGTGTTAATGTGTGGGCCCGGTAATTATTGGCCACCTCATTGGGCCGCATTTCGTGACAGGACAAGTGGAACCTACCTGAAATGTTACAAATCATTATTCCGGACTTTTTGGACTTTTATTTTTTGTGGTCGCTGGTCGGAGCTCAAGCGCCTAGTGTATCGTGAGGAACACGAAACTCGCGACGCGTTAATAACTGCGATAGTGGACGCTTTTAATATCGAAAGTAGCGTTGCCAGGCGTCCGGATAAAGCCGGACATAGGTAGGCTTTTTGATTGTGTGTCCGGCCAAAATAAACGGCGTCCGGCTTGTCCGGCTTTTGTTAGGCTTTTTACATTTCGCAAACGAGCGAGCGCCGAGCGCAGGCGACGAGAGTCGACTTCGGTCGCTCACGCAGACCGAAGTACCGCCCGTCGTCGCCTGCCCTCCTGCGCTCAGTGCGCTCTGTCGGCAAACCAAAAATATGAATAATTAATTTTATTGTGTAACTCAAAGAGAAGAAGTTTCGTTTTATTGTTTTTTTTCAATAGAAGAATTTTTGTTTTGTTTCATTGTTTAACTTAAAGAGAAGAAGCTTATGTTTTTTTTTAGTTATTATAGTCTTATTTGTGCCTTTCATTAGTATTTTTGAAGAATTTAAATATGTTGATACATTTTTAAGTATCTAGAATTTAATTTTGACTGATGACTATTTGACTGATTAATAATAAAGTATCTACCTAAGACTGAT
The DNA here is from genome assembly GCA_947578425.1 of Eugnorisma glareosa. Classification (NCBI taxonomy): domain Eukaryota; kingdom Metazoa; phylum Arthropoda; class Insecta; order Lepidoptera; family Noctuidae; genus Eugnorisma; species Eugnorisma glareosa. The sequence goes on from OX387979.1 coordinate 2,966,251, forward strand.
TTGGCATTCGATTTTATTTATTATTTCACCAGAATTTGACAAGATTTTTGTAATAATCACAAAAGCTTGATTTTACATCCAATTTTTTGTCGTACCTACTATTAATACTGAGTCAAAATCCTCAATAATAAGGGTGTCCGACCTTTCTACCCAAATGTCCGGCCAAACTGGCTGGTCTATCCGGCTATTAGGTTTGGCGACCTGGCAACCCTAATCGTAAGACGTGACAGAGACACCTTACTAAAATTGAAAGACAACCAATTAAAACGTGCTCGATTGTGTGTAACGCACTGTAAAAATATGCTGATTTAAAAGAGTGTCCATGGAGTTTCTTGACCGTTCATCTCCATAGAGATCTACGCTAGGGAATGGGCAACTACAGTGCTTTCACAGTTTTTATGCCTTGCAGTGGCTTGCACTTCGAACAATTACTCCGTTACCGGGAAGTGTAAGTACCTACCTACTCGTACTTTTGTAAAAAGTGAACATTTAAAAGTAGTTTAGTTAATTAAAATTATTGTAAATAAGTTGAATCAAATTTTTGAAATACGCCGCAAATACTTTTTTAGGTATCTAATTCATAAAATTATTTTTCTTAAACGATAAACTTCTTTTTATTTAATTTCGTGTTCAGTAAATTGCAGCTAAAAACGTAGGTATTTATGACGGTCCTAAGCCCGTAAAAGTATGAAGGGAAAATTTGAATAACTTGTTGGGTAAAGCTTATTATTATCAAGAATAAGTTATCAACTTATCAGCTGATTGAAAAGCACGCGGGTCAACGGCCGCGCGGCCGGTCGGCGGCGGCGCTCAGCGCAATCAGGATAACTATTGGTTCGTGGTCGCTTTCGCGTTTTGTTTTTCACAATGGTTAATCTGCCATTTTTTGTTTCTAATATTTTAATTGTTTATTAAACGATTGTATTACCAAGGCAAAACCATTTCGCTGCGGGAAAACAACCATTAAAATGTCACGCTGTATTGTTAAGTTACATAATATAAAAAAAATGGAAAAGCATTGAGTTTTCATTCATCATTTTTGGTATTACGGCACACATTCAAATTAATCACAAATGTTCATCGGAAGTCGTGCTATCGCATCAAGCATTGAGCTGGGGAGGGGCGCGGGGCGCGGGACAGAACATTTTGGATGTGTTGAGTATAGTGACAAAATAATGTAAATGTGTATGTGTGAATCATCGACACAGCGAAGTAAAAGAATTGAAGAATCAAAGATAACTATGACATCATACGCGTTTACTTTTCTCCAACACCGCTAATAAAATGGGGATCAATAACCTGTGTTGTTCGAAATAAATAAATAGGTCAAAGGAAGAATCGTTGACACGGGCACCTTTAACTAGGTAAAATAAATAGTAATATGACGCATACGCACAGCCGCGCGCGCCGCCGGAGGACGCACTTGACATCGTCGTGTTAGACATCCTGGGAGACGACTCCTCCGCAACCATTGAATACGGCCCTGACATCCACAAGGATTTAGCGAGTCCTTTGAACATATCGCTACCCATGGGCTGGATCAGACTCAAAGAAAAGAGCTACTAGGAAAATACAAAATTCCTACTAACTGCACTGTTATCGCGGCGCCGATACTCAACGCAGAAATAAAAGCTGCACTTCCCGAGCCCATGGTAAAACGGGACAAGAGCTTTGAACTCCGACAAACTCAGATAGCAGCCGCCATCTCGTGCTTAGCGTCGGCGGTTACCGATGAACTCTCATCTGCTCAAATCAATCAAGATCTCCTCAAAAAGCTGATGGACACAGGCCGTCTTCTATGCGATATTCAATCTACCGATTCTAAATCGAGGCGAAATTTCGCCATGTTTTCCGTCAAGAAAGACATGAAGGAACACCTATCAAGCACAAAAATAGACAAACATCTGTTTGGCCAGAACTTGTCTGATACATTGAAATCAGCAAAGGCGGTTAACAAATCCGGTACAGACCTAAAAATCCAACAGAAGTCTTTCAAGAAAACTTTTGTGCCACACAATTCCAAAGCTCCACCAGCTTCAAAAAACTGGAAGCCGGTGGGTCCCGCACGCAGGCAGCAGGGCCCGCCGCCGAGGAGCCGCGAGCCTGCCTACCCGCGCACTCAGCACGCGCCCTCATCGAGGCGGTCGTCGCCGCCGCCGCGGACGACCCGCCGCCGGTAGACCCAGTAAGTTACGCTGGCCAGCTGTCTCTCTTCCGTCGCCAATGGTCTTTAATTACCACAGAGTCGTTAATTCTTGAATGGATTGTTGGCTATAAACTGACATTTTCACAAACGGTGGTGCAAGATAGCTTGCCCCCCTCGATACAACGTTCAAAAGTTGAAACTGCGCACTTTGATGAATCTTTGTCTAACCTTCTCCGAATTGGAGCAATATCGGAGTGCACACCCGACAGCCGACAATTCATCTCCCCAGTGTTTTTAAGGCCTAAACCCAAGGGAAAAATGCGCTTTATTTTAAACTTAAAAAAGTTAAATAAATTTATTTCTACTAACCATTTTAAGTTAGAGGATTTACGAACGGCTGTTAAACTTATATCTAAAGATTGTTATTTAGCTACTATTGACTTAAAAGACGCGTATCTCTTAGTCAATGTTCATGAAGAATCTAGAAAATACCTAAGATTTACGTGTAATACAAAATTATATCAATTTAATGTCCTTCCATTCGGTCTAAACACATCGCCGTATGTTTTTACTAAGCTAATGAAACCGGTTGTCAAATTGTTAAGATCAGCCGGATACCTATCAACAATATACTTAGATGACATTTTATTGATTGGACGTTCGTATGAGGAATGTTTAGACCAGGGATCCCCAAACTATTTTGGACAAGTGACCCCTTTTCCAAAATGAACTGTTACCTCAGACCCCCATGGCCAAATTACCTACTTTTAAGATCAACCCCCTTATTCATAATGGTCCGCTAACTTAAAACAGCTGCTACAGTGTGTTATTTTTCATTCTGACTTAGGTCAATAGAAGAAGACAGAGTGAGAATTAGCAATGCTTTAAGTTAGCAGACTATTATGAATAAGGGGGCCTATCTTTAGTTTTTTCCTATTGACACAAAATACCTAGGTACTAAGGTACCAATTGGAAAACTTTGCACTTGGTTAAGTGAGTAAAATTTACTTCATTTTCGTATCAAAATTTAACAAAATAAAAAGACATACAATTCAGTAAATATCAAGTTTAATTTATAACGATTATTACAAATTAGGTACTTAAAGAATTTTAAGTAGGTAGGAAATTATATTTAAAAAAGTATTAATTCGCAAAGAGAAAATAAAACATTCAGTGTGATGGATGAACCTGGTGACTATCTACCAATCTAGCTACATCCGGTTCAATATTGGTGAGTTGCAGCCTTAAATCTCCACGTTCGTTGATTTTCAAACGGTTTCTTTGTTTCGTCAAAATGTTTGTTACCACACTGAAGCTTTTTTCAACTAGGTATGATGATGGAAAAGCGATAAGGTATTTTTCAGCAATGTTCCACAATGTAGGATACTGTGTTTCAATGTTGCGTTGCAACCAGAACTTCTGATAGCCTTGGTTGAACTTCTGCTTAAGCTCTTCGTCTGTGCTGATGGTAATCAACTCTTCTTGCATTATCACATTGGCTTCTTCTATGGCTGTGGTATTGTACGGATTTATTATCCATTGAGGAATTTGTAAATTTAAAAGATCCTCAAACCTCTCCGTAAAATCCTTGTGTAATGCGTCCAAGTGAGTGACATATAATAAAATGTCATCATCTTGAAGCGTTTCTGGTAATTTTGACAAATGCAGAAACTGCGAATATTCTTTTCTGCCTAAATTTTGTTTATAAAGGATTAGTTTACCCACGAAGGCCGATATTATTGATTTTGTTTTAATCAAGTTAAGATCGTCACCCTGCAGCTGCAAATTAACTTTGTTGAACATTCCAAAGATATCAGTCAAGTAATAAATATCTGTTTTACAATTGTTCAGATTTTCTTTCAAATTCGGATCTTTTTCTTGTAAAAACTCCAACACAGATTCAAAAACGGCTGAAAATCTTTCTAAGCAAGAGCCTCTTGATAGCCAGCGAACTTCAGTGTGAAGAAGTAATCGAGTAAAGACTTCGTCGTTTTCCTCACATAGCTGAGCAAATAACCGAGAGTTCAAAGAATTGCTTCGAATCTTGTTGATAGCATTTATTACATATTGTAAAGACTTATGCAATCTAGGACTCAGCTTTTTTGCTACTAAATGCTGCCTGTGAATCACGCAGTGAATGACCAGTACATCAGGCAGTTCGCTTTAAGTGAGCTATAAAACCACGATGACGACCAACCATAGACGGTGCACCATCAGTCGCAACAGAAACAATGTTCTTCCATGGAATAGCTTTGTCAGTAAAAAAATGTTCCACGGCCTGAAAAATTGATTCTCCTCTGGTATCAGTCTCTAAATATGTAGCAAAAAGCAGTTCTTGGCACATATTTTCATCTTTGATATATCGAACATATCCTAACAACAGAGCTTCATTGCCGGGTAATGTAGACTCGTCCAACTGGAGAGAGAATCTGTTGGTCTGTAAGAACTTGCATAAAATGTTTTCCACATCGCGTCCCATCTCGTTTATGCGTCTCTGAACGGTGTTATTGCTCAAAGGTATTCTCTTTAAAATATCATGTGCGGGTTTGTGCAATACATTGTTAAGGACCTCCGCAATGGCTGGTAAGATAAGCTGCTCTCCAATTGTGTGGGGTTTCCCCGACTTCGCTATTAGTAAAGATATATTATAGGACGCTCGTAAACCATCATCGTCTTTAATAGATGATGACGCAAACATCGATCTTATGGATGGCCTTTTGTCTAGTTTTTCTTTAAGTGCTTGAAAAAATGTCAAGGGCTTACTTTTTTTGTCAGCATGTACTCTCGATAAGTGGTCATCCATTTTTGAAGGCTTCATGGCATCGTTACTGAATACTTTTTCACATATGAGACACATCGGCAAGTGTTGATTTGATGGAGATGCAATAAATCCGAACTTCAAGTAGTCCAAACTGTATTGTCTGCATTTTTTTTTCGTGTCCGCCATCATAAAACTCTCAGTAATCCTGCAAATAAAAAAATAAGAAACTAAGTACCTAAATTAAAAACAATACCTAATAAACTGTTAAATTTACTGGTAAATTTTTACAATTGAAACAACTGAGGCAACTGCAAACTGTTGCAAACAATCTACAGATAGCTCAACTGATCACTATCACACAGTGTGCAGTGGGGCAATGCTGATGCGCTGTGCCGGATAAAAACTGTTTGGTACTTACCCTGTTAATTTTTCATAAACTGCAGATATTGTGTGGTTACGCTATTAACTCGCGTAGGGAGCTCAGCATTTTGTAAATTCTTTTTCAGTCACTTTACTTCACTTAATTTAGCTATGTAATAACTTTGTAATCTCTTGAAATAAATGAGTACTTATATGAGTTATTATCGTTCAAGCTCCAACGAATTTCAAAACGCAAATGAACTTTCAACCTAAGTGCAACCTCGTTAAATAGTAAAATATCAGGAACATGTTTGGACTTGCAACTTGATCATGAATTCGTTCGTGTTAAATCGCGCAAGCGTCAAATAGAGAGCAAGTCAAAACGCGCCTGAAAGACGTACGCTCGAACTCATTATCTTGCACAAACTTGTCCACACTGACTTGCCGAGTTTTTCATCTTGTACGAACTTGAGGCTTTATATTACTACAACAATGCTATTTCCTACATAAATATTAATTATTCTTAGTACACGTAACACAACATAAACAATACAGTACCTACCTACCTATCTTGAAAGTTTTAAATAAGAACTTGTGTTAATTTAATAGGGGTCGATTTTTAGACCTCGTCGACCCCCATAATCAGTTTTCGTTTATGTCGACCCCTAGGAAACCGATATCGACCCCAAGGGGTCGATATCGACCACTTTGGGAATCCCTGGTTTAGACAATGTAAATACTACATTGAAACTACTCGGAGCATTGGGTTTTATAATAAATTCTGAAAAGAGTAATTTGGCTCCCTCTACTTCTTGTACATATTTGGGATTTATAATCAACAGCAACACTAAGCAAATAGGCTTGCCAACCAAAAAACAACTTCATATTCTCAAAGAAATTAAGTTGTTTTCCAAAAAATCACGCTGCCAGATTAGGAAATTTGCTCATTATTGATCATATTATTGATTATTAATTTCTGCTTGCCCTGCTGTCGAATATGGTCTGTTATATACCAAAGAATTTGAAAGATTTAAATACCTGCACCTTAGAAACGATAATGATTTCGACAAATTCATGATTCTTTCACCCAGCTTATATAATGATTTTCAATGGTGGCTTCGTGCCATCAAAAACCCTATCCACAGAATTATGGATAATGTATACGCTGTGGAGATATTTTCTGACGCCTCAACTACGGGGTGGGGCGCCGCGTGCGGCGCGGAGACCGCGAGTGGCGCCTGGTCCGTAGGCGAGCGCATGCTTCACATAAACCAGCTTGAACTGCTTGCGGCTTACTTTGCCATCAAAATCTTTACAAAGGAGCTAGATAATTGTCAAATCTTATTACGTCTCGATAACTGCACTGCCGTTTCTTACGTTAACAGGATGGGTGGAATACAGTTTCCACACTTATCACATGTCGCCAAAAAGCTATGGCAATGGTGCGAATCGAAAAGAATATTCGTGTATGCCTCTTACATAAAATCAAAAGATAATGTAATTGCTGATGCTGAATCTCGAAAATGTCATCCCGACATAGAATGAGAGCTCTCCGATTCCGCCTTTGATGTAATAACTAGTAAATTTGGTATCCCAGTGATCGATTTATTTGCAAGTCGAATTAACAATAAATGCGATGAGTTTGTTTCATGGTTTAGATACCCAAATGCATATGCGATTGACGCATTCACGATTAGCTGGTCAAACATTTATTTTTACGCATTCCCGCCTTTCGCCATAATACTCAAAACTCTGCGAAAAATCATAACGGATAGAGCAACTGGCATTGTGATTGTCCCATTATGGGCCACTCAGCCCTGGTTCCCAGTTTTTCAAAAACTTATTGTATCAGACATGATAACATTCGAACCAGCTGACCGACCTATTACTTTCCATTCCAGCAATCGGAGCATCCACTCCAACCTGACCCTAGCTGCCGCGATATTATCCGGACAGCGCTACTGCGTCGAGCAGTGCCCGAAGCATCCATAGACATAATGATAGCCTCTTTATCACAGAACTCATTTAAGCAATATAGCGTCTACATTAAAAAATGGCACAACTTTTGTAAGGAAAATAACACCGATATGTATACAAGCTCTGTTGGGTTGATAATGACTTTTCTAACACAAATGTTTAACAGTGGCAGTCAGTATGGGTCTCTTAACAGCTGCAGAGCAGCACTTGCTCTTATTTTAGAACCTAAAATTGTCGAAAATTCAATCATTCAACGATTCTTACGAGGGGTTTTTCGTATGAGACCCCCGACACCAAAATATGACACGACGTGGGATCCCAGCTGCGTACTGGAATGGTTAGAAGTATTGTACCCTAATGAACGATTGCCTTTGGAACTCCTTTCCAAAAAATGTGCGACGTTATCGGCTCTGATCACGGCACATAGGGTTCAAACTTTGTCTAAAATTAAAATTGTAACATTAACATTCTTCCGAATAAAATCATGATCAAAATCCCCGATCTTTTAAAAACATCACAGGTTGGAAAAAATCAACCCTTATTACAAATACCTTTTTTCAATGAAAAACCTCAGGTGTGCCCTGCTCAGACATTAACATGCTACATCGATAGAACGGCATCGGTACGAAAAAGCGATACGTTGTTTGTAAGTACTAGACAGCCATATAAGGCAGTCACTTCTCAAACTTTAAGCCGTTGGATAAAGTGTACGCTGCAAGACAGCGGTATTGATGTATCGTTGTTCAGTGCTCACAGCACGCGACACGCGGCAACGTCTCGAGCTCTCGCGCATGGAGTCAACATCGACCAAATACGGAAAACCGCCGGTTGGACTTCTAATTCCAACACATTTGCGAAATTCTATAACAGAACTATTCTGAGCTCGGACGAAGCCACGCTAGCTGCTGCGATTATTAATCCAGACTAAACGTAAGTGCTAATTATGCTACGATATTCCTAAATGTTAAGTACTTACGTAATTTCTTCATGTACCTATGATTGATTGATGTCGAAAATAATATGACTATTGTTAAGAAAATTGTATAAGATTATAGGTAATAAATACACCATTACCAAAACATTTAAACCATTTATTTGATTTTTAGTGCTCTTCATTCTCTACTTGGAAATATAATATATTTTTTGTTAACATTCAATGTGTTTAAATTATTATTTCCTAAACCTACAAACTCACAAAGTCTACAATGTACATGCTAATAAATTCTCGTTCAGGTTACTAATCTCAGACGAAGTACTCATATAATTATGATAGAATTTCACTGAGTTCGTTTAATCACTAATTATAATGTTTGACCATAATATCATGATGTTAGTTAAGTAGTCGTGCGTTTAGCTGTTAAAATGCTGAGTTTGCATTGATCTGGCCAAACGTCATCATGAGATGGTCAGATCATTGATAGATAGATCAAATTAGATAATTGGAAATATTTAAAAATCAAAACACAAAATTAACACATAGTATAAAACAATTTATTCGTAACAAAATATGATTAAAGACATTAAAAATAATTATGTACAATAGAAATAGTAATATTTAACTATTATCACAAATAGTTGCGCGTACGCCGCGGTTTCTGGCTTTCACTAATTTGTACTTAAAGTGTTGTTAATAACTTAGCTTAAAGTACCACCTAATATTTTAGGAGCTAGACAGTTTTGGGGTCATATTCGACCCCAAAAGTTAAAAAAGGAACATAAAAAAAATAACTTAAAGGGCAAACTGCTTGAAAATTTATATAATAAAATTGGTCCAATTTTATTTTTAGAAATATTTTTCATTGCCGATTGGAGGTCAAAAGTGTACGTATAAAAATATGAATCATATTATAAGAATATAGCTTCACTGGAATAAATAGTTATGATTTGATCTCCAGTCAGCAATGTCAATTAATAAATAGTGGAAAACTAAGCCTTATTAGGAAACTTGGGATTCAATGAAGAAATTAACACGTTCAGTCGAAGGTTCGTCAATACAAAAGACTATTTTATTTGGAAATAAAGTAACCTTTGTATTCGTGATTTTTACTTAATTCTATTGTCGACCGTATATTCTCGTTTATCATTCTCCATGAAAATTATTTCTCGATTATTCTTGTTGAGGCAACCCGCAACTTACGTTATTTCTTTCAAATTAATCATTAACATTAATTTCTCAATTGAATCCCCTACGAATCCTATTATAATGGGGTTACAATCAACCCCTTGGCCCCGACGGCTTGCCCCAGTAATACTAATACCTAGCGATTATTCATATAAACATCAACACTCTTTATAAATTCGATTTACTCGTATCACTTTATGCCTTCTGTGGTTTGGACGGCCTGGGAACAAAGAGAAAATGTATATTAATAACATAATATAACCTCACGCCTGTAGTCCCCGAAGGGCTAGGCAGTCGTTTAGTGTGTACTTAATAGTACCTACAACAACCAAATTTCGATGGTTAAAGTTATGTTTAAGGCCCATGTAGTTGGAGCGAGTCTATTGGCATGGCAACTGGGCACGAATCCGGACTCCGTGGCTGCTACTAAGAAATTCCTGATGGAAAAATTCAATAACACTTTACCCGACCGAGGAATCGAACCCTGGACCTCATAGTCAGCAGTCGCACTTGCGGCCATTAGACCTTTATCTTAAAACTGCAATATTTAATTCTTAATTAAAAACTATTAAAGAAAATTAATAAACTACAAAAAGGGAATCAAAAACTCCTCAACACTGTCAGCTGGTAATGTGCCTAAGAGACTGGTGGTGTTGCCACGTTATATGGCAAAACTCAGCCTCTGGCCAAGGTAAAAGCCTTATATTTATCTTATTAGATAAGTATATGGGTTGTTTACTTTATTGCCATCATAATGTCACGAAAATAAACATTGGGGTGACTCTATACCCCTATAGTTGAAACTAGGTAATTAAGGTCGAATATCATCGATGAAATTATGAAACATCAGGCCATTGTTCTCCGTGGGAGTGGAAAAGAGTAGTTCACTCACATTTAGCTAGTTTTGTAACATGTGTAGCAAATTAATATAACAATATAACATTGAAAGCACTTATATATTGTGGCGCCATCTATCACGCCACATACGACCAACGCACAAACCGGACGTCACACAATATCCTACATCGAGCAAACAAAGTTATCCGCAAGATAAACTTAAATGTATACAGAAACGCAACCAGCGTGCGTGGAAGAACGTGGATGAGGCGAAAGGAGTATGCAAGGATCGTAGCAGGTGGCGTTCTGTGGTTTCTGCCTACCCCCATGGGAAAAAGGTGTGACTTTATGTATGTTATGCCAGCGGCTTCGCCCGCGGCGATTTCGGTAATTATCCCACGGGATCGTATTACCGGGATAAAAATTACCTATGTGTTAATCCTAAGTATCTGTGTCCAAATTTCACACAAATCAGTTCAACCGTTTTTGCGTGAAAGACGAACAAACATCTATCCAGCCTTTTAATCAGCCATCCATCCATCCAGCCATGCATCCTCACAAATTTTCGCATTTATAATACTATTATGCTACATAAACCCAACAACAACCGTAGAACAGTAGCTCATTAGACAACTCCCCACTGGTTGAGGGATCCTCCCCTTCAATGGAGTATGACGAACTTTCCACCCTGATCTTCATAAAATCACCTCTATAACATCGTAGCAGTAAGGTCGATTTTAGCAAGAATGTATACTCACTTGCCAGCCAGGATATCCTGGATCTCCTGGAAGCTCTTGCCCTTGGTCTCGGGCACCAGGAACAGCGTGAAGAAGAAGGCGGCCACGCAGCAGGCGCCGAAGATGAAGAACGTGCCGCCCATGCCCAGCGACCCAGCGATGGCGCTGAAGTATCTGGGGGGGAGGGAAAGCTTTGTCAATTACAATTTTACTTGTAACACAAGGTAGATATTTGCATAGCCTGGTTGAGTCTTCAAACTCACAGTATAGGCACTATTGAATAGTTTGGCAGTCAGAAAATAAAGCTTTTTGCCCATTCTTAAGTGGACCTAGATGAGGTGTAGTATATGTATGTACTTAGTACGTAAGATCTATGTTATAAAATGTATTACATTTGTATTAAGAGAATAGTATTAAAGGCTGATCGATCGGTAACGGTTGTTTCAATAATACGAGTTCCCTACATGGCGACCCTGCCAGGATTGGGGCGCGTGACGTGATCACTGTCGGCTTAGTGTTACGGCTCCGAAACATGTAAAACAAAGAAGATAATTACGGCGTGATACAATATAAACGTATTCTTGTTTATTCAATTCGGCGAAAATCGGTTCACAATGTGTCGATCAAATGTGGAAAAGGAGACAGTTTTCTTAAACCAGAATGCTGCGGGTTCGAACAATGCCCATGTCGAAGAAATGAAGATGCACATGTCAACTATCAGTATTGTTCTGCTGGTAATTTGTACACTTTTGGGTCTTGGCGCAGCGTATTTTGTGTATAAGCAATATAGAAAATGCCACCATTCATGGATCAGGGAGCAGATTGTACAAAATAATTTTCGGCGATCGTTGAACCGTTCCAGAGGAAATCGTGGAGATGATCGAGAGGTTCATGTCCCAATGAAGTAGATGGAAGCAAAAGTGCAAGTGCTTATTTAGTGAATGAGTAGTGCGGTTTCAGTATTATAAAATGAGTGAAATAATGAGCGTTAGTGATATAAACAGTTACAAACAAAGTAAGAAGTAACGTAAATACAAGAAGAAGGACGTTCAGGATTTTAATAGTGACTTTAATACTTATAGTAATAACTGTGTAAACGTGTTCCAGTTTCACCTTCTGAGTTGTATTTACTATAGCGAGCAATTGCATTCCAATGTATCAACTTACACCTTTGTCCCCTACTATGGTAACTCACTACGAGAATGTGGTATGTAATTTAAATAATAATATATAATTGTGAGTTAGGGAATGGAAGAAGAATTACTTAAATGTTTAGACGAACTTACTATAATAAGGAAATATCTAGTTAAGAAAGGAAAGTCTCGATTTAAGGGTAATGTTATAAAAAATAAATTAACAGAGACAGAAATAATATTTGAGAAAAGTAATAAACTAATACAGTTGTTGACTACTAAGGAAGGAATAAAAACTGATATTTTGACAAGACTAACTTCAATAAGAGATGAAATAAAATCGTGTTATTTACAAATAGTAGAATTATGTTCCGAAACTAAGGAAGATAGTAGTAGTGGAAGTGATTTTTGTGACGTAGACTCAAATCTAGAAGTAACCATGGAATTCGATTTAAAAACCGCGTGTAGTTTGATTCCTGTAATGAACAGTAAAGAAAATAACATCAAAAGTATCATTGACTCTGTAGAAATGTATGTAGATATGTTATCAGAAGCAGGGAAGACATTACTTATAACATTTGTCTTGAAGAGTAGACTGTCAGAAAATGCTAAATTACGAATGAACAACAGTTACACATCAGCAAACGATCTTGTAAGAGACTTACGTTCCGTCTTGTTACCAAAAAAGTCATTTACTGCAATACAATCGAGGTTGCAAAACACAACACAAGGCTGGCGCACTGTCGACCAGTACGGCACGGAAATAGAAAAACTATTCACGTATCTTACAATATCGCAAGCAGATGGTAATTCCCAGAATTATGCTGTATTAAAACCTTTAAACGAAAAGCAAGCAATTAAACGATTCGCAGATGGGTTGAGTGATTCCCGGCTCAGTACAATTATTGCTGCACGTAACTACGACAGTTTGAAGGACGCAATCCAGGCGGCGAAGGACGAGGAGTTGGCAGTGGCATCAACTTCCAGAGGTGAAAATGTCATGCAGTTTTCATGTCGTGCTAGAGGTAAGTTCCAAACTAATAATTCTCGCCGACGGCAATCCTATAATCGTCAACCACGAGGACAGCGAGGATACTATCATCATCAGAACTGTCATCAAAACTACAATAATTATGACAGAAGGAATTTTGGACAATCGCGTGGACGATCATTTTATCGTTCCCGTGGAGAAACTCGAGGTACATTCAACACAAATCGTGGACGAGGTTACCAGGTATCCAGCAAAAATCAATCGAGTTATGAAACTCATGGTAGTGGTAATAGTAATGGTAATCGTGTGTTTTATACGGATCAATCTAACAACAGCGAAGCTGTGACTCCTAAAGCAGAGGAAATGCGGTTTTTTCGATCAAAAACATAACATTTTGGCGTTGGCAGGCAAAGCAAAATTTATAACCTTATATTTTGGCAATAGAAAGTATTTTTGGTTAGTAGATACGGGAGCATCCATTTCCATAATAAAGAGAGTCGCGTTACCAAATAACATCACCATAATTAAAGATGAGACTATCATAAATGGTATTGCGGGTCAAACTCAAGCAACTGGATTTATTAATCTTAGCCTGACTCATCGTGATGAGAAACAAAACGTTGACTTTAAAGTCAAGTTACATGTTTTCGATAACATACCATTAAAGGCTGATGGAATTTTAGGTTTAGATTTTCTATGTCATCATGCATCGAATATCAACTTGGAGACTAACATCATCACCTTGTCTAAATATGGAAAGGAATGTTTATTAACGCTACGTGACACTGTAGATTATTCAAACGAAGTGTTACACATTCCAGCCAGAAGTGAATCAATTCAATATTTACTCTTGAATAATAACTCAAATAATGACTGTATTATTCATAGCAAGCAACTGACGGAAAATGTTTTTTTAGCAGGATGTATAGGGACAATTAAAAATAATAGATTAGCAGTAAAGATATTAAACACCAATGAACACGATGTCACTTTACCAATGTTTGAACCAGAGGTTTTTTCGGTACAAGATTATGATTTATGCGATTTTAAATATAACTGCAACAGTTTAGATAGGGCGAAAACATTATTAGGAATTTTGAAATTAAATCATCTTAACGTGGAGGAAAGCAAATCAATACAAGAGTTATGTGCTAAGTATTCGGACGTGTTCTTTTTACCCGGTGACAAATTAACAACTACAGACGTTTATGAGCAATCAATAACCTTAAAACCGAATACTAGTCCGGTTTATGTAAAGCAGTATAGGCTGCCACATTCCATGAAAAATGAAGTAAAGAAACAAATACAAAACATGCTTGACAATGATATAATAGAGGAAGCAAAGAGTGAGTGGTCGAGTCCTATTTTATTGGTACCAAAAAAAACTGGAAACGACAAAAAGTGGCGACTAGTAGTCGATTATCGTAAACTTAATGACTGCATTGTAGACGATAAATTCCCGTTACCAAATATTACCGAAATTTTGGACTCACTCTCTGGGTCAGTCTATTTCTCACATTTAGATTTAAATCAGGGTTATTACCAAGTAGCTTTGGATAAAAACAGTAGAGAGTACACGGCGTTTACTACTGACACTGGACAGTACCAAATGAAGAGGTTACCGATGGGCCTCAAGACAAGTCCAAGTGCTTTCAGCAGAGTAATGTCAGTAGCTATGTCAGGATTAACTTTTGACCGATGTTTTGTATATTTGGATGATTTGGTAGTTTTTGGTAGAAATTTAGCTATCCATAACAAAAACATGATGGATGTATTAGAAAGACTGAGAAAAATAAATTTGAAATTGAATCCAGAAAAATGTAACTTCTTACAAAAAGAAATTCTTTATTTAGGTCACTTAGTATCACAAAATGGAGTCTTACCCGACCCAGCAAAAACAGAAGTATTACAAAAATATCCCACACCGTCTAATACAGATGAAGTAAAAAGATTCGTAGCATTTTGTAACTATTATAGAAAATTTATTAAAAATTTCGCGGAAATAACCTATCCTTTGAACAAATTAACCAGAAAATACGAAATATTTAAGTGGACTGATGAGTGCCAAAAAGCATTCGACACGCTGAAGCATGCTTTAACAACACCACCAGTTTTAGAATTTCCAGATTTCTCAGAGGAAAATGAATTTGTAATACAAACGGATGCATCAGGTACAGCTGTAGGAGCAGTTTTGTGCAATAAAAATATGAAACCGGTAGCTTATGCAAGCAGACCACTTAATAAAGCTGAACTGAATTATCCAACCATTCAAAAAGAATTAGTTGCCATTGTGTGGGCTGTGAAGTACTTTAGACCATACGTATACGGTAAAACATTCACAATTATGACAGACCACAGACCATTAATATATTTATTCTCAATGAAAGATCCATCAAGTAGGCTAATTAAATTAAGGTTAGCGCTAGAAGAATACCATTTTAAAATAATATATGTGAAAGGTAAAGATAATAGTGTCGCAGACGCATTGTCTAGAATAATAATAACATCAGATACCTTAAAACAAATGAATGAAGACATTATGTTAGTGATGACTAGAGCGCAGAAACGGCGTTTAGATATAGGCAACCAAGTAGATGACACACCTGTACTTAGCAGACCCGACGAGTCGTGGCCTGATCAACCACACGTAGTTGAGGTGCTTAGAGTGCCAAATGAGTCTATAGAAATGACTTTTATAAATAATGAAGAATTAATGAAATTAAGAAGACAAAAAAACATAGACGCAGAAAAAATATGTTTTATTTACAGTCATCATAAAAAGACGTTGTACATTAATCTTAACTTTAAAGCACAATTTACGCGAGACGAATTTGTGACTCAGTTAAGTGAATTTTGTAACAATATGAATATAAAAGAACTATGCATTGTAAAAAGTAGAGAATATGAAAGTTTTATAAAAGACTTATTGAAAGAAATAAAAAATAATACGGATTGGACCGGTCCACGAATATATGTATTAAGAGGAGTTAAAAGAATTGACGATGAGGAGAAAAAAAACTATATTTTACAAGATTTTCATCTATTACCAACTGCAGGTCATGCAGGTGTACGTAGGATGACCAATAATATTAAGAGGAAATTTTACTGGCCAGGCTTAGATAAAGACGTACAAGAATTCGTTAGCAAATGCATAAAGTGTCAGAAAATGAAGCATTGTAGATATGTCAAGGCGCCCATGGAAATAACTACAACTGCTTCACATGCTTTTGAAAAGATTTTTCTTGACATTGTAGGTCCATTAGAAAGGGATATTGAAGGAAATTGTTATATTTTAAGCCTGCAGTGCGAGCTAACTAAGTTCGTAGAGGCATATCCATTAAAAAACAAGGAAACGGTAAGTGTAGCTAAAACATTAGTTGATAATTTTATACTAAGATTTGGAACACCAAATACCATTGCGACTGATCGTGGAACAGAATTCGTGTCTTCAGTAATGGAACAGGTATGTAAATTGCTAGGAATAAACAAATTGACATCCACTGCTTATCACCACCAATCTATCGGTGCCCTTGAAAATTCACATAGAAATCTCGGTGCTTTTTTGCGAATATATTGCGATGGAAAAAAAGAAACATGGAGTCAGTGGTTACCATTTTGGTGTTACAGTTTCAATAATACTGTTCATACGGAAACAAAGTACACACCTTTCGAACTTGTATTTGGTAGAGCTAGTGTATTACCATGTAGAGTAAGTCAGTATATAGAACCCTTATATAATCCAGAAAGTTATCCTTTAGAACTTAAGTATAGGTTACAAGTAGCACACCAAGATGCTCGTAAAAATTTAGTTTTAAGTAAGCAAAATCGTAAGTGTACTTATGATAGAAAAGTAAATAATGTAACGTACAATAATGGACAATTAATTCTTATTAAAAATGAAACAGCTGCTAAATTAGATCCCCAGTGGGATGGCCCGTTTGTTATTTTAGAAGATTTAGGTGTTAATGTTCAGATTTTAAAAAACAACAAACCTTATGTTGTTCATAAAAATAGGACTAAACTATTTAGAACGTAATCATGTAACCTTATAAGCTAAAAAAAAAAAATAAGATTCATATAAAATCAATTTTTTTTTTCTCTCGCCCCCGAGGTGAGGTGTAGTATATGTATGTACTTAGTACGTAAGATCTATGTTATAAAATGTATTACATTTGTATTAAGAGAATAGTATTAAAGGCTGATCGATCGGTAACGGTTGTTTCAATAATACGAGTTCCCTACATAGATCTCTATGGAAAAGAACGGGCAAGAAACTTCATGAATGTTCATTTTGACCCAAATAGACGTCAAAGTAGATCGTCCATCATCGCTTACCATCAGAACCAATGGTCTGTATCTGATGAGTGAGATGACGGTCACACCACAGTATACTGATACTGTGCAGTGACAGCATAGTGGTGTGACCGTGGGACTGCCAAGTCATAGGTCTCAAGTTCGAACCCGAGACACGCACTTTTGATTTTGGCATTCATGTGCGTATTGTATAATTATCACTTGCTTCGGTGAAGGAAAATATCGTGAGGAAACCAGCATCCCTGAGAGATATTACTCGACGGCATGTAAAGCCAAGTCAGAGGCCCATGAGCGGCATAAAACTCTGACACCCGATAAAGAAGAGATCAGACCACTACAGCCAAACGAGCTAGAAAGCTAAAAACAGCAGTTACTTACCTGGTAATAAGGAATGACAGCGCCCAGCAGAAAGCCGTAGCAATAGGCGAGGCGATAGCCTTGACTTCAATAGGTAACAGCTCGGACATGACAGCCCAGGGCAGCGGGCCCAGACCCCAGCAGTACGTCACGATGAACAGCACCAGAGACAGGATGGGCAGGAAACCGATCTTCTCTACCACTGGGTTGCCGTTGTCAGCAAGGATGAAGAACATGCCGAGAAGAACCTGGAAACAGAAGTAGAATTTGGAAGTAACATGACACGCCCATATTTCGATAGTTATGTTAGTGGTATCAATTATGTAAAAGGAGACTAGTTGTAATAGCATAAACCTGGGGATCAAAAACAAGACCTACAATACTGTTACTGCTAGCTTGCATAATCCCAATGCTGGACAAGTGCCTCTCTTCTCGGCTTCCAATTCTATCGATCCAAGGTGCAATATAGGGTGACTGGTAATTAGTTACCAATACTTAAACAAGTGATTGTACTCATGATAACAAACAACTTTCCCACACAAACATTTTTTTAAACGGCTCACAGCTGATAGGTCATAGCCGCACGCTTGCGAATTTCATACGGCTGTTGTGTTATTGAGATGAAAGTGTGTCTATAAAAAATTTTTTTTTGGGAAAGTTGTTTCCTAGCATGAGTACATCACCTGCTTAAGTATTGGTCACTAATTACCAGTCGCCCTATATAGACGAGTGGGCGTTGGTTTTTCGTTCAGCTCGGTCGTCTACTAGGTCTGCAACGCGGCTTTCTTTCTGGCTGTGCCGGAGTTCCACATAGTGCTTATTTTGTTATGGGTTCCCAAGACATAATTCCATTGGATCAGTTATCTGGAAAATAATAATACTTACAAGTCCAATAGCAGTTCCACACGAAGAAATGAGGAGCAAGATCCTACGTCCGAGCCGGTCGACTACCAGCGGAGTGATGAACGATGCAATAACCTGGGAGTTTAAGAAAATAGTAAATAAATAAGATGGAAAATTGATCAATGATCCCCGTCATTGCGATAATTTTTTGTTCTAGATCATACCTGGGAAACTTTTAGTTACGGAGATATTGGGGGTCAAAGTTCCAACTTTTTCACAAGTTTTTTTAAACACATGTTTTTAACGTAATATTTTTACTGTAAACACCTCCACGACCCCCGTACTATTCAGTCCATCCATCAGCACAATGTGTTGAGTGCGTTACATTGAGTCCTACCGTAAAACGTGATTTTTCACCCCAGTGATGGTGAGCTAATCAGCCTGGTGCCTGGTGCCTTACCTGTACAGCACCAATAATGATGGTGGCGACAGCAGAGTCCAGGCTAGAGTTGGCAGCCTCGAAGATATTGGTCATGTAGAACAGCACAGCGTTGATACCGCTGAACTGTTGGAAGAACACCAGCGCGCAAGAGATGTAGAACGCCTTGAAGTTGCTACCGCGGAATACGTCGGCGATCTGAAATTGAAAAATATATTGAATAATTGTAGGCACTTTAGTTTTTAAGTAGCTCACTTTGGGTTGTATACTGTTTTATAGACAAAAGTTCTATAGAATTTCGTTTCATGTAAATATTTTCTCATATTATCATTTCACAGAATAATCAATAAGCAAAATACTTCCTTCGAAAAAAATTAAATCATAGATTTTTGTTACAAATAAAATTTTATGTTTCGATATTCATATCATAGAATAACAAATCAAATATTCTACTCATAATGTTTAGTTAATATAAAACTTTTTACCAAGAAAAATATTTTATCGAGTGACAGTTTCTTAATGTTTCAATTCATAGGAACCTTTGACAAAATGCATACTCTCTTATAAAATTAAGTACAACACCGCGTTCACAAAAACTATGTTAATCTTGTCATTAATAGTGACTTCATAATACACATACAGACGCCAGCCAGAACATCAAGGTACTACAATCTGATAAACTTTAATGATATATAGTGTCAACTATATCGCTAAAGCGATAAGTTCAAGGTTCATTGGGAAAATTGATAGTTTCGGATAGGTTGATGTGCTCGCGTCTGTACGTACTGTGTTTATTTCGCGGTTCATTATACTGTCGGAGTGCCCTAATTCTATTACTGCGACCAATTTCGAGGTAGCGCTCACCGGCCGCTGCCGCGGCACCGCTCGCTACAACCATTATATCTACCTATATGTTTCAAAACCTAACAATAACTTACGGTAGCAGTCTTCTCCATGGAGGCATTGACTTCGGCGGCCATTTTGTCGAGCTCGTCCTGCACGCCCTCGTGCGAGCGCCCGCGGATCTTAGCCAGGCAGCTTGTCGCTGACTCGCGGTCACCTGGGGATGAACATAACAGAGGATTGAAGGCGGGTTCACAATTCGACGGTAAAAAATGACGAGAGGAAAGCCGGAGTGAATCGGTTTCTTCTAGGCAAGCCTACTTCACTCCAGGTAAAACTAATATGGCCGTATTTTTGACAAAAAATAAAAAACGGTAACGATGATGATTCTATATCAATGAATCAACGGAAACGGAAACGTGGTGGTCAGTTTTTACGTTTCGAGGATGTTCAGAATAGACACTTCAAAAAATACGAAACTGTGGAGACGTCGTGCGCATCGGCAGGTGAACATATTTGAGGAGAGAAGAAGGTTGCAGCTAGACTTAAAGCGTGATGACCTTAAAGCTAGGCCACCTGCAGCTATACCCTATAATTTCGTCAGTGGTGTTCTGACATGTCCGCTTTGTGCTCGGAGCTTTTCGGCCAAAGTTGGATATGCTAGCCACTTGAGAGCACATGATAGAGCAGCACATCAAAGCTCTCGACAACCACCCTAGAAAGCATCAAATCGACTAGATGGCATCATCATCATCATCAATGTTACCGCAACATACAGAGAGCTTTTGAAAGAAAAAAGGTCGGATACTTTTCTCGCTTTGAAGAGATCTAGATTATAATGATAGGGGAACATTAGTATTGTCATTAATATTTACCTTTACTCAAATAGTAGAAGGGCGACTCGGGCATGAAGAAGAATCCCGCAACGAAGACTGCAGTGAAGATGATACCGACATAAGCGATAACCATGTACGACACGTACGGACCGATGACGTAGATCAGCAGGTAACCCAGCGTGATGAACGCTTGCAGGAACGAACCGAGGGCGCCACGGGAGTCATCCTAGAAAGAACGAAAAGAAGATTGTAGTAAAGATAACATATTGCACTTGAGTAATTAATTTGATTTGAATTTGAGTCTAGATTTGTGCCCGGTTGATGGCAATAGGCTCACCCCTATTACATGGGACGTAGGCATAACTGGTAAGATATGGGTGATCATAGGGTAAACCTCTGCCAACTCCTTTGGGGATTACTGTTGAAAAAATTGAAAAATGTGTGTATAATGTAATAAATAAAGATCCAATTAGAAAGCCAAGTAGACCTTACCGTCGCAATTTCAGCACAGTACATGGGTGATATCGTGAACAGCATTCCGACGGCCAGACCCCAGAAGATTCTGCCGCCGTAGATCATGCCAACGTTCTGGGTGGCCGCGATCAGGATCCAACCGATAAACAGCGGGATGGCGGAACTGAGGAGACCCCATTTGCGGCCGATCTTTGATGCTGCGAAACCGCCGATGAATGGGCCTAGAAGAAGGGAAGTTTTTGTCAGTATTAACTACATGAATTGCTCGTAACCGCATCCACAGTTGCCTATTTCAGAGCGAGACGTATCGATATCTATAGACTTGTATGATAGCGTTCACTGTTCAACGTGACCAGTCATTAAAATCGCATGTAACGAAACGCCCGACCGGCGCGGCGGCCACGCAACGGGCACCGGTCTGGCTCTGAAGTAGGCCTTAGTGTAGTTTTTTTATCAGTGAAAAAGTATATGTAATCAACCCATAACGTTCCCCAGCTGGGAAACAGCCCTTCTCTGCATAGGTAATCCACCACGCGGGCCCAATGCATGTTGGTTTTTAAAGTGCATGACTTTGATTTTTTGAATTCTTGTTTTCTTTTACTCTCTTTACTCTTTTTTTTTTGAGAGTGGTGCTGAAATAAATAAGGCAAAGTACCTAATGCGCCTGCTTAGGTTCGAACCCGCGAGCTACAACTCATTAGTCGTCGACCACTGAGCCACTACTGCTCTTAATTGTATCAAAAAATCAGTAGGACAAAACATCATCATCGGAATCAAAGGCAGTCTGTTCCACTGGCTTCTCCCATTCGTGCCATGGTCTGCGCGTATCTTAACAAATAAGGAAATCAGTCATTACCGAAGATAGCGCCAACAGTGAGCAGGGAACCGATCCATGCCTCCTGGTCCGTAGTGACTGCCTCTCCTACGGGGTTCTCTGTGGTGTTCTGCTGCAACTTCAGGTTCACGGGAGACGTCCATCCCATGGAGTAACCCGTCGAGGCGATCGCGATGTTCGCTGGAGGACAAAAGAAATTGTTAGAGATAGGTAAACAAATAAGGGTTGAGTGTTAGTGCAGTGGCTGTAGGGTATCTTACTTACTATTATAAATATGATACCATATGATACCGTGATACCATTTTTTTTTTTTTTTTTTTCGCGTGGGAAATCATCAAATAACCCCTCCCGCTCTGGGCTGAGCAGGCGGGAGTGTCAGACTTTTACTGACTAAAACCCATCCATGTTCCTTCCTTTGCCCTTTGTGTTCCAGGGCCGCGGTATCTCTTTCGAACAGCCCGCAACCCTGGCAGGCATCGGTCCTTTCGGACCCCTTCCTGTTTGCTGACTCTCTTTGAGGCGCGCGTGGAACACGAACGCGCCGTCGACACGGCCTGTCGTCATAAGACGGACGGACGGCGAGCTAGCCCATAGCTCGCCGTCCACAGGCCCGCGCCTACGGTGGCCGGGGGCGACGGTGGCCCCCGACGCCCGGTGCGTCTCCCGCGGCGGCTGGGACGTGAGGTTCTCTCCCTCTCTCGTTCCGCCACCTCCTTCGCTAGCATGACTGCTTCGCAGAAGGAGGTGACGGCGTCACATTCCGTCTCGCTCCGGACCATGGATTGAACCAATGCCGGAAGCGAGAGGTCGCCGCCGCCGATCGCCGCTACGAGGACACGGCGGTGCTCCGCCCACGCGGGGCAGATCTCCACCGTGTGCTCCACCGTGTCCTCCGGTCGATCCTCACAATAGTAGCACCCGGGCGTTTCACTCCCGCCCGATTTATATCTATATTATACCGTGATACCATGTGTGTGATATTATGTGTGTGTTGTGATGTGTGTGTGAGAGGATGGATGGATGGATGGATGATTGGATGGATGTTTGTTACTCTTTCACGCAAAAGCTAGGGAAACGATTTGGATAAAATATGACACATAGATAGTTTATTACGACGTGGATTAACACATAGGATACTTCTTTGTCCTACCAGTAAGATGGGACATTTATAGTGTTATAAAGGTACAGACGCTAGCACATGGAGCTACTACAATCTGTCAAATTTCTTTACTAGATTTTCAACTTTATCGCTAAAGAATTAAGTTCAAGGTTGATTGGGAATATTTGACAGTTTCGGGTAGTTTGATGTGCTCGCGTCTGTACCTTTGTCCGTCTGTCTGTTAAACTCGCGTCCAAAGGGCTGACTGGATTTGGATGGATTAGGCAAACGAACAGACCACGACCTGGGTCAGACATAGTAAATCTCGGTTGCATGTTATGTTTCCGTGGGATACTTTCTGATTTTTCATTCTTTATTTTTTGATTATTCGGACCTCCATGCGAAGCCGCAGTCCTAGGCAGGTAAGCGTAATCCTGGAGTAGGGTCACACTAAGAGAAAGCTCTACCTACCTAAGCTATTATTTGATTAGGTATCTTTGAATTGACATATTAATGGATATTATTAGTCCTATATTTATAGGATTTAAAAATAAATGAATATTATTAAATAATAGAACAAATCATCACGTCTGCAATGCCCGAAGAGTAAGATAGAGGTGTAACAAGTACCCACATTTCGTCAGATAATAGTGGGCGAGCCTCTAACCGCCATCAACCGGGCACAAATCCATACAACGTGGCCGCTAATGAGAAATTCATGATCAAAAAAGATGAAAAAACCAATTACCAAAATGTTGCGTCTAAGTTAACACTAATGTGCATCTTATGGTGGAAGCGCCACGATAGCCCGCGAAATTCAAATTTTCTTACGTTTCTTGCAATTTGCATGCCAGTGTCAGGTTATATGTTGATGAAAATTGAGTCGCGCCAGTAACACGTATGGAGTTACAGAATTATAATAATTAAAATCATCAATATATCGCTTTTAGTTCATTTAACCCCATTCACATCATCATTCATTCATTTTTTACTTTTTCATGACATAGTTACAGAATTGGGTAAAAGACTAAAAAAAATTTGAAAAATGACTATAACTACAACATGGGCCACTATGTACAGAAGCCACATGATGGCCACGCCAAAAACTCCACGTCGATATTTACATGAGATTGTATATAATTTAAGATGTTATAAAGATACGAGATAGTATAAGTAAATATTCCCCTCTTATGTACAAAGCTTTATTACTAGTAAGTCGGTTTAGTTAAGTTTTAATTTTAGGATTGTTTTATGTAGGTAACTGTCTCATTGGTCTAGTGGTCGCAAGCATTACTGCTGAGCTTGAGGTCCTGGGTTCGATTCCTGCGTCGGGCAAAGTGTTATTGGGTTTTCCATCAGGAACTTCTCAATAGCAGTCACGGAGGCTGGATTTGTGTCCCTCTTACTTTAACATAACTGGAGAAGTGTGGGTGTACTGTTAGGTACTTACACCTCTGCCCGACCCTTCTGGGATTACAAGGTGTGATGTTATGTAACGAAGTTGCGAAGTTCAGGGGGTCTAAAATGGCCGTTTTAGTAGAATCATAATAGGAAAATAATATGAATTACGTTACAAATCTTACAATGGTCATAAAGTGATAATTCATAGTATTAACTGCGTCTGTGACTATTTTAACGTAATTCATATTATGATCCTATTGTGATTCTGCTAAAGCGGCCATTTTAGACCCCCAGGACAATCATTCCTGTCATCTTCTAAACAATATTGAATACGGACCAAAGACACGCATGAGCATGACCCCTAAAAACTTTCTGCTACCGGAACATGGGCCAGCATCACGGGCCGCTATGTACAGAAGCCACATGATGGCCACGTCAAAACCTCCACGTCGATATTCGCATGACATTGTAAATATTTAAGATGTTATAAAGATACGAGACAATATAAGACTTTATCTCCACATTATAAATACTACAGAGAGTAAGATAAATCTTTATTTAAATATACACAAGTGTTGCCACAATAAACTCCGGTATTATCTTAGTGTTGCTAGATTCTTTAGGCCTGCTGAGTTTGAGATTTGAGGTAATATATATTTTAAGCTGATGTTTGATAAACAGTTTCCTGATTAGCGCAATAAGCATAAAAATAAAATGTTTTTTATGCTAGTTGACGTGGCAAACTAAATTTTCTCGTACTGTACACGGTTTACAGCGAGTAAACAATTAGGTTCACACCCATAGAAATATTTTATTACATCTGTCCTGTCATGTTCAAACCTTTTCAGTCCACGTAGGTAGGCTTCAATCTGACAGCCGAGATCTATAATTTTTTCTTAGCAGGTACATAATGTGTCTTAGCTACTAATTAAAAAATACGTAAATAAATAAATAACAAATTCTTTATTTCAATACTGTGACAACACTGTCTTACAGATAGGTCCCCTGGCTCCAAAATTATATTATATTACTGTTCCTCCCTTAAAAAAGTGATTATGTACGAGTATGTCATAGCCTCACAGGTGACCAAAAATATGCTAAGTAGTATTTATAGAAGTCCGCCTAAGTGCTTAGGGTTAGGTGTAAACACTTGAATGAGTACCTAGGTAAGCATACCGACACTAGTTTACGAGTTCAAGCTAAGTTACGGCTAAAGCCTAACGGTCTATGTGGTTTTGTAAACAGACCGAAGCTTTTTTATGGAGCCAAGCCCTTTCTATTCATGTAGTTATTAGGTACTCAAATAAGTTACTTATGTGTGCTTTAGTCTTACCAAGAGGTATCGTATTACCCAGTACTAACTGGGTTGTGGAGGTCAGAAGCAGTCGCTCCAATCTATGGTAATATTATAAAGAGGAGTTTGCGAGTTTATGAGGTTGTAGGGGGTAATCTCTGGATCTACTGAACCGATTTTGAAAATTATTTCACTAATAGGAAGCTACATTATCCCCGAGTGCCATAGGCTATATTTACAACGTGCCCTTGGAATAATTTCCGACCAAAACACGAGCGAAGCCGCGGGCAACAGCTAGTACATGATTAAATACTGATTTTCAGCTGCATCCGGTTATACTGGGAGCCGACCCCAAAATAGTTGGGAAAAGGCCATTAGGCAGATGATGATGACGTCTTCTCCCAAAGGTTCCCCTAAGGTAAAAGGTAGGTAGGTGGTAGGTTAAGGTTTCCCTTTGCTGTTTTGGGAGAAGATGGTCGTGAGGAAACCGGCGAAAATATTGTCCTAGAAATTCATAAAGGTATGATTCCGAACCACGCTGCACGCAGCAGTGCTGCCGCAGCAGTGCTATATGAGATTACATTCCGAGCTAGGCAGCAATGTCGCGGCAGTAATTATAATAATATAAATAATAAGCTTATAGAGATTGTATGGGGACCAGTAGTGCCGCGACAGCACGGCTGTAGCAGCACTGCTGCGTGCAGCGTGGTTCGCCATCATATCTTTATGTGTGACCGCCAACATTGACTGGGATCGCGTGATCGATGCTAGATTCGAGTTTTCCGTGAAAAATCGATTTGTTAGTTCATTGAATAACAAAAAAAAAACAATAAACTAGTTGTTGTTGTTCTTTTCATTACGACGCGACGGTATTATAAAGCTGTTCATTGTCGGCTTATCTTTTGCGGTCAGTTTGATAGTTTACTACAATACTATATTATTATCTGTGGTACTACGATCGCGTTATAAATAAACCTTATTCGTTTGGAACCTCATTGTTCCGGGTTTCTTGACACTAGGTTATTAAAAGCTTAGGAGGCAAGTCTTCTTCTGTTATGTGAGGTTTACCAACTAATTAGCTACCGTTAAATTAACTTTGATAAGACGTAAATGACGATATATTACGATACTATTGGTTCAATAGTGTGGCAGTGACTGCCCGCTATGTGGTATCACTCACGTGTACGATTTTCCCAAGGAATAAAAATCTGTTCAAATATGGAACAACTGTAAGATCTACAAGAGAACTTCATTCAATTTGTCATGTTTAGAGCAAGACTGTAAACTCTGAAATTCAGATACCTAAATCTAATCTTTTTTCGATGTCTACATCTGATAGTAAACACACCCATTGATCCAATAGAGGCTTAAATTGTCACAGTTAAGAAAGATTCGTGGTATTTATGGAGACAAGACACGTCACCGGCATCCTCAAAAAAATGGGAGAGTAAGTATCCCTCTGTATGTTAAATTTTATTTTAAAGCTATAAAGGCTGAATAGTTTAATATAATTGGCACAGGGATAGACCATGACCCGAGATCAGACTTGGGATACATTTTATCCCAGTTGTGAGTCCCTGTGGGATTGTTTCCTTCCGACCTCAACGAGTGCGAATCCGCGGGTTAGCTACGTATATGTATAATGTTGGTAGCTTGTTCCATCCACTGCTAAATATATCTATGCCTCCTGTATTTCGTGTCATGCATGATTTTCAGGTCTATGAAACATGATTAGTGATTTGATTGTTTGATTTAACTATACTTTACCCAAATAAATCAAATATTTAATAATAAACAGCAACGTGTTTGGCCAGAGATTATTTTTCGAGTGGAAAAATTAAATTGTCTCGTGTATTTAAATATTTTTTTTTGTAGATTTATTGATAGTGAGTTGCTGTGTGTATTTATAACTTAGATTAGGTGTTGCAATAAGATACTGATGTTGATATGTCATAGATATCCTTATTTGAATGGCGGAGTCAACAAGTCTAGTCTAAGGCAGCAGACTTTGGGAAAGCCTTGCCCAATCACAGTCAGTTCCACGTAGGATCCTAGTGCCATGTGAATGAAGCAGAGGGTAAAGAGACCATCAGTTCATTATCACCTTTTCAAAACCAGAGTAAGATAGGGACCGAACTACGCAAATCAGCAAACCTTTGAAAGAATAAGTACCGTAGAGTTCTTCCCACCGTTTAGCTGAAGGTTCAATAGGTATAATTTTTACATAATCCACCATAACACACCCGGCGACCCGAATGGCGCAACGGTAGTGAGGCTGCCTTATGTTCGTAGGGTCCCGGGTTCGAATCCCGGTAGGAGCAAATGTTTGTGTGATGAGCATGGGCATTTGTTTCCGAGTCATGGATGTTTATACTCGTATGTATAATAAGTATGTATTTGCAAACGAAAAGTATCTATGTAGTATTATCAACTATCTGGTGTCCACGACACAAGCCTCGTTGCTTAGTGTGGCACCTAGATGGCGCTGTGTGTAATGTCCAGCGATATTTATTTATTACAACTTCAACGCCACACATGACTATGCTAGTGAAATCTAAAGAGGCCTGAAAGTACCGTTACCTTACCTACTGCCTTATTTTGCCTACAGGCTAATAACTGTCTCATTGTTGTATGTCCCTTATCTACAAATCTAGTGCATAAGCAGGATTCTTCTGAAACAAAAAGCCTAAGTAGCCAAAAAAACTGAAAGATCATCGCTTTAAGCTGAATATAATCTACCTACTGTAGGTGAGTAGGCACAGTGAAGAGTCTGCTTTGGTTGGAAACTCCGACCTACAAGTGGCACCATAGCTGTTAGGTACCACTAACATAACATCACGCCTTGTAATCCCCGAAGGGCGTGGCAGAGGTATACCTTATCGTACCTACAGCTATATTTCGCCAGTTTAAGTCCCATCCCATGTTGCCATCGACAATCCTATTGCCACCACACACACTATTGAGCACAAATTTAGACTCCGTGGCTCATGAGAAATTCATGATGGAGAAACCCAATAAAACTTTGCCCGACCCGGGAATCTAACCCAGGACCTCGTGATCAGCAGTAGTGCTTGCGAAAAACGAGGCAGCTTAAGTGACGCTTCCTTACAATATAAGCACTATTTTATAAACACGGACAGCCAATACAGTAACAATTGGTGTTCGAAACTATCATAAAGTAAACTATTTTATTAATAGGTATCGGTACTTATTGTATTATAATAAAAAGAGTACAATGAGTTTGTTTTGCTAAACTCACATTCTACGCTCTTAACTATTATTCTATGTAGGGATTTATAGCTTAATCTTAACATAACTTTAATAAATAGTTGCATGAACATCCATCGAGAGTAATTTCTAGTACTTAACTAGGTACTCAGACGCTTCAGCACAGCGCGCAGTGTAAACGTAAATTTTAAAACTTTTTGAAATAAATACTAAAGGTGGATGCGCAAATGTAGCCCTCGAAATTTAAATTTTCTTACGTTTATTGCAATTTGCAGGTCAGTGTCAGATTGTTGATGAAAATATGAATTGCGCCAGTAACACGTATGGAGTTACAGAATTATAATCATTGAGTGATTTTTCCATGAAATAGCTATTGAATGGGGTTATATGAACTTGGAGGTTTGTATTGATGATTTGAGTGATTATAATTCTGTAACTCCATCGTGTTACTGGCGTGATTCATATTTTCATCAACATACAACCTGACACTGACCTGCAAATTACAATAAACTTAAGAAAATTTAAATTTCGCGGGCTACCCTTGCGCTTCCACCTTAAGACAATCCCCCAAAAGGCCAGTCCCACCCTTCGCCACAACTTAGGTACTTATGCGTACTGTATTATGTAGATTTGTCTAGCTTTCTTCTATTCCTATTTGTCTAGCTTACCTATATTGGCGTTGTCATGCAATAAAAACACAACATTATCTGGTAATATATAGCTCCACAATGGACTGGCTATGGCTATTATTAGGTATATTACTTACCTGATAGCTTTTATCTGGTGTGCTCATCGAAATTCGTTCAGCCATATCTATAGTTACTGACAGACAGACAGAGTATCTTTCGTAAAATTAGCATCGCGCTTATACCGAGACGTGAGTGAATGCGTTTTAAATTCGGTCAATGCGCTTTAAATTCGAGCATAATGGCAAATGTTCATTGAGTGACAATCGTGTGAAGTTGCGAACGTTTATATTATTGTATTCTTTGACAAAGAGGATATCCATAATGTCAAAGGACTAAGGCATCATCATTTCAGTGGAAAAACGTCAATTGCTGGACATAGGCTGCCCCCAAGTGTCGCAACATCGATCGGTTCTATGACATGCGGATCTCTAGCAGAATAACCAGCCCAGCCTTACATAATTCAGATACTTACAGTTGCATAAATTATTGAAATTGAAAAAAAAAAGAAAAAATGACGCGTTCTACCATTAAAAATAAAATTGTTTTCAGTGACCAATGTGTCACTAAAACAAACAAACAATAACATACGTGACCACGTTAAACAATTATTATCTAATATAAATACACCTTCTCAGTTCAAATCCCGCGATTCTATATTTAAAACTTTTATATTTAAGAGATTTTCTTCATCTACTAGCACGGACAGAATTATCTGTCAGTGTCCCGCCCGGATCTGCAGGTAGTCCGCAATTTGTCCGTAGCAGTTCGACTGATCTTTTACGATGCGATGTGATGTGAGTAACTGTTGCTGTGTGGGGTTAAAACCGTAACCTCGATCTAAGATATTATGAGAATCCCTGCCCTATTAGCCTAGGTAGACAGGCGCGGATATTTTTGTGTGATTTTACCTATCTTCTAGAAAATTAATTGTATACAAAAAAAAAAGGTAACTTTTGATAATTAATGAAATCATAATGGAATCAGGCGTTACTTTTTTAAAATATATGAACACCGCCAAGTAGTTTAAGATGGGATAATAATGATGACTGAGGGGGGGGGGGGCAATTGCATCCATTGCCCGAATCCCCCCACCCCACCCCTCAGTCACCCCTGCTGGTCATTAGGACCACAATATAGGATCTTCTATTTTCCGCATAGGGATAATTTAATGAGACCGGTTGTTGAACTCCTTGAAAAGTTGTCAACAATGTGAGTCTGACTGCCAATTCCTGATGTTTATAACTGTTTATGACACTGACGATGACTGATATTAATGACAAATTTGACTTGATATTAGCGAGTCTTTTACATTGTTTTGTGTTGATACTTATAGGAAATTTAGCCCAAACGGAAAATTCAAAACAGTTTTATACGGACATTATCTTGCAAAGTAAAAACTGCAAATGGTACAGTCACCATGATGAATTTGTTTTCAGGATTTTTTTTCAAAATGTTTTTTTTTTGTGGTTGTTCCTTTTTACAGGAATTTTTTAGTTATTTATTTAAATAAATAACATTTTATTATTCCTAGTAAATTTCTCAGATAAAATAATTTAAGAAATAAGTAGGTAAGTTAATAAAGTACTAGAAAAATAGTTCTTAAAATAATTATTTTAAGAAGTTAGTCATGACTTGTACAACATTATGATCTAACTGTGGAGTTAGCAGTTTAGTGCTAGCAAAAGGCTGACAATAGTGCAATTAGACAGCTGTAGTACGCATACAAATCGGATGTTTATACTATGTTTAAAATCATTGCTGTCACGCTATTACTAATACAACCTTGGCAATGGAAAATAGCGGAAATGTTTTTATTAATTCGTAACAATAGGCCACTTAAATATTTTTTGGTGACATTTTTTAAAACTGATCCGTAACATTACTTACGGAAGCAATGTTACGGCTCAGTTTAAATGTTCGTCATCATTCTTCTGCCCTTATCCCAATTTTTTGGACTCGGCGACGAATTGTGAAAAATGAAACGACGAAATGATTATGACGAAATGTCTTCTTCTTCCATACTTCTCTATCATTCTTCATGTCAGCAGTCACCGCTATTCTAACCATCCAGATAGGCGGAAACCACAGAACGCCACCTACTACGATCCTTACATTCACCTTTTCCTCGCCCCTCCAATTCATACAAAACCATTTTACAAAGTAATGTAATAAAAACCGGTCAAGTGCGAGTCGGACTCGCGCACGAAGGATTCCCTTCCCTTAAATATTTATTTTATTCTATTTTTAGTATTTGTTGTTATAGCGGCAACAGAAATACCTACATCATCTGTGAAAATTTCAACTGTCTAGCTAACACGGTTCATGAGATACAGCCTGGTGACAGACAGCCAGATAGACAGACAGACGGGCAATGGAGTCTTAGTAATAGGGACCCGTTTTTACCTCTTGGGTACAGAACCCTAAAAATGACCCCTCTACGTAAAACGATCCCTCTACGTAAAATGACCCCTCTACGTAAAATGACCCCTCTACGTAAAATGAATGACTGAATAGATAGTGTTTTCAATTTGTGTGGAAATCAGTGGCAGTGTTTGACCTTCAAAAGTGCGTTGATTTGACAATTAGATTAAGTACAGGCCTACGAGTACTTTATGTTACTTTGTAAATCGCAGAAAAGGCAGATTATAAAATGTTTACTATTTATTTATTATTTAACATTGCAAACGTGATATTCGCGTAGATTGTAAAGTTACAAGCAGATAAATGCTTATCTCATCATAATATTTTAAATAATGTAACTAATCGTAACTACATGCCCAATCTTTGCTATCCAGCTGATAATAACATGTATATTATCTATTAGAGATTGATCTCTATACGATATGGGAACAAACACACTTTATCTATTTTTTTATCTAATATCTTGTGTGAATATCAGCCCCCTTTCGTACATGTCTTGGTCTCTTGGTGACTGGTCTTATTATCGGTGATCATGGATTCTAGTAATATAGCCATTTTGCACGTTTTTTAGCGATAGAAGACCAAAACACGTGAATATTTTCTGCAGTTCAGACATGAATGAACTTGGAACTTTTTCAGTATCGGAACGAATATTAAAAAGTTTTAGTTTGAGTGTATAGTCTTGAACTTATTTAACTATCTTACTTTGGTAGAGTGGTAGAAAAAATGGGTATTACTCCAGTCTAAGCTCCAATACTCAGACTTAAGATAAGCTACTAGAGATGGCTACAAACGAATCGTGCTGTGTGTGTGCGTGTTTGTAAAATGACCCTCTTTAAATAAGGCAATTCCTTTTTTTTTAATGGAAATTCTTATCTTTAATTTTAGATTATTGCACTGAACAAATAACGTCTCTGTATAGTAAAGTTAGTTATGAACTAAGAGATTACCAACTATAATATCAGAAATCCGCGATGTTGTTTTGCTTGTGACAATCATTTTAATGACTAATTTCCCTGTTTGACTGTAATAACATCTGGAAATATGTTTTTCATGCGTTTTTAAACTGTCATCACGGAATGTAGCATTTACAATATTGAAAATAGGCAACGTACGAGATTGATGCGATTTACATACTAGGTAGGCTACTTGCCTATGTTTTTTTTTTTTATTTATTACTAGAGTAAATTAAAATTATAGTATCTTTTTACTACTAACTTTGACAACACAATCGGGCGACCATGATGCAACTTTTTTTTCACTAAAATGCAGATTGAGGGGGAAAACTTAAAAAAAATATACAGTGCAGTGTGTTTATTTTGCTAATAGTTTCAACAGATAAGTTTAACTTTGAGATAGTAATAACACCCAATGGAGACGTAGTCGGGGTCAGTTTGAATCAAAACATAATAAAATTAATGTCTGCTGAGTTTGTTTTGTGATAAACCATGTTGCTTTGTCACGTTTTTCGGATAAGAAAATATAGCTTCATGTTAAAGAGAATTCAATTCGCACTGAGCAAATTAATAACAAGGTTAAATATATAAAATGGAACCTCACTTTCTTGACCGTCTTTTCCAATTGGTTCGAAACAATTTTGTGAACCCGACTCTTTTTTTTCCCGGTTTTTTATCCATGTTCTACTTTCGGATTATGGTTCATGTCTTAACGCATCAAATGCGTTATTATTCAGTTTTTTCATAAGTTATGGTTTTTACACGAAAAAACGACACTTTCAAAATAACAATCATAAAATAGACAGTTTCCTTTTTCAAAATATTTTATAACGCTTAGTTAATGCATTTTCATGAAAACAGGAAATTTACCATTTTTACTATTTGTTTTGTGTCCCCGATATTTCCGCTAGTGACCATATCAGTTTAAAAACTTAAATCTCAATTAATGGTCAGTGATGCAACTGTTAACTTAAGTAAACCGTTCTATTGGCATAATTAACTAATTATTTGTATAATTAACTGTGATAACAAATTACAGGTATTCACTATATCTCCATTTCATAAAAAAGTAACGCATAATTAGGAAACATTTCTATTTTTATAGAGAATTATGAGTCACAAAAGATTCAAAGGAATTATCTGATTCTAAGGCGAGACAAAGTACTCCTTAAAATGTTTAGGGGTTCTTTTTGTCTAAGTTGTAATTATTTAGTTAGAGTCTAAAATAACAAAATTCAGACTTGGGTACACACTCCTAAAGTAAAAATAACATTCATGTAAATGATATGCAAAATAAACTGATAAAAGATTACATATTATATAGCTTTGTATATACTTAAGATATGGTTATACTTACGTCTTGCGTACTCAGCGGTTTGTTATTAAAACAATTATAAGCTTACATATAAATAATTTTATTAGTTCATAATAAAATATACATACCAAGAGATTTTGAAAAAAAAAAAAATTAAAAAAATGAACCCACGTAATTTTATCGTAAGTTTAAGGGATTAGAAAAACAATGTCAAGCGTGATCAGAATATTTGTTTTTGCAGGCAACACACATTTTTTCAGTTTTTAAAAAACTTTCACTTATCTTAAAAACATAATTGACAGTATTTGTATGTACTTAGGGTGTAACAATACCCTTAAAGAAGCCGAAACTTGAACTTGTTTTCCCCGTCGTTGCGATCACTTTTTTGTTCTAGACCTGGTTTTTTTTTAAAATACATGTTTTGAATGTAAGATTTTTACTGTAAACACCTCCATCACCTCCGTCCTATTCGATCTATCTATCAGTATCGTAGTGTAAAACGCGATTTTTCACCCCAAAAAAGTCTTCTCTTAAATCTTTTTGCGTAAAGTGCATAATGCTTAGTTGACGGCTTAGTGAACCGTTTGAACCCTATACGTTGGCGGAATTTTTTAACAAACCAATTTAAACGCTTGCCTGGCTAATTTATTTTTATACTAATTGATTCTTTAAATTTTCTACAATAATCATAAATCATGACCGCAGCGCAGTGTTATAGAGTGGATAACCTTTTTTATTGAAAACTATACGCGGACCACGATAATCTTTGTCGCCCTGACTTATCATCACATTACTGGCGGTCAATATTATATAACGATATAAATAAGGAATTTTACTTTGCTAGTGACGTATTAATACTTGTTTGCCTCAGTAGGGTAGATTGCCGAAGTACTAAAATTGAAGATTTAGATGGAATGAGAGAGATACGTTTGAGATCAAATTCACTGCATTTTGAACATGTATCATAAAATTATTTGACATTGGCAAAATTTGATTAAATTCTTTAGAAAACCCAAAAATTGAACACAGATAAGTATAATTTCAAAATAAGTAAGCTGAAGTGGCAATGGGCCGGCCGTATTAGTCGTAGAACCGATGACCGTTGGGGTAGACGTGTTCTTGAGTAGAGACCGCGAATCGGCAAACGTAAGGTGGGACGCCCTCAGGCTCGGTGGAGTGACGATCTTCGCAGGGTGACTGGTAGCAACTGGATGACAGTTGCCGAAAATATATTTGAGTGGCGTGCGATTGAAGAGGCCTACGTCTAGCAGTGGACTGCTGTAGGCTAATGATGATGATGATGAAATTAAATTATATTGTATAGAGCTTATTGTTGTAAGCAAGCCACTGTCTAATTCAGGAGGCCTTCAAAGGGCAAATTTCTCTTATAAAACTTAACGGACGCAATATTTTTGCCAAATGATGAAAGGACGGGGATTCTTTCCTGTGTTTCTTTTTTTTACCTGTTTCGCGGTATATTGTTAGTAATTCCCACGTAAACACTGTAAAGCTTTCATTGACGTGCGATGCTTCAGGCTACAGGTTTTGTTAATCGCCAACTTATCATGCAACTGACGCAACGTGATAGCCAATAGAACAGAAATAACAATAATACTAAAATTTAATGCTACTTTAAATGTGCGTTAACACACGGCTACACATCAAGCTATACATTTCCAGTTTATGCTGATCTCGCATTGTATAGGATTTCTGCACAATGCGAGGTCAGCTTATACTGGAAATGTATAGCTTGATGTGTAGCCGTGTGTACGTAGCGTAAAACTTTGCCTAATCCATCGAAGATTAAGAGAAGAGTGATTTTATGTTTCGAAAACTACTTTATTAATTAAACTGTAAATGTCTCTTTAACATTATGTAGGGTCATCAAATCATTATCATTCTCCTGCCCATATGCCCCATTTGGGGTTGGCACAGCATGTTTTCTTCTTCCATAATTCTATATTAATCGTCATCTAAGCAGTCATCTCCTTCCTAGCCATGCCATCCTTCACTTATATGCAGGGTAAGCAGCTGATGTCTCTCATTTCACTAGCCTTCTCCCAAGTTCTCAATTATTAACATAAGGGGCAGCTTCCAGTCTGACCAGATGGAGCTGAATACCAATATTTTACATGGGCCGACCTCCAACCGGAGTGGCGAAGCTTGGGAGAGGCCTATGCCCAGCAGTGGACATGCTGAGTTGATTGGTTTACAACAAATCTGACCTCCACAATCCAGCTACTCGGTAACAAGGTATCAATCTAATCCAATGTCAATAATATTAGGCACATAATCGTGTATCTAAAGCACCTATTGTTTTTATCGCTAATACTCAATCTAGATTAGCGAGGGAAGTGTTTTTCTTAATCCTGTGCAATCAACAATGCACACGTTCTTTTATTTATTTGTTTTTGCTTCCATAATAGCTACATAATACTTCAATAAACTACAAAATGTTGCAGATCCACTATTTGTAGGTTTTAAACGAAACAGATTTTTATTTTGTAACTTTATGTAGTTATAGAAAATCCACAGTTTACACAGAATTGTGGCTACTCTAACAATTATAGTTAGGATCACTGAAGAGGTATAGCTACTATCTAACTATATTCGGTCTACGGCGAAGGGGTATGGGTGCGGTTATGTCGATTGATTCTAATCATTTTGCATGTTTTTATCTAGTAGACCAATTTTGAGGAAGCTTAGACAAAACATTCGGTTGTGATGTCAATGAATTTGTTGTTTTCTGTCACTATCATACAGACCTTCAGATAGCAATAACAATTCAAACAAAATTAATAAAATTTAATTTACGCGTAATTTTCAATGAACCTTTATCATTGGGAATTTGGAACTGCCGTAAATTCATCATAACAAATTATTTTATTGGCCCATAATATAATTTGGTATCGCAAATTCGTCAATACGTAATATTTATAAAGTGCCCAAGAATTTGCTATCAACAAAATGGGGTTATCAACAAGCATACGTAGCTAGTTAAAAAAATACAGTATGAAGTAAGCAGGAGGTCTGACTGGAGGCATTTTTTGATTACAAACTGTTTGAGAAAAATGCACTCAGTCTATTACAGTAGGTCCCTAAATATTTCAGAACCGGAATCAAAACAGACACAGTCCTCCGCGTGGCTGTCTATTTAAATGTTTTTCTAGTAAGGACATTTTCAGATCTCATTCAGATCCCGCTTGTCCCTTTGCTGCCCTCCCCAGCGACGCCCTAAGCCGAGGCTCGTACCCCACAGGGGGTGCCCTTAGCTCGCTGTCGCTTAGTTTATAATTGTATGCCCCTGGCTGGAGGCCTTACACTGAAGGCAGCCAAAGGATAGTTCGGTTAATCAGCAGCCAGCCTCATAGGTTGACCTGCGAGATGTCGGTGACGAAAAAAAAGGACATTTTCAGAATACCTTTGAGTCATAGTCACGCCGGTAACCCTCATAGACAGTTGCACACATACATTTTGCCAGGTTTTTAAGTTCTCTGTTATAGGGCGTCTATTGCTATCAACCGGACACAAGTCCTGGTTCCGGGCTGACCTGAGAATCGAACCCAGCACCTCTATACTTTAAAAAACTTTTAAGAAGACATTTTTTTAAATTATTTTGGAATGTCGCGGTGGGTGCCAGAAGACGGGCGTCGTCGCCGAGGGAGGCCTAGAAAACGCTGGCGTGACGACTAAGAGGCGTTTGTGACAGATTGGCCGGAGACAACCGGATGTAGAGAAGAGTGGAAGGGGGACTGTGGGGGGGTGAAGGGGGGAGACCTTTGCCCAGCAGTAGGACAATATAGGCTCATTAAAAAAAAAGGTCTAAGTTATTGTCTCTAGGCTCTACCTAATTTATTATCGTGTAGACTACACAACGACAAATTTACGACCTCACGACAACCTGAATTACACAAGACACCTGTTTGTCTTAGGCTCTGTCTGTGTTAGGCTAAACAATTGAAGTAACGATAGCATTTCAAGCCTAGAACAAATATTGAGTACCCTACAATGCGCTGACGTGATTGTTCTCTAGGTTCTCTGATTACTTGATTTGCATAGAAACTAGATGATTTTCATGACATGAGAGAATCAATAAGGGCATAGACAACATCATTAAATTATAAAGACATTCAAATATTTACGAGGGATAGATGGGACAAGATGAAGAAAATCGTAATCCAATTCTTCTTACTCGTACTTATTAGTAACAAATCGATCTATAGTGTCCTACGTCCGCTTCTCAGGTAGCATTCCTGTGTCAAAATCGGAAATGTTCGGTATCAAAATTTTTGTACGAAAATATACCCAATGTTCGCTATAAGAGCCTTTGAAATCTTTTTGTTAAATCACAATGTGAAAGTTTGTATTTGGAGTCGTTTGGGATGCAATCCCGCATAAACCACTGAACAGATTTTGATTAAAATGATATGTGATCTACGTCGGTTTAAGGTGAACAGGTAGGACTTTTTTTATCCCGGTAAGAACTATGAATATTGAGTCACCGTAGGCCAAAGTTAAC
Organism: Eugnorisma glareosa; assembly: GCA_947578425.1. Lineage (NCBI taxonomy): Eukaryota > Metazoa > Arthropoda > Insecta > Lepidoptera > Noctuidae > Eugnorisma > Eugnorisma glareosa. Next base: position 3,005,178 of record OX387979.1, read on the forward strand.
TAGGATATTATGTCAGAAGTTCAAAAGACATTCTGAACAGATAATTTAAAAAGGCAATAGTTTCAGTTATTAGAATCCACTTCTGCAATCACCAATGCTTTTTCTGAAAGTGTGCTAATTATGCCCTATTCACGAAGACTTTAATATACCTACATGACGTTTGTTGTCTTATGCACTGAACGTTTATAAAATGCTTGAATTATGTAAATATGCATTTCCTCATTTAAAATAATGTAAGAACCTACTTGCTTTGACTAAACATTAGTCTATAATTTATGTATGCACATTGTCTTTGCGTCATTTTTAATAACAAACCTTTGCAGTCATCACGACATGAAAAAGCATAAAAATCATGCAACACCCACCTGCACTATTAATTAATGAAATCGAATAAACTATATTATACGAACCTAGAATACAGATGAATCGTCCGTTCAACCCATCCCGAGTCTATGCCAAAAATTATGCAACGGCCATTTGCAATTAACAAAAAAAAAACGCGGGAAAATAATCAAACCGATCCGGTTTGAAAACAATCGTTTTTCCTCTAGAAACACACTGACTCCTATTGTTATTCGATGACCCACACATTTCATACATATTTTATAAGACAGTGCCCGTCACACAACTCATACGTTTTTCTTTGCCTTATCGCTTATTTTCCTATTTTATAGCACCGTTAAATGTTATACGACAGATTTTGATAGGTGTTACATCTTGTAACACAAACAATTTGTTTCATTGCTTATTAAAAATGGCCGTATAAAAATTTCTTCGCGTTTTCCACACTTGTATAATCGTGATAATTTTTACTGCGATGTAAATTTAATCAAATTGGAATATGTACTTAAACATATGTTCGCTTTTCAGATCAGATTCATAAATAATACCGGTAAAGTTAGATTTCGTGCTATAATTAAAAAAATCTTCCGGTCTTAATACAAGAGGTAAATCGAGAAATCTTGTGAAGACTCGTCATTAAATTGTGATTATTTCACTATTTGTTCCGCCATAATGTCGTGCAAAACAATTGTTTCAACTTTAATCTTCGCGGTTTTTAACTAGTTAGGTATCATTTAGTATAATCACACCTTGACACTTCAACTTTGTTTCAAAGATGTTCACTGTGATTTATTTTAATCAGTGTTAACTCACACTATTTTAATTTTATTTGATTTAATTCAATCTTTTATAACTCAGTCTATTTGAAATTATTTGAATTGGATTTTAACTCGCATTATTAGAATTTAATTTCAATTTAAAACGCATTTACGATCTCATACACAAACAATAACACATTTCCTACGTAATAAATATTTTACCGCTCATTTATTTCGACACAGTTTATATTTTTTTTAAACGCTAATGCACTTATTATTTTGTTTATCCATACAACCACTGTAACATGTTTAAAACTAAAAAAAAATACTTTAAAATCTCATTTAAAAAAAAACCGCGTATTTTTTTCCACATTTTAACTTTTTTTTTACTCAGACACTTTTTTTTTTAATTCCATACAGCCACTGTTAAATAAAAATGTCGCACTTAAAAAAAAAATAGTTACATACCGATGCCCGCGATGACATATTGCCGCCACAGCTGCCCTGCCTCCATTCTGTACGACTGCTGGTTGAGTGCTGCACCGGTCTGACTAACCGGATCGTAAGCGTAATTCCTATCTTCCATATGTCAGGTGACGTCACCCGGTGTGTTACGTTCCGCCTACGTTGAGCTGGGCTCGAGGGTGGATGTCTGGCAAACACCCGATGTTCTGCCGCCAAGTCTGCGGAAAAAGACTCGTGTTAATTTACGTGTGATACTTTGGGAGATTTCCCAAACCGCGCAACCCCATGCTGACGTAAACATCATCAATGACGGGAAAGTTGGCAAGTTGACATCTTTCTTTAGGGTTTCAGTCATGCTAAGCGATTATGATAAGAGCATGACTGCAGCATCAATTTTTCTGCTGCGATCAGTAATTTGTTTGGTCATAATAGTCATTCCTCTCATATTAGCCATTGCCTCGTTCATTGTACTCAGCACATGTTTAAAGTATCGAAATGTTGAAAAACATAACCCTGACTTTGCTATCGTGCAGTTGGGTAAAAAGGTCGGAATCATAAGTTCATGTTAAAAAATTCACAGCAAGACTGTTTTGTTTGTTTTGAATTTTTTTATAGACAAGCAAGCGAGTAAGTAGTCCATTAAAGACAGCAGTGTGAAATTACATGGAAGCTTTATCAAATTATCACACAAAAACCGAGATACAAGATAAACAAGAGTAAATAAATAGATATGAAAATAACATTATAACTGTCATTGACAAAATATGGGACACTTGCCCCGATAAGAAGACATCGAATGGTCAAAAAAAAATACCCCATCAATATCGTGTTCTTTTTTTGAAATGTTTGGATAGGCTGCATTATGATAACTCTTATAACTATATGCTGACCTCTCATATCTATGGTGATGCCATGAGCTTCTTTTTTAATTTTTGTTTTTTTTTTTTCCTTATAGACATAGCATCAATTGGTGTTTTATTGCCCGCGACCTTCGTTCGAGCGAAATTATTATAAAAAATATTACTTCCCTTTTTGAATAGAACTTTGATACCAATTTTAAGGGTTTTTATCTGTTTTGCACGGAACCCTAATTATTTTTCTAAAATGAAAGAAACCTATGTTAGAACATCAGCTATCTGCCAGTAAAAGTCCCGTCAAAATCGGTTCAGCTGTTTCGGAGATTAGCCGGAATAAACAGACAGACAGAAAAAAACTGAAAAAATAAAAGTGTGTTTGTTATAAGTGTCGTATTTTCATTTGCATTCAGTACAAAACTGTTATTTTTATATTACAACCAGACACTACAATTTTATTTCTACGTCGCTTTTTCATGCCATCGAGTTTGTGGTCCTAGATTCGATTTCCAGATAAAGCCAAATGCAAGACAACTAAGGATTTTTACTGGAAACTGACTACCTGTAACGACTGAAACATACACAAAAATCTACATATGACAGCCGGAATCAACACGGCTTAAATTGCTTTCCGAGGCATGGAGGAAGCTCAGTAAGTAATGAGTGGTCACCCATTCACGGATCAAGCTAGGCAAGCGCGGCTTAACCACGAGCTTCTCTTTAGCCATGAGCGTTCCCCAAAAAATAATGACATGGCCCCTTTTTTACCCGACTACGGAGAAGCCAAAAGGAAGGGTTATGATTTTAGCAGTCTATGTATGTATGTTTGTATTTACGTATGTTCCTCCGTAACGCCTAAACCATTCATCCGATTTTGATGAATAAGGTGTCAATCGATTCGTTAGTATGGCCCGGGTAGCATAGGCTACATGTCGGAGTCGATTTTACCTTGTAAATCCCGACTTTAATTAGAGCGTGATTTTTCAGTAGTCTGGTTCTTTAGTGGTAGTATAGCACACGAATTCTTGTTTACATTATGATTATCGTCATAAATCACACTCAAAATTAAAATCTTACTAGCACATCTGCTGACTCCTCCAGAGAATACACCGACATTAAGCTGAAGTAGGTACCAGTTTTCCTCGTCCAATAAATCTATCATTTCATCACACAACACAAACGTTTATTTCCACAGATTGATCTAACCAGAGCATCATATCAACATGCATACACACATATACATAACATGTATGTATATAATATGTATGGTAAAGATAAATTACCCCGAGGATATCGCACATATGTATTTATTATGATAACTCGCAGATAAATAACATGTAAAATATCGGTTAGATATTATATACACGATATGTTGTTTTGTATATAAACGTACCTAATATTTTAATGTCAACACATTCTCGCCTCTATATCTGCAGTGGGTAAATGAAACAACCATTTGGTTTTTGAAGAATCTACTGCATCGGTTACCACAAACTGTCAGATTTCGCCAAATGGATGCCCTAAGGTAGCCCGCGAAATTCAAATTTTCTTACGTTTTTTGCAATTTGCAGTTCAGAGTCAGTAGTATGCATGTGGAACAAAATATGATTCGTGACCGTAACACGTATGAATGTATTATTTAGAGAATTATAATCAGAACTAAAATCATCAACAGAACCCTGTGTTCATTGAATCCCATTGAATGACTATTGACTATTTCATGAAAAAGTCAACATACAACAGGTTGTATGTTGACTTTTCCGTTTCCGTAACGATTTTTTTGCAAATTTGCAAAAAAACGTTAGAAAATTTGAATTTCGCGGGCTACCTTTGCGCTCCGCCGTTAAACTAGAGGGAGGCATTATCCGCATGCTAGAAACCTCCTTGACGTTTAGGTACAATACTCTATTCCGATCTCTAGTCATATGTTTTTGCCAAGTAATAAACAGAAAACCAAATATCACAAATAATTAATTAACTAATCAGTATTCTGTAACAGTCCACAGCAAGCTGCACGCATATCGGAAGCTAAGGACCCAGATGAATAATGTCTTCGGACTCATTTCCTCTTACCTTCTTCCTGTATGACAATTAATTTGACACACTGCACACGTCAAGTTTAAGTTTTCCTCTTGAATCTAAATCTGATTTAAGAATAACTATCCTTAAGGAAAAAGGCCCGTTCGTAATATATTTGCGGACTTTTTCAATCTGCGTTTCGAATCTGCAAACAGGGGGTTTACTATGACGTCTTAAAGCAGGAGTAATTCCAGTGTGAGAAAGGTCGTCTAGCGCCATCTCTTTCCCACACTGGAATTACTCTTGCTCTTCCTGTTTTATGACGTCATGGCCTACCATGACGTCGTATAGCAGGTAGAGGGAGAGTGGCCTATCACCAGGTAAATATATCTAATGACCTCTGCTTATCCAGAGGATATAACATAACATCACTCCTGTTGTCCACGAAGGGACACGAAGGGACGTTTGTACGAAAATAAAATCGTAAATCCCATGTAATGGGGGGCGAACCTCTTGTTATCAACCGGTCTCAAATCCAAACTCCGTGGCTGCTACTGAGAAAGTCCTGATTAAAAACCCAATAACACTTTTGGTTAGATTGTGTACTACGTACTAATTAGGGTTACCTAGTCTCTTCGGTGAACAATTTCAAGGGACAAGCAAGGGCTTAATAAATTGGAACATATCTATTGACAGTTTTATCTGAGGTCGTTTTTTTGCCATCGATTTGGCAATTAAAAGGGGCAAATGAATGGCGTTGACAATACAAAGGGTTTCTCTAGGTGATCACGGAACCCTTAGAAGAAACTTAGGATTTACGACAATGTTTATCAAATGAATAAACAAATCGAAAGGTCTGTTTTAAAGAATTCTATTTGTTTGTTTGTTTACATTGCAAGTGTGAACGCATTCGGAATAACCATAACTCTAACGTATAATTTGTGGTGATCATTCATATTAATTTGACGTAAAATAATAACCCATATTCGAGATGATAATAAATAATTGCTTGAAGTTTCTATTATTCTGATTGAAGTGTGAAACTGAAAACGATTGCGCAATTACAAAAAAAAAAATGTTAGATTTCATGAACGCTAAAAAGTGGTAGAAATGAGTCCTTTAAGTTGCAAAATAAAGCAATTCCAAATATTTAAGACAGACGTGTTAAATCCCTTAATAAATTGGTCCATTAATTCGTCTTTGAACGCCTGCAATTTTTCTTATAGCCATCAATATTACGTTTAGAAAATTGGAGGCCTACAAATTTTCGTATAGCAATTCAATGCTATATGGAAATTGGCAGGCGTTACAGTGGTTCAATGTATTTATTTTGCCTACACTGATATATAATCTACCATGCGTGACCTGATGAACATGACCGTAAATAAATCTATTTTAGGCAATAATTAATTAGTTTTTATTTCAATGACTCATGTTTATACTTTGATAAAGAGCTAAACAAGCGAGATACGATTAAAGTATAGTTGACGTAAGCAAAAGTGTTTACGAGGCGTGAATCACGTAAATAAAATGTTAATAATTTAAACATTATTAGACATTCTTCAGGTTTATAACTTCATGAGCTTAGACAGAGGAGGGGCAAATAATTGTTGCTCTTGCAATTCTTGTCTTTAAATGCATGTATAAGCAATGTTTTATCTAGAAACAAATGCATAATGATTTCTAGCTTAAGTGCCTGATAAAATTATGGTAAAGAGGTGCTCAAGTCTAATCGAGAATCTGAATCGTAGTAAGATAATAAAAATATATGTTTAACTATGAAATAGCCGTTTTTTTCTCACATTTTATTCTGTTTGTAACTTTGACGTACAGTAACTTTTTTCCTAATTCCATTTTTATTGGATTGATTGTTAATTTACGAGTAAAATTAGTATTTAAGAGTTAAAAACCTTAATAATAGTTGAATTTATTGCTTCTTAAGGTGTCAATACACCAGTTTCAATGTGCCGTCGCGCGTCAGTTTTACTACTTCAAGTAGGTATATTTTTATCTTAAACTGTCTAATTTAAGATACGCAGTGCAGCGCAGATTTTTTCACTCTAACTATAGTTTGCAATTGCATCATTCTTTTCACGAAATCGTCCATACAAATCGGCAATTTCATACTTTCACCCCTAATATGAATTACATTACAATTCGTAATTGGCCCCAAAGTGACAATTCATAATATTAAAACTGCGTCTGTGACCATTTAAGAATTTTAGTGCGACTCATAATAATATTCTATTATGATTCTACTAAAGCGGCCATTTTAGGCCCCTTGGATTTGAGCCATACTGAGTTATTGTATCCTGAAATTATCGGTTACCTACAGTGATTTAAACTTTTTGGAGTATCAAGGCTCATCTTAATGCCCGGAATCAAAACGAATTAAATTAAACTTGAAAATGGAAATTGAACCTGCCGCTACAGAATGAGCACCATTTTTTTCCGACCATTTATTTTCTCAGATCCTAAATATCAGGCGCTTAGCATAATCAGCCTATAACGTTCCCACTGCTGGGATACACGGCCTCCTTTCTATGAGAGGGAATGGGCTATAATCTACCACGCAAGCCCAGTGCCGGTTGGTAGATGTCACACGTCTTCGAATTTTTGGTTCTAATTAAATTAAATTATGACATGTTCCTCACGATGCATGTTTTCCTTCACCGGGAAGGAAAACATCGTGAGGAATATCAGCCGCTTACAACCGCCTATTGAGGGCAATCGACATGGCAATGGATCTTAGATTGCGAAAAATTAAATTAACCAATATGGACTGTTCAAGCGTTCAAGCGAGGAATCTCCGTGGAAACCCAATCAGCAGAAGAATGCCACCTAAAGTGCCACAAGGATATTTTCGTGCTCTTATGAGGTATAACGCTTGCAATCCCCGAAGTGTTAGGCAGAGGTGTACCTATCAGTACACCCACATTTCGCCAGTGATTTTAATGACCCATGTAATAGGGAGCGAGCGTATTGCCATCAACCGGACACGGGATCCAGAATCCATGGCTGATACTGAGAAATTACCGATGGAAAAACCCATTAACACTTTGCCCGACCTGAGAATCGAACCCTGGACCTGTCGCGCCTGAGACCACTAGACCAAAGGTAGTTTACATAATTATGTTAAAAGTTTTGACAAATTAATGTAAAAAAAAAGAAGATGGCGGTTTGAGTTTTTCATTTTAGGCATACCCCAGAAGATCCGAAACGCCTTTTTACGTCAAGTTAGGTTCAAGAGGGATTGACTTTTCAGCTTTTTACGTGCCATGACCGCAATGACGCATACCTACACTTCTCTAACGTTCGAGAAACCAATGTACTACCTAATGCATTTACAAGTGGAGTCCTTTATAAATTATCATGTACCACTGTGGAGAGTCTCTGGCTTTTGACGATATTACGCATTATCATTTTAAGAGCACTCGCAACAAGTGTTTGCCTTGAATTGTGAAATCTGGGTGATGTAGGTAGCTGGAATTTTATTTAACAATAGTTTACAGGCCCGAAGGCACCTAAGAAGCCGATTCCTGCCAGCTTCTCAAATCAACAAATAACTTCTCCCGCTCTGGGCGGAGCAGGAGGGAATGTCAGACTTTTACTGACTAAAACCCATCCATGTTCCTTCTTTTGCCCTTTATGTTCCAGGGCCGCGGTATCTCTTTCGTACAGTCCCGCAACCCTGGCAGGCATCGGCCCTTTCGGACCCCATCCCGTTGGCTGACATCTCTCTGAGACGCGCGTGGAACACGAACGCGCCGTCGACACGGCCTTTCGTCATAAGACGGATGGACGGCGAGTAAGCCCATTACTCACCGTCCACAGGCCCGCGCCTACGGTGGCCGGGAGCCACCACGTGGCCCCCAACGCCCAGGGCGTCTCCCGCGGCGGCTGAGACGTGTGGCTCTCTCCCTCTCACGTCCCACCACCTCCTTCGCTAGCATAATTGCTTCGCAGAAGGAGGTGACGGCTTCCCATTCCCTCTCGCTCCGGACCATGTATTGAACCAGGGCCGGACGCGAGAGGTCGCCGGCGCCGATTGCCGCTACGATGTAGGTAGCTGGAATTTTATTTAACAATAGTTTACAGGCCCGAAGGCACCTAAGAAGCCGATTCCTGACGGGACCAACGCACTTTACGAGGTATCTAGGTGTCTAGATAAGTTATGAAAGGTGAAGGTTGATATGGTTAAAAAGGAGGTGTCTGATGAGATGACGAGTAATAGAGAAGTAGGAAGAAGAAGACGACATGCTGCGCCATGATAAGGGCAATGATGATCCAGATTAGAAAGTAATATCCTCATATCATGCCTGATATCTTCACAGGGTTTACAATCTTATCTCGAATTATACCTAGACCAGGCTAGACCCACATTTTTCCTTATTGAAATCTCTAGAGTTTTGCCCGCCGCCTCTTAATTGTGTACTCGCTGGGCCACTGGGGTTGCCTCAAAGAAATTCTTAACTGAAGAACCCATTAAAATTATTCATGAGCTAGGAATTAAACCCAGGTCCCTATGCACAGAGACTTAAAAATCCAGGCGCGATGTTGTTGGCAAAATAATGAAAAAAATTAAAACTCAATGTCACATTCATTCACACATTAATTCTGTCCTTTTAATCAACGTATTCAATAGCAATAAAATGATTAAATTAATTAATGTTATTTACACTTTATCAAATAATATTTTGGATTACATAAACCTGGAACTAAAGACTTTACTGATAACATATAACATAAAGGTCATTGGCAAAAGTAGGTAAGTAGCCGAGTACGAAATCGTATCAATTAGCCGTCTTATATACCTTTTGGAAAAACCAATGACGGGATGAATGTATAATGGCGGATTAAAGCATTAATACAAGGTCAAGTTTAATTAGCTAGTGAAACTTCGTGACGGGTGTCGATATGCAGGGTGAAAGGTACAGGTCCACAAACTGACAGGGTGCATTCAGCTCCTTATTTTGAATCATATTCCACCGGAATTTTTCTTAGGAAAATGTGACCAAATAGTACACCTACATTTCGCTAGGTTTGAATTGCTATGTACCTAATATGGAGCGAGCCTATTGCCATCAACCAGGCACAAATCCAGACTCCGTAGCTGCTACTGAGAAATTCCTAATGCAAAAACCTAATAACACTGCCCGACCCCAGGGGGGAATCGAACCCAGGTCTTCATGCTCAGCAGTCGCGCTTGCGACGACTCGACAGACATAAGAAAATATAAGAACCTCTTGTACTCAAATACGACTTATTGCTGTAAATACTAGGAAGGTACCCAGCCTTTTCTAGGTCAGGACCAGGCTAGGACTATAGATATGTAATGTTTATTTTGAACTCGAGTAGTTAATTGAAAGTACACTAATTATAGCTAATCTTTAGATTAATTTTGGAGTATACTTTATCACTCATTGAGCTTAAAGGCTTACTATAGGACACGTCATTGCATCCTGATTAATTATAATTACTAATCAGTTAATAATCGATAAACAAAGACTGAAACACATAATCTTGACATGAATGATGTAACTAAGATCTTGTAAACATATTTTGATGATTTTCTTGCCCATTCTACGCTATGAAGATCTACGCTTTGGAATGGGCAACTACAGTACTTTCACAATTTATTATGCCTTGTGACTGGGATTGTAGCTTCATCCTTTTGTTTTTGGCATTCAGAGGTGCCTGTAATTGTCCAGTTGAAATAAATTCTTTGAGTTTGATAACATATTACAGCATCATGCCTGGAATACTCGAGATTTAAACAAAGGTGTACCCGTATTCCGATAATTATGTTTAGGTCCATCTAATAGGGGCGAGCCTATTGCCACCAAGGGGGCACTAATCCAAATTCCAGCGCTGCTACTGAGAAATTTCTGACGGCAAAACACAACAACACTTTGCCCGACTTGGAATCGAACCGATCATCGATCATTGAATATTATTACATCGCTAATCTATATATTAATTACTACAGTAGATAGATATTAGAAACGACTTCAAATAATTTATGAGTACTTAGGACATAATTAAATTGATTGTTATACCAACTTCTGACTTGTGATAAGATGTGTACATAGTGGTAATTATCAGCTAATCATTAAGCTTAGCTACAAGTAGGTGCCCAGGTGGTATAAATACTTAATTGATACCAGCCTCGTGGCCTACGAGTAAGATATGGTAACCCCCCTTTTTTATGGATGGGAAATCATCCTCCCACTCCCACTCTGGGCGGAGCGGCAGGGAGTGTCAGACTTGTACTGACTAAAACCCATCCATGTTCCTTCCTTTGCCCTTTGTGTTCCAGGGCCGCGGTATCTCTTTCAAACAGTCCCGCAATCCTGGCAGGCATCGGTCCTTTCGGACCCCTTCCCGTTTTGCTGACATCTCTTTGAGGCGCGCGTGGAACACGAACCCGCCGTCGTCGACACGGCCTGTCATCATAAGACGGACGGCGAGCTGACCCATAGCTCACCGTCCACAAGCCCGAGATAATTATGGTCACCCCTTGTGGATAGATTTGAAATTACTAAATTGGTAATTTATAAAAAGCAATGCTGCCAGACTTCTGGGCACGTTGATGGATGACAGCGGTGCGGAGGAGTGCTTTGATGCCGAAGTGTCCGATTGTTAATTTCAGAATGATTCAGGGTTCATTATGATGTACGTGGTAACCGATTACCGACTGTGTCCAGCTTCCACCTTGTATAGTTTAAATGTAAGTATTTTCTTTTAGTGTTTATTTTTTATTACTATTTTAGATCTATGTGTAGTATGAATATAATTTATTTATTTATTTTATTTTATTTATTTTAGTACATGGAGGACTTACAGCTTATAAAAACAAACAAAAAAGGGAACCATAGTCACCAGAAAGCCAATTACAAATCCTCACGTATAGACTTATAATAAAAAAATATAGTGTGAGCACAAAAACAGAAAACTCAATCGCTTAATCAAAGCAAGAAGAATATAGATACTTGGTTTGCAATTGCACGACTAAAATAATGGAAAAAATAATAAAGACAAACAAACTAACCTACCGCTACTTGAAAAATTTGAGGCTTAGGCACCTTCTGGCCGAATTTACACTAACTGTGAATGGGTCCAAATCATATTCCTTGCACATGTCATTGAAACTTCTGCTTGCACGCACAATGTAACTGTTCTGCCTATAATTCGAAGATGTATGAGGTACACGTATGGGTGGATTAAAACGAAATATTTTGACATGGCACATTAAAATAAAATTTGACAATAACTCAGGATTATCAATATTGTTATTGAGGATTTTGAGCAAGAACAAACAGTCAGCAATTTTACGTCGATCTACAAGTGGTAGCAGATGATACTTCTTACAAAGTCCGAGATAACCGGTTGACTGATGTGGAATCTTTTGATGAAAGCAAAGATATTTTATGAAACGTCTTTGGATGCTTTCAATGCGGTCAATATATTTATGATAACGTGGATTCCATATCTGAGACGCATACTCTAGCTGACCTCTTACAAAACTGCAATACAATATTTTTAATGTTTTAGCATCTGTAAAACACTTAGAGAGACGCATTATAAACCCAAGCAGTTTGGAAGCTTTTTTGTCAATTGCATCAATGTGTGTGTCAAAAACTAACTACTGTCTTAATGGACGCCCAAGTCACTAATAGTACTGCATCTTGGCAGGATCTGACCCGCCAAAGTATAAGTAGTGGCTAAGGCTGCACGTTTTCTAGTGAAGGTGACCACCGAACACTTGGATGGGTTGAGATCAAGTTTATTAACTCGACAGTACACTTCAAGTCGATACAAGTCAGCCTGAAGAGCTAGTACATCTTCGAGCGTTAAAATAGTGGCAAAAATTTTCATGTCATCGGCAAAGCATAATAGTTTGGATGACATGAGGCATTGATCGATGTCGTTCACATAATGCATGTACAATGTACATATACAGGGTGTAAGCAGACCCTTAACGAAGACGTCAACCAAGCATTGTGGAAACTAAGTAACTTTACGCAAAAATTATTGCTGGCAAACAACTTTTTTTTGACTTTCTATCAACGATGCCGATCAATCAAAATCCATATCGTCGTTGATAGTCCAATTCCGCGTAACTAACATTGTCAAATACCGCGTATGTACGAAAAAAGCAAAAATGAGATTTCGCGGCTATAGGAAGGTGATTGTGATTGGCGTCGACCCGTATGACATTTTTTTGAATAGACCAAAAGGAAGAGTAGTATATCAAAAATAACAATACCGCGGATCATTCAACGAACAAGTTACGACACGAAAGCCGCGTATCCGCGCCCATTTGTATTAGTAAATCTGCTTCAAAATGATTTTTAATTTGTTAACTCCAAAGGTATTAATAATAGAAGACTGTTTCTAGATTTTTTAGTTAAAAGCGATAATTTTGAGACTGCTTGATTTGTTTCTAAATGATAATGTCATCAGCTCATTCTTAGTTGCTAAATAAGTTTTATTTTATTCAATCACTAGCTGACCCGCGCAACTTCGTCTGCGTGCGTGCGTACATAAAAGAAAGAGAGGTTAGAGAGAGTGTGCGTCAACCTTGAAAGTTAGACATATGGCCATTGTGGATATTTTTTTAGAGCTCTTTAAGAGGGACAATTCCGACATACATGATAATTGCGTAACTTTAACCGTTCACGCACAACGGAAGCTCTCAAAAGGAGTAAATCCCTATTATATACTATTACCGATGGATAATCATCAAATGACCCCTCCCACTCTGGATGGAGCGGAAGGGATTGTCAGACTTGTACTGAGTAAACCCACGTTTCTTCTGTTGCCCTTTGCGTTCCAGGGCCGCGGTATCTCTTTCGAACAGTCCCGCAACCCTGGCAGGCCTCGCTCCTCTCGGATCCCTTCCCGTTTGCTGACATCTCTTTGAGGCGCGTGTGGAACACGAACACGCCGTCACCACGGCCTGTCGTCATAAGACGGACGGATGGCGAGCTAGCCCATTACTCACTGTCCACAGGCCCGCGACCCTCGACAGCCTTACGTCTTCATCTTTAGACACTCGATGACAATCATACACCAGCTAGAACGAAAGTTCTCATCAAAGTTCTTGAAATGGGCCGAGACACGATAAAACTGCTGTAAACTGTTGCGGACCTCTTGCAACTGCCTTCCGTCTCCATCGTCAGACCTTTGATGATAGACATACTCCAGGCAGGTCTAAAGTTCTCATCAAGGTGCATGAAATCAGCCGAAACACGATATAGATGCTGTAAACTCTTGAGGACCACTTGCAACTGCTTTCCTTCTCCATCGTCAGACATTCGATGAAAGTCATACTGACAACTCAGTATGGTTTAAAGTTTTCATCAAAGTGAATGAAATGAGCCCAATAACATTATACCTGCTGCAAACTGTTTAGGACCGCTTGCAACTGCCATTTGTCTCTATCGTTTGACCGTCGATGACAGTCATACTTCAGCAAGGCCTAAAGTTCTCATCAAGGTGCATGAATTGAGCCCAAACACGTTATTGTTGCTGCAAACTCTTGAGGACCTCTTGCAAGTGCCTTCCGTCTCCATCGTCAGACCTTCGATGACGTCATACTCCAGCTAGATCTAAAGTTCTCATCAAGGTGCAGGAAATGAGCCCAAACATGATTTCTCAATTTAAAAAACAAAAGATCATGTATATCGGACTTCTCTGTAAAAAGTTATGCGTGGTCAGGTCATACATATAATAAAAAAATATAGACGCGTCGAATTGAGAACCTCCTCTTTTTGTTTCGTTGGTTAATAAACCAAGCTTCAGACATTTGACACGGGCGAGGGTCATTCTTTCACGGAAAACTTAACACCGCGACTCAGAAAATGGAGTGAAATTAATAGCGCCATCTATCGAGCACGAAATTTAACCGTTAAAATATAATGCATGTAAAGCGATCGAACGCACACTCTACAGGGTTATAGCGTCATGTAGACTAATCTAGAGTACTTTTTGCTCTCAGACCCGATTTAAAAGTTATCTTGTGAGCACATTTTTATTAATTAGTACCATTTTGGTGCAATAGATGTCGTTGCATGTATCTTACACAATGATGGTAAGTTCTTCTTGAACACTTTAAATTTATAAATCTTTTGATAGAGAGCACTGATTACAGCATGAAACAAAAACTAAAACCTTCTCTAAGTTCCCCACAATATTTGTGCATTGAATCTAATCACATTGGTTTTCCCAACAACATGAACACCCGCCTCGCAGCGCGCGCGGGTCATTATTTTGATGCGGAGTTATTTTAAAACTGTGATATCTCCTAAGATATTCATCTAAATTGAATAGTGTAAAGGGCAATTTTGGTCACAATTGAATGCTAAAGATGATTAACATATTTATTTTGATAAGGATTAATACTATGTCGGTAATGTTATAAAAGGTGTTTAGGTGTGGAATTAATATACTTTAGTCAAATAAGATCACAATAGTTTTATTTGCACGACCATGACAAGAGAGATAAAAAAGAACACGGTAAAAGTGAAAGACACATAAGTACCAAAAACAATCATCATAGAGTCGATAAAGAGGTTTCGTTCACAAAGTCCAACACTACCCCTTGAACTAAACGTATGCATCAATTTTAATTAAATCACAACACTACCCCTTAAACTTTTGTCTTAGATAAAAACAAACGTTACTCATATAAATGTAACATCTAACATCTTAAATAATATTTTATTGTTTTAAGAAATGTTACATCACATAGTAATAAATAAGAATAACAATATTACACTGTTATAAGATGTACAATGAATAAAAATATTAAACCGATAAAAGAGACAAAGAGAACTTAACATGTTTCTCTTTAGTTAACGGTTTAGTAAGCAAGTCAGCTACCATGTCACCAGTAGGCATATAACAGATATCAATAAATTTATTATTTACAATATCCCTTATAAAATGATGTCTAATATCTATATGTTTGGTACGGGCATGAAACATTGAATTAGAGCATAGTTTTTGTGCTGACTGATTATCATTGTACAAATTTATCTTACAATTAACTTGAAGGCATTCAATCAAAAAAGTACGTAAAAACAACGCTTCTTTGCAAGCATCTGAAATAGCCATGTATTCTGCTTCAGTACTTGAGAGAGCCACAGTCCTCTGCTTACGGCTTTCCCAAGATATAACAGAATCGCCTAATTTAAATATATATCCTGTGTATGACCGACGATCTACCTCATTAGATGCCCAATCAGCATCTGTGTAGCCATTTATGATCAATCCGCCCTTAACATACTTAAGAAAGTAATGACTTGTACCTTTGAGGTATCGCAGGACCCTTTTCGCCGCTTTCCAATGAGTTTCATCGAAACATTCATTAAATTGGCTCAAAAAACTTACAGCATGCGAGATGTCTGGTCTGGAACACACCTAAACACCTATTCATAACAGGTGTGTGCTTTAATGCACATGCCCAATATTTGATGAGCTGGACCCAAATCTTTCATCTCAAACTCTGACATGAGTTTTTCTTTCACCATATCTCTTTCTCTGGATATCGATGAAGAGAATAACATTATGTCGTCGACATAAAGGGCAATTATAACCATTTCCCTCTTTTGTCCTTTATAATAGACACATGGTTCTGAAGGCATTCTATTGAAATGGAGTTTATTTATTAACACTCCGTTAATTTTTTCATACCATGATTTTGCAGCCTGTTTTAATCCATAAACGGCTTTATCCAACTTATACACCTTATGTTCTTGTCCTATCTTAACAAATCCTTCTGGTTGTTCCATTAGCACATGCTCTTTTAGATCACCGTTCAAAAAAGCTGTTTTGACGTCTAGGTGATTTATTTCCAGATCATATTCTGCAGCTAGTGCTAACAACAAACGGATAGTAGAGTAACGGACAACAGGTGAAAAAGTTTCATAGTAGTCAATGCCATACCTTTGAGTAAATCCTTTGGCAACCAGCCGTGCCTTGTATTTTAGGAGACTTCCATCTAAGTTCCTTTTTCTTTTAAAGATCCATTTGCATTTTACTGCTTTGTGATCTTTAGGTAGATCCACAAGGTGCCAGACTTTATTGGTATTAAAGGATTTATACTCATCTTCCATGGCTTCCTTCCATTCTTTAGCTTCATTGCCACCAAGTGCCTCCTTAACAGTCTCCGGGTCTCCAAGATCCCTGTACTGCTGAGCTACCAGTTGTGCAGATAGATTTTCCTCTACAGCATCAGTGAAGTCTGTAATTGTCGAGTCTTCACTTGAACTCCCTGGAATATAGGTTTCATCCGATGAGTTATCTGCTTCAGATGAACTACCACTGTCATTGATACTAAATACTGTGTCCCTGTTCCTATTTCTGACATCAGAATTACAATTTTCAGAGACATCCTGTGCACTTTCATTCCCAGTGTTGTCGCCTGCCCTACATGTCGGTTCTGTACGAGAAACAACATGAACCACATGTTTAGTATCATCATCTGACAGATCCTTCTTCCAAAAACAATCTTCTAAAAACCTCACATGGTGTGCTTTAATGCAATGCCCAAGGTTCTCAGGATCCATAAGTTTATAACCCTTTGTATCGTTACAGTAACCGACAAATATGTATTTCTTTGCCTTCGAATCAAGTTTCTTGTGATTTGAAGTCAAAGCATAAGTCAAGCAACCAAATGTACGAAGGTGACTTACATCGGTCTTTGTATTAGTCCATTTCTCCAGTGGTGTCATGCCCATGACAGCTTTTGTAGGTGAGCGGTTCTTCAGATACACTGAAGTGTTTACGGCCTCTGCCCAAAAACGTTTGTCAAGACCAGCATCTTCTAGCATACAGCGAGCTTTGTCCATGATGGTACGATTTGCTCTTTCTGCCACACCATTCTGTTGACTACAATGCGGGACAGTCGTTTGGTGCTGGATTCCTTGCTGCTGCAGAAACTCCTGAAAATGTTTATTGATATATTCACCACCATTGTCACTACGAATAGTTTTTATTTTCTTATCAGTTTCATTTTCAACAAGCTTTTTAAATATTTTGAATTTTTCAAAAACTTCACCTTTTGTTTTTAAAAAATAAACAAATGTTTTTCTTGAACAGTCGTCAATGAAAGTAAGAAAATAACAAGCACCACCAAATGACTTCTCTTGCATTGGACCACATAAATCTGTATGTATTAAACCTAAAATCTCCTTAGACCTACTGTGAGAAACTTTTGGAAAAGGTAATTTTGTAAGTTTTCCTTTAATACAGGCAATACATGATTGAAAACAAGTACTATCATAATTCATACCAATGACCATACCTTGTCTCATGACATTCATGCTCCTAGAGTTGAGGTGCCCCAGCCTGCGATGCCATACTTCCTGTGACACCAAGCTGCTCTGCTCTTGCTCTGACACATCACAGTCCAGTATTGATTTACTGCTGCTGTCAGAGACCATGCATTGAGGCTGTACTTCGACATCAGCTCTACTGCTATTCCCTATAGAATCTAATTGAAAAATACCATTCACATAACTAGCAGTAGCAATGGTTTCATGCCCGTCCATTATCCTACAGGTTTTAGAATTAAAATTGACTTTATAACCTTTTCTTGTTAACTCACTGACTGATAAAAGGTTAGTTGACAGTTGAGGAACCAAATAAACATTAGTTATTGTTGTAAAACCGCTGTCTAACTCAATTCTAACTTTACCTAATCCTGCAGTACATAATTGTTCACCATTTGCAATGTTCACAGAGAGTTTTTTGATTGATTTCAACTCTGACATAATACTCTTGTTGTTGCACATATGGTTGGTTGCACCAGAGTCCACATACCAGACATCATTCTTGAGATTAACCGACAATGCTGACAATAACACCTTCTTCTTGTCCTTGACATTACTCACTGGAGTCGTAGAAGCAGCAGCATTCTTAGGGCAATTCTTCTTTGTGTGTCCTGGCTTCTTACATCGATAACATTTCATCTTCTTGGTAGTAAACAAAGCCGATGCAGACTCTGATTTCTCATCTCTCCTATGAAACTCTTGTAATAACTTGTTTTTTACAGTGTCACTGACAAGTTTGTCACTTGTGTTCTCTAACGCCATGATGAGCGGGTCGTAATCTGGTGTGAGCCCGCTCAACATGATGACTGCTATGAAGTCATCGTCTAGTGGAGAACCTATGTCATGCAATTGTTGTGAAATATCCGTTATTTTCGTAATGTAAGCCTCCATGTTACAAGCATTCTCTTCGAGCTTAGTTCCAAAAAGCAACCGCAGTAATCCTAAGCGTCTGCACAGACCCTTGTCCTCATACGCCTTTTGTAGATTTGTCCAGGCTTCATAAGCTGATTTTGCGTTACGCACAAGCGAGAAAGCATTGGGATGTACAGAAAGACAAATTTTTGCAAGCGCGCGCTGATTTTTTCTTACATCTTTGCTTCCGTCGGTGGACTCGATACATTCGAGTAGGTCTTCGTGCATTAGGAGCATTTTCATTGAAAACTTCCAATTATTATAGTTTTCCGCCCCCTTCAGCCTTTCTATAGGAATTCCAGTGTGGTTGGCTTCGCTGGTCATGTTTTTCTTCTAATATTGTCACCAAAGAAAAAACACGTGCCGATCGTTTTTTGTATTTTGCTTATTTTCTTACGAAAAATAACTTTCCTTATTTGAGTAGGTGCATGGGCGCATAACCTGTTATAAAAGGTGTTTAGGTGTGGAATTAATATACTTTAGTCAAATAAGATCACAATAGTTTTATTTGCACGACCATGACAAGAGAGATAAAAAAGAACACGGTAAAAGTGAAAGACACATAAGTACCAAAAACAATCATCATAGAGTCGATAAAGAGGTTTCGTTCACAAAGTCCAACAGGTAAAAACACCTTCGCAAATAAAACATTAATTTTGACCAAATTTTAAAATCATAAAAATGGTTATTGTGAGTCAACCTTAAAAGATAGGCATGTGCCGTCGCGGACTTTTTTTGAGACCTTTTTAAGAGGAATAATTCCCTGCTACATTATATTTGTGCAACTTTAACCGTTTACGCAGCCCACGCAACGGAAGCTATCAAAGAGAATAATTTTTCCCCGTTTTTGCAACATTTGTCATTGATGCTCCGCTCCTATTGGTTGTAGCGTGATGATATATAGCCTATAGCCTTCCTCGATAAATAGGCTAACCAACACAAAAAGAATTTTTCACTTCGAACCAGTAGTTCCTGAGATTACCGCGTTCAAACAAACAAACAAACAAACAAACAAACTCTTCAGCTTTATAATATTAGTATAGATTTATGATTAAACTTAATCATTTAAATAATTAATACTATTAAATAAATGTTGATTTAGATTGTGTTTCTTTTATTATTTTTTTCACAATTTCGCGTAAGTACTGTCTATGATCCAAAATCGTTTGAAACTATACCGCGTAAGTAACTTTGTAAATAAAGTAATGGGAATATTAACTTTAAAAATAGTACATTAGATTAAAGAGAACGAAACGGTCCTATAATCAAGTTCGTTCAAAGTTCGGCCGTTTAGTTTTTTAGAAAATTAGTTTTTTGGCCCTCCTGTAAAATCAGCGAAAGTGCACATCCGTGGTATTTAACAATGTTAGTTACGCGGAATTGGACTATCAACGATGATATGTTTTATTTCACGTAGGCCTAGATGGGATACTTATAAAACGTCGACAAAAATGTGTACGGTTCGGGTTGGTCGTTTCTTATGGAGAAGGACCGGCAAGAAACTCCATGGTTACTCTTTTCAAATCATGGATGGAAGTAGGAGTAACCGGAAATGTCTCGGTAACAGCTCAAATTCTAGATGTATGTTTTGTCCCGGTTGATAGTACCCAATAGGCTCGCCTTCCATTACAGGAGACACTTCTCATGCTTAACCCTACGGGAAGTCAGTTTTGTAGACCAGTCTCTGTTTACTTTGAGAACGTTTTATTCAGTGTCTATCGATGCATTTACTTTGTAGTTTACGCGGTCATTACCCATCTCCGGGGACTATTGAAACGGTCCCTTTCCTTCTAATTAGCACGTAATTTCAGAGGCATTCGTTCTATTCAGTATTGCAATGGAGACTTTGTATGTGACGCATAATCATTCTATGAGAGGGAGTGGGCTGTAATTCCACGCGGGCCCAATGCGGTTTGGTCGAGTAGATGTCACATGTCTTCGATTTTTTTGGTTCTAGGGCATGCCGGTTTCCTCACGATAAATGATAGATCTCTTCATATAGGTTTACAGAAGATATACATGACTTAACAGCCTCGTTGGTCAAGTGGTCGCAAGCGCGACTGCTGAGCATGAGGTCCTGGGTTCGATTCCCGGGTCGTGCAAATTGTTAATGGATTTTTCCATCAGGAATTTATCAATAGCAGACAGGGAGCCTAGATTTTTGTCCGGTTGATGGCAATAGGCTCGCCCCCTACTACATGGGACTTCAAATATAACAGCTGATGAAATGTGGGTGTACTATTAGGTACAATTCTCAAATTTCCAAACCTCTGTAATGTTAAAGTGAATTCTTCAAAGTACACACTACTTTGAAGAATTCACTTTTTAAAGTCACATTTGGCGCCACAATTGATGAGCTCCAGATGATAAATTTCTACGAAGGATCGATTTGTTGATTATTAAAGTGATTATAACTTCATTATCTGTACAGATACAATCAAGATTATAGATAAAATTAAGGAAAACAATAATTAGCGCTGTTCAATCAGCTAATTAATTTATATATTTATGATCAAAATCGTGCGTAAAACCGGGAGCTCCCATGAACAATCTTCTGATGGATCAAGAAAGATACAGAAATACTCAAATTGGCGACGAACTTTGGACGAATTAGGTACTTACAATATTAGTATTATCGTGTTAGTGACCTATATTTTACTAACGTGCTATTTTAAATTGTTTTATTTACCTTCCCTGCGTTGTAGAAATTAAGATTCAATCGCGACTTGAATCAACGTCTGCCTAGATTTTTCCCAACTACATACTTATGTCGGGGTCGTCGGCGTCCTATCTCACTGGTTGTAGCTGAATACCAGTATTTTACAAGGAGCGACTGCCTATCTTCCGTCCAAAACCCAGTTGCTGGGTATGACGGTACCGTTTAGAAGAACTGTTAGTGAGGACCTTCGGACTGTCGAACGACTGTCGAAGGGCGAGCGTTTAAGGAGACTGTCTTGTGCATAAGTCTATTAATAATCTTTGTAAAACAATAGAATACCTAGCAGGAACTCATTATTTAATTAATGAGCTGAAAAATATTGTGGGAAAAATATTCCCTTTGCCTTTCATAGGGTCCCTAGCATTCTACCACAACTTATGGTGTACAAATATTCAGATGTCACTCTTAAATAAGCACAATTATTTAAGATTTGTGATTTACAATAGATCCAACATGAATTTAAAAAAGCAGTGATAGCCTAGTGGTGTGACCGTCGGACTGCCCAGTCATAGGTCTCGAGTTCGAACCCAAGGTCTCTGATTTTTCGGATTCATGTGTGTATTGTATAATTATCACTTGCTTAGGTGAAGGGAAACATCGTGAGGAAACCAGCATGCCTGAGAGATATTTCTTGACGGCATGTAAAACCAAGTTAGAGGCCCATGGGCGGCCTAAAAACTCTGACACCAGGTTGGGCACTAACCAGACGTTAAAGAAGATAAATTAATTGAATTTGGAAGACCTACAAACGACAGCACGGGTTCGAAATTGCATAAGCAAAGCTGGGAAGCCCTCTAGTCTCAAACATGTAGATATGTAAATAATGACATAAAACTTTAAACGGCACATAATATGGAAACAAGTACATAAACAAATATTACTAATGGTTTTTACAGTTTTCTCGCAAGTTGTTAGTAATTAGGTAGGTACTTTGTACACACGGCTACACATCAACCTATACATTTCCAGTTTATGCTGATCTCGCATTGCACAGGATTTCCGTACAATGCGAGGTCAGCTTATACTGGAAATGTATAGCTTGATGTGTAGCCGTGTGTACATACTGCATATTTGTTTATTAATTGCAGAACATAATAAAGCAATTTATGTGAAACTATTTGAACTGCGTTGTAGGCAGAGTGTGAAACTAGACATTAAAAAAAAAGTTTTAACGTCATTAGATTTACAGAAAGGCAGAAATAATCAAACAATCATATTATTCTTCCTAGTACTTATACCTGCCCACGTAGGCCCACGCACAGTCTAAATCGCTAAAGTCAAGAAAAATATGAAGTGTTTCAAAAAAAAAATATGCATCAGTAGAAACTTTTCACACAAGAGTGCAACGTAAAATCTACTGTTTAGTTAATTAATTCTCGAAATGCATGTTGAAGATGCAACAAGCAAAAACCAGTTTAAAAATAAAAATAAAAAGTACTGCATAAACACGAATGATATTATCTACATTGCATCAACCATAATACGAATGATAAGGTAATTTCAATTTTCCAATTAGATCATTACATTTTGATTGTATCTTATTATAATCCTCAGAAACAGCAAAAACCGGATCTCAGGATGATAGAAATCATGCGATAAGAAGATACTTAAACTTAACTTGAAAATCAATCTATATTTTACATTTCCGTGATTACATGGCTTGATTTGAATCTAGATGGTAACGCTGTTCACTCAGTAACTCCTAAAAACCTCGAAAAAATCCTAGTCTCTATTTTCTACCATATTGTACCGTATTTTTGAGAGCAATTTAACTACATAGACCAACTTCTGTACCATTATTTTAAAAAAATAGCTCCGATTTTGGTGACCACTATTACTGACCTAGGTAGGTAAACAATAAGTCAACACGTTATAACCACAGAAAGATTACCCCGTAAGCCTAGATAATCAGGCTACAATATTCCCAATGCTGGGACACGGGCCTTCTCTCTACCTCAGGATGTGGGCTGTAATAGAGTTGGTTGATGAAAGATGACCCCAATCAATCCTAATGCAGATTTTGACTACTAAAATAGAAGCTTAAATTCCGCTGTACCTGATTCTCTTTGCCATGTTTGAAGAGCCAGAGCAACATTCAGGAAGAACAGCAGTGTCACTACACAGCACTAAAATAACATTTTTTCCCACAGCCAATCAGATTTCAGGCATTTTTGACATTGAAACACAATGACACACTGACACGCAAGCTATGTCAAATTATCGAGCAAAAAGATTTTATCGTTTGTTTATCAAAAAAGTCCGCATACCTATAATATTATTGATATAATTTGAATATTATTTGATGATAATCTATGCTTGTTATACAGGCTGACGCTTTGCATCCTGGTCAAATTCAAGGAGGTATCTATACTAATGGTCCCTCCTGCTCAGCCCAGAGCGGGAGGGGTTATTTGATGATTTCCCACCGGTAAAAAAAAAAAAAAAGAGTTATCTATACTAATGGTTCTCAACCCGAATCGATATTATTAAGGGTAGGTTTTTTTTACGGAAATCGTTAAGTGTAAATTAACCGTATTCAAAAGCAGCCCGTCTGTTCCTAGCCCTATAAACGCACAGTCACACCCACAAACGCAAACGTTTATCCCAAAGTATAATTTTGGACAGTATGGAAACTAGGGGGTGGTTTACGCTTACCGCTTTCCGTTAAAATAGAAAAACCTACACTTTTTATCTATCGATTCGGGTCGAGAATCATTAGTATAGATACCTCCTTGAATTTGGCCGGTATGCAAAGCGAGTGCCTGTACTATAATTTACCTTCTCTATATCAGGCTTTCAATGGCTAGTTATGACCTAATTTTAAAGAGAACCTTAACTGCTTCGGACTTCAAAATTCTTAATTAAAGGCAAATCTTGACTTCTAGCTAGAGCATCACTAACCTTAAAGAAAACATTGTAAAGAAACCTGGACTTATAAAATTCTAAATTCATTATTCATCATCATTCACCTGCCCTTATCCCAATTTATTTGCGGTCGGCGCAGCATGTCTTCTTCTTCCATAGTTCTCTATTACTCGTCATCTCACACCTCATTTCTAGCCATATCATCCTTCACACAGTCCATCCATCGTTTCTTTGGTCTTCCTCTACTCTTATACCCATCTACATTCATAGCTTAAACTTTCCTCACGACATTTTCCTCTTTCCGCCGTATCACATGCCCATACCAAGCCAACCGATTACCACACAAATTCTAAATTCACTATGAATAAGCATAGTCTGCATAGTAATCAATTCTTATTCCTTCTATGCACAAATACCTATTGTTTTTGATTTTAATATGAGAAGAGGGCAACATTGCACAATTACAGGCCGATATTGAAGTAATATCTATCTTAAACGAAGCTCAATCTAAAATCAAGATACCATCAAAAATGTTTATTTATCATGAACATTGACCCAAGACTTTCATAACCAAAATCTAGATAAACAGTATCACTTATATTATCTCGATAAATCTGTTCTGTTGTTTTCCTCATCATCCATTTATAGACGTTATAGGCACTTGTCGACGTGGCAATACATCGATCATTTATATAGAAGCAAACACCTGCGTTGATAAGATGATAATGTAAGGATAATACCAACACGTGTTTAATCGTACGGCATTTGTTTAAGAAGAACTAGTTTTTCCATTGGCTTCTCACGCGTGGAAGTCGCAAACTAACCCACGGGCATGTACAACCGTGTAAATCCGTTCAGCCGTATAAAGGCGAGATTCCATTAGGCAAGTTACTTGTTTGCAAATTGCAAATTGCATACAACTTGAACAAGCCTGCATACAAGCTACAACTTGTATGAGGTGGTCTGAACTTGTACATTTTTTTATTCATGAAGTGACGTGCAAATTGAACGCACAAACGTTAGGTAGTTGCACGTTTCGAATGGCGAACGAGTGACTTGTGTGACCTAGTCAAGTAAAACCTACTATGCAATTTAGAGCACTCTCGAAAACATGTTTCCAATGCAAGCAACTTGTACGCAAAGGTGACGTCATAGTTCATACTTGCAAATAAAACTTGCCTCATGGAATCGCGCCTTTACAGACACACAGTCGACAACTTCATGTTACTACCGTTTTCAAATTAGAATTGGTTAGGCCAATGGAACCAGGGACTTCTCAAAGCTCGTTGGGTTGATATGGGTCAAAATCGCAGAAAGCACCTAGATGTTGTAATTCATATAATAATATCAAATTACATATCCGGGAAGTATGGCAGAATTAAGGGGAAGCCTATACCCAGCAGTGGGTGATTCCGGGCTGATATTGATGATGATTGATTGAATTTAGTGGCGTTTCCGAAGCCATTAAGAAAGTTTTGATGGAATGGAATTAAATAAGTGGCGTAGTGTAATGGTGTAAGTCCCTTGAAATAAAGCGTATGCAGAAGTTTATGAAGGGGATGGCGGGGTCTAGAGAGCGAGCGAATGATTGGTCAGAAATCAAAAAACTTCTACTACTACTACTACTATTTCTCAAAGAAAAACCTATTACAGTCAAACCTGGAGATCGGAGCCCGGACCCCACAATTAAAGTCGCATTTGGGACCACTAGAGATGCACCAAAGATACCACCACTATGTTATGTTTGTGCTCATCTATCTTAATGCACCGTAATATCGTAATTTCACAGTTTCACTGCAACACGCATGAGTTTACTCTATTAATAGATAAACATGGAAATAAAATTATAACTTATGGCTTTATACTGCCAGGAATGTTGTCCTATTAACATAGAATGAAGAAAAAACAAAATTACAATATAAACATTTTTTCATAGATTTGCAACTTTAATGGCATAGATTGTTTACACTTCGTTAATAGTTGATTTTTATTGCGATGTAACTTTTTAAATTCGCATGTCCTGCGCACTTGACGATCTTATGACTGCCTCAGCGAGCGGACTTCGTGTTCGCTTAGCTGAATTCTGGCCCAAATATATTTAGTGAAAATTGGCCACCGACACGTTAAAAAGAAGAATCGTTGTTTTCTCTGTTTTGAGTTCATTTTAACCCTTTTTAGGAGGAGGACTCATACAAAATGGCCAATAAACTGGCCAGTCACTTTAAGTTCGTTGTCTCATAAACTTTGATTAGTAAGTTGGATCCTAGAAAACATTTACTATACGAAATAGTTAGGGTGAGTGTTGAAGGGAAAGCCATGTAGACAATATTTAACGATGGAATTATGTTAAAACAATCGAGCTTGGCATAATGTCTGGAAAGAGCTTTCTAGAAAGGCGCCATGCAGATTTAAGTAGAAATGTGAGTCTAGACAAGCAATTGTTATACGTATTGTTTATGATATAATTAACTCTTGTGTTTCACAGTTCCGCTGATTTATTCTATTGTTTTATTCGCATGATAAACAAAGTTCTCAGCATCTTCATTTTTTATTTATTTAATTACAACTATTGTCTTTACAACCAATTATAGTTACTAAAATTATGAAATAGAAGAGACAATTATAAAGCATTAAAATTATCATACTTCTATTGTAATTTTATCAACAGGTACCCTAGACAACGGGAAGGGGTCCGAAAGGACCGATGCCTGCCAGGGTGGTTCGAAAGAGATACCGCGGCCCTGGAACACAAAGGGCAAAGGAAGGAACATGGGTGGGTTTTAGTCAGTACAAGTCTGACACTCCCTTCCGCTCCGCCCAGAGTGGGAGGGGGGGTCGTTTGATGATTACCCAATACACAAAAAAAAAAGTTACTCTAGACTTACTAAATACGTATACATCTAGTACCATGCAGGCACCCAACATGTTGGTGGAATTTTATAAATAACAAAAACGAGACGAGAAGTCTTATAAATACAATAAAGATAGTATTTTAGTAAACAGATAATATAAACTACTTTGCTATCAACTTGTAAGTATCATTGATTTCTGCTGATTTTTTACAACATAATAATTTATCACTACGAGTATCACTACATAGTATAAAGCGAAGTCGCTTCCCTCTGTCCTTATGTGTGCTTAGATCTTTAAAACTACGCAACGAATTTTGATGCGGTTTTGTTTAATAGATAGAGTAATTCAAAACGAAGGTTTATATATGTAGAACATTGCACCCGTGCGAAGCCGGGGCGGGTAGCTAGTTGAAGATAAATTAACGATTAATTGAAAAAAAAACCAGCGCGCTGGCACGCATTCTAAATACTGTTATTTTCCGTGGGGAGTTAGATAATCACTCCAAACAAAGTTTAACTATCTTTATAATTACTGATTTATTTTATGATATTAATTCAATGTCGGTATTGTTATCACTGAAATCTGTTTTCTTATCTGGAGTGTGCCAAAATGTGCGCCAAACCAGTTTTTATTAAAATGTTTGTGTTTGATTAGGTTTCAAAGTTCAAGTTTGTTAGAGGCTTGAAGGTCATTGATTTAGGGTTATGCTATGCTACGAAAACTATGTTGCGCTACGGAATTTACGCGGCGCTACGAAATCTGTGCTGCGCTACGAAGGTTGTGCTACGCTTTTTTGTCAACACATCTATCACTACGGTTTATTGAACACAGACCTTCAATTAAACATACCTACATGCATAAATTCACGAATTTTCCCATGACGGTGGGCAGAAACACCCCACCAGAAATGCCACCTGCTACGAACCATACATACTCCTTTCGCCTCGTCCACGTTCATACATCTGGCGCGAGTTCCAAAACAAGACCCACAACCACTGATTTTTCGGAATCTTGTGCGTATTGTACACGACTTGCTTCGGTGAAGGAAAACATCGTGAGCAAGCCAGCATATCCGAGAGATATTTCTCGACAGCATGTAAAGCCAAGTCAGAGGTCAATGGGCGGCATAAAAACTCTAACACCAGGTTAGGTACTAACCAAACGAAAAAAAAGTACCAAGCAAAGTAAAAGAGAAGAAAGACATAAGAAACACTTACAGTTTACGAGAAACGAACTATTGTCAACCAAAACAGTAAGTAAAAATATTGATGGCAGTTTTTTCGCAACACCTTAACACAGTTGCTACGTCGTAGCAGCCGTAGCCATAGAACCCAAAATAATCACATGGTTTATTTTTTGTGCTTATTTATATTACGATTAATTTTAATCAATTTATTTCATCATCTGCCCAGCCTTTTCCCAACTATGTCTGGGTCAGCTTCCAGTCTAACCGGATGCAGCTGAATACCAGTATTTTACATGGAGCGACTGCCTATCTGGCCTCCACACCCCAGTTAGTACTGGGTAATACGATACCCATTGATAAGACTGGTTGTCAGACTTTCGGGCCACTGACTACCTGTAACGACTGTCAAAGATGTATAAACGACAGCCTGGACGAGGCACGGAATCCGTCTATTTAATATTTAAAAAATAATGTTTGTCTGTTCGTATTTAATGCACTCGATTGCGATAAAACTTTGTCATCTTAATTACTTGAACTTGCGGGAAGGCTTAAAAAAAAACAAAAAAACGCGGGTGAATCTGCCGGCTGAAACTAGTAGCAAATACAAATAGAATTGATTACCAAATTGATCAGCCGTGTGTGTATATTCCCAAACATCCTTCTGACACATGTTTATATACAGCGTGTAACAGAAAGGGCAAAGGGAAATGACTCATTTATTAGTTTGTTCCGAAAAAAGCTTTTGTTATAACTGCGATGGTTTTTTACACTTCACTTTTCGCTCTTACAGTTTTTCAATCTGCACGAAAGTTATAATGTTTCAATTTATGCCCCTATTCCTCCCAATAACATTCCAACAATGCTATGCTTGTGCCAAATAATATTTTAGCGTAAAACTACGAATGTAATTATTACATTGACGTGTTATTAATCCGTGATAATAATGTCGCCAATTATACAACGTGTAACAGAAACAGTGGTACACAGTCTTCCATATGACTATCTATCTATCCACCATCGTAATCACAAAAAAATAACAAAAATAAATAACAAAAAAACAAAATCAACTGCCCCATACAAAATTTCAATACCTACTCCTTACTCGACCCAAATGTATGGGACAGCTGATATTTTTTTACGATTTCGATGATGGTTCCATAGAGAAAGTTGTTCAGTTTTATGGTCCGTACCACAGTCTTCCATATGACTATACCCTTTCTGTTCTGTTCTTTGTGTTCTTCACTGAATCTAACTGCAGTAACCAATCTATTTACTAGCGTGACGATTTTGGCTCTCTACGTTCCAGATCATATGACGGAATGCATATTAAATTTGTCTCTATAATTAACTAGCTTATTGTGCCACGGCACCGTACTACGGGGATAAAAAAACCGTATGTTAATCCAGGTTATAAATATATAGGGTGACAGGGACACCGATGCGAAAACAGTTACACCGTATTCAGTACGGTAGAAATGTATGGAACAGCAGAGTTTTTTTATAACCGAGAGCTGTTGCCTGCGGCTTCGCTCGCGTTTTGGTCGGAATTTACCCCACGGGGACATTGTAAATATAGCCTATGGCACCCGGGGATAATGTAGCTTCCTTTTAGTGAAAGAATTTTCAAAATCGGTTCAGTAAATCCAGAGATTACCCCCTACATACAAACTTACAAACAAATTTTACCTCTTTATAATATTAGTATAGAAGTATAGATGAAAAATTTCTATGTAAGGGGGCTCAGGAAGATGTACTGAATACGTGGTAACTGATTTCGCGTCGGTGTCATTCCACCCTGTATGTGTGCCAAATTTCATCTAAATCCGTTCAGAAGTTTTTGCGTGGAGTGATCCATACATCCACACAAAAATTCGCATTTTAGTAGTAGTAAGGTACTGTAGTGATTTTTCTTGATATTCCAAAAGCTTGATCTTCAGCATTTAGTAAAAGATAAAGTATCTACGTCTCAGTATATTGAGTGCAGCGTAGATCAAATGCAGTACGTATTTCAGTGATCTTGGATCAAAAGCTGCCATTAACTGAGATTCAACGACTATTTTCGTCTCTTCTTCAGCAATGTCAATACAAAAATAACCTTGCAATGCAACTGTTTCTTTAGTACCAACTATCTTGCAAAATATATTCTATTAGCTATTGCCCGCGGTTTCGCTCGCGTTTTGGTCGGAATTTACCCCACGGGGACATTGTAAATATAGCCTATGTCACTCGGGGATAATGCAGCTTCCTATTAGTGAAAGAATTTTCAAAATCGGTTCAGTAGATCCAGAGATTATCCCCTACAACGTCACAAACTTTAACTAGTACCTTTAGTATAGATAAACTCAGGCCTTTTTTCCCCACAGAGGTATGCAGTACCTATAGAACACCACCTGCATACTCCTTTGGCTTCGACCACGTTGTTTCCTCTGGTCATAAACGCAATATGTTTTGTATTAGAATAATAATAGTAACAACTGTTTTAGGTATTATTTTATACCTTTGTGCTTTTACAAAGGAAACCTCGCTTTTGTTGATATATGTAAGTGTTTATATTATCTTTTGTCTTTTAATATTAACTATATTATTGTTACAATTGAAATGAATCACCCTTTACAAAACATCACAATAAAATGTGACAATTTAACGCGAAGGTCTCCGCGAGTTTTTTGTAAAAAAAAACCTGCTTTAATCACCAAAATAAATATAAATATCAGACTATTACTGTTTAATACTGTTTCACTTCAGGGCAGAGGTCTCTTCTCATATAAAGAAACCATGTGCTTTGATCACCATACCTTCGCACGGTGATTTCAGACTTTTAATGTTTAGGTACTTAGATAAAAATTTAAAAAAAATAATAACAAAAAATATCGTACTCACTTTTTTGTCAAATCCGGTTTACACAAATTAATTTGGTTACTATTACAAATGACACTTTATTTTTTCTAGCTTTGACAGCTGGTATCCGCGTCAGCGCTTGCGACCAAATGATAATCCACAATCTGGCTACTATCATAACCGGCAGACTCCAACGGCGATAGATAAACAACAAAACGTATGTGTTTTAATGCAACACAGTCATGTTGTTTATTACGTACCTAGATGAAGTGATTTTAGGAAACGTAAGTTACTGACTAACTATAGCACTTCACCCGCGACTTCGTCCGCAAAAATTGTGATAACTCTGCTAATATGCATGATAATAATATAATTTATAGCACTCACGAATAATGTAGCTTTCTGCCAGTGAAAGAGTTTTTTGAATTGGATCATCAGTTCTGGAGATTACTCCATTACATACAAACTTACAAACAAATATTACCTCTTTATAATATTAGTAACACGAACCTAAAACTACTAGAAAGGGGTTGAACTAAACTGATCACGACCAATAGAGAAGTATGGAAGATGAAGACTCATCTTGTGACCCCAAATAAATTGAGACCTACTTTACCCAACTGTGGCAACGGTGGTAACGTGGTAATGGTGGAAATTCTGGGACCGAGAGCAAACACATAATCAGGCTATGTTTCCACCGCTGGAACACACGGCAGACCACCACGCGGGTCCCACAAAAAAATTCGAAAATTTCCTTGGCGGGCCCAGCGTGGGTTGGTAGACCAAACCCATGGCGAAAAGGATTTCTTAAACTTGTTTATTTATATAAATAAAGTTTTGAGTATTTAGACTGTGGATGGGTATAAGAGTAGAGGACGATATAAGAAACGATGGATGGACTGTGTGAAGGATAATATGGCTAGAAAGGAGGTGACTGCTGAGATGACGAGTAATAGAGAAGTATGGAAGAAGAAGACCATGCTGCGCCGACCACAAATAAATTAGGTAAGGCCAGGAGAATGATGATGACGATGATGGTACCTTCCTACCAAACAGAATAATTAAATAATGGTAAAATGCAGTTGGTTAAAAAATAAACTCTGCATTTTTATCAACAGAATGAAATCATCAGTGATTCAATTGATTCTGCACTCAGCACTTGACAGAATGCGTAACTGGACAGATAGAGTGTGGGCACTCCTGTCGTCCTACTTTTCAATGGTGACGTTACAGATGTCAGGAATTTCGTCGAAAAGATACTGCCATCTTCCCGAATATGCAGTTATATAAACGTCTATTCTATTTGAAGTGTCTGTTTGTATCAAAGAAACTGCTTTTTACTGAATGCAAATGTAAATATATACGACACTTATAACAAAAACAAATTTTATTCAATTTTTGTCTGTCTGTCTGTTTTTTCCGACTAACCTCAGAAACGGCTGGGCCGAATTTGATGGGACTTTTACTGGCAGATAGCTGTTTTTAAATGGAGTAACTTAGGCTACTATTAGGTACAACTTAGGCTTTTATTTTAGAAAAATTATTAGGGTTCCGTGCAAAAAAATTTAAAATTTAAAACCCTTGAAACTGTTAACAAAATCCGTTTCAAATATGGAAGTAATATTGTTATAGTAATTCACGCGGACGAAGGTCGCGGGATAAAGCTTGTCGTAAAATAATATCTAAAACTGAAGCAACAATTTTCATAGGAATCATCGTTTTCAGGAATAACATGAAAATAACCTTGTTTATATTTAAACAATGGTAATCTATGGCGTCCCGTCAACTTGTCTCGCACAACCATCGGTCAAATATTGGAACAGCTCCAAGTTAGCCGAGGAAAATCTCCAGATTTATTGTAAACAAACATTATTTCCTGCTTCTGTAATGGATCTTTGAATACCACCATTCCTCTTCTTAGCGTGTCGATGGCAATCTAAATGGTGTCGGCCCAGAATTGAGGTACTAGTTTGGCGCTTTCGCTTTTACCAGCACCATTGTACCCATAGAATTAGCAAGATTGTAAAAGATCTGTGTTACAATTTTAGTATACAATTTAATTTCATCATTATATCTATCCAATGTATCACATTCTGTCTAATACTGGAGTCCTGTGTTCTGTAAACTGCATCCCGTGACCAAAAAGAAAAGACTATCTTTTTTTTTTGGGCTTAAACGCAATCTGATATTAATCGACTTTTTTTTCATATTTTGTATAAATTTTTATAAAAATTTAAATCTAGTCTAAAACACAGGACTTGGACTAGTTTCTTAAAAAAATAACCATTTTTTGAAGCCAATAACTGTTTAAAATCGTTGAAAACTATTGAACTCAGGCCAAAACGCCATTTTCCAGAATTTCAGAAGTGGAGTAATAAACTTGCGAGCAAAAAAAATTCTCGATCCAGGATTTGCGTTCCGAGTTGCACTACGCTTGTAAAGCTGTGCACATCAATGGAAAAAATAGCAACCGGCGCGGCGGGGCGGCGGGCGGCGGCGTGCGTATGCGTCATATTACTATTTATTTTACCTGAGCTAAAGGTGCCCGTGTCAACGATTCTTCCTATGACCTATTTATTTATTTCGAACAACACAGGTTATTGATCCCCATTTTATTAGCGGTGTTGGAGAAAAGTAAACGCGTATGATGTCATAGTTATCTTTGATTCTTCAATTCTTTACTTCGCTGTGTCGATGATTACCATAATAATGATTTAAGTCAAATTAGCTTCAACGAGATTACATTTGGCTTGATCTACAAAGTGACCCCTATTTTTACCCGACTGCAGCGAAGCCAAAGGGGTTATGTGATTAACCTGTATGGTATGTGTGTATCTTTGTTCCCTAGTTGCTTGTAAACAGATGCACCGATTTGGATAAATGTACGTCGTTAGGTAGTCGTTTTGATAGCGCAAGTATCACTGCCTACATAAAAAAAGAACAAAGAAAAATGGCAGATTTTGGGCGCCATATAGTTAGAGTTCAATTTTTTTTTTAAACCACAACAGCTACTTTGATTACAACAAACCGGCCAAGTGCGAGTTGGACTCGCGCATAAAGGATTCCGTATCATCGTAGTAGGCGAGCCCCCTTTAATTTATTTTTAGTATTTGTTGTTATAGCTTTCTTATAGGTTTTCCTGTAATCTAAAGGCAAAGAACTATTTATTATTATTTTTTTTTCAAAAATTTCTGCCCTTTATTTTCGAAGTTAAGGGGGGAATGGTCAATTTTCGCCTATTTTCTTAAATAACTGCATCTTAAAATTATAAAAATATATTTTAAATGCCCACAATGAGCCCTTTCATCTGATATGTAACACGATATAGTTTGCATAACTATTTTTTTTTTTTCATTTTCTAATTTACCTATGCCCCAAAAATTTCCCCAAAAATGGCCCCATTTTTTAAATTCAATAATTTACGATACACGTCCGTCATTGTGGACTTACATACTAAACGACAAATAGTATAAAAGCGAAAAAAAAAAGTTAATCGTCAGTGAAATTTTTCACATTAACTAACTAAAATTTGAACATAAAATTATTAAAAAATGGAATGGGTCCCGCTTGCTTTCAACTTTTATTTAATTTTTGATGTGCTTGTTTTTTTTTCTTTTCAGTTTTTTCATTTGGTTTTTATTTTAGTTTTTGAAATACTTACTTTTTATTTCTTTTTTTTTTTATTAATTTTTATAAAAGAGAACAACAATTATTTAATTTAGATCCGTTGCATATATTTTGAGGGTGGACTGGAAGAATAAACTTATATACTTACACAGGTTTTGAAATATATCTACATATAACCTCATTTCTATTAGAATTCCTAACACTCATGAAAAATACACAAATCTTTCATTCACTGGCTTCGTTTAGAAAAACTTTAAAATTAAAACTTAAACTATCCTGCCGGAAAACTTGAAAGATTTAGAAAAAGTATAAAGTAGATATGAGGTACTTACTGGTTATCAAGGAGGAGAGTACCGACCACAGAAACGCACCAAGCACAACTAGACCTAAATTCAATGATATACAACTAAATATTGATATCAAGGGTGTAGCAGGCGTTAGTCAAGATCCTGACGAGGGGTTCCGTAGAGAATTAGTTTATCAGGGGAGAAAATTAATGCAGCTTGAGTTAGTTGGTCACTTGGTTCTCGCCGCCGACGTCCAATTTTCCCGAAAGGAATGTACTGACTAATGGTAATAAAGAAATTCAATGTGTAAACGGACCGTTCACGAAGGCGACGACCAGACATTCTGTACTACAAATTAAGTTACTCAACACAAGACTAATGATGGGAAAAGACTTTTTTTTTGGCTATCTGTGCTAATGAATGCATTGAATAGTACCCCCGGTACTGTCGAAATTATGACATTCAAAACTTGTATTCATATAATAAAAAGTTAAAGTTGGAACTTTAACCTCCAATATCTGCGTAACTTAAGGGTTCCAGGTATGCTCCAGAAAAAAAAACCTATTGTAATGACGTAACGGGGAAAACAAGTGCCTTTCGGCTTCGTTAAGAGTATTTTTACACGCATTATACCCTCACTGATTGCCTAGATGGACTTTGGACCGACGGGGTTAAAAAGGTGGCTGGGTCAGACTGGTTGTGAAAAGTGGTGAGTGCAAAATTGATTGAATCTTTTCGAATC
The DNA here is from genome assembly GCA_947578425.1 of Eugnorisma glareosa. Taxonomy (NCBI): domain Eukaryota; kingdom Metazoa; phylum Arthropoda; class Insecta; order Lepidoptera; family Noctuidae; genus Eugnorisma; species Eugnorisma glareosa. The sequence goes on from OX387979.1 coordinate 3,040,985, forward strand.
TTAATATGGTCTGCCCTTTTGTTCGCCTGGCTAGTGGAAAAATTAAATTATAATGCTTAGTGCTCATTGTCCTACCTCGTAAAGTATACCTATTTGTAGAGGTGAAGTAGTACCTATCTGACCTTCCACTATTTGACTAACTATCTGACGTTCCACATAAAATAGTGTAATTCAGCTGCATCCGGTTAGACAGAGAGCAGCGATGGCCCAATGGTGACGACTCGGACTTACGAACAGTAAGTCGTGGGTTCGAAGTGCGAACACAGGCAGGCGCATTACTTTGTGTAATTCATTTCATCACCACTGCTCTCATAACGGTGAAGGAAAACATAATCAGGAAACCGGCATGTCCTAAAATCAAAAAGTTCGTAGACATGTGACATCTAGCAAACCGCACTGGGCCCGCGTGGTTGACTATAGCCCATTCCTTCTCATACAGAGGAGGCCGTGTATCTCAGCAATGGGAATATTATAGGCTGATTATGCGGTAAGACTGGAAGCCCATCCCAACATAGAAAAAGCCTAGGTAAACTGTCATGATGATCTATCTACTCATAAATAAATTATTTTCTACAAGGATCTCACAACTACGTTCCTAACAAAGAACCCTAATTATGAAGTGCATTTTATCGAGCAAGAAGTCAACAGCGTACCCCTTGAGCAAATGATAAATGTCGCCGGGTTTCTTCAGAAACGAGGCGGCACGTGAATACCGAAGCACCTGTTTTATTCCTAACGACCTTGGGTGATTAATACTGAATAGTTTACATCAAACCACACCGTGATCGCTTCAGGAATGTTTCAAATACTGTTAGACTTGGAATAAGTGGTTTGACCGTATAGGATTGACACGACAAAGTTCTTGAAGAGGCTCTTACACAGTGGAAGTGTATGTACTTCTTCTTTTTAACGTGTCTGTAGCAGCACTACTACTGTTTTCCCATGGGGGTAGGCAGAAACCACAGAACGCCACCTGCTACGATCCTTACATACTCCTTTCACCTCGTCCACGTTCATACATCTGGTCACACACGAACGCCGGTTGCGAGTATACTACGCACCTGACCTTTTCGAAGAACATCACCAATAAGGTCAGTGTATGTCCTTCTAGGACGTCCCCTCCCGGCGTTGCCTATCACATCTGCCTTGTACAATCGTCGCCCTTCACTAATCCTCTCCCAATGACCAAATCATCTAAGCAAAAATGAAAACTAACATAATAAAGGAAATAATAAGTTAATAATAAGTTATAATCTAGTTCACACACTTGCCTGGCATCTCAATTCCAGTCATCCTTAGAGTCGGGGTCTCTACTGCAGTTTTTAAAAACAGGCGATACCCACCTGCTCCATAAGTCAGGTAGTCCCGCGGAGCCCAAGAATTATAGACCGATCACGTGTTTGTCAACGGTCTATAAGCTTCTTACATCCATTTTGAGAGCGAAAATTAATACACACATTGACAAAAACTCCATTATGTCTGCCTCTCAAAATGGATGTAGGAACGGGTCCCGCGGTACTAAGGAGCTACTCCTCATCGACATGGCCAAAAGCCAACAGGTTCGTCGATCCCGCAAGGATCTGTCGACATGTTGGATAGATTATAAGAAGAGATGATCTGAAACTCTTTGCGCCCATCAAATTGCAACTGATGAAGCTACTGAAAGTAACTGAAACTTTTAGTTGCGCCATCAGTATGGAATTTGGTGTGGACAAATGTGCAGTCATGTATGTAAAGCGAGGGGAGATTATGGAATCCGAGGCAATTCAGCTCTCGGATTCCATACACCTGAGATCCCTCTTCACAACCGAAAGCTATAAGTATTTGGGTATGTCGGAAGCGTTAGGCATTAACGTAACTGACACGAAGAAATCGTTGAAGGAGCGCTTCTTCGGTCGCCTACGAAGGTATTAAATAGCCTTCTTTCGGGCGGGAACAAGGTGCGCGCCTTCAACGGTTGGGTCATGCCGGTTTTAATGTACTCTTTCGGCATACTTAAATGGACTCAGACCGAACTGGATGCCCTGGATAGGAGAGTCCGTACACTGCTAACCGCAAACCGGATGCATCACCCACGATCATCGGTGATGAGACTGTACATCCCGCGGAAGTGCGGAGGTCGAGGCTTTTTAAACGCGAAGACTCTCCACAACCGCGAGGTGTGCAGTCTCAGAGAATATTTTTTAAAAGCCGAGGTGGGTATGCACCGAGATGTGGTCGCAGTGGACAAGGGACTCACCCCGCTGCCCATGGCTAAAGAGAACTGGCGCAAACCTGTAGTACTTACTACCGACGACCGCAAGGAAGTATGGCAAGGCAAGGAGCTTCACGGGCGCTTCTACCGGGCTCTTCATGGGCCCGATGTAGATTTTCTAGCATCCGTGTCCTGGCTACGTTTCGGTGACCTCTTCGGAGAAACCGAAGGTTTTGTCTGTGCAATTATGGACGAAGTTATGTTGACGAACAACTACCGGAAATATATTATGAAGGACGGGACGGTTGACGTGTGTCGGGCATGCCACCGTCCGGGTGAGTCCATCAGACATATTATTTCTGGTTGTTCTCGTCTGGCTAACGGCGAGTACTTGCACAGGCACAACCAAGTAGCCAGGATTATTCACCAGCACTTGCCTTGAAATATAAACTTGTGGAATCTGAGGTACTGTACTACAAGTATGTGCCCGACCCAGTTCTCGAGAAAGACCATGTCACGCTGTACTGGGATCGGCCTATCATCACTGACAGGACTATTGTCACCAATAAGCCTGACATAGGGGTGATAGACCGATCAGCGCGCCGCGTAATAATAATCGATGTTACCATCCCGCATGACGAGAACCTCGTGAAAGCTGAGAAGGAGAAACAAATAAAATATCTCGACTTGGCACACGCGGTTGTTGACATGTGGAATGTGAACTCGGCTATCATTGTGCCGATTGTCGTGACGGCCAATGGCCTTATGGCCAAGAGCCACGACGACCATATTTCGAGGCTCTCCTTAGGCGGTTGGATTAAGGGCCTGATTCAGAAGGCAGTACTCCTCGATACGGCTCGCATTGTGAGGAGGTTCCTCTCTCTGGAGCCCTGACCGCCGGTGGCTTGGACCCTGTTCCTGATACCGGTGGGCTACTATTTTCTATATTTTTTAATGTTTTTATATAAGTGATGTTGGAAAGTGGTTATCACTATATGGCGCTTGGTAGGTATCCAAATGAAACTCCAGGTGATAGTATACGTATGTGTAATCGTGTTTTTTTTTTTAAGGGACCACTCGCAGCGCAACAACTCTCTGAGGTTGATGCTGTTTAATCGGACTATCCTGTAGTGGCCAAAAATTACTTTAAGGCCCCCAGCCAGGGTTTACAAACTAAGGATTTACACATTAAATGAACGATCACTAAGGGCACCCCCTGTGGGGTTCGGGCCTAGACTTAGTGCGTCATTGAGGGGAGGGCAGCTAGGGTCATGCTGGGTCGAATTATTTAAAGGGGAATTTAACGCTACTTGCTTAGCGGCGCGAGCTGGCTCGTCGGGCAAGGTTCGGGCGGTGGTATAAGGGGGGGTCGCGGTGGGCCTCGGCGGCGGGGCCGGAGTCGCGGTCGGTATCTGTTCTTGTTTTTACGGATCGTGCTGGTTTCCCTACAGCTCTCTTGAAGGAGGGTGATGGGGTCGTCGGGTTCGAGGAGGGTAAGACGGGGTCTCCTAATCCTACATATCCTAGGGGACATATCGGGCAGCCGGTGTAATCGCGTTTTTTTTTGTTTTTTGTCGGGTCCACTCGCAGCGCAACAACTCTCGGAGGTTGATGCTGCTTAACCGGACGATCCTGTGGTGGCCATGATCCAAATATGTACAGACTTAAAGCTAAAATAATTTCTAGGTGGTGGATGGTGCAAAACTTACTTTACTAAACTAACCAATAGGAAATCAGTAACAAATATTAGATACAAGATTAGTTCATCGTCAAAAAAAAAAAAAAAAAAAACGGATTCGCCAGTGAAGTTTTCGGTGTACCGGCGGACGGATGGTTTGATGTCTTGCAGCTATCAGCTAAAACTACATAGTATAAAACAAAGTCGCTTCCCGCTGTCAGTCCCTATGTATGCCTAGATTTTTAAAGAATAACGTAATAATAGAAGATCTAATTAGAATAACGGCAGAGGAAGGATGATAAACGTTATCCTATTGAAAAACTAGTTCATGGAATGGGGGTTATCGCGTGTAAATTCACCGCTAGAAGCGCTAGTGTAACGCGAGGGCACCAAAACGTCAGATATCATAGAAACTTTACGTTCACTAAGTGAAAACGGGAATTAACCATTGAGTTAGTTGACACTTAGTGTTGTTGTAAACGAGCAATTAAGCATTTAGTTAGGTGTCACATAGTGATTGTGAAAACGGGCATTAGGCATTGAGTTAGGTGTCACTTAGTGTAGGTGAAAACGGGCATTAGGCATTGAGTTAGGTGTCACTTAGTGTTGGTGAAAACCGGATTTAGGCATTGAGTTAGGCGTCACATAGTGTTGGTGAAAACGGGCAATAAGGCATTGAGTTAGGCGTCACATAGTGTTCGTGAAAACGGGCATTTAGGCATTGATTTAGGCGTCACATAGTATTCGTGAAAACGGGAAATTACGCATTGAGTTAGGTGTGACTTAATGTTGGTGTAAACGGGAAATTAGGCATTGGGTTAGGCGTCACATAGTGTTCGTGAAAACGGGCAATTAGGCATTGAGTTAGGCGTCACATAGTATTCGTGAAAACGGGCAATTAGGCATTGGGTTAGGCGTCACATAGTATTCGTGAAAACGGGCAATTAAGCATTGGGTTAGGCGCCACATAGTGTTCGTGAAAACGGGCAATTAGGCATTGAGTTAGGCGTCACATAGTATTCGTGAAAACGGGCAATTAAGCATTGAGTTAGGTGTGACTTAATGTTGGTGTAAACGGGCAATTAGGCATTGGGTTAGGCGTCACTTAGTGTTGGTGAAAACGGGCAATTAGGCATTGAGTTAGGCGTCACATAGTGTTCGTGAAAACGGGCATTTAGGCATTGAGTTAGGTGGCACTTATTGTTGGTGAAAACGGGCCATTAGGCATTGAGTTAGGCATCACATAGTGTTGGTGAAACCCGGATTTAGGCATTGAGTTAGGCGTCACTTAGTGTTGGTGAAAACGGGCATTAAGGCATTGAGTTAGGTGTCACTAATTTGGTGAAAACGGGCCATTAGGCATCGAGTTAGGCGTCACTTAGTGTTGGTGAAAACGGGCCATAAGGCATTGAGTTAGGCGTCACTTAGTGTTGGTGTAAACGGGCAATTAGGCATTGGGTTAGGCGTCACATAGTGTTCGTGAAAACGGGCAATTAGGCATTGAGTTAGGCGTCACATAGTATTCGTGAAAACGGGCAATTAGGCATTGGGTTAGGCGTCACATAGTATTCGTGAAAACGGGCAATTAGGCATTGAGTTAGGCGTCACATAGTATTCGTGAAAACGGGCAATTAAGCATTGAGTTAGGTGTGACTTAATGTTGGTGTAAACGGGCAATTAGGCATTGGGTTAGGCGTCACATAGTATTCGTGAAAACGGGCCATTAGGCATTAAGTTAGGCGTCACATAGTGTTCGTGAAAACGGGCAACTAGGCATTGAGTTAGGCGTCACATAGTGTTGGTGAAAACGGGCATTTAGGCATTGAGTTAGGCGTCACATAGTGTTCGTGAAAACGGGCAATTAGGCATTGTGTTAGGCGTCACATAGTGTTCGTGAAAACGGGCATTTAGGCATTGAGTTAGGTGGCACTTATTGTTGGTGAAAACGGGCCATTAGGCATTGAGTTAGGCGTCACATAGTGTTCGTGAAAACAGGCAATTAGGCATTGAGTTAGGTGTCACTTATTGTTGGTGAAAACGGGCACTAGGCATTGAGTTAGGTGTCACATAGTGTTGGTGAAAACCGGATGTAGGCATTGAGTTAGGTGTCACTTATTGTTGGTGAAAACGGGCCATTAGGCATTGAGTTAGGCGTCACATAGTGTTCGTGAAAACGGGCCATTAGGCATTGAGTTAGGCGTCACATAGTGTTCGTGAAAACGGGCAATTAGGCATTGAGTTAGGCGTCACATAGTGTTCGTGAAAACGGGCAATTAGGCATTGAGTTAGGTGTCACTTATTGTTGGTGAAAACGGGCCATTAGGCATTGAGTTAGGCGTTACTTAGTGTTGGTGAAAACGGGCATTTAGGCATTGAGTTAGGCCTCACATAGTGTTCGTGAAAACGGGCAATTAGGCATTGAGTTAGGCGTCACATAGTGTTCGTGAAAACGGGCATTTAGGCATTGAGTTAGGCGTCACATAGTGTTCGTGAAAACGGGCAATTAGGCATTGAGTTAGGCGTCACATAGTATTCGTGAAAACGGGCAATTAGGCATTGAGTTAGGTGTCACATAGTGTTGGCGACTCAACAGCCGCTCGCAACCGCTAGACAAACCCCAGTTACTATATGAACTTTTATCCAAGAATCTCGCGTCTTCATCCGGATTCCGGACTAAAGAACAAATTATTTGTTCCGTTTCGCCAAGAGCGATCGAATGTTTGTTCCGAACCTTCCCGACAGGTTTTTAGTAAAAATGTATATTTATGTACCTCTTAGTACTGTGTGTTTATTATTTACACTTAGGAAAATTTCTTTATATTGACGACCCGAATGGCGCAGCGGTAGTGAGGCTGCCTTACGTTCTTAGGGTCCCGGGTTCGAATCCCAGTAGGAACAAATGTTTGTGTGATGAGCATGGACATTTCTTTCCGAGTCATGGATGTTTATATAAATAATAAGTATGTATTTACAAAGAAAAAGTATATAAGTGGTAATATGAACTATCTGGTGTTCACGACACAAGCCTCGTTGCTTAGTGTGGCACCTAGATGGCGCTGTGTGTAATGTCCAGCGATATTTATTTATTTATTTATATTTTGCGTCCTCGGTGTAGAAACGGGTTATCTAGGATTTATTCATGTATTCTACTTATGTACGAGTAGGTGCATTGTTGGTCTAGTGGTCGCGCGCTGCTACTGAGCCTGTGTTCGATTCTGGGGTTGGGCAAAGTTATAGGGTATTTTGACCAGTTTGACCAGACCCTGCAGCTTGGAGGCTAGACTTGTGCTCGGTTGATGGCAATAAACTGCCCTCATTATTACATGGGACTTAAACATAACTTGCGAAATGTGGGTGTAGGTACCTACTGATGTACTGTACACCTATGCCAAACCTCTCGGGGACAACCTGGCGACTTTTCTAGTAGCATGAAGCATACAAGCTGTTTTAATTTTTTCAAGATTTTGTTAAAGAGTTCATTTTCATTTCAGTAGGTAAGTAGATTATGCTGGATCTTTTTCAGCGTTCTTCCGTCTCATTTTCTTTCTTCTTTTTGCCGACCTAGTAAAAACAGGTTGCTATTGATTGGGCTGTAAATTACTAGTTTCTTGAATCTCAAAGGTCTTAGAGCAAAATGCTTGAGCAGTCTTCATTGATCAAAATCGAGAGAAGTTCATAAAATTAACGAAATCACGACATAATTAATATCACAAAAAAAACTCATAGAATATTAATTTTAACGATCTATCTCTTGCTTGTTAGGAGCTCGTGACTAAATACTGGCTCTCGGGTCGATCTTTAGGTTAAGCCACGCTTGCCAAGGTTGGTCCGTGGATGGGTCTCGGAAAACACGTTAAGCTGGTTAAGTTGATCCCGGCTGGCATTTGTATATCTTTGACAGTCATTATAGGTAGTCAGTGACCCGAAAGTCTGACTACCAGTCTTACCAAGGGGTATCGGATGACCCAGTACTAACTGGGTTGTGGAGGTCAGATAGGTAGCGGCTCCATGTGAAATACTGGTGTTCAGCTGCGTCCGGTTAGACTGGAAGCCGACCCCAACATAGCTGGAAAAGGCTAGGCAGGTGATGATCCATTTAATGATATAATATGATATATCATGATAATGATATATGCTTATAAGAAAAAACAGAACTGCACGGTTTTAACTATGATTTCCAATGATACCTATTCAGGAGCTACCAGGTGTTCATAAAAGAGAGCAAGTGGTGCTAAAGTTAAGGACACTTCACTTAATTTACAGGTTGTTAATAAAGTGGTTTGGAATGTGCAGTAAATGTTTATGAGGCGGGACGGGAGTTGTGATGCATACAGTGCGTTTATGTGTTCCTGGTACTGCTATGTTAAGTTATTGGTTTTGTTGAAGTATAGCGCTTTCTTATTCTTGGAGTGATCAAAAGTTTTAAGTAAGACAAATAGTGTCTTACGGCCGATTAATGTAACTTACTTACGTATAACGGTTAGTTAATATTCCGTAAGGCTCTATAGTAGCTATCGGTGTTTCTATAAACAAAGTTAGTAATGAATTGACAGGAATATCCTATCCACGTCACTTATTTATCTCTCGAAGGGTTAACAGTTGACGTTTCTTTAACTGTTTATCTGAGATAACAACGTTCCGTTAACTGTTAGTAAGTTATAGAATATGGCCATTAAGAGCTATGGAGAGGGCTATGTTCGGAGTTTCCTTGCGTGATCGAGTCAGAAATGAGGAAAACCGCAAGAAAACGAAGGTTACCGACGTAGCCCGAAGAATCGCCATACCTAAGAGGCAGTGCAATGGCCAGGGCACATTGCTCGCAGAATGTATAGCTGATGGAGCCGAAAAGTTCTGGAGTGGCGACCGCGAACCGGAAGACGTTGCGTTGGAAGGCCGCCCACTAGGTGGACCGATGACCTGGTGAAGGTTGCAGGGATCCGCTGGATGCGAGTCGCACGGGGCCGGTCAATGTGGCGAAACTTGGGCTCCCCCAAGTGTCGCCACACGCGTTAGGCCTCCGCCTAAGTCCAGCGGTGGACGTCTTTCTGCTGAAATGATGAAGTAGTGTCTTTATTCTGGTTACTTATTGATGGCCGCAACTAAATTATTTTGGCACTAGCTTAATCCCGCGGCTTCGCTTGGAGTTTGGTCAATGTCCCACGGGTTATAAAAGTATCCTGTGTGTTAATTCAGGTTATAAACAATGTGTGCCTTTCATCGAAATCCATTCAGTCGTTTTTGCGTGAAAGGGTAACATACATAAACCCATCCTCACAAACAATTTTTTTTTTCGCATGTATTTCAATAGTAAGATAAGATAATATCACGCCTATATTCATTGTAGGGTAAGGCAGAGGTGTACCTTTACTTCTAATAGGGGGTGAGCCCATTGTCATCAATCGGGCACAAATCTAGACTTCGTGGCTGCTACTGAGAAATACCTGATGGAAAAACCCAATAAAACTTTGCCCGACCTGGGAATTGAACCCAGGACCTCATGCTCAGCAGTCGCGCTTGCGATCACTTGACCAACATGCCGTAAAATTAATACTATTGAGAACTATTATCTTGGTTTTGATCGAACTAGTAATAGAGTATACATGATATCCACAAACACCACTTTAATCAAACAATACGAGTACAACAGATAGCAGACGTATCAAATCAGTTTCGAAGATCAAAAGGGTCAATTTCGAGTAGCAATAAAACTTTTTACTGTCCCAGTAAACGGTTTGGGCTACACCCTCATGGTTCCCGGTATCCAATAGTTGCGAAACAGGAAAAGTTTTCGTGTTATTTGTTTGCTTTCAAAACTTCCAAGAACTATGATTGTAAAGCTGTTTATCTATATAGAAAGGTCTTACAAAGCTGCCGGCGAACTCTACTGTTTTAGTTGTGACCGTGTATTCATAAGCAAATTCGGTCTGGCCAGTCATATAAGGGCACACGCAAGGAAATAATAGCTTTTTCACTTCTTATGCTCTAAAAGTACGCCATTATAGCCCTACGAAGCGGGACTAAAGTGACCACTTTAGTCTCTAGGGAGTAAAAAGAAATTAGTTTTTAATTTCCTTCATGTGACATAGACAAACTCAAACAGACAGTAAATATACTATTGAGTGTGGACCATCTTCATTGCAAAAATGTTGAGAGTCTTAGTTCCATGGTTTTTCCGCAAGGAAGGTGGCGCCATGTGTTTTAAATTGTTAATCTGTGACTGGTTTAGAAGAAAAAACTGACCGCGAAAATTTCAGTTTTTTTTTAGTGTTTTGTTCGGTATTAAATACAATTAAGAATGTCCAGTGACAGTGAAGAGTTTGAAGTCGAGCAAAGAGCAAAAGACTTAATAGATAATCTGTTTCCGCCAAAATCGGGGAAGGTTTACCTAAAAACTTACGAAAGTTTTATGGACTGGAGGAATAAGAATATTTTATTAAATGTTTTTGTACTAAATTGACTATTTTTCTCGCCTTCAAAGTGAAAAGTACAGTTTGCACCTCGAGGCTGAACGCCAACTTAAAATACCCTCGGTTTCATTGTCAGGATCGCACGCTCGGGAGTCAAACCACCTCTGGTATATTATGGCTTCGTTTAGTCCCTCGTTTTAAAATATACTATAAAGGGTCGCCGATACCGAAATTGGAAAGGAGGACTATATATACATATATACAGCGTGTAACAGAAAGGGTATAATCATATGGAATACTGTGGTACGGACCATCAAACTGAACAACTTTCTCTATAGGACCATGATCGAAATCGTAAAAAAATTATCAGCTGTCCTATACAAAATTTCAATACCTACTCGGCCCAAATGTATGGGACAGCTGATTATTTTTTTACGATTTCGATGGTGGTCCCATAGAGAAAGTTGTTCAGTTTGATGGTCCATACCATAGTATTCCATATGATTATACCCTTTCTGTTACACGCTGTATATATATGTCACTCGTCTGTATTTACAGATTTAAAATCATCGATACAACCCAAGTTCATTTAATCCCATTGAATGACAATTTCATGAAAAATCCAAGATGATCTGAATGATATAAGTAAAGCCATATTTGTGACGGTCGCAAATCATATTTTCATCAACATACAACCTGACTCTGACCTGCTAATTGCATAAAACAGAAAATTTTAATATCGAGGGCTACCTTGACGCTTCACCCTTATTCTTCACCCGTGTTCTTCTTACTTAAATATGAGCGAGAATTTTCTGGTACGTTTCACAAGTGCATCAATTTGATCTTTCCATGACAGATGTTCATCGATAAGGATCCCTAGGTATTTTATACAAGGAACCCGTTGAATTGGCGAGCAGAGACATCTTTTGTTACTGACACTGCCACAAGTATGAAGTTTAAATTGTATACCTTTGTCAGGTGCTGACTGGTCAGAAATGCTAAAGCAGACTGACTTCGTTTTTCCGACTTTTAAGGTCAGCAAATTGTCTTGCAGCCAGGTAGCAACCTTCTTGAGCCCCTCCTGAGCTACAGAAACGACATCGCTCCATGTTTTCTCATTAAAAATTATTGCTGTATCATCCGCGAATGTAAAAATGCTAGCATTGCGGAGTTCAAGAGAGCATAGGTCGTTTATGTAGGTGAGCTGTGGAAAGCGAATATGATTTAGGTTAGGAAAGTTAGTTAGCCATTTCTCCAGGTAGAACTCATCTACTAGGATGATAATTATTTTTTTCCCTTTAATTATAAAGGGTGTAACAAGACCCTTCACAAAGCTGGAAGGCACTAGTTCTCCCCGTCATTGCGATCATTTTTTTGTTCTAGACCATACCTGGGAACCTTCTAGTTAAGGAAATATTGGGGGTCAAAGTGACAACTTTTTACCAACTACCAAACAAGAAAAAATAAAGTTGGTTAAAAAGAAGAAGACTCAGTTAAGAGGAACTGAGAATTTTAGACCTCATGAATAATGGTACTGATACTTCGGCCACGGCGACCATGTTTTTAGCCAATTGCACAGGGGCTATTATAGTCTAGAAGTGGACCGAGGTGCTCTGATCTGATACCTTTACTCTTATAAGCTAATGGAACGCGAGAAACGGACTAGAAGTAAATACTAAACATTTGAATGGAGAATAAATACCCTGAGGTTTTCCTACTCCTGCGCTATACTTTTCTGATTAGTTTCGTTGCGGGATCCAATTGTTTCTTTGGTACTTCGTCGAGCATCATTGTCTCGAAGCTTTTCTGGTAGTCGCCAGTCACCACTCTAGCTTTCAGCTGTACAGTGGTTTGAGAAAAGCGGGGTGCGGCTTGTCCAAAAAAAAACACACTTGGCGAACTCAATGTCTGCTAGTAGCAGTATGAATATAAATATTAAATGAATCTTAAATTTATCTTTATTTATCTAATTTATCACATCTCCTTCCGAAATTAATTATTTATAAACTGGTAATGTAAAGAAATCTTTTGTTAGTTTTCTCAATCTTTAAATATTTGCGTACATATTAATATTGTTTTTGTATCTTAGTGGCTCTGGGTATTTTACTTTAGTGTGTTCGTGAACTTAAAATACTCTCTGCGGTCTGCCATTGATGCAAATCTGGGTAAATATTCGATGCATACATTGTTTAAATATGTATTACGTAAAGTTTTGTTTAACCAGTTGAGTCAGTATAACGTAACATCACGCCTGTAGTCCCCGACGGGTTAGGCAGAGGTGTACCTAATAGTACACCCACATTTCGCCAGTTTATGTAAGTCCCATGTAAGGGGCAAGCCTATTGCCATCAACCGGGCGCAAATCCAGACTCCGTGGCTGCTACTGAGAAATTTCTAATGAAAAAACCGTTTGCCCGACTCGGAAATCGAACCCTGGACCTCATGCTCAGCAGTCGCGCTTGCGACCACTAGACCAACAGGCAGTTGCCTCTATATCTTTCTACATAACTACCTCTTCCCCGCGGCTTCGCTCGTTTTATCGTCGGAAACTATTCCCACGAGAACATTTCAAATATAGTCCATGACACTCGAGGATAATGCAGCTTCATGTCGCGTGTTTGTCATTAAAAGATCCTCTATGAACAAAAATACTTTTGCCACCATTACAATGACAATTATTTCATTATCTTTTGCTCGAAACAATAGAGAAATTCTTCTTTTATTTGTGTAACAAATTGATGATATATCCAAATGAACAAATTCCGTAGGTCATGTCCTCGTAGGTCAGTACCCTACGTGTCATTGTACTGAGCGACCGTGCCTAGAACTTTGCCCAGAGCAAACTTGATTATTTGGCAGAACATTTTATGTTAATAAAGACGTTATCTTTTCTATACTTATATTATAAAGAGGTAAAATTTCTTTGTAAGTTTGTATGTAGGGGTAATCTCTGGATCTACTGAACTGATTTTGAAAATTCTTTCCCTAATAGGAAGCTACATTAGGATAATTTCTGACAAAAACCCGAGCGAAGCCGCGGGCAGCAGCTAGTATATTATATACAACGTGTAACATTATAAACACAAGACGGAGGTCTTGTGTTTATCTCGTTTGGTCTCTCGGACCATGACACTAAACAACTTTTATACCGATTATATGAATCTGAAAATTAAAAACAAACGCGATGGAGCTATCGCAAGGTGCTATTTTAGGACCTTTGTAAAAAAAAACTCTGTCACTGTTTTAGACATCCTGCTTATGCGTATGAAGTTTCATTAAACTCGGACATTTCGAAAACAAATGAGTTCAAAGTTGGTTTGAAATGCCGTAAGACGTTAACGCTCTGAATACTAATGCGAAAGGCAGGTAAAAGCTGATTGTAGATGCCGTGTCCATAACTTAGTCCCAATCTGACCAATGAGGTCAAACTATTTTCAAAACTTAAAAATAACAACATTGACAGATTTTCAAGAAATGACGATGCTTGGAATTAGCTATGCTAGCGTCATTAGATTTACCGTTGTCCGTAGCCGATGGACCAATTAGTTCAGTCAGGCTTCAGACTCGCTAAAGTAGATTCATCTTTCATGGGGTACTGTTTGAGATGCTATAATAAAATTCCACGAAGTATTCTTGAACTCAATGAGACGAAATTTAAAACATGCATTAAACGCACACTATGTAAGCAAGCATATTACAAGTTGGACGATTATATCGCTGACAAAAATGCTTGGCTCAATGCCGGTCCTGCTCCACAAGGACAGGGACGCATAAATTGATAACATTAAATAGTATTGTTGGAGCTGCTGAAGATTGTACAACTATCTTTGCATTGTATAGATTCAATCTCTTTAGTATTATATAAAGCCCATATTGTGTGAGTGCTATGTACTAAAGAGCTATCGTTCTCTGGAAACCTACGTCCTTTCTCGACTTGAATGTGCCCTGGCGGTTGAGAGTATGTCACGCTCACTCAATGTCTCGCTGATGGTGGCGCGTGTGTCGGATCATTTAGTTCCCTTCAAAATGGTTGAGTTGAATGGTGCTGATCCATGCGTCATGTTCGTGAACGGGCGCTGTCAGTTGTGACTGGTCATCTCTTAGTTGCCACGGCTTATTTGAATTAATTATTTGTTTTTTTTTTTATTGTGTTTTTTGTTTTTACTATGGACACTTTTAACGTGCACATCTTGCTACATCGTTCTCACATAATGTACCATCTCAATATGAATGATGTAACAATATGCTGATTTAAAAGAGTGTCCATGGAGTTTCTTGCCCGTTCTTCTCCATAGAGATCTACGCTAGGGAATGGGCAACTACAGTACTTTCACAGTTTTTAGCCTTGTGACTGGGACTGTAGCTACATTTCATTGTTATCTTTGTTTCGACAGTTCAAAAGTGCCTGTAACTGGCCTACTTGAAATAAATGCTTTGATTTTGATGCGATATTTTGTCAAGTATCCGAAGTCCAATTTTTTTCGCCCTACGTTTCAACCGGGCATAAGCTAGTGATAATTATAATTGCCAAGATTGCTTTGCAACGCTATTGCTTTGCACATCAATGATAGCAGGTACGCGAATGCACTTGAAGCGACAGCAACCAGTAGATTCTTGCAAGTAGATCACGATGTTGCCTCGTCTATCGTTAATCTATTTAAATGTCTTGACATAACATCACGCCTGTAATGCCCGAAGGGTTAGGCAGAGGTGTACCAGATATTGCACCCATATTTCGCCAGTTATATGTAAGTCCCACGTAATAGGGGGCGAGCCTATTGCCACAAACAAGGCACAAATACAAACTCCATGGCTGCTGCTGAGAAATTCCTGATTCAAAAACCCAATAACACAATGCCCGACCTGGGAATCGAACCCAGGACCTCGTGCTCAGCAGTCGCGCTTGCGACCACTAGACCAAGCTATAGTACCGTCGACACGACAGACGAAGAACAGGGTACACTAGATAGTATGTCTTAAAATGGCGCCTTGCACTTGTAAAAATGTGTCACGGTATGGAAAATTACAATTATGAAAGTGTGGACGATAAATATAATGATTATGCGGTAGTGAAGTACTTGATAGCGTGAAGTGGTAGATAAGTGCAGGAGGAATTTTCATTGCCTATGTCGGTTATAGGAATTATTAGTAATGCTTCATGCCTCTAGCGTCACGAGGGAACTGTACGAAGACATTGCAAGATACTGCCGACGAGGTAAATTGGTCAAAAGTAATTTGGGTGTCATTGGATGACGATACCGACATAGCTTGTGGAGTAAGCCAGCTAGAAACATGGTGATGGAGCAAAGGAGACACTCTGGAGTCCGCATATCTGCAAACGCAAATTTTGGTCATCTCCCAGCTAGATAAACCGATGATCTTAGAAAGATGGCTGGGTCAGACTAACTGACTGTGTGGGGGTATCTAAAGGGTTGGCTGTTTGTTTGCCTTGGCTTGTGAACATTAGATTGCTTTATCACCTTCTTACTAGCTAATCCGTGATCATCTTTAACGCCTTGCCATTTTGTGTATGTATTAGTATTGGAACACATTATCATCACCCTACCATAAAATCTCTCTTCTTCTTGTGCCTGTTTTTTTTGTTATCCTGGGTAAACATTAAAAGGGGACCGGTCTTTGGGGATAAGACCACGGAGTGTGGGATTTGTATCTCACTAAAACCACCCCGTTAGTCACCATCTACTCATAGGAGGAGGCTTTTCCTCTTATTAAGACCTGTTCGGAGCAACACCTACACACAGCAATAGGGCTCTTTTTTAAATCTTTATTCATTTAGGGGCTTTGGTCTTGACATACCTGACCATGCCAGCCCCATCTTAATACATATACATGACTAGCGTCCCGCCCCGGCTTCGCACGGGTGCAATGTTATGCACCTTCCTCTTAAATCACTCTATCTATTAAAAAAAACGCATCAAAATCCATTACGTAGTTTTAAAGATCTAAGTATACATAGGGACAGACAGCGGGAAGCGATTTTGTGTTATAATACGTATCTCGTGATATTGATAACAATAATTCTTAACAATAAAACTATATTACTTAATATGTAATATGTTACTTGAAAAGAATTTTAAATAAACTTTTAAACCCTAATAGCTTTCGCATTACTTTTTTTTTTCTGATTGTAAGTCATAAATAATCCTCCCGCTCTGGGTTGAGCAGGAGGGAGTGTCAGATTTTTACTGACTAAAACCCATCCATGTTCCTTCTTTTGCCCTCTGTATTCCAGGGTCGCGGTATCTCTTTCAAACAGTCCCGCAACCCTGGCAGGCATCGGTCCTTTCGGACCCCACCCCGTTTGCTGACATCTCTCTGAGACGCGCGTGGAACACGAACGAACATCGACACGGCCTGTCGTCATAAGACGGACGGACGGCGAGCTAGCCCATAGCTCACCGTCCACAGGGCCGCGCCTACAGTGGCCGGGGGCCACCACATGACCCCCGACGCCCGGTGCGTCTCCCGGCGGCTGGGACGTGAGGTTGTCTCCCTCTCACGTTCCGCCACCTCCTTCGCTAGCATGACTGCATCGCAGAAGGAGGTGACGGCTTCACATTCCGTCTCGCTCCGGACCATGGTTGAACAGCTTTCGCACTACTTACACTACATATGTAATCCACTTAAGAGGCTTTGAAAAGCACAAAGATCTAACCTGTTCGTGTTGAATTCGGTCATCAAAACATCTCTTTCTCTGCTGTTACGGACAAATTCCACTAGCAAGTGATGGGTGGGATGGGTGGTTCTTCTTGTACCTTCGACCCTTTCAGTCGCGATATTTTACCGTTATCATTATTCACGTTATGCTTAGGCCTCGTGCACGGCCTCGGGCGGTGTCTTGGGACTTGTTTCTTTCGTCGCGATGGCTCGTGATATAATCTAGCTAACTTCTTTCATCGTCTGTTCCCTTCGCAGGCGCTGACGCAAAACGAGTATCTCTTGACCGTTTAGCTTGCGTCCAAGGGTTTCTTT
The DNA here is from genome assembly GCA_947578425.1 of Eugnorisma glareosa. Lineage (NCBI taxonomy): Eukaryota > Metazoa > Arthropoda > Insecta > Lepidoptera > Noctuidae > Eugnorisma > Eugnorisma glareosa. The sequence goes on from OX387979.1 coordinate 3,058,257, forward strand.
GGACTTTGGACTGTATTGAATAGTATTTACTCGTCCTTTCGTTCCTTCACATTTTGCATGCAGCTTTCTCGTCTGAAATAACTTGATAGTCTTCTTCATAGCGAATCGATAACAAAAGATCACCCTTGGTTCAGCTACGCGGACACGACTCACTGATGCAGTTATAAGGTGGTCGAGTAGGCAGCTGATTGGGCATGCGGTGCAAGATGCAAGATGGCGGCTCCTGTCTGTGGGGAGAAACCGCATACGCACTTGTGGAGATTGTCTTTGCTCCGGCCAACTTAACTCTTACGTTTTTGCAGCCTTTGGGGCACTGAGACGTAGCTGTGCATTGAATGCCGAGATCTTGTAGTTTTGTCCTTTCGAATGAGCTGGTATACGATCGTACGATCGTACGGTCGTACGATTTTTGGGGTCGCAAAGCCGATAATAATTTACAAATTTAAATTTTAAATATACAGCGTGTAACAGAAAGGGTATAGTCATATTATGGAAGACTGTGGTACGGACCATCAAACTGAACAACTTTGTCTATGGGACCACCATCGTAATCACAAAAAATAATCAACTGCCCCATACAAAATTTCACCATCTAATTTGTCCACCTATTTTAATGGGACCTTATATACATATAGGTTGTTTAGCTTTAACATGAATTCAATACATAAATGAATTACTGAATTAAAAAGGTTGCTTATGTTATGTAGCAAAATAAATGATAGGCACCAGAAAAAATGCCATGACGCAAAAACCAAGAACAGTCAAGCAGAAAAAAAATACACCATTCCATTTTTGCATCGAGTGTCCTGTGTCACCTAATTTTAATGTGTTTTTTGACAGCATTTGTCTGAATTTTCGTATGAAATAAATTAAGCAAAAATGCACATTAGTTACCAAAACATAAAATTATTCCGTGTCAACATTTCTAATTATTCATAAAACATAGATGGCGAACACGAAGATTATTGACCCCAAAAAAATGAAAGAAGATCTTGTTGTGAAGGGTGCCCACCTATTTGGGCCGAGTGTGGAGTCTAAATTCGACGAGCTTAAGTACGAAGTGATTGATAAGATTGATAAGGAGTTAACTGATTCTCAGAATGCTAGGGAGTATATTTCTCAAAAATATGATGAGCTTTGTAACAAGATCCAGTACCTCACGGAGTTAGATGCCACTGTCAATGGCTTCAGGACTGATGTGAAGGCGATTGAAAAACAGATTACGGAGCTTTCGTTGAGGGTCGATGACATTGAGAAGAGGACCATTTGTAAAGAGTGTCCCTCAATCACTTCTTCCTTATTTTGAGTTCATAATAAATACTGTGTCATGAGATTTTTGGTTTTGATTTTTAGATAGGGCCGATCTAATGTCGTTATGCATTGAGGAGCCACTTCAGATTTTAGAAGGAAATTCCTACCTATATTTAGTAGCGAAATGTATTATCAACACTTGCTTTGGTGAAGGAAAACATCGTGAGGAAACCAGCATGCCTGAGGGATTCCCGACGGCATGTAAAGCCAAGTCAGAGGCCCATGGGCGGCATAAAAACTCCCAGGTTAGGCACTAACCACACGATAAAGAAGAAGTAGCGAAAGCAGCTGATTGTATAGGACAAATTTTTGGAATTTGTAGTAACATAATATCTATATTTCGTACACGAAATGGCCATGAAGGCTTCCGAAGGCTATACTTATTTTAACCTATTTTGTCAAACAGTGGTCACCACAGCTTCCACATCCATGCCATATCGTCTAATACCGAGAATCGCCTCGGAAAGTACGATGTGCCGTTGGTTCCGGATCATACGTAGATCTTTTGCAGTCGTTACGAAGAAGCCCGAAAGTTTGACAACCAGTCTTACCAAGGGGTATCGTATATATTACCCAGTAACTGGCCGTTCAATCTCAGAAGATCCATTGGCCAGATCCATGATGGATCTAGTGAAAATTGTTTTTCTCATTGGATCTTGTGGAGGACAGATAGTCGCTCCATGTCAAATACTCATTTTATATATGACTACTGTTCCCCGCGAACTTCGTTCACTTGAAATTATTATAAAAAAATATTACTTCGCTTTGTATCGGATTTTGTTCACAATTTCAAGGGTTTTAAATGTTTTGCACGGAATCCTAATTATTTTTCTAAAATAAAAGTAGCTTAGGTTAGACCTTACAACATCAGCTATCTGTCAGTCAAGTCAAGTCTTGTCAAAATCGGTCCAGCCGTTTCGGATAGTAGCCGTAACAAATAGAGACAGACAAAAATTGAAAAAAATGTGTTTTTGTTATTAGTGCCGTATATAATCTCCTAGACATTCAGTATAATGCTGTTATTTTGATATTACAGACAGCCACTTTAATTTTATTTATTTGTATGTATAGATGCTCTGTGATTAATATTCAGATGTATCTGTTTAGACTTGTAAGCCAGCCCCAACATAGTTGGGTAAAAGCTATTAGGCAGTTAGGCACATGATGACATCAACCGGTGCAAGTTACGCAGAAATAAAAACAAAAAGTAACTGCTTATATTTTATTAATCTAAATTGCTTATATTTAACATTAACATTAAGTTACAACATAACAACGATCACTGTATAAAAATACTTAAAACAGACAATTGTAAACATTTGGCACATTTCGTCCTATTTTAACAGTACCTTAAATTTCTTTTTAAGAGCAATGTAGACCAGAGACCACGTTTCCTTTTGCTATTTTATTATTTTAGGCACTTTTATTTTTTTCCTATTATAGACACTGCATTTTCTAAAAGCGTATTTTGGACATGCTGGACAAAACCAATGGTCCACTTTAGCCCTGGATTGAAATAACTGCAATTTATGAGAAGCTTTTGCCCAGCAGTGGGATGGTGCTAACAGTAACATTTTGCATTAACCATCAAAGTTAAATGGTCTCCTGTCTAGATACTCTTATTTAAATTCCATCTATAATTTGTTCACTGTATTTTTATATGACCCATTTTTTTTAATTTAATACTCTAATCTTTGTTAGGACACAGAGACATAATAACTCTTTTAACTCTCTCTTTTACTCTTTTTTATATAGTTTCAATTATTTATCACTCAATTATATTCTTTTTCCCTGCTAAAATAAATAAAATTAAATTAGGAGGACAACTTACATTGACTGAATAGTAACTTTTATTTCTTTAAATTAATTATTTAAATAACATTTTTATTATTTAATACATTCTTTTGGCAGTTATTAATAGTACGTACAGCAACTTATTTATTGACAAAAACATTACCCTCTTTGCCTCCGCCGAAGTCGGGTAAACATGTCACAATAATTTATTACGTATAATAATTTGATCGCATTTAGTTTTATAATATGAAACATTCTCTCGCCATTATGAGTATTATTATCACAATAAATTGGACTCAAGCACTTGTATAACCTCTTTTCACTACTTATATAATCTTTAATTACTAATTTAACTTAATATTATTAACTAAAGCAGTTATTTTTAACACTTTTTGTTACATAATTGTCAACAATTTTATATTTTTTTTGGCACTGAAATTAGACGGCATTTATTCCTAATTTCTAAATACAGTAAATTACAAACAAAAAGTATTAAAAAGCAGAAAAAGTCTAAAGAAAATAAACTAAACTATTAGGCCAGCTAAGAGTCTAAAATGGCTAAAAATATTTGAAATTAAACTATAATAATCGACTTTCACATAAATTCATCAATTTCATATAATAATTGACATTGACAACACAAAGAATAATAATCAAAATCGTTTAAAGTAACGGTAATATTATGATTCACACAAATATATGTTTTGTTGTGTCCTTTTAATTATTAATAGTGCGACAAAAATCAGTGGCACTACAAGATATTGATAAAATAATAATTTATTTTTTTACATTTGACATAACTGACCAATTTTTGGTATGAATTGTGAACACCTCGCAAATAATTTAAAATTTTATTTTTTATGTCATGTTCCTATTATACCTATCTACATTTATTTTCAACTCGGCAGTATCCCTTACGTTTTCTTACGGAAAATTATTTATTTTTTATTTCTTATATCATTCATAATAGTATCACATTTACTAGAGGGCTTTACACATCTCCTTCGAAACTCCATGCAATTTTAACTGAACTTTTTCATTTGACCCTCATAATCCCGGCAACCTCTCCCTACACTTAGGCATTCTTACCACCCAAAATAGCTTGGATTTGCGAAACAGTCTTACCCTTGGTCTCCGGAATCAGGAAGAACACAAATATGGTACCAATGACCATGAAAGCGGCAAAGAACCAGAAGCAACTGTAGATGCCTATAGCATCCTTCATGATCGGGAAGCAGAGGGTGACGATAAACACCAACATCCAGTTCACAATGACGGTAACTCCGGTCGCAGCGCCTCTGAACTCTACAGGAAACAACTCAGCCATCATCATCCAAGGTATAGGACCGAAACCCATTGAGAAGGAAATGATGAACAGGATCAAGCAGACTAACGGGATCCAGCCAAAGGAGGCGACATTGTAGTGATCCTTTTGCAGCTTGAAGTAGATACCGAGAATGATGAGACAGAGTCCCATGATGGCTGTGCTTTGGAGAAGGAGGATCCTACGACCGGCTTTATCGACGAAAACGGAGGAGATGTAAGTCGCAATGGTCTGGACAACGCCAACAATAATAGTGGCAATGACAGGAGGGATATCGGAGCCTGCGGATTGGAAGATGTTGTTAGTGTAGAAGATGACGGCGTTGATGCCGCTGAACTGCTGGAAGAACATGAGGCCGAGGCCGCAGATGAGCGCCATGCGGGAGGCGCGGTTAGTCACCATGCTCATCATGCCGGCGCGCTGGCGGGCGGCGTCGTCCACCTGGAAGGACATACATTTCGTGGTTACAAAATTGCGAGAACTGCAGAGGATTGCACAAAGTTTAGAATTCCGAAGTTTGACGATATGTATTAAGCATTTTGTCATATCACGTTATCAATACAATTCAAGGGCTAATTAAGCATGTTTATTTTGCTATAACAGTGTTGTCAACTTCTAGTTTAATTTTTTTAATGTAAGGTCGTTTGACACAAACATTATCACGAAACATCGACTATTTATTGGATATCGTTGATTAACTCGCGAGAATTCACAAACAGAAACTCAACAACATGCGAAGTTCAGCTAATTGTGCCAACCGCACCGAACGTGTTTAAGTAGGTCACATGAAGGCGGCTCTTGCCACCCATCTTTGTAAACTAAACTACAGAATTATATGTATATGTTTGCACATAGTTCAGTTTGCCTATGCGGGTAAAAGGCCAAATCCAAATTAGGTGGGCTATGCAAATAATATAATCGTTAGCATATTAAAAACTTTAAAAAGCACGCTAAGCCTTTGGTCTCGGCTGTCATTTGCAGATCTTTGGCACTCGTTACAGGTAGTCAGTGGCCCGAAAGTCTGACAACGAGTCTTTCCAAGGGGTATCGTATCACCCAGTACTAACTGGGTTGTGGAGGTCAGATAAGTAGGTCGCTCCATGTAAAATAATGGTTGGTATTAAACTGCATCCGGATAGACTGGAAGTCCACCCTAACATGGTTGAAAAAAGGCTAGGCAGATTATGTTGAATAAAAACATTAAAAAGTCTTACATCTTTCTGCATGTCCTCAAGTTCTGAAGTGAGATCGGCCTCGGGTCCTCGTAGCCAACGGAGAGACTTCTCAGCGTCACGCCTGCGGTTCTTGCCCAGAAGATACTGAGGAGTTTCGGGCATCCACCTGAAATAAATAGCAAATCAGTAAAATCCATCTGAAAATTGCGTTTTTTTATGTTTTCCCAAGATTTCTATTCTTATTTTCAAGCAGTTTGCATATTTGTCCAGGACATCATGATGACAAATTTTTGAATGGCAACTTTTGAAAGGCGTATGAATGGCTCAAGACAACTTGCAGGATGGCTCCAGCGATAGGCTTCGGCCAGTTAGGTATTTTAAATGTAATCTTTATACACGTTTTTTATACTTTTCTTACAAATAAAATCATTTAAGAATTTAGAAAAGGATTTCCGCCGGGTGTCGCGAACGGGGTCCAAGCTACTGGTAGTTAGGGCCGCCTCTCAATTATTATTGTTATTTTAACGTTATATCAAGTTTTTTTTTTGTGTTGACTTATAATAGATATTGAAACGCAAAAGTATATCGCCATAATAATATCCTTCTTCATCCATTAATAGTAATGTCATACACGTCAGTTGATCATCTCAAGTCAATAGTAAGGATAAACCCCAATTAAATTAGGTTTATCCACGCATTGCTGATTGTAGATTTAAATGAAACATAAATAATGCAAAGGAAAATATCACCTGATAGTTATTTTTAGTTCAACAACAATGCTAGTGAACTCTGCAACTATATTATCATAATTACCTATTGCTTATATACCTACATAACGTTGTACATACATCAAGTCAAGTGAATTAGAAAGTGTTTCTATCGCTAAGCTATGCCTGCGGGACAGTTCGAAAGAGATACCGCGGCCCTGGAACACAAAGGGCAAAAGAAGGAACATGGATGGGTTTTAGTCAGTACAAGTCTGACACTCCCCCCTTTCACTCCGCTCAGAGTGGGAGCCCCATTTGATGATTTCCCATCCGAAAATAACCAGCTTAGACCATGCAACTGCTGGGACCCCACTCTATGCGACAGTGTGGTCTGCAATCCACCACGCTTGGTTGTCACATGTCTTCAAATTTTTTATTTTAGGACATGCTTTCCACGCGATGTTTTCCTTCACCGTTTCAGAGCACTGAGTTTGTTTATTTATTTCAAATACAGGGTGTGAACAGACCCTTCACGAAGCCGTCAACCAAGTATTCTGGTGGTACGTCAAACTAAGTTACTCTACGCAAAAATGATTGCTGGGAAATGATTTTTGTTTTTGGGTGAAATATCACGTTTTACGGTAGGACTCATAGTAACGCATTCAAAACATTGTGTTGATGGATGCATTGAATAGTACGTGGAGGTATTTAAAGTAGAACTATTAAAAAAATGTATTTAAAAAAAAAAACTTTTAAAAATGTTGGAACTTTGACCCTCAATATCTTCGTAAGTAGTACCTAAGTTCCCAGAACAAAAAAAGATCGCAATGATGCATGACGGGGAGAACAAAGTACCTTTCGGCTTCGTTAAGGGTACTTCTTTTACTACATGCCAACAAAACATACATTTTGTGTTCAGAGTTATTAACCTTACTAATCCTGTTCAAAACGGTTGTAAATGTTGTAGGTAAAATCACAAAGAATTTAGAATAAAATTGTGGCCGACACAAAGTACACACAATTCAAGAGTTGTTTACTGGCCACTTATAGCTACAAACACCACATACGAAGGAAGTATCAAGTTTCTAATCACTAGTAATTAGCATCGGTACTTTAACTCATTACAAACATGTAAGATCTTTTTATATAGAGCACAAAAATTTATCTTTCTTGGACAAGTTTCTGAATGAATGAATGAATATAGACACCGGACTGTTAGGAATTGAAGTTTTCGTAATATAAATAACCCAACAACACTAAAACTTGATGTACTTGCGACCACTAGATTAACTAGGCAACCAATAAACAATAGTCCAAGGATCAGACAGTATTTGGAGACAACGCACAATGGCTGTAACTGATCTAGTAAAAGGGTAATGGAGCTATTACAGGACGAATAGAGCCATCCTTATTTCACTACAAAACAATGAATCTTAAGGGCTAATTGCAAAAAAGAAACGTTTTGTCAACCACCCCGCGACTTATCTTATATAACATTTCTGTAAGCATATTTATTACAATCAACTCACCAGAACATTGCGACGAGTAGAATAGGGAAGACAGCAGATATGATGGACAGGGTCCTCCAATGCGTCCACCCGCCGACTACGAAGGTGAACAGTATCCCCACAGTCAGGAACAACTGGAAGAAGGCGCCCAAAGACCCTCGGATGGAAGTCTCGGCTATCTCGCCGATGTACATAGGGGCTGCTACGCAGGCACCACCTAGGAGCGAAGAATAACATTAATATGTGGAGTAACAGAAGCCTGGGGCCACTAGGATTGTTATGAAGAATGAATAAGGGCTAAGGTGTGTAAGAAGGACTGGTGGAATGCAGTAGTCGCTGCCTAAGCAGAATGCTCATAGATGAAACACCAAGAAAATGTCGTTACTCTTACTGTTAGCCTACGTCATCCCAATGCTGGACAAAAGCCTCTCCCAATAACTTTGCATATTTTCCACAAAATTGCTTTACCATATTGAAACGTAAATTATTGTGCCTGCAATTCCACTAGTCTCCATATTATTTAATTATCACAGATTATTAACAGAATTACAGAACACAACAATGTTGATTGGATGAATATAATTGTATCCACAGTAGTTTGCCGGTAAACTGGTGTGTCACACTGTGGTCACCAATTCAAATGCCAATTGGTGGTTATCATACATAATTTTATCGTGACTGCACACCTTGTTTGTTATTATAGCAATTTTAATCACCTGACTTATAACTTTATAAGATTTATTTCTAGAAAGCGTCATTCACCACTTCATCTACATCATCATGTTCATTTTAGTCCAGAATCACCCACTTCTGGGTATAGGCCTCCCCTTTCGTCTGCCTTACTTCTCGGTTCTATGCGACCCTCTTCCAACTTAATTTGTGTTTAATGATATCGTCAAACCCAACGCGATATTGACGACACTGGTTTCTCTGGCAAAACCATGACCACCTTTCGGATTTAATTCACAGCTTGATAATGATAAATCAAGACTCACCAGTTGCTAATCCAGCGAAGAATCTCGCAACAATCAGCATGACAGAGCCCTTGGCAAAGATGGTGAGCAACCAGTTGAGCAAGAACGGCACAGAGAGGATGAGCACGGTGGGTCTTCTGCCAACCTTGTTGGCTAGCATGCCCACGGGGAGCGCGCTGAGAGCCGCCCCGATGGCGAGGATTGAAGATACTAGGGAACCTGGAAAGAGGATTAATTTAAATTTTATAACATACACAATACCATGTCTGAATTTCGCGAAGGTACCAGGTGCTTAGGTCAATTACATTTCGTTATAGGAGGCGATAACATACTCGTATATCGAACACAAACACGTCTCGAGAATTTCCTGGGTAACCAAGATCAGCAGCTGCACTTGCAGTCACTATAGCTACTAGAGCAACATCCACTAGCATGTTTATAGATATTTGATTACGGGTGTTACCACACCAATCGATCGATCGTCGATCAATGCCATCGATTGATGGTAGAATGGATTAGTCGAAAGAAATAAACTATCAATCTACGTCGACATATCGATCTATGGCATCCGTCGAAGATCGATCGATTGGTGTAGTAACACCCTAAGAATATCATTTCTAACAAAAAAACAATAACATACAACACAAGAAGTAAAAATAAATTCCAACTTAGGGCTGCCCGTGCACGGACTAATTACGGCAAAAAAACAGTGTTAGTGGAGGGAGCAAAACTGTTCAATGATTTACCAGAAGACTTAAAGAGATGCGATAATTTTAACATATTTAAAAGTAAACTTAAAAAACATGTATGTATAACGTCACCAACAACGCCCCAGAGGCAAATATTATATTATTATTAAGAAATAACTCTGTATCTCATTATAAGTGAACTGTTATTTATAAGTTCTTATGAGAAATAAATATCTTTAAACCGAACAAAGAATAAGCTAAAAGTAGTGAAACAGTATTTCCTTTCCAATCTGAAGCACATAAAATAATTAGAGATGTTCGAGAGCTAATTGCCAACATTGGACGGACAGCAGCGTCCTACTGACTACTTATACCAACAAATTGCATTCACATCTGACAAGCAAGTGGTTTGGTTTCCCCTGTACCCCAAGGCAACAATTTGATCTCCTTATCATTGACACCTATTAAAAGGATTAATGGGACGTTTACATGATAATAGATGACAATTTTAAGAATGAGCTAGCTAGTGTAGAATCACCTTTTGAAAATCATGGCTTGCTTCGTGTGAACTTTCTGGCTTCAAGCTGGGCTGTAGATAGTGGATTATCATAAATGTTATATGCTTTGTTTTCAATCGACTTTATACCGTCTCGGGCCGACTCATCTAGCACAATCGTAAATCATTTTTAAATCAGACAAGCCTGTTTGCAGATTACACGTTTACTCGTGTCTATTTTTACTACAAATTTGGATGACGTGTCGTCGTAAACACACATAGTCGTATCATGAGACGCGGCTATACATTACGTAACCTGGGGGCCTGCCAGATAGCGTCAGTTGAGTGCCCTTTATCACAGGATGTACAGTTCAACATGGGTGTTTTGGCGTGTGGCTCTAATCGGAAATAACGCCCACATCTTAATTTATAGTACTGCATATTTCTTTTTACGCGTGTGACGTGACCGTAGTCAGAACTAAAGCCGCCATCTTGTTTTTTTTTTCAATACAATTTTCACAGATAATTTCACATATTATGGTTACCAACATCGCTATCCTAATCATTCATCATTGCCCTGCCCATATCCCAATTTAAATGGGGTCGGCGCTGCATGTCTTCTCTATTACTCGTCATCTCGACAGTCACCTCCTTCGTAGCCATATCATCCTTCACACAGGCCATCCATCTTTTCTTTGGTCTTCCATCTCATAGAGCCATCCACATTTATACACAAAACTTTCCTTACATTATCCCCACTCCTGTCAACGTTATTGTAAAAGCATCATCGCTAAAAGAACCATGTATCACGGTACTATTGAATTATATTACGGTACGGTATTATTTCACGGTACTATTGATTTATTTTTATTCTTTACTAGGTGTTGCCCGCGACTTTCGTCCGCGAGAATTCATTATAAAAATATTACGGAGAATAGCCGAAACAACCCTGGCTGGGGGCCTTAAAGTAATTTTTGGCCACCACAGGATAGTCCGGTTAAGCAGCATCAACCTAGAGTTGAACCCAACCGAGAGTTGTTGCGCTGCGAGTGGTCCCTTCAAAAAAAAAAAAAAATGCCGAAACAACCCTGGCTGGAGGCCTTAGATTCATTTTTAAGGCATCCATAGGGAATTGTCCAGTTAAGCAATAGCCAGCCTCAGAGGCTGAACTGCGAGATGCCAACTCCAAAAAAAAAAAAAAAAGAGAAAAAAAAAAGCCGTAACAAACATAAAAAAAAAAGATTTTTGGTTTAAGTACCTATACTTTCATATGCATTCAGTAAAAAGCTGTTGTTTTGAAATTAGAATCAGATACTTCAATTTTATATATTTGTATAGATTTAAAAGGGTTACTAACCTTTATGACATAATATTTTGATAAACGTGTGCCTTGCCTGTGACGTCATAAGCATTGGCACTACGTACATACGTATACGTATTGGAATTATTTTGTACCATTTATGAAAGTAGACATTAGAAATGTCATAACCTTGCGAAAACTTAAAACCGGTGGATGATAGTGACTACACGCGTGTCTACAAGTAATTCCTATTCACACGAGACTTGAAGACTCTTACTGCCTCGTCGGTGTGTGGTCGCAATCACGACTGCTGAGCATGATACTTGGGTTCGATTCCCGGGTCGGGTAAAGTGCAAGTGTAGCAGCCACGGAGTCAGGATTTGTACCTGGTTCATGGCAATAGGCTTGCCCCCTATTACATGCGACTTAAATATAACAGGCGGAAAGTGGGTGAACTATATTACGTACACTTCTGCCTAAGCCTTGGGGAATTACAGGCGTGATGTTATGTCATGTTGAAGACCCTTAGGGTCAATTTCCACCAAGCAGAATAGCACTCTCGCGCAGTTTTTTGATGTCACTGAATAAACGACTGTATCAGTATTGTCTTTAAGTATAAAATTAGGCACGCACGAGCGAGACGCTTAAGGTGAATGCGCAAGGGTAGCCCGCGAAATTTTTTTTTTTTTTTTTTTTTTTAACTCCATACGTGTTACTGGCGCGATTCATATTTTCATTAACATACAACCTCACACTGACCTGCAAATTGCAATAAACTTAAGAAAATTCAAATTTCGCGGGCTACCCTTGAGCTTCCACCTTAATGTCTGCATTGAATTTTAAAAAGAACCATAGAAATATAAAAAACAAACACAACTTATTTATTTTGTCTATGGTGGAAACTGACTCTTAATTTTTGAATAAGTCAAACTACGGCAGTGAGCTTCCAGCTTCAGTCCTATTAATTTATTTTCATGAACAATCAGATTATGAACATTAGCTTGTCGTATATCCCATAGGTGAATGTAATTGTAGCATTTAGTAATGACAAACGAACTGTCCATACCAAACAGTGAACAGTAATACTCAGTAACAAATACTATAAGTATAGTTGTATCATAAAGTCCAGCTACTACATTCTTACGTTTGACCTTGTACTCCATGAAGTCCATGAACTAAATACAAAACAAGAAAACGCACATTCTCTGTCCCGTTGAATTTATTTGCATTGCATTCTAGCAAACTGTTTCAAGAAGTTCATCCCACTTGAATAGTTTTCCGAGATGTCCCATACCCCGTATTGCCAATGACATTCGTTGTGATTTTTCGCAAATGTTTCATTAACTACACGAGTAGCCTGTCGTTTTGTGCTGACCACTGTTAAGTATACAGGATTCGGTGATGGTAGAAATTGATTAGAAAAAATAACATAAATTTATAATGCTTCTGTCTTCTGAAGGAGTAAGCAGAGATATTTACAATATGAAAAAAAAACAATTGTATAAATAAAACATGCGTGGAAAAATGGAATACTGAATTTATTGCAATATACAGTATTTTCCAGAAGAAAAAATAGACTTGCCGGTCAGTCCGAGAAAAAGACAAGACCAGAGAGCAAAAAAGTCTAGAACATTTGCTAGCCATAAATAATATTAATAGTGTTGCAAGTATTTTGTTGTTAAATGTTACTAAAACGAGTAACTATTTTGGAATCTATTTAAACTGATATAAAATGTTTTTTTTATTTTTATTATATGTGTTGAATTTACTTTAACAACAATGAAGTAATAATTAACGGCCTAGAGGCCTCTAATGCATGAGGTTGTGGGTTCAAATCCGGGCCAGTACCAATGTGACTTTTTCAATTCATATGTAATTTCTATGTTTATCTTGGACATCACAGACATCGGAGAAGAAAAACATAGTGAGGAAACCTGGACTTATAAGTCTGAAATCACCAACCCGTTTTGAGCAAGCGTGGTGATCAATGCTCGTGCCTTCTCTGTTGAGAAGAGGCTTGGCCAGCAGTAGGACAGTAATAGGCTGGTATTACGAGTATCATATTATTATTATAACATGCATAACCTTGTAGCCAGGATTATCCATCAGCCACTTGCTCTAAAATTCAGCCTTGTGGAATCGGAAGCGCCACACATCACAAGATCACTAATACGCGTTTGGTCTAAAAACTCTGTTTATTTTTCTCCGGGGGCGTGTCTTGTTGGTCTCGTGATAGCTACGTCACGTCACGTAACATGTGCCAAGAAAAATGTTTTGATCGTAAATAAGTGACGTTTGTGAATAGGAAGGATTTTTATCACTAAACACCGGATACTATTAAAACGAATGAAATATTAATGCGGGAAAAGCCATTACTAGGACTTAAATTTAGCTGCGCGGCAGGGTTCGAGAACCCTCTATGGATTGACATCTCGACAATACGTCGCAGATATGCTGAGCATATCGACTTGGGTTGAATATCCAAGTCGGGTAAAGTGTGATCAGTATTTTCCAGCCGAAACTCAGGATTTGTGTCTTGGTTGATGGTATTAGGCACAAAATTACATGTGCAAAACGTGCGTATACGATACATCTCTGCCTTCTTGAATTACAGGCGAGGATGTGATTTAGTTATAACATGTTTGTGAATATAACATGTTTGTGAATAGAACGTAGTGCAGTGAACAGTGTATGACCAAGGGGCCTAAAATGGAAGCTTTATCAGAATCATAATATGAATCACGTCAAAAATTTAAAATTCTTAAAATGATCTTTATGGTTATGAGCACAAAGTCCATTTTATGAGTTTTAAAATTTTAACGTGATTCGTATTATGATTCTGATAATGCAGCCATTTCAGGCCCCCAGATGTATGAACGTTGATGAACGAAGCGAAAGGAGTATAAAGGATCATAACATAAGATTACACCTGTAATTCCCGAAGGATTAGGCAGAGGTGTACACCCACATTTCGCCATATGTTTAAGTCCCATGTAGTAAGGTGCGAGCCTATTGCCATCAACCGGGCACAAATCCAGACTCCGTGGCTGCTACTGAGAGATTCATGATGTAAAAAACCCAACCACAATTTGCCCGACCCGTAGTCGAACCCAAGACCTTATGTGCTTTTGCCTCTTCTTGTAGAAAAAAATCGGCCAAGTGCGAGTCGTACTCACACGCACACAGGGTTCCGTAGCACCAAACAATATAATAAAAATATTTTGAAGGCTGATTCATATGTTGTATTGTTTTACATTCAGCAGCAAAACTAAATTTGTTTTACATAGAAAAACAAAACATAGTCACTGCTGCAGTTTGATGAAAAAGTCCCATATCTCAAAAACTAAACATCAAATCTTATTCAAACCAATTTGGCTGAAAGTTTTATTTACGTTCTACAATCCTACTTTTTTTTAGAATTTTCCTCCTCTTTAGAAATTAGAGGGGGGACACATTTTACCACTTTGGAAGTGTTTATCTTTCAAACGATTGACTTTGAGAAAAAAATATTTTAAGAACTTCAATGTCATTTTTTACCCGCACGTATAGGTTTTCAGTTCCAGATATGGGGAGCCACCTTGATCTTTTTTTTTTTTATCAAATTCGTAAAGCGGTTCACAGAATACACCTACCTACTAAGTTACAACTGTGTAGTCCTAGTAATTTCGGAATAAAGTGGCTGTGACATACACGGACAGACAGACAGACGTGGCGTATCTATAAGGGTTCTGTTTTTTGCCATTCGGCTATGAACCCTAAAAAGGGGGGAATGTATTTATATATTAGCGCACCCACATGTTTACAATCATAAAGATCGTTCAAGTCTTAATGGGAGGTGTGTGCTTTTTGTTTAACAACTAAAATAGATCTGCGATGGCATGTCAAACGCCCACCGCTGTGCGTTCGTCGCTCGTTGTAAATATAACATGTTTTACAAAATATTTTCACCGCATTAAACTAGATTAAACTAGATTTTGAGACGTTTAGAAACGAGTCGTTTACTTACATAATCTTGGCAGATGTGAGGTTAGTAATTTTCAGCTGTTTATTGTTAAGATAATTATTATTTTTGTCTGAAACCTCGTCTGAATGTTTTTAACAACATAAATTAATATTCAATTCTAACTTTTCAAATGGTGCTTTTTCGCTATTCTTCAAAACTCCCTAATTTCCCTCTCATCCCACTCCACCCTTCCCTTCAATTTATTATAATTTTTCGTAAGTTCCTTTATCATTATCATTCTCCTGCCCTTAAGCTAATTCATCTTCTGCACAGTATGTCTTCTTCTTCTTCAATACTTCTCTATTACTCGTCATCTTAACAGTCACCATATTTCTAGCCATATCATCCTTCACACAGTCCATCTATCGTTTCTTTGCTCTTCCTCTACTCTTAAGTAGTTCCTTATGATCCTTCAATTAGAAAAATGAAATGCGAAAGAATTCTGCCTGTTTATCTGGTACCCATTTTCGCCGTAATACCTGAATGCATTTTGATGAAATTTGATACACAGGTAAATTAAGACCTGGGTTAGTACATAGGCTACTTTCCTCCTGTAACTATAACTATAATCGTTAACAAAGGCACCTACCTAGTTAGTGGTTAATTGCCATATTTTAAGGAAATATTAATGCTAAGATAACATAAAGTTATACTGTTTTCCTCAAAGTATGCTATAATATTACGAATAGCATACGCAATAGGTACGAACAGTTTACAAAAATAAAACGAATTCCCACAGGCACGTTTTGTTTTCCCGTCAATAAATTGGTGTAAACATAGAAGGTAAAACTTATATTTTAGGTAAGCAACTAATGGATATGAATAAGGACAAATGATACATTAATTCATTAGTACCTACAGTAATATGGAGGAAGTTACCTAGTAATTAGTCACTTAGTAATAAAATATCTCAAAAGAAATTGCAAGCAAACAAAACAAATGAATACCCTTTTTATTTACCGATGGTACATCATCAAATAACCCCTCCCGCTCTGGGCTGAGCAGGAGGGAGTGTCAGACTTGTACTGACTAAAACCCATCCATGTTCCTTCCTTTGCCCTTCGTGTTCCAGGGCCGCGGTATCTCTTTCGAACAGTCCCGCAACCCTGGCAGGCATCGGTCCTTTCGGACCCCTTCCTGTTTGCTGACTCTTTGAGGCGCGCGTGGAACACGAACGCGCCGTCGACACGGCCTGTCGTCATAAGACGGACGGACGGCGAGCTAGCCCATAGCTCACCGTCCACAGGCCCACGCCTACGGTGGCCCCCGACGCCCGGTGCGTCTCCCGCGGCGGCTGAGACGTGAGGCTCTCTCCCTCTCACGTCCCGCCACCTCCTTCGCTAGCACGACTACTTCGCAGAAGGAGGTGACGGTGTCCCATTCCCTCTCGCTCCGGACCATGGATTGAACCAGGGCCGGACGCGAGAGGTCGCCGCCGCCACGGCGGTGCTCCGCCCAAGCGGAGCAGACCTGCACAGTGTGCTCCAACGTGTCCTCCGGTCGATCCTCGCAGTGGTGACACCCGGGCGTTTCCTCCCGCCCAATTAGGTGCAGGAACCTCCCGAAATAACCATGTCCGGTGAGGACCTGTGTCAGGCGGAAGGTGAGGGCGCTGTGGCGCCTCTCTAGCCACTCCTCAAAGAAGGGATTTACCGCCACTATTGTGGCGTGCCCTGCACGGGGTTGCGACAGTCGCTCTCTCCATGTCGCAATGAGAATGAATACCCTCAATTTAGTTTATTATCTGTTTGTTTTTTTTATTACCGACTTAAAATTTCTATGTAGGGGGATCGAAATGATATACTGAATACGTGGTAACCGTAAGTGCGTCGATATCCCTTCCACCATGTTTAATTGTTAACACTCGGTATTCTCCTTGCCTCATTGTAGACCATCAACTGTTCCCATATTCAAATCTATCAACAGCTTCCAAGAAATAATCGTCGTCTATTGCAGCCAAAAGACGAACCCTGCTAGACATAATATAGTTCGACTACAAGACTGTTCCCCAGAGGCCAGAAAAAGAACCAATTCATCATTCTCTTGCCCTTATCCTTTTCATTGTGTTCGGCGCAGCATGTCGTCTTCTTCCATACTTCTCTATTACTCGTCATCAAATCATCGGCGGAAAAAAAACAAAGATAAGTACCTAATATTAATGATCACAGGTTTTGATTGAAGTGCGTTCCATTTCTTTCAGAAATCCAATGACCGATTGACGAAACCCCAGAGAAAAGGGTTTGTCTCATGACGAATCTTGATGACGACAAAGCCTTAGAAGGCGGGAGTTTTATCATGTGTTACCTTCGTCATGAAACAATGACTGTCAGGACGTAGGTAAATGACAATAAGGACGATGACAGAATATGAAAATGACCACAGTTACGTAATTAGTGTTACTGGGTTTTTCTTTCAGGAATTTCTTAGTAGTATCCACGGAGTCTGGATTTGTGCCCGATTATTGGCAATATGTACGCCCCTATTACAAGGGGACTTAAGAGGGCCCTTCCCGGCCCGTCTATCGTCAACGCAAGCATAGTCAAAAAGCTTGTTGTTTCATCCAGAGCCACAGCGGTGATTTTCTTTCAAATTTCAACTCTTCCCAACCCCGTCTTACCCCGCCCCGACCCCGCACAACTCGTTTCCCGCGCACGCACCTCATACCGCCTAACGCGATGACATTAAACGAAAAATATTGTTCAAAAATTTCTTAGACTTGTGCCAGGAAATATGTGTTTTTGAATAAGTCTTACAAGTATGTGAAAGAAATATTTGTCATTAAGAATCTCCATTACATGTGCAAGGTTGCTATCAAGATGTTTTTTTTATTTTTACTATATAAGAGTACATTATGAACGGCCAAAGTTCAGGTAAAATTTGTGCAAAACAGCAATTTTTGGAGGCTCATACTGAATTTGTTTCTACTTTTTTATTTTTAGCATCCATAGAATCCTAGATAGGTACAGTGAACAAAATACCTATTAGTTCAAAAAATTCAAAGACAGATGTGTAACAACGGCATAATCACGTACGAGCGTTTGTATGAAAAGTATGACGGGTTGGCCGCTCTTAAACATAACTGTTGAAATGTGGGTGTACTACTAGGTACACCTCTGCCTACCTCTTCCTTCGGGGATTACAAGCGTGATGTTATGTTAGTTACTTATAGTCTTAAGAAGACTTCCAAGTACCAATGATGTGGAAATTACAAATTTGGAATTCAGACACAACAGGAAAGTGCGAGGGCTTGTCCCGTTGCGTGAAGTACGCATCAAAATATACACTTGAATTGTACCGTCCTAAGTAGGTATATAAATAAATTTGTTTTGTATGTTGGTGCGTGCGTCAGTCCAAGTCAGTATTATTAGCTTTTGCAAGTCATCATTATAATTGATTTGGGAGTCGTCCTTCAATGGATCTTCATAGAATGCGAATAACATGGGTTCAAGGGAGTCATCATGTCATTAGACTCAACTAATCCGAAATATATATCTATCCATACCCACCCATCCGTGGAAATATGCGGTGAAAGATATACAGGGTGTAACAGGACCCTTCACGAAGCCGTCAACCAAGCATTATGTACATCAAACTAAGTAACTTTACGCAAAAATGATTGCTGGGAAACGACTTTATTTTTTGGGGTGAATAATCACGTTTTACGGTAAGACTCAATGTAACGCACTCAAAATATTGTGCTGATGGATGAATTGATTAATACGGGGGTCGTGGCGGTGTTCAAAGTAAAAATAATACGTTAAATAACATGTTTTAAAAAAAAAAACTTGTGAAAAAGTTGGAACTTTGACCCCCAATATCTCCGTAACTAGAAGGTTCCCAGGTATGGTCTAGAACAAAAAAAATGATCGCAATGACGGGGAGAACAAGTGCCTTTCGGCTTCGTTAAGGGTCTTGTTACACCCTATATACTGCGAAAAAGTTAAAACACTAACTTTATATTCTCCAAATATTGTACTTTTCAACAGCAGGAACATTATGTTATTAAAAACTTGATTGATTTTGGCGGATATCCTCATTAGAAAAAATAAATTGAACTGTTACATACAAAAACTGTCCGACGCCTATTTTATTCCACGGATAAAAGAAATATTTCGTTGGAAAAATCAGCCCCAGACCATTGAGGTTCAATGTTTGTACCTAAATGCCTTGGATATACTAGACTAGACTGTAATGAATTAAATGATGGCTTCTTCGTCATCTTCTCGAATCGATGACTCAGATTTTGTCCGACCAGTACGTTACGTAGTGACGTCCTGGAGGATGCAGTTAGTATTTCACGCTAACTTACATCAGAGCAGCATGAGAGCAGTGGTAGCCCAGTGACGGTGGCCCCGACAGTCGTGGGTTAGAACCCAGGCCGGCGCATTACTTTGTTGTAATTTATTTCATCACCACTGCTCTCAAAACGGTGAAGGAAAACATAGTTAGGAAACAGCATGTCCTAGAACCAAAAATTCGAAGACATGTGACATCTACCAACCCGCACTGGGCCCGCGTGGTGGATTATTGCCGATTCCCTCTCATAGAGAGGAGGCCGTGTGTCCCAGCAGTGGGAACATTATAGGCTTATTATGCTTACTTACTTATGTAAAGCACTCATCTCCACTTACTTTCTTTGGTGTCCAGCAGAAAGTCCGCAGGTTGCCCCAGCGAGTTGATAAACCCGCTGAAGTTGCCTGCCGTGGAGTTCAGTAATGATGCCGTCGCTTCGACAGATGTGCCGTTGACGACCGTGACGTTCTTCCACGGCTCCAGTTGGGGCAGCGCTGGTGATGTCCACGCGAGGATTGTGCCGCCCGCCACCGCGGCGATTGACGCTGTGGATTAGATTATGGTTAAATTTAAAGGCAAATAATTGTATCATCTTCCTATCTGGCCTGCTTCGTTGGTCATTTGGTAGCCGAGCATAAAGTCCTGGGTTCGATTCCCAGGTCGGGCAAAGTGAAGTTGGATTTTTCCATCAGGCATTTCTCAGAAGCTCCGAGTCTGGATTTGTGCCCGGTTGATGGCAATAGGCTCGTCCCCTATTACATTATGGGTCTTGAACATAACGTTCTGGCGAAATGTGGGTGTACTATAGGTAAACCTATGCCTAACCCTTCGCGGATTTCAAGGGTGATGTTATGCTATGTATCTTTCTTTAAGTTGATGTAGCTCCACCGCTTCACTTACGACTCGTGTGACGTGGGGTCGAAACTTCAAATTACTTATAGCAGGCACATTACTTTGTGCAATTCTTTTCATCACCGCTGCTCTCAAAACGGTGAAGAAAACATGGTGAGGAAACCGGCATTTGCTACAAGAAAGAATTAGAAGATGAACTGGGCACGCGTGCGATTATCTACGACCTGGGTGTATCAGACCAGTGGGAACATTTCATTGAAAATAGTTCGTCTGGTTAGTTGATGTGTACGAGTAGGGATTTTCTATCTGTCACTATGAGGTGTCACTTATAAATCAACTAGGTGTGGCAACAAATGATCTTTGGCATTGCTAACCCCATTACAAACCAATAAAACTGAATCAATTACACTAACATATACGTCCCTATACATTTATAGAATAACATCCATGATTCATCTGATAAATATAAATAATGATATCGGAATTCATTCATAATCTTAGTGCAGTCAAAATGGCCAATGAGGTCGCGTTTCGGGTTACAGAGTCACCAATATAACTTTGTACGCGAGTAAAAGTGGAACTATTACAAAATACACAGGATTTTGATATTTGTCGCAGTAAGTGGCGCCACCGTGAGAGAGAGATATTGTGGTCGTCGTAAAAATAGAGTGTCAGTTGTGGCCAATAGTCAGCCGCTAATAGAGTTGTCAATGTAACATTTATTTTTGTTTATGACGAGCCTAACGGTGTGAGTATTGGCATTGTTTTACATAATGCTGTTAAGCAATGTAAATTTATTTAGGACATCTTAAAAAACTATAACGTTTAACTAACGTATTTTTTTCACAAGCCTATCCCTATGGGATAGGTATTCTATTAGCAAAGGTGGCAAACTTTCATCCTCTATATAACCCCCTTTGGGGATAAATATTCAAAGCTGAGGATGGCAACCAATCGACAATCGTCTATCTTTTAAAATTAAAGTTCGTGAGTACATTCGGAAGAAGCTGGCTGTTTCGTCACAACGCGCAACGTTAATGTTTTCTCCATTGTTTGTCTTTTTATTTTAGTATATATGTGTAAATGTCTATTTACACATATATTTTACACATTTTTATTTATTTTGATATAGTATTTTGATATATTTTTATAGTATTTTATATATCCTTGTAGTTTACATATAGGTACACCAATGTTTGTCTCTGCATCACCCAAAGGTTGACTGGTAGAAAATGTCTATGGCATTAAGTCCGCCTCTGTACTTCGTGCCTGAAGTGTTAAATAAATAATAAATAAAGCTGATCATCATTGACAGCCCAACTTCACCCACAGCTGAGTATAGGCGCCTCTATACTTGTGGCAAGCTCCATGCTCTTCTGCCAGCCTCATGCAGGATATTCCCGCGATGGCAACAATGTCGTCTGCCCACTCCCTCTCATAAGGAGGACACCTGTGTACCGGTTGTAGGAACGTTAAGACTGACATGATAGAATAGAATAGGTCTTTATTTGCTTAGAATGTAGGTACATAAAAATAAGTTCTTAATAATATCATAGGATCCATGTACATTCTGCCTTAATATAGCATGCAAATGTTTATTACAAAAAAATATCATTTAAGAAATCCTGCACAGAATAATAACATTTCTCTACAAGTAATTTTGTGAAACGTTGTTTAAATTTTTGCAGTGGTAAATTTTTAATTTGGCCAGGAATTTTATTAAAGATTACAGGAGCCATACAAATCACATTTTTCTTTAGTAAGCTAGTTTTAAATACGCCCGTGCATAATAGATTCCGGTATTGAGATCTCATAGCTGTACTTCGTTTTCTAGTTTCTATTAAAGTTGCAAATAGACATCGATTTGTTATTACAAATATTGCTACTTCAAGGATATAAAGGCATGGGAAGGTTAATAATTTATGAGACTTAAATATAGGTACGCAACTGTCTGTGGCTTTAAGACCAAATATAGCTCTCAGACAGCGCTTCTGAGCTTTGAAGATGCTTTCTCGTTCACTACAGTGACCCCAAAATATTATACCAAATCTTAAAATGGAAATCACTAGACCATGGTAAGCCACTAGTATTGTCGGTAAATTTACTTTTTTCGATAGATTGTGCAACATAAACGCGGCTGTGCTTAGACGTTTACATATATCTTCTGCCTGCGGTTTCCAAGTTATCTGGCTGTCAATTATGATTCCTAAAAATTTTGTACTGTTTACATTTTCTATAGCTTGACCATTGTAGTTTATATCCATATCTCCCGTAGATATTCGTTGGTAAAATTGCATAATTTTGGTTTTTTGGAGATTAATAACTAAATTATTATTGTTAAGCCACTTTATTAGACTACTAATTGTATTTTTAATGTCATTTACATATGATTCTTTATTGATACATGAAACAATTGATGTGCTATCATCTGCAAATAATACCATTGGATGAAGTATATGACGTGGCAGGTCATTTATATATAATAAGAATAATAAAGGTCCGAGCACGCTGCCCTGCGGGACACCATATTTTATTTCTCTAAAAGACGATAAAGATTTTAATTCCTTTCTAGATTCCAGACACAGGCTCGATATCTCCGTACATTGTCTACGACCTTTTAGGTACGTTTTTATTAAATTAAGGGCATTGCCACGAATACCGTATGCGTGAAGTTTGGTTAGAAGGATTTCGTGATCTACACAGTCAAAAGCCTTCGACATATCTGCTGATGCATGATCACATGATAAATGATTTTATCTACACTAATATTATAAAGAGGAAAGATTTGTATTTTTGTGTGCATGTTTGTAGTGAATAAACTCAAAAAGTACTGCGCCGATTTCAAAAATTCTTTCACCCGTGCGAAGCCGGGACGGGCCGCTAGTTTTAAAATATAATAATACCAGCCTATTACTGTCCCACTGCTGGGCAAAGGCCTCTTCTCCACAGAGAAGGAACGAGCATTGATCACCACGCTTGCTCAAGACGGGTTGGCGATTTCAGACTTTTATAAGTCCAGGTTTCCTTACGATGTTTTCCTTCACCACATCGGTGTGATGTCCAAGATAAACTTAGAAAGTACACATGAATTGAAAAAGTCACATTGATTCTTGCCCGGATTTGAACCCGCAACCTCATGCATGAGAGGCGAGGCCTTAACCTCTGGGCCATCACGATATGATGTTTATTTTAATGTAAGTAAATTGGTTGAGTGAGTATGAATGTTGATGACTCTATGAGTAGAGGAAGACCAAAGAAACTTTGGATGTATGGTGTGAAGGATGATATGGCAAGAAAGGAGGTGTCTGATGAGATGACTAGTAATAGAGAAGTATGGAAGAAGAAGACATGCTGCGCCGACCTCAAATAAGTTGGGATAAAGACAGGAGAATGATGCTGATGATGGTTTTCATAAACCACGTCCAAAATTTTAATACTTGTTTGAGTTAGATGCAATCATGCGACGGGTGTTGCTTATCAGAGTACTTTGAGAAGGAACAGCTGAAAAAATCTCAAAGGTCAAAGTCTCTTTTAAAGTCGAGTCATAATATTGGTCAAGTCACATGAGGACCATGCACATAAGTTACTGATTATCCTCATGCTAACGCTAATAACCGGTCACAAAACACCAGAATCTTCTAATACGTCAAAACAATATCTTTAATAGTTACAATACAAGCATTGCCGTTTATAAGTCAATGCACTGAAGGTGCCTTTTGAAGAAAAGGTAAGCAGAGGTCATGCATGAACAACGTAAACTCAATGCATAATCATTACTTTGTCAATATAAACAATAGCGGGCATTAACCAAACAAGCAAGAACGTTATGTAAATAGATACAGGATTATGTAAAGGACAATGGACGGGCTATGCGTATTGTTATTTGTGTTATATTATATTTAGACTGTGAGCGGGAGTCGTATCTGTTGCCTTGTCTAACAGATAGATGTAGTAGTTCTCCTGACCGTTTTCGGTCACGGCGGCGAATCCTGCGGAGATAGACATCGAAGCGGGAGCTTTTATAGTGCATAAGTGCGTGCGCATGCGCATGCACAGGTCGCCGACGCCCTCCGGGAATTACTTTCAAATCATTGCGTATCTATTTCTACAACGACGATTTCGGCAGCTTCCAATGGGTAAGGTAGCGACATTTTTGAATTTTCTATAAAATCGTCATCGCTGGTGGAATGTGTTAGTGTCTTAAATAAATTGGGCCTCTTGTCTTCCAAGTTGCGCCACTACTCGATACTACGCATCGGAGTGAACGTACTTTGGGGGTATGGGGAACAGGGTGTAAAGTTCTTCATCCCCCATACAAAATGGAAGCTCCTCCGACCAGACGGGTGTTGTGTCTGGTGGGCTACTGCCCGACAGTTTTTATCGGGTTCTGTTATGTACTCGTTAAGTCGCGGATAACTTTACTTGCGCGATGTAGGATTTCTAATTTTTCTATGTATTTCGATGTTTAGTTATTCGTCTGTGACATAGATGGCGCTGTAGTACTTTTTGTTCTTTGTTGCTTTTTTTTTTACCGATGGGAATTCATCAAATAACCCCTCCTGCTCTGGGCTGAGCAGGAGGGAGTGTCAGTCTTTTACTGACTAAAACCCATCCATGTTCCTTCCTTTGCCCTTTGTGTTCCAGGGCTGCGGTATCTCTTTCGAACAGTCCCGCAACCCTGGCAGGCATCGGTCCTTTCGGACCCCTCCCTGTTTGCTGACTCTCTTTGAGGCGCGCGTGGAACACGAACGCGCCGTCGACACGGCCTGTCGTCATAAGACGGACGGACGGCGAGCTAGAACATAGCTCACCGTCCACAGGCCCGGTTCTTTGTTGCTGCAGTATTCTTATAGTGCCGATACAGTACCATACCATGACCGTGCTATGAACATGTCAAGCAACAAAATATTATTTGTATTGAAAAACGTAGGTAAAAGTGAAAGGAATACGTACGACGTAGTTGAAATTTAAAAACGATTATCTCTATGGAGAAGAATGGGCAAGACATTGCATGGACACTCATAGAGAATGACGAAGAATGAGCAGACAACGCTTATAAACAGTATGAAAAAGAAGTTGGCTGAATTAAAAGTACACATACCTGCAACAGCAGCTATGTACTGGTTGACTTTCCTGGTCTGTCCGCCCTTCTCCTGGACGTCCAGCATATGCATCGTTGGCTTATCCATCTTTGTTGTGTTATGTTAGCCTGGTACTCGCATTCTGGAACAAGAAGAAAATATAATTAAATAATGAACGTAGCAAAAGTTACCTATGTAAGAATCGTAGCACATGGCGTTCTTCCTCCTTACTGCTATAGGTACCCCCACAGCGAGAAAGCGTGAGTTTATTATGCTTCGTTATCCCTCGAAAGGTGCACCGAGCACCGATGTCCGCTTGATATTGGAAACCCGTCCAGTATGGCGGATATCTATCGGCTGGTTGTTCAATAACTTGAGGTGAGAAGTTAGACGATTTTTTGTTTTATCATGGAGAAATCCTCATAGATTATCTTTCTCTGGCCTTTAATCGGGGCCTAGGGAACACACTCACAAGTACGCAAATCCACTCAGAAAATCGAAGTAAGCAAAGTACAGACGTCAGCACATCAAGCTAACGGAAACACGAAGTATTATAATATCTGTGCCGAAACTAACTAAGTTGAAAATCTATAAAAGAAAGACAGATTGTATCAGCTTGATGTGCTGGCGTCTGTACCAACTAGTTTAATAAACAAAACAACCTATTAATAATTAGAAGAAGATTATACCATATTTACGACAAAAATAAACATGTTACTACCGCTATTTAGGTTAAAATTAGCAAAACAAGTTTGTGAGTCTATCATAAACGTGTTCCATTGGTATTTCATTAAGATTATCTCAGTTATTAACAAGTATGGCGGCCTTCGGGTGACCGCTGTGGGCTGTGCTAATAATCTGCTTAATTGTGCTAATATGCTCAGCAAATACCTCTTTACGAGTACCGTAACTATGGTTCTGTTCAATCGTATTAGGATTGGAAGTGATTTGAATAAGTAAGAAAGAAAAATCTTTTATTCATCCGCAGTTTTACTGTCAATTTTGCTAAAAGTAGTGTTTGTTTACCCACATATTAAGTAGGTACTGATATTGCCTTTACAAAAACATTTTAAAAACAATTTAACGACTGAAAATTCATTACATCAAAAGTCTTTACTCTTCATCTCTTTGTAATTTCGCGATACTCATCATTGGAGTGGAGATTGAAAGAACACATTACCACTACAAAGGAATCTCCTATTATGTAATTGTAGTGTGCATTTACAGACACAATCATCGATATATAATCCTTATTCCAATGAGGTTATATAATACTTATTCACGGACACAAATCACTCATTCACAAAATCTCAAAACCCAGAAGATAATTATCTGATCAGTATCTAGTTCTTGAATCTAAAATCTAGCCCATAGACATTCTAGTTCCATCTTTGATTCCGTGTTTTGGTCTGGTCCATTCGACCTCCGGATGCAGTAAACAGATGCAGTTGTAACAAGGGTCAAATCAAGCGCATTGCCAGTACCTACATACCGGCGCTAACGAAGCTCAATGGACCAAACGAGGTGGTCTCAAGTCATGCTCTCGATCGACAGATCCATAAAACTCTGTATTGTGTTCATATTTCCGTGCTGTTGGGATTCGTAGGGCTGACACAAGGACTTGCAGTGAGGCAAAATATGTTGGGTTCTAATAAGTCATTGTGGGTAGTTCATTTTATCCACCTTGTGTTTAACAGAGGGGGAATTCCTGCATTTCTAAGCACGGGCTCATTCTGATGTTCGTCTCAATCTGTACATAACTTAAAAACCACCTCAAAACCTAGTAAATATTTCAATATCTTTGACCTCAAAGAATAGAATACATAGAATACCTAAACCAAAACCACCTTTTTTTGACAAGTTTTTGACATTGATTGTCGTTGAAAGATTGAGACTAGATTTTGAACCTCTCTAGAAATTAGGGGATCCATTTTACGCATTGCCCACAATGCCAGCGCGAAGATTTTGTTGAATGTCGTCAAACCATCATGGTCACACATACACCACTTCTTTATGCGAATAACAGAGGGTGTTAGTGTTAGATGCAGAATGCAGATGCTGGCTTATGATCTATATTAATACCTACACTGTCAACTTAAAAAATGAGCAATCTTCTACTCGTACAACTGTCCAGGCTCCTATTAGGTTGATGGGTTGAACAGTGTCCAGATTCGATCATGTAAAATCTTACAAAATCATTTTCAACTTTAAAGTCATAAAAACGACAAATAAACAACTCGGTACAATCAAGAGTCCAGACGTGGTCCGGACGTTGTTTGAGTTGTACTATATTTACAAGATGCAATATCTCCATTTATATCCAGCAGCCCTACTCAGAATGATGAATGCATAAGAATGACTCTTTCAAATTCATTTATTGGTGTGCTTTGTATTGTTAATTCCAAGGATTTTTAACAGTTGACCGTCGGCATTGACCGTTTTCAATGACAGTATTATAGGCAACACCAGTTCAAACTTCAGAACTAATATTTAAAGGGGTAATGTTTGTAATTTGGGACGTACATACGTTCCAATCTCCGAAACTACTCATCCGATTTCAAAAAATATTTCACTGATCGAGAACTTACTATTATCGAGTGCCAAAGTGTACACTCAAAGTGTGACCCTTTATGAAGCATTCCGTACATCACCTAAGTAACTCTCAACTCAACATCTAAAATGGGAAAACGACTTGACGCTGGGAAACGACCTTTTTTGGGGTTTAAATCACGTTTTACGGTAGGACTCCATGTAAGTACCGCACACAAGACAAAGTGCTGATCTGGTGCTGATAGATGCATTGAATAGTACGGAGGTCGTCGAGGTATTTAAAGTAAAGTTATAACACTAAAAACGTACCTATTTAAAAAAACTTGTGAAAGTTGGAACCCCCAATATCTTCGTAACTAGAAGGTTCGCAGGTATGGTCTGGTACAAAAAAATTATCACATTGACGGAGACAATCAGTACCTTTCGGCTTCGTTAAGGGTATTTTTACACCCATTATGTTTCTTCGTGCTTCGGAAAGCACGTTAAGCCGTTGGTCCCGGCTGTCATTTGTAGATCTTTGACAGTCGTTACAGGTAGTCAGTGGCCAAAAAGTCTGACAAGCAGTGTTACCAAGGGGTATCGTATTAACCAGCAATAACTGGGTTGTGGAGTCAGATAGGCAGTCACTCCATGTAAAATACTGGTATTCAACGGCATCTGGTTAGACTGGAAGCCGTCCCCAACATGGTTGGGAAAAGGCTAAGCAAATTATGATGATATGTTTCTTCGACGGCAGCGAAGTTGCGGGCACAAGCTCCTAATTAATGTTTCACTGCTAGATATTTTCAACGATCAGCTCAGCGCCAAGAGTTGAAATTCCACTATCTAGTGCAATCATTTTGTGCATTCATTAAGGGGTCGCATAACGATAGTGAAATTCCTGTCTGTGTACTAACCACACAAATCTTAAACAAACACAACACGTAGGTATACAGCCCACAGACGAACTATGTTCTCTCGTGTTCCGTGGGTTGAACTAATAGACAACGCAAATATTTGTAGCACAAGGGCACTGAACTCACGACCCTGGATTACCTAGACGTGTAAATCCGGCATTTATTGTATATTCACTATTTTATTTATTACCTTCAAAATCTTGTTAAACGTGGAATGAGTATAACCTATATGACAGGGTTATTTATTAGGTACTTTTCAAATCATTGTGGATAAATTCTGAATTCTAGAGAAAAAATTTCAAATCAACCTAGAACTTACCCATACTGATAAAAACAACCTATTGCGATAAAAAAAAACAACAGATTTTCTAAGCTTCAAGTTATAAACAACTACACTAAAACTACAAACTTGACAAAAAGATCATCAAATAATTTTAATTGTGTTTAGATATCTATAACCATCATGTAGAGTTCCGCTAGCTAATTTAATATGACCCATTTTAGAAATAGTCTTTTTTTCGAGTCTTAAGTCTATTGCTATGGACACTGATGGACAGGCCGGGAGACCGCCTACAAAAGCAACGCCACGCGACACAACGTAAGATAGATTATTTAATCTAATTCCATTTCACAAGAGGAAGTCGTCGTTTATTCTGTTAACGTAGTCATTTATAGACCAAAGTCTATTCTTGTGTTCTTACAATGAGACACTCATAGGAAAGTATCTTTAAACAACTCAATCTGCATAGAACGTGAACAAAAGTAATTATTGAAGATACGATTTTTATTCCGTGGTTTAGTAATTACTTGAAGTTAGAACTGTCAAGAGTTAGAATTCTTACACCGTAGTCAAGTTATAGTAATTATTACTTAAGGTGGATGCGCAAGGGTAGCCCGCGAAATTTAAATTTTCTTACGTTTATTGCAATTTGCAGGTCAGTGTCAGGTTGTATGTTGATGAAAATATGAATCGCGCCAGTAACACGTATGGAGTTACAGAATTATTATCATTCAAATCATCAATACAACCCTCCAAGTTCTTATAATCTCAAAGAGTGACTTTTTCATGAAATAGCTATTGAATGTGATTATATGAACTTGGAGAGCTGTATTGATGATTTGAATGATTATAATTCTGTAACCCCATACGTGTTACTGGCGCCATTCATATTTTCATCAATATACAAGTTGACACTGACCTGCAAATTGCAATAAACTTGAGAAAATTTAAATTTCGCGGGCTACCCTTGCGCTTCCACCTTAAGCAACCATTTTTATGCCATAGACAATAATTTAAACGAAGCCATAGATAAGAACCGCCCTTTGACTTGTTTATTTTTGCTTTCTTTGACGGTTCTTACTTCGTTTAAATTCTTGTTTATTGCATAAAAACTGTTGCTTAAGTAATTAGTAATTACTTTAACTTGACTATAGACAAGTGATAGACAGTAGCTATTGCTGTCGCTAACATGTTGTAATTCGTAATCACGTTTTTATTCAGAATCAGAATGATGAAATGATTCTGATTTAATTAGTAATGAAGGGTCAGAAGACTGAAAGTCTGGAAACCAATATTACCATAATAGAAACCCAATAACTGGATTGCATCGCCCCAAGTAAAAAAAAAAAAGTTTTTCTTTCTTTCTAATATACTGGTATTCAGATGTGTCCGGTTAGACTGGCAGCCGACTCCAATATAGATGCGAAAAGGCAGGCAGACAGTACATGGGGCCAAAATAAGAGTAGTGGCTCTGTAGGAACTAAAGATGAGTAGGGGTACTCTAAGAGCGAATTTCAGCGATAAAATTGAACGCGATCGGCAAATCTAAACCGCGTTTAAGAGCTGTTATTGCCATCATTGATGTGTGTAGTGTTCACTAGAAATACTAGTTAGGGTTTGGAATAAATCGGGGGTCGCGTGGTGGCCCCCGGCCACCGTACGCGCGGGCCTGTGGGCTATGCGCTATGCTATGGGCTAGCTCGCCGTCCGTCCGTCTTATGACGACAGGCCGTGTCGACGGCGCGTTCGTGTTCCACGCGCGCCTCAAAGAGAGTCAGCAAACAGGGAGGGGTCCGAAAGGACCGATGCCTGCCAGGGTTGCGGGACTGTTCGAAAGAGATACCGCAGCCCTGGAACACAAAGGGCAAAGGAAGTAACATGGATGGGTTTTAGTCAGTAAAAGTCTGACACTCCCTCCTGCTCAGCCCAGAGCGGGAGGGGTTATTTGATGAATTCCCATCGGTAAAAAAATAAGCAACAAAGAACAAAAAGTACTACAGCGCCATCTATGTCACAGACGAATAACTAAACATCGAAATACATAGAAAAATTAGAAATCCTACATCGCGCAAGTAAAGTTATCCGTGACTTAAGAGTACATAACAGAACCCGATAACAACTGTCAGGCAGTAGCCCACCAGACACAACACCCGTCTGGTCGGACTTTTACTGACTAAAACCCATCCATGTCCCTTATGGATGGGTTTTAGTCAGTAAAAGTCTGACACTCCCTCCTGATCCGCCCAGAGCGGGAGTTATTTGATGATTTCCCATCAGAAAAAAAAGGCTTTATAATAAAACTACTAAAATTATCAGTAAGAAGATGACCGACTTTGTTTGATTGATTGATTTTGTGCACTCGCTGTGCGGTATAAGTGGGGACTGTCACACGGATCCTCAACGTGGCTCACGCTACGTATATTGGTATATCACAATGTGAAATATTACAGACACTGACAAAGCTTGAAATTCGTTCAAGCTATTGAAAGTATATTTCGATTGGCTACTGAATGAAACCCTTCGGTTTTTAAGGCATTTTCATTCTGACATCAGGAAAAGTAGATAGGCCTTCATAAAATTTAATTGCGCGCCATACCTATCGTTTTCAGTTTCGTAGTAGTTTATGATAATGCACAGCCAATAACCACACTCGAATATTGTTTTCAGAATATTTACAAGGAATAGTTTGTTAGTAACACCCTTGAAACTCTAGTGGTAAAGATATGCCCAAGTGCCTCTTACACGTGAGAATACTACGACATTCACGACAGACGTTATTACATACAGTTAGACCAAGAAAGGAATGCGCTTCGATAATCTTAATTTGATACAAAATCGCACAGTTTTCGTTCTTCGTGATACTGATCGTGCTTTCGATCTTGAATTTTTCATTTGCGTACAAGGCAAATATTTGCTTCGTTTCGGAAAGGACTGTTTTTTTTAATCTTTGTTAACAAAAAGCGGGTTTTTATCAGGAAAGGACTGTTGTTTTAAGCTTTCACGGTGTATAACTAAACTTATATTGTCACTTAAGGGATATCTTCCGTGATAGTCCATTATTTTGAGCTCCCGATATTACGACGCCACGGACGGACTATCACGGAAGATATATCATAAGTGACAATATAAATTTTTTGAAAGGACTGTTGTTTGGCGGAACTCAAAAGCTTTATTAGGGATATCATTTTCATAATGCCCCGTGTTGTATGAAGACACCACCTTCCTTTTCATGGATGGTTGGATACATGCGTGGATTCATTCCAACTGGTACAAATATCTGAAAGCCTAGACAAGCGCCAATCGGTTTTAAATCATGTCAATTTAATAAATATTTTTTACTTTTCATTCATTGTTATCGCCGATAGAATGTCACTTCTAATCCATTTCTGTGACGTAACCCCAAGAAGCTTTTACTATAATAGTACATTTTGATATAAGTGGGGAAACTTTGTTATTGCATTCGAGCGCGGAATTAACACCCGAGCTGTAGGCGAGGGTGTTATGGAGCCGAGAACTGCAGTAACAAATCCCCACGCGTATCAAACGACGTTTTTCAATACACTTTCGAAGAAATAAAATATTAGAACGGAAAGTATTTTTGTCAGGAATTATTAGGAAACTATGATTTAATTTGCTATTTTACCGCGCTTTGCTTTCGCCAGGTTGTAGAAGAAGCAAAGGTATGCCGCTATTCAGCCTAATATGAAAAAAAGAAAATTCTAATATTTTTTAATTTAGAACACAAAGAAATGTTAATTTGTTCCTAAAAGTAAATATTAGTTTTAATATTAGTTTTCGGCAAAGAGATATGCGTCTATACGGCGTAAATATTTTTTTAGTATTTAAATTGTGTTTATAAATAGAATATCATAGATATACATGATTATTTAAAACAAATATTTACTTTTATGAACAAATTAACATTTCTTTGTGATCTAAATGTTTTCATATCAGGCTGTAGGTATAGCGGCATCATACCTTTGCTTCTTCTTCAGCCTAGCGAAAGCAAAGCGCGGAAAAAAGCAAATTAAATCATAGTTTCATAATAATTCCCGCCAAAAATACTTTCTGTTTTAATTTTTTATTTCTTCGAAAGTGTATTGAAAAACGTCGTTTGATACGCGTGGGGATTTGTTATTGCAGTTCTCGGCTCCATAACACCCTCGCCGTACTATAATAATTCCATGCCTCACTTAGCACTAAATATGACATTTTAACCCTACCTACCTTAGCAATAAATATGACTCAATGAATAAATACCATTACGAATTATCATAAATATTGCTAAATAACTATTTATTCTTGTTAGTAATTATAGTAATCAAACACGTGCCGTTGAAAATATTCGTATTATTCCAAGAAGGTTAGAATATGCGTAATCAATCGGCGACAAATCTGTTCGTTTATCTCTTATCAGCTAGCCGTTATCAGGCAATTCATCATAGATTGTGAAGTGTCATCGTAGCGAGCGACGGAAGCCTGCCTAGAGTGGTTCAACCTTGGGTAAGTAAAGATGGGGTACACGGAATGGAATACCTGAAAATCCAGTTTTGAATTCAGAAGAAATTACACGCGGTCTCTGTGAAAGATTAGGTATAACAAAATTTCAATATCTTTCAACCCTCTAAGTCAGTCAGCGTCAGCTGGGCTACGGCCCAGCTGACGTTATCGGCAGCGCGTGGCCTGAGGGCGGAGCTACGCGTTGCGCGCCACTTCCCATGCTCAAGCTAAAGCCTAAGCTAAGCTAAAACCTAAAGCTTTGCTGCTTACAGCGTCTTAATGATTCAAATTCTGTAACTACACACGTGTTACCGGCGCGACTCATTTTATATCAATATACAACCTGAAACTGATCTGCAAATTGCAAAAAACGTAAGAATTTCGCGGGCTACCCTTGCGCTTCCACCTTAACCCAACACAAAAATTTACAGGTTTACTTGTAAACCCTGTGTAGTCTAAATCCTGTGTTGGATTAACGGATATTATATACCTGTGTTAGATTAAGGGGTAGATAATACCTGAAAACTCTGCGTAGGAAACGAGGTTGGATATGGTGGCGGACTTATCATACAAGCCGAAAAGCCTGCCTGCCTTACAATCAAACTCCACAATTAAAAATAAACAAACATTCTTTAGGTTTCATTAGGGGTTTCGGGCGGTGCTAACGATTTCTTTGTCACACCCGCAGGCTTCTGACCTCTCAGTTTCTCCTAGCAAATTAAGACATTTGTAGTTACTTATTTGGAGATATTGTACTGAATTTATTGTGGTAATTGGGCTTTGCCTCGCTTTCAATTAAAGGGAGCGGCCTGTAAACCCTTTAACTACAAGTACTACTGTAGTTGCAAAGAATATATCATATATTCTGTAAAGTCGCCCTTTACACCAGTATCTGCGATTTGAACTGGTTAGCAGCAATTCTTTCTATCCTGTGTCGTCAATGGCGACTAATGGATAATGATAAGCGTGGGCAGCTTCCTTTTTAGCGTTTATATTGTTAGCGTTTTTATATTTACTTTCCCGTAGGTGGTAAGTGGGATTGGAAGATTTGACTTTGAGCTGGTGCAATTGAAGTGCGAACCAACCAGTTGCGAGAGTGGATAATGATAATCACTTTTTTCTTTATTAGCACTTCGAGGCACTATGAATCTTCGAAATCCTGCCTCTTGTACTAGGAATACCTGTATTACAAGATCCAGGTATGAGATCCAGGGTTTTTATTGCGTATGTGAGTTTAAATGTTTGTAAACGCACCCACGATACAAGACAAATTACAAGTGTGGGGTAACGTTTATTTAAGGTGGAAGCGCAAGGAAATTACAATTTCCACGAAATTAAAATGTTCTTACGTTTATTGCAATTTGCAGGTCAGTGTCAGGTTGTATGCTGATAAAAATATCAATCGCGCCAGTAACACGTATGGAGTTACAGAATTATAATCATTCAAATCATCAATACAGCCCTCAAGTTCATATAACCCCATTGAGTGACTTTTTCACGAATTAGCTACCTATTGAATGGGGTTAAATGAACTTGGAGGGTTGAATAAAATTACCTGTGTATGTTAATTGACAGCAAACAGTCTCATCATTTATCCTTCTCATTGAATTGTCCGCTCGAATGAAGACTTAAAGAAAGAGGAAGGCGCCAACAAAAATAAGGGCAAAAACAATAATAATCTGTAGCCGTTGGGTGATGGCTGCAGTGGGTGACGGCCGTTGCTGGTGACGGTGAGCTTTTGACCGGCCATTACCAGCCAGGAGTGATAATGAAAGAAGTATTTGGAGGACCACTAAGAGTCTGACAGACCAAAGGGTCTGTCTGTTTCGAGGCGGCTCACGATGTAAGGGCTAAAGTAGCTTGGGCTTGAAAAGTATTAAAGGTAAATGCTACCCACATACATACGTCGTTGAAATTCCGAAAAATGTCCTTACTTCTCACAGGAGTCATGGGCCTCTTTTTACAGAATACTAGCTGCTGCCCTCGGCTTCGCAAGCGTTTTGGTCGGAAATTATCCCACGGGCACGTTGTAAATATAGCCTATGGCATTCGGGGATAATTTTTTATTTTTATTTTATTTTATTTATTTAGGTAACCAACAGCGATACATAAAAATATTTTACAAAATATGCGTGTTACAGTCATTATGGCCAATTATAGGTTTCCCTGTATAACTGAGATATATGTTTAATACATGCGAACGGACTAATGCAGATATTTCCAATTAAAAGACAAAATTGCAATACAGTCAATACAGTACAACATTACTTTTAGAATTAAGATTACTTACCTACAATTTTGAAAAATTTAAAACAAAAAAGGTTGAATAAAAAAGATAATGTAGCTTCCATTTAGTGAAAGAATTTTCATAATCGGTTCCGCAGATCCAGAGATTACCCCCTACAACCCCACAAACTTGACGTCTTTATAATATTAGTATAGATTTCTATGAGACCTACTTTAAGATGTGGCCTAATCTATATAGGTTAGGCCACATATTTACAGTAGGTCTCATTCACATCACAAGGCCTTCTGCCATCAAGAGCCTCTTTGGCAAAAGAAGTATTATGCCCCTTTTATAACAGAAACTATTAGCCACATAGACAGGTGCTTCTGTTATGTAATGTAAGTAAATAGTTTTATCGCAAACACACGTGACGATAACACCGATTTATTATTATTATCATCGCAGTTAATTTTTATGTGGCGCTATCATTTTCATAGTCAAAACTTGTTATCAACATTGATTTTTGTGATAACGATAGTGATATGATTATTTTTACGCACTGCGTATAATATCAGGAATAATCTTGTTATTACATGTATATTTCTAACCGATTTCTACAGCGTAATTTTTTTAATGTATGTTC
Source organism: Eugnorisma glareosa (assembly GCA_947578425.1). NCBI lineage: Eukaryota > Metazoa > Arthropoda > Insecta > Lepidoptera > Noctuidae > Eugnorisma > Eugnorisma glareosa. Next base: position 3,094,860 of record OX387979.1, read on the forward strand.
ATCGATTTCTCCGTGCTTACTGTTCCGATTTAAGTGTTTTTTTTTTTCATTTGGTAGAGGAGATGCGCACATATACATTTTATTAACTTTGCTTTGGTACTTACTACGAGTATAATGAGTTATCCTCTGAAATATGCATTTTTTCTTTTTCGTCTATGATATGCAAAGAATACGTTCTAGTTACAATCTAAAATTGATACGTGATAATGATTTGTGTGACATACCACAAAATAGTAGGTACATTTTGATATAAGTGGGGAAACAATGTTATTGCATTCGAGGTGGAATTCAAACCCGAGCCACAGGCGAGGTTGTTATGGAGCTGAGAACTGCAGTAACATAATAACCTTTTGACCGTACAGTGCATATATATCTATGAAATTGCCAAATTCCTAAGATCCAATCCAGAATTGTTTGAACGAAGGGATAATACAAATAAGAGGAAAGCTGCACATTTGGATTTCGAGATACCTATTCCTAAGTTGCAACTCTTCCGAAAGAGCTGTATCTATGTACATGGCTCCCCTAATTTACAATGCTCTGCCGAAGTCAATTACCCAACTACCTTTTAAAAAAATTTGTTCGGCACGACGGAATTGGTTGTTACAGGAATGTTTTTATTCAATTCACGAGTTTTTTGTAAAATGCCCCTGTAAATTCTATTCTCTTGATCTGGCATCCAAATATAGGCATAAGTAATAGTTATTTAAGTCAATGGTTATATGTTGAATTTATTGTTTAGTGGTTGTATGTTGAATTTATTGTTTAATTTTATAATAATGGTAAAAAAAGTTGTGTGCAATATAATATTGAAATAATTTTAAAATTAATGTATTGTAATTTAACATAACTAATGTTTAATTGAAAAGAAAATTAATGTGAGGTAAATAATGTTAAGTACCTACTTGTAATTTTATGTAATTTTAAATTGATCTTGCATATTGTAAAACGGTGAAACATGTAGCACTATAGAATATTAAGAACACCTTTGAAAACATACCATGTTTCTGGCAAATAAATAAATAAATAAATGCTCACGTGCATCAAACGACGTTTTTAAAAGTAAATATTATTTAAGCAATCATGTTTATTTATGATATTCTGTTCTTAAACACAATTTAAATATTCTGAAAACATTTACGCCGTAAAGACGCATCTTTGCCAAGATTAAAAAAAACAACCATAGCTCCTATATATAGGAATTATCTGTGGAAATAAATTAAATGAGTTGTGTTGTTGTGTTGTGGAAACTTTTTCAACACACTTCCTCAAAAACTGGCTCTTAACGTATCGTATTACGATTAGGTTTAAGGGCATTACATTGCCCAATGACCTTGAGCATGCTGCCCCGTACTAACTTACGACGAAACGACGAGAGAGAGAGGGACGAGTGCGGGAGTGACATAGTGTTTTTCGCGAAATTTTGGATTTTTATAAAATATTTTAAAATATTAAAAGAAATAAGAGAAAAAAATCAATACACATTGTTAAATACGTCATTACGTATTTTTTGGTATAAAATTCATGCCGAGTTATTGAGCCGATATAGAGAAAATTTTCAATTTAGGTTGAAAAAGGACCTATTTATTACGATTTTTTGATAAAATTTGAGTTAGTTTATTAACATTTTAACACATTCGAGTCCACCCCAGTTTCATAGTGCGCATGTGCCATCCCACCATACATATTGCAAGTGGACCCTCCAGGTGGGTCACTGGCATTACGTTTGCGGTAAAGTGAACCCACCTGGAGGGCTCCCGGCATTAGGTTTGAGATTAAGATTTAAAACCCTAAAATAAGTGGTAAAATAGAATTTTCAGGGGGTATTATCGCTATATTTGCTATCTGTGGGGGTAATTTCATGCCCTAGTAGGGTAGGGGAAGTGCAATAATCAAGAAATAACAAAAAATTGAAAAAGTAAAATCGCCCGCTCTGATCCCGTGACAGGGGTGTTCAACCTTTTGTGAGATTTTCATGCATTTTTTTTTTTAATTTAATTTACGTAGTCGCAATTATTGTTACTTTTAGATTTTAATAAATAACATTTTAAAACTTTTGAATGATTACAAACATTGCATTTGGATTTGTAGGTAGTTTATTTGACAGTTAGTTTTGTGTGAACCACCCACTACTCTTGTAATACCGGATTATATTAGCTAGCGATACTCCGCAGCTGTGATGGATATCGATATCTTAACATAATAAACCAAACAAAAAACGGATTTGATGACATTTTGTTAGGTTAACGACCATAAGTAGTGCAGTTATTTTAAATACAACATCGATTTAAATCATAGATGTGCCCTTGCCGTACTTCGCGCGACCGTGTTCACACTGAGATGAGCTTGCTCGCTTAAACTTCACGGCATATAAATACGATATACTAATAAAATGTTGCAAAAAAAAAAACGAATTAAAAACAGAATACAAAAAAGTTAAAATTACTTTAAGTATTAGTTTTTGTCTATTTTGATGCCGAACACTAAAAAGCCTCGATTGTGAACTCATTTTCGTGTCCTAAAATGGAAAAATAATTATTTTTAGAAAATATTAAAATCGTGCCTATGGTTTTTCATCCCTGAAATAGGACCCACCACGTGGGTTCTCGGCATCTAGGAAGAGGTTGAAAATTGATTGAAAATAAAAATGCTTGTAATTTGAAACCACGGCGTATTCTTATTAATCTTGTTAAAATATACAACTGTTTTTGTTGTTGTTGTATTCGCTAAGAAAAACGTACATTAAAAATGAGCCCACGAGGTGGGTTCTCGGCATCCCAAGTGCGACTTGAGTGAACCCACCAGGTGGGTTCCCGGCACTGAATGTGTTAAACAATACAATGTATTTGTGATGACCTTTAGTTTAACATATATATTTTTATATTGAAAACGCACAAAAGGATTCATCTACAAACTTCTCTAAACACACGGTATTTTCAGGATTTGAGCGATGTAATCGCCTTAAGGTGGATGCGCAAGGGTAGCCCGCGAAATTTAAATTTTCTTACGTTTATTACAATTTGCAGGTCAGTGTAAGGTTGTATGTTGATGAACAACCAAAAAAAATGAATGAATCCACCTGTACTACTTACCCATATTTGCAATAAATGAATTTGATATTTGATATTTGAAAATATGAATCGCGCCAGTAACACGTATGGAGTTACAGAATTATAATCATTCAAATCATCAATACAACCCTCCAAGTCCATATAATCTCAAAAAGTGACTTTTTCATGAAACAGCTATTGAATGTGATTATATGAACTTGGAGAGCTGTATTGATGATTTGAATGATTATAATTCTGTAACCCTATGGGGTTACAGAATTATAATCATTATAATCGCGCCAGTAACACGTATGCGTGTTACTGGCGCGATTCATATTTTCATCAACATACAACTTGCACTGACCTGCAAATTGCAATAAACTTGAGAAAATTTAAATTTCGCGGGCTACCCTTGCGCTTCCACCTTAACATGCAATGTATTTCACACGCGTGCGGAAATAAAACTTCCACAGATATACTAAGAACTATACTTAGGTATACTAAATCCAAATTGGTTCAATTCCTATAGTCAGCAGCGGTAGTTGTATTTTTTTATCTCGTCAAAGAGATAAACGTCTTTACGGCGTAAATATTTTTTGAATTTTGAAATTGTGTTTATAAATAAAATATCATAAATAAAAATGATTATTTAAAAAAAATCTATTTAATTTAATGATCTAAATTCAAAAATATTTGAATTTTCTATTTTACATAAGGCTGTTTAACGGCTTCATACCTTTGCTTCTTCTTCAAGCTGGCAAAAGCAAAGCGTGGAAAAAAAGCAAATTAAGCCATATTAGTTTCTTAATATTTCATGACAAAAATACATTTCATTCTATTATTTTATTTTTTCGAAGGTGTATTGAAAAACACGTGGGTATTTGTTACTGCAGTTCTCAGCTCCACAACAACCTTGCCTGCGGCTCGGGTGTGAATGTTGCCTCGAATGCAATAACAAAGTTGCTCCGTTTATATCAAAAATCAAAATGTACTATTATTGTACTAGGTTTTTGCCAGGGATTTGATCATCTGCATAGCCTTTCACCAATTATATTGGAGTCGGCTTCCACTCTAACCGGATGCACCGATCAACTGTGTATCTGACCTTCACAACGAAGTATTACGTTACCCCTTTGTATTACTGGTTGCCAGACTTTCATGAATAAGGTACGAAACTATACGAGAATTTCAGTGGTGTCATTTTCAGAGGTGTATTCCCATTTCTACTTTACGTACATGCACCAAAGAAAAAGGCTTTGCACTACTGAGATTGTAGTATTGAAGCTGATGCAAAGTACGCGATATTAAAATAATTAATTACTAATATTACTCGTTTACCCTGCATAAACCGCAGACAAACATACGATCCGACCAAGGATAATGGTGGCATTTGATATTCTAGCATCTTTGTTCAGGATTTAAATAGCTAAACTCTATGATACGACACGGTGTTGCCAAATCACAAATCGTAAAATGACATACTAGAAAATGCCTTTTGAACTTGATAAATTTATAAGTATACAATGTACCTAAATTTAAAAATAGTCCCGAAGCCCATCGATACTTTTGATGTACCTACTTATATCTAACAAAATTACCAAAACAAAAAAAAAAACAAAAAACCGTAATCGTACCGCACCGTGCCGTACCGTAAATGTAACAATTTTTTTTAATGTTTTGTCCTTTGCGGGCCAATAAATACTTTCTTTCTTTCAAAATATCATTCACTAAGCGACAATTATACTGACGTTTTCATCAACGCTATTTCTACATCACCGTGTGGCGCGGATTATGCTGCTCCTCACACTCAGAGGAGGCCTGTGTCGTAGCAGTGGGAAGGTTATAGGCTGATTCTATTTCTACTGATTTCTTGGTAGGATGGCATCACTACCTGACCCGGTTCGTTTGTGGGCAAAGATGTAAATGCTAATTGAATATGTGCATACTTAAGCATTAACGATATACCGGTTTCAGTGACCTCACAATTGCGTAATAGTTTTCTGAAGGTAGATATGCAGGAAAACGTCTTTACGTGTTTTCGTTGACCTAGGTTAACACTCGAATCTATAGTCAAGATAAAGTAATTACTTGAGTTTAAGTAATTACAAATGCAACTATTTTTATGGAATAAATAAGGAATATAGTAAGAACCGTCAAAGAAAGCAAAGCTAAGAATTCTAACTTTTCAGTTCAGACAGTTCTAATTTCAAGCAAAAAAAATACTAAACTACAGGATAAAAATCGTAAGTAAAGTAAAGACTTTTACTCAAGTAATCACTTTGACTTGTTTAAAGATACGGGTGTGTTTCTTAAAAAGGGTCAATGTAAATATTAGCCTAGCACAACTCCACTCCACAGACGTGCGGTAAAACTATTTTATCAATTTTTTGAAGAAATATAATTAAATAGGATCTGAAATATAATACGTTAATTTTGAAGGCATTAGAATAGTTCACCCACATTTTGCCAAAACTTCGGTTGTAAGTACTATATTTTTGTGAGTCCATTGTCAATTTGTCATTAACTGGGCACAAATGCAGACACCGTGGCTGCTACTGAGAGATTTATGATGAAACAAGCCAATAGCATATTTTGAACTTAAAGATAATTGGCGAAATGTGGATGTACTATACAACCTGTTTTTTTTTTATATCCCATAACTCTAGGGTTATATTCTGTAGGTAAAAATAATACTAAAACTCCTAGAATAGGTGGTCCAAAAATGCATCGTTTCGGAGATATCATCAATCATAATTAAATTAGGTCAAAAATTGTCACCAGTATGACGAATCTTTACTTTTGCGAGGTTACCAAACTTCGCAGTAGTGTAGTAAAATAAATAGTAAAATAAAATATGTAGGTAAGTAATTCATTTTTATTCAAACCAATCATTCATATATAAAGCTAAGAAAATGCGACGTTGTCATATTTCACGTAAGTATTTTACATTAATAATCGTGACTTTGCCGAATTATTTTGTATGAAAAATGAAAAAAAAAATAACGAAGGATTGGAACATAACTCATATGCCAGTTGATTCTTTGATATGGCCTCAATCATACCCTAGAGTTATGGGATATCAAACAAATCACGTTGTATATATTAGGTAGGTACACCTCTGCCTAGCCCTTCAGGGATTACAGGCGTCATGTTATGATGTTACTTTGGAGGCTACTACGGCACGAGCCAGGAACTTTCATGCAGCTGTTTCGTTTGGTACCACAAGAGGAAAAGACAATAAGCCTGAAAATATCAGTAAAAAATATCACGTATTGGTCTCATGTATGTCTCTGTTTGCAACGTCAAAATTGAACCCTGTTATTAATAACATAGCGGCTAAACAATATCACAAACACGTGTATCTTATTCTTAACACCGTATCCTCTAAGGCTTATAATAATCTAGCATTCGGCCACCGCATTCAATAAATCTACTTATCTGGCGCAATCCGTTTCGAAAGTGTGATAATGTCTATCATACCGTAAATCCTTTTATAGTGGCCGGTTAATATATGTATCTTTAGCCAGGTTCACGTGACTATCACGAGGTGGGGGGACAATCAAGTATCAGAGGCATGAGTGCGCGGTGTAAAAGTACCTTAGCGTAGGTAACGTAAATAAGTACTTACGACGATTTTTGAATCGATTCCTAAAATTATGACAATATTATAAGTATGTGAAACGAGTTTTTTTTATTTTAAAATCGATGTATTTACGAGGTGGGGGCGGGCTGCTTCAAATTTGAAGCTCTCATCTCTCGCTCTTGCATTCTATTAGTACCAAGAGTGGATCCAGGGGGTCATGGCCGGGCGTCATGATCACCCCGCCATGGGCTAGGCCTAGGTCGACTGTGACCATGTTTCTGAACTCATTGATTTAAATAAAATAGAGGACCGGCTCGCTTCGCTCGTTCTTGCATTCTCTTCATCTTATGGGCCTCCGAAATTGCCGGCAACTATGAAATAATCAACCTATCCGAGGCGGAATGCTAAAATTTTCACGCTTGCTTCGCTCGCCAATAGATCCTATACTTTTTCCAATTCTGCAAAAGTTGACAGAGTTCCCCTGTTCCTATTCTCATTTCTATCTAAATTAACAAAAGGTGCTAAAATTTTCCAGCCCGCTTCACTCGCTAATACATCCGTACTTCTTCAATTCTCCATAAGTTGAAAGAGTGCCTTCTATTCTCATTCCTGTAAGAATGAACAAAGAACTTAATTTATCCTAAGAGGGGTGCAAAAATTTCTGAGCTCGCCTTGCAGCGAGCAAGGCGAGCTCAGAAATTTTTGCGTCTAAGTAGATACGGTCTCCTGTGTGAATGGTCAAAAGCTAATCTAACCTATCCGAAATAGTGCCAAAAAAAAACGAGCTCCCTTTGCCTGCGCTGACAACTTCTGAAAGTCTATTAAATTTGAACTGGGTGCTAAATTTTACGAGCTCGCTGTGGAATCGCTCTTGAATCCTGACTTTTCTCAATTGATTTTATAAATAAGTCGACAAAATTATTCCTTGATGGAATCGACACCGACACACGAAAGCCTAACATATCCATGGTGGAGTGAAAGCTCTTTTCGGGAAGCCCCCCGGAAATAAACCTGTAGGCGCCCGATCTTTTTGTATGGGTAAATCCAGAGATAGTTGATGAAATTACGTTTTTCAAAAGTTGTTCCTAATAGTTTAACGCGACCAAACGCAATTTTTTTATTTGGGGTAAATCGTCCCAACCAAATTCCTGGCTACGGCCCTGTGTGACCCCCCGAAAGTCTAAGGCTGGGACTGCGCCTGGTGCTGGGGGCCTGCCCCAGCCCCAGGCCCTCAGCACGTGCTAGTTTGCGCGAGATAATTTACGCAAGATTTTAATAAGAGGTCATTTGTGGAGCGTTGGCAACCAAAAAAAAGAGTTTGACAGCAGACAGTTTAGGGTTAGTAATAAAAAAACTTTTTTGCAAAAAATAAAACCGACTTCAAAAACAAAGAAACGTGGAAAAATAACTTTAGCTTCAGAAGTCGGTGACTTTTGTTTGTTCGATTGAATATTTTTGCCACCGACTTCTGAAGCTAAAGTTATTTTTCCACGTTTTTTTGTTTTTGAAGTCGGTTTTATTTTATGCAAAAATGCTTTTTTATTTTTCCATTTTTAGTTTCAATATTCTACAGAAATATTTGCTATACATTTATTTTACAGTGTTAACAACTCCTTTCATGGTAATAGGCTTATCCCCAATGAAATGTAACTTATATCGTTATCGTACCTAACTGTCGAAATCTGGGTGTACTATATACACATCTGCGTACTCCATCAGAGCATACAGGCGTTATGTAATGTTCTAATATTGTGTAAAAAATAAACAACTAAACGATTGCAGCAATCACGACAGATTTTCTGTCTATTAATGAAGCGTTCCATTGCATATCTCCGAAGATCAGCATCAGATCCTAATTTATAACTTCCATCATCAGCTCAGCAACATGAGATAATGATTATCAGGTACAACTATCGTTAGAAAGTACCTATATGAAAAACATTGTAAAATGTCAGGGTTGCCCTCGATTTCCCTGGGATCCCATCATCAGATTCTAACTTTGTGACAACGGGACCACCTCAGTAGTATAGGCTTTCGAATAAAAAAAGAATTTTGACAATCGGTCCACAATTAGCGGAGAAATCGGTGAACATATGGGACACACAGTCAAACGTAGAACCTCCTCATTTTGTTTGAAGTCGGTTAAAATATTGTCAAAAGAGTTTTGGTGAAACATTAGTGAACCGCTAACAATACATTTCATGGTAATAGGCTTATCCCCAATAAAATAGAACTTAACATACCTAAATGTCGAAAAGTTGTACAGTACACATCTGCGTACCCCCTAGAACATACAAGCGTGATATTATGTTATGGTGTTGTATAAACAATAAACATCCACGCGATTGCAACAATCACGACAGATTTGCCGTCTATTTTTGAAGAGTTCCATTGTATATCTCCGAAGATCAGCATCAGATCTTCACCAAATTTAAAATGGGACCACCGCGAAACAATATTCTACCAACCAAAAAAAGAATCATTGAAATCGGTTCACAATTGGCGAAGATATCGCTGAACATATACACAAAAAAAAAAAAAAACAGACGACTTGATAACCTCCTCCTTTTGAAAGTCGGTTAAAAATGGAACACTACACGAGAAAACACACAAAACCACAAAATAGTGCGTGTCTAGAAAACCGTGGAGTTCATTTGCCCGATGTGTTTTTACACACATTACCGTATTGTTTATTTTAATATATTTACTATCGGCTCTATGTATTTGTGTAAGTAGGTACAGTATGAGATAAAAATGGTCATGAACTTATCGCTCGAACAAAGTACAATGCGCACGATTGTATTGTAATGTAACCCTTTAGCGACATTTTGCCCGACTACGGCGAAGCCATGAGGAAGGGTTATGATTTTAACAGTCTATGATATTTGTATTTACGTATGTGCCTTCGAGCTCCGTAGCGCCTAAACTATTCATCCGATTTTGATGAATAAGGTGTCAATCGATTCGTTAGTATAGCCCAGGTAACATAGACCACAAAACCGAAAAATAACTCCCCCTATTTTAATTAGAGCGCGATTTTTCAGTAGTCGGGTTTTTAGTGGTTTATCATACAAATTCTTGTTTAATTTAATTAATAACGGTTTTTTTAGCTGTCAACTTATGTTGAAGAAAAATAATTAACAATATCAAAAAAGCTTCCAGCAGAGCTTGAGAAACCTTCCGGCAAAGCTAAGGCATTGCTGAATAGAATACGAAAAGCAAGGTGGAAAGCACACCGCGCGAAGGTTATCACGTACCTATTCAGTACATCATTATGATGATCCTGAAAAAATGTGCTGTTGCCTACAAAAATGTGCTGTTGCCTACAAAAATGTGCTGTTGCCTACAAAAATGCAATACCAACACGAGCAAAATGACGGTCAATAATAATCTTTATTTGCGTGAAATATGGTACATTGAGGTGTTAAAGATAAATAGGTTCTACATAATCCGCTTACTAAAATTCAGCATGCAAATTATTATTAAATAAAAACTAAGTGAACAATTTATTAAAGTTTAGACAAGCAATACCTACAAATTCAATTAAAACTAATAATAAGTACCTATTTTGATATCTATATTATGAAGTGATGTTACACAAAAAAAAAACAATCATTTAAATAAAGAATGTATGGAACACGTAGCTGGTAATAAGGATATGCAAAGCTCGTATCAAAATAGGAATTACCCATACAGTACTTTGTCCGAGCGTTGAAGTTTTTAATTATGTACTTCTTAAATTACGCTAAATCCGGTTTGAACGATGCTAAGTCATTTTTCTATATTGCAATGATGCGATGACTATACTTAGTATAGTTTTTGCCAATATTGTCTAGCTAGAACACTACTTTTTTGTATTTCGGTTAAAGTGTCATGCATTCATCATTTTATTAGTTCACTAGCTGTTGCCCGCGGCTTCGCTCGCGTTTTGGTCGAAAATTAACCCACGGGCAACGTTGTAAATATAGCCTATGGCACTCGGGGATAATGTAGCTTCCTATTAGTGAAAGAGTTTTTTAAATCAGTTCAGTAGATCCAGATTAGCCCCTACATACAAACTTACAAAATACCTGTTTATAATATTAATATAGATAATAAATAAACAAACTATGACCATAGATCTGTATCAAAACCTTTTTTATAATATTTTTTTATTATTTCTTTCTTTAACGTATGGTTAGTGCCCAACCTATGTAAGAGTTTTTATGCCACCCATGGGCCTCAGACTTGGCTTTACATGCCGTCGAGAAATATCTCAGGGATGCTGGTTTCCTCACGATGTTTTCATTCACCGAAGCAAGTGTTAAATAATCAAACAATTAGCACAAGAATCCGAAAAATCAGAGGTGCGAGTCTTGATTAGAACTCGAGACCTATGACTTATTTTCAGTTTTGTCATGTTGTTTGTAATTTCGTATTATTATTTTGGGGTCTATTTGTAGTTTGTCTTTGAGGTCGGTTTCCAGGATTATAGATCGATGGCTTCCAGTCTGACCGGATGCAGCTGAATAAGAGTATTTTACATGAAGGGACTGCCTATATGACCACAACCTAGTTAGTACTGGGTACCCCTTGGTAAGACTGGTTGCCAATAATATACTTAACAGTTTTTGGGACAAAACTACGTCTTTTTAGGGTTCCGTAGCCGATTGGCAAAAAACGGAACCCTTATAGATCCGCCATGCCTGTCTGTCCGTGTACATCACAGACACTTTATTTCGAAACTCTACACAGTCTAAACCTTTTACTAAGATGTATTCTGTGAACCGCTCTACGATTTCTATACAAAAATTAAAAAAATAAAAGATAAAGGGGGCTCCTCATACATGGAACTGAAATTAAAATATTGTTTTCATCAAACCTGTACGTGCAGGGTGTCTATAGATAAGTCTTTTAAAATTACATTGAGGTTCCTACAACCATTTTTTTCTCAAAGATAATCGTTTAAAAGAAAGACACTTCCAAAGTTGTAAAATGTGTGTCCCCTTTTAACTTTCAACCAAAATTGATTTGAATAAGATTTGATGTTTAGTTTTTGAGTTATGGGACTTTTTCATCAAACTGCTGCAGTAACTTTGTTTTTCATTAACAACAATATTAAAAAAAAAAATAGTTTTGCTGTTGAATGTACAACCATACAACATAATATGAATGAGCCTTCAAAATATTTTTATTATATTTTTGGTGCTACGGAACCCTGTGTGCGTGTGAGTACGACTCGCACTTGGCCGGTTGTTAATGATCTACCCCACTATATACTTTATAAATATGAATGAATAAAAACTGATTCGAAAGCACTTCATATTTTTAATGGACATGGTAAAATATTATTGGGTCATGCTCATATTTTATCATAAATCTTATCTAAAATTACGTTACTAGTGTTACCACAGATAAAAATAGCCAAGTCTGATTGAAATTGTAAAAAAAAATAAAGTTTACGACATTAACTGATTAATTACTTTTCGATTTGTAGATAATTATCTGCACTTCAGTCAGTCAAATAGGATACTAATCACTGACACTCCTTCTCGACTTTGTGTTTGCTGACGGTTTTAGATACCAACTTTCTACAGTCAATTAGTATTAAAAAGAAAAACGATTTGCGACATTATCTGATTAATTACTTTAGGTAACTACAGTTTATACATTAATCTTTTGAAAACTTTAGGTAACAATCAGCCCAGTAAGATAAAGATCAATAATTGATAATGTTCATGTTGACAGTAGATACTATTTATGACCAACTTTTTTACTATGTTGGTTATGGATTACTAGCTTATGCCCGCTGCTTGGCCCTCGTGTAGTTCGGTTCTGTCCTCTGAGTACCTAAGTAAATCCAGGTTATAAACCATCTGTGTGTCAAACGTCAAAATCCGGTCAGTAGTTTTTGTGTAAAAGCGTAACTAACATCCATCCATCCTCACAAACTTTCGCATGTATAATATTATAGTACGAAGTAGGATTATATACAACGGAAACCGATTTTATTATTATTTTTAACACTTAATTGATTATAATTAGGTATTATTCAAATCGGTCGCCATTTTGTTGCTTTAAAATAAAAACTTCATCATGATCTGCCTAAATTTTTCCCAACTATGTTCAGGTCGGCTTCCAGTCTAACCGGACGCAGCTGAATACCAGTAGTTTACATGGGGCGACTGCCTATCTGATCTCCACAACCCAGTTAGTACTGGTTAATACAATGCATTTACACACTGCTATACTAGGTACACATACTATACCACTACATATTAAATCAATCTATCACCCAAAGCCCATCGCCCAATACCGAACATAGGCCTCCCCAAAGTTTCGCCAGAATACCTAAGTATCTAGTAGTCTACTCCGTGATATCAATCGTTTGACATCTGATTCTACCTTATCATAACTAAAACTAGATAGGATGGCATAGACAACAATTAATCATCATGACTGACAGCTGTCAAAGTCCAACGGTTCTGTCAATCGCCAGGCAAAGGAATCCTATCACACTATTAGGTTGACTAGAACCAGAAACGGCGCCAACATTACTGAATGCGGGGTTATAGGGTTAAAGATCACTATTATTTAACATAATAGTGAGGGATGATTGTTTTCTTAGGAGTTAGGGTTCCCCTCATTACATACATACATACATAAACTCACGCCTTTTTCCCATGGGGTAGGCAGAAACCACAGAGCGCCACCTGCTATGATCCTTACATAATCCTTTCGCCTCGTCCATGTTCATACATCTGGTCAATATCAATAACAAAAATCTAAATGTTTGTTTGGGTCTTATCAGGGAAATGAATTGTTACGCATATTGACTGCCAATTTAAATTGTCCATAATTTCAAAGCACAGCTGTCATTCTTTGAATGTTTTATAGAACACGGAAAATTGGCTTATGGTGTCAATTTACTTAACTTTTCTATTTCCCTGTATGTACAATAAATTACCTGTCAGATTTAGTGCATATTTTTACAATTGCGGTACACGTACCAAGCGAATATGAATATCTATTGGCATAGGGTGTCAATTTACTTAACTTTTCTATTTCCCTGTATGTACAATAAATTACCTGTCAGATTTAGTGCATATTTTTACAATTGCGGTACACGTACCAAGCGAATATGAATATCTATTGGCATAGGGTGTCAATTTACTTAACTTTTCTATTTCCCTGTATGTACAATAAATTACCTGTCAGATTTAGTGCATATTTTTACAATTGCGGTACACGTACCTAGCGAACATGAATATATATTGGCATAGGGTGTCAATTTACTTAACTTTTCTATTTCCCTGTATGTACAATAAATTACCTGTCAGATTTAGTGCATATTTTTACAATTGCGGTACACGTACCAAGCGAACATGAATATCTACCGGCTATTCAGTGGGTTAACAAGACAGGTTAAAACCGGTACTAAGTAGGTCAAGCCAATCAATGGATCCCTCGAGAATCGATCATGGGGGTTTAGCCATTAGTTAAGCAGTTATTATTGTATCCTCCTAATCCTCCTGCATATATTATAATCTTTCGTTGACTGTACAAAACTACAAATACTGGGGAGGACTACAAACATACTGTGATATAGAATCCTACACAAAACAATGGAAAATGTCGGTGTAGTATTAGGTTACCTGGCACCTCTGCCTACCCCAGATGAAAAAAACACACATTAACATTATATTATCTAAATACTTTTAGAAATACGAGTACAACTTATGCAATCCTGTCTGATAAATTAGGGATGCATACAACACCATGATTATTATAAATTGCATGAACAAGATAGGTACTAATTATATCACTAATTATGACAGCTAAATTAATAGTTTCTACAAAGTTAAATAAACGTTTATGTCTAGATATAATTATAAAATAATTGATTTATATGTCAACTGGCTGTTGCCCGTGGCTTCGCTCGCGTTTTAGTCGGAAATTATCCCACGGGCCCGTTGTAAATATAGCCTAGGTATGGCACTCGGGGATGACATAGCTTCCTATTAGTGAAAGAATTTTCAAAATCGGTTTCGTAGATCCAGAGATTACCCCCTACATACAAACTTACAAACAAATTTTACTTCTGTATAATATTAGTATATTATTATTGTTTCTTGCTTTGAGACTTCATTAGTATTTAAGTACTTAAAAATAGCTCACTTTAAAAAGTAAATGCTCCGACTCTCTGACTGGCTTTAACTTACTTTGACAAACTTAATATTGGTTTTGAATTTAGTAAATATTATGGTAGAGCCACATTTTTATATCTCGAATGTATTGGTTACCCTACTCAAGCATTTTAACTACAGTTTGCAAAATATCCTTAGTTTTAGCCGACAGTAAAGAGGGGTGTTTCAATGTTTTATTGCGAAATATTCGATACTGGTTGATAACATTAAGAATAAGAAAGGATACATTTTATACCTATTACAGAGATTTTACGGGAGAAATATCACAGAAAAACTGTGGCCTCGTATATCAATGAGGCTACACAAGGTGCAAACATAATAAACGCAAGACCTCTCGCGTGGTCTCTCGGACCATGAAACTTAACCACATTATTTTGTTCTAAGAGTTCTTGAAATTCGCAAAAAAAGGGACTTTCTGTCAACATGTCTGGTAAAACTGAAAAAAAAAGTTATGAATTTCCAAAAGTCAAAGAACAAAAGTTGTTTACTTTCATGGTCTGAGACACCACACGAGAGGTGTTGTGTTTATAATATTATTTTACACATTGTATAACGGGCATTACTAAGTCTGAAACTTTATGTACACTATTTACCAATATGGTTGGTGTTGGTAAAAGTGTTAAATACAAGAAAGTAAGTAGATTACAATCTAAGTTACAAAGTTTATTTGATATCCACTGTCGATAATATCGACATCTAAATTACGTTACATTAATCAAAATATCTATCGATTACGTTTTCCATATACCTAGGATAACCGAAATTATTGTCAACAAGCTGTTGCTCACGACCTTCGTCCGGGTGAAATTTTAATAATTATCAGAATAAATATTACTTCCCTATTTGATTCGTATTTTGGTAACAATTTGAATCAATTCCAAACCCATGATTTTGATTTGATTGAAACCTATTTTTTTTTTTGCACGGTACCCTAATTCTTTTTCTAAAATTAAAGTACACAATACATCAGCTATCTACTAGTAAAAATCCTGTCAAATCCATCGGTCCAGCCGTTTCAGAGATTAGCCGGAACAAACGGACAGACAAAAAAACAAAAAAGATGCTATAAATACCGTATATATTTTCATAATTATGCATTCAATAAAAATAAACCAGAATCAAACAGCATTTTTTTCGACATAACTCCTGGCGATGGTATTTCAAAGACGTGCTACCACCTACCCACATACAACTGTTTCTTTCTAAACTTCCCAAGGTTTTTACAGACCGTTTTCTTATTTTTTATGGCTTAGAAGCTTTTGCGGGCAGAGGCCTCTTTCTGAATTTATACAGAGAAGACATGAGCATTTAACACCACGCGTGTTCAAGGCGAATTAATCATTAATCGATATTTCTCAACCGATGTTATTGATGTCCAAGATAAACTTAAAAAAGCTTGCTCTGTAACTTAGTATTAAATCTACCAAAAATAAAAAGCTACCCAAGCATCGGACACGTTGTTGGTTTTACAGAAATGTTTTTGTGTTATTGCCAAATTTTCACAGCTATTGGCAATGTTTAATACTTCATAATTTCATAAAACAAGGAAAAAACTACTAACGATGTGGATGTGACTAGAGGCACGTGTTGGCTGGAAAAAATATTTTTAACCGCATTTTGTCGATTTTAAAGATAATTTATATACTTAGATTAGTAAACATAATCACCATGTTAATAAGGTAAAAATCCATTGACTAATTTAAACTGTTAGAATAGATTATAATTGTACCTATTTTCAATTATAAATAAATTATTAATTAGGATGCAAAAGCCACGAGGTTTAATATTTTTGTTTTATTGAAGGTAGGTAGGTAATAATAGGTAAGGCACAATAGATTTTCCGCTCCGAATTTTTCTCCTACGTTTTTTGCCAAATGTAAAAAAAACTTAGCCGCCTTCCAATTATTCCTACACCGATATTCAAATAAATAGGTAAAAATATTTCAACCTGACCCTACATTCATACGGCAAAAAAGTGACACATGACTGCATGAATTTATTAGATTATTATTTTTTAATAAATAAATTCAAAACTATGCTGTAACTATGCTATACATTAATAAATAAAAACTAAACGAATACTTAACAATTTTTTTTAAAATATAGTTAATAAAAAAAATAGGTACTCACCAGATTACAAACAAAATGTCAAAATAATAAAAATTAACAACAAAACACAAAATCACTGAACACGACCGTAAACCAGACAGCGCGTTTTTTAATTATGTAACAAGATTTGGCGCGGGACACTATCGGACAGCCAGGCGCGCGCAGCGTCCGCACGATTTTGGAGCACTGGCCGAATTAAAAAAAGTACCGTCGTCGTTCAACGTTGTTTGTGTGTTAACGTGCGTAGGTAACTAATGTATTATGCAACCGTCATTTAGATATTTAAAAAAAAACGTTCTCTTATTCCCGACCGTTTTTCATAAAATTCAAGTAAGAATACCCGGTATTGATTTTGACTCCAGCTTTTATAGGCAGCTTTTCCCGTTTTTTGAGTGACGTAAATCGTGAATGGAGGCGTGGCGCGCGTTGATCAGGCACGTAAGCAAGATTATAAGTTGGTATTGCAGGAGGAAAACCCTCAGGAAGATCCAAGTTTGACGTAATGTGCGTAATTGGTACTTACCTGCTTGCCTGACGCATTATTTTTCTCTGGAACGGCTTTTTTAGTTAAACGCAGTTTGGAAATAGTTTTCATTCGTCAGAAACATGACATGACCTATGATCACATCATATTTTAGGCTGGTAAAGGTTCATTCCCAATGATATTACCACACATTGGCGATTTAGCTTTCCGAATAGTTTTATTTTAAAGGGACTAGCAAAACTAGCTTATAAATGGAGGAAAGTCTTTGACAAGCATTGGGGGTCCATGCTAACTATATGCTATACTGTATACTCTACAGGGATTATGTACATCAAGTAACTTATTATTGCTGGGCAACGACTTTTTTTTGGGGTGGAAAATCACTTTTTACGGTAGGTCTCAATGTAACTTGTCCCGATGGATGGATTGAATAGTACATGGGTCGTGGAGTTTAAAAATGTAACATTAAAAACATGTATTTAAAAAAACCTACACACACATTGCTAGTTATGTCAATTGCCATCAATCCAGACTCCGTGGCTGCTAATGAGAAATTCCTGATGGGGAAACCCATAACTCTTTGCCTGACCTGGGAATCGAATCCAAGATCTCATGCTATAGCGCTTGCGACCACTAGACCAACGCGGTAGTTTATAAAAAAAAACGTGCCCTATTATAAGCGCGGGTGTAATGAGCTGTTATCCTGCCAACAATTAGTCGATATTTGCTCATATTCAGGCCACAACAGATAACAATACTAAGCATCTATTTAAAATGTAAACTCGATCAAATCATGCGGGTATTGTTCAATGTCAGGGCAGCATCACACATGACTTAATTTTTAACGAAGTTTCTCTATGTACCTAAGCTATTAATGACTGGATATTGTTTCTTTTTCTTATAATATACAATATGCTTCAAAAATGGAACGTGGACATTAAGCATGTAACACTCGTTTCACAGTTAATTCACCGCTAGCTATTACGTTGGCGAACCTGAGGTTAGCGTAAAACAAAAATGCTCTACAGGGGAAATGGGTTAGCCAACTAAATTTGCTAGAGGTAAAATAAATGTGAGACAAGAATAGGCCCAATCCGTTGAGGTGGGATTTTGAAAGAATGATGGGAAGGTGTCTGTAGAATACTTTTGCACTTTGAACCGAAACGCCTGCATAAAGTAAATAGCAACATATAGTTCTTCAGTTTTTTATTACTGATCTGTTATAAGTTTTCCATAATTATTATGAGAAGCGATCTCTATGTTACGGTCCCGTGCCAACGGGATCTTATTACTCTGGTGTCTGACCATCAGAATCTGTCTGTCTGTCGAGGCCGAGCTGTGCCGAACATGCGAACACGCTAAGAGTGAGAGAGTGAGGCCACACGATGCGTTAACGGTGCGGTGCGGCGCCGGAGCCGCAACCTCATCCTACATACAAATCACTATGCCATGACACACGATGCGTTGGGCCGCCGTGCGTGCGCCGTGACCTGCGAGACGAGGCGGGGAGGGGTGATGAGCTGCGCGGCGCCGGAGTGCATGTTGCCACCACCACAGTATTGTATCGAACGCCACACCTGTAAACAGCGTTCTACTGCGGTGCCGCACCGCCCATGTGGCACCCTATAATTCAAATTAATTGCGGTGCGAAGCCGCACCGCTCCGTTAACGCATCGTGTGGCCGCGCTCTAAAAGTTTAGGGAAAAATAAAATAAATATTGTAATCAAAGTTTATATTTATTGAATTAAATTAATGCTTACTTTCTTCGTTTATGTAATGAAGCAGTACATTTATGTGAAACTTAAATCTAAAGAAAACATATCACTAAAAAGAATTAAATATAATAAAATAAAGAAAATGAATAGTAGGGTTGGCTCTCAGGGTTGTGAACTAATTTCAAGGCACATCAAATACAGGTTTATCTTTTACAATAATCCCAATAGAAATTACAAATTTTCCAGTTGGATTTTTTTTCACCTTAAGGTGGAAGCGCAGGGTAGCCCGCAAATTTAAATTTTCTCAAGTTTATTGCAATTTGCAGGTCAGTGTCAAGTTGTATGTTGATGAAAATATGAATCGCGCCAGTAACACGTATGGAGTTACAGAATTATAATCATTTAAATCATCAATACAACCCTCCAAGTTCATATAATCTCAAAAAGTGACTTTTTCATGAAATAGCTATTGAATGTGATTATATGAACTTGGAGAGCTGTATTGATGATTTGAATGATTATAATTCTGTAACTCCATACGTGTTACTGGCGCGATTCATATTTTCATCAACATACAACCTGACACTGACCTGCAAATTGCAATAAACTTGAGAAAATTTAAATTTCGCGGGCTGCCCTTGCGCATCCACCTTAAATAAAAAGTATGACCAAAACGTATTTTAGAAACTCAATCTACTAATATTTATATTTGAAAACCCTAATATTCAAAACCAACATCATAACTTGAAAAAAAAATACTGTGCTTTTGGAAATAAAACAGCCATGCCCGGGAAGTACTTAGTAAGGTCTTTGGATTTGGCGAACTATGGAACCCTGTCTTCAAATTACTTTGTGACATTCCCCGGACAGAGGGTGCTATGTTTAAAAAACATCTTTTTATGGCTCTAGCTTTAAAGTCTATGCAGACAGTAGAAAATTACGCGATTAAGTTGTCATCGTTAGATCGATAATCAATTAAATCACAATTTTATTGAAATAGAGTATAAATTTTGATGATTTATTGTAGCTTATGTTCGTTCTGTTGTCATCAGATAATTTTGCAGCTATCCCATAAAATAACTTGGAACACAATACAGCCAGTAACACACTTAACTCACACGATTTAATATTGCCAAAGAGAACACATCGATTTTCAGCTTTCATGATGTTTTTAAAAAATCAGACATTGAAATATAAAAAATTGTAAATTCAAAAAAGGCTCAAGGTATATCGCACAGTCGAAGCGACGCAGACGAAAATGTATATAGATCGTATGTACGTGAAGAAAACAAATAATGGGACAAATTTAAAAAATATACATTTGTTCGAGTTGAAATTAAATAAAACTCAGATTTTTATTAATTGGTTGAAGTCCTTTCGACGCAAAAAGGGTCAGTTCCGCTTAGTATAAATACGTTTAGGTCCATACTAAGCACACCTAGGTAGGGTTAACGTATTAGAAGTTGTTCGAAGTCGGGTAAACACGGAGTCAGCAATTTAGAAGTTCGTCGAAGTCCAGTAAGTACAGCCAGCGTCGGATCAAAGAGTTAAAAACCGTTCGGACGTTCACTTAACACAGCGAGAATCAAGAGCATATTTATATTAATCGTTGTCCAGGAAACGTAGCGAGTTTGATTTGGGTATTATTACGAGTTCGAAGTCTAGTACATGTAGCCAGAAACAAAGAATTGTAAATCGTTCGGAGTCCAGTAAACACAGCCATGGTCAGGTCGGAGTATTAGAAGTCTTTTGAAGTCGGGTAAACATACACAGCGAGGGCAGCAAGTTAGAAGTCGGGTGAAGTCCAGTGAACACGGCGATGGTTGATTCAACATTTTGTAAAACGATTCAAGTCCAGAATACATAGCGAGAAACAAAGTATCAAAAATCGTTCGGAATCTTGTCAGCAGAAGTAGAGTAGGATCAAAGTATTAGAAGCTGTTCGAAGTCCAGTAAACATAGCGAAAAAGAAAATTTTATAGATGATAGATCGATCGGAGTCATGTAAACATAGCTAGTGTAGTAAAGATATCCAAAAAACAAAGTATTATAGACCGTTCGGAATCCAGTAAACATAGCCGAAAACAAAGTTTAAATAAATCGTTTGAAGCCCAGTACAAACATAGCCAGGGTCGGGTCAGGGTGTTAGACATCGGTCAGAAGTCCAGGAGACGTAGCAAGAGTTTAGTCCGAGTATTAATCGTTCGGAAGTCCAGTAAGCATAGCCATATTATAATAAACGTATTATTTATTTAACTTGGAAGTCCATAGACGTAGCGAGAGTTTGGTAGGAGTATTATTAACCGTTGAGAGTCCAGCAAGCAAAAGCAAGGTCGGGTCCAATTAGTATTAGAAGTCGGTCGAAGTCCAGTAAACATGGCCAGGGTTGGGTCAAAGTATTAGAAGTCGGTCCAAGTCCGGAAAATACACCTAGGGTCAACGTAGTGTATAAGAAATGTATTGAAAGTACAGTCCATTAATACTAAAAGCTTTACTGTTACTAAAAACTAGGAGGCCGATTGGATGTTTCAAGACTGATAGATTATTTTCTATTACAAAATGTTGCTATTAATCTTACTACATGTATACCTACTATTATAAATTCGAAAGTTCGGATGACTGAATGTTTGTTACTCAATTACGCCTGAATGGTTGAACTGATCTAGATGACATTTGGCACAGAGATAGATTATAGTCTGTAACGAAATAAATATAAGTAGCAATTAAAGAAAAAAAAATCTTCTAATGTTTGCATCTTTTTAGTACATTTTCTGGTGGTCAGAGTAACCCTCGAGCTACACGCACAAACAACACGCGTATGTGACAGCTAGTGCGGATAAAACAAATGAAAGTAATTGATAGACTTTGACACAAGCCACTGCAAGTGACTCACCCGGTATATACAACGTGTAACAGAAAGGGTATAATCATATGGAATACTGTGGTACGGACCATCAAACTGAACAACTTTCTCTATGGGACCACCATCGAAATCGTAAAAAAATAATCAGCTGTCCCATACATTTGGGTCGAGTAGGTATTGAAATTTTCTATGGGACAGCTGATTATTTTTTTACGATTTCGATGGTGGTCCCATAGAGAAAGTTGTTCAGTTTGATGGTCCGTACCACAGTATTCCATATGATTATACCCTTTCTGTTACAAGTTGTATATGATCCTCTGTGTGACTCACGCTCGGTCGCTTGACGCCAGTTGCATTGCTTGTAGCTTTGAAAGGGTGGGTAGGGAAAAGAACTCACGTCATCCAGCGACAGTTTTGCGCGTAATATTTCTTCCGAGAATTTGACGCTTCGACTGTGCGTCAGGACCTTTGAGCCATCCCAATTTACTTAAGTATAAAGTTACAATACAAAAAATATCAGTCGAATATCGTTGCTGCACAAGAAATATCCCAAGTGGGAGGACTTGTGATTCCACCCGCCATACTATACAATTTCCGATACGAAACTAGAAATAGATTCAAAAGCGAAACTGTCAAATTTTCCCAATTAACCTTGAACTTCATGTTTTAGCTATAAAGCTGAAAATCTATTAAAGAAAATTGACAGATCGTAGTAGCCTGATGTGCTGGCGTCTGAACATCGATATGTAGGACAAATTATATAGGAATTTGATTCCGGTTGGTTATCTGTTTGTCTTTGTTTTTCACGAATCGTATATGACGGCTGGAACCCCCTTGACGATAGCCATTGACTAAAAGCGAATTTCACGTATTAAACTGAACGAGATGAGCTCATCTAAACTTCGTTCAAAAGCAGTCAGGGACAATATTCCATAACTATTACACTGACACTCTTGAGCGCAGATTAGATGTCCAGCAAGGCTAATCTCTTTTGACAGTTCATAGTGATCATCACTTGGCGAGTTTTGATATACAATGAACGTTGTGCACGGGTAGCATCAGTTGAAACCAACAAGAACGGTCTTTGTATATCAAAACTCGCCAAGTGATGATCACTATGAACTGTCAACAGAGATACGCAATAGCCCTGCTGATCGCGATCTATTTAATTCGTGATATTCGCCCTAAATTGCTACTTAGTACATTCTGTTGCGTCGCGCAAACTGCTTGATCAGATCTTGGATTTCCCTCAAGTTAACTCGAAAGACAGGTCGGTGCTCACGGAGTCTTTTCTCCGCTTTCGACTTTTCTCTCTGATGCTCTGACGTGGCTATATGATCTAAAATGTCGTCCCAATCGTTCTGCTTAGAGTTGCAGTATCCACAGTGGTAAACATCCAGCTTTATCTGAAACAAATAGTTTACATAAGTATATATTACCACGCCTGCAACACCCGAAGGGTAAGCAGAGGTGTACCTAATAGTACACTCACATTTCGACAGTTATGTTCAAAGTCCCAGTCTATTCATCCATTGCCATCAACCGGGCACAAATCTAGACAACGGAGCTTCTAAATTTCAAAAACGTTGTAGAAGAAACTTCACTTTAAGAGCAGATATTAGTTATTATGCCGAAATCACATAAGTTGTAAACTAAACTACACAGACAAGTTAAAATACATACAAGCAGTGCCGGTTTTAGCACTACCAGCGCCCTGGGCGAGATTTCTACGGCGCCCCCTAACTGCAATTCAAACCCTTTCTAGTCACTTACGCAAAAAAGGTGTCAACCTCAGAATGAGAGACAGTAAGCTGAAAATTCGTAAACACCTTCATTTTTGTGTTCTTAAAGTTGTCTCAAAAGTCTCATAAAAACTCGTGTCTGCGTCGTAAGTCATTCAAGGTCAAACGTCACAAAAAAAAACAGTTTTTCGCGAGTATCTCGGTTACTTTAGCTCCAATCATGTTAAAACATTTATTTAAAAAATTGTGAGCATAAAATTTGCGACAAAGGAGATGTTTGATTTTGGGCCACTATTATGTACACTATATAGATAAATAGGAACAAAATAGGGAAATTTCATAAAAATATTAAAAAAATAATTTGAAGGTACAGTGGTACAATAGTGATCATTTGAAAAGTTTTTTTAATAAAAAAACCCTATTTGTAAGGCAGCCATGACAGTTGTGTTTGACAAATGAAGTTTGACGACTTTGACAGTTTTAAGAAGTGACGTTTTAGAGTCTTTCCTTGCTTTGAGTTTGGATCTGTAGTATTTTATCGAAACTGAAACCCAAGATTTCGAAATTCGTATTGTTTATTTTTATCGCAGGTATTACGATACACGTCAATCAAATGTTATTGTCAAAATGTCATTTTTCGCTTGCTGGTGATCTGATCCACAATGTTTAATTTCATTTTGTGTTCCTCTCATTGCCCAAGTTAATTTGAATGTACTTTGAAACGAAGTGAAATTAATGAAAATTAACAATAAAAAACGGTTACTGTAATACATAGCGATATTTACATATAGTGTACATAGTGCTAGCCCAGGCTCCATACATTTCTGGAACATATCCTTTTGTTTTGAAAAAATGTTCATACGCCCAACCGTTTTTGAGATAAAGGGCTAAGAGCCCGCAGCGCTCAGCCATAGTCATATAGTCAGTGGTGACCTTTTTTTCCGGATGAGAAATCATCAAATGACCCTTCCCGCTCTGGGCGAAACGGAAGTCAGACTTGTACTGACTAAAACCTATCCATGTTCCTTCTTAGCCCTTTGTGTTCCAGGGCCACGGTATCTCTTTCGAACAGCCCCGCAGCCCCGGCAGGCATCAGCTATTTGAGGCGCGCGTGGAACATGAACGAGCAGTCAACACGGCAACTCGCCGTCGACACGGTTCACGGTTGACCTTGCATTACAGTGACCATGGCTGAGCGCTGCGAATTATGATTAAATTTTATGCTCTACGATTTTTAACATCATTGGAGCTATAGAAACCGAAATAATCGTGAAAAACTGATTTTGTGACATTTGACTTTGAATAACTTACGACTCAAACACGGGATTTTATGAGACTTTTGAGACAACTTTTAGAACACCAAAATAAAAGTGTATACGAGTTTACAGCTCTCATTCCGAGGTGAAGAAACCCCAAATATTACTGCACTACATACGAAAAAAACGCAAAGGATATAATGAACTAACCATTCATAAACAGGGTGGATTGGACACCGACGCGAAAACGGTAACCACGTATTCAGTATCAGTAAGTACATCATTTTGAACCCCCCACATAGAATTTTTTCAGATGAACAACTTCTGTGGGGTGTTCAGAATGATGCACTGAATACATGGTAAACCTTTTTCGCGTCCTTGTCCAATCCACCCTGTTTATGAATGGTTAGTTCATTATATCCTTTGGGTTTACGTTCTCGTGTACCCTGTATACATTTGGGGTATTGGAGGTCGAAGTTCCAACTTTTTCACATTTTTTTTAAACTAGTTTATAAGGGTATAACTTTACTTTAAATACCTCCATGACTCGTTTACTATTCAATGCACCAATCGGCACAATGTTTTCAGTGCGTTGCATAAATTTTTACCGTAAAGCGTAATTTTTGCACTCCAAAATAAAGTCATTTCCCAGATACAATTTTTGCGTAGGGTTACTTAGTTTGATGTACAGAATGCCGGGCTGACGGTTTCGTGAAGGTCTGTTTTGTAGATAATCCTAAGTGATAAGTTAAAATTTTCCATCGATTCATCGATAGAACAAGCTGAAAACAATGTAAGTGTGTGAGGGGAAATAAAGGGGCGTCTTGTAGATCATCCTAGGAGATTGTAGTCTGCTTAACCGGCCTATCCTGTGGGTGCTTGAGTGTAAGGCCTGCAGCCAGGCAAAAAACTTATAAATTAAGGGACTAAAATTGTATTTAAATACAATTTAAAAACAATGTAGATTGTTAACGAATAAATGAAATACATGCTAGGGGCACCCCCTGTAGTGTATAAGCCTCGGCTTAGGGGCATCGCTTGGGGAGGACAGCAAAGGGACAGGGTGGATCTGAGTGATGCCATTATTTAGGAGCTGATTTAAAACTACAGAGTCAGTATCGCCGGCTGGCTCGAGCAAGGGTCGGGGAGGGCAAGGACCGGAAGGTCGCGACGGGCCTCGACGGCGTGGACGGAATGAGTCATAAAAGGCTTTTATATCCGGCGCCCTGGGCGGTCGCCCAACCGGGCCCCCCCTAACGCCGCTACTGCATACAAGATCGTTTTTAGGGTTCCGTAGTCAACAAGGAACCCTTATAGTTTCGCCATGTCAGTCTGTCTGTCCGCAGCTTAGCTCAAAGACTCTTAGTACTAGAAGAAAGCTGTAATTTGGCATGAATATACATACGGATTGCCGACAAAGTGGTAAAATAAAATATCGAAAAATATTTTTTTTTTATGGTATCTCCCGTCAACTTCACGTAAAGTGGGGACTTTTTTTTCTCGCCTACCCCATAGTGTGGGATGTCGTAGGATGGGTCTTGAAAAAATATTACGAGTTAATTCTAATAATTAAGCTTTTCTATTTTTTTTAGTCTCATGTGTCCCCCCCTCTACCAGCTAAACGATTGTGTTTGGGTGTGTGAAAAAATTCACGTTGGCAGTATATATAACGAAATTAAAAGCAAAACTATCACAGCTAAATAGGCTTTACAAGTTTACGAGTAATAGTCGACCAACTTATAAAATGTACTTGGATAACATATTTTCCTAAACATAATGTACGGGAGCACAGGTTTTCAACTGCAAATGTAAGTTTGTTTTTTTTAATTATTATTACAATAAAAATCATCGCTCGGAGGCAATCCGCATATTTGCTGGGCTACTACGGAACCCTACATTGTGCGTGGCCCGACACGCATTCGGCCGGTTTTTTGATTCAACTTAAAGGTAGTAATAAAACAGTCTTACTGGATTGCAGAGGTCAGATTAGAAGTGACTACAAGTAAAATACTATATTACATATTGATCTGCATCCGGTCAGACTCGGAAACCTTAATACATATAGTTGGGAGAAGATGTGTAATTAAAACTCTTGCTTGCTTACCTCTCTAATAAATTCGTTGTCTTCTAAAGAAGTTATCAAAAGGCATTTTTCAACTATCTCTCTGTGGTTATCGCTAAACAAGATATGCTGCATAACATTTTCACTGGTCAAATCGATATGGCACCCATGACAGAAGATTGTTGCATCCATTTTGGCAATTAGAAAAAAGGCGAAAGCATTCAGCCAATATTTATCGTTAATAATTATAATAGAACCTTCATCCATAGTCTCGACGAGTTCAAAAGACTTAATGTACCTCATAAGTGGTTCTTTTACTGGAGCCTCGTTTGTGTCGATTTTAGCAATTTGTTTAGTGTTTTCTGCGTGAATTTTACTCGCCACGTGCTTTTGTAGGTCATCGAGTGTTGCGGGGAGTCTCCTGCTGCATGGGTGGCAGTAATAGCTAATGTCAGCACGGTTGTGAGTAAATCCATGCTGTTTAGCATAGTCTCCAATTGACATGGTCTTTTGTTGCTTGCCCTTATCAAGCAACACTGGCTTAGTATACAAAGTAGTCTTTTCTGTTCCATTAGACTTTATGCCTGAAGACAGAGTCTCTGGCGCCTTTTTGTTACAAGCCTTCTTATGTTCTTCAATGTGTTTCTCGATGGCATTCGTATTAAAATCAATGTTTCTTAAACATTTCTTACAAAAGGCTGTTTCGTTTATAAAATCAATATTAACGTTGTTTTTTTGGTATCGGTCTACGGATTCGTATGCAATTGTTCCTTCGTCTTTGCTTGAGATATTGTTCCTCTCCGCTAATCTTTCCTGGTGGAGTTTTAGCAAGGTTTGGTGATGTTTGGAACGGATGTGGACTTCTGGAGGCTCTTCTAATTGCCATTCGCATATAATGCACCATATGGCCGAGCCAACGCTTGTTATGTAGTTTCTCGCACCCAAATTCTTGCAATAAATCTTGTCAAGTTCTTCTGCAGTTTCTTTCTTAGCTGATTGTTTTGACTTTTGTGTTACTTTT
Source organism: Eugnorisma glareosa (assembly GCA_947578425.1). Taxonomy (NCBI): domain Eukaryota; kingdom Metazoa; phylum Arthropoda; class Insecta; order Lepidoptera; family Noctuidae; genus Eugnorisma; species Eugnorisma glareosa. The sequence continues at coordinate 3,122,932 of OX387979.1, forward strand.
TCGTTTTCAACAGATTTGGTGGCTGTTTTAGTATCTTTAGAAGCATCTTTACCTGCTGCTTTAGTGTCATCTCCATTGGCTATTCCATTGACCACTTTAATGCTATCCTTTACATTTGGATTTCCGTTATCCTTATCACCTTTCACATGTTGAGTTTCTTTCCTTGTATCAGTATTTTTGGAAGTTGTAGTATTTTTCGTTTTAATCTGATGAATAGTGGGATCATATGATTTATATGCATTTTTATGCTCCACTGTTTTAAAATGACTTGTTGGTTCGTTGCCGAAGATCACATTGCATGTTAGACACTGCTGGGATCTAGCATCGATCTGTGAACAAACGTAAAAAAACGTTGTTAAGGCGAAAGAGCTGCATAACATTTTTTTAGGTGCCTTTCGGCTTGCCGTGGGCCGAAAGTCATTTGTACTCCCGATATTTCGATATTTTTTCGTTCTAGTCCATGTTAGATATAGGGGGTCTAAGTTCAAACTTTGTCACAAGTTTTATTTCAAATATAAGTTTTTAATGTTGTAACTTTAAATAATTCCACGACCCCCGTACTATTCAATGAGTCCATCAGCACCATATTTTGAGTGCGTTACATGGAGTCCTACCGTAAAACGCGATTTTTCACCCCAACAAAAGTAGATTCCCAGCAATACTTTTTGCGTAGAGTTTACTTAGTTTGATCGCAATGACAGAGAGAACAAGTGTCTATCGGCTTTGTTATAGTCCAAGATCCCAGGGCCGCCAGACCTTACTTATTTTCTCATGAGCAAAATGTGTGGCATCAAGTAGTATTAGTATGTACTATGAACGTATGCATACCTGCTAACTTGTGCCGACGGACAATTTTTAGATTTAGTTGCCAAAGTTGCGTAAAAATAATACATTTTTTTCTTAAAGCCCGAGTGTTGATTTATATAAATGTTACAGAGAATGTTATTAAAAAGTAATAACCAACACTGTCTGACACCGCCCGTTGACGGAAATTTCTACCAGACGCTTTAAAGCGCGGAAAAAATAACGTGAACTATCACGTATTCACGTCAGAGTCTATTTTTTTTTAATATTAATTACGCAGAGGGTTTTTTTAATAGTAGTAGTAGTAGTAAGCAGTCAGAACAATGGGGAAGGCAAGTCAAAGCTGATTGTAGATGGCGTGTCCATAGCTTAGTCCCAATCTGACCAATGAGGTCAAGCTATTTTGAACAATAAAATGACATTTACACAAGCTATGGTAGCGCCATTCGATTTACGGTTGCCTTCCCCATTGTAGAGTCGCAATTCATCATTTTCCCGAAAATAATCGGCTGTCCTCCACATTTCAATCAAGGAGGTATTAAAAATTGTTTGGAGAAGCTAGCTGATTCTGTTTTTGGCGATTCGATCTATTTAGATAAATTAACAAGCTTAACTTCCAACAGTTTCAACTTACCGTTCTATAAACTGTTTTCTCAACTTGATCAAAACTAACTTCACTTTTGATTAAATTAAGAACATGACTCCTGATAGCCTTATGGGAACTGCTATCATCAAACTCCGTGTTACAAAGAACACAAGTATCTTCAACACAGCCGTTCCAAGCATCATCAGAGACGATGAACTGGTTGAAGACTATGATATCATTCTCCACACGCTTGAGCCACGGAGAGATCTTGTTTTTTGCAGTAATATGAGTAGGATCGTCTATATGTAGTTCGACCTTCGTGGCGGTAGGGAATGTCAGGCTGCAGGGCTCGCAGAAGTAGATTCCGTTTGTCTGTAAACGAAGTAAAAGACTATGAATTAATTTATTTAACACTAACATTTGCCCGGGGCTTCGCTCGCGTTAATTTAGAATTTAACAATCTATTCGGGTTGTACGAGTATGTACTCTGGTTGTAAAACTAATAATACAATAATTCAATCATGATTCGAAAGACACGTGGCGCCATCTATTATTATAAGAACGTTATTGTTGTTTTCCTCGGGAACGGTACTTTTTTTCGGGATGAAAGGTACCCTATGTCCGTTTCTGTACACCAGGGGCCTTAGTCTGCTATTGCAATAGTGTCAGAATGGTCTATAATTGATTTAATAAGGCCCCTAGCCCACGGCGTATTGAAGCGCGTTCGAAACTCGTTTGACGTGCGTACAAAGGGTAATTCATCTGCGCGGGGCCTTATTAAATCAATGATAGACCATTCTGACACTATTTCAATAGCAGACTAAGGCCCCTGACAACGTGTATGCAAAATTTCAGAATGACCCGTTCAATGGTTTAGGCGTGAAAAGGTATCAAACAAACTTATTTTCGCATTTGTAATATTAGTCTGGAAGTATGGATAACATCACGCCTGTAATACCTGAAGGGTTAGGCAGTGGTGTACCTAAGTCCCATGTAATAGGGGCGAGCCTCTTGCCATCAACTGGGCACAAATCTGCTACTGAAAAATTCAAGATGGCCAAACCCAACAATACTTTGCCCGACCGAATATTTTATCAGCCATATTGATGATGGAAAATTGAGAAATGCTTAGGTTTGTGAATCCTGTTGAAACTTGTTCAAAGAAATACGAAACCTTTGACAGAGATTAACGCCTAACGGATAAAAATTAAACTAGCGAGGGCTCGCTGAACGGAGTCATCGGTCTAGATCAATGTTGGCTGTCAAATTCAATTGACAGCTCAGCTTGTATATCATTCTGCCCCTTTCGTCTACAACAATTTGCATCCTAAGTAATCATAACTTCGTTCATAATCCACAAATAAAATTCACGGAGACGATGATTAAGTACTCGTTAGAAATATTCGTTTCTAGGGCGCGAATCTAGCATATAAAACAACAGACAGCTCAATGTCAATCTGAAAGCAGAATAAAATTTAGCGAGGTAAAAAGGTCGCTAAAATTTATCCTAGTCAGGCGAAAACTTACACCAGCGGCGATCGTGAACGGGACAGATTAAATTTTAGTCAGTTTAATTTTTCACCACGCGGTGTGCTTGAACGGGGGGTTTGACATTTAATCAGTTTAAATTTTAAAACTGGATAATTGACTTAAACGCACCCCTGGTATTCTTTTTACCCCACTGCGCCAGAAGGAGGGTATGTTTTTCGAGAGTATGTATGTATAATTGTTTGGCACGCACGATGGATTTTAGCTTGAGAGGTGTCGCGTTAGATTCGTATTTACTGTGAGAGTGACACTGAGTATATCAAAATTAAATTAAATAAAAAACCATTTTTAACCATTATCCTTGTTTGTTTATCTTTATGGTCTAGAGTCGCAAGCGCGACTGCTGAGAATGAGGTCCTAAGTTCGATTTCCAGGGCGGGCAGTGTTATTAAATTCCTCCATCAGGAATTTCGAAGTAGCAACCTGGAATCTGAATTTGCCCAATTTATGACATTAGGCTCGCTCCCAATTACAAGGGACACTCCGTACACCTCCGTCTAATATTATGTATGTGACATGAGACGACTAATCAAGCTTTAAATCGTAAACATTTTTACCTAGCCAAGGGGAAATAGAAGAAGACTTGCCAGTCTTCTTCATGTAGAAACTTATTTTTTATTTGTACTTTTGGCCTGTCGTAAGGCAGGCTGGCTCTTTAACTGTTAAGAGCGGACAACCCGTCATACTTTTCATACATACGCTCGTACGTGATTATGCCGTTGTTACACATCTATCTTTGATTTTTTTGAACTAATAGGTATTTTGTGTACTATATCTAGGTTTCTATAGTAGCAAAAAATAAAAAAATTGTTGAAACAAATTCAGTATAAGCCTCCAAAAATAGCTATTTTGCACAAATTTTGCCTTAACTTTGGCCGTTCATAATGTACTCATAAACTGTGAAAGTAAAGAAAACATCTCGATAGAAACCTTGCTCATGTAATGGAGATTTTTAATGACACATATTTATTTCACACACTTGTAAGACTTATTCAAAAACACGGTATTTCCTGGAACAAGTTTAAGAAATTTTCGAACACTATTCTTCATTCAATGTCATCGCGTTAGACGGTATGAGGTGCGCGGGAGACGGGATGTGTGGGGTCGGCGCGGGGTAAAACGGGGGAATCGAAAGAAAATTGCCGCTGTGGCTCTGGATGAAACAACAAGCTTTTCGACCATGCTCGCGTTGACGATAGACGGACCGGGAAGGGCCCTCTTAAGCTGAATATGCCCTTTACCATGAAAAACAAACATACCTTTCTAATGAAGTTTTCTTTGTATTTCTCAAAATATCCACAAGTCTTCAAGTCCTCCTTATGCTGTGTATCAGCGACATGCGCAAGCGTCTCGTCTTCATTCTTAAATTGTTCTGCGCAGATCAAGCAGTAATAGTCTATACGACTCGATAGAATACCGTTTTTAGAAAATATGGACGCCATTCTGAAAAGTAAAATAAAGTAAATTAGGCACACAATTAGGCCACATAAAAATACAGCTGGGAATAAAAAATTAGAAAGAAAGAAAGAAAGAAAATATATTTATTTGTCGCAGGGACATGACGTGCATCATACAAAATGATAAAAACACAAAAAAAAAATAACAATAAACATACAAAGCATTAAAAAAAAAAGACGTTCGTAGCTTGCACGTCGTGACTGCGACAAGCAGGTTACCACTCAGCATGATGCTGTGCTATGGGGGGCCCACAGCACAGCGCTGGTTTTCAGTGGTCACCCGTGAAAAAACGTACGGAAGCCAAAACAGCATAAATAAATAAATTTTACATGAATAACAAAATAAAATAAACAGTACTTGGGTTATAATAATAAAACAGCTACCTAGAAATATAATAAACACTACAAAAAATATACATGTGTGCAGGCTAAACAAAATGCATAAATACAGAATGAAGGCGCGTTTTTTTGTCTCGCTCCCACCACGCGCGCGCGCTGCCGATGCCGACTTCCTCATACTACGCGTACGCATTTCTCCTCTGTGCCTGTTAGCGTGATGACGTGAAAAAAGTCAGTGCAGGCGCCGCGCGCCACGCCAACCGCCAGCGGCGGCGGCGACGCAGTGTCGCACCAGACTTGTGTGCTCACGGGACGCGACTCGCGTGGTTAGTAACTAGGGCGTTTCCGATGGCTACCTTGCTTTGTGCCTACTTGTATCTAGTCGAAGCTTAATAACAAGTAACGTGTTTTCTTGGCCGTTAAATAAACGTTATGCCGTCTCGAGTCGCTTGGATAGATATGCCTTGCCGATAGATGATAAACCTTATGTGAGTATTTATTTATAATATATTTGCTGTTCATACTTTTGTTTTTCTAAAAGGAGTTTTTTCAAGTGTAATTTAAAATTTTCTTTTGTTTTTAGGGATCTTATGGGAGGTGGCAGATCATTCCAGCAACGAGTGGCGGCATGCTTGAAACATCCCCTGAAGGCTGCGGTCTTATGACGAGGCATCGAGAGTGGATTGGCCGTGGAACGAGCAGAGTAGCTGTAGTGTTCGTGCCTCCAGCTAATTTTTCTGAAAAGATATTCTGGTTTGTGTGTTTTTATGATACCGAACATCAAAACTGCTAAGTGCAGTTTCCGCCGTGCAGCCATTTTTAAGATGTTGTGCTCGTTTAGGTACGGTGTGATGTGATGCCTCCGGGGTATACTGAAGCAGTAACGAGCACAAGCATTTTGTACTCTCTGTATTAAACGTTCAGTACGTGAAAGAAGACATGGCCCGTAAACAGTGTCGCAATAATTTAGTTTGGATAGTACTAAGCTATCCATCAATCTCTTCCTCATTGCGACACTAAGGAAGTCCCTCACTCTGTACAGAACCTTTAGTCTATAAAAACAGTTTTTCACTACGCCATTTATATGCTCTTCAAAACGTAGTTCTAGATCAGTAATTAGCCCCAGGTTACAAACAATTTCTACCTTTTGTATACTTTCGCCCATAATTTTAACATCAGGTTTAGCAGAAAGAATTGTTTTAATTTGATTTCTGCTCCCCATAACCATGAACTTAGATTTTTGAGGGTTCAGTACAAGAGAATTGTCCTTAGACCACATAGCAATTCTATCAAGCTCCTCATTGAGGGTACGTACGGCGGCTGCAGTGTTAAGGGCGTTAAATGAAACATACAGCTGGGTGTCATCCGCGTATACATGATACTTGCAGTTCTTTATGCATGTCGTTATGTCAGCACTATAAAGTATATAGAGAAGCGGACCAAGCAGGGATCCCTGAGGAACTCCCCTTGTTATTGTTTGTGGGTAGGAAGATAACGTGGAACCGTCTTTCTTACGCAATTCAACCCGTTGTGACCTGCCGGTCAGGTAGCTTTCAAACCAATCCGTCGCCCGCCTATCAAAACCGTAATACGATAGTTTGGACAGTAATAGAGGAATATTTATTGAGTCGAACGCACGCGAGTAGTCTAGCAGTACCAGGATAGATCCCTCGCCACGGTCCCGAGCTTCCAAGATGTTACCTAACACATCTGCCAAGGCAGTTGCGGTTCCGCGCCCCTTTCTAAAACCCGACTGCAGTTCAGGCAGCATACCATGCGCTTCCAGAAAATCGGTGACCTGTAAATACACCACCCTCTCCAACACCTTGGATAAACATGGCAATATGCTTATGGGGCGAAGATCTTTGTAGCTTTGCGGGTTATTATTTTTTGGAAGAGGCCGAACAATTGCATTTCGCCACAAAACAGGAAATACATTTGAGGTTATGGATCTGTTTATAATCTCTGTGATTGTAGTTAATGATTGCGGAAGTGTGAGAGTTAACATGTCTCTCGATATACCGTCAATCCCTTGCGCGTTTGTGGATATATTTTTTATTATATTTAGAACTGTTTTCGGGTCTGTTGGCATTATGTTGAAATTAGCGGGCCCGAAACGGTTACATTTGAAAAAGGCTTCTTGAGTGGTGTTAACATTAGGATCACCCGGAACATCCAGAAAAGCCGAATTTATACCGTTTGGGTCGTCAAATGGTTCTAAGAGTACATCATCGTTCTTACTCACTGGAAGTACGTGTTTTTTTATATTATGCCATAAAGATTTTGAGTCGCTTAAGTTGTCATTTATATATTTTGTAAAGAATGCTCTTTTCTCATTTAGTAAACCAACTGTTGCTTGGTGCTTGAGGTCTAGGTAATAACGTTTGTGTGCTTCCAGTTTGGTTTGACGATATCGATAGCGGGCATCATTTCTTAACTTAAACATTAAATTGATAATGTCAGTTATCCACGGTGTTGGTTGCGCTTTGAACATCTTGGTTTTTATAGGCGCATGGGCATCGAAAAGCTTAATTAGGTGTTTATTAAAGGAATGCACCATATCATTAACATCCTGTAGCCCGCAGATTGAATCCCATGGGATGGCCTCCAGATCTTTCCTGAAATCATCAGCCGATATGTTTCTAAGCGCACGATATGTCACCTTTTTACGTAGAGGTTTCTCTTTTTTAAAAACGATTTCGCATGATACAAACGAGTGATGACCGAGCTCCGCTATATGGTTCACAGCAACGTCCCGATGTCGCGCGTCCGTACATATCACATCTATTAGGGTAGCGCTTTCTCCTACAAAGTGCGTAGGCGTAAGTACTATTTGTTCCAAGTTACAATAATTTAGAAATTCAGTGAGCTTTTTTGTTTTTGAATTATTTGTGTCAAGCATATTTACATTGAGATCGCCAAGTAAAATAATGTTGTCGTACGGAGCCAGTGCACAGATGCTGTCCGTGATTGCATCTAGGAATATATTTTTTAATTACTTTAAGATATATTAATACCAGCCTATTACTGTCACACTGCTGGGCAAAGGCCTCTTCTCAACAGAGAAGGCACGAGCATTGATCACCAGTATCACCACGCTTGCTCAAAACGGGTTGGCGATTTCAGACTTTTTTTTTAAGATAAGTCCTGGTTTCCTCACGATGTTTTCCTTCACCGATGTCTGTGATGTCCAAGATAAACTTAGAAAGACTTTAAGATACTTTGTGAAAAAGAACAAAAACACCCGTTTAAAAAATACTTTAGAATTCTGATGGTACACACGGCTATACATTTCCAGTATAAGCTGACCTCGCATTGTACTGAAATCATATACAGTGCGAGATCAGCATAAACTGGAAATGTATAGCTTGATGTGTAGCCGTTTGAACAGCCAGGGCATCAAGTTACTACAAACTGTCAAATTTTCTCATTCGATTTTGAACTTTACCATTAACATTTGATGTGCTGGCGACTGTACGTCATTCCTATCCCTGTTTATCAACTATAAGAAATACAGAAGTTTTGCAAAAAAAAAATGGCTAAGTACTCTGATAATGACAAAAACTCTTCTCAATGTCCACTACTAAATTGGTTCAATAATTAAGATAAAGAAAATTAGAAAGCCATGGGGAAGGCCTATGCAGCAGTGGGACAAAAAAGGTTGATTAAAAAATACACAGGGTGGACGGGACATACATATTTATATATTTTTTTTATACTGGCTGTCGCTTTGCATCCTGGTCGAATTCAAGGAGGTATCTATAGGTACTAGTTATTCTCGACCCAAATCAATAATAAAAAGGGTAGGTTATTTTATTTTTTACGCAAATCGGTAAGCAACAAAATGGAGCTCATTTTGAGCAACAAGTTAAGATTTCATGTTTTTACTTTAATTTAATTTATCATGTTTGCTAGAGAGATTTAGTCCGTATGATTGACCCTATCGATTGATACTATAAAAACACAGATGTTATTTCTTTGGATTTTAGCCGGTTTGATTCGAGAGTATGGCAAGCGAATTTTCGAAAATCTTTGTACGCAGATTTATTTCTTTAAAAAAATAAAAGAATGTTTCCTTTGAGTAAAACGTTTTCAAGGCCTCCCTCTAGGTGGCGTTGAAAATTCCACCTTTTATATTATTTAGGAATATTTAAAAATGTATTAAATGTGTAAAGAAATAATTAAAAGGAATAATACGATTATTACATCCAAGGAGTTAGTATTTATTTTCTGATCATGCCAAACCGCTGTAATACTTTTAAAGTACATTAAGCAGGATGTGACATTATTATTTGATAACAAAAGTATAATATGGTAAGTATATTTGCGTGTTTAACAATGAAGTTTCATTATTTTAGTATGTCAGAGTGTTATCAGAATAGGTGGAGATTTTTTGCCTAAAATTCAAGGACACATGAAACTATGAAACACCTCCCTATGAAATCCTGGAATGACTTGTTAAATTAGAGACTATTATCCACATTTTATCCTAGATGGACCGATGACCTGGTGAAGGTTGTGGGGATCCGCTGGATGCGAGTTGCACGGGACCGGTCAGTGTGGCGACACTTGGGGGAGGCCTAGGTCCAGCAGTGGACGTCTTTCGGCTGAAATGATGATGATTATCCACATTTGAGTAACTTCCTTGAAGTTTAGGCAAATAAAGTACTTATTCCGATCTCTGGTTATCAGTGCACCATTGCAAACGACAATTTAATGATGATAATTAAGTATAATATAATTGATATTAACGATTGTCTTTTGTAATAAAATATTAAGAATGAAAAACATACTGCAGACTAATAACTTGAGGTTTTAGTTTTAAACAGTTTTCTTCAAGTTTAGTTCAAGAAAAAAAAACTCAAAAAGTAGTAACTCAAGCAGTGAGTGACCGCAATTCTATGGGAGTGTTCTGTAATGTTACTTAGCACATACTTTAATTAAGCCTTTATCTTACAAACAAGACATTGTGTTCTCATAGAGGGTTCCCAGATCTGTAAAAAGAGTTTTCAAAGGAAATTCCGGACTTACCTTTCTTTTGAATTGTACTGTACAATTTTATATTGCGTTTTTTGCAAAGGTTTGTTAGAAAAAGACAAAGGTAAATACACAATAATTTGCTGTTTAAACTTTCCAGAACATAAAATATAAATAATAAAATAAACTACTATCAGTACTTATGTATATATATACATAAGTACTGATAGTAGTATATATACAATATATAATATACAAGTAATACTGTTGCTTCGTAAGTTCATTTGAGTTTATATAAGTTTAATTTAACATCAGCCTCTTTAAGTTTTTAGAATTTTGGAAATTCTAGAAGACTGATGCGGGGGAATTCTATTCCCCCGCATTCCAGAGACAGCTAAAATTCCCCTTAAAAGATATTTAAATAAGAAGAGAAAAAAATATAAAAAAATAGTGCCATCATTCCTTTGTAAGTATTGCTTAAGTAATAGCAGCTGCCTAAATGTTTACAGAGGTTGGTCCGTGGATGAGTATCATAATCATAAATCTTTAACGACATCAAAAATTACAGGCACTGTTTTGTGGCACAATCTTATATAGAGAAAGGTGTCTGAAGTAGGAAGGTCCTGAGTTACAGATCACATCTCTGGCTTATTATAACATTTTAGTAGCTACATTTTATGTCCAGATGCTAAAGAAAAAATTTAAATTAGAAATAGGTAAACAAGAACTTAAAATTAATTATTTGAAGACATTTTTTAAACATAAGTAAAACAAAATATGAAATTGGCATAAAAAACATCAACTTAATGAAACCTTATGTATGACATATTTACTAATAGTTCAAAAGTAAAAAAGAAACTTAGTATGAAATATGCTTCCAAGCATAATAAAAAATATGGATTGTACAAAAAGTGGGTTAGGATGTTGATGAGTATGTAGGTACATACAGCACAAAAATAAAAATGAATGAAAAGGAATTAATTAAAAGGATGAAAGTGTAAAGTGTGTACCTACAAGCCCTTCCATGCTTTGGACAGCACATTAAGCCATTGGTCACACATAGAGTTTGTTAAGGGTAGTTAAAAACTTGAAAGTCTGACAACCAGTCTTCCCAAGTACCATTGTTAGAGACCCAGTGTCCCATGCGCAAAATACGCGCTTGGACGTGGGAGTTGCAGACACCAGCCCGTAATATAATACAATACCCAGTAATGTATTGGTCAAATAGGCATCACTCAATGTATAATACTGGTAGCTGCATCTGGTTAGACTGGAAGCTAAACCCAGTACTGTTGGGTAAGTGCAGTGTTGGGTGTATTGGGCAAGATCAGTGTATGTCCTTCTAAGGCGACCCCTCTCCGGGCCTGTGGACGGTGAGCTATAGGCTAGCTCGCCGTCCGTCCGTCTTATGACGACAGGCCGTGTCGATGGCGCGTTCGTGTTCCACGCGCGCCTCAAAAAGAGTCAGCAAACAGGAAGGGGTCCGTAAGGAAAGATGTCTGCCAGGGTTGCGGGACTGTTCGCAAGAGACACCGTGGCCCCGGAACACAAAGGGCAAAGGAAGGAATATGGATGGGTTTTAGTCAGTAAAAGTCTGACACACCCTCCTGCTCAGCCCAGAGCGGGAGAGGTTATTTGATGATTTCCCATCGGTAAAAAAATAAAAAATAAAAAGTACTGTTGGGTGAAAGCTAGGAATTTGAAGAATATTGAACATTAATACTAGATTATTAAGTTATATAAATTTAATATGCTAAAGTTCATAGTGTTGTATTTTTATATTTATCAAGTTGTACCCTATAATTTAATATTGTGTTGTTTTCTTAGTGTAAATTAGTTGGGTTTTACGTTTACGAGGGTAAATAAATGGAAGTGTAGCCTTTGTAAATTTTTGTACAATATGCCACTGTTATCGGCAGAAATTTCCAGAACTTAAATGTTGAACCAACCTTGTACATACCTATCATATTCTGTGAATAGATTTTTTAGGATACCTATACTTACTTACTAAGTTGCATTTTGCTGAACAAGTCTTATTTCAACTTGCGATTACGAACGAAAATAACACTTACTGTTATTTGATACAATTGTGCGAATTGGTGCTATAATGTATATGGAAGTGTTTACAAGCGGAAAGCGATTTCCGGAGTACATACAAAATGGAACAAAGTAACTTGTAAATTGTAATGGCTAAACCACCTAATAAAACAGCCACGTCTCCTCCAATGACCTTTGTAGATACCTACGAAAGATAAAATTACGAACACCTCAACTGAAGTTTAAATAGGTATTACATGGTCAGTGGGTTGTCTTCTGATAAGTGACTTCAGTTGGTTAGAACTTGCGAAAAATAATTATGAATTGAGGTACCAAATGTTCACGATACAATCAGAAATACCGATAAAACAAAATATAATATCTAGTTTACTTACATTTTTCCATGCAGAGACCAGCCTTACCGGGACCCGCAGCGCGTAAAGTGCAGTGCCAACCAAGTACGGAGTTACGGACGGTCGTCGAGTGCACTAGCCTTTATTTCAGCTGTGTACTGTGTAGCTGATTATCTAGAAAGTAGAAACCAATTAATTATATGCCGTGGTAAATTCCCGCCCGTAGAGTATCCGTTACTCTTTGATCCGTTGTGAACCATAAATATATGAATGATGCTCTGTGGTTGTGAAGGAAGGAGGACTAGCGATGTGCGAGTCGAGTTTTTTGATTTGAGTAACTTAAATCAAACCGTAAGCGAGTCAACTTGGGTTCAGTTTTTTAACTCGAATCAACTTAGTCGATCGAACGCACACCGCACGGGGTGCGCGATTTGACGAGTCACACGCGGCCTGCGCGTGCCATTCGGAGTTGCATCATGCTTTGCATCTCACTCAACTCGATGAGAGTCAGGCTTGGGCGACTCGGGCTGCGTCCTGAATAATGGTCCTTATGCTAGATTGTTGTAGGCTTGTATCACTTGCATTTAGCGTAGCAGCTACGGACGCAAAAAAAAAACTTTCTTTATTTGTAGTCAATTCGCAATTCGGAGTTTCGAGTTGCGAAACGACTCGAGTAGCCATATCACATCAACAACTCAACATCTTACCTATCAGCCTCGAGTCGAGCTGAATCGAGCTCCCCGAGTCCCCTCTCTCTCTCCCTACAGGAGACATCGAGTCAATTCAACTCGAGTTGCAACTCGAGTCAGTAGCTATATCAACTCGAGTAACTCGAGTAAAAAAAACAACTCGTCACATCACTAAGGACGACAAGAAGGACCATAGAGAATCTAGACAAACTAGACAATTTTTTTTTTTTTTTGGGTGCATTCGGTTTATAATACATTTTGCGATAGAGCCATCAAAAATAAAACATTATAGACTAAATGACCATTATATTATTAGCGAATTTTAACCCACCCGTTTAGTATCGAAATAACGTTAAATGTCACAGAAATTAAACGAATAAACTTTTATTTGTGCTTACCCTCCCAAAGTAACAAAAACAAATGCCCATAATTCTCTTATGCGATACATAATTGCCTGAAAACGGTTTGTTTATGCTTCGGCCACATTCCGTGCTGCTGTTAGTAGTAAATTCCTCAAATTGTATTGCTTCGGATTCAGGGGCGAACACAGAGAAAGATTGTTGAAATTTTAAATGTACCATGGCACATACAACTAGACTGGCATAAACCATTGAATAACTTTTTCATTATATAGTTATTAATTGGGAAAAAAATAAATTAGGGGGTTGTACTGATGATTTTAATTCTGTTACTACGTACGTGTTACGGACGCAAATCGTATTTTCATAACATATACCTGACAGTGACCAAAAAACAACTGGTAAATTGCAAAAAACGTAAGAAAATTTGAATTTCGCGGGCTTTCACCCAAAGAATAAACGAAAAAAGAAAGAAAGAAAGATCAATAAACGGAAAAATGTAATACAACATAATACTGATTTACAAATTGCAAAAAAAAAAATCGTGGACCTGGTGACGCTTTCCTTTTACCAGTGTACCACCACCATTCTACCGTGTGGGTCTTTCCCTACCATAGACTAAAATGTTCAATTAGGGAAAGCAGAAAATGCACTTTTATGCTACCAAAATAATGTCAATCGATTTTTGAAGTTTAGTTGACATTTGACAGTTTGACAGTTCATTCAAAACACGTGTTCACGTGTTTACAGTGTGTACTTTGGGATATTGAATTGTTAATTCACAATAAAATATTAAATGTGATTAACAAACAACAAAATGAATTCAAAAAAAATCGCCAAGAATCCTTCTTTGGCTTACACAAGCCACCCAGACTATCGGAAACCACCAAAAATAGCAAACCCGGTTCGTAACCTATGGAATTGTTTTTTTAATTGTTTTTACTCTATTTTATTGTATATATTTAGAAAATTGTTAATTATCCGGGTAATACATAAACAGGCACACTAGTAATAAACAAGAGAGGTTATATAAGCTTTAAATATTACATAAAACTAGTTTTCATAGATAGTGTTGCTGCTAGTAGGCCCCAAACAAGACAGTTAGTTTGCATCTTTATTCTGATGGTTGAATATACTTGTTCTATGTTTTCAGCATCTACAATGTCTTGGAGCGCCTCACATAGACTCATTTAATTATATGTTACAAGATGGTTTGCAAGCAGCTATTGCGGACCTCGTTCCCTCCGAATTTGAGTTACCAAGCGGAGAAAGAGTTAAAATAACTATAGATGAGGCAGGATTCGCTAAGCCCAGTGTCCCTATGGAGGCTGTTGGTGTTAAAAATCAGACAGTACTCCCCACTGAGTGTAGACAACGAGCTGCGACTTATAAAGGAGACTTTAAGATCCGAATGACTTTGATGATTGATGAGAAGTCTGTTACTGTGGATAGGTCCTTGGGATCCCTGCCTATTATGGTTAAGGTGAGGTTTTTTCCTGTACTTCTCAAAAATAGTCATGTCTCAGTCTGTGTGCAAGTATGTTTTAAAGTAAAAAAAACACAAGCTTTGTAAGTTTAGTTACATTAGAAAATATTTGTATGTTAGCTCTAAAGTTGTGTTGAGTCTTCCTTGAACAAAAACAGTGAAATAAAAACATGAAATATAATTAATTTTCTTGCAATTAAGTATTATTTCCTTTATTTATTTCTATAAACATAATTACATTTTAAAATATTTTCATCTAAAAAAATATTGAACATAAAAAAATTAGTAGCCGACCGGTATCAGGAACAGGGTCCAAGCTACTGATGTTCAGGGCTCCAGAAAAGGAACCTCCTTAAAAAGACGGTACCGCTTTCTGAATCAAGCCCAATATTATTGTCCTTTGTTTTGTTTTTGTTTCAGTCAAAAATGTGTCACTTAGCAGATTTATCTCCTGAAGAATTAGTGCAACATAATGAACATCATGATGAGTGGGGGGGATATTTCATTGTGAAGGTAATAATCCCTATTTTTCAGACGGATAGACAGGTATGTACACACGGCTACACATCAAGCTATACACTTCCAGTATGAGCTGACCTCTCATTGTACGGAAATCCTATACAATGTGAGATCAACATAAACTGGAAATGTATAGCTTGATGTGTAGCGGTGTGTAATGATTGCAAATGATCACTTTGATGACCAGCTCTTACTGGGTGGAAGGGATATCATCGCAAAAATCAGTTGTTCCATAAATTTTCATCATGTAGTTTTAGGTATTGCACTTTTGTAGGAAACATCAGATTGTTTTTAAGGTTTCGATACCTTAATCAGCAAAAGGGCACCCTTATAGGATCACTTTGTTGTCCCTCTGTCTGTCTGTCTGTCTGTCAAGACCCTGTTTCTCAGGAATGCGTGGCGGTATCTAGCTGAAATTAATACCAAATACTCAGGTCACCCCTTGGAGTAATGAAAAAAGCAATGAATAAGACATCGCATATTATGCGATTTCACAAGGGAATCAAAACTTATAGGGTACTTCCCTTTGACCTAGAATCATGAAATTTGGCAAAAAGCTTTACAGCAAAAAGCCTTACAGCACAAATAAAGAAAAACATCCAAATTAAAGGGTGTCCCTATACATAGTTGACGCCAATGAAGTGTTTTTTTTTTTTTAGAAAACTGTATGGAACACACTTGTCCAGTTTTGTTTTTTAACTGCCAATGTAAAATAGACGCCCTGTATTATCTAACTAGAATCTTCTACTGCTTTGTGTCTCTGGCCCAATTGTAAAGGATGTTTTTTTAGAGGCAGGAAACTTTTTTCCTTTATTTTGAAAACAAACACATCCGTTCTATCAAATTTATAGTTGACACAAGATTTCGCAACTTTCACTTTCGGTGGCTGGGCAGAGATCACTTTGACTGCATTTTTTGGGGCACAAAGGCCACGACCGGAGTTAGAACATAGTTAATCACAAAAAACACTAATTAATGCCATGCTTTTTTACAGGGACACGAGCGTTTAGCCCGTATGCTTCTGGTGACCAGACGTAACTACCCAGTAGCCATCAAGCGATCAGGATGGAGGATGAGAGGAAACCTGTTCTCTGACTATGGAGTCATGGTCCGCTGTGTCACTTCAGATCAGACGAGCACTGTATGTAAATTAATAATGATAAAATTATTTCTCAAGCTTCGGAAAACTTTAATGTCGTCTATAATGGTAGCCTATAGAATAATGTGTTATAAAAATATAGTAGCTTATGCCCGCGGCTTCGCCCGCGTGGAGTTCGGTAATTGTCCCACGGGATCATACTAACGGGGTAAAAAGTATCCTATGTGTTAATCCTGGTTATTAATTATCTATTTGCCAAATGTCATCCAAATCCGTTCAGTAGTTTTCGTGTGAAAGAGTGAAATATTACTGGCTGTTGCCCGCGACCTTCGTGCCCGCGACCTTCGTTCGCGTGAAATTATTATAAAAACTTTTTGAATCGAATTTTGTTACCAATTTGACATCAGCTATCCGCCAGGAAAAGTCCCGTCAAAATCGGTCTAGCCGTTTCGGAGATTAGCCATTTGAAACGGAATTATTAAAATTTCAAGGGGTTTATTTTTTGCGCGGAACCCTAAACATTTTTCTAAAATAAAAGTAAGCTTTGTTAGACCTTATAACATCAGCTATCTGCCAGTTAAAGTCCCGTCAAAATAGGTTCAGCTGTTTCGGAGATTAGCCGGAACAGACAGACAGACAACAATTGAAAAAAATGTGTTTTTGTTTTAAGTACCTACCGTATATATTTTCATATGCATTAAGTAAAAAGCTGTTATTTTGGTATTACATACAGTCACTTAAATTTTATTTATTTGTATCGATAAGTAGGATAGCCTAGAACGCTTAAATATACTTTAAAGCGGATGAACATCACTAGTCTCGTCCTGAACTAAGACTTATAATCAGTTAACCAGTCAATCAGACAAATAATCAGTCATCACACTTGTCAATGTGGAATCGGCTTGTGCCGATCACGTATCACCACATTTGCCGCATTTAGTTTGGCGCGGTGTTGAGTCGCGCCGTTCGTCTCGAATCGAGGCGAATGACGTTTTTCGCTTTTATAATATTGATATAAAGTATTTTCTGTACGGCTCAATAAGTGTAGATTCTGCGTCGTAGTGGCGAAATGTGGGTGTACTATTAGGTACACTTCTGCTTAGCCCTTCGGGGATTAAAGACGTGATGATGAAATATTTTAGGACATTTTCATCAGAACTAGTCATTCAGGCGATTCTGAAATCAAGTTTTATTAGATTAAAGTTAATATTGGTTTAACCGAAAACATATTAAATTGGTAAGAAATAGTCATGTTGAAAGACGACTAACAAAAGGTATTTACAAGACAGAGGTGAGAGGGGACGCCTTTTTTTTACTCTTTTATAACTCCTCCCGCTCTGGGCGGTGCAGGATGGGAGTGTCAGACTTTTACTGACTAAAACCCATCCATGTTCCTTCATCGCCCTTTGTGTTCCGGGGCCACGCTATCTCTTTCGAACAGTCCCGCAGCCCCGGCAGGCATCGGCCTTTGCGGACCCCTTCCTTTTGCTGACATCTCTTTGAGGCGCGCGTCGAACACGAACGCGCCGTCGACACGGCCTGTCGTCATAAGATTGACGGACGGCGAGCTAGCCCATAGCTCACCGTCCACAGGCCCGGAGAGGGGTCGCCTTAGAAGGACATACACTGATCTTATAGATGAGGTTTTTTTAGAATGTTCAGGTGCGTAGTACTGGCAACCGGCGTGCGTGTATGACCAGGGGGTTACCATGACGGGGTTTTTTAATATATCAATGCCATGACGTCTTAAAGCAGGAGTAATTCCAGTGTGGGAAAGAGACAGAGCTATGCAGGTCGTCTAGCGCCATCTCTTTCCCACTGGAATTAATCCTACGTCATCGTAGGCCACCAGATTATGTAAGGATCTTAGCAGGTCGCGGGCCTGTGGACGGCGAGCTAAGGGCTAGCTCGCCGTCCGTCCGTCTTATGACGACAGGCCGTGACGACGACGGCACTTTCTTGTTCCACGCGCGCCTCAGAGAGATGTCAGCAAACGGGAAGGGGTCCGAAAGGACCAATGCCTGCCGGGGTTGCGGGACTGTTCGAAAGAGATACCGCGGCTCTGAAACAAAAAGGGTAAAAGAAGGAACATGAAAGTCTGACACTCCCTCCTGCTCAGCCCAGAGCGGGAGGAGTTATTTGATGATTTCCCACCCGAATAAAAAAAAAAAAGTATCTTAGCAGGTGGCGCTCTGTAGTTTCTGGCTACCCCGGAAAAAGGTGTGAGTTTATATATGTATTGAAAGAAGGATTTGAATAGACTTTAGCTGTGATCTTGTTTTCCATCCAATAACATAAACCACGTTTTTCCAGAACAATGTCCTCCACTTCCTGAATAACGGCACATGCAAGCTAATGTTCTCCTACCGCAAGATGATGTACTACGCCCCCCTGCTACTCATCATGAAGTGTCTGGTGGACTGGCCCGACCACTATATATACAGGCTGCTGCTGCATGGGAAGAAGAACGACCTGTATTATGTTAAGTAAGTCCTGATCTAGGCCGTAGGACAATTTTTACGTTTTTAGAGTTCCGTACCCGAAGGGTAATCAACGAGATCCTATTACTAAGCCTCCGCTGTCCGTCGGTTCGTACGTCTGTCTTTCAGCGGGTTGTATCTCGATCCGTAATAGGTAGACAATTGAAATTATTACAGAAATTGTATTTTTGTTGCAATTAAAACAACAAGATTCTTTAAAATGTTCACTCAACAGTTGCATCCAAAACATGCTCCGCGAGCTTCACGAAGAAGGCCTCCACTCCTCTCACGACTGCCGCTCGTACCTGGGCCGCATGTTCCGGCCCAAGCTGTACGAGCTGCCGCCCTGGGCCTCCGATCTGGACGCGGCGGCCTTCCTGCTGGACCGCTGCGTCTTGATACATCTGAAGGAGCACAAGGACAAGTTCAATGCGCTGCTTTTCATGGCTCAGAAGCTGTATGATTTGGTGCAGAACAAATGTAAGGTGAGGACAGTCTTTAGCACTCTTAGGGCCATAGGACAATAAATAGTTCTCCTGACATTAAACTGTGCTAGGTGGGTCTCACAAAGAGTTATCCTGTCATCTAGTACCTGGTGGCCTACCATGACGTCTTACAGCAGGAGTAATTCCAGTGTGGGAAAGAAATGGCGCTAGACGACCTGTATAGCTCTGTTAAAAAAGTTCCCACACTGGAATTTGTAGAGGTCGAATAGACAGTCACTTCATGTTGAAGACTGCGATTCAGCTGCATCTGAAAAGTCTAGGCAGGCGATGATGATGATGAACATTAACTGGGCATATAATACGCCCTCAATCAAAAACCGCTAATTTTGACGTTTAAAACGTCAAAAATGACATAAGACAGTCCCCCAAAAAACACCTGGGCCGCATACTTCGAGCCGAGCTGTACGATCAGCCACCCTGGGTGCAGAATAAGTGTTCACAGTTTTCTTCTAATTCTACTTTTGAATTACCAGGTGGAAGGTGCTGATGCTGTAATGGTGCAAGAGCTCCTGGTTGGTGGCCACTTGTACCTTCAGATCCTGAAGGAGCGACTGCAGCAGCTGATCTCCGTCGTGAGGATGCAGGTCTTGAGGAAGGCCAAGACTAACAAAAAACTTGTTATTGGACAGGTCAGTTCTTTTTTAACCGAATTCAAAAAAAGGAGGTGTTCTATGCGCGTCTTAAAAAATAAAACATTTTATTTTACATAATAAAATATAAAAGCGGAATCTATATCTATAATAATATTATAAAAAGGTAAATTTGTTTGTAAGTTTGTATGTAAGAGGTAATCACCGGATCTACTAAACCGATTTTGAAAATTCTTTCACTAATAGGAAGCTACATTGTCCCCGAGTGTCATAAGCTGTATTTATAACGAGCCCGTGGGATAACTTCCGTCAAAAACGCGAGCGAAGCAGTGGGCAACAGCTAGTAACTAATACGGATGTATGTTCGCCGCTAATTCTTTTCCATTTCGACCGATTTCGATGATTCTTTTTTTCCCCAGCGTATCTTTGAAGGCTTAGAACTTTTTTAAATTCTGTATTTTGCGCGCTAAAGTTGATAAAAACACGTGTCCCTATAATCCAATACAGTGATCGTGATTTTGCATGTGTGTATTTCGTATTTGTATATTGGCACCTTGTTTTCGTAAGGTATACAGGGTGTAACAGGACCCTTAACGAAGCCGTCAACCAAACATTCTGTACATCAAACTAAGTAACATTACGCAAAAATTATTGCTGGGAAACGACTTTTTTTTGGGTGATAAATCACGTATTTGAGTCAATTTGACTCAATTCAACGAACCGATACATTGTGCTAATGGATAGATTGAATAGCACGAGAGTCGTGAAGGTATTTAAAGTAAAAATCTTACATTAAAAAGGCGTTTTTTCAAAAAAAACATGTGAAAAGTTGGAACTTTGATCCCCAATATCTCCGTAATTAGAAGGTTCCCAGGTATGGTCTGGAACAAAAATAATGATCGCATTAACGGGGAGAACAAGTGCCTTTCGCCTTCGTTAAGGGTCTTGTTACACCCTTTATTCATGGTATTTGTGTCATTTAATTGTGATTCTGTGTGTTGTGCTATGTCGTTTGTGTGCACTGAAAAAATGGTTTATCTATCTATCTATATAATTATATGATCGGGGTGTCACGTACCCCACGCGACCGTTAACGTAACATATTAGGCGCGACCAATCCAGGAACTAAAAAACCTATATTTCCTATAGCACGAGCTCCAACAAATACTGCGCAGTTCAGGTAACCTGGAGCAGAAGATGGAGACGTTCCTCGCGACCGGCAACGCGCCGTCAAACAATGTCAACCTAGCTCAGTACAAGGGACTCACCATCGTTGCCGAGAACATCAACAGGATGCGATACATGTCGCATTTCAAGTGAGTAATGTGACGTATGTCGCATTTCTAGTTAGTTTTTACGTACTGTGTCATAATTAGTCTAAAATAAATGAAACTACATCAAAGTTCCTCTAAATGTATGGATTTTTTATCACACGCATTATTTTATTAATTAAAATCAACAAATCAGATACATACAACATAACAACGGTACATTGCAGTGATAGCCTAGCGGTGTAACAGTCGGAATGCCAAGTCATTTGGTGAGGTTTTGGGTCGAATACCTATATGGTAGTTCCCGTTGACCTAGAATCACGAAATTTGGCAAAAAGCAAGGCCTTACAGCAATATTAGAAGAAAAATTCCAAAAAATAAAAAAAGGAAACGGAACCCTTCGCCGGTTTTTACCAAAGGTCGAGTTTTCCAAAAATTTTTTTTTTTAATAAGTACAAGTTTTAATGTTATAACTTCCATGACCCCCGTACTATGTAATGCACCCTCAGTACAATTATTTTGAGTGCGTTACATTGAGTCCTACTGTAAACCGTGATTTTTCACCCCAAAAACAAAATCCGTTTCCCAGCAATCATTTTTGCGTAGAGTTACTTAGTTTGATGTACAGAATGCTTGGTTGACGGCTTCGTGAAGGATGCGTTTACACCTTGGCCTGCGCCAATTATCCAACTATGCCGAACTCCTCGAGGAATAAAAGCGCATTGTTCTGTTCTCGCAGGTCCATCCACCGAGGCTCCTTCTTCATGGAGATGCGCACGACTGAAGCTCGCCAGCTGCTCCCTGACGCGTGGGGCTTCGTGTGTCCCGTGCACACGCCCGACGGAGCCCCGTGCGGGCTGCTCAACCATCTCACTATGACTGCACAGGTAGGCCTTTTCCAGAAGTGATCATCATTAGAATGGGGGCTATCGCGTATGAATTCACCGTTAGAGGCGCTAGGGTAGCGCGAGGTCTAGGAGAATATTGTAATGTATTATATTGTAATGTAATATTATATTGTAATGTAATATCAACACTTTGTTGTTATACGTAATAAAATATTTTTTTATGAAGTTATTGGTATTTAAAAGTATATAATATAATTATTGACAGCTCTTACTCGACAATGGCGCCATCTGTTGAACTCAAAAACGATAGCCCTCATTGTGCCGGAATATAGCGGTTTGTTGTGGACTTGGTAAAAGAGCTACAACGACCCCTTACATGATCTGTTATCAGAAGACAGCCGCAACGTGACCACAGAAGTGACAATCAAAAGCCATTGCCACGCTTATCGAACCTTTTTGGTGATAGCGTAACTTAGTAGCAAATAGACACCGCCACTTGCTGCGCCGTCAGTTCAATCATCATCGTCTGCCCAAGCTTTACTGTGGTCGGCTTCCAGTGTAACTGGAGCTGAATACCGGTATTTACATGCAGCGACTGCCTATCTGACCTCTAACACAGTACAGCTGGTACAGCTTCCTGAGGGATAACAGACTTGGCAGTGGCAGTGGCGCTACTACAGTGCCTGTACATTATGATACGCATGCGATATGATATTTAGCGACAGTTAGTATGGATAGCGATAGCTATCGTTTACACTTGCGAGTTTTTGGTACAAGTTGACATTCTCTTGTGTTGCCTAAGGCGCGCCGCAGTGCCTCCACTGCAGCGCTTCTTCACACGTCTAATTTAACGTCGTGGAATAAGGACGAAGGATAAATGGTGGTGGGTTTTATGAAAGCAGATAATATTTTCGTATTTCTCTCCATAGGTAACACAGCCCGCCGATGCGAAACAAATAGCAACTCTACCACAAGTCTTAGAAAGATGCGGTAAGTTGACATGTTGTAATCTAGATTTTTTAAACTTTTCTAAAAGATGAAATCTTATTTCTCCTTGCTATAGTTATGGCACTAGCCCTAAAAGCCTAATCTTTAAGAGCTAGATAACAGAACAGAAGATGCTAATAATAATAATCAGCCTAAAATGTTCCCACTGCTGGGACACTCGGCCTCCTCTCTATGAGAGGGAATGGGCTATAATCCACCACGCGGGTTGGTAGATGTCACATGTCTTCGAATTTTTTGGTCTAGGACATAGGGTTTAAGATTCTAATAAAAAAACTTATTTGCTTAACCCGCCGGTACTCGCGTCTCCTTTTAAGTCATGAACAATCGCGCGAGGGTCGAAAAGACCCAGATTTTGAATGTATTATTTTTAATAACTTAATTAAGTTTCGGGATTATTTGTAATTATTTAGAAAGAGGATAACAAAACAAACTTAAAAATAATAAATGTTTATTATTTAGAGAAAAAAAAGTTATATAAATCACAAAACTCAAGAGATCACTTGCTTGCTTACGATATAGGAACTAAAAAATAAGTTTAACCTTTTTTATTTCATCTAGAAACATAAATTAATCTTTTTTATTATTTTTTATCAACAATCTTCTAAATAGTGGAACAATATTAAACTTAACACGCAGCATATTTTTTTTTTTTTTTTATCCACTAAGAACTACATTGTTTTTCCTTCTAAACTACATTATTTTTACACTTACGTCGCACAAAGGTCGAAACGTCCCATACTCACTTGACACGTCCATATTGTCCAAATGCCGCACGGGGACTGGCTGAGGCGGGGTGTGCGAATAGCCTATGAAGCTACTTGAACGTACTTAGTGCGACGATACGAATGAAGTAATACAAAAACTTTCTGCGAAAACAAAACCGACTTCTAAAAAAAACACTAAAAAAGTCTAAAATAACTTTACTTTCGGAAGTTGGTGTCTTTGTTTGTATCTTTTTTGCCACCGACTTCCGAAAGTAAAGTTATTTTAGACTTTTTTAGTGTTTTTTTAGAAGTCGGTTTTGTTTTCGCAGAAAGTTTTTTTATTTTACCCTTTTTAGTAGTAGTATACCAACCACACAAATTCTTGTCATGAATTAGTTTTTACATTGTAACTAGAAGTTAGTTAAAGTACTCGTCAAGACGAATCATACGAGCCTAAACTCGATGAGGTTTTGTCGTTTGATAACGGTGTTCCTGACCCTGGATACCATTTAGGACCAAAGTACTCGTCAAGACGAATCATACGAGCCCAAACTCGATAGGATTGTGTCATTTGTTACGGACTACCTGTGACCACCTTCCAGCTCCATCACCAGACCCTGGGTACCATCTAGAGACAAAGTACTCGACAAGGTGAATTATACGAACCCAAACTCGATGGGGTTATGTCGTTTTAATGGAGTTCCTATGACCACCTTCCAGCTCCATCATCAGACCCTGGTTACCATTTAGGACTACAGTACTTGTCAAGACAAATCAAACGAGTCCAAACTCGACGGCGTTGCATCGTTTTATTACAGAGTTCGTAAGGCCACCTTCCAGCTCCATCATTAAATCAGCTCCATGTCATCATAATATTGCATTGTCTCACGATATACACATGCGTGCAAAATTTCAGCTCAATCAGATATCGGGAAGTGTGTCAATTTAACTACCAAGTATCACGCGACGTCGCGTGATGTACATCAGAGCGCCAGCACGTGACATCGCGTGATGTGACAATTAACGTGAGGAAAACAACCAAATTCCTAAAACCGATTTTGATGAAATATCTATGGGACCAATCGGGAAGCATATCCTTTCAGATGAAAAAAGATTTTTTCAAATCCGTTTACAAATGACGGAGTTCTGAGGTAACAAACATATACAACCGAATTGAGAACCTCCTCCTTTACGAAGAAAGTCGGTTAAAAAACAGTTATGGCACAAAAACTAGAGTACTGGGTCTTTTCGACCCAGGCGCGACAATCCGCGGGTTAAAAATCCGAGTGCCACCTCACGTCTCGCATAACGTACAAAATGATCTTATTAAAAAAAAAACATGTCTATTCATCTATTGACGCTGACATTTATTCCCCTCACTTATCTTACACTTCTCATGTACTTACCTTTTTTAGGTTCAAGATGATCCAAACAATCGTCTTGTGAGGATGGATGGATGTTTGTTACTCTTTCACGCAAAAATTACTGAACGGATTTCGATGAAATTTGGCACACAGATAGTTTATAACCTTGATTAACATATTGGATACTTTTTATACCGGGATCCCTTGGGTCAATAACCGAACAACACGCGGGCGAAGCCGCGGGCATAAGCTAGTAATAATAGAATTTAATCATGATTCGAAAGACACGTGGCGCCATCTATTATTATAAGAACGTTATTGTTGTTTCCCTCGGGAACGGTAGTTTTTATTCGGGATGAAAGGTACCCTATGTCCGTTTCTGTACACCTGACAACGTGTATGCAAAATTTCAGAATGACCCGTTCAATGGTTTAGGCGTGAAAAGGTAGCAAACAAACTTACTTTCGCTTTTATAATATTAGTTTGGATATGGATGATTTTCAGCCGGTATAAAAATACTTGGTGAGATTGACGGTACTTTCCGTACTAAAAGTATAATCTACATTTTTCATCAGTAACTTGAATCCCTCACCCAGGAATGGAAGCCATAAGCTCAGTAGCCCAGACACCCCTTTCCCGCGACGTGTACAAGTACCCAGTGTTCGTGGACGGCCGGCTGGTGGGCTACTTCGCGGAGGATACGGTGGACAAGTCTGCGGCCTACCTTCGGACCCTGAAGATCAAGGGCGAGGATGTGCCTATTACTACCGAGATTGTGGTTGTGCCGAAGAAAGAGGTAGGGTCTTTTTCATGCTTATTGCAATACACTGGCCAACTAAACATAGTTTGTTTGAAATCGGCATAACAGGTCTTTTTACTTTTAAAGTAATTCTTTCCTAGTTACAACATTTTTAGTTTGCATCCGTACTTAAACAGACTAGCTGTTGCCCGCGGCTTCGCTAGCGTTTTGGTCTAAAATTATTCCACGGGCACGTTGTGACTATAGCCTATGGCACTCGGGGATAATGTAGCTTCCTATTAGTGAAATAATTTTCAAAATCGGTTCAGTAGATTCAGAGATTACCCCCTACATACAAACAAATTTTACCTCTTTATAATTGTTAGCGACGCGCTCATGTTTTTTTAGAATCATAGATTCATAGTTAGTAAGTACTCGTAGTTATAATAACATATATGTATAACCTGTGTAAGTATAGATGTATGGCCGCTGGACCCCCACCCAAGACGTCGGCAGTTCAGTCCGTGCGAGCACTGCAAGCGGGTGCGCTTGTACGTGTTTACCTTGTTTTGTTATTTAATCCGTGTCTTTTCAAAAATATAAGTTTTCTACGCTACTTTCTCGTTTAACTTCACCGATTACCACCTACAACATCTACAATAATATTAGTATAGATAATATTTTAAATTTTAGTTGCAATGTCAGCTCTGCGACAATTTTTGTAAAAAACTTTTCAAAAACTTAGGTTGATTGGAGGTTTTTTTTCGACAGACTGTAAGTTGTAACAGAGATTAGTATGCAAACGTTCCTAAGAATACTGGTATTGCTCCTCTGATCTAAACATTTATTTTTCGCAGATATGCTCCCAATACGCAGGCGTATTTCTAATGACGAGCGAAGCACGAATGATGCGTCCGGTCATTAACCTCTCCACCGGACAACTAGAGCTCATCGGTACCATGGAGCAGCTGTACCTTGACATAGCCGTCACACACAATGAGATACTTAAAGGTAAATATATAATTAATCAGAATAAAATTTCACCCAATAATAATGATTTAAACTTTTTAAATGCGAAGACCCTCCACAACCGCGAGGTGTGCAGTCTCAGAGAATATTTTTTAAAAGCCGAGGTGGGTATGCACCGAGATGTGGTCGCAGTGGACAAGGGACTCACCCCGCTGTCCATGGCTAAAGAGAACTGGCGCAAACCTGTAGTACTTACTACCGACGACCGCAAGGAAGTATGGTAAGACAAGGAGCTTCACGGGCGCTTCTACCGGGCTCTTCATGGGCCCGATGTAGATTTTCTAGCATCCGTGTCCTGGCTACGTTTCGGTGACCTCTTTGGGGAAACTGAAGGTTTTGTCTGTGCGATTATGGATGAAGTTATGATGACGAATAACTACGCGAGATTTAGTGTGAAGGACGGCACTGTTGACATATGTCGGGAATGCCACCGTCCAGGCGAATCAATCCGTCACCTTATCTCCGGGTGTTCTCGTCTTGCTAACGGAGAATACTTGCATAGACACAACCTTGTAGCCAGGATTATCCATCAGCAACTTGCCTTGAAATATAAACTTGTGGAATCAGAGGTACCGTACTACAAGTATGTGCCCGACCCAGTTCTCGAGAAAGACCATGTCACGCTGTACTGGGATCGGTCTATCATCACTGACAGGACTATTGTCGCCAATAAGTCTGACATAGTGATGATGGACCGATCAGCGCGCTGCGTAATGATAATCGATGTTACCATCCCGCATGACGAGAACCTCGTGAAAGCTGAGAAAGAGAAACAAATGAAATATATCGACTTGGCACACGAGGTTGTCGACATGTGGAATGTGAACTCGGCTATCATTGTGCCGATTGTTGTGACGGCCAATGGCCTTATAGCCAAAAGCCTCGACGAACATCTCTCGAGGCTCTCCTTAGGCGGTTGGATCAAGGGCCTGATTGAGAAGGCAGTACTCCTCGATACGGCTCGCATTGTGAGGAGGTTCCTGTCTCTGGAGCCCTAACCACCGGTAGCTTGGATCCTGCTCCCGATAACGGCGGACCACTATTTATTATATTTTTAAATGTTTTTTTAATATTAATTTGTTTAGAAATATTTAAAAATGTAATTTATATGTATATGATTGAATAAAGGAAAATAATAATATGAAACAAATTTTCATATACAGCTTGTAGTTTCCAGAAATGCTTTTAGACAAAGATTATTAAGCCAATCTGTGTAGCTTGGGAGGTCGGTTATTGCAGGAAAGTCATTTGGTACCAATTTCCAGAAATCTACAAATTCGCCTCAAGAAGTTTGTGATAATTTTCAGCAAAAAGATTTTTAGTGTAGAATGATTTTACAAGATGAAATGAAATTGGCAGGAAATTTTAAACTTGCTAACGCGGGCCATTTAAACCGGACAACTACCTGTAAAGTGCGTTCGAGTTACACCCACCTACAAATCTTTAGCCTCGGCCATTTCCGCTGGGCCGCAACTGTTCTGTTTGGCTATAATCACTGTATACGTATACATACCTTATAAAAGTTAGTTTTATTTTAGTTTTGTACAGATTTCGTTCAAAATAAAATTGTATAACAAATTACCTAACTGGTCCAGAGAAAAGTGATGGCATTCGTGATACAGGGTAATCGTAGTAAGAGTGCTAAAGCACTCCTTTGACGCCTTTTCTTTTTAACGGATGGGAAATCATCAAATAACTCCTCCCGCTCTGGGCGGAGCAGGAGGGAGTGACAGACTTTTACTGACTAAAACCCATCCATGTTCCTTCTTTTGCCCTTTGTGTTCCGGGGCCACGGTATCTCTTTCGAACAGTCCCGCAGCCCCGGACTCCAATGACACCTAAGTGCACATTACACTCGACCAAATTTGTATTTCAGGAGATTAACTGTACGTCTGTACCTACCCATTTTATTGTAATAAAGTTTTTTTTAAATATTTTATATTATTTCTGTCGGAGATGTCACGATTTACTCCGCTCGGTTTCTACATCATGATGGGTTTTGTGCTATGAAAAGATACATAGCGATACCCTGTGTTTCCAGCAATACTAACGATTTACTTGATATTACAACTTAACAAAATAACACGGGGCACAATGAATCGGGTACAGTTCCAAGAGGTCTCCCAAAAGGTGGTAGCCATAAGGCTGATCCGGGGATACCGCACGATCTCCAGCGAGGCGGCGAGCCTCCTTGCCGGATTGCCGCCATGGGATCTGGAGGCGATAGTCCTCGCGCGCCTGCACGAGTGGCGCGTGGAGGCACTACGCCGGGGGGAAACTCCGCTGCCGCGGCAAATCGTCGCTCAGGGGACAGGCCTCCGGCGCGATCTCATGGCGACATGGAGAGAGCGACTGTCGCAACCCCGTGCAGGGCACGCCACAATTGTGGCGATAAGTCCTCTCTTTGAAGAGTGGCTAGAGAGGCGCCACGGCGCCCTCACCTTCCGGCTGACGCAAGTCCTCACTGGACACGGTTGTTTCGGGAGGTTCCTGCACCGAATCGGGCGGGAGGAAACGCCCGGGTTCTACCATTGTGAGGATTTACCGGAGGACACGGTGGAGCACACGGTGGAGATCTGCCCCGCGTGGGCGGAGCACCGCCGTGTCCTCGTAGCGGCGATCGGCGGCGGCGACCTCTCGCGTCCGGCCTTGGTTCAATCCATGGTCCGGAGCGAGACAGAATGGGACGCCATCATCTCCTTCTGCGAAGCAGTCATGCTAGCGAAGGAGGTGGCGGAACGTGAGAGGGAGAGAACCTCACGTCCCAGCCGCCGCGGGACACTCACCGTAGGCGCGGGCCTGTGGACGGTGAGCTATGGGCTAGCTCGCCGTCCGTCCGTCTTATGACGACAGGCCGTGTCGACGGTGCGTTCGTGTTCCACGCGCGCCTCAGAGAGGCTAAGAAGGAACATGGATGGGTTTTAGTCAGTAAAAGTCAGACCCTCCCTCCTGCTAAGCTCAGAGCGGGAGGAGTTATTTGAGAATTCCCAATCCGAAAAAAAAAAACAAAAAAGCGGTTTTAACTCGGGCCGCGATCAGACACTGACTGTCGTCCTGGCTCAGAGTTGTGACCAGCAGGGCTCTGTACCAAGCACGCTGTGGTGTGAATAGATTTGTAAGTAGGTCGCTTGATGTCACCACCGCGTACTTGTGATTCATTTTAAGCCCGTACCAATGACCGTCTCCGACATTTATATGTATTTTATAAAGGATGTAACAAGATCCTTAACGAACCCGAAAAGCACTTGTTCTTCTCGTCATTGCGATAATTTTTTTGTTGTAGGCCATACCTGGGAACCTTCTAGTTACGGAGATATTGGAGTTCAAAGTTCCAAATTTGTCACATTTTTTTAAAATACATGTTTTTTAATGTAAGATTTTTACTATAAACACCTCCACGAACCCCGTAGTATTCAATCCATCCATCAGCACAATGTTTTGAGTGCGTTACATTGAGTCCAACCGTAAAACATGATTTTTCACCCCAAAAAAAAAAGTCGTTTCCCAACAATAATTTTTGCGTAAAATTACTTAGTTTGATGTACAGAATGCTTGGTTGACGGTTTTGTTAAGGGTCTTGTTACACCCTGTATAACTAATTTGGTTATTATTTCAGGTAAAACCACCCACTTGGAACTATCGCAGACTGCGTTCATGAGCAACTTGGCCCAACTGGTGCCGATGCCTGATTGTAACCAGTCGCCGCGGTGAGTTTACTATGTGACCTGACCTTTAACACACACGAATTCGCATCAGTCATTTAAAATGTCTATACAGCCATATTGAAAAGCATACTCAGTTATTTTCAATCACTTGACAGGTATCTACTATTTTTTAAAGTCATTATAAATAAAGAAAAACTAGAAGAAGAAAAATAGTAGATTGTACATCAAGTGTATAAAACGCACCATTTTACGCGAGACGTTTATCCGTCCGAGCGAGGATGGATATAGAGTTTAAAATGGGTTTTATGAACGAGTTGCACACTCTACTTTTCACTTCGATTGCGAGGAAATGAAACAGCAACATGTAAATACTGTAAAATTAATTAAAATTGAAGTTACATTAGGGCAATGAGAAATATCCTTGCCTTGTTCTTAGAATACTAACGAAACGAATTAAATTACAGAGGTTATTCTATGAAGTTGAAGTTGTTCGTGTGGCTGTTGGACCGATTGCCTCTGTCTTCGACGAAGATTTTACTTTATGCTCTAGAATCTAGATCATAAAAAGCGAGTTTAAGTCGTTCGACATAAAGACGAACTTTTAGAGCATGAGAAGTGAAACATATATATTTGATCCAGGAAAGGCGCACGATGTGACACACAAATAAAAACCTAAAAGCTTGAGATTTTTAAAGTTCTGTTAACTTTAAAAATCTCAGCAGTTATTTACAATCTCTTTGCTATCTTAGCCCTTGACGATCCCGTGACAGTAATTTTTGTTAGAAAGGAAATAATTTTTAGTCTCACGAAAGTAATGTTTAACTTCTGAGCTCTCGGCGGACAATTTATTCACTAGATTTCAATCAATTCTTGTCCTTTATCAGCCACTAGCTGTTGCCCGCGGCTTCGCTTGCGTTTTGGTCGGAAATTATCCCACGGGCACGTTGTAAATATAGCCTATGGCACTCGGGGATAATGTAGCTTCCTATTAGTGAAAGATTTTTCAAAATCGGTTCAGTAGATCCAGAGATTACCCCCTAAATACAAACTTACAAACAAATTTTATATTCGCTTAACCATAAACTAAACCAAAAGTATTTTGTTCCAGTAACATGTACCAATGTCAAATGGGTAAACAAACCATGGGTACTCCGATCCACACGTGGCTGACCAACGCGGAGACCAAGCTGTACCGTCTTCAGACCCCTGCCACTCCTCTGTTCAGAGCCACGCACTATGATAATATTGGGCTGGATGACTACCCGTGTGGGACCAACGCTATTGTTGCCGTTATTTCTTATACTGTAAGTACAAGTCACCTTTCAAACAAAAAAAAAAGTTTTATTAAAATCCGTTCACCCATTTGGGAGCTACGATGCCACATACACACAGTTACACGCTTAACACCTCTCTGTTTTGGTTGGGGGTTAAAAACCTCATTGCCTCGTTGGTGTTCGCAAGTGTGGCTGCTGAGCATGAGGTCCTGAGTTCGATTCTCAGGTCGGGCAAAGTGTTATTGGGTTCCATTAGAAATCTCTCATTAGCAGCTAACAGCAACAGGCTCTCCCCGTTTTACATGGGACTTTACATATATTATACGACTTTAAGAGCGGCCAACCCGTCATACTTTTCATACAAACGCTCGTACGTGATTATGCTGTTGTTACACATCTATTTTTAATTATTTTGAACTAATAGGTATTTTGTGCTCTATATCTAGGTTTCTATGGTAGCAAAAAATTAAAATTGTAGAAACAAATTCAGTATAAGCCTCCAAAAATTGCAGTTTGCATAAATTTCAACTGAACTTTGGCCGTTCATAATGTACTCATAAACTGTAAAAGTAAAGAAAACATCTCGATAGAAACCTTGCACATGTAATGGAGATTCTTAATGACAAATATTTATTTCACACACTTGTAAGACTTATTGAAAAACACGTATTTCCTGGAATAAGTTTAAGAAATTTTCGAACACTATTTTTCGTTCAATGTCATCGCGTTAGGCGGTATGAGGTGCGTGGGAGGCGAGTTGTGCGGGGTCAGGGCGAGGTAAGACGGGGGAATTGAAAGAAAATCGCCGCTGTGGCTCTGGATGAAACAACAAGCTTTTCGACCATGCTCGCGTTGACGATAGACGGACCGGGAAGGGCCCTCTTAAATGTGGGTGCACTATTAGGTACACCTGACCACCACCATATGAAAACTAGCTGTTGCCCGCGACTTTCGTAAGCGTGATATTATTAAATAAAATGATTACTTTCCTTTTTTTAATCGAATGTAGTTACCAATTTCAAGGGTTTCAATCTTTTTGCATGGAACCCTAATTCTTATTCTTAAATAAAAGTTAAGTAAGTTTTAGTTACTCCTTATTACAGTAGCTATCTGCCAGTAAAAGTCCCGTCAAAATCGGTACAGCCGTTTCGGAGATTAGCCGGAACACACAGACAGACAGACACAAAACTTGAAAAAAACAAGTATTTTTGATGTTAGAAACAGGCACTTCAATTTCATTTACTTGTCTTAGATGGATAAATTTTGGTGTAATTACTTTTCATTTTAAAACTGAACCATTGCCAATACTAAATAGTGGCTAAATTAGGTCATGTTGTAGACACCTTCTAACACTAAAAAACAACCTCCTTTCTGGGACAGTCGGGTAACGACCACATTATATTTAATCCCAGGGTTACGACATGGAAGATGCGATGATTATCAACAAGTCCGCCTACGAGCGAGGCTTCGCGGCCGGTTCCGTATACAAATCGGACTTCATAGAGCTGGCACATCCCGCGTCCTACTTCGGTCGAGACCCCTCTAAGCCGGACCTCGCGGAACATATCGATGACGACGGCCTGCCCGCTGTCGGCGCCAGAGTCAGACCTGAGGATCCTCTCTATAGGTAAGACTTCCTGCAATACTCTTTAAACAGCAGTAGCGAAGGGTCAATTTTTGTAAGAGGTAAGCCGGAGTACATATCTTTAATGATATTTTATTATTTGTCTATAAAATACTGTGACTGGTTGTATAGAACCTTCGCCACTGATAAGGAGTCTCCGGACGTAGGTTGGGCGAGGTAAGGCGACAGTGGCGAAGGGACAAATAGGGTATATGCAAGAAATACAAAACACTTTTCATTTTTTAAAAATGCGTTGTATTGGCCCTTACAAACATTGTGGTACACTAGTTTAATACTCTAATACAACACTTTTTTACAATTAAATATTTTATGTAGCGCGTTTTTGGTGAAACGGAACGCAAACACAAAACGCATCGATTCCGGTAGTGACGTCAAATGCTATGTGTCAAAGAAACACTTTTAGTTGAAAAGTACTTAAAGTTTCACTAAGATTTTACTATAATATTGTTGTTGCAATTTTTGCTTTAATAAAGCACTTACAATATAGTAAAACTATTATATTAAGGGCAAGAAATTAGATTTAAACAAGGCAGACAGAGGGAAGTGACATCAAATGCTATGAATTGAATGGCCGCGACAGTCATGGACGTTTAAACTGTCGTAGAAAATTGTAGGAGTTTAATATTTTTTTGTGCGACAAAAAAAAATAAACAGTTGAAATTAACTTTTAACTATTTTCTTGGGTTGATAGTACTGCAATTTATTGATTTAAGTAAAAAAAAAATTACATGCTTATTCCCTATTAGTGTCGGGGGAAGCCGAAGACAAAATGAGAATTGTAATTTTTGTTTTCGTCACCCCCGTATTCGATTTAAATTTTCGTTATCCATGAAAACCATGAAAATGACCCCCATGACGAAAATGTAAGTACTGTGATGTGATACCCACAGATGTGTATGTTATATATTTTGACTACAGTAGATTCTAAACCTCTTGACTTGTTCACGAAGGGAAGCCGGCAGGAATCGGCTTCTTAGGTGCCTTCGGGCCTGCAAGGAGAACCTGCTCATTTGGAGATTCATATACAAGCTGTAAACAAACCCTTCACGAACCCGTCAATCAACCATGCATTCTGTACAGCAAACTAAGTGATACTGCGCAAAAACTATTTTGCTCGGAAACCACTTTTTCTTGGTGTGATAAACCATTTACAAAAAGTAAAATGCTCAAAACATTACGCTGATGAATGCATTGAATAGTATGTACTATTAACAATTACAACAGCCCAATCACAAAAAAACAACAATAACAAACAACAACAAACAATATTTACAATCAACAAACAACAACAAACAATATTTACAATCAACCCAGAAAGGGCTGACTTAATTTAGATTGCCATCGATACGCGGAGACGAAGAATATTGTTATTACAGAAGTACGTTATTTGTTTTTCTATCACGCAACAACAGCATTGGATCGAAGTATTTTTTTATACGGAATTATATGACGGATATTTCGAAAAACTCCACAGTTCGATAATGTTTGATGTTATGTTTTTTTTTTATTAGATGTTTATTTGAATTTAGTTTGTATAGGTATCTAATTTATATAAAAACATCGTAGTTCGTGCTAAAAACTTTATAAAAAATCTCATGTTTATGAATGACAAACTACAAATAGATCTAAAATAAAAATATGCACAAGTATCAAAATGGTTACACCGAATTACAGGGCGTCAAATAATTCGTCCACATCGTTGTCAATAGGAAAAGTGGCAGCATTGCCACGTTGGATGGCAATATTGAGTCTTGGTCATAGCCCCGTTTCCGATCTTCGTTTGCTTTTGCAATATAAGTACCATTCTTCCCGCAGTTACTACGATGGAGAAAAGAGCATATTCATAGTGAGCAAGTACCACGGCAAGGAAGAAGTGTTCGTGGACAGCGTGCGACTGTGCGGGGACTTCAGCTCGCGGCCGCTCAAGAAAGCCTGCATTATGCTGCGGTTACAGGTAAATAAAATACAGCTGTTTCCTACTTTTGTTTGTTTCATTGACATTTTGCCACCGACTTCCGAAAGTTAAGTTATTTTAGCCTTTTTTGTGCTTTTTTGGAAGTCGGTTTTTTTCACAGAAAGTTTTTTATTTTACCCTTTTTAGTTGTAGTATACCGTATACCACACAAATTCTTGTCATGAATTAATTTTTACATTGTTATAGCATGCACATAGTTGTAAGGTGCCATCACGCGACGTCGCGTGAACGGCCATAGCATAACAGACCACTTGTGGCAATTAACGTGGGGAAAAAAACCAAATTACTGAACCGATTTTGATGAAATTTCTATGGGACCAATCGGGAAGTATATCCTTTCACATAAAAGAAAAAAAAAAAACTATTCGGTTTAGAAATGACGGAGTTATGAGGTAACAAACAAAAAAATACATCCAAATTGAGAACCTCTACCTTTTTCAAGAAAGTCGGTTAAAAAGTACAAAATGTAAGGAACAGCTGTTTTTTTTTATGCCTAGCAGGATGGGTTCGAACCCAGCGCACCAGACGCATTACTTTTTGTAATTTATTTCATCATCACTGCTCTCAAAACGGTGAAGGAAATTATCGTGAAATAGCCGGTTTGTCTTAAAACCAAAAATTCGAAGATATGGTCAAGATGACATCTACCAACCCGCACTGGGCCCGCGTGGTGGATTATGGCCCATTATTGTAGTATATTATATACAGCTGTCACAGAAGGCTCAGATAGTCTGTAAAATCTACCATAGTCTGTTATTCTTTTGTTAAGACGTGGATATTGGTGTGGGTTACATGTTTGTAATCTTTAGCTTTTAAGGATTTTTTGTATTTTCTGTAGCATTTAACTGTTTTATGTCCCTAATAAATAAAACAAAATTCCTTCTCATAAAGTGGAGGCCGTGTGTCCCAGCAGTGGGACATTATAGGCTGATTATGCTATGCTATGCCTATTTAAAAAAAATATGTCGGGTTCGGAATGATGTACTGAATACGTAGTAATCGTTTGTACATCGATGATCCTTCCACCGTGTATAAGTATTGGTCAGCTAGAAAGAACAACCAGAACTAATCCCAAACTGCATAATCAATTTGTTACAGCGCAACCCAACGGTTGGTGACAAATTCGCGTCCCGAGCTGGGCAGAAAGGCATCTGTTCCCAGAAGTGGGTGGCGGAAGACCTGCCCTTCACGGAGTCGGGGTTGGTGCCTGATGTGCTGTTCAACCCTCACGGCTTCCCCTCCAGAATGACCATAGCTATGATGATAGAGTGCATGGCGGGGAAGGCTGCTAGTATACATGGACATGTGAGTATATTTATTTTGAACTTGACTTGACTACATCACGCCTGTATTCTGCGAATGGTGTACCTGTGTAGTAAACCAATATTTCCCCATTTCTGTTCAAGTCCGACAATTTGACATGAGTATGGCATTAAGTCCGCCTCTGTACTTTGCGCTTGAAGTGTTAAATAAATAAACATCCCTTCAACGTGTATGTTTCTGTTTGAGATTCTGCCAATCATAATCAAATGAAATCTCTCCTAAAGGTACACGACGCAACGCCCTTCCGTTTCAACGAGAAAGACACGGCAATAAACTACTTCGGGCGCCTCCTGGAGGCGTCAGGCTACAACTACTACGGCACCGAGCGCATGTACAGCGGAGTGGACGGCAGAGAGATGGATGCTGACATATTCTACGGAGTCATCCACTACCAGAGGCTCCGGCACATGGTCTCGGACAAGTGGCAGGTCAGTGTATTACAGGCTAAGAAATCATGTAATACGAATCATTTGGGTGAAATAATATGCTATAATTTCTTAACCGAGTTCAAAAAGGAGGAGGTTCTCAATTCGATTGGTATTTTTTTTTAATGTTTTTTCACCGATTACGCTGAGATTTTTGATCCGATTTACGTGATTCTTCTTTAGTTTGATGCGGAATAGTTGCCATATGGTCCCATTTTTTTTTTTCAATTTCGTTTGACTCTGTCTTGGATGCAGAATGCGCACCGCCTTAGTCCCCGCAAAAATAATGCAGATTTATGGAGAAAGTGAATTTGCCGATCAACACACGTAGAATCCTCATCGCTAGGATGCGAAACTTATCGAACCTTGTGACTGTTATTGCTGAGTCGCAGACTCGAAATCGACCCTTGTCTACTGATGATTTTGCTTCATCACATTTGAAAATAGACCTGGTTTACTGACGGAGACGGTCTATAGGTACCAGTTATACCTAGTCATTTCGAGGCACATTTTTTCATGTAAAATTCTATCTTTCATGACCTCGACCTAAATTCCTCTAGGCCAACGTCATTGTTATCTCCGACGCTTTTTAGGGTTCCGCAAAAAAAATGAAAAAAAAACACGGTACCCGTAAAGGATCAGTCGTGCGTCTGTCTGTCCGTCCGTCTGTCACAGCCAATTTGCTCCGAATCTACTGGACCAAATCAGGTGAAATTTGGTAGGATGGTGTAATCCTATGACGCAAACAAGGATGTGCAAAGTAATTTTTTTTTTTAATATGTTTCATTTTCTGGGGACAAATTAGAAAATTAAAAAAAAAAGTTTAGCAAACCTTACTGTGTCATAATATCAAATGAAAGGGCTCGTTATGAGGATCTCAAATATATTTTGTGTTATTATTGTAAAATAAATACTTTTGATTTTATTAATTGATCTCCGAAACTACTGAGCCTAAAATTTTGAAAAAATACACACAATATAGTTCATTGCTTGTAGATTACAGGAAAACCTATAAGAATTCTATCAATTGAATATAAAGTCATTTTCGGGGGACAAATTAGGAAATAAAAAAAAAGTTTTACAAACCTTACTGTGTCATAATATTTCAAATGAAAGGTCTCGTTTTGAGGATCTCAAATATATTTTTGTTATTATTGTAAAATAAGTCGTTTTGATTTTATTCATGAAACATTTGACTTTGGCATTGTACGGAACCCTCTCCACGCGAGTTCAACTCGCACTTGGCTGGTTTTTTTAGAAATCTTCTCTTCTACAAAGTAATTTTAAAAATATTTCTCGTTTTGCCCAGGTGCGAACAACAGGCGCAGTGGACGCGCTAACCCGGCAGCCAGTGAAGGGTCGGCGGCGAGGTGGAGGTGTCAGACTGGGAGAGATGGAGCGCGACGCTCTCGCCTCGCACGGCGCCGCCTTCCTGCTGCACGACCGGCTGTTCCACTGCTCGGATAAGACTCAGGTATGTTGACGACATCACGCTTGTAGTCCCCGCACGGCTAGGCAGGGGTAACTAATACTAGTACACTGACAATTTGCCAGTTATATATCGTGCCTTGTACTAAGGGCAAGCCTATTGTCGTAAATCCAAACTCTGTGGCTGCTAGTGCTGCTACAGAGAAATTCCTAATAGAAGGTCAGGACCCCACATCTATCAGTCGCGCTTGCTAAGACGAGACCAACGGTGCAGTTCTTGTTTATTGTTGTATTATAAAAATATTTTTA
Source organism: Eugnorisma glareosa (assembly GCA_947578425.1). Classification (NCBI taxonomy): domain Eukaryota; kingdom Metazoa; phylum Arthropoda; class Insecta; order Lepidoptera; family Noctuidae; genus Eugnorisma; species Eugnorisma glareosa. Next base: position 3,161,768 of record OX387979.1, read on the forward strand.
ACCTTGCCAAGGGGTATCAGTTACTGGGTCTGGGGTCTGGATGAGGTCAGACAGGCAGTCGCTCCATGTATATTATATATCTGTTCCAGGCAATCCTCTGCTCAAAATGCGGCACGCTCCTTGGCCCAATAATCGGCAAGAGCGAAACAAGCAAGGAAACCTGTCGCTTGTGCGGCGACGGCAGCCTGGTCTCCATCGCCATCCCCTACATCTTCAAGTTCTTCGTGACGCAGCTCGCGTGCGTCAACATCAACGTCCGGATCAACTGTAGCGAGCATCTCGCTATTACTGGATAGATACAGTATAAAGAGTACAGTGTACTCTTGGCGCTAGAAAAATCGTGCTGTAGGTTTAAGATCAAGTGATGTTGCAATAAAGATTTAGTCATCGATTGTTGTTTTATTATTATTTAGAGTATGTTTGTTTGATAAACTAACTGTTGTGTGTTAATCTGCCACAAAACTTGGACAAGATTACCATTTAGAAATTGGTAACTTTCGATGGTGTGTGTGCATGAATTGATGTGCAAGTAACATTACAATATGGGTTAGAATCAAATACCACATTAAATCCTTAAAAATAATGTATTTACTGCAAAAGAGGTCACATCAATAGATTTATCTGAAAAATATGTAATCACTATGGCTTATAACTAAAAAAGAGCTGTCACTTTGACATTGGAAGACAACTGTCACTTTGACATTAGAACTGTCACATTAACAGCTAATCTTCATCCATAGGTTCTTCCTTCTTCTTCTTCTTTTTCTTCTTCTTCTTGGCACTGGATTCGGCGTCAACAGTCTGTTGAAGTTCTTCCAAGGCTTCTTTCATGACTTCTATGTTTTTCTTGGGAATGTCACCGGTTTCATAGAACTTCAAACGGTCTTCTACTTGCTGACGTAGCTTCGCGCCGAAGACTGATGATTGAATTTCTGGAAAGAGGAAATATGTTTGAGTTTTAAAGTTGATTCAGTATTTGATTAAATCAGTCATTGCAATTTAGGCCTTTATGTCATAGGTATACATCATCTGGCTAGAATTTTCCTATCTATGTTGCGGTCGTCTTCCAGTCAAACCGGATGCAGCTGAATACCAGTATTTTACATGGAGCGACTGCCTATCTGACCTCCACAACCCAGTTCGTACTGAGTAATAAGATTCCTCTTAGTAAGACTGATTTTCAGATTTTCGGGCCACTGACTACCTGTAACGACTGTCAAAGATCTATGTTATAGGGTATTACACTCGGTTATGATTTGCAGCGATAAAAAATGGCAAAAAAAATATATTTGCGGGAAAACAAGTAAGAGCATAATCCATACTAATATTATAAAGAGGTAAAGTTTGTGAGGTTGTAGGGGGTAATCTCTGGATCTACAAGAACCGATTTTGAAATTTTTTCACTAATAGGAAGCTACATTATCGCCGAGTGAAATTTAGTTTAATGAATGAAGTTTGATACGAAATGTTCTTTATTTTCAAGTAGAGGTAATAATGGTGTGCGTTCGCGCAACGGAATGTTGTTGAATTTAAAGATATTAATTATGCAGATATTTAGTGTATGACGTCGTATAATTGTGTATGGTAAAAAAAAAATTGTGTACGCAGCCATTGTGGAGAAATTCACCAAAAACTGATTCCGCTGGGCGAACGTTGTCCTGGCGGAACTTATTTTAATCCATAGACTTTAGAAGAAAAGAGGTGTGTCCAAAAATTAGTGTGTATTTGTGTGTAATTGTGTATGTATGAATAAAATGAGTGCATGCATAAACTTCGGAGAAATTCAAGTTTCCGCTACGCGAACGTTTGGCCATTAGCTAGTTTTCATATAAAGCGCTTACATAGAGAGCTGTAGATTTTTACATACGTTGTTTTGAATTTGTTTATATTTGTTTAAAAAACAGATTTAGAAAAAATCGTAGGGCTTAAAAGATAAAAATATAAACGTAAAATACACTTAATAGGTCTTAGTTCTTAAAGTATGCACTTTGGGGTCTAGATTTTCACGTTTATACAAACCTTGTAAGTATCTGAAACATGTTGCCAAGTATCAATGATGTTCCGTTAGTAATTAAAGAGTTAAAGGACAATTTTACCATGAATAGATCACTGTTTACAAAACAGTCAAATATCACGACGTTCTAAAGGAATTGCATGGTAAAATGTATGCCAAAAATTAGTTTATTCATTCAACTATTCACATGCAAAATTTCATGTCATTAAATTTAGTAATTAAAGAAATCAATTAAAATACTGACGAAGCATCGAAAACCTACATAACCCGACCAAGTTCGGATAGCTACAAAAAAGCGTCCATGCAATATATTTAGGTAACATCCCAAAATTTACCGTATAATACCGGTATTGAATTGGTATAGGTGATAACACAATTGTTGTTTCGATATAATTTAAAGGTCATTTATTTTTGTACACCAAATTTTTGTTCAATTGTTCTGATTTTTCAGCTCCAGAATTGACTGGAATAATTCCGGAGTTCCGATAGGTATTCACATTTTTTAAAAGTTAATATTTTGATTTAATTATATTCTTGTGAACGCACGTAATTTAACGTCTGTGGAATATTCCACAAACTGCTAGTCGAACAGGACGCGCGCGGCTTCCCGCTTGAAACGGTACTTCCATCCTTGAAGAAAAGAGAGGGCAATAATATGTTTTCATTGGCCGCGGCCCGCGCGTATTCGTTTTTGCTGTTGAACTTGAACCTGATTTTGTTTTTTATCCCCAGTCACAAACAAATGTGCAGTCAAGGACAATGTGCGTATGCGCTGTTGTTTTGCTATGCATCGCCAATTCTCGATAATAATAATATTGACAAAGTGTGTTATTAATGTTATAGTGTAACAGTGAAGCTTAACATAGGTAATTATGTAGTAGGAATATTGAGTCAGTGATAGTGAGAAGCTGATCACAGATATAAGGTAAGATTTTATAATAAATTAATAACTATACACTTACTATTATAATTACTTATTTAAGTGTGTAATGAAACATAATTAAGTATGTACTTAATAAAAAAAATTTTTGTACACGGATATTTAAATAGAAAAGTACTTGTTAATTGAAGATTTGTTTTTATCGTAGATAGTTGGGTTATTATTAAAAAAATATTTTTAATTCAAGAAATGCAATTGTTTTATTTTTTCCTAACGCTTGTGTACGGAACTGTACCATATTAGTAAATACTATATTGGAAGGTTAAGAACGTCTCTTAGATATATGGCTGGGCCGCTTTTTTGTAGCTATCCGAACTTGGTCGGGTTATGTAGGTTTTCGATGCTTCGTCAGTATTTTAATTGATTTCTTTAATTACTAAATTTAATGACATGAAATTTTGCATGTGAATAGTTGAATGAATAAACTAATTTTTGGCATACATTTTACCATGCAATTCCTTTAGAACGTCGTGATATTTGACTGTTTTGTAAACAGTGATCTATTCATGGTAAAATTGTCCTTTTACTCTTTAATTACTAACGGAACATCATTGATACTTGGCAACATGTTTCAGATACTTACAAGGTTTGTATAAACGTGAAAATCTAGACCCCAAAGTGCATACTTTAAGAACTAAGACCTATTAAGTGTATTTTACGTTTATATTTTTATCTTTTAAGCCCTACGATTTTTTCTAAATCTGTTTTTTAAACAAATATAAACAAATTCAAAACAACGTATGTAAAAATCTACAGCTCTCTATGTAAGCGCTTTATATGAAAACTAGCTAATGGCCAAACGTTCGCGTAGCGGAAACTTGAATTTCTCCGAAGTTTATGCATGCACTCATTTTATTCATACATACACAATTACACACAAATACACACTAATTTTTGGACACACCTCTTTTCTTCTAAAGTCTATGGATTAAAATAAGTTCCGCCAGGACAACGTTCGCCCAGCGGAATCAGTTTTTGGTGAATTTCTCCACAATGGCTGCGTACACAATTTTTTTTTTACCATACACAATTATACGACGTCATACACTAAATATCTGCATAATTAATATCTTTAAATTCAACAACATTCCGCTGCGCGAACGCACACAATAATGTAGCAATAAAATTAGTACATGATACGCATTTTAGAGTTCATGCCTGAATATAACTGCATTCACTGTAGCACTACTATTATTACCACAAGTGCAGGGTACACTTGCAATAGATCAAAGTGTGCATATTCATCCATCATGCCCTTTTCCCAATTTATTTGGGGTCGGCGCAGCATGTCTTCCTCTTACATATTTCTACAGAAGTCAAAGTGTGCATATTGCAAAATTAAAGTACTATGTGACATCTAAAAAATATTAAGACTAACATATTTTGTAAAGCAACGAAAAGTAACATTAAGCACACATCCAAATTGGTTTACATAATAATATTACATATCTGTGATCGCGCCTGATAGCCGAGTGCAATTAGACAAAAAATACTCAAGGTTGGAACGAAGAATAAAGTGGTTGGATTTTCATGGGACTTTTATTATGGAGTTCCTATAGGAGTGGAGAAGTTAAAAAAAAAAAAATATCGTCGTTCGCGACTTTTTTTTTTTCGTTTCCTTTATGAATAACTTCAAGTTCGACGAATTCATTTTGTGGCTAAGATGAGAACTAAAGAGAAGTAAGAACAAATGGGAGTAAGGGCAGCAGACTGATGTTTTTCATGGCATATCAGATACGCGTATCTGATATGCCATGAAATTCTGCTCACTGTTGCAGTCATAATGTCAACTGCGCAGGTGTCAGGGTATGCGGCAGACGACGGAAAGCGAGCCATAGAATGATGATGTTTCCTCACCAGAGAAGCAGTCGATCCTGGACGCTATGGAGCACTTGTTGGCGAGGTAGCGACTGATGCGCCCCTTGTTCTTGACGCCGGCGCGCCCGATGAACGTGGAGTGGTACAGCAGCCCGTACTTAGGCGTGTTGGAGCGTGTCTTTAGAGCGCGGAAGAGCGCTTTTTCGGCACCTGAGTAAACAGAATGGGACTTGTAGTTCAAATAGGATTCATTTCAGTTAACTTTGGAAAAATAATTGTATTTACTAGTTTGCTCTGGTTTTGAGCTTACTATTTTTAGTGGCGGATGTTTACATTTTAAAATTGTATGACTTGATTGGTTGCAGTTTCTAATCTCACATTAACTTAAATGATTGCTCTTATTTTTATCTCCTAATCAAAACTAAGACAAGAAACTTAAAGAGGGCATTTATTTTAGTTTTCAAAAAGAGGTAAATCAGTGAAAAATTATAGAAAGCATTATCCTGTTAAATAAATAAAATAAAAATATATCTATTGTTTGCCATCATTTTGTCTCTTTGGGAGCTTTAGATAAGGTATTGTTTATCTAATTGAGATTATACAAGCTGAGATCGTAGTACATACCCAAAATCTGCAGAGTTGACGCAGGGTACTTAGCAAGGCTGGTTAGAGAACCGGCCTTGGATATGAGCCGCGCGCCGACCTGGTCACCAACCAATGTAGTCAGGTTGGGAGCCACCGACTCCATCTTTGTGTGCAGGTATTCAGCTATCTGCCTCCTGAAGCATTAAGGTTTTCATCAAGTTTAAATTAAATCAATTCAATCAATTTGGTTTTAATTTAAATCATTAGTATTATTGGGAAGAAAAAAATATATAAAAAAACATTTGGGGAATGATTTGACGTGACTGACATTGACGTTTTAGTGCCATTTCAGTGTTGTGTTGTATGGCTGTTTGTGTAAGTGAATTTAAATTTTTGTAAACGCACCCACGATACAGGAGATATTTCTAGTATGAGGCAACGTTTTTTCAATAGTGAGAGAGAGATGGAGCTATTCAAGACAGATAGCATCGTCTCTTTTTCGTAACAGAAAAATTATGGCTTTCACTACTTCACAAGACATATTTAGAGGGACTCATTTATAACCAAAACCTTAGCCAAACCAACCTTTTCCTGCTGCTTACCTATAATTAGCGAGCGCAACAACCCTTCCAGCAAACATCTGTATATTAATCAAATCAACAGGAGAAATATCCATTCCCATAGACATCTTAGACGCATCTATAATAGCCTGGGCCTTCTCCGAGTCTCCAAGGATCTCTGTCAGAGGTTCCACGGACGCCTCGCTTAACGTCTTCCGGTCCTTGATGAACTCGGCACACTTGGTGTACAGCTGGTTCTCTGGGACAATGTTGACCAGCTCTGGGAAGTGGTAAGAGTACCATTCTCTGTGAAAATAAGTTTTGGTTTAGTTTTCATAATAGGGTACATGCAAGAAATACAAAACATTTTTTATTTCTTAAAAATGCCTTGTATTGGACCATAAAAACATTGTGGTACACTTGTTTAATTCTCTAATACAACACTTATTTTACAATTTAATATTTTATTTAGCGTGTTTTTGGTGAAACGGAACGCAAACACAAAACGCATCGATTCCGGTAGTGACGTCAAAATCCATGTGTCAAAGAAACACTTTTAATTGAAAAGTACTAAAGTTTCACTAAGATTTTACTATAATATTGTTATTGCAATTTTTGCTTAAATAAAGCACTTACATTTTAGTAAAACTGATCTACCTAGGGCAAAAAATTTGATTTAAACAAGGCAGATAGAGGTAAGTGACATCAAAGTCCTGACATGAATGGCCGCGATAGTCATGGACGTTTGAACTGTCGTAGAAAATTGTAGGATTTTAATATATTTTTTGTGCGACAAGCAGTAGTTGAAATTAACTTTTAATTATTTTCTTGGGTTGATAGTACAGCATAATTATTATGAATTTAAGTGAAAAAAAAATTACATGCATATTCCCTATTATTAAAAGTCAAGCGGACATTATACATCGTGTCGGTCCGCAATCATCGCAATTCAAAACAGAGAATTGTGGAGAGGCTCGCACAAATCTGTGTCAGCTTTTAGTGTGTGCAAAAGAACCGTGACTGGTGAAGAAAGTTTTTGAGTGTAACCATGAAACTTCTTATGAATGGTCTGCGCTGAAATGGGTAACACGGGATCCATTTCTGAATAACATTATTCTTTTATTATTTATTGGTAACCCGCCCCAGCTTCGCACTGGTGCAATGTTGTACATATAAAACTTTCTCTTGAATCACTCTATCTATTAAAAAAACCTCATCAAAATCCGTTGCGTAGTTTTAAAGATCTCAGCATACATAGGGACAGACAGCAGGAAGCGACTTTGTTTTATACTATGTAGTGAAGTAGACTATACTATCACCAAAGTCCTTCTAAGAACTGTTTTACTGCTTTAACGTTAAAGTGTTTTATCTATACCTAAATAAACATTACATTTTTTTACACCAATAATTTATCTGTGTTTAACAAAAATTGTCGAAATTTACCTTATCCGCATAGAAAATGTGTTAACATCCTTGTCTAACTGATCCAGCAGTGCGATAGACTGTATGATCATGTTGTCAACTCGGTGCACGTTGAACTTCACACGGGCTCTGGAGTACGAGTGGCCCAGACCGAGCTGTGCCACGCTGCAGGCCTTCAGGGTTAGACCTTTGATAAGAGAGTGGAAGTGGTGGCGGATACCTGAGGGAAAGAAGGAGAGCTTTAAATATGTTGCCTCAGGAATTTTACAATGGAGGAATGAAAGGAGCTATCTAAACTTTGGATTGTTACTATCGCCCTCATAAAGTGGGGCTACATCCACTGTATGTTGAAACCTATGTTATCGGGTTAGTATAGTTACACAATTAGGCCTTCAAGCGGATATAATAAACTAGCCAAATCATTGTGCGGCTCAAATGATTTGGCCAGTTTATTTTTGTAATGATTTAATTGCCAGGACAACGGAAAAATTTCCTTCCATTCAAAATATAGAAAAAGAAGATGTTTTTTTAATTCATTATACATGAGATTTTCATCCACGCAAAGTCGGGACAACTCGCTAGTTATTTAAATATCTAAGCATATGTCAAAAATAGGTGATACTAATATTTGTAAACTTCTATGACTTTAATCTCAAAATTAAAATCATAGAAATAGTTTACAAATATTAGTATCACCTATAGGTTCCGGTAACGCACCCACGATACAGGAGAAAAAAAAACATTCTTGCTTGAATGAATATAAAAACATGTAGCAGTAAATTTCATACACAATACACTTATTATTTAGGTACATGTGTGGATATAACTGCATTTACTTTAGCACTACTGTTATTACCACAAGTGGAGTTAGAACACCTGCAATAGATCAAAGAGTGCCAAGATTAGGGGACGATTGATACTACTGTATAATAATACTACCATAGGCCCACAGCTTTGCCTGCGTGTTGTTCGGTAAATGTTTCACGGGATTGTATTACCACAATAAAAAGTACCCTATGTGTTAATCCAGAATATAAGCTATCTTGATACCAAATTTCATCCAAGTTCGTTAAGCCGTTTGAGCGTCAAGGAGTAACAAACATACACACATAGTAACTTAGTGTTAGTGTGATTATATGTATAGGTAACTACGAGTACCTCCCCTACATCCCCTTAACGGATTTCCGACATTTTAATATAACGTATATTTACAATGGGACTTGCAAACCACTTTATAGGAAGCCTGTGCCCCAGTTGCCCAACTTTTGTAGAATCACCCATTCTTATTCTTATTCTATATTGCACTCAAAATATAAAAGTAGGACACACAAAATTACAATATACTATGAAAAATGGCGAGGTTAACCCAAAATTGGGTTTTCTTACAGCAAACCTTAGTTTGATTGTGAGATTTGCGAATGAGGATAAACCTATGTGCACAAACGAACATTTTAAAACTTAAATTTACTTATTTTGACTAAACTAATAATAAACTTAATACATACATTATATATACAGCGTGTAACAGAAAGGGTATAATCATATGGAATACTGTGGTACAGACCATCAAACTGAACAACTTTCTCTATGGGACCATCATCGAAATCGTAAAAAAATAATCAGCTGTCCCATACATTTGGGTCGAGTAGGTATTGAAATTTTGTATAGGACAGCTGATTATTTTTTTACGATTTCGATGGTGGTCCCATAGAGAAAGTTGTTCAGTTTGATGGTCTGTACCACAGTATTCCATATGATTATACCCTTTCTGTTACATGTTGTATATATATATATATATAGATAGATAGATACACAAAATACTATATAATAATATATACTATTCTCCTGTTGACAGGAAATGTTGGTCAGAGTGTCGTCTTAGGGGCACTATGAAAAAAATACTTAGAAAAATTTCGCGTTCAATTTCGAGGTAGCGCTCGCCGGCCGCTGCCGCGGCACCGCTCGCTTCGCTCGCTCGGCTCGCGCGTAGTTGGTCACAGTTCTAACCTAACCTAACCTATGGATATATTTGCAGGTACACACCGTTTTGTTTTCTGCACGGCTCATGGTGCCTATAAGCGGATGGTACCAATTCGAAATAAAAAAAAAATTCTAAAAATTTTCTAAGTGTTTGCCCCTAACCGTACTCAAGGTGAAAAGTAAGGAGAAAGGAGGTGTTTTTTTTTCGGCCAAAGCATGTACCGAGGTACAAATTACTATTTAAACTCTTTCCAATATATTGTGTTATTAGCAGTATTTTAAATCCTTCAATATTCGATAGGTTAAGAAATAAAAGAATATGAAAAAACACTACCTCGAATCGTAACTGCGTTCAAAGAAACGTTCATAACAGCGCTGGCGGCTGTCAAACTATTCCATCTGTCAAAATATTAAACTCTTTCGAGATCGATCGTCTGACAAGGGCTAGAATAATCTGAATTACAATATTGACAACGACAACAACAAAAGGAATAAAATAGTAAATTATCGACCCTGGAGCACTGTCTTTTGGCTAGTAGCTAACCAAACGCAAAAAATAATCTGAAATGTGAAATAAATGTTTTTTTAATATTCGTGATCCCATAATGTTTCACAAAAAAGTGTGCCGGGGAAAAATAACCTATCTTTAATACAAAACTAAATTCTAAATAGCATATTTTTAGGTTTTCATACGTGTATAAAATGAAGTAACGAAACGCATCATCGGAGAAATGAATCACGAGATTGCCAGATTAAAATTCTTGGGTTGCAAGTTTTAGCATCTTTGATCGACAATTTCAGGTAGTACAAATGCATGAATAAATCCAATATTATTTTTTTCAGAATCTGCGATTTTTTTCCTATAACTTCGTACCTTTATTTTTAAGGTACATTGTTTGGCCACAATTGTATGGGGGAAAAAACACCTCCTTTAATATTTTAGAAATTTAGAATTTTAATATAAGTCCCAAAATTTTTTTTACCTAATTTTTTTTTTTTGTTTTCTGCACGGCTCATGCCCAAGTAACACATCAAAGCAGTATAACGGCCGACTTACAGCATTTCTGTATCGTTTTCGCATTTTGAGTTAGTTCTATAGTAGCATTACAAACGTTTATACGGCTACTGTAATGCTTATTTGGGCACAAATTATACGGCTTTAGATCCTAAATATGTTCACAATAGTTGTTTAGTTGCATTACAGGCGCATTATATTAGCATTATTGTGGCCAAAGAACGTACCAATCGCATTACAGAAGTATTATACTAGCAATATTATTGATAATGAAGATGTTGTTTGCATTACAAAAGCATTAGACTAGCATTTGAATGTAGTAAAAGAATGATTGGAGCTTTTTAAGTGTTCACAGTTAGAACTTAAATAAACCCTACATCATTGCAAAAACATCTCTAATACCACGGCAAAAATGTCATAATACAATTAACGTGGAATATAATATGGACGAAGACTGTCAAAATTGAGTGAGTGCCACCATATTTGTTTGCATCAAAACAAATTTACTGGGTAAGTTTTTGACTCTTTTGTTACTTCATGCCTTCAAATATTATTCGCAATGTAGTTTACTGTAAATGTCTATATAAGTTTCATTAAAAATTTTCACGCGCCTTCGATATTTTGTGGTATTGATAGAAAATGTCATATTAAAATATGTGTGAAATCATCAAAACAATTGTGTATTCCTAGTATAGAACGAATTTTGCTTAATTAAAATAATAGTATTGGTTCGGCAGTATTAAATCAAGTTATATCATTATGTTAAAGATCTTTTGCTTTCATAAATAGGTCCGAATGACAATTTTTTTGGTTATAAAATATTTACAAAATGGTGTCGGGGTATAGCAGCCCGGTGAGCCTTTAACAAGGCTAATTAATGCTGCCAGCTATATAAATACTCACACGTGAACCATTATTAAGCCAGAGGCAAGAGAGAAGGCTTTTGATGAACCACTGTAGTGGCATTGTCTATAAAGTAGGTCTATATGGGTTCACCGGTATACCAGTAGTTTTGATGTAGACTGAAGTAATGCCATTACTTGAACGCAATTTTGGGGATCCTTGAGCAAAACAATAAAACCTATTTCAGAATTTATACAATTTGATTCGTTTGCCAAGTTGATAAAAAGGCGTCATTAAGATATTTTTCCGTAACTATTTTATAGACAGGACCGTTATTTATTTCATACCCGGTGTAGTGTAGTACGTAGTCAGGTACAGTAGCCATCAAATATACCTGTACACTTTAAAATGGCCAAACTTTTCAGAAAACGCAATAATATATTTTTTATGGGTGATGCTTTTTAAAAATATTGTTTTCTTATTTTCAGTGATTTTTATACCAACCATACAATGCCGTACAAAATGGAACAGACGATAGAGAGAAAGAAAAAACAATACGAGGTAGTCTTTGTGGGAAGAAAATGGTAAATTGTGGTGGCCGCCTAAAAAGACACAGTACAAATTAATGAAAGATGAGCAATCCAAGCCCGATAAAAAGAATGGACATTATAGGAGTGCTATTTTAAAATGAACAATATTTGAACATATGAGCTTGCCGAAGCTGAATTATAAATCATGGAAGAACATTCAGACACAGACGCGAATGACACAGGCACGTTTGCACCCTGGACGACAATAGTTCAAAATCAAGAAGTAATGAAAATAAAAATCAACCATAAAAATTGCTGTTGTTTTATTGATCATTTAATATCTGCTTTTCCCCAATATGTCCGACAAAAGGTTCTACGATTATTTAAATGAATGTATAAACAGTTTTACGCATTACAATAACTCACGTATATTTAATTAAAGAGCTGCTAGCTGTACCACACAGCTAAGTTGATCTTAAAAAACGCAAGCATTACATTGATTCACGTTTATGCTGTTCAGCAATACTAGGCTTTTACTTACCACTCAAAAGTGCTATTACACAACAAAGGGCACTTAAGACAGCTCATAGCTGTATAGCGGTTTTACGGTGCATTATAACGGTAAAAGTTTAAGCTTTTAAACAGCATTAGGCATTACCTTACTACTTAAAAATGCTATTGTAGAACCTAAGGCACTAAAAACAGCTGAAAGTTGTATAGCGGATTTACGTGGCATTTATAATGCCACGTAAATCCGCCAAATATGGTTCATATTTGTGCTGTTAAACGGCATTAAGCATTTATTTACTACTTAAAATGCTATTGTAATTCCAAATGCACTAAAAACTGCTGAAAGCCGTTCAGCTGCGTTGTGTTTTGCTGCACTAAAACTAAAGGGTTTACAAAAGCATTTTGATATGCTATTATCCATCCGTTATACAGTGTAAAGCATCCTAATGGTTTTGAATTACCAATATAAAGCGTCAAGATGCTCGGTGAACTTATTTATGAGTTTATAAGGACCTTAAGTTCTACACAAGTTTGCTATTCGTTTGTTAGAATGCTTTCTGTGTTACTTGGGTAGTGCCTATAAGCGTATGGTACCAATTTGAAAAAAAAAAAAAAAACTAAAAAATTTCTAAGTCCCGCGCCATAGCGCCCCTAAGGCTACACTCCAACCGAAATGTTCTCTTATTCCTTTCTTGAACACATCTAACGAAGGGCTATCCCGCAAGGAGTGTGGAAGCGAATTCCAAAGGCACGGCCCGAACAGTAAAGGGACCATCATACCAACTTGAGGAGTGAGGAGGGAAACGAAGGAGAAGAGATGATGATGAGCGACAGGGTTTCCCTCTAGGAACCAGATACTCTAAGCGATCCCGAAGATACGAAGGAGCTTTAGGATTATTTAGAACAGAAAAGAGAAAAGAGAGAGTGTGACTCTCGACACTGCCGAATAGGTAGCCACTTCAGCTGCTTCCGAAATTCCGACACATGATCGTATTTACAAAGCCCGAAAATGAAGCGGATACACAAATTCTGCAGACGTTCGAGCTTATCAGGAAGATGCTCAGTCGCATCAAGAAAACAGAACCACCATTTGGAAGATAGAAACTACAAAAACAAATTAAGGTAATGACAAAGGACTTACCTCTTAGAATCTCTGGAATAGCCCCAGTGTGTGAGCATGGAATCTCCAGAGCCTCGCTGATAGCTGCCCCCAACTTGGGGTCCAACACACCCAGGGTGCATTTGCTACGCTTCTTGCGCTTTGGAAGCGCCCCCTCGAGGAACAGGTTCAAGTCTTCTGGTAGAATACCTGTTTGACAATCAATATATAAATACATAAAAAAATAGTTGTGATATTGCTGACCTTTGTCTAATTTTAGTATTATGTAGTATAAACAGCACCGATTTGTGATTGTTTGTAAATAAGAAAGTGTTTGTTGCAACAAAAAAAAAACATCTTTAAGATACTTAGGTAGCCTAAAATATACTAAAATATGTAGAATAGCATCAAGCATGTTACGGTGGTTGCGCAAGAGTAGACTGCGTTTTTTTTTTTTTTATATTTATTGCAATTTGTAGGTCAGTGTCAGGTTGTACGTTGATTGAATGATTATAATTCTGTAACACCATACGTGTTACTGGCGCGATTCATATTTTCATCAACATACAACTTAACACTGACCTGCAAATTGGAATAAACTTGAGAAAATTTAAATTTTGCGGGCTACCCTTGCGGAACCGGCGGCTACCCTTACCTTAAGGAAATAAGGTTATTCCTACGAAAATAATAAGAATTTACGGTTTTCCTGAATATTGGACGACCATATCTTAGAACAAACCATGTTTACATCACAAATCGTTCCATTTACCAAACAAGCATGGTATAATAAGTAGACATATTCAAAAACACGCGTGCACTAACCTTCGGACACCGCGTTGATATTTTCCAAGGCGACTACCGCCGATTTGAATGGCTGGAACCCGCTAAGCGTTACAACGGAGTTAAATCGCTGCAAATCAGTCACAGACTCTTCAACTTGAGGCAGAAAGGCCGCCAGCTCTTCAAACTCCGTGACTTTAAACAGCGCGAAGCCTGCGCTGTGCTCGTACAAAACATACAGCTTACTCTGAAATTACACAAAACTTTATCACTAACGCCCACCAAACATTTTTATTAGACGAAATAAGGATATTACGCACCATTTTTGCTTATTTACGTCAATTTATTTTCATTTTACGGGGAGAAACAAACACGTGAGTTTTGTTTGCTCCCCCGCGAATTAAATGTTTTTGAGGTTAGAATGTTTCATGTCACGTATGATGACAACAAATTCGTCGTTTTAAATAAAATTAATTAAAATTATAAAATTTAATTAACGTGATTTTATGTGTGAGGTAAACTTGATTAGAAATATTATTTCCAACAAAAAGTACTTTCTATTGTATTTCTGCGCTGTTACACTGGCAAACTAAGTGTAAAGGAACGTTAAATTTCACAAATCGTTCAGAAATAGCATCAAAGCTTTAGTCGGTGCAATGAGGTTAAAGAATTTTTTCTCTGTAACAAGACACATTTCAAGCATTGCACCGAACCTTTTTAATTTGCTTCAGGCTATATAACTATATTTTTTTTGAGAATTGATCCTAAATTTTATTGCAAAAATGTTTGATGATTATTTATGGTTTCTGAACGAAAGCAAATGGAGTTGGGCAACAATGAAGGAATAGTTTATCACGTTACTCGCCTAAAAGCGTAGATTTCATTTTAATTAATAAAACTTACTTTTTGTTTAGTAGGTGATTAGTAGAGGAAACACCAATATAGAACGTTGACACATTCAAACATACATATTCCGTTTTTCATTTAACATTATTTTGTACAAATAATTTGTAGCGAGTACCGACGACGCCAGCACATCAAGCTACAAAAATCTGTCTTTCTCTAGTAGATTTTCAACTTTATTGCTAAAGCATTATGTTCAAGGTTAATTGGAAAAAGTTGTGAGTTGGGTAGCTTGATGTTATGTCTGTACAATATACACAAAAGGTCCTTGAAAGATGTCCTTCCCCAAGCTTCTACTTTTCTCTTTTATTACTGGACATAATACATTTGTAGCGTTAACCTTTTTCCTTACCAAAACAACGTCTATAGTTTGTTGGATTTAACGGAAAAATAAAATGATTTATAGAAGTCTAAAGAAAATTGAGGAATAAAAACGTTACGACTCCGCATTTGGCTCTGAATCACTCGCGTTTTATGTAACATCCCAAACATTATTTACAAATCTAAAATAATAAAAATGTTAATTTAAATAATGTTCAATGCTCATTTAAATTTAAACAATACTAAAATCTTATACTTTTCTAAACCTAAAAGTCGATTTTTATTTTATGCCTACTGGACAGCACTACGTCGCATCAACGGAAAAACATTGACTTTTCAATTTGAATTCAACCCAGAAAATGCGTATGGGGTTTGTTGTTATTTCTAAAATATTGCAAAATCCATAAAATATGGTTTGAAACCTCATGCTAGTGTAGAACGTTTTGTAAAATAAACGATTTCGTGTTAAAAAGTGCATCTATGTGAAAACAAAGTGCTAAAATGGCTACAATAGCGATGCAAAGAGACCTTGTTGTCTCATTCAAGAAGGAGACGATTTTGAACTTGGGAATACTGAGTAAGCTGCAGCAAATGCCTTCAGAGCTCAGCAGGCAGATATTCAAGGAAAATTCTTTAGAAAAACCTACACAAAACTTCTTTAATCACTTATCTTACTATTTGGTGTCGATAATCGATACTCAGGCTTCCAGTTCATTGCCATGGCCACTGTACGATACAAAAACTGAGAGAGCTTACCGCAACGAGCTCTTCAACTTCATCAGCGACTACAGCAACAAGGGCCTGTTGGCACCAGTCATGTCTTCCTACCTGGTCAACCCAAGCTGCTACAAAGTCACCATGTTGATATTTCAAATGTCTCAACTCTCTGTCCAAAGAGTATTAATGTCCAAAATGATCAAGGATACTCAAAAGAAGCTGTATGAGAACATGACTGAGGATTACAAGACAAAAAAAGAAGGTTTCATTGACAACATTGAAAAAGAAACAGTGACAATATCCAGTAAATTTTATAATTATTTGTGTAAAAGAGCAGCTATGGAGAAAATTGCTGAGTTGTTCCATAAGAAAATAACTGAAATGGAGAATAAAATGACTGATTTAAATGCAGAAAGATATTTAGAGGAAATAGTTGATGGCTTTTTGAAAACACATGAATTAGACGAGACATCAAAAGCAGAAATACTAAAAATAAAAGATGTTCACAAAACTTCCTCTTTTTTCGATGATTGGTTAACTGAAACTGATACCAAAATCACTCAATTGGAAAATGAATGGGATACTAAAATAAAACCATTCCTTCAAAGTTGTAAGGAGACCCGTGATTGCACAGAAATGCTGATAGCCAGACAAACAGGTGAAGCTGAAAAGAGTTCGTACACATTAGAGTATAACCCAAAAACTGACAATATATGCACGAAAGAATTACAAAACCAAGTCAACAGTGAACAGAAATATATCCTCAAAAATATTGTGAAAGACGATCAATTAATTTTCCCGAACCTTATAAGAGCATTTCTTATATCAATATGTTTTATACTGAAAAATGCCGAAATTGGTGATGAAATATACATCTTTAATGAGTATTTGGATGGTGGGAGACGGAACTTTACGGAGATTGTGTCTGCTATGAGGATACTTTTGGATCGAGTGATGAATGGAGAAGCTAAACTTCTGGTGAGTTCTTGTTTAATGTTTGAAACTTTTATAGTTCCATTTATAAATAGAAAGTTTTTTTTAAAGATATAATTTCTCTAGGGCTTGCAATAATTGGAAGGGGTGGAGGGAACCCTTTGGCTAAATAATTTAAGGAGAAAGACGACCTTAGCACTAATTCGAACCTAAGACTAACATTTTATCAGCCTGGGTAATGATTTTTTCAAAATTATAAAATAAATTATAATAAATTTTGACGGCCTCGTTGCTCTAGTAGTTGCTAGTAGACCCCAACTGCTGAGCAGAGGTCTTGGATTTGATTCCCAGATTGTGGTGTAAAGTGTCAGCAGGTTTTTTCATCAGAAATTTCCCAGTAGCACCCAGTATAGTCTGGATTTGTACCTGGTTGATGGCAATAGGCCCGCTATATTATCCTATAACAGGATTAACAGGCGTGACGCTATGTAATATGTTTGCAAAATAAATTTAATAGCTAGTGAGGATATATGCTTCCGAGTTTTAGCATTTTTCCTGTATTTTATTCTGACGATTAACTGCTATTTTTCAGCCAACACAAACATCCTACAACCAGTCAATATCCCTGAAGGAATTCTCTGAAGTACGACCGTTACTTGACCTAGCAGACCTAAAGATGGGCAAAGACTTGCAGTCTCAAATAATATTTGACACATTCACACCGCTCCACATATCCAAACATCAATTCAACTTGTGTAGAAGAGCCAGCGCTTTTGTTAAACCACAATCACGGACATTACTCGTTACACCATTCTATCAAGGTCCGAGAGAAGACTTTCTAAAGAGCCTCATATCCTTCCGCATCAGTTCCTACGACCGTCCAAATGCAGCGCAGAAGTTTAACATGTCAATACTCTCTCAAACAAACTACAGGAACAACGAGACTATAGCAGAATGTTCATCGGGCTTCACAAAACAGCAAATAATGAGGTTGATGTCAACGAAAAAGTCTAGTAGCTCCAAAAAGTTTAAATATAAGACTGAGAGACCAGAAAATGTGAATGTGAAGAAAGGTGGATTGTTTAATGAATCAGTGAATTCAACTGATAGCAACGGTTTGTTCAGAAGCCATTCATCACCAAATCTGTTTAATCACAGAGAAAAGAAACCTAAATCTAAGATTCCGATTTCTAGAAAACTATCTGTCATGCAAGAGGACTGTCCACTTATGGAAGTTTCCGGAATCTTGACATTAGAAAATGATAATAGCTATGGAACTCCTGAAGGTGTAACGCGACTTGAAAGTAACAGAAATATATTTGATGCTACCAGCCTGCCTACGATATCTGTAACTCCTGAGCCAGATAAAGTTTTAACAAATATTCCAGAAGACTCAAATAAAGCTCATTTTGCAGATCTTAATGTCCCGAAATTGCAAGAGGAAATTCTAGAAAAAGAAGATATTAAGACTGAAACACCCAAATCTAACTCTCAATTGATAAGAAAAACAAGTTCATTAGAGAAAATTATCAATAGGTTTAAGAAAGTCAGAGCCAGCGTCTTGCCTTGCGACAAAAGCTGTGAAGAAGGCAAGGAATTTAAAACTATTGTTGAAGAAAAAGAAAACCTCAACACTGTTAACTTAGATGTGTTCACAGCAAATAGGGTCTTATTACCTGATCTCTTAAGTCCAAGTTGCAGTGTGATACTGAAGAACTCTTCAGATTTGGATCCAATCTGGTTTGACGACGAGCCTCCTTGCAGAAAACCGCGGGAAAGTCTTGGGACCGCATTAGGCGTAGACCACACGTTCCTAGACCAGTTTGATTTGATAGACTAACAAAAACTAAGTTTAAATTAAGGAGTACTATATGAAATATTTCAAGTCCAGTATTTTTGAAGTTGGTATAAGAAAATACTATCTTTGTCTATTAGAACCTTCCATTGATGTAGATATCAAACTACTGTGCACAAGGAAATAGCACATATTTTAAGCTCTCTATAACAAATAGACCCTATTTTCTAGAATTAGTGAAGTAAAGCGCAGTGTTTTTTATAGATAAATCTTGAATTGCTCATCAATTTAGCTATACGACACACGAAGCACAGGATTATAGTGGTAACTTCTATGAAAAAGCCCAATAATAAATACTAAACTTGCATGTATGAGCGAGATGAATGGAATCTGAATGAATTATTTACCCTAGTTGGGGTCCGGATGAATATATTTATTTTTAAAGTGTATAATAATCTAATGGCTAACACACATTGGCTTATGTAAGGCAAATTTTATCATCCTTCTATTAAATATTCTGAATAACTTGTTATTTAAGAAAACAATAATATCGGACTGCCTCCTTGGTCGAATGGTTGCAAGCGCGACTGCTGAGCATGAGGTCCTGGGTTCGGTTCCCAGGTCGGGCAAAGTGGATTTGGTCGCCTGGATAGTCTGGATTTGGGCTCGGTTAATGGCAATAGGATCGGACCCTATTACATGGCACCTAACACGTAACTGGTGAAATGTAGGTGTACTATTAGGTACACCTCTGCCTGACCCTTCGAGGATACAGGTGTGATGTTATGTTATGAATATGATGTAATTTTCATTTAAACGCTAATGCAACCATTGACCTTTCATAAAATTGGCCGTCATTCGCCACTGTGTAATAAGCCATACCAGTAACTGATTTATGATTACTTTTAAAAGCTTTACAATCATAAAGTATGATATACTATTATTAGTTAATTTACTTCATTAGCTGTTAAATGTTATCCATTATGTAACAACTAGTTTTACTAATAAAATGAATATAAATCGACCTTGGTGTATAATTAAATGCTTTTTTGGAGATTTGAAAAAGATTAAACACTGACATTTATAAAAACTTTAATTACGTAACATTTAAAATTAATTGTTACCTACTTCTTTGCACTTTTGCATATAAGGTCTATCCGTTCATACACGAAATCTCTTAAGAGGTCATTGTACTCATCATTATGAACAACTTTTACTATGGGACCAACACTGAAATCGCGAACAAAAAATCGACTGCCTCGTACATTTCTCAAATGACAAAATGACAGACAAAATGTACTGAACAGCTGTTTTTTTAATTCGTGATTTTGGGTTTGTTCCCATAGTGAAAGTTGTTCATAATGATGGGTACAATAACCCCTTAAGAGATTTCGGTTATGAATAGATAGACCTTATATAAATATTACTTACACAACAAATCAATATAAATTGTACATTGTATCTCTTAAAAAAAATCAAGAATTCGCTGCTAAACTAACAGACAACATGGAATAGATACAGTGCAACATAAAACTATTGCTTTTTCCTCAATAGCTCCTCGACCAAATCATCATTTTATATGCCTCTTTAATAAATAAATCGTTCTTCCTTCTGCTTCTTGCCATGAAGATGATAGCGGGACGAACTGATGCCTTCCTTGAGAATTGGAAAGTAGCAGCACAGAATCTTGACCGTTGGAAGGAAGGAGACCTTTGCCCAGCAGTGGGACATTAAGGGCTAGTTATAATAATATATATCTTGCTTCTCTTAGGTACTTAAATCCTAGGGTCATCTTCACCCAACTTGACCATTTTCTCCGAAACCTCCCAAACTTTCTTTGCCCTGGTCATATTGCTGACGGAATTCGACAAAGAACTTTCTCTGCAATCAGAAAAGTACTTTCCAGAAACGTTTTCCAGTTTCTCATCCACTGCCAGCATTACTGTTGTCTGGCAACCTTGTTCAGGGTTCTTGAAGAAGCATTTGGTTATGGGGTACAGGAACCAATTTAGCGGAGGAGGAACAGAGCTCCAAATCCCGGTTTCAATCAAGCCTGGATGTAAACAGTTCACCGTCACCCCCGTACCTTCTAGTCTTCGTGCAAGTTCTCTTGTGAAAAGTATGTTGGCTTCCTTTGAAGCGTAGTACAGATATCCTGGTAGGGAATCTACGGGATTCGGGTTTTCTGTGTTAAAAGATGCAAGACGGTATAAAGAAGACGCTACTACCACGATTCTGGATGGGGCGCTTTTCTTCAGCAGATTTATCAAAAGATGTGTAAGCAAAAATGGTCCATAATGGTTAGTCTCCATGGTCATCTCAATGTCATCAACTGTCTTCCTCTTCTTGAAGGTGTCTGCATACCCAGCGTTGTGGACCAAAACGTCTAGTTTTGTCTCTGTCTTGTTAATGTCTTCGGCAAATTCGCGGATGGATGTGAAGGAACTGAGGTCCAGTTTCTTGACCAAGACTTTCGTGTTCTTTGTTGAGTCGATGATGTCGGCTGGAAAATTAAAATTAATTACTGTTAATTCTATTATATTATTAATAATGAAGGGCGTTCATAAAATAACGATGAAAAATAATTATAAGTATAACACACTGAAAGAACCCACTTTTGGTTGGCTATTTCCGCCGAAACCCTGCATATGATATTATAATAATTGTTATATAACTGCCACTGGTTTCTCCAGAATTATTTCCTCCATCTTTCGTAGTTTTACCCTACAAGGCTCTACCCTCACCAATTTGTCCTATAAACAAATTAAATTAAACAATCACCTTTAACTTTCTCAGCAACCTCCAAATTCCTACAAGCCATGATGACTCTGGCTCCTCTCTTAGCCAGTTCCCTTGCAGTTTCCTTCCCAATGCCCCCGGTACATCCAGTCACAATCACCGTCTTCCCGTCCATCCTGGTTGGCTTCCGGAACTGCCCACAAGTGTACTTGGCGAAGAGTCTGATCGCGAAGATTACTCCGAAAAAACCTAGGATCGCGAATACTGTTGCGATGATGAGCACCGGGAAGACCCAGTAGAGGTAGCTGGCTTTCCAAGCTTCGGCGACGATCATGTCTGTAAAGAGAGGGAAGGGTGGGTGGTCAGTAAAGTATTAGCTTTAGTGTATTTTTCTTTGAAAAAAACTTTGCCCCACATCTGTATCGTGGGTGCGTTTACAAACATTTTTTTGTTTTTCTTTTTGTGAATGACTTCTCGCCGTTCTACCTAGGAGGTTGTCGCCTGCTTAACCGGACAATCCTGTGGGTGCCTTGAGTGTAAGACCTCCAGCCAGGGCAAAAAACTTACAAACAAAGCGACTACACGCTAAGGGCACCCCCTGTGGGGTACGAGCCTCGGGCGTCGCTGTGGGAGGACAGGCTGGATCTGAATGGTGTCATTATTTAGGGGCCTATTTTGGACTGCAGGTTCAGCTGCGCGGGTTGGCTCGAGCTAGACACAAACATGTAAACCCACATAAATAAATGATTCTTGATACACAAACAGCCAGACCCGGAACAACTATCTGCAGGCCATACAAATATTTGTTCTGTGCGGGGATCGAACCCGCAACACGCAATGACGCAACGCAGCCACGCAAAAACTCGCTCAGCCACTGCACCAACCGTGCTGTCAAATTATTTATTAGGTATCTACTAGTGGCCGGTCCCGACTTCGCACGGATGCCTCTTTTACTCAGGCATAATGTAGCTTTCAAATGGTGAAAGAATTTTTGAAATCGGTGCAGTAGTTTTTGAGTTTATTCATTACAAACCTACACACAAAAATACAAATCTTTCCTCTTTATTAATATAAGTGTAGATAATATAATACTAGCGACCCGCCCCGGCTTCGCACGGGTGCACTGTTATACATACACATAAACCTTCCTCTTGAATCACTCTATCTATTGCATAACTGCATCAAAATCCGTTGCGTAGTTATAAAGAGCTAAGCAGTAGGTATGCTTAGATCTTTATAACTACTATATAGGGACAGAGACCGGGAAGCGACTTTGTTTTATAATATGTAGTGATATTAGAATAGATTAGAGAGAAATTATAAATTCATCTTAGAAAATAGTAGGTGCATAGGAGCTATCCACCTTACAAAGCTCAATACTAGACATCGAAGTAGTCTCTTCTGTAGGCATTAAATTGTTCCTATTTATCCGGAACCAATTTTGACAATTTTTTGTTCCCAACTTCCAATGAGTGTATTAGAACTGTCTAACACCCCATTTAAGGTCTCGAGCCATACATGTGTCATGCTACTTTGTGTTCGACGCGTGAGAACGTCGCGTTGCGGTGACTAATGCTTTCCACAACTTCTTTGATGTGTTTCCTACGCAGTCGATGTCGCAAGATGCGAGTAGCTAGGGGTCACACACAGTTGTTTGTCTTCTCTGCTCTTCGGAAATCAATTCTAAATAAGTAGCTAATCACAGACGCTTCGATTCTATTTTGATTCGAAAAGTCGTATATATCTATCTTGCTCGCTTTCCTAATGCAAAAAAAAGATAGCCATACGACTTGTCGAATAGAAATCGAATCGAAATGTTTGTGAATACCTAGCTGTGCTGGTCGTCACGTCTGGTTACCTAACTCTCTGTGCCTATGACCATCAGATTAACGCACGCAATGTTTCCTGCCCTGACTTCTAATTACCTAAGAACATTGACCTTTGAGGTCTCTTCATTGTATTTACAACGAGCGAGTTTTTTACCTTGAGGCACCAACACCTATGTCTCGACATGTTTGAATGAAAATCGTGTTATTGGACTAAGTTAACTTGGAGTATTGTATTACCCAGTACTGGGTTATTAAGTTCAGATAGGCAGCCGTTCTTCGCAAAATGCTGGTATTCTGCTGCATCCGGTAAGATTGGGAGCCATCCCGACATAGCTGGCAAAATGCTAGGCAGGTAATGATGATGGACAACTTTACTTTACCCGACATGGGAATCGAAGCAAGAATCTCACGCTACAGTCGTGCTTCTGTCAACTAGACCAAAGTGATCAATGACACAGCTGATCTTTTGCAAAAAAATCAAAATTGATCAATCTTTTTTTTTGAAAGATCCTTAGATATTTTTTAGACATCTTTGTTATGTTACCTTTGCAACATGGTCATGACCAACGGACCTATTTCGTCTAGTAATTAGGTTAAAGTCAATCAAAACACGAATTAATTCTTATGAACTGAATTCAACAGGAACCTACTTTAACTGATGAGTAATTAAAATAATTTTGTAATACCATTTAGTATTGTTAGAATCACTTGCGAAGGTCAGCAGTTTGATAATGTATTGTCTTGCAAATACTTAGGTACTTATGTTACAGCAATCAAATAGTGGGCGATTGCCTTGAACCATGATCAAGTTCGGTATCCATTAAAATTTCGACCTTATTCTAGGGAGTATCAATAAGGGATCTGCTCGAACGAATTTCAAGAAGCTCATCCTAATCAACATAAAATAAGATCACACCTGTATTCTCGTCAGCCATAAAAGAGTTTAGACCTCTCTCCGTCTAGCGGATAGGTAAAGCCCCTCGATCATGAATCTACCTATTAAACAAGTTAAAGAACCTGCGAGGACCATTACAGAAGTCCTTAGATATATGATTTGGAAAACCCTACCTAATAAACAATAATATCATAAAGAAAAATACGCTACGTTCATGCTGAACGGGTTCAAATATCGTTGCGTTGTTACGACTGCGAAAAAAATACCAATCGAATTGAGAACCTCCTCCGTTTTGAAGTCGGATAAAAAGAGATTAGCTATTGCGCTTGAAGTCGGTGACTTTTGTTAGTTTGATTTTGTTTTTTTTTTGTCACCGTCTTCTGAAGCTAAAGTTATTTTTACTTTTTTGTGTTTTTGAAGACAGTTTTAATAATTCCAAAAAAGTTATTTTTTATATTTCCTTTTTTAATTGTAATAGGTAAGTATCCTATACAAATATTTGCTATGCATTTATTTTACATTGTTAACAATACCTACATGTTATGGTAATAGGCTTATCCCCAATAAATGGAACTTAACATACCTAAACTGTCGAAATCTGGGTGTAATGTACACATCTGCGTACCCGCCTCAGAGCATACAGGCGTGATGTTACGTCATAATGTTGCATAAACAATAAACATCCAAGCGAATGCAGCAACCACGGCAAATTTGCCGTCTATTTTTGAAGAGTTCCAATGTACATCTCCGAAGATCAGCATCAGATCTTCACAAAATTTAAATGGGACCAAATGGCAACTATTCCGCATCCAACTAAAGAAGAATCACGTAAATCGGATAATAAATCTCAGCGTAATCGGTGTATATACATTAAAAAAAAACAATCGAATTGAGAACCTCCTCCGTTTTGAAGTCGGTTAAAAGCTATTGCGCTTGAAGTACTTAAATTAGATACGACAGTTGTCTGAATCTGTCTGCAACAATTTGCGTGCGTTGTTTCGATATACTACCTCTTTTTATTCATATTATCATTGGTAATAATAAAGTTATCGAGCAAATCAAGTATCTTGACTTGGCTCGCGAGGTTGTCGACATGTGGGATGTGGACTCAGCGATCATTGTGCCGATTGTCGTATCAGCCCATGGCTTAATTGCCAAGAGCCTCGATGAATACCTAAGGAAGCTCTCGTTAGGCAGCTGGATCAAGGGCTTGATTCAGAAAGCGGTACTCCTGGACACGGCTCGTATTGTTAGGAGTTTCCTCTGTCTGGAGCCCTGACCGCCGGGTAGCTTGGACCCTGTTCCTGATACCGGTGGGCTACTATTTTCTATATTTTTAAATGTTTTTTATAATATAATCTTTGTTACTAAAAATATTTAAAAATGTATATAATGTGTAAAGAAAATAAATAAAGAAGTTATCGAACAAATATACTCACAATGCAAACACAATTTACTTCCTCAAACCACATCCAAACACATTAGTTGTGTAAACTAAAAACTTCCGGTAAGTAGGTATTATATTTTTCAAGACCACGTATACCAGCAAGCAATTATAATAAAAATATAATCTTAAGACGTTGTTTAACGCTTGCACTGATGTCTATCCATAGCACACTGGTATAGCATACTGATGAATCTTTAAACTTATCATAGGACTTAAATCAGTACAAAAAATCATTAAGCCCTGTTCACATTGGTGTAATAACTAGTTACGTCAAAGACAAAGTCAAATAGCTATAGAGTACAGCCAGGCCACTTGTACTCTATAGGAGTATTGTATTGTTTTAATCTTACTTCAGTCAGAGTGAGAAAGATGGTGCTAGACGTCCCATATAGCTCCTTCTCTTTCCCACGCTAATGGCATTAAAGTAATGCTGCTAGAAGGGGTAGTGAGTGGTACGGGCCCAAAAATAATAATAAAATGGCCGCCTTAGCAGAATCACAACAGAATAATAATTTGAATCACGTTAAAATTCTTAAAATAAAATGTTCACAGAAGCAGCAGGTAGTATTAAGTATGAATTGTCACTTTATGACCATTTTTAAATATAAATATTGAAAAGTGCGATAAAGATAACCGCACTATTATTTAAATGGTTATACTAGTTTATATGGTATATCTCAGATTTGTCAGCTCGTGAAATAATCTTGGAGATTAATTGCTAAATAGTTCACCACTTCACAAGGCACTCAGTCAGTCTGCCTAAATGCTGAGTTATAATACTTAGATTATCCAAAAGTGTATTGACTATTGACTGGTCAAGACGATTCAGTATGTAGGTAAACGCCACCAATGTGAACTAAGCTTTATGCATACACAAATACAAAAAACTGGACAAGGGCGAGTTCGACTCGCGTGGAGAGGGTTCCGTACGTTCATTGCTTAAATTCCGAAATTAAGTTCTTTTAAATTTGACCCAAAGTCGTAGTAAAAACCTATAAGAAATCTATGGAGATTTCTTATAGGTTTTCCTGTAATGGCTGTAATTTATAGGCAAATAACTGTTTTTTGTATTTTTTTCAAAATTTTGTATAGTTTGCAAAAAAGTTGCTTCCATGTTTAAAATTCATTAATTTACGTTACACGTCCGTTTTTGGGTCACCGACTTACATACAGGAAGTAATCGCATCCTTCACGAAGCCGCCAACCAAGCATTCTGTACATCAAACTAAGTAACTTTACGCAAAAAATATTGCTGGGAAACGACTTTTTTTGGGGTAAAATACCCCGTTTTACGGTAGGACTCAATGTAACGCACTCAAAACGTGCTGATGGATGGATTCAATAGTACGGGGGTCGTGGAGGTGTTCTTACATTAAAAACATGTATTTATTAAAAACTTGTGAAAAACTTGGAACTTTGACCCCCAATATCTCCGTAACTAGACTCTAGAATAAAAAAAGATCGCAATGACGGGGAGAGCAAGTGCCTTTCGGCTTCGTTAAGAGTGGAGAGACTTGTTACACCCTTTATGTGTACTTTTCAACTCAATCGATCCAGTAGATTTTTAGTAAATTTGTATGTGACAGACGGATAAACAGACAGACACGCGAGTGATCCTCTAAGGGGTTTCGTTTTTTCTTTTTGTGGTATGGAACCCTAAAAACAAATAAAAATTAGACGTGACCTCAAGGTTCAAAGTTTAGTCTCTGAGATATCATAAAAACAATATAACATTGTAAACAGAATTTCTGTAAAACAATTAGTATTCCACCTATTGCATCGTCTATGCGTCAGTTTGTTAATTGCATGATCGCTAATTAACTAATTTGAATACACGATAGCCTGGACTTAACGTATTTCAAAATATGTTGTGTTATGGACATAACTGTCTGGTATTCAGCTGCATCCGGTTAGACTGGAAGGTGACCCCAACATAATTAGTTGGGAAAACGCTGGGCAAATGATGTGTTAATGTCTGCTGTCTGTAAAAGTGTGGGTCAGACTCTGCGCTTTCGGTAAAAAAAAAAAACTGGTTTCTACTCATTAGGAAAAGGCGGTTTATGTAATCCGTGGAATAGTGTTAGTACACACGGCTACACATCAAGCTGTACATTTCCAGTTTATGCTGATCTCGCATTGTATATGATTTCCGTACAATGCGAGGTCAGCTTATACTGGAATTGTATAGTTTGATGTGTAGCCGTGTGTACCACTTCCAACGTAAATTATTGATGTACTTTGTTGTGAACTTGCGGCTTTTTGGATGACGCTTGCTTGCCCGATGCGTCATGATTTTTTGTTCGACCAAAAATCATAGTTTGGTTGTTTTTTATTGTTAGTTATTTGATTATATGTAAGTATAGACTTTTTATCTCCGAAACCCGTGCGAAAATTACCGACATCAACACGGGCGAAGCCGTGGGCATAAGCTAGTCTATATATACATATAATAAAACAGTAAAAGAACTGTGTCTGTACATTGAATATATTAAAAAAATAATTATTGAGGGGGGTTTGGAAACAGTAATAGAGCACGAATCCAAAAAAAAAATTCTGTCTGTTTGTCTGTATGTCTGTTTGTTTGTACACGCTAATCTTCGGAACTACTTGACGGATTTAAATGATTTTTTTTTTGTTGTAATGGTATTAAATCTGGGTAACATATAGGCTATAACTTATCTTGGAAACTTGAACATCTGATGCAGCACTGCAACAGACCATCTAAACCATAAGAGATACAAAAATGGTACCACAGCAAAAATTGTTCCACGTGATGAGCATTTTCGGCTAAGAGAATAAATTTGAAGATCTGGAACACCTGAAGTGGAACTCCAAGAGCCCAGCTACACTATAACATACATAGGAATGACGCCTTAGCAAGAGTTGTTCAGCCTGATGAGCACTCTCTGTTGTCGTATAAAATTTTAAGACCTGGAACTGCTGATGTGGAACTCCAAGAGCCCAGCTACACTATAACATATATAGGAATGACGTCTTAGCAAGAGTTGTTCAGCCTGATGAGCACTCTCTGTTGACGTATAAAAATTGAAGATCTGGCACACGCGTTGTGGAATTGAAAATAAAAAAAATAATAAAAAAATGAAGATCTGGAACACCTGATATGGAAATCAAAGCTATCACTAATTTCACTGTATAATTATAAAATAACATAAGCTGGGAGTACCTCCACGCGGTGAAGGCGGTAACAGTTTAGGACTGATTTTCGATGAAAATTCGATGAATCATTGAAAATTTGACGCTACTGACCAAAACTCCCATTTATATTTTATTTTATCAAATAAATAAGCCTTCGGGCTTATGTTATTTGAGTGTTTAATTTCCTTTTTCATTTATTTTCGTGACACGGTAGCCTACCCGGTAACGCAGGGGAGCAGTCACTTAGATTTTAATTGATCAGGTATCTTCAGAATTAAACTATAACTATGTCTAGAAAGATTTCAAATCTTTCCCAATGTTCCAAAGGAGCTAAAAGATTGAGGATCATAAGATCCCAAGAATCTACCGAAGAGCGTCAGGAGAGACTTGATGCTGTTCGAGAACATCAGGCTGCAACTCGCTCCGTAGAAACCTCTTCGGATCGCGAAGAACACTGGAACACCTGATATGGAAATCAAAGCTACCACTGCATCAGATGTTCAAGTTTCCAAGATAAATTATAGCCTATATGTTGCCCAAATTTAATACCTTTACAACAAAAAGACCCTTCACGAAGCGGTCAACCAAGCATTTGTACATCAAACTAAGTCTTTACGCAGAGAGTGCTCATCAGGCTGAACAACTCTTGCTAAGACGTCATTCCTATATACGTTATAGTGTAGCTGGGCTCTTGGAGTTCCACTTCAGGTGTTCCAGATCTTCAAATTTATTCTCTTAGCAGAAAATGCTCATCACGTGGAACAATTTTTGCTATGGTACCATTTTTGTATCTCTTATAGTTTAGCTGGTCTGTTGCGGTGCTGCATCAGATGTTCAGCGAGGAAGTGAGGAAACTCGGTATGTAATGGGAGGTAACCCATCCACGGGCCAACCTAGGCAAACGCTTAACATAGCGGACAGTCGCGCATCATGTTCCGCACTTATCTCTAGAGACCTAGAAGCAGATGCGTAGATACGCTGAGAACTAATGCGCAATTATCTATCCGTGAACGTCTGCGACTCACGAGACAATGCATGATTTCTTCACTGATCTCTAGAGACCTGGATGTAAATGCGTAAATACGCTGAGAACGCAGGTATGCTTCGCGATCCGAAGAGGTTTCTACGGAGCGAGTTGCAGCCTGATGTTCTCGAACAGCATCAAGTCTCTCCTGACGCTCTTCGGTAGATTCTTGGGATCTTATGACCCTCAATCTTTTAGCTCCTTTGGAACGTTGGGAAAGATTTGACCTCTTTCTAGGCATAGTTATAGTTTAAATTTGAAGATACCTGATCAATTAAAATCTAAGTGACTGCTCCCCTGCGTTACCGGGTAGGCTACCGTGTCACGAAGATAAATGGAAAAGGAAATTAAACACTCAAATAACATAAGCCCGAAGGCATATTTATTTGACAGAATAACGGGAAGAAAAGGTATTTGTTGTGTAGGTATTAAGTCTGGGCAACATATAGGCTATAATTTATTTTGGAAATTGGAACACCTGATGCAGAACCGCAACAGAACAGCTAAAGTATAAGAGATATAAAAATGGTGTAATAGCAAAAATTATTCCACGTGAAGAGCATTTTCTGCTGTGAGAATAAATTTGGAGATCTGGAACCCTGTTGTGGATCTCCAAAGCCCAGCGACACTATAACATATTAAGGAATGACGTCTTAGCAAAAGTTGTTTAGTCTGATGGGCATTTACTGTGGACTTACGAAAATGAAAGATCTGGAACGTCTTCAATCATCTCGCTCATACAGTTGTTTTCCCGTCCCCGGGCCTCAGAATTCTACATCAGACGTTTCAGATCTTCGATTTTCTTGACGACCCCGTTGTCGCTGGCAAAAGCAACAGGATCCGCGTACGAAGTCGCGGGCAGAAGCTAGTATAAAATATGCCGTAGATTTAGATCCTTACCTTTCTATTGTGACATAAAAAAGTAGAGGCCCAAATCATTGAAATGTACATAAATAAGCATTTTGGATTGAGTTACAAAGTTTAGGCCAATCAACAAAAACTTACGCAATGTCAGCCAATATCTAGGCGAACGTAAGTAGGAGATTTAAGATTATTCCATTACGAACATACACAACGCCTGTAACCCGCGAAGGGTTAGGCAGAGCTGGTGAAGAACTTAAAACTGCATAAACTGGCGGATTATTGAAATGTATTATTTCAATAATCCGCCAGCTGTACTTCTCACATATATGTATAATCTCAACGTGAATGATGTAACCAAGATTTTGTAACAATATTTTGATTAAAAAGAGTGTCCATGGAGTTTCTTGCGCATTCTTCTCCATAGAGATCTACGCTTTGGAATGTGCAACTACAGTACTTTCTCAAGTTATTATGCCTTGTGACTGTGACTGTAGCTTAGCTTTTTTTTTTGTTTGACTTTCAAAAGTGCCTGTAATGGTCTAATTGAAATAAATGCTTTGAGTTTGAGAGCAGTTACTGAATTGAGGTCATCGACCCACCTGTACAAGGACAATGCCTATTGAACACACTTACTTACATGCATAATATATGGAGAAATGTCGCAATTTTCATACGTAGCATACTATTGTATTGTTATTTGATATTCAAATCATGTTTAGTGGCCGCAAGTGCGACAGCTGAGCATGAGGTTCTGGGTTCGATTATCAGGTCAGGAAAACTGTTATTGAGATTTTCGATCATGAATTTTTCAGTAGCAGCCACGCATTTGGCATTTGTGCACAGTTGATGGCTTAGGCTCGCCCCCTATTATACGTATAGGACTTAAACATAACTCGCGAAATAGATAGATAGATAAACCATTTATTTAGAGCACACAAAAGATATAGCACAACACAAAGAAGCACAATTAAATGATACAACTTACATGAATATACATTACATATATGTACATTACAAACAAGGCGCTAATGGTGGAAATGTGGGTGTACTACTAGTAGGGTTGCCACCCGTACATTATAATAAAAAGTACACGAAAATACTTTATTTCGCATGATTTGATTTCTTTGGGATTTTGGAAAGTTTAGTCGTATGTATTTTTTCGTTAAACGAAATTTATCGATTGGTGTCTCCACTCGACAGCGCCACATCACTTAGGCACTCGTTTTTAACCATTTCTGACCGCAACCTAACCTCGTATGTCAACAATGCCAGTGTCACTAATAATTTCATATTTTTTTAAACTTGTCTAAAGCAATTTCGTTTTAATTGTCTATTCCCGCCACGTATTCACAGAAAGAGTTTTTTTTTCTGTGATGAAGAGTTTTTTTTCTGTGATGAATAGATAATAGAGACGCTTTGTTTCTTTCGTCTCGCAAATGGCGAGACGAAAGAAACAAAGCGTCTCTGAATTTGATAAAATTTGAATTAATTATTTTATTATTTACTTTAATTTGAATATAGCCTGTAAAGATGCTGTAGAGATACTAATTTGATACAAACTACAAAGAGCAATAAAAACTATGTTTTCAAACATATTCTAAAAGAAAAATAAATTGTACTTTAATTTGATACTAAGTTTATACTTTTTTTTTCTTACTAATACTAACCAATGTACTTTATCTGCAAAAAAAAAGGTGGCAACCCTAACTACTAGGTACGCCAGTGTCTAACCTTACGGGAAATACACGCGTGATGTTATGTTTTTCGAAAAAATGTCGCAGTTTTGATACGTAGCTTACTAGTATTACTAGTGTATTGTTATTTGATATTCAAGACATGAATGGCAGACTGACGCAAGACAGTTTGCGAAGTCGCTACTTTTTTTTGGTCTTCATTGTTTCAAAATGATGCCCTTCACAAGCTATGTTCACTTGTTCAATATTACTTATAAATAAGGTGACTGGTAATTAGTGACCGATACTTCAACACGTGATTGTACTCATGATAACAAACAACTTTCCCAAACGAAACATTTTTTTTATATATTCATTCACTTTAATCACACTATCTTAGAAGGGGTTCCGTTTTTTCCTTTTGAGGTATGGAACCCTAAAAAATAAACGAACAATATTTTCAGGATTTAACCTGGAAGTTAATGTTCTACAAATTAACTTGAAGGATCGAGTTTGGAAACTTGTAGTTAGGTTTATATTTCTATGGTTATAAAGGGTGTAACAAGACCCATAACGAAGCCGAAAGCCCGAAAGGCACTTGTTCTCCCCATCATTGCGATATTTTTTTTGTTCTAGATCATACCTGGGAACCTTCTAGTTACTGAGATATTGGGGGTCAAAGTTCCAACTTTTTCATATTTTTACTGTAAACACCTCCACGACCTCCGTACTATTCAATCCATCCATCAGCACAATGTTTTGAGTGCATTACATTGAGTCCTACCGTAAAACGTGACTTTTCTTCCCAAAAAAAAAATGTATTTTCCCAGCAATTAGGTATTTTTTAAAGTTATTTAGTTTGATGTAACATCAGCCCAAGATGAATCTGTTTTTGTTTTACTACTATTGGGCTGCACTCTCTTTGTGCTGACCAATAGTAATAAAGAGTGGTGAACAGATGTGGATATCGTGTGCACGGGATTTTGTTTTAAAATTGAGTAGATAACTCTTGGGGTGGTGGTACATTATGCTTGGTTGACGGCTTCGTGAAGGGTCTTACAACCTGTATCTGATGGTACTCTTGTCTCCGTCAGTCTTGGATCATTTTGGTTTCTTGCTTAGCTTATACAATGCGTAGGCAATATTGTTTCTTAGTCGACTTTCTCTCGACAAATGTTGACACAAAACATTACCAACAAGATGTTTACGGATGTTGCCAAGAGATCTTACTACTATCATAAATGCGAAAGTTTGTGAGGATATAGTATTGATGTATGGATGTTTGCTCCTCATTCACACAAAAACGGTTCAATGGATTTAGATGAAATTTACACACACACACACAGAATATAAGTAATAATAAATAAAAAGAATATATATATATATATAGGTATATATATATATAATATAAATACAGGGTGGAAGGGACACCGGCGTACCATAGGATAGCATAATCAGCCTTTAATGTTCCCACTGCTGGGACACTCGGCCTCCTCTCTATGAGAGGGAATGGGCTATAATCCACCACGCGGGCCCAGTGCGGGTTGGTAGATGTCAGATGTGTTCGAATTTTTGGTTCTGGGACACGCCGGTTTCGTCACGATGTTTTCCTTCACCGTTTTGAGAGCAGTGGTGATGAAATAAATTACACAAAGTAATGC
Source organism: Eugnorisma glareosa (assembly GCA_947578425.1). Taxonomy (NCBI): domain Eukaryota; kingdom Metazoa; phylum Arthropoda; class Insecta; order Lepidoptera; family Noctuidae; genus Eugnorisma; species Eugnorisma glareosa. Next base: position 3,195,821 of record OX387979.1, read on the forward strand.
GCCTGCCTAGCAGTGGGACAGTAATAGGCTGGTATTATTATTATGCGCCTGCCTGGGTTCGAAGCCACGACTTACTGTTCGTAAGTCGGGGCCGCCACCACTGAGCCACCGCCGCTCTCTACCACGTAGTATTATACATTATTATACAGCTGAAGCAGCGGTAGCATCATTATCATTCTTCTGCCATTATCCCAATTAATTTGGGGTCAGCGCAACATCTCTCTTCCCCCATACTTCTCTAGTAGGTACTCGTCATCTGATCAGACATCTCCTTTCATGACTTATGTAATATCTACCTAATTACCTATTATAGGAAGCTTGATATAAGTATACTTAACAATGTAATCTATAGGTATGCATGCATTGATTAATGAACAGTTATTACATAATGATCATTGCCGTGTTAAGATAATAATTAATACTTAGTAATTTAATTAATTACCAACTTAACTACAAAGGAATGCGCGAAATTCTTCAAAATCAGTGGTGCATACAACCTTTCACATTTTAGAGAAATGAGAAAAAACCTCCGAAACATTTGCAACTCTTCATGCACACTCCTACACACTCATTCACGCTGTACTCTTAGCAATGTATTGTACAGCTATTAAATTGTCAATCCGTAATTGGCTGTAGGATTAGTTTATATAGTTTAAGATAAAATTTTAAAGAGCTGTGAATGATTATGTGAATAATTTTGTGAATAATAAAAATAAACAAAATAGTAAAATAAAAACATATTATAACTAGCCCTGCGGTCGAGGTTATGGGTGCCTTTACACCAGAGATGTGCTATGCAGCTATGCTGCGAGAATGTAAAAGCTAAGCTACGAAACTAAACTATGTGACCGTTTCCTCTGATGCTATTAAGCTATGTAGCGGAGCGAGTAAGATGTGCTATGAAAATGCGCCACCGCAATGTCTACTATCGGTGACAAATGCGCGCCTACCGGAGGTACACTGGGGGCCTAAAATGGACTTTATGTTCATAACCTTAAAGACCATTTTAAGAATTTTAAATTTTTAATGTGGTTCATATTATGGTTCTGATAATGCAGCCATTTTATTCCCCCTGCACATCCATAGTACGCATCCATAGCTCGCATCCTCATCACTAGGTACATCATCACTACATAGGTAGTATAAAACAAAGTCGCTTCCCGCTGTCTGACCTTATGAATGCTTAGATCTTTAAAACTAGAGTAAGAATTGAGTGATTCAAGAGGAAGGTTTATATGTAAAACATTGCACCCGTGCGAAGCCGGGGCGGGTCGCTAGTTCCATATAAAAAACGTAGCTTCGTTGAATCAGTTTCTACCAATGCGATGCTATGTGGAAAAATGAATATGATTGGTGGATATCAAACGCAGCATACCACATCTCTAGCGCAGCGCAGTTCTAAAGACGTAGAAGAAAAAATACTGCAAAAACCGACGATCATTTTCGAAAACATGAATCTAAATTAAAAGGCATTCATTAAAACTTAACGAGCGTAAAAATTGAAGATGATGTGAAGGTTTGGCTTATGAGTTATGACTAAACTGCACCAAGTGTGTCGCTTGTGGAATTAACTTTAGGGTAAAATTAGAGACTTAAGGATACACAAGTCGGTCATACTTCCATACAAACGTAGTATGGCGATTACTCAACTGTTCGATCATTATCTAGCTCTGTATGGAAAAAATTAAAAAAAAAAACATAAATTGGAAAATTGAAAAAAAAAAATGTTTTTTTTTTACTTTTTTGTTTCCATAAAGGGCTATATAATGATGAGACAAATCGATATAGTGTTTTATTTTGCACGCACACCATCAAACAGTGGAGTAATCGCTATACTACGTTTGTACCGACTAGTGTACCCTTAAGATGACATCATCAGCTCATCGTCTCCCGGCTCTTCACGGTCGGCCGGTCACGTGTGATTTAAGCGCAGGCCAAACCGCCATGCCAGCTAGCGAGCGAGCGAGCGAGCTGGGAGGCATCGTTTCACCTCGTTTGTTTTGGTTCACACCGCGATCTACCGAAAGAGCCGTAACGAAATGCAATTCGTATATTTCGAAACATTGGAATTTCAAAATGCAAATGATTTTATTCAATGCCATTGAAAAATTCGAAATACGGCAGTTATCTGAGTTTTAAAATTGAATCATTCTTTAATTATGTATCTGAGATAAGAAGTAACTAAACAATTCTATTTATAATGTGAAACGACGATGAACGAGGCAGTCGGTGCTCGTTGGTCTGTGTGATCGTAACCGCTGCTACTGAGCGTGAGATCCTGGGGTCTTGGGTTCGATTTCCAGGTCCGGAGAAATATTATTGGCTTTTGAAATTAGGAATTTCTCAGAACCAGCTCGGAGTCCTGAAATGTACCCAGTTGATGGCAATAGCTTGCCCGATTACGTCGGACTTCAATATAACTAGACCCAGTTCCGAACCTCAAACTAGACATGCGTTTGCGATTCGATTTTATGTGTTTTTAGGACCTTTTCTGTACAATAGACTCAATAAGATACTAAACTTCTATAGCTTAAGTTATAAAAAATGTAGGTTTGTAATGTCGGATTATTTAGCGATAGGTACTTAATTACACAGACACAGAAAAACTTTTAGAAGTGGTGGTTTGATTATGTTATCCCCTCGTAACTATTTGTACATAATTATAGTGGTTCTTTTTGTACCAATTTGATTACAGATAAAGTTGATAATAGATTATTTTATTTTATAATTTGATTGTCTTAATTAAATCTGCTACCTATGTAAAGTGATGGCCTGAAACACAGGTTTAAATAAACCTAGATCGGGCAGGTCGCTACTAACATCTGAATTGAACTATCATTTATTGCAACTGTTGAATATGTTTTAGTTATAATTTATTTAAAAGTACTAATTTAACAATTGTATGAAAAATAGCAGCTGTGGCCCAGTGATGGCAACCCCGACTTACGAACAGTAAGTCGTGGGTTCGAACCCAGGCAGGCGCATTACTTTGTGTAATTTATTACGTTACCACTGCTCTCAAAACGGTGAAGGAAACGTCGTGAGGAAACCGGCATGTCCTAGAACCAAAAATTCGAAGACATGTGACATCTACCAACCCGCACTGGGCCCGCGTGGTGGATTATAGCCCATTCCCTCTCATAGAGAGGAGGCCGAGTGCCCCAGCAGTGGGGACATTATAGGCTGATTATGAAAAATAATACTCCTGCGCCTAAATGGACACTTTTTGAAATAAATTATTCTTATTCTTATTATAACTGGGTAAACATCGGCTTACTGTTTAAGTCCCACTTACTTATCGGGGATTACAGACGTAATAAATAACATAACATAACATCACGCGTTTAATCCCCGAATGGTTAGGCAGAGGTGTACCTAATAGTACACCCAGATTTCACCAGTTATGTTTAAGTCCCATGTAATAGGGGCGAGCCTATTGCCATCAACCGGGAACAAATCCAGACTCTGTGCCTGCTACCGAGGAATTCCTGACAGAAAAACCCAATAACACTTTGCCCGACACGGGAACCGAACCCAGGACCTCATGCTCAGCAGTCGCGCTGGCGACCACTAGACCGACAGTATAAATCGCACAAACTCACCTTTTTCTTTGAATAATATTTCAGCTCCGAATTCCCGTAAGCACAGCACTTAGATACACGCGTGTTAATCGGACGGGTGTCGAGTTAGCACTGAAAGGCAGCCTTGGCTTTCGACTCTCGCTAAAGAACGCTAGCTAAAGTGGAAGTCACAATGCGAGCTATACGCAGGCCCAGTCAACTGAGTATGGGTGAGCTTGGACAAAGCGAGGGCTAGAAAACGTAACAAGGATAGCGTTAATTTAATTTCTTGCCGTCTTTGTCTAACATTCTGAATATACAATAATGTTACCATGTAAAATGAAATAAAATTTCGATGTGACATAAACGCGTTTCTTTTAGTCTGAATAGCGTATTTACAGTCATTTAATATTTTTTCGGCCATTTGATTAGAATAGCAAGTTATTCCCTCAATTAGTGTAAATAAATAAATTTTATCCTATTTCTAAAATAAAAAAGGAGTCCAGTGGTTTGCTCGTAAAGGGTCTCTTATTTCACCAATTTCAATATCGTATTGTATCTCATTACGTACTTGTGCGTTATTGTAATGTAAAACGCACGGTTTATCAAGATGCTCCGTCTAAAACGAACGGTACTTTTTAAATTAGCAAAGAGTTTTTATGTCAGAAAAGTGGTCAACATTTTAAAAAATAACTTTGGGAGATCGAATAAAATAAATAAACATTTAATTCTTTAATTTAATGAATTTTGACAATCAATTACAACCATTTATCTGTAACAAAAACACAAAAACATTAATTTATTTTATTAGTAATACTGGCTGTTTTCTGTGCCTTTGCCTTAAAAAAAAGCGCTGATGCGCGCGCATCGCTAATTTGTGAACAAGTAAAAAATATTTCGCGCGCTTTTTCTTTTATTTGAAAATGTCGTCAAGTAATGATGAATTTATAAATTCGACACCGCCAGAAGTTTCAGAGGCATTTTTATTTATTTCCTCGCAAATATGTTATAAAACGTCGTATGACATACGTGCGCTTTGATAATTACAGCCTCTGCGTTCTTGTAGCCCTCGCCTATGGCTCGGGCTAGCAATATCGCCTCGGCTGTAGTTTTCAACTTACCGCACTTATATCACCATAATGTATTATTGTAAATAGGTACTACATTTTACTTGGTGCTTTTGAGTGGTGTTCTTTAAACTCTATTGTAATTTTTTGATCGAAGCCGAAACTAATACCTTCTTACTCTTCTTTCAGTTGTTCATTATGGACGAAGTATTGTTTCCCGAATGAATCGTGGTCATCACCAGAATTTCAAGGAAAACTCTATTCTCAACATCAAACAGTAAACATTTTAAAATTACATGTTTCGAAGCTAAGAAACTTTATAGAACTGCAGTACCATAGAATTAATTTGAGGAGGTAAAGTTATTGGTAAGTTATTTGACTGTAATAATTTTACATCATCATAATATCATAATGATCAGCCATTTTTCATCCATTGTAGGATATACGCCTGTCTTGTTGTGATTTGTTTTTTTTATTTTATATTGACATATGATGTTATTATGTACTGTTGATTGTTGTCATCACAGAGTACTAATGACATTTATAACCTCCTTTGTAAAATTACAATACTTGTGTCCAGCAAATAAATTGATTTAAATACTTATTTCTATAGTAAAACATACTATTTTTGTTATAGGTATTGCTAAATGGAGTTGCATCAAAGAGTTTAGTTGAGTTGGACAATAGTAATCCAAATTTTGTGTTTGCACCTCTTTTAAACCAAGACCATCTTATTTATTTATTTATGTACACAAAATACTTACATTAAAAAACAGGACATTACATTAAAAATTCTTACTCCAAATACCAAACAAAAAATGAAGGTCAAGCTTGCTGCTCAAGTTTTAAGTCACTCAGTAGCAGCAGGCATGTACGCTAAAATAGTACAAGGCAAAGAACTTACATTTCGGGCAATACTTAAAAAAAATTTACTTGCTGAGCTTGTTTTCTCCTGAACACAAGGCCACTTTGCGAGTTCATTCAGTTAACAGTTTAGTAACTGACCTTTCACTGTCCTTGTCTACGAATACATTTGCAGGCAGATCAGTGAATTTAATAGGGCTTAGCTAAGCTTGCATAAAAAAAAACATTATTTACTACTGTTAATGTTAAATAAATATACTTTTGCATTTATGATTGTTGTAAATTGTTACTGTAAATAAAATTACCCTTGTTTTTTTTCAGGAGAATTATCAAGTGATGCAACAACTACAGCAAATTTATTATCAAATATGGACCAGTTATTTGATAGCGTCAATTCATACACACCTGATCTCAGAAGGTGGTAGCCAATGGCCACAAATTTAAAAGATGCCACCAACCACTTAATTTGTTTTAAGTATATGAAGGATTTTTTTAGAAATTTAGTTTTTTTTGGCTGCAGAAGTTCTCCCCCTTCCAAAGAAGGTTAGGTTTGGATATTGAATGGGCTAGAGAGGCTATCTATGGAAAAAATTTAAAACAGAACATAACAGCATACATTTTTTATCAACTAGACGAATCCAGCAGGACCCAATTGAAAATTTATTTGGCTGCATTCGTAGTAGCTGCGGGTCCAACATAAATTCAATCACTGGTCAGTTCGTTGCTGGGTTAAAAACAGCTGTGCTCAGTTATATGTCACATACTGGGTCAGGAAATAGTGAGCTTGATGAGAATGAGGTAATACTATCAAATGTTAAAACTATTTTACTGACGTATGCATGACTGCCACATTAGATATTGAAACAGCAAGTCAGTAGTAAATAATCCAAATTTAGCTATGCAACAAGGTGTTTGTATCTGAATGGCAAGAGGAAGTACACAATTTTATTGAATTAAAAAAAAAATGAAGGTATTAAAAATTCTCATGGCCATGTAAATTTAAATATAGCATAAAAGATAAACAAACCTTTGATTGTGAACATTCATTTTGCTTAAGAATTTATTGTACTATTTATAGTTTTTGTTTGTAGAAAACCAAAATAATTACAGGATAACTGTTATGGGTTCCTATTTATTTAAATGGCTGGACTAGACATGTAAATTTTTTCTTAGAATTCTGTAAATTCAAACTGACAAAAAAATAATTCTTAAACTGACTCAATCTTTTTTATTAATTCCACTAGTTATAATTATTGTATTTCAATAAGAGATACCTTGTTACAGATAAGGTATAATTGAAATATATTAGTATTGCTAGTGGTCCGACAACTAGCAGTACTAGTTTTTGGGCTACATTTAATTGATATAGATTTTTAGGTTCAACTTGTTTTACCGACATGGTTAGACTGTTTGAGATGTTTCTATTTTGTTTATTTTCTAACTAAGCGCAGTAATCGAATTAAACAGAGTCAATTTAAAATATAAGGAACATTACAAACTCACTTTCTTTAGCGTAATTTACTATTTCAGGTTTAAATTTCCCGCATAGTTTTCTTTGGTCAAGTTTTAAGGGGGCTCCCACTAGATGGCGTACAAACTCAGGCTCATATTTTTTGTTTGTACTTGACATTCTTCTCCTAGAGTATAAATGCTCTGTGGCTAGTGTGGCTACACAATGAGACTGCTATAGTCGTGGGTTGAATATCGATACTTATCCGAAGATATTAATTATGCCGAAGCTATGTTATTAACAACCGATCTACATAATCTAGATATGGCTTAGATTACTGCAGTCGTGGTTCAGTACTAGGTACTCTGTAGAAACGGCCCTGATTAGGGAGAATTCACACGTACCACAACCACGCTACAAAAACAACACATAGGCGGTCACTAATTTGTATGAAAATAAATAGTTGAATCCACACGGACCACATTTTCAAGACAACCGTGTGGGCGATTTCAACCACATCGCAACCAGCGGCGACACCGCACACTCGCGGCGGGCAACATCGCAAACAACAACGCGGCGTCGACGCAACAGCCTGCGCCCTCCGATCTGTCTGTCTGCAAACACTAGCCACAACCAAACCACATCGCAACTACTAGCGACTACGCAACCACTTCGACATTTTGTAGTTACCACAACGCAACTGCAAGAAGCTGCAGCGTCACGTAACTTGTATTCACACGTAACCTCTGCTCGTTCACCTTTTTGTCGCTACGATATGGTGTGGTTCATGTGGTTGTGGTGCGTGTGAATTTTCCCTTACCTACGCGTTGTAAATTTGAAACCTATGGCAGGCGCTTTACTTTTTGCAATTTATTTCATCATCACTGCTCTCGAAACGGTGGGCCAGTCGTGGTGGATATCAGTCTACTCCTTCTCATATCCCGAAGGCCTGGTGTTCCAGCAGTGACTTCTTTCTAATATCTATGACGTTATTCACTGATTAAACAACAATAGAGCTGTGCAGGTGGCTACACACTGGACAAACATATTTTTTTCAATAATTACTATCGTCTCCACGCGTGGAAGGAATTGGGGGAGGCGTTTGCCCAGCAGTGGGACAAACAAGATATTAAGAAATAAACAAAAAAATTGAAGAAGTGCACCTAAATATATCTGCAGCGATAAAGCGCTTTCAGTGTGTCTAATCTTTATAACTGTGAAGATAGAGGAGAACCAAAACGTGTGTGAATAATCCATAATCACGCTATTCGAAGTGGGGTTAGGCAGACATATTAAGCTGTTAGAAAGTCTGAAGAAATCAAAGGCGTACCGTTCCTATTACATTCTGAAATGTAATTAACAGAACTTTCGATTTGTTCAGGACTCAAGATGATCATTTACAGAATAGATTAAACGAGTGTTTATGTCTACTCGAAAATTCAAAGGTGAAAGGAAATTAGAGTCGAAACCGAAGTTACATACTTACAATAACACATACACATCATCATCACTCCCCTGCCCTTATCCCAACTTATTTGTGGTCGGCGCAGCATGTCTTCTTCTTCCATACTTCTCTATTACTCGTCATCTCAGCTGTCACCTCCTTTCTAGCCATATCATCCTTCACAACGTCCATCTATCGTTTCTTTGGTCTTCCTCTACTCTTATACCCATCCACATTCATACTCAAAACTTACATAGACTGCTAAAATCATAACCAGGAAAGGTTATGATTTTGCTTTCCAATAGGCTCTTGTCCCACCGCTAACGATGAAACTAGAAACGAGTCGGCGAGCATCGAGAAGCGAGTGTGTAGTTCTGATAGTTTTGTCGCTGGGCTATGTGCACTCAGATCCGCACTCTAGGTAGAAATTACCGCTGGTTGGTCTCTCGGCGTGAGTTCTGACCAATGATTTGTATATAAAAAGAGGGTTCTTCTGACCGCCAAGCGAGCATCGCTGAGCAAGTATCGCTGAGCAAGTATCGCTGAGCGAGTAATAGGTATCTTTGATAGCTTTTGGCCTTTGGTCGCTCAGCAATAAGCAAATTGGTGGAGTGAGTCCTCGCTGGTAGTGTAAACAGTCAGCCATCAACTATTAATGTAAATTTTGCTTACACGGAATGTTTATCTATTGTACTTTTTCTTGAGCGAGAATATAGCTGATAGTTAGCCTCTTCCTCGCCGGCGCCGGCGGTGGGACAACTGCCATAGTCTGGTAATAAATAAGTTCTAGAAGAGGAGAGCCTACTCAAGTTTTCTTAGAACAGATTTTCACATTACCCCTGAACAGGGTCGCCACCGAGAGCTTCTTGAAATGTCATTATTAAATCGTTAGCCCCTGCGACTGCGTGGCAGACGGCATCAAAAATGCATGATGCAATTTTGTTAAGTTGTTTTTCTTTTCTACATTTTAGAAAGAAAATTGAGTTTATTTACCTTAAAAATTATACAAAATAAATAAACAAACAAAACTAATAATGCCAAAAGGGCCTCAGCTCAAACACATAGAAAAGTCTAAATTATTTTGCACAAATACGAAATAGATTAAAATGTTGACAAAAAAAAAAGAATAATGTGCTCATTAATAAAAAGAAAAAAATAAGCGAGAAAGCGCCAGGGTACTTCGTGAAATTGAAATTTTCTTATTTTTTTTTGCAATTTGCAGGTCTGTGTCGGGTTGTATGTTAATTACAACATGATTCGCGACCGTAACAAATATGGCTTTACAGAGTTATACCTTATCGTTAAAATAAAATCATAAATACGGGTTGTATTGATGACTCTAAGTTCATTTAATTCCGCTGAATGATTTTTCATGAAATAGTCATTGGCTACCCTGACGTACCCTTAAGTACTTATGCTTATTTAGGTACTCCATCGGTTATGTTCAAATATCCTCGTAAATATCATAAGAATGGCAAGGCGAAGGGCTATTTTGAAGTGTCAACAATGTCGTGAAGGTTTGCAACCCGCTGTCTAAGTAAATATTAGTGCACTTTGTTTCACAAATTGTACAGCTAACACCGTTGAGTCAGCTTTATAACAACAACTTGTACAGTTACGAAAGAATGTTGTATTGAAGAAAATGGATATACAATATTGGAAAATTGATTCGTATTGGAGCATTTCTGATAAGCAATTGAAATAAGTAGCAGGCCCACCACTAGAATGATTATTATCCTTATGTAAAACCTAGAATAATGCCTCTTTTCGACGAAAGATAAATGGAAATTATACGAAACTCTCTCTTTTTTCTTTGTCACAAATACATTAATCTCTCACTTGCAATGCCTTTTAAAGATCAAGTTGAAAAACTATTTTTTCGGTCCCAAAGCACAAAAATGCTGCTTGCCTATAGAATTAATCCATGCAGGTTGGTAACTACCAAAGACATAGAGAATGGACTGAGCGTCCCATACTCCGGTATGAAGTAATTAAGGACGGAGAAGTGCGAGAGAGAAAGCGAATTTGCAGCCAGTAGTTGTCTCTTTCTACTCCTTGCCTGCGGCTTACAGAAAAGAGACATGTATTGGCCGGGTGTTCGTTTGGTCTCTTTATAAAGAGTGGTCAGTCTCAGTTTTATGAGGCTAATGCTCAGTCCATTCTCTATGTCTATGGTAACTATAAAGGTAACCTATCCTAACGTAATTTTCCCGCACGAATTCCTAAGTCCACAACAAAAGAAAAGCTTGAAGAAAAACAGTTGTGCTTGGTTGTACAAAAACGAAACTTGTCATCTCACCGTGCGTCGCCAGCGCATTGTGAAAACGCAAATAGTTATAGAAAGTGACGTTTTGGATTCAAGATGGCTGCCATGGACTATTATGTGCAGGTAGGTAGTATGTAGCATTTGCCTACAATTGGACATGCTATGTTAGTACTTTTAGAAATGCAAAAGTTTGTGAGGTTTGATGGATTTTTTTAACTCTTTAAGGCCATCAGACTCATCAGAATCGACCTATGTTTGATCTCAAATCAAAAATTGGTTGTTTTGATCTGATAAAAATTATATGTTGCAGTTTAATAATCATTCTTGATTATTCGAAGGTTTAAAACACGATATTTACAACTTCATCCGATCATAAAAAATCGTTGATATTTTTGATGGTTTTTCAATTCCTACTTGAAGTAGACCAAACTTTTACACCCAAAAAAACTTGTCAAAATGGCGCTTTTGTTTTTCGGAGCACCAAATTATCAGGTGGTGTCGTTATAATTCGTATTTTAAATAGTTATGTCTCATTCTGGCTTGGGTTTAATTCCCAGTTCGTGAAAAGTTTTATTGAGTTTTTCCGTTAGGAGATTTCTCAGTAACAGATATGGGCCCGGTAGATGGCAATAGGCTCGACTAAGCTCCTAGTCCTAATACATGTTAAATGTCATCATCTGACTAGCCTTTTCCCAACTATGTTAGGGTCGGCTTCCAGTCTAACCGGATGCAGTTGAATACCAGTATTTTACATGGAGCGGCTGCCTATATCTGACCTCCACAACCTAGTTAGTACTGGGTAATACGATACCCCTTTGTAAGACTGGTTGTCAGACTTTTTGGGCCGCTGACTACCTGTAACGACTGTTAAAGAACAAATGACAGCCGGGACGAACGCCATAACGTGATTTCCGAGGCACTAAGGAAACTCGGTATGTAATGGGCAGTCACCCATCCACAGACCAACCTAGGCAAGCACGGCAATACATGTAATATAACTATAACTGGTGAAATGTAGGCGTAGACCACAATTATGCTCAGCAGAGGGCTTGCGATCCCCAGCGAGATAGTTTGATAATGTTTAATACCTTTACATAAACAAATGAAGTCCGATTGTCGCAGTGGCTAAACGAACTTTTTCGCCGCTTTTGCGAGAAGGCCCATGTTCGCTTCTCAAAAGACACAAAATATTTCTATGACCTTTTTTTGTTCGTTTATCAATAAGTTAGCCATGAATACTTAACACAAACGGTACACAAACGATAGAAAGCTGGTTTTCTATAGAAAATGTACAGTTATAACACCGCAATGGCCAGACTAGATTGACACCTGTAACTGCATATTTCTTCAAAAACCTTTCGTGATGCTGAGAGGAGAGGGTTTTGGTTATAATGGTCGTACATAGTACATCATATAGTTAATATGATGCATTTTATGTGATGGACGTGTATCGCAACATGGTGCTTTCTAATGGAACGGGAGAAAATCTCGAAAGATTGATTTAATGAGGTGCGGTAAGTAAGATGCCGAGTTTTAACTGTTTGTGGGACAAAAATGAGTTTATTTTATTGATTCTTGCCTCATAGAAGACTTAGTTCTCCTAAGATAAAATTAATCCATGACTTTGCTTAAAATTTTCAGAGCAATGTGACTTTGGAAAGATAACGTTGATTAATTTTTCAACACACTTGTTCGTAAAGTGAGCCTTATTACATCGTTCTTAGGGCCATAAACCGAACTATAACACTCACGTGCATAATAATATAACACAAAAGTGCATAATAGAATTATCCCTACAAAGTTAAGTTAGTACCTAACTGCAAATTAAATGCGAGTAAACAGAGCATTTTCAATTTAACCGCATAATACAGTTTTTTTTTTTGTATATACAACAAAGAGGTTTTATGCCGCTGGCAATCTATTTACGTTTTTGGAATAAATAAATGTGTACCTAATTATGACGAAAAGACATTTATTATTATCAAATTATTTATAATTAACAACAATTTGTTATAATATATTTGCATTTAATCACTAAAATTATAATTTTGAAGTAGGCTGTATGGCTTAGATATGAAATCAATCACCACACAACTGGCGCGAGCAAAAAAAAAAAAATTTGCGCGCCCTTTCCCATAATTTTCTTGTTTTGTTTGTATCGCATTTGTAGCTGTGCAGTAAATAATTGTAAAAATGTCAAGTTTTAGTACAGAAGGTGAACAATTGATAGATTTAACCCCGCCAGAAAAACTACATGCAGAAAAATGCATACGTACTTAGCTGCTTGCGATAGTTTCCTACAATGGAAGAGCAACAAAAAAACCCAATAATTTTCTGTAAATGTGTTTTTGGCTTATTTCTCTGAACTCGCCAATACATTCAAACCCAGCTCGCTGTGGTGCATCTATTCCAAGATAAGAAGCATGGTTAAGCTCAAACATGGTGTTGATATCAAAACGTACTGTAACCTAATGGCTGTTTTTGAAGAGACGCTCGGATGGATATGGGTATTGGTCGGAAATCTAAAGTTTTGTCACCAGCCGACGTTTTTTGAATGAGGCTCCGGATAGTCAGTATCTAGCAACAACGGTACGTTTAATATTTTTAATCGAAATGTATCTACAATACTTATGTGCGTAACCTTAGCATAACTTCAAGAACTAATTAATTGATTTCTCTGCAGGTTGCCTTAATATTCGGTGTTACTGGTACTTGTACACGACAAGACCTGTATAATATTACAACAAAAGATGTAGAAACCCACGGAGATATGCTTCTTATCAAAATTATCCAGACTAAAACAAAGATTCCACGATCTTTTACTATCCAAGGAACGTTTCGTGAAATAGTGAAAAATACTAAGATCTCCGTTCAACAAAAACAAAGAATGACCGCTTTTTAATTAAACGATTTATGCAATACATGTTTGGTTTTTCCTCGCAAGTGTGTTGAAAAAGTGCGTATGAAACTCGCGGCAACTTGCTCACTAATAGACAGTCGGCTGATTTACACCCTCGCCTACGGCTCGGGCTGCAACTCACAGCCTCGTGTATAATGAGCAACTTAGCTCACTTGTATCCTAATATACTATTAAGTAACTTTAATTTTCAGAACAAAAGTTTTGGATGTATAGGTATTACATATAACATACTCGTAAATATTGGACTGAAGTTGCTGGAAACTAAAATACATATATCTGGAATATTGGGTCGTTTTTATAACCATTTGAGATCTTATTAGTATAACTGCTACGCGAAGAATTTCGCTTCTATGTTACTCAACCTTTACAGAAAGGGCGCCCGCGCCCGCTAAAACGCGGGTGCATGCACGGAGCGGGTGCCCGCTGTCAAAATACCCTTACAAAGAAAGTCGTAGCTATTTTTTTTCGACAACGGCATCTGCCTGGTCAACCTATGAGGCTGACTTCTGCTTAAGCGGACTATCCTGTGGATGCCTTGTGCGAGTAATTAAGGCCGCCAGGGGCATACAACTTGTAAACTAAGCGAGCTGAGGCTCGTACCTCACAGTAGGTGACCCCTGGGGTTACGAGCCTCGGCTTAGGGCGTCGCTGGGGAGGGCAGCAAAGGGACAGGCTGGATCTGAGTGATATTATTTAGGGGGTGAAATTACTGGCTGCGCATCGCGGGCTGGCTCGAGCATGGGTCAAAACAGACACTTCAATTTTAGCAGACGACATAAAGAGATTCTACTGACAATAAAATCTCTTTACTTTCCATAAGAAAGACTGGCTCAAAAGAACAGATCGAAAAAAACAACCTCAAAAACGTAGTCTGACAACCGTCAACATTTAACAAACACGAAATTTATCCTGTCAAACAATCAATACTGAATAAAATAAAGAATTTATATAAAATACTTCATTATTAATAATATTTAAATGAAAAATGATGGCTAATATCGAGTCTCCAATACCACTATCGGAAATCGAATCAGTGCTGGCATGGGTCGATACTTTTAAACTATCGAGAGCCACGAAGAAAATTAATCGGGACTTTTCTGATGCTGGTAAGGCACTCTTTACTCTTTGATGTTTATATTATTCGCTATTGTTTTCTGGTATTCGTATGGTATAAAAGCCCCTACAGGGAGGCGCTTACTCAGCCTGTAAAAACAAATGGTATGGTCTACATTTAGGTAGGTACTTCAAAGTCAACTACTTATAATAATTTATTTTTCAACCTGTCGGGATATAATATGTACAGATGCAAGCACATCAAGCTACTCGAAACTGACATTTTTTCCCAATCAACTTTGAACCTAATGCATTAGCGATGTAGTTGAAAATCTATTCTTGCTGATGTGCTGGCGCGTATACCAGGCGGTATATTTTACCCGGTCTTTTTAGAATAATTATTCCATTGGTCATGGTCGTTTAGTTCAAGAGAAAAATATATGTATACGCCCGTGATTAGACCTGTTGTACTGTATGGATCGGATCAATGCTAGGCTGTGAAGAAGATGGATGAAAAACGATAGCATGTCAGCGCACACGAGGAAACCTAAGTGGAACAGAGTTTCCTGCAAACTTAAATTTGGCAATAAGGCTTTCTCTCGCATTGGACCATACCTGTGAGAAACAGTGAACAATAAGCTTAAAATCCTCCGATTGACAAAGTTTGGGTGCAAAAAACAGGTTCAGGATTCGTTGCTTGCGCTTAATTATGCTGAAACGGAAAACCTCTTCTCGTTCAACCATTAAAGTATTCATCATCACATACACACACACATCACATACACACTCACACTCATCACATATACTCATACACTTGGTTACCTTTTTGTCCTAAGTTTAATTAATTATACTGTAACCGCTGCATGCCCCTGCCAGGGTTGCGGGACTGTTCGAAAGAGATACCGCGGCACTGGAACACAAAGGGCAAAAGAAGGAACATGCATGGGTTTTAGTCAGTAAAAGTCTGACACTCCCTCCTGCTCAGCCCAGAGCGGGAGGAGTTATTTGATGATTTCCCATCAGAAAAAAAAAAGAACCGCTGCATTTTGTTCTATGTTGTTCTATTTTACAATTCGTATTATCTCTCTAAAGAGACTGGATCCTGCGACACAGGGTATCCTAGTGCGAGATCCAGTGTCATACCTAAATATTGTAACACTTTTTATGAATCAATAAACTTTTTTGTATTTTATGTCGCGGACATGACAATGTTGATATGGATGTGTGGTGTGACAAGAATGGATAAAGTAAGCAATGGGTATATTAGAGGAAGTTTGAAAGTAGCGCCTGTTACCGAAAAGTTGAAAGGGAATCGACTGTCTTGGTATGGACACGTGATGTGGAGGGACGAATCGTATGCGACTAAAAGAGTGATGTTTATAAACGTTGATGGATAGAGTCGGAGAGGAAGGCCAAAGAAACGATGGATGGATTCTGTGAGGAATGATATGAAAGATAAAAGAGTAAATGATAGCGTGACGGATGACAGGGGAGAATGGAAGATAAAACGTGTTGCGCCGACCACAAGTAACATGGGACGAGGACAGGAAGATGATGTCATCACAGGTCGTCTTTTATCTGAATGATGGGATGGTAATTTAGACAAAAAATTACAGCAACTGAACAAAGGTTTCTAACTACCAAGCATGAAGCACAGACATAAGACTGTCTGTAGGTACAGTATAGATACTCTGGAAGGCATAAAATGGACACCGTACTCCCCGCGTCACTGGTTTAGGGTCAGATAATACACAAATTAACATAAAATCATGTCTGTAGTAATCTCTAATCGCTAAGCAGATATACGTGATATCGCCAGTTTACACCCACATTTCGCCAGTTATGTTTATAAGTCCCATGTAATAGGGGGCGAGCCCATTGCCATCACTCGAGCACTAATCCAGACTCCGTGGGAGAAATTCCGTACTGAGAAATGCCTGATGGAAAACCCAATAACACTTTGCCCGACCCGGGAATCGAACCCAGGACCTCATGCTCAGCAGTCGTGCTTGCGACCACTCGACCAACGAGGCATTCGATAACAGACCACTGATAAGCTGAGATAATAATAATTTACTATCATCACCATTGCTCAAAACCATTGCCATTGCTTAATAGTATATATATAGTATTTTGTGTATCTATCTATATATATATATATGTATTACGTTTATTATATTTTATGTATTAGTTTAGTAAAAGTAAAAATAAGTAAATTTAAGTTATAAATGTTCGTTTGTGCACATAGGTTTATCCTCATTCGCAAATCTCACAATCAAACGTAAGGTTTGCTGTAAGAACCCAATTCTGGGTTAAGCTCGCCGTTGTACATAAGTTATATATTGTAATTTTGTGTGTCCTACTTTTATATTTTGTGTGCAATAAAGAATAAGAAGAATAAGAATTGCTCTTAAAACGGTGCAGGTACACATCTTCAACAAACCGGTGTGTTATCGAACTGAAAGTTCGACATAGAGGGTTTCACAGAGAGCTGCATAGCTATTCACAAATGCTTCGATTCGATTTCGATCCGACGAGTCGTATATCGAGTCGACGAGTCGTACGAGTCGTATGTCTATCTTTTTTTGGCATTATAAATGCGAGCGAGATAGACATACGCCTTTCCCAATCGAAGCGTTTGTGATTAACTAGCCTATTCCGTCTCGTATGTCAGCAGAAGAAACATTATAGGTCGATGTTACTTTATAATTAGCTATTTTTTCCTCCACCAGTCCTCCTAGCAGAAATCCTTTGCATCCACTACCCAAAACTGGTGGAGATGCACAACTACCCTCCGCGGAACAGCCACTCGCTGAAGCTCAACAACTGGATGACCCTCAACAGGAAGGTGCTGAAGAAGATCAAGCTGAGTTTGTGCTGCAACACGATGGAACAGCTGGCGAATTCTACGCCGGGGGTCATTGAGAGGGTACTGGTAATGGGTGAGTTGATATTGTTAAGGTCTTCAACAAGGTGTAAACCCTTCACGAAGCCGCCAACCAAACATTTTGTACATCAAACTACGCAAAAAAATCGTGGAAACGACTTTCGTTTTTGGGGGGAAAATTCATGCTTTTAGGACTGAATGTAATTTTAAGCACTCAAAACATTGTGCTGATGGAAGCATTGAATAACACAGGGTTCATGGAGTTATTTAAAGTAAAGTACGAGTAATAAGGTTGTGAAAACCTTGTATTAAAATAAAAATGTGAAAAAGGTTGTAACATTATCCTCCAATATCTCCGTAACTAAAAAGTTCCCAAGTATGGTCTAGAACAAAAAAAATATCGGAATGATGAGGAGAATAAATGCCGCTGAGCTTCACTAAGGGTGTTATAACTCCCGTTATATTAAAAATCGCTTTTGCAAGTAGTGACAGGTGCAGTAAAACTGACCGAGTGGCGAAAAATCAAAGCAAAGAGAAGTGTTGGTCGTCGGCATAGACAAAGAAAAATGGACTGAGCGTTCGGTATTCAGTTGTGCAGTGAATACAGACCCAAAAATACGAGAGAGACAAAGCGAATTTGCGGCCAGTAGTTGTCTCTTTCTACGCTTTGCCTGCGGCTTGCAGAAAAGAGACATGCATTGATGCATTGACCGTGTATTCGCTTTTGTCTCTTTCTAGAGAGTGTTCAGTTTTGTAAGGCTAATGCTCAGACCATTCTCTATGTCTATGGTCGTCACGCAGCAAGATGGGCAGACGACATTGATGCCATAGCGGGCGAAACCTAGATGAGGCTGGCACAAACCAAGAGAGGCCTATACCTAGCAGTGGGTGAAGTCGCGCTGTGGATGATGACGATGATGATGGTAGGATAAAAAGCTAAACCTAAACTGGGTGGTGAGATTCAGATAGGCAGTCGCTTCATGTAAAATACTGGTATTAAGCTGCAGCACCCGGTTAGACTGGACGATGGTGATAAGGCGTTTACACCTTTACATCAGAGGCAAATGACAGAGGTCACGAATTTATTTCCTATTCGGGTCTGTCTTATGGAGAAATATTTGCTTGTTTTCGTGATGATTCATTTATCATCTCAAGGTCATAAACTCTTTAGGCCAATTAAAGAAATGGATACGGAGGATCTGAATTGTAACATTCTTATTCTTCTTCTTTGTAAGATTTTCTTTGTGGACGGTTAATTGTTAGTGAAATCTAGATTTGGCTAGTGTGGTGTGTGTTTTGGTAATACCAAGCATGTTGTGGTCTCCTGTAATTGACGGAATGAATTACGCTAATACTTCAAAATCAAAACTCTTTAAATTGTACTTTTTTGTGCACTTATTGTTGAAGGTACCTACTCTATAAACAAATGTGTGAATGGTTTAGCCATGAAGGAATCACGGCTTGTATAAATATTTTTAGGTAGATACCTATTTTGTTTCGTCATTCCAGTCCGAGACAAAATCCGTCGCGACGAGGACCTGAACAAGTCCATGAGGGATGCCGAGCAGAACATGTCCAGCGGCGGCAGCTACTACGAAGCCTGCGGAGATGATGGTACGTATTGCTTTTATTCTATGTTGCCCATTCCATTCGTCATAATCAGCCTACTGCAGTCTACCGCTGGACAGAGGCTCCATTTGACGCCTTTCTTCTCGATTCTCAGCAACTCTTATCGAGCTACCACCAGCCACGCTGCGCAGATCGTCGCTTCACCGAGCTTAAGGGCTACCCACCTTACGCTTGCCGACTCCAAGAACACGTTTACCCCAACGGTCATCGTTCCTACGCCAAATATGGCCGGCCCATTGCCACTTCGGCTTGATAATTTTGTAAAGCTTTGTCGACAACTTTGATTTTCTGCCGGATCGCCTCGTTCCGCATTCGATCCCTCAGAGAGATTCCAAGCATAGCCCGTCCCCGTTCTACAGACATTAAAAACATAATTATGGGCCCGCGTGGTGGATAATGGAAGCCATACACGCTAGGGTGTACCTAACAGGTTTGCTTGTACAGTTGAACTGTACCGGCAAACCGGAGCTTGTGTATTGCAAAACTGTGCCGGTTTCCTTACCACGCAGCTCACACACCCTAGCGTGTATGGCTACTTTACAGGCCACTCTCTCTCACAGAGAAGAGATCTGTGTCCCAGCGGTGGGAACTTTATAGGCCTACTGTCCCCAAACAAGGGCGAAGCCCTTCTCACTCTTACCAGTTTTTCTGGTCTCCTGCTGATATTGTGGACCAATCCTTTTGAAAGGAGTCCAGCACATACCGTAATTTCCTACTGACGTTGTGGTTTTGGCAGTGTTTGTTTAATAACAAAATTTGCTCACATATTCACAGGTTTTTTCCGGTACTTGTTCCTTCTCGTCGAAAACATATTTGCAATCATCATCTTCCGGCCCTGGTCCCATTCTACTTGGGGTCGACGCAACACGTTTTCCTCTTTCATTCTCCCCTGTCAGACGTCACGGCATCATTTACTTTCTCTTTCATATCATTCCTCACACAACCTATACATTTTTTTTTGGCCTTCCTCTCCGTCTTCATCCATCAAAATGAATGCCCATCACATGCAACATATTCGCAATGCAGTCGAATAATAGCAGAAAATGTTATTGTTTATATTCTAGACTTTAGGTCCATTCAAATGCGGGCCTGTGGACGGTGGGCTATGGGCTAGCTCGCCGTCCGTCCATCTTATGAGGACAGGCCGTGTCGACGGCGCGTTCGTGTTCCACGCGCGCCTCAAAGAGAGTCAGCAAACAGGAAGGGGTCCGTAAGGGCCGACGCCTGCCAGGGTTGCGGGACTGTTCGAAAGAGATACCGCGGCCCTGGAACACAAAGGGCAAAGGAAGGAACATGGATGGGTTTTAGTCAGTAGAAGTCTGACACTCCCTCCTGCTCAGCCCAGAGCGGGAGGGGTTATTTGATGGTTTCCCATCGGTAAAAAAAAAAAAGGTCCATTCAAATAGGACTTAATATTCTGTTTTAACAAACCCGAACCCACTTCGTCATAATCATGTCAGCCCGGCATCACCCACTGTTGGCTATAGACCTCCCCGTTCGTCTGCCACAAGTTCTGTCTGTTCTATGCGTCCCTTATCCATCTGTTTCCCGCGATCCTGACGATATAGTCAACCAACTCGCCCACTTATAAAGGGTGTAACAAGACCCTTCACGAAGCCGAAAGGCACTTGTTTTCCCCGTCATTGTGGTCATTTTTTTTGTTCTAGACCATTCCTAGGAAACTTCTAGTTACGGAGATATTGGGGGTCAAACTTCCAACTTTTTCACAAGTTTTTTTGTTAATTTCTTTTAACTTTTTCACAATATGTAAGATTTTTACTTTAAACACTTCCACGACCCCCGTACTATTCAATCCATCCATCAGCACAATGTTCTGAGTGCGTTACATTGAGTCCCACCGTAAAAAGTGATTTTTAACCCAAAAAAAAAGTTGTTTCCCAGCAATAATTTTTGCGTAAAGTTACTTAATTTGATTAACATAATGCTTAGTTGACGGCTTCGTGAATGGTCCTATTACACCCTGTGTTAATAAAAACAAAATAATGTTCCAGACCAAATACTGATGGTGCCAGTCAAAACAAGGCTCAACGGCGTGTTGGAGACAGTACAGCAGAAGGTGATCAGCTACGAAACGTACTGCTCCCTCAAAGAAGAGCTGAAAGACGCGAAAGAAGCTACTGATGTGCTCAAACAAAAAGTGAGTAGAAACGTTCATAACAAAGAGTAATAGTCGAGGGTTTAAAATAAACAGCATTTTATAACTTTGCTTAGAACGATAGGAAACTATACCAACAAAAGGGGTTGGGCGATTTTTGTATAAAAGCTGCAGGGAGTCGATGGATGCAGGTGGCATTGGACCGGACACGTTGGAAATCGATTGGGGAGGCCTATGTTCAGCAGTAGACAACAACGGGCTGAAATGATGATGATGATGAAACATTAAAACATATTATTGGACATATTTGTAATATTGCCATGAACGAAAATTATTTCGGCAGGATTTCGAACTCACTAGCGCACCGTATGGCAACAGCGCGTAACTAGGGAAAGATGTTTGGATGGTTGCTAGGTGCCGTGAGGCGTCACTCGCGCGTATTTGTAATAAAATTTTGAAGTCGGCGCGAATTTTTGAACGTCCCGCGGCGGCACGCCGCACACTGGTCCCAAATTAAAAAAAAGTGGACATTGATAGTAGACCGCTGATATTTTTTTTTATTGTTGATACAATGATAACAGATAAGGCAAAAAAATATTATTGTCCTACTTCAAATACTTTTCTGTAAAAAAAAATATTTCTTTTTTTTTGTATGGGAGCGATTACATTTTACTCAATTTCTCAAAAACTTTAAGCGATGTCGAGATGGCAATCACATATGTTAGAAAACTAATAATTCTGAGTATTTGGCTCGAAGAAACTTATTGCTTATCTCTGCGTACTTTCGAGATAATAGTGACAGAAAATATTTTTTTTTTTTAATGTTAATTTTTTGCTTTTTTTTAATCATAGCCTTACTTTAGCACATAATTATAATGTATGCGTAATGTCAAATAAGTAAAAAGAGACTTCTCTGTAAAAGAGGTTATGGGGGCTCACTAATGACTGAAAAGCTATGACCTTTCTGAAGGAGTACTTTCATCAGTTCTAAAAAACAATCAAAATGAAGACAAATAAAGCTGCAAACATAAAGTTGAATATGTTCACAAACGATTCTGAAAAAATATTATGGTGAAAGATTAATATTTGGGTCTATATGCTCTTGAGAAATCTCTATTTCCTCGTTTTCCAACGAAAGCAATTCATTGTTCAAGATCAAAGCACTAGCCTCTGGAAACAACTGTTTATGTAAACGAGCAAACTTTGGTTTGATATGGCTGATGTAAGGATCTGAGCTAATTAGAAAGCTGTGGATAATGTCTAAATTAGTCTAAACTCTACCGATTTTTCTTGTATGTGCCATTCTAACATTCCGGAAATCTTTATTCCTCGCTTCGGAAGCTTCTTCGGAAAGCATGCCTATCGGAATAAAGGAGAAATTTTCACAAATATCAGCACCGTGTATCAACAATTTATGGACACTTGAAGGCATGTAATACCATGGATATAAGTTTACATATAGCATTGCTGTTTCTTTACAATATTCCCTAAACAAGTTGGTATAAAATTACGAAAACAAATTCGACGAAAGAAAGACAAACAAAAATTATTTGATTTTAAAATCCAAAGATTCAAAATACAACAATAACAAAACAAACAAACAACAAGCATTTCTTCAAGCGCACAGAAAAAATAAGGACACGTCTTATCGCAACCACATTTAGTTGTACACTGAGTGAGGTGTACGCGCGCGATTCGTGACCGTATTACGTTACGTCATGAGAGGCGGCCATCTTGTTATCCCGGCAAACTCGCGTCGAAGCTCCATTTTGCTGGCCAGCGGACCTATTGCGATATGAGTAAGGCTATGATTAAAAAAAAGCGAACAATTAACATTAAAAAAAAATGTTATTTTCTGTCACTATTATCTCGAAAGTACGCAGAGATAAGCAATAAGTTTCTTCGAGCCAAATACTCAGAATTATTAGTTTTCTAACATATGTGAATGCCATCTCGACATCGCTTAAGGTTTTTGAGAAATTGAGTAAAATGTAATCACTCCCATACAAAAAAAAAAGAAATATTTTTTATAGAGAAAAGTATTTGAAGTAGGACAATAATATTTTTTTGCCTTATCTGTTATCATTATATCAACAATAAAAAAAATATCAGCGGTCTACTATCAATGTCCACTTTTTTTTAATTTGGGACCAGTGTGCGCCGGCGCGGCGCGGACCTCTAGTACGAACAGATAGACCTTATATTAGTGACTGATACTTCAACACGTGTTTGTACTCATGATAACAAACCGCTTTCCCAAAGAAACAGCCTGCAGCCGTATGAAATTCACTATTAGCCGCGTGACGTCGTTCTGTCTCCCACTGGGCTCTGCCTATCCACTGTTACACAGTACGATAGTAATGAGACCCAACGGCGTCACGCGGCTAACAGCTGATACCTAGGTCACGGGCGCGCGCGCGCGAATTTCATACGGCTGTGTGTTATTGGGATAAAAGTGGACGAGTAGGTATAAAAAAAATGTTTCTTTGGGAAAGTTGTTTGTTATCATGAGTATAATCACGTGTTTCAGTATCGGTCACTACCACTAACCCTATATATGTAGATCTAGTGGTTTTTATGCGTGGCTGCTAATTAAAAAAATAAATAAAATTTGGCGGAAGTTAGGTAGGCCAATTATTCAAACCCCATTTGATTCTTATTTTTCTATCATACAGGTTGATCATCTAGACAATCTATTAAAACTTAAAGAAGAAAGAATAGATGAACTGCAAAAGCAGCTAGAAAGAAAACAAACGTGGCGAAAGGAGGTAGAAGTCCTAACGAGCAACGTATCTATTAATTCTGACAGTGTCTCTTCAAACCTAGACCTGAAACATGAATGCATTTTAATGCCTGTCAAAACTACTAACTCCCTAAAAATGATAAGGCCTACAAATAAGGCGGATGATATGAAAAATCCTGTCGCCAAAGAATCGTTTAAAACTATCTCCATTCCTAGTCTAACAGATGTCATCATCACAGAAATGAATGATACTGTAGACAGAATCAAATCCGATGTCTTCAAAGAAATAGAGATAGGGGGCGAGGTAGAAGAGAAAATGGAATGTTACCCAGAAATTTTCGAAGATTTCAAAGACAGTGTTATGAGGCAAGATAATTTAATGACCATTCACGAAGCACTGCACTCAGATACAAACGATATGCCTCTGAATTCAATGCAATGTAACGATGGCTTTACTAGTAACTTACTATGATAATTAAGTTCAAACTCATATGCTCCAACCGCTGGAAATGAGTGTTTTAGTGCTGGCTTATAAAAATATTTATAAAAGTTAACATTAGCACTTAGAACAAGTTAAATCCACTTAATAAGTGCATAGTTGTTTGTAATTCTATGTAAAAAGTTAAAATTTTTTGAATATTTTGTAATCGTGTTTGTCTTATTTAAATAAATGTTTTTGGATATTCTAAATTATGCTACGTATTCATAAGAAGTAGATATAAAATACGTCTGTTATATTTCAATGTTTTTATTAGGTTTTAGTTTGTTTGTTACTATTGATTTAGAAGTATAAAATATACACTAGACGTTTCTTTCATTACTTGGTGTTGGCTTGGAATATGTCAAGAAGGCTGGGATGTTTGTTCAGTATTTCCGAAATTTCTTGGTATCTATTTTCCCTAAATTCTGCATCATTTTGCTTCTGCTCTTGCCTAAAAAGAAGGTTTCAAATTAATGTCGGTTGGAACATTAAATATGCTGGGGCCATTGGTGCTGGTGGCCGTGGTATCCTTTCTGTAGTCATAATATAATGTGAAAACTCAAAAATCTAAATCATTTTTGTTAAATTTCACATAGGCCTTTATGGCCTAAACGGCGACAAAAAGGTGCACGGTTCGGGTTGGTCGTTTTCTATGGAGAAGAACCGGCAGGAAGCTCCATGGTTACTCTTTTCAAATCATTTGGTATTACAATATTATCATGTTACAGCATTAGTATGGGTCCCCCCATACTAATGCTGTAACAGCGTAGGCCTGACAAAAGTTGTTGCTTACTACACAAAACTTGTAAAACAAGATAAAAAGTTAACAAGCATGTGGGAATAAAAAGCCTACAATGTTCACACTTAGACAAACAATCGGTAAAAAAGAATATAAATAAAGGTAAGAAAATATTGTAAAATACTAAATTAAACAAGTGGCACAAATATTGTCATCAGTGCTGAACTATCTGAGCAAAAGATGTATGACTATCTGATTACCTTACATGATGGGACCTAAAGGAGGAGGTCATCAACACATTGGGTCCTTGGAAGCAACGGTATTCCGAGAAATTCCTAATAGCAAAACTCAAGAACACTTTGCCCGACCCGGGAATTGGATCCCCGCGCTTAGTAGTCGTACGACCATGAGACCAGCGGAGTAGTTAGGCAAATCCAAAATAACTAAAGATGACAATATCATTTCGTTGTCCATTTTGATACGCAAGAATCAGAAATACGTCCAAACACAAATTACTGACGAATGTTTACTAAAAATGTTTGTGCGCAGCAGGTAGACAGAAGCGTTCGCGCGCGGCTGTCGTCCAATCAATATCTATCATCACTGACAGGACAACAGTCGCCAATAAGCCTGACATAGTGACACTGGCAGAATAGTCGGAACCGGCTCAGTTGCCATAAAAGGGAAAAAAAAAAAGCCTGACATAGTGGTGATGGACCGATCAGCGCGCTGCGTAATGATAGTCGATGTTGCCATCCTGCATGACGAGAACCTCGTGAAAGCTGAGAAGGAGAAACAAATAAAATATCTCGACTTGGCACACGAGGTTGTCGACATGTGGAATGTGAACTCGGCTATCATTGTGCCGATTGTCGTGACGGCCAATGGCCTTATGGCCAAGAGCCTCGACGACCATCATTCGAGGCTCTCCGGCGGTTGGATCAATGGCCTGATTCAGAAGACAGTACCTCTCGATACGGCTTGCATTGTGAGCAGCCTTCTGTCTCTGGAGCCCTAACCACCCACCGGTAGCTTGCACCCTGCTCCCGACATGTAGGTAGGGATAGGTTTTTAAATATTTAAAAATGTATAAAATAAAATGATTCAATGAATAAAGGAATGACAATGTTAACTCACTTTTGCTGCATACAGTCCAAGTCCTTCCCGAGTAGTTTGAACCTGTTGAACTCTATTTTGTCGCTGAAGAGGCATTCTTTGTGAATAGCGTCCATGGCTAGCTTCACGAGCTCCAGGTCTGCCAC
Organism: Eugnorisma glareosa; assembly: GCA_947578425.1. NCBI lineage: Eukaryota > Metazoa > Arthropoda > Insecta > Lepidoptera > Noctuidae > Eugnorisma > Eugnorisma glareosa. The sequence continues at coordinate 3,222,302 of OX387979.1, forward strand.
TGCACATGAAAAGGAAGGAGTTGCTTGTGGTACTATGCACCAGCGACAGCTAGTGCTACAGCGGTGGCCCAGTGGTGCCCCGACTTACGAACAGTAAGTTGTGGGTTCGAACCCAGGCAGGCGCATTACTTTGTGTAATTTATTTTATCACCGGCCGTAGAACCAAATATTCGAAGAAATGTGCATTAACATCTACTAACCCGCACTGGGTCCGCGTGGTGGATTATAGCCCATTCCCTCTCATAGAGAGGAGGCCGTGTGTCCCAGCAGTGGGAATATTATAGGCTGATTATGCTATGCTAAGCCTAGATACGCGGGCCCACTGAATATTGATAGATATCACACACCATGGTTATCCTTATTTAAGTTATAGAGAAACTGGATAGCAAATAATCTTCGTAAGGAGCGGTGTTACCTCAATATTCCCAAAAATTGGTTTCTTAGATAGTAGAGTATGACGTAATGCAATGAAAATATTAACGGAAAAATACAGTAGACAGAGTGAAAGGTTTAAAGAAAAAATTGAACCGAACAGAATTTTATATAATAGTTTGAATTTTATTGAATACCCAATAAAAAAATTAAAAAAATTTGGCGTCGAAGATCTCTGTATTTCCAGCGATAACAATTTTTTTTTAAAGAATTTAATGGGATTAGCATTTTTTTTTAACTTTAACCCAACAATGATTAAATTTATTGTCTATATTTTGAATAATCTAAAGAAAACCTGTAAAATAAATGCCATTCGCATTAGTCCCGTGTCAAAACAAATACCTATTGTTTTCAATTTTGAACCTTATTCACGCTACATAGTGGTGACAATAGCTTACGCGGTCTAGTTGCGATTAAAGTCGGGTTCCCGGTATTTTCGATACTTTCGATACTTTAAGTACGACTTTATAAGATACTAGTTAGTAGTACTTTATAAGATAGTAGTAGAGTTGAAAGTTGTTAAACGGAGAAAGTAAGGACAAGACTAAATAACAGGAGAAAATAAAAACATTTACATTAAATCAAACGTTTTGTTTCTTATTTTATCTAAAAAATATAATAAAATCGTAACAATCCAAATCGATGTTTCGAAATGACGCAAAAACTACTTCATACATTCTGTTCAAATTTTGCTCAAATATTCCATAAAGGCGTCTTCAAATGTTATCCATATATTATCACGCTATTTAGTGACTTATTATTGCTCACCACCATAGGGTAAGCAACATTGCATTTCTAGAGTCACTCCGAACTGTGTTGATTTTTGACTTTATTTCTTCGACGCATCTTTTCGTTGATCATGAATGCACTCATAATAGTCAGTTTTCGATTTAAATTTTCGAGCAAACGCTATTAGTGCAGATACAGGCTAATATTATATCTCCTAATACGAATGGATGTCCACTCATCCAAAGATAATTATATAAAATGTACGGCCTTCTGTTAATATAAATAATTTAATTTGCAGCCATCGGCAATTTCTGTCCAGATTTTCGATGTTTCGAAAAACTTATCTATCTATAGCTGACATTCGGGAAAAAAATTATCTTTCCCGAAAATACCGAAAGAGTCGGGATTTGTATTTGAAAATTCCCGATATTTTCGGTTCCGGGATTTCCCGGGACTATTCCCTACCTGTAATGTCTACTTACGATCTAAGACATGGTCCTTGGGCTCAGGCGACTTCGGGTGTTTGTCTTGGCAGGCGCAGGGCGGCAGGGTATTGACATCTGACGTCTGGACCGCCACACCAGTGCTGTACCACTCCGACAGAGGACTCTCCAGACCGCTTTCATCGTCTAGATCCTTTTTAGACTCCTTGTTCATCCTGTTTTCAATGCGTTGTTGCAGCATCTCCAGTTGTTCTGTTGGTTGAAGTGTCATTAAGAATATTATGACAGCATGGTTGGCTCAGTGGCTGAGCGATCGATTTTTGCGCTGCGTGTCGCGCGTTCCATTCCCGCACAGAATAAATATTTACAAGTTACCACGATCTGTTTAAATACAAGTATGATCACAGTCAAGATTACATAGAGTTCAGATAGGCAGTGTCAGAGTTTTTATGCCACCCATGGGCCTCTGACTTGGCTTTACATGCCGTCGAGAAATATCTCTCAGGCATGCTGGTTTCCTCACGATATTTGCAATACGCACATGAATCTGAAAAACATAGGTCTTGGGTTCGAACTCGAGACTTATGACTGGGCAGTCCAACGATCACACCATTAGGCTATCACTGCTTTAATAAAGGATGATGATAAGATGACTTATACCTGGTGTGCAAGTCTCGTACTCCTCGAAGGTCTGCTCGAAGTGCGTGAAAGGATTGGCTCTCATGTACGGTGGCAACGACCTCATGAAAGAGTCCACTTGCAGGCGTTGGCACTTCTCCATGGGACACACCTGGAGGATTGTTATAGATGACGATATGATGTAACAATATTTTTCTGTGTTCATAATTTTATCAAAGTTTTATGAGATTCGTGCCTTGTGTCCCGAGCTTTATTTATTCTAATTGAAGTACTGGAAGATATATTAATTGTAAGGACGAACTGAGAAGAGTAATAAGGAGCAGGTACCAAAAAGGTTACCCATATATAATAGCGGTGTTAATCGGGTAACTTTTAAGGTTAAGTGCAAAACCGGGTTAGAAAAAAGGCCGTGTTATAGTGTTAATCAGCCTTCTATAACCGGTTTACGCTCAGAGTTCATATCTATACTAATATTATAAAGAGGTAAAATTTCTTTGTAAGTTTGTATGTAGGGGGTAATCTCTGGATCTTCTGAACCGATTTTGAAAATTCTTTCACTAATAGGAAGCCACATTATACCCGAGTGCCATAGGCTGTATATTTACAACGTGCCCGTGGGATAATTTCTGCAGACAGCTAGTTTGTAAATAAAAATATGCAAGTGATGGAGTTAGCTCGCACTTGGTGCTTTTTCTCTTTCATTCCGGTTAATGAGCTATATTTAAATGGTTAAACCATTCATTATAAGGGTTAACCTGTTTAATGGTTAATCTTAACCCGATTGATCGGTCCCTAAGAAGGAATAAGGTGATTTTTGTCGCACCTGCAAAAAAAGTGTCAGCAAATTGCCTGTGTGCCACAAAAACTGGTTACTCAGTATATTTTATTAGGCTCTAAAATCAATCAACAAACAAAACCAATTATACTCTCTAACTAAAAATCGGATTTTGAAGATTCTCCATTGTAAATCGCGAGTATGTTACCAGATGCAATATTAATATTATTCACGCTAGCTTCCGGATTCTAGATTGAGAATTTGAAGTCAAGAAATTGTGAAACTCACGCAAACACAATCTAGCAAGTAAACTGCGCCACTGTTACGTAATAAAGACGATGTTAGTGTGGAGGCGCCAGGGTAACCCGCGTAATTCAAAATTTCTTAAGTTTTTTGCAATTTGCCGTAAACTACAATAATTCTGTTAGAAGTTTTACGGCCACGAATCATGTTTTGTTCAACATAAAACCTGACACTGACTGGGAAATGGGGATGGCAACTGTGGAACTAACGGCGCTAGCATCGCTAGTTCCAAGCATCGTCATTGGTTGAAAATCTGGTGATGTTATTTATTTATATTTCAAAATAGCTTGACCTCATTGGTCAGATTAGATTTTCGGTCTTCTCCATTGCAAAAAACCTAAAAAAATTGGATTCAAATTCAAACTCAAAGCATTAATTTCAATTAGACCATAACAGGCACTTTTGAATGTCAGAAAAACAAAGAAGGCGAAGCTACAGTCACATACACAAGACATAATAACTTGTGACAGTACTGTAGTTGCCCATTCCAAAGCGTAGATCTCTATGGAGAAGAATGGGCAAGAAACTCCATGGACACTCTTTTCAATAAAAATATTATGATTTTGCGGGCTACTCTGACGCTTCCACCTTAATTATTATATTATTATAACTAGCCCATATTGTCCCACTGCTGGGCAAAGGCCTCCATTAAACACAAATTAATTTAAAAAAAATACCTCAAAACATTCTACACGGTATGTGGGATTCTTTGACTCCTGCCTGTTTATCGCTGGCCTGCTAAGGGCGAAGGCCTCTTCTTATACAGAGAAGGCATGAGCAATTGAGCATAAGGTGCTTTCTTTCGCGTTAGTATTGGGACTTTGGGAATCAATCCTAACATCTAGTTTAAAAAAATCACGTGTAAAACAGTTTGTAAAAACCTATTTGCTAAGTAAACATCATTTATCATTTAACAATACAAAATTAGGAATATTCGTACCCTCTCGTAGTTAATCGTGTGATCTATTTCAGGATGACGATTATGAATCATTTGTAGACTGTCCGTGTGGAGGCTCCTGCGCATAAGAGACAAGTAATAATTTCTATTTATTAATCAATACACACATTTCACAAAGGGTTAGGTAGTGGTGTAACTATACAGGGTGTAAAAACACCCGTAACTAAGCCGAGAGGCACTTGTTCTCCCAGTCATTGCGATATTTTTTTTGTTCTAGACCATGCCTGGGAGCTTTCTATTTACGGAGATATTGCAGTTCGAAGTTACAACTGTACCACACGTTTATTTTTTACTCGTTTTAAATGTTATAACGTGACTTTTAATACCATCACATAGCGCAATGTTTTGAGTGAGTTACATTGAGCGCTACCGTAACAAAACAGTGTTTTTAACTTGTTAATAAGGATTAAAATGGCTAAATGCTTGCAGGTGAACGGAGTAAAGTAATGCGTATAATATGTCTGGTGTTCTGTGGGAGAAAGTATACAAGGGTGTCCTCAGTGCCATGTTAGTTTTAATTTAAGTAAGTATGTAGGGTGACGGGTGATTAGTGTCCGATACTTAACCACGTGATTGTACTCATGATAACAAACAACTTTCACAAAAACATTTTTTTTATACTCATTCAATGTTATCACAATAACACAACAGCCGTATGAAATTCGCGCGCACGCGCCTGTGGCCTATCTGCAGCTGTTAGCCGCGTGACGCCGCGCCATTTTGTCTCATTACTATCGTACCGTGCAACAGTGGGTAAGCTGAGCACCCGTGCGGCGAATTTTATAGGTCTGTGTTATTGGGAAAAAAGTGAATGCGTGTAAAAAAATATTCTTTGGGAAAGTTGTTTGATAACATGAGTACAATCACGTGTTTAAGTATCGGTGATTATCTGCTTGTATGTTAATTATTGTAATTGGTGGTGTACTATTTTGAGAACAAAATAAAATGGTGGAACTTTGATACACGAAAAAGACAATAACATACCCAAGCACTGACCGCTCATCATTCAAGTCGTCATTAATGGACGCAATATTCTTTGACGTGGTTTTTGGTTGCCTGTAATGAGATATTTTTTACAATTCTACTAATTCTAGGTATAGTAAACACTTTAATAACAAAAATCACCCTAATTACCAGAAAATAAAGGCGCTGCAAAAGTTTAGTTTTAGGTTTGGTCGCTAATTCGATGGTTTATTCGACTAATGGGTACTCTTTACTTCGTATTATGGACCTCGCACACTACACGACTTGTCGTATGACCGGCCACTATCTTGAACAAAACTGGTCGGACGCCCGGTCCTGTGACCAAAAACTTTCTTCCTGGTCGAAGGTTCTGCGACCAAAAGTCGTGCTTTTGCTTCAAGTTCCATATTTTTATCTAAATTCCCTATAAGTCTCAATTTGTTTTGCAAGGATTTAAAAAATGGGCCCTCAGTGAATATGCGCATGCTTTTACATACTACTTATATTTCCGTATAAACTTGTCACAAGAAATCCTAGCCTATCAGAGTCGGAGTGCAAAAAATTTGAGCTCGCATCGCTCGCTCTTGCATAGGTATTACAAGACCCCCATTATTCTAAAGTGCCCAGGGCCTCCAATAGGCTAAAGACGGCCCTGTCCGTGGCTGAATAGTGCGCGAAGTGCCTAAGCTAGCCAAGGAAGCCGTACTTATTTCACTCACTCAAGGTCAACGCACATGTATAAAGCTCTGACTGTATTTGCTTTGTGAAGTAAAATTTTTATTCAAATTATTAAGAAAATTATTCGCATGAAATAAGTTTTGTTTCATATAAAACGACCGCTCTACTCAGCAAAGTATGTATATTTAAAGTACCTAGTAGTAAGTAGTAGATTTGTGAATCGTATTAAGCTAGCGGCGCACGGCAATTCGCCCATCCTACCTCTGAAGTAGGTACCAAACCTAAATTTTTGAATAAATACGTCGGAGACTGACGGTCATTGGTACGGGCTTAAAATGAATCACAAGTACGCGGTGTTGACATCACGCGACCTACTTACAAGGCTACCCACACCACAGCGTGCTTTCTACAGAGCCCTGATGGTGACCACTCGGAGCCAGGACGACATTCAGTGTCTGATCGCGGCGGAGTTGAGACCTCTTGGTTGTAATTTAAAGTAGTTTGTTAGTTTTGCTAGAAACAGTATATCGCGCCCAGGGTGTTTTCATAGCACAAGACCCATCATCTGCCCACATGATGTAGAAGCCTAGTGGAGTCAATCCTGACAACTCCGACAGATAAAATAAATAGAATAATTACTGCAGCTCTAGTGTTAAGTCTTCATCTTCTTCTTTGTCAGCGAACATTGATGCCTGTTTGAAAAAAAAAACATTTATAACATAACATCTCACTTTGTAATCCCGGAAGAGGCAAAGGTATACCTAATCACATTTCGCCAGTCCCATGTAATAGGGGGCGAGCATATTGCCATCAACCAGGCATAAGTCCAGACTCTGTGGCTGCTACTGAGAAATTCCAAGATGGAAAAACCCAATTCCGCTCGGAGCCGATCGGATGCGCTCGCAGCCGGTCGGATGCACTCGCAGCCCGTCGGATGCGCTCGGAGCCGGTCGGATGCAATCGCAGCCGGTCGGATGCACTCGCAGCCGGTCGGTTTTAAATTGTGCTATCAAAATGACGGTCGGCGTGGGGCGGCGCGCACGCAATCGGAGCCGATTGGCTGCGCGAGCGAGATAGAGCACGCAATCGGAGCCGAACGGCTGCGCGAACGAGAAAAAGTACGCGATCGGAGCCGGTCAGCTCCTCTTATTATTTCACACCAAGCGCGTTCAAGCATTCTTACGCAAAAATAAACCTTACTACAAATACTAAAAACTCTGTTTTCAACATGATAAGAATCTGCTCTCCCCTCCGAGCCGGTCTGTGTGAACGCCCAAGTAACACAGAACTGCATTATAAATGTTCACATAAGGCCCACACCGTTAATCTAAGCATTTATACCCCCTTATTAGAGTTCACCCGGGCTGCAACAGCTGTTTAGAAAAAATCGAGGCTCACTTTAACGCTGTCTTCTGTACTGTAAATCTATTAAACTCCACAAACACGTCACAGATATCACTGTTATTCAGCGTTCAGTAGTGCAGTACCCTATCAGCTGCAAGAGCGCATGTTTGTGAACACAAATAATGCAGTTACCTGAATAAAAACCCAAGCGTGTACAATAAAACAGTTGCATTTAAATTGAGAACGTAAGAACTACTATAACGTCAACAGTTGCTTTGTGAAATTATTTAACAAAGAGTTAATGCTTTATGCTGCATACAAATAAACTTCTACCCTATTAGTCAGGGGTTACTATACACTCGAATAACAGCATTTATCTAGGCCGAATCAGAACTAAAAGTGTACTTTTAAACTTTTATGCAGGTACATAAGAGCCAACCTGGCATCCATTTTGTCGTGGGCTGAATAATTGAACTTGCGTAGGCATTTAATCTGCTGATTGAATTATATGTAACCATGCAACGAATATTTCTACACCAGGCTATTTTGACAACTTGTTGACGTCTTTATATTTTGTTTTAAGAAATATGGAAAGCCAAAAAAGAACCGGTGGAATACGCGGTAAAATTAATGCAATTGTGCAGCGTATTCCACCACTTAAAAATATAAATCGAAACACAGCTAATCTAAAAGATTTAGATGTAGCAACGCGTTTTTCAACCGAATTTGAAATTAGTTATATACGGGTTCCGTATGTAACATTTATGATATGCGAAAGAGATTGTTCCAACGATTCAGATAGTTCAGACACGAGTGATTGTGATATACATGATTAAAGACAGGAATGTCGAAAAAAAATGGGCCATATGAAACATATTGAACAAACAGCCTTGAACGACCTAGCAAAAATAATAAATGATTTCGTTCCTGTTATTTTATTTTTGTTGTTTTGGTGAAATACATTACCTAATGACGCCAGAACTATTTTAGGGTCAACCTGAATCATCATTCTAAAAAAAAGCGAAATGAGCTAAATACTCGCACAACAGAATATAGATTCCTTTAAAAAAAATTGCTTCATTGGGATGAGGCTCCAGAAAATATTACATTGAATATAAACTTCGACAGTTTGCCAATTTTTAAAAGTTCCAAGAATGAGTTTTGGCCCATACAACTGTCAAAATTTTCGAAAATCCATGCTTCAGGCCTTTTGTGATTGGCATGTATTTTGAACAAAGAAAACCGAAAACTGTAACTGAGTAATTGGAAGATTTTATTAATGAAATGAAACCATTACTTGAAAATACGGTGTTTATTTATGTTTAAAGTTGTGGAAGGAAATTTACAATAAAGATTAGATGTTTTATATGTGAGTATGTAACCGGAAAGTTCATACATCCGTTTTCCTGATTATCTGTATGTGTTCCACAAAAGTTAGTTCGCTGTTAGCATCTTCATAAGTCGGAATGTTGTTTCTTTTGAAAGTATTTTTAGGGTATCCCATCCTGATCCAGGCGTTGAATTTTTATAGTTTCATGGGGTATTTAGTACTTCTCGGTAGCCACTGTAGAAGTCGCTTAGTTCCCAAGGTGCAGGAATGACTGACAGAGTGGCAACACCTCCCTCTACAGTCTGAACGAAGGCATGTTCTGTAAAAAAAAAAAACAAGAAAATCATTAGTAATTAAGTATTATTCAAGAAACGAAATATAACCACCACTTAATCAAACTACCTATCTAGTTTTTGTCGAAATTGATGCCAAAAAAACTAGACGGATCTAATAAATAAATAGTTAATATATTATCTTTTTAATTAAATTAGAATAGCAGCTACCTATTTAAACTACAATTTAAATTAAGTACTTGTCGTCTACTACTACTAAAAAGAGAACAAAATGGTTTTAGCAGAACCACAGCGGTACCCTAAAAGCTTGGATCCATAAAGGTGTTTTTTTTGGTTAACTAGCGCAAAATGTGAACCACTACTACTCTTCACATCGATCCATGGCTGATTTGTTTCTCACAAGTGCTTAACTATTTTCTGAATTACAGGCCACATGAGAACACCCGTACAGACCGTAACATTAAATTAATATTAAAACAGTTCACTTGCTATCCGCCATTTTCGCTGCGTGACTGTGAATTATTTTAAAATTTTATCTTTTTATTTTGGTTCATTTTAGAAGATATCGATTGGAATTAATTTGGTCCACAAATAATTTACACGTTACCAGCTTATTATCAATTTCTTTCTAAAAAAACAATAACATTTATTTTGTTTACTGTCCATTTCTTTTTGTATTTAGTGGTATTTTAAGAGCGCGTGAAAATTTTGAACTAAATATATATAGTATTTCACAGTAAAGTTACATCCCCAATAAGATTTCTGACATAATAGGAAGAAATCGAAATTTTTACTTACCGTAAATTATATTTATTTTCTTACAAATGGCGCTTGAGATCTTGCACACAACACAACACGTATACTTCATGTTTAACAAATTGACAGTTCATATTAAAGAAAAATAAATAATAAAGTTATTGCATTCCACAATTTCACTCAGTGTACTTTCTACTGTGTAAAAGCATATAAAATGTACACATTTGTCTTTTTTGCTGTATTATAGGTAACACGTGTCTTGTTATTCAGGCAATTTTCAGCTATTGGGGCGACTGTTACACACATAAATGCTAATTTGATGTTGATATAATTCAATTATTTGTTAATTGGAATTCTTATACAGCTATGTGCTGAATAATTTGTGCCCAAATTAGAGTTATATCAGCAGAGGATGCGCTGTCTACGCTGTTATACAGCAATTTTATGCAGCTAATGTTTCCACGGTGCTCTATGAAAATGCTGTTATAAAGCAGTTTTGTGCTACTTGGGCGGACCCTTAAAGGAGCTTATAATGCCACTGCTCTTATTAATATTATATAACGTTTTCTTCTAAACGTCTATAAGAATATGTTACAAGAATGCTCTTAAAACTTAAATAGGCTTATAAAATACCACTATTACAGTTCTTGCCTTAATCAAAACACATATAAACCTTATATGAAACCATACCTCTTACAAGCTTTTGTTTGTAGGGGTATTTTGCTAGCTGGGAAGACCCTTAACGAAGCCGAAAGGCACTTATTCTCTCCGTCATTGCGATCATTTTTTTGTTCTAGCCCATACCACCTGGGAACCTTCTAGTTACGGAGATATTGGGGGTCAAAGTAACAACTTTTTAACAAGTTTTTTTTTAAATACATGTTTTTAATGCAAAATTTTTACCTTAAACACTTCCACGACCCCCGTACTATTCAATCCATCCACCAGCACAATGTTTTGAGTCCGTTATATTGAGCCCTGAATTTTCACCCAAAAAAAAAAGTCGTTTCCCAGCAATAATTTTTGTGTAAAGTTACTTAGTTTGATGTACAGAATGCTTCGTTGACGGCTTCGTTAAGGATCTTGTTACACCCTGTATAGGCTGACTGGTAATTAGTGCCCGATACTTAAACACGTGATTGTACTCATGATAACAAACAACTTTCCCAAAGAACCAGTTTTTGTTGTCATTCGCTTTTATCCCAATAACACAACAGCCGTATGAAATTCTTTGTTAGTCGCGTGACGTCGTTCTGTCTCCCACTGTGCTCTGCCTACCCACTGTTGCGCAGTACGATAGTAATGAGACCGAACGGCGGCGGCGCCGGCGGCGCACGGTGGATCGAGTATCGGCTGTAGAAGACATAGGATCTCGATGTCTTAAATGTTACTTTTTTTGCTGGAAATGACTTCTGCCGATCATTACTGTTCTATAAAATGTCATATGAAGTAATTGTGTGCACAAATGGAAGAGTTATAATTTTTTTATGAAAAAAATGTATGGTGCTGACATGAAAAATGAAGATATCTCTGGAATCGCAAGGTTGGCCGTTATATCCTTGCACACTGTTATAGTACTATTTATTTGTGAATTTTTGACATACTTAATATTGCGGCATAACTTGCGATTTTTTTTTTTTAAATCGTCAAAATAAAAAAATAAAAAATGTTTATGATAATGACATTTTAATGCTTAATATGGCTATACCAAGTGTAACTTACAATATTTTTTATGCTTAGACCAAAACATTCTAAGAAATCACAAAGTCGTATTACCTACTTATTTGAAATGACGTGGTAATTATGGATTACATAATAATGTAATCTTGTCTAATGCCTCAAGTCCACATTAGCTAATGATTAATAAAACTTAATACCAATATACCTGTTAAAAGGATACGTACCATAATGAAGGTAATTAGATAAACGTGATCAATAACAATAAATGGTAAACTATTGTATGATTAAAAATAAAAGCAAAATATTAAAAAAAAAAATTAACTTAACCTAACCTAACATAAACAATAAAAGTTAACTTATTTTATACTTCGTCACCATCAGAATCCACTTCAGAATCAGGCTCTACAATAGATATAACTTCTAAGAACTCTGTCGGAGCTTCCTGATCCTGAAGTTTCAGTAGTTCTACTGTTTCCTTAAAGTATGTCTGCCTCTTGTGGGCATCTAATTTTGGTCTTGTGGAAGAAATTAGAGGATCAGAAGAGACGATAAGCAAATTGAGGATATCCTCGTTTGATGCTTGTCTACTCTTTTTCCTCGAATGGTGTTCTCTGAACCTCCTAAAGTCTTTGTTTCGGGCCTCTGAAGCTTCTTCCGAAAGACTTCCAATTGGTACAATAGCATTTTCTGCAATTATGTCCCCTCCGTGAATCAACAATTTGTGGACGGTTGATGACACGTAGTACCAATCATACATTTCCACGTATTTTTCAGCGGTTGTTCTAGCGTATTCTTTAAATTTCGGCACGTCTACAATCTCTCCAGATGTGATAGCTTGCAGAATCACAGCAAATCTGCGTATTAGGTCTTCATCTAATCCAGTGATCGCTGCAGTTTTATCAGGAAATTCAAAAAACCGCCTTGCTGTGTTCCCGTCGTTAGTTGTGCCTGATCCTTGCTTAACGATGTCAATCAAAAGGTTGAGATCATCTTTGAATCGATCTTGAATGAGTTTTTTTCGTGAATGCAATAACTCAAGTCTTGATGACCTTCTCCTCTTGCAGACCACTTTTTGAAGTCGAGACGATACGCTATGTGTAGAAGACATTCCATCACATTAATGCGGGCATGAAGTGATGATAATCCGAACTCATACACACCAGAAGAAATGGTTTTTGACGCAATGACATCTAACTTATTAATTTCTGTAGGCTTAGCCAAACACAGGTAGCAGGCCGCATTTGACTTAGCTTCAGACAGATATGTACAAATTTTGCCGTCAATCATCGTCATCATTAATTTGTGACTAATTTCATGTCCTTGACATTTTGAGGGTACGAGAGCTTCAATTTCGTTATCCATTGCAGTTTTTTCATTTATGACAACGTCTTTGGTTTCTTTCACAAAACAAACTGGACTGGACGGCAATACATAGGTGAGCAGGGTTTTGGATTCACCCATACGGTATCACCGTCAGCTGTCAACTTTAATGGAACCAAAGAGGTCATAAATATGCTGGAATCATCTTGACCACTCTCTATGTTTTGCTTATATCTTACTTTGGTTAGATGCACCGTCTAATCCCCACTTTTATATTAATATAAATTTTTTATCTTGTATCGCATCAGGACTACGAATAGTTTCAAAAATTCTGTTCACTGTTAAATCTAGTAACGCTTGTAGTGCAATCTTAGCAGATGAATCCGTTACAGTCACAAATGTCTTCGGAGGGTAGCACTGTAGCTTAGCTTTTTGCACTTTATAGTAAGACGGATATATCTCCTTTGAACCTTCTCGAATAGTCGTTTCCCTTAATGTGATATATTGCCATTTCGATAGTTTTAATGAAAGTAGCAAACCCAGTGCTTTTTCTGGTGAAAATATTGTTGAAGGAGCTGGTTTGTTCAACATTTCCTTGATTTTTGCTGCTGCTTCTGGATTTTGGAGCATATGTTCAATAACAGATGCAATATCCTCACGACCATCTCCTTTCAAAAGTGCTGCAGCTGAATAAGCTACTTCATTAGGGTCATCGCCTATATGTTCATCAGATCGTCTCTTCTTCTGCTTGTTACTTAGATCTTCAAACGGCTTTCGAGATCTTTTTGTCATCGTTGAAGTTGATTTCATTGTTGAAGTTGATGGTACAGGTTCAGGTACAGGTTCAGTAGAAATATTTTCACTTGTTGATTCTTGAATGAGCAAATTGGTTTGCACGCAGTTTGGCCAGTCAATATTTGCCTCAAGCCAATTACTGTAATCACGTCTAAAAACTTCACTTTTCCTGTGGGATCGTAACCATCTCTTTTGAACTGCCCGTGTAAATCTTCGACAAAATTCTTTCACGGTAACACTGTCTTCATCTAAAAGGCTAGAGCCCAGTCGAATAACAAGTGTGTTGAACAATATTTCGTGATCGAAAGACGAAGCATCCTGATTGCTCAGAATAACAAACAAATCCAAATTTGTAATAATGCTTTCCATTATTCACGATCACTGAGTAAAAAGACACGGTAGGATAGATGTTAGTATTAGAAATGCTCTAAATGAACTGAAGTTGTGAATCCAATGTTTGACTATTTATTGTTATTGACTAATGATGGTATCACATTTATCTAATTATACTTTCATTAAGTTAATCCTGCACTAATTGCTAAATTAGCGAGTACCCCAAATTATTTTGGTACGTATCCTTTTAACAGGTATATAGGTATTAAGTTTTATTAATCATTAGCTAATGTGGACTTGAGGCATTAGACAAGATTACATTATTATGTAATTCATAATTACCATGTCATTTCAAATAAGTAGGTAATATGTGACTTTGTGATTTCTTAGAATGTTTTGGTCTAAGCATAAAAAATATTGTAAGTTACACTTGGTATAGCCATATTTAAGCATTAAAATGTACATATCATAAACATTTTTTATTTTTTAATTTTGACGATTTTAAAAAAAAAAATCGCAAGTTATGCCGCGATATTAAGTATGTCAAAAATTCACAAATAAATAGTACTATAACAGTGTGCAAGGATATAACGGCCAACCTTGCGATTCTAGAGATATCCTCATTTTTCATGTCAGCTCCATACATTTTTTTCTTATAAAAATTATAACTCTTCCATTTGTGCACACAATTACTTCATATGACATTTTATAGAACAGTAATGATCAGCAGAAGTCATTTCCAGCAAAAAAAATAACATTTAAGAAATCGAGATCCTATGTCTTCTACAGCCGATTTTCGATCCACCGTGCGGCGGCGGAGTCACGTGGCTAACAGTTGATACCTAGGCCACGAGCGCGCGCGCGCGAATTTCATACGGCTGTGTGTAACTGGTATAAAACGATATAACGATGAACGAGTAGGAAAAAAAAATGTTTACAGTCACGTGTTTAACCATCGGTCACTAATTACCAGTCACCCTATATATATATTTGTAATCTATTTTTAATTTCCTTCATTTTCACCCTATATATATATTTTCACCCTATATATAATTTCCTTCATTTTGATACCCTACTCGATAGGACTGGTTGAAAAAAAAATACGACTTACAAATCCGCCATTTCTTTAAATTAATTGCGATGAAATTGCTATCTTCTATCGTCCGAGTCACTTTATCTTTGAGTCACTAGCTGTCTAATCAATAGATGTTATAATTTGAGGGTAGTCAGGATAGCTATTAGTTTTACTTACTTACTTTTTCTTTTTAAAATTAATCGATACCCTCAAATTATAACAACAACGTTTGATGATACGTTCACTAAATACTAATAAGTTACCCCAGTTGGATTAAAGTTAATTTTGCTACAACATCTTTGCAAATTCAAACCATAAGAATAATATAAAAGGTATTCTTATGCTCAGACGAGATTCGAACCATCGAATCATTAGTTTTCCTTTGATTACTGCAAGCTCTTACCTCTTAATACCAACTAAGCCAGTTAAGTAGTTAATAATTCGATGAATGATCAATCTACTTTATTTATCGTTATAACTCATTTATACACGAAACTCATTTATACACTAAAACAATACATACATTAATTTTAATAAAACGTGGATGAGACACCGACACGAAAACAATTACCACGTATTCAGTACATCATTCTGAGACCCCCCCATTTATTTTTCATCGGTTATTAAAAATAATATCAGCTGTTTCCTTCTTCTTCTTAGCGTGTCGATGGCAATCTAAATTGTGTCAGCCCAGAATTGAGCTACTAGTTTGGCGCTTTCGGTAGCTGTTTCCTACAAAAGTGAAGTACTGACAGGATCAAAATGTATGGTACAGCTGCATTTTTTAAATAATAACCGTTGAAATAATTTGTACATTTGTGGGGTGGCACAGAATGACGAACCTACTGAATAAAGGTACCCGTTTTCGCGTCTCTTCCGCCCTGTATAGGAAATAAATACCAATTTTTTAGACCCGATGTGACCTTTCAGTAACGCCCCGAGCCCCCGACTAACGGCAGTTTTGTATAACTTACTTACGTATAACGGCTAGTTAATATGCCTTAATCTAGTAGCTAACGGTATTTCTATAAACAAAGTTAGCAATGAATTGACAGGATTATCCTATCCACGTCACTTATCTGTTTCTCGGAGGGTTGACAGTTGATGTTTCTTTAACTGTTTATCTGAGATAGCAACGTTCCGTTACCTGTTAGTAAGTTATTGAAAACGGCCGTAAGTTGTGTAGATCGTGTGTATGAATCGAACCCAAGCAGGCACTTTTCTTTAAGTAATATATTTCACCATCACCGCTCCCAAAACCGTGTAGGAGAACATCGTGACCGAACTGGCATGTCCTAAAACCAAACATTCGAAGACATCTACATGTGACATCTACCAACCCGCACTGGGCCCGCGTGGTGGATTATAGCCCATTCCCTCTCATAGAAAGGAGGCGTGTGTCCCAGCAGTGGGAACATTATAGCCTAATTGTATTTACGCTGTTCCGATTTTTGAATGTTTTACATTGTGTGTGATTATTTTCAAAGGAAACTTACATGTTTCTTTCCGATGTTAAGTACCACCTTTTCGTCAGGGAAATGATGTGCCATATCCGGTTTTAACGACATCCGCTGAAAACATTCAGGTACAGTTAACCCTCCGTCTGTGTAGAAAGCCCCTAGGGCTTTCTGTCAAATAACCGGCGTCTGTGTAGAAAGCCCCTAGGGCTTTCTTTTGATCTGCTTTCTGAGTTGACACAGACGGCGTGTTAAGGGGGAAGCGCCAGGCCCACGAAACTCAAATTTTCTTACTTTTTTTGCAATTTGCATGCAGGTCAGTGTCAGGTTCTATGTTGATGAAAATATTATGATTCGCGTCCGTAACACATAGGTATGTACTATGTAGTTACAAAATCATTAAAATCATCAATACAACCCTCTAAGTTCATTTAACCCCATTGAATCTTGGGGCACGGCAGTGCCCCCGCCAAAACGAGCCTAGCGAAGCACTATGGCACTACCGGCCTTTTCTCGAAGCGCTTCGTCGTTTTTTTGAAGCCCCATAACTTGGCTTTGGATTATACCAGATAAACAAAATTCTCGGGATATGATGTCAATAGAAGACTTAATAAACAAATAAACTCCCAATTGAATAGCTCTTAAACTTTAGATTTTATTGATATATAAAAAACCTCGATTTCGTCACTGACTCGCTCACTGATGATCATCAAAATTCCTGAAGTCCTAGAAAGCTGAAATTTGGTACATAAGCTAGTATTAGTACACAAACCCAAGCCCAAGAGCCAAGATTCTTCCAAGCCACATATTTTGACTAAGGTGTAGAGTATTTGGTCTCGTCTTGGCAACATTTTACATGAAAATGTTTTTGGTCGGACGACTTTTTCATGAAATAGTTATTGACCCATTCCATGTTTTAACAATTTTTAATTTCAATTGATCCCGCCCGCTTCCAAATGCGCTTGTGTCTTTGCGTTTTACTCGGGTTTTTTAGTTTTTAGAATTTTTTTTTTTTTAATTGTTATTCAATTTCTCTGTCTTACCACTCTGGTCGTGGAAGCGATTTCTATGGAATCCCTCGCGCCAAGGAGTTCTGTCTTCGCCGGAACGGGCCCTGTAGTCGGCCCCAAGGAGCTGCAATCATATTATTGAGGTTTGAGGAACGGGGCGGACAGATTCTCATCGTCCAATGAAAAAGGAGACTCTTCCTTGTGCGAAAGAGATGGCTATTGAGAGACGTCCTGAATAACCTGGGATACCTATTAAGAAGATGGCTAATAGAAATGTATGAAAGAAGACATGCTGCGCTGATCTCAAGTCCTAAATGAATTGAGATACCAGCATGGATTAAATAGATTTAGTAGGTAACTGTCCCGTCTATATCTTTAATACTTTTATTAGTATAATTGAATTGGATTATGCAGAGACTGAAAACTTAATAAACATTCTAAAATAATTTTTGTCTACCGGAACTCTTCACCTAATCAAAATGATCTTGGATCGCGTTTCACCTTGTGAACCACACACAGACACACATACACACTCGGGCAAGTAGGTGCTTACGCCCAGTGCCCTACGCGGGCGCTGGGCGTGGGGACTTATGTTGCACTCGGACACACAAAACTCTCCATAGACACTCATTGTACATCACTCTTTGTTTTGTATTTTATTCTTTCCCTCTCATTACTTGGAGCTTTTACAATGTTGTAGTACGTAAGTGCAATTTAATATCGTAATTTTAAGGATGTGAGCCTGGAGATCTGTCACGCAGGTCTCGAACCCAGTATAGACTCCAGCTCTCACAAAGGTTTGAATCTGCCTGTAACCTAGATACTATGTTCCAAAATTGTAACTTTTTGAGAGAAATAAATTACTATTGTATTGTATTGTATTATAACCTTTTTGTTGTGTCCCATTGCAGAGCAAAGGCCTCCCTTCCCTTTCTCCATTGTTCTCTCTCTAGAACTATTTCAGCCCAATCTTTTAGCCCAGGCCAGCTCATCACGCCAGCGATCTCCTACTGGGCCTACCGCGTCACCAATTCTTGTTTTTCGGAACCCAATCCGCAGATATTATCTCCAAATTCTGATGCGACATGCGGCGTATGGCCTGCCCAGTTCCATTTTAATTTGGCGGCTGCGTTATCTACGTCTGCAATTCGTGTTTTGGAACGAAGTATACTGTTCCTTCGTAAGCGATAAAATACGAAACACAGACATTCGCAATACAACTATATAAAGTGACAGACGTTCTCAAATTTTCGCAAAGCCAAAAATGGAGGTGGGCCGGGCACGTTGCAAGGTATTCCGATGATCGATGGACAATCCGAGCAACTAAATGGAAAGGTCCACAGGGCACCAGAAATAGAGGCCGGCCCTGTGCCCGTTGGCAGGACGAGATTATAGCGAATGCTGGACGAGACTGGATAACCATCGCTTCGAATAGAGAAAAGTGGAATTCTTTGGAGGAGGCTTTTACCCGAAGGGGGTCCACACACTAATGTTATTTTATATGTAATATATTATTATAAATACATTTATTTGAATTTTCAATTTTATTATAGAAATAATTATGAATGTTTTTAATCTAATGTAATTTATTTGTTGATTTTATAATTAAGGTTGTTATTTATTTTTTATTTGATTACTATTAATATTTATTGTTATTTTTTTATTTTCATTTGATTATTGTTTGATTGTGTGGAATTAATAAAGTTTTATTACCAATATACTGTTCCTTCACTGTCAGTAATTTTGACTTCGAGCGTTCTTCGTTCCATTGCTCGCTGACAGACCCTTCAATACTTACTCGATCCATATGTATGCTGATTATTTCTTTCTTTACGATGTTGATCCCATGGAGAAAGTTGTTCAGTTTGATGGTTTTTATCGAACCCTCAAATATGACCACGCCTTTCTGATACACGCTGTATTAGACACCTAGAAACTACGTAGAGTGCCTTGAAGGGCAGCCGGCAGGAATCGGCTCCTTACGTGCTTACGGGCCTTCTGAATAGCAGAATATCCCCAACCCACACTGGGCCAGAGACAGAAAGGAGGCGTTTTTCTCAGCAGTGGGAATGTTATAGGCTAATTATGATGAAGGGCAGGAGGATACAAGGGAAAGAGTAAGAATGACTCACATGATCTTGAGAATAGAGCCCATAGTCCCGCGTATATCTAAACTCGCTCCTCGATGACTGGCCGGGATTGACTAAAAGAGAACACAAACCACATTTTTAGGCATAATTCCGAGCGAAGCTTGCGCCGGCCGCATGTCTAAAGACCGGTCGTAAGATGCTTTCACAGCGATCAGTAACTGCTCTTGTTCTTCACAATCACGGAAATGATGACGAGACTTAGAAACGTTACTTAGCACTTACTCTTGCTAAGCGATATTCCTGTCACTGTCGCACAGCTGTCAAATTGCGAGTTAAAGAGAGAGAGGAATATATCAAATGTCAAAGCGAGAGCTAGGTATGGTTTATAGACCTCGGCCTGAGGTTTCGCGCGGCACTTGACTCGCTCTGAACGCTTTCTGAGCCTTTATGGTCTTTGCCACAAAGCGGGAAACACATAGTCTGAGTGCAAATGATACAATGATGATGTTACCTTGTACTGCACGCTACAAGAATTGCTGGACGCAAGTTAGGAGCAATACACACAGCGTATTTCAATTTCACCAAATTGACCTCGTTCGTGCGATTTGACGTCATTAGATTACTTTCTTTGGGGACATGTAAAGTCGCATGATTACGCCGATACATCACAAATAATTAAGCACTTGGAAACCAACATTTAACGCATTATTGCCGAAATACAGCCTGAGTTACTGCGAAACCTGTAATACTGGAAAAAAGAAATGTTCTATTCTACTAAGGAAGTCATACCACTTTAGAATTGCCTCTCAAATCCCCATTGCATGGCGAATGTTGGCATTCCCACTTTATGGGTGTAGGCAGCCTATCTTGGTACATAGATTTTATTTTATCCAAATGGACACAATTTGATTTCAAGAACATCTCCTTGAAAGCTGAAAAAAAACAATCAGGGCTTAGAACTCACCCAAGATATTAAGGGGTTTGGGTAGTTTATGATCAGGCCGTTAATGCCCAATAAACTGACGGGGTGGGAATTTGAGGCGTACTAACAGTAGCTAAGGTTTCCACAGCTGGAACACAGGCTTTCCCTCTTTGAGAGAGACTGGGATATCCACGACGCGGGCCCAGTGCGATTTAGTGGAAGTAACACTTCTCCGAATGTTTGGTACTAGGACATGACGGTATCCTTAACCTGATTCCTTCACCGTTTTGAGAGCAGAGGTGATGAAATAAATGACTCAGAGTAAAGTGCCTGGTTGGGGATACGCGAGTCGCGTTACCACTTTGCCTTCGCTGCTCTCATTAAAAGGTCATTTACAGACTTTAAGACTGATTACAACCATCACCAACATACCTAATTCCTTCCACTCTTTGGGCGCAGTCTTCTTGGCCTTTATTTTCTGGGCCTTCAGACTCCTGAGAGTCTCTCGTCTCTGCTTAGAGTCAAAATCGGCCATGTCTCCATACATAACGAATGGACTATGCTCTGCATCCAAATCTTCCCACCATTCTTTGTCTTCAGTGCGTGCTGTAGCGAAGAAAAAGGAAGTTGGGTTAGCACAGCATAATTATTATTATTACTTATAAGTAACTCGCACGAGTAGGGGAAAAGTCCCAAACAAGCCTTCTTTGCCCCCCTCCCTCCCCCTCCCTATCGTATCTCGGAAACTAAGAGACCCGTGTTCTGTTTTTTTCGGATTCGTATAGAGGAGACTCGGAAAAGTAAAAATCATTTTTCAAAATTGCCCCCCTTGCCCCCCTCCCTCCCCCTCCCTATGAATTTGAATATTTTTTAATTTTTTTAATTTTCAAAAGCGCCCCCCTCTACTGCCCTTTTTTTTTAAGTTAAAGCACGCGAGGAGCTTGCACCAGCTTGCTTGCAACACGCAAATACTAGTCATCTTATAATGCTTCCATTGCTGGGTTACAGATCAGTTGTCTGACAAGGGACCACTATCTGGGAAGGCACGTGACTTTGACTTTTAGTTCTGGAACATGCTGCATTCATTCTAGGACAAGGCGTCTCCGAGAGAAAGAATGGGCACGAGAGCACAGTGCGGGTTGGTAGATGCCACTCATTTTCGAATTTTTCGGTCTAAGATATGCATTACCTGCAATTTTTTTGTTCATCGTTTCAATTGCGGTGATAAAGATTGCTTAAAGTGCATGCCTGTGGGCCGTTACTACATGGTTCAGTTTAGCTGGGCTCCCTCGATGGAGCATCAACGTTTATTCAAGGACACTTAAATGCTTTGGAAGCAAGCCGTACTGGGATTATACAGTATTACTTTATTCTTACTTCAGTGTGAGAAAGAGATCCAGATAGACGTCTTGTCTAGCTCCATCTTTTTTCCACTCTAAAGTGAGATTAAAATAATTACTTTAAGAGTTGGTGGTTGGGTAGGCTCCCAAGACGGTTGCTGTGCGTTTTTTGGGAGGGAAGAATAGAAAAAATTGGGAAACACCGTGTGTGATACCCAGACACACGGAAGGATAAACATTGCAAAAAAAATATGGTTTTCCGTTTTCAGCGCGGACCTCTAGTCACAAAGTAGAATTAGCGACCGCGCGCCCTGGGCACCCACGCCCACCACTATGGTTCCCTTCAAATCCCTTCAACCATAGGTTTACGAATCTAAGGTAAACTTGTGGTCACTACGACTAAGGATGCAGTCCTGCGGGGTTATTGCGCAACACATTTATACGAGTATTGCCAATGACAATTAATCAAATTTAACATCTAAAGCAATGGATTACGAACTTCATTCAAAATCCTTCGGATTGTGAAAGATAAATAAATAATAATTAAATATCTCTGGACATTACACACAGCGCCATCTAGGTGCCACACAAAGCAACGAGGCTTGTGACGTGGACACCAGATAGTTGATAGATATATAGATACTTTTTGTTTGTAAATACATACTTATTATACATATAAACATGCATGACTCGGAAACAAATGTCCATGCTCATCACACAAACATTTGCTCCTACCGGGATTCGAACCCGGGACCCTAAGAACTTAAGGCAGCCTCACTACCGCTGCGCTATTCGGGTCGTCAAAGAGTCAAGATGAGTGTGTAACGCAATTGAGGAGCTAAGTATTATATAGAGATACCTGGGCCCGTATAACTTCTTAGAGCAGCATAACTTTAATGTCGATTCAGTGTGGGAAACGGGAGCTATAAAGGGTATAAGTAGACACTTAACGAAGCCGAAAGGCACTTGTTCTCCCCGTCATCACGATTATTTTTTGTTTTGGACCATAGCTTCTAGTTACGGAGATATTGGAGGTCAAAGTTCCAACTCTATCACAAGTTTAAAAAAAAATACTATGTATAGTTTTTACGGTTATATCTTTAGTTTAAATACCACTACGACCCGTTTGCTATTCAATGCATCCATCTGCACAATGTTTTGAGTGCGTTACATTGAGTCCTACCGTAAAATTATTAGTCTGTAAGCTTCCCTAAAATGTAAAAAATAAATAAAACGTGATCTAACACCCCAAAAAAAAGTCGTTCCCCAGCAATATTTATTGCGTTCATTAGTTTGATGTACAGAATGCTTAGTTGACAGCTTCGTGAAGGGTGTGTTTACACCTTGTATAGTATGCCTAGCTCCATCTTTTTCCTCCACCAAAGTAAGATTAAAACAGTCCTACTAGTATTATATAATGTTATATATGGATATGTGAAAGTTCGTGAGGATAAATGATTGTTACTCTTCCACGCAAAAACTGATTAAAGGATCGGGATGAAATTTGGCGTTCAGATATTTTATAACCTGGATTAACACATAGGACACATTTTTATCCCGAAAGCATGATCCCGTGGGACAATTACCAATTCCACGCGGGCGAAACCGCTTCAGGTACTGCTACAAGAGGTCATGGTAGGCAATCTGCGAAAAAGGTCATAAAATAAAAAAATAAACAATATCTACGCATCGTTTTGGGTAGTTCATCCTTGTCGTCGTCACAATCACAGGGGTCTTCGTTAGGGTTGATGTCTAACGGTGCATCAGTCTTCAGTAACTTTGGCAGATCTATGAGGTACTGGTTCGTCTCAGGATCGCCACCAGCGAAGTGGTAGATGAAAGACAAGAACTGGGGGATGGAGGTTAAGTTACGTTAATGATTTTGAGGACGGCAAGTCTCTTTTCTGTTGTGTTGATCTGTCTCCGGTCGGGTGGTGTCGTCCAATCGGACTATGAGAGTGCACCTGACACCTTGTGCTGCACTATTATATCTCCTGAGCCGATGGCTGATCTCTGCCGAGATTGGCCGCCGTGACCGAAATGCGGATAGGAGTATGATGGTAGGCAAGCTTATGGTAGGATGGGCTTGTGGCTAAATAATAAGAGACGCACGAGGTAGATGCGTGGATAGGTGACCATCCACAACGTACCCTCTCCAAAACCATGTTATGCCGTCGGTCCCGGTTGTCTTTTCTAGATCTAGAACGTGCTTTCAGAGGCACGGAGAAAACTCGGTATGTAATGGGTGGTCACCCATTCACGGGTGAACCTTGGCAAGCACGGCTTAACCTTAAAGTCTACCCGAGTGGCTGTTATTAATAAGCTACGAGCTCCTCTAGCGTGCTTATTTTTTGCAAGATACTTTAATCTAGGTGTCTCTTGATTGACAGACCTTGAATCGTCTAGTTATCACTTTTAGATAAGCTTATGTGCACCTACTGTAAGTACCTGCTTACCTACCTGTCATGCCATAACTCACAATCCGAGATTCGGCGTCCATTTCTTAATAAATGTTAATACTGTCGTACGTATATATTCGTTAAAAACTTTTTGGAAAAAAAAACGACTTCCAAAAACACACTAAAAAAATCTAAAATAAATTTACTTTCGAAAGTCGGTAGCTTTGTTTGTTTCATTGAAGCTTTGCCACCGACTTTCGAAAGTAAAGTTATTTTAACCATCATGTCATCTACATAGCCCAAGAAGGCAAAAATACATAAGTATTCAAGGAAAAAAAATCAAATTACTAAACCGATTTTGATGAAATTTCTATAGGACCCATCGGGAAGTATATTCTTTCTATTTTTAGTATATTTTTTCTATTCTTACTTAAAAAAAGAATTTTTCAAATCGGTTCATAAATGACGGAGATATGAGGTAACAAACATAAAAACAGCCGTATTGAGAACCTCCTCCTTTTTGAAGAAAGTCGGTTAAAAACAGAGATGACGAGTAATAGAGAAGTATGGGCGTTCGGAAGAAGATGCTCCGCCGACTCCAAATATCTACATGCATTGGGATAAGGACAGAGAAAGATGATGATGGCTTTCGTACTGAAAAACTGTGTCTTACCAGGTCTTACCACAATTTTAAATTACGAGTGCCAGCACTGCCAGCCACACTATTGTGCCAGTCGGTGATTTTTGTTAATTATTTATTTATTCAAAAAATACATGCAACAAAACCGATCCACAGCAATCACTAAACATAAATTCGGTTTCCATTCGGATCGTACAGCAAATTGATTATTATTTTTTTTAATTCGGTGTCTGTCGTCGTTGAAAAATGTTCGCTTCGGCTCCGCACGATTCGACCCAAACCGAGCGAATTTTTACCGAATGTATAATTATCTAAACAGGATCGCCAGAAGAACAGGAAGCATGTGGTATTCCGAGCTGGATAACTTGGAATTTAGTACCTACCTAGGTACCTAATTCAGCATCAACTAGCTATAGTTGCTCAGTAAATAGTATACAGTTGACTACTGATAAAACGGTGTAAATTCTCGTAGTTAACCATCATCATCCCTCTCCTGCCCTTATCCCAAATTATTTGTGGTCGGCGTAGCGTGTCTTCTTCTTCCATACTTCTCTATTACTCGTCATCTTAGCAGTAACCTCCTTTCTAGCCATATCATCCTTCACACAGTCCGTCCATCGTTTCTTTGGTCTTCCTCTACTCTTATAGCCATCTACATTCATACTCAACATTTTCCTCAATACATTCTCCTCATTCCTTCGCATCACATGTCCATACCACGATAACCGATTACCACACAACTTTTCAGTCACCGGCCCCACTTTCAGACTTCCTCTTATGTAAATAAGTACTCATTCCTTATTTTATCCATTCGCGTTACATCACACATCACTCTTAGCATCCCTGCCTTCGTATTCGTACCTGCGGATACGTACATACCTGGCCAACGACTTTTTTCATTTTTTCGCGCCATTCGTGATCAACCCTAGCCGCTGTCTTGTATCCTCTGGATAAATGAAGTATCAGTTCCTGCCCTTTAGTCAGTATATCATGCAATACGTTGATATAATTCGTGTAATCTGTTGAAAACATCATTTTAATTGATTTACCTACTCGCTTAATAAACGATCATTGCTCAGAGCCGTTATGTAGGCGTAGAAAAGACCAAACGTCAAAAATAATTCGCAGATGCCAAAATAGCCACGTGAATGTTTTTCTATCTCGTTTTGTAATTATAACGATAAAGTATAGATAGCAAGACTGCCAAAGTTCCAGCGTGGTGAGCATGGTGAAAATAGTGCGCGAGATTTTGCTTCGTTTCACATACAAAATAAACCTGCGTAGTGATTGCGTTGCGTTGCTGACAGTGTTGCCAGATATATAAATTTTCCCACGAGGCGTCGCGCGTCCTTTAGGGATGTTCAGCTGAGTTTCACGGATTAAATCGATTTTGGTATCGATATTTCAGTTTCTAAAAAATATACTACAGTAGACTTGACTCACTACTTCGATAACATAGCATTATATTTCTTGGAATGTTTCAATTTATTGGGTGTAAATTTTTTGTAATGGTAAAAGGCGAGACGAATTAAAACTAAAATTAATTTAAAAATAAACCTTCGATAATCTGTAGTTTTTCAAATCTACTTCTTTTTCTTTCTGTGCACATGACATACATTAAAGCTGCTAAGTTTTTACATTGTAGTTGTGATTGTAACGCATGTATTTTTTCTTGCCTTTCCCTGTGTGCTTCTCGAAGCATGTAGGATGCGCGAGTTTGTTCATTTCTGTATGATATAGAAAATAAAATATTGAACTAGAACCCCAATTTCAGAATCACACAGAATCTATAGACTACTTACTAAAAAAAAAAACATACACACGAACATATAACCTCCTCCTTTTTTGAAGTCGGTTAAAAATACTAATATATATATACTTACAATAAAACCAAGTTATATCTCTCCATAATTTGTTGCTTTTCTCTTTGTAATATCCTCTCATATTCTTCACGCAGTTCTATTTCCTTTTGCCTTAAAATCTCCTCAACGTGTGTAGGAGATATTTTCACATTCGAAGACTAGGCCAAACAAAAAAATAATATTATAAGGGATGTGTACGTCAATAGGTGACTGCGACATAGGAACAGATAATAGATTGTTATTTCATTAACTGTAGGTAATTTAAAGTAATTTAATTTTCTTGGTATCAATGTTATTCTAAATTGAATGGCCAGAATTTATCTACTAGTTTGGCGTCTAGCGTCCATCAATAATGGATGGACAGGAATTATTCCTGTAACGTGCAAACAACAGGACATGCAAGGCGCTATAATAAGTATACCATTGTTCGTGATATTTACACTCCAGCAGGGCTATTGTATATCTCTGTTGACAGCTCATAGTGATAATCACTTGGCGAGTTTTGATATACAATGACAGCAGGGCTATTGCGTATCTCTATTGACAGTTCATAGTGATCATCACTTGGCGAGTTTTGCTTTACAATGACGGTTCTTGTTGGTTTCAATTGACGCTACCCGTGCAGAACTGTCATTGTACATCTAAACTTGCCAAGTGATGATCACTATGAACTGTCAACAAAGATACGCAATAGCCCTGCAGTTCTGCACGGGTGCTCAGTTGAAACCATCAAAAACGGTCATTGTATATCAAAACTCGCCAAGTGATGATCACTATGAACTGTCAACAGAGATACGCAATAGCCTTGCTGGCCAGTCATCTATAAAGGTCCATCTGAGCAGGTCGTACTTGCTTCAGACAAGCTGGGTCCGAAGACTTTAACATTACCCAAGGCAACACTATATCCAGGTAAGAGATTTTCGGGAAGCGAAATGAATTGGTTGGGTGGGTAGGTTCACATACAATAATGATAAATAATCAACTATCTTTTAAAAACCTGGGATCTAGTAAAGAATATTACTTGAAATGCAAATAGGTACTAAAGTTGGTTACAACTAATGTTTACCTCGTCGTGTGTTTTACAAATGCATTTCAGTAATTCAATTTGGGGGTCTTTGGTTTCTTTTGGGTTAACCAAGTCAGCTAAGGACGCAGGAAGGGATTCTTCTGCTCTGATTATTTGCAAGGCTGAAATCTTGACCTCACTTGAAACATAGCTATGACTGCTCTGAGACATCTGTAAAATATAGGTACCTACATTAATCTATTAAAGGCAAAAAGTTTATTTTTACATTTTGACCAGTACCCCAATTAATGCTTATTTTGTAAAATTGATTAATAAAATATTAGTAGACGCTAGTTCACGCTAGCGTTGATTGTATGGACATACGTTGTTTGCTGTACTATGAAAGTCCAGTATACAATCGCATTGTTTGTTACATTTGATTTAAATAAATTCGATTGTCAATTTGAAGAAAACTAAAGCAAAATTTCTTATCGATTATAATTATTTTGCAAGTGTAGTCAAACTTGAATATCAACCTCAGCCAGCAATGACAAGTAGTGAAAGAAATTATGGCAACACACAGTTCTGCTGTCGTGAAGTTCGTAACATGTGATGTTTCGTGAAAAGTGTGAATTTTTTTACGAAAAACCTTTTTTAATTATCATTAGTGCATATTGAAAGTGTTAAAACATACGTTTGTGCTATCCGTGCTGTTTATAATGTGTTAAAAGTGTTTGAATATCGCAACGAAAATTACATGGATAAAGCCGTCACCTGAGGTTGTAAAGGTTAGTGCTTTTTTCATCTGTTGTTTGTCTTAAAATAGATTTCTGTGCGGGTCGCAATGATATTTCAGTTTTGTTTGTGTAACGCCTTCATGTGACTTTTCAGTTCTTTCATAGGACCTTGAACTAGAAATCTATCAGAGTACCGTGATCAAGGTTAGGTTCGCGCGGGCGATTCATCTCGCATAATCATTGTTTATTCCCCCAGATTAGGTGATAAACTCGTAGTATTTGGTTGAAAAAGCTATAAAAATGCATATTTATGATGTGTTGTACGTTAAAATGTGGTTACAATTGCAAAAATCTGGTTCTGTGAACCTAACCTAAAAACGCGATTGTATTTAGTGCAGTTTTTTTTTGCAAGTACAGCGTTACGATGAAATAACCGTTATATGGTCGGTGCGCGTGTTATTACGGGTATTGGAAGTGAGTGAAGCTGTTGAGTACATTTAGAGCAGAAACTGATGCGGTCACGTGAAATTATTTCGGTTTCACACAAATCACACATGGCTTGACAGTTAGTCGAGATTATTTTGGTCCTTATCGGTGACGACAGTTGATATGGAGAGTTTTTGGCGTCAGATTTAAGATAAATCTTACAAAGCTGTATCTGCAGAGTTTCATTTAGCCATTAAGTGTGTTTGGAGATGTAAACATTAGTGTGAATGTGCAAGATCATGTTGATATGTTTCTTTTGTGCCAGAGTGTTAAGGTAAATGATTTAGATTTAAAATAGAAAACATTGAAATGCCGTGTTGTTTAAAATAGTCACATTTGACCTTAGGGTCTAGTCTATCTTGGAGTTTTCAATATATTTAATTTACGAATGTAGTTGTAAATATTATAGTATAACCAGGTTATCTTATTCACATATATCCTATCCATGTCTAGAAATCATAATAAAAACATAACCTTAAAAATTTAGCTTTCTACAAAACAGTTGTTAAGCTTACACTTGAAGCAAAACTAAATTTTTAAAGCCTTTTTCACAAGACAAGGAACTAAACGGGCATTATTAGTAACTCGCAGTTCATCCTTCACACTCCAGTCCATTTGAAACTAATATAGGTACTTAGATGATAAAATTCTTCCTCAAAAAAAAAAATACCTTATCTAGTTTAAAACTACAAATTTATATTGGCAAGGTTAGGTAGCACATGTTAACTGAAAAATGTGCTGTGTTACTGAACAAGTTAATGATTCACTTAATTAATGTTCAGTTTTAGTATGTCTGAATACAAGTAAGTGCAGTAATGTGGCTTAAAACTCAGGCAATCTTAAATCCTTAATTTGTTTATCTATTCAGAATCAAATACCACTCTTATTGAAAAATATTTAAAACCAATTACTACAAAATTAAATCCACACAAAATCAAATTGAATCAGTTGCAACTAATTTCCTTAACTTAATCACCACTATAATCACCAAAATGTAAGGCAGAGTATCAAATTTCTTTATAATTTGTTCAATTTAATGTAATCTGTTAATATATCTAACTATGTATCTATATTTTATAGCGTAATAATTATTTACCCAAGTAGAATTTTTGTTATAATACCTAATGGTTTTCAGTCAAATTCTTTGAAATAATTCTGTAATGTCCTACTGTGGACTACACAACTTCATTGGTAAATCATTTGAGTTTCTAATTGAGAGCCATGAAGTTTCTTGCCTGTTCTTCTCTATAGAGATCTACACTTTGGAATGGGCAACTACAGTACTTTCAGTTATTATGCCTTGTGACTGGAACTGTAGCTTCATTTTATTGTTGTCTTTGTTTCCACAGTTCAAAAGTGCCTGTAATTGGCCAGCTTGAAATAAATGCTTTATTTTTTATAAAAAAATTGCCAAAAACATCTTTGGATGGGTCCATCTTACTTTTATGCTTGGTTTCACTAACAGAAGACCCTACATAAATGTCTAGATAGAAGAGTGCAGTTAGATTTTTAACTATCAGTGCTCAGCAGAGTGTTCTCCAGCAACACATTTTTATTTAGGCAATTATTTGATATTGTCCAATCCCAATGAAAACAGCCATTCGTTTTTACATTACCACTAATTTATTTGTTTTTTATTGTTCTAAATCCAAATAAACAAACACTAATTCCTATACCAACATTTAATTAATTTCATAAACAAACGGTTCATTGTTAACTTGTGTAAGTTCATTCACCGTACCGCATGAGAAACATTTTTTCGAAACAAGTCTAGCAGTTTCCGATATCATCTAAAGTTTGCACAAAAACAAAGGAACATACAACGGTTAATTTATTCAAATGATTCATCAGAAGTGTGGATACTCTAAATATTTAAATGTGGAATGCAAATAAAGCTATATTTTACATATAATTAACGTTTTCCTTCAGTTTTGCTTACCTTAACAATTCCTAATAGCATAATTGTTTTTTTATTGAAGTGCCTACAATGTCAAATTATTGGTTGTCCTTTTTTTCTTTACTATGCAAGAACAAGTTGAATGCCCAAATATGATTATACTATTATGTTATTACAATTCTTGGTGTTTGGGAGCATTGACAATCCAGCTGCGCTTTTTTTTTTAAGAGTGGCTTAATATTAATAAAAACAGACATTACCTGCCTTCTTTTTGGTATTTTGCCGGTTATCCATGAAAAGTTAACAAACATACAAACAGAGTTTCTTTCGCATTTATAATATTAGTATGGATTGCTTGTACAGTAAAAGCTTATTATCCTTATGGCCTTATTATGCCTATAACAAGTTTAATTCAAAAGAAATATTGATAATAGCATTACTATTTGAAAAGGTCACATCTATTTCAGCTCTTCGTTTTTGATTAAAAAAATAAAAATAAAAAAAAAACACATTGACAAGTTCGGAAATAGTCAAGCATGACAAAAAGTTGAAGGCCTACAATTCAATAAATTCAGCATTTGTTTGTTATTGATCCCAATTTTTTTGTTGTACAGTAGTTTCGCGGTTTGTATTTTGTTGTATATAATTAGCTTGTTTTTAGTGTTCTTGGATCTTGGAACCTGGACAATCATTACCGGTCAAAGCATTTATTTCAATTGGACAATCATTACGGGTAGGTCGGGTAGTCAGAGATCAGAGTGTCTTATCAGACAGCTTTGGTAAGGAGTAGCATGTTACCCTGCAACTGGGCTGTGGAGGTCAAATAGGCAGTTTTTTTTCTTTATTTCTTTAGAGAAGGTTTTAATCTATGCCAACCTCATTGTTACAAATCAAACAAAAAAAAAACGAAATCATCAACGACTTCAGCGATTAATGCCACTAGTTACGAGCCTGTACAACACCCTGGCTGCTTTCGAAGCAAGGGCAGCCAGGACGCTGTTCAGATAGGCAGTTACTCCATGTAAAATACTGTGTGTGAGTGTTCTTCCAGTGAAACCATAGATTCTATGGTTTCACTGGAAGAACTGGGATGTTTTTGTTATGAAAAAAATTCCAGACTGTCTGATAAAGCTTATGATTAAGACTTTTAATAGGTCACAGGTAGACTGCTGGATAACAAAAGACTAAAGACATGATTGCTTATTGTTAGTATAATTTTTCCAAAAATAACAGCCTTATTGCGAATTTTGAAATCTCTTGTTCATATTAATAATGATTATGGAAGTAAATGTTGAATAAACAATTTGATGGTAATAGGAGTATACAACATGTGAAGTCCTATGCTTGATTTCTGCCTAAAAATTAAATGGGTATTAGTTCATATGTTTCAGTAAATATAAGTTTGAATATCAGATACAGTCTTAAAATGATTATTCTCTATTATAGTAACAGGTACCTAGTTGCAGTTGATAAAACAATGAAGGTCTTCAATCAAATATCTGGGAATGGCTATTATGTTTTGCCTGTCACATATTATATTTTTTTTTACTATTTAATCTCAGTACCATACCTTGTATTACATTTACAGCATAATATCTTGAAATAAAATAGTGGTTAAAATATACTTTACAGAGATTTTTCCTATTTTTTAAGCTGTTTTTGGTTATCTATTTTGTTGATATTTTCTGACAGTTTGGCTTTTTGACATTGTTGTCAGCTGGGTTGTGCCTAATGTCATTTGTTTGCGGCCAGTTATTGCCTACCTATTTCAAAATCATGGAGTTCTATTGCACAACCTGACTTAATATTTATGATTCATTTTGTTGTTGTATTTAACTGTTATGAAAAAAATGTCCCCGTTTATTTTAATTGGTTGTGCATTTTATGAGACAGTTTTGGACCAATTATATGCAGAATGTTTTTGCAGATATTAGGTACAGTGTATACTATCATCACAAGTCCATGCAGACTTCGATGTAACTTCTTTATCTCAACCCTTCAAACTAAATTATTTTTTATTTTTTTATAAACAAACAAAAAAATATTTGGAAATATAAAAATAGTACCCTGGTCATAGAAATATAAAAAACAGAAGAAGTGGCAAGGGGGCGTGTCGGAAGCGGGTTGAAGCCGCGACGAGCGCACGATAAGCATGTCATAGGGCAAATAGCCGTCTCCGCGAACTAGTGTGCTTTCGACCGCGATCGTGACAACTTATAAGAATGCCGTGTTGTTCAGTGGTTTCTTGTAAAAATCGAAGTATAAACGAATCGAAGTTCTTGCTCTTATTATGTTATTTCTGTTTTCAAATATCACAGCGACTGTACAAGTTTTGCAATAAATACATTGCTCCTTAACCACTACCAAAGTTTGTCGCTAAGTGACTGGACAAGCAATGTAAAAAAAATAAAGCGATACTTTTTTAAGCATATGCATCGCGTGGTACTGTCCCTGGTTCTTGCGACGAGTGATGTGCTTGTGCAGATTCAACTAACGTAGGTTATCGACAGTGTCGATTGACGAAATAAACATTGCTATTATAGTTTGTTTTTCAATTTTATCAACCATTTAACCCGGTTGGAAGATCGATGACGAATAATGTTTTTGACGTATTTTGGTTATTTTACAGCGTAGTAGAGAAATGCGTATCAAATTTTCGTAAAATAAGTTACAACACACCACCCAACGGACCCACCCATCGGTCATCGGTCGGATTATTATCGGTGGAGTGTTCACAAACTCGATGCCTTAAGCCCGTTCTCACCAACACTAAACGACAGCTAAGTCAATGTCTAATGCGCTTTTTCACCAACAGTAAGTGACGCTTAACTGAACGGCCACTTCCTGTTTTCACCAACACAAAGTGGCACCAAACTGAACGCCTTGAGCCCGTTTTCACCTACGCAAAGTTACACCTAAACTGTCACCTAACCGAATGCCCAAGTGCTATTTCCTTACTTTTTTATGTTCTTTTTTTGTATTTTAACTAGAATATGCAGATAATATAATAGTGACTTTTGCTTATAATAAGTCAACATAATTATTCATGCTATTTATTTGTTAAATTTGTTTGTTTTCATTTATTTACATTTTTTTTCTTAACTAGGGTATTTTTATAACAAAAATCTATTACCTGCGAAGTAATTGCGTAACACACTTTCAGTAAGAATCGATTTTATTATGTCAGTACAACAACATTCATTGATTTACATATTACTTGAACACGTGAATATTCGATAACTTTTCGATTTAGTCAATCACTAGCGTGGGTATTCAATTAAATTGCTTTTGCACAGCACAACGATACCGACCGATGTTTTTGTGTGAGTAAGTTGTACGGTGCATGGTAAATACACGCTGTGTTTGATAGGATAAGGTTTATAATTGATTGTGTAGTACGTTCTGTTTTAAGAATTGCAGGTGTGTTCGCTTTTACTGAATTGCATGTGTAGTAGTTGCCGGGTGGTGGGAGAAAACGGAGACAGTAGGTTGCGATACATTTTCGTATAACAGGCATATCTCCTTATTTTATTATATCTATGACCCTGGTCATATCGGGAACAGGGTCCAAGCTAGCAGTTTCGCTTTATAATTATAGGGCCTAGCTACCGACATTATGGCACTACTGAGGGATGACGCCACAGTAGACTTAGGGTGTGACCATACTAACGTAAAATCGGCTTTGGCTGGTGAGAAAAAGTCTTTGTCCATACAAGAAAAGCGAAAAAAAAAATCATTCGCCCCGTTTGAAAACCCCACTGAATGACTTTTCCATGAAATAGTTACAGAATAGGGTTAAATGAATTTAGAGGCTTGTATTGATGATTCTAATGTTTATAATTCTGTAGCTACATACGTGTTACTGGCGCGACTCATTTTCATCAACATACAATCTGACACGGACCTGCAAATTGCAAAAAACGTAAGAAGACCCTTCCACCTTAAATGTCAAATGGTCCATTTCATGACATAAGTACAAAGAATACTTACCTCCAAAACGTTTGGAAAGCATGCGGTTTTCGTCATATTATTTTTTTAAATACAATTTTGACATGCAACTATGAATAGAACTCAAGTAACATCTGTATTTGGCCCATCCAGAACGGTCATAAAATTACGCAACACGTGTTTCAAGTACATAAAGCATACAGGAATTTTACACAATGCAAGCAAATTACAAAGTGTCGCCTTCAATATCATTTGTATTAAATAAAACACTTGAATCAATAAAATTCTATGGTGGTTATGTTCTATGATCCAGTAAGAAGTACAGACATTTGTATGATTTCAACATTTAAACATTTCATTTATATCAAAATCGACTAAGGTTTAGGCGTTACGGCCTTACGGGGACACATATGTAATACCAACAAACATACATATAAACTACTAAAAATCGAAACCCAAGTTATTTCCACGTTTTATTACCCGACTACGGCAAAGCCAACTGGAAGGGATTTGCAATAGCCGGGTAAAAGAACCAGCCAAGTTCTATAAATTGTAATCTATAAGGGTTCCGTTTTTTGCCATTCGGCTACGGAACCCTAAAAACGTGGATATAATTTAGTTACCAAAATGTGACGCGAACACGTGGCTTGCTGGATTTATTTGAGAGAGCGGTGAAAGTAGTCGGTCGAAGATGCGTGCGCGGTTGCAATTTTGTATATAAACGTGAGCGTATTTGAACTCAGACGCGAAATCTCATGATTTTGCAACTGTTTCGTAAAGGCTCGTCTACATGAGAGGGCTTCTCGACTGTCGCGGGGTGAAAATGACGCGACGCTGCGCGCACATCGACTCAAAATATAACTTTATTTACTACACCGAAGCTAAACATTTCATTGTGAGCACTCACGGAGGCACGCGGCGCTGCGCGAAATCATTGGCCAATGAAATGTGTATCTTTTCGTGTAGTAAATAAAGTTATATTTTGAGTCACTGCGCGCAGCGTCGCGTCGCGTCGCGTCTCGGTGTGAACTGACCCTAAGGTGAAATGAGATGAGATGAGTCACGAGTACTAATAATATGTAGTTATACACTTAGCGAAATTGAAAAGCGATTTTCTTGCGAAATAACATTTATACTTTCCTAAAAGCCCTATTTCGTAATAGTATGGCTTCCAAAATACTATAAAATTAGTAGGAGAAAATCACTTAGCGCCCGTGACTGTAGGTACACTCAGCAAGTAAACTATCTGAGCGATTAGGCTGAGTAGGTACTAGAGTGTAGTGTTAACTTTATACTGTCCATGTGCACGGAGAAACAGGGCAATTTAGTGGAATCTTATTGATTAGTGTTTTGGCCTCTTCGTTCCTCTCGACTCAAATGATCAGGCCCTTATTGGTCACGCCTACTTGGGCCCAAATTCTCCTTAAGGTGGAAGCGCAAGGGTAGCCTGCGAAATTTAAATTTTCTTAAGTTTATTGTCATTTGCAGGTCAGTGTCAGGTTGTATGTTGATGAAATTATAAATAGCGCCAGTAACACGTATGTAGTTAAAGAATTATAATCATTCAAATCATCAATACAGCCCTCCAAGTTCATGTAACCCCATTCAATAGCTATTTCATGAAAAAGTCACTCAATGGGATCACGAAAATGAACTTGGAGGGTTGTATTGATGATTTGAATTATTATAATTCTAACTCCATACGTTTTACTGGCGCGATTCATGTTTTCATCAACATACAACCTGACACTGACCTGCAAATTGCAATAAACGTAAGAAAATTTAAATATCGCGGGCTACTCTTGCGGATTCACCTTAAGAAGTCTCGTCCTGAAGTCTGAACCAACAAAATTTGCAAATACATGGCACCTTCATTCTCGAAGTGGACTCGCAATTCTCATCAGACTACTAAATACGAGTAATGCATTTGATCACTTGTAAAGTTTACCAACCCGTGACCGGATACGTCGTGTGTTTGCGTAAGAAACACGAAATATATTGGTTTAATACATTTTATATGGCTTGTAATTTATAAGGACATTGGTGTTGTCATGATAAATTAAGTCTTGAGAGTGATCTTACACCCCGTCCACATTCTCAAGCGATGCGAATTATGACGTCAAGAGAGACGTGCCCGTGTCACTTGTTTCCTTCGTGTTAGTAAGGCGCGTCGCATTGCGGTGACTTGTGACATGCTCTTAGTAACTTCTTTCATTTGTTTTCTCCGCTGTCCTAGCAACATGCGTGTCGCTTGTATATTGTGGCCAAACGGTTTCAGTACCCAGACGTATGAGGGCCGGACTCCACCACAACGGAGACACACCTCCACCACAACATTCGATCAAATACACAAGAGACGATCGAGACGCGATGTAAATTTCAACCAATGTGATTGGTCTCGACTTCGGTGGAGTCCGGGTCAGAAAGAAACTGTCACACAGGGGTTGACGACAGTAACTACAGAACGTTACCTGCTACAACCCTAAAATACTCCTTTCCCTTCGTCCACGTTCAAGTATCTGGTCATACACGCAAGCCAGTTACGAGTACTACGCACCTGACCTTTCTGAAAAACATTGCCAACTAAATCAAACTGGCCTAGATCCGTAGTGTAATAGTTTTCGTATTGCTGACCGAGTAACTTTGACTTCAGATATTTGCAGTATTATATTATCGTCATCTGAATGCTGTCTAACGTTTTCTTACACAATTGTCACGCGCACCGTACGCCTATAAGTTGAGAGAAACTTTTTCCGTGGTCCTGAACGGGGCTCGTGCTTCAAAGCCTCGTGATCTTAGGTATTTTGTAACGTAATCTGAAACCATGTTGCAAATATGGTAGTCCCGGGAAGCGCGAAAATGGACGGTCACGCTTTAGTGATTTCTTAATTGTTGGGGGTATTTGATGTTTTTTTTTAGTAAAGCTTTATGTTCCATTAGGGTTGAACCTCATTTGGCAAAACTAGGCAAAAACTTAGTATGCTGCCGAGCGCACCGTCGTCGATGCTGCCGCGTGCCGCTCTATTTATCGCTCCAGCGAGTCACAGTTCTGAGCGACAAAGGGATGATAGGAGCATGGAAAAGTGCGATTCCGTGCTGCCAGATGAGGATATCAACCCTTACTGCACGCGAAGCATGACAACTGTAGAAACGGGCTTTGTCGACGGAAGAATCGACAAAATGACAGATATACAAAAGAAATCGGTCATTTTGTCGATTCTTCCGTCGACAAAACCCGTTTCCACGGTGGTCACGCTACGCGTGCTAGTAAATAGACTCCGCCTATTTCTCTTAATACCCGCTGTCCTACGTTTCGTTTCTGACTATAAAGACTTTAAAGAATCCATTGCCATGCCACAACCCCACGATTCTGTCTGGGGCACCAACTTGTGTTTATATATGTCGGGTCGGCGGACTAAAGCACATAAGTCAAAAAAATGCTTTATTTTTTCTTTGTACCAAAATTATTCATTTACACCAATACATCGGCAGACTAAAGCACATAAGTCATATTCGCTTGTTCGGGCTTGAATCTAAGTAGTGTCCTTTTTCAACCTCTTGAATCGCATTAATCTTGCGGCGTTATAAAAAACATAAGTTGAGTTATGTTAAAAGGAACACTTGAAGCTCTCGGACTTCATGGACGCAGAAAGTGACTTATGTTATTAGGAACGTCAAGTGCGTCCTTTTATCTCGATTTTTAATTCGAGGGTAGGTACTCAAATTATTATTTATTGCTTACAAAAAACTGAAGTGGTAACTGTAGTGATTTGGGTCACACTAGTCGAGTTAGTTTTGCTCTGATTTGTTAACAGAACAGTTGTGGTGTGTGACATTTTACTTGAAAGTATTCCCAATTAATA
Organism: Eugnorisma glareosa; assembly: GCA_947578425.1. Classification (NCBI taxonomy): domain Eukaryota; kingdom Metazoa; phylum Arthropoda; class Insecta; order Lepidoptera; family Noctuidae; genus Eugnorisma; species Eugnorisma glareosa. Next base: position 3,260,805 of record OX387979.1, read on the forward strand.
TGGATTGTCAGCGAGGAAAGAAATTAGTTGAGATGGTGATGAGGAGAAACACAAATGTTGAAGGTAAGTTTGCCATGTTTGATTTAAATCAGAAAGTAATATATTTATCTTTCATTGTAGTTTTAGCAGAAATCATCAGTGATTTGTTCATTTTAGCATCAATCATTAATAAATGATTAAAATAATAATTTTTTTAGCCTCTACAGCAGTGCCGTAACTAGCCTTTTATGCGCCCGGTGCGAGCTTTCAAAACTGCGCCCTTGAAAAATGCTCTAATCAGGCTCTGACAATAAAGTGGACAAATGTGCATAAAAATAAATCTATCTATTTTTTGTTTACGAAGGTACTTAGTAGATTTCTTTAAGATAAAAATTGTTTATTCAAAAATATTTGCTCAAATACAGAAATGACACAAAGTACTCGATAGTAAAGACCCAAGGCTAAGGTAAACCGTAATCACAAGAAAAGGACAGCTACCTACTCAAAGATTTACTTTCCGCGCTTTTCTCATTGCGAAGTCCTTGATTACATTGTCATACGACAGGAGCCGTGCTATGTCGCGTTCAATCGACAAAATCGCTAGGCCAGACAATCTTTCTTGGCCCATCGTCGAGCGCAGGTACGTCTTTATTAATTTGAGCTTACTGAATGATCTCTCGCAGGAAGCTACAGTCACTGGCATCGTTAAAAATATCTTTATAGCGACTACTACATTGGGAAACATTTCCTTTAAATCCAGTTCCACTATAGCTTTGAGAAGACCCATACTTGACTGACATTCACATTTATCAAATAATGTAGTCGCTTCAACTTGACTCTTCAAAGTTTCTATTTCGGCCCAAAATTCTCGATGTAAAGATTCTCGATGTATCGGGGAATCCCCGAACATTGGGTGGGACGGCGCGGCAGAATGGAACGTTTGTGAATCGTTTAGTTTTGTAAGTCATCCTTTTCACTCTTGTCGAACGATGAATTTTCTATCTATCTCTCGCACACTAGTGCGTCAGTAACGCCGCACGTAGTTAATGAATAAAATCAAAGATAAAGGGAGGACCAATGAATGTGGCTGACAGCAATGACAGCGTAACGTGAACTATATGTACATCTCCTCAGCTAGATTGACAGATTTGCTTAGAACTTCTAAGTTAGAAGTGGCGCCCTCCAAATGAATATAGACAGAAATTGTCTCATAGTTACGGTATAGGTACTTTTGTTTGTGTATGTAATATTGCGAGCAAGACAAGGTGGATTTATATTTGTCTGATGTGTCGTGACGTGACGCGTCAGAACTGTATCGGTTCCATACATAAGCCATCACAACACAACACGTTACGCACTAGTGTGAACGTTACCATCCTACTAATATTATAAACGCGAAAGTTTGTATGGATGGATGGATGGATGTTTGTTACTCTTTCACGCAAAAACTACTGAATGGATTTTAATGAAACTTTACAATAATATAGCTTATACATCAGAATAACACATAGGCTACAATTTATAAACATATTGTTCGAAATACTAATCCTGCGCAGACGAAGTCGCGGGCACCAGCTAGTACTAAATGTATGAAACCGATACCGTTCTGACGCGTCACGTCACGACACATCAGACAAATATAAAACCACCTTTACAAGTGTTGTTGTTTCAAGATCGCTTGAAAAATGCCATATAGATATAGATAGTACAGAGGGCGCGTCTACACCATATTCGCAATAAAACAAAATGTACCTACTAACTACCATGCATGAAACAATAAACAAAACTAGATACTGGTCTGGTCATTTCTGCGCCCCTCCAGGGTCTGCGCCCTGTGCCTGGGCACCGCTGGCACCGCCCTAGTTACGGCACTGCTCTACAGTACGTTTTTTATTTTTAGATGAACGAAATGAACAGCAATCTACAGGCACAATAGCGGAAGAAGAACCAATGCCTTCCACATCATCAGGCCACACTGGCGTCATGTTTATTAATCGAGAAATGGATTTCTCAAGTGATGATTCTGTTCTGGATCCACATTTCGAACTCCCTGAAACAGCAGTAGATTCGTCGACATCCACCGATACTGACCGAAGAGCCGACACGCCACCTGCGGTCGAAACATCTCCAAAAAAAAGTATTCGCATTACGAAAAAAGAAAAGAAAATAAAACGCAACACAGGTCAATCATATAAAACATTAAAAGGTAAAGTTGTTTCCAGCAGAACTATGAAAGAGCTAGGGACGTGTCGAATGAAATGCAAGGAGCGTATATCATTGAACGATAGACAAGCTATTTTCAACGAATATTGGCAAATGGGAACATATCTCAAGAGAACAACTTATATGGCATCTTTAATTTAAATACACGACAAGGCAACTCAAAGACAACGCACACTAGATCCTGACCAACAAAAGAATCGCATGAAAACATACAAATATTTTTTATTAATTCACGGGAAGCGTGAACCCATTTGTCGGGGATGCCTTTTAAAAACGTTAGGCGAAAGCGATAATTTTATAAAAACAGTTGCCACGAAAAAACGGTCTTCGATAGGTGGCACTCAAACAGATGATAACCGTGGGAAGAGTATACCCAAACATAAGATTTCTGATGAAAAAAGACAAGAAATTAAGGAACATATTTTATCATTTCCATCCTATGAGAGCCATTACACAAGAAAAACTACATCAAAAAAGTACTTGCCTTCTCATCTAACTATTACGAAAATGTATGATTTATTTTGTGAAAACCGCGACAATCCACCTTCAGTAAAAATGTATAGTCAAGAATTCCACAAATTAGGATTATCGTTCAAAAAGCCCCGTGCCGACACATGTTATACTTGTGACAAATTCAACTATGTCAGGAAGATCAGGTGAAAACTGAACTAATTGCTCAACATGAACATCACAAGACTGCCGCAGATCAAGCATACGAAATGAAAAAATGTGATACTCAAGTAAATAAAAGTGATAGTACTGTGCAAGTTTACACATTTGACTTACAACAGTGTTTACCCACTCCAGCCCTCAGCTCTTCTGTAGCTTTCTACAAACGCCAGTTGTGGACGTTCAACCTGACTGTCCATGACAACAAAACTGGAAAAGCTGTGTGTTACATATGGTATGAAACCATAGCTGCTAGAGGAGCTAATCAAATAGCATCATGTCTTTTTAAACATCTTCAAACATACGTACCTGAGAATACAAAACATGTAATATTTTATTCTGATACTTGTGGCGGTCAGAACAGAAATTCTCATGTCAGTTCAATGTTGACTTGGGCTTTGCAGAAATTAGACATAGATGTCATAGACCACAAGTTCATGGTTCCGGGTCATAGCCACATGGAAGTGGACACGGATCATAGCATCATTGAAAAAAAGAAAAAGAAAACGGATTTGCAGATTTATCACCCGCATGATTGGATTCAACTCATCAGATCGAGCAGTAAAAAATTTGAAGTTGTCGAAATGCGTAGTTCCGACTTTTTGGATTTTTCTTCATTGTTAAAGGGTCCTTTAGTATTAAGAAACAAAGATGTAAGAGGGCGACAATTTAAATGGCTCGATAAAAAGTGGTTGCGCTATGATTCTGAATTTGGCGTAGTCTCCTACAAAGACACTTTGGACACGGAATGTAATTTTTACAAATTTAACTTGAAACGTCGAGTTTCTGCCATACCTGACACTATTCCTGTTATATCGGTACAGCCCTTACCGATATCAAAAGAAAAGAAAGATGATCTGATTTCTTTACTCTCCTTAATACCCGACGTTTTTCATAGATTTTATTTAGATTTGCCTTCTGTGAACAATGTACGTAATACTGACCCTGATATTTTAGATAGTGAAGAAGATGAATAAATAGTTGAATATAAATTATAAATATAGGCTAGTATATAAATGATGCATGCTAAACTAATTTTATGTTCATAGAAGTAACTTTTGAATGTCAACTAAAACATAGTTTATAATTAAATTTACTGTTCTCATACACTTAAGTCACAAGTACCTACTAGGTACACAGTGTTCTTTCTAACATAAGTCACTAAAATCGCTTTTTATTATATTTTTTCAAATTATATTTACGTGCATGTTAGTATTAATTAAAAACATCCCAATATTCCAATAAAGTTGAATTTATAGTTAAACGCTATTTTTTTTATACAGTTTTTAGTTGTTCCTGAAAAGTTTCACTTGTGGACTTATGTTTTTTAGTCTGCCAGCCCTAGATATTTGGGCTTACATTTTATACACATTTGGCAAACATGTCTTGCCCAGAACCATTTAAGTAGGGCAGCTTTTAATAATGCCCTAAATAATGGCGTCATCTGTATTCAGTCATATTTCGATAAAAACTTGTTAGGTAACATATTTTTTGACACCTATACAATAAACAAAGTGTTTTATGTTCGAAAATTCCTTTGTCACGAAATGGCTGGCCAAAATGGCTTAGTAATATATGACCTAAATTAGCACAATATTTTTATCGGACAACAGAATAAATTCTATTATTTTGTTGATAAATAAATTATTATCTCATTTGGTTATCTTCAGGGAACAACGATGATTCAGATACCTACTTCGAATTTGTAATTAAGAGATTACATTTACCCAAACAAATACTACGGATGGTTGCGTCATAGGTAGCTGGAATTTTGTCGAACGGGATATGATTTACCAGAAATTCTTATCGCTAATCTGAGGGCTTGTTTCAAGTATCTGCTGCTCGTAGTGACTGCCACTAAAATCAAAAATAAACTCTAACCAATGTCCAGAAGCGACTGTTTTAAACAATTCATCATTTGTCTAGCCTTTGCCGAACTATGCTGGTCGGATTCCAGTCTAACCGGATGCTGCTGAATATCTGTATTTTACATGGAGCGGCTGCCTGATCATTGAGAGAACATTGAATAGCCTTCAGTCGGTGGTAGGTGTCTGGTACTCTGGTGACCTCAATTTCTTGTGGTTCAGTCTTTCAATTAGCGTATTAGTTATCGTAGTTTTGTTTGCAGCCATCTTTTATATTCTGCACGAAATAAAGTGCCTTCACATCTGGCATTGGTCCAGCGTAGGTCTGTCGAACGTATGACGTATGTGCGTGGCGTAAACGTGACACTAACGCCGCACTTCTTGTCACGACCAAAAGCTGCGAAGAGTCTGTTCAGGTATATGGCTCAGATATGAGCAATATGTATTTAGGGTACGATGGGACTGTGATACGCATTGCTACTACGAGTATAACAGTCCCTAGCATACCATACCATACCAGCTGTAATCTTTAGTGGTTAAGGATAGTAATACCCTTTCCGTTACACGTAGTATAAGAGAAAAAGACCGCAGTATCTAGGGGTCCTGGTAAAAATCTGAGAAAACTTTCAACCTTTGAAATGGGTAAAATGTTGTCCTTAATATTCTTCTAATTTACAAAGCAAAACACATTGGGTTTTACGCACCCAATGCGTCACTTATTTTAAATTTAAATCGTTAAAAGCAGAATTTTAATGGCCGTAATACGGAATTCGTTCTTACCGTTTTTTCCCAAGCTATAGGCAGGAAGTGGCCGGTAGGTTGCCTTATCTATTTTATTTCTACGTTTGTGGTTTAGACAATAACCGCGGTCATTGTCATTCTAGAATATCATGTTATAAAACGGTTTGTCTATTTAGCGCGTGTGCAAAGTGCAAGACTGAGAATATGTATGTATTTTAAGTATTGCGTACTAAAAATATTCGCTAGTCCTTTAAATTAATTAAGGCGAAATCCCATAAAAGTCAACTGTAGCATACTTCCGTTATTAGGCAATAAATTCAGTGTGTCATTAGCTTACTGTAGGAGTGTAAGCTATTCTGTTTGGTCTTCTTTATCGTGTGGTTAGTGCCTAACAAAGTGTCGAGATTTTTATCCTGTTTGGTAGTCTAAACAAAAACACATTCATGTATGTTTACTGTTGTAAAGGTATCGAAAATCCTACAAAAATAATAAACTAATTCTCAATCTTCCACAGACATGGAGTCGCACATCCTAAATACGTTTCACCAGGCGCGTTTCCGTCCCATCGGCCACAAGATACTCCGTATGAAGAGTGACTCCCTGTCTTCTGAAAGCAGCTGCAACCAAAACAGTCCCGAGTATCCTCAGATCAGCGTGCCCCAGCCGAGGCATTCCGTGGACAGCAGCAATGGCGATTGGTGCCAGAATCAAACTGTGAGTATACCCTTCTTTTTTGTGTTCAACAGTTTATGCTTGCTTACTGCAAGCATAAACTGTTGAACATAATTTGTAGTTAAAAGTTCTAGAATCAAGCATAAATGGTTCTTTCATTTCAGATGAATATAACACAATCAAGTCAAGACACTAGTTCGGACGACGAAAGCTCCGGTCTGGAAGAAAGTATGGAAGAAAATGGAGTGCAAGAAAATGCTAACGACAGTGGTGAGGAACTTGAAGAAGCTATACTAGTACACGAGGTTAACGTCGATGATGATGATGAAGACGACGAAACTATCGAAGTCGATGATGACAACGATGGCATGCATTCAAATTCACAATATAACATACAAATGATCGGGTCTAACAGTATAGAAGACAATTCCTTAGTAGAAGGCCATGATTATGATGTCATTACTGTTTACACGGTCAACCCTGATTTAGACCTAATTGAAGCATCTTCTGATGACGATATAGACACAGTAGATTATGCAATCAGTGAAAAAGAAGTGGAGGCAGAGTGCATAAACGGTGGCGATAGTAGCTACAGAGAAGTCAATTATCAAGAACGGAACACAAGTCAGGATGGTCTAGATATTAATTTAGACACTCCAGTAGTTTCAAATGTCGATGAATATTTCATTAAAAATAATAACAACGAACACCTATTAGACACAGATGGACCCGTTGTAAAAGACGTAGACGAATATTTCATAAAGGATAAAGGTAAAAAAACGATACCAGTGCCAAATATCGACGATTTTTTCATAAAACACAAGTTACCTCAAGAAGAGAGCACACAGTTTCATATACCAGTTCCTATACCTAATGTAGAACAATTTCTTGTTACTGAAGTTAAAAAAGATGTAGAAGAAAACACTGAAACTGAAAATGAACCCGATAATGACCAGGAGAACGCAGAGAATGGCGCAGATGTGTCAATAAACGAATCTGATTTAGAAGTTCTACCCAACATCGAAGAACTAAAACGATATCTTTTAGAAGACATGACATACCCTAAATTCAGGCACATACAAAAGTCGTGTTCGGTTCCACAGTCGCCCATGCAGAATATCTGCATGGACATTGAAGATGTGAAAACTTGCATGACCTTTGAAGACTTAAACTTAGATCTCTCTGACCTTACTTTTGATAGCGACAAGGATAAGTCGGAGAGTGCTAATAAAAGTGATGACATGCCACGAACACTGACAGACGAAGACGTAAACAGCTTTCTAATAACCAGCAACAAATCAGAACCTAAGGCTGAACCCGAAGAAGACGATTTGAGTCATCAAGACATGGAAATTGAAAGGCCACTTGAAGCTGCCATCGAAACTGCACCACCAATTGTAGATTTACCACCATTAAAACGAACATCTACCCCAATACCAAATGTCTTAGATTTCTGCATAGAGAAAACGACAATAAAAAAGGAAGTCACAGCAGATTCAAAGGGGGAATTAGAAGACTTTGTGGACGTAGAGTCATGCAACGATACCGTCATGCCGGTTCTCGAAGCGAACAACTTGAACTCTTTACTGGAACAGTTTGAAGCGACTGAAAAACTTAACACAAAGAAAAAGGTGATACCGGTAGTAAAAACTGAAGATACAACAATCAAGAGTTTCAATAAGAACGCTTTGACAAACGGTATGAGGCTTCAAGATGCGGGCGTGCAGCTAAACAAGAATAAAATGCGGCAAATACTGGTAAGTATCTTAATGTCCTGTTTGCTTCTCAGGTCAAGTTAAAGGACACTTTCAATCGCAATACGTTATTACAGATGCCGACGCCAATTAACACTACCGTCAGGCGGTCACAAAGTCCAGTTCACTCGGACCATGACTACTGTTCGTCGAAAAAGCGGCACAGTCTGCCCAACCTCAAGGGCGGGCAGAGTCTTCTCAAACCGGAAGTGTTGTCTAGCAATAGCAGAATACTAAACTCAAGACATAGGTCTTGTAAAAGCAAAAAAGTAGTGTACCATCTCAGTAGTGACGAAGAGACTGACAGTAACGCGAAAATAAAAAAAGTGACAAAACCTGACGATATAGACGCTAAAAAGAAGACAAGTGTAAAGCCGAGTGTGAAATCGCCAGTCCAGTCGAACTGTCGTAAAAAACTGTCCCCACCCCACAGTGCGCCCGATAGTTTTAAAGATAAATCTAACAGTTCTGTGATGATCAAAAGTGCTTCTAAAGCGAGTGATAATTGTAGTCAAAATTCTAATGGTAGCATTAAGTTAACTATAAAAAATAAATCTGAAGTTATACTAAACTGTGATCACGTAGACTCTCAGAAGGATAAACATATAGACAAGTGTAAAAATAGTGTTAGTGATAAAACGAACAATGTAGTAAAACAGGAAAAAAATATTAAGGAATTAGATAGGAGCAAAGGTAAAGTTGTAAATAATGTAGAGACTGTTACTGTAAAGGAAGAACCCCGTCCGAAAAATGAAAACTTTTATACAGCATTGTTTAGTAATAAGCAAGATGTACAGATTCCTCAGGCGTTGCAACCCAAAACGGAGAAGAGGCCGTTTGACGATGAACTGAATAAGCTAGATATGCTTGAGGTTGCTATTAAAAAGGAGACTGAACAACCACTGAAAAAAAAGAAACTTAATCTACAAGAATATAAATTGAGAAGAGGCGTCTGTTCGAATAACAGCTCTGCGACCGTGAGTCCAGAGGCGATATTCCCAGACATGCCTAGTCCCTTACTCGACAAAGTGGTCAAATGTCCAATAACACAGACCCCTCCCAACGGCTTACTAAACACGACTGGCAAAGTAAACAACGAACAAACATTATTCGATCCAATCAAAGAGGCTTCTAGGAAAATACTGATGAACACTAAGAAACAAAAGGCTGAAGCTATGAGGAAAAGAGACGAAGATATAGTCATGAGTAAGATACCTAAAGTAGAGAATTTGCAATTGCAACCGTTGATTAGTGATGCCGAAATGATGAAAATTGTAGGAATGAGTCAACCGGAAATTTTGCCAGTAGCTATGGAAAAGCCTCAATTGTCAGCTGATTATGAAGAAATTATTCTCGTCAGTATAGGAACCAATACTGAGGAAAATATGTTCAGTCATGTCGAAAAGCCTGTTGAGAAAGTAATAAAAGCTACATCTCCAACAACAATTGAATCCAAATCGATGATTAATTTCAAAATTAAAAAGTCTGATCATGTACTGAAACAAAACGTGTTTGATAATGTCAAAAGAGACAAAAGAAGCCCAGTTGACGAAAAAAAGCATTCAGACATAAAAATAGACAAAGAACGATACAAAGATATAACAGCTACATTGAAAAGTGTGGGGAAACAAGTTGAGACTAAAATATTGAGCAATTCTTTGTTCTCTAGTATCCAAGATGTAGTCATGAAGAAAGCGCCCGAAGAGGCTGAAAAACATGACGAAAGACACAAACCTAAATCGCCACAAGAGAAACGCGACTTTAGATTTGTAAAGACGATTATAGTAAGAGAATACGATCCTAAGGCAGAACATGGAGAAGACAAAGTAATCCTACATTTAGGAAAGCACAGAAATAAACCAGGATTCTCTAGCATGGTCGTACAAACCGACTCAGTGGCTGAATTCGCTGAACTGCCAATCTTAGCCCCAATGCCTAATGAACGAGCCAGCCCAGTGAGCAGAAAGCGAAACGACAGCGACATGTCGTTATCAAGTGATGAAAGCCCATCCCGTAAAAGCGACGACCGTCAAGTAAAACAGACGAAACCAGATGATAGAGTATCTAAACCTAAAGAAGTGAGAACAGAACGGACAGAAACAAAAGAGAAGAGGTCTCGATCGAAGGACCGATACGATTCTAAGTACAGACGACGATCAAGGTCGTTGTCGCGCGGTCGCAGAAGACGGTCGCGTAGTCGCAGTCGCAGCCGTAGTCGCTCAAGGTCCCGTGGTCGCTACAGGAGATACAGACGGTCTGACTCTCCTTATAAAAGGAAACGTAGGTCCAGGTCCCCGTACCACAAAAGAAGATCACCCTCAGTTAGACGCGATCGTTCAATTCGGTCCAGATCTCGTTCGCGGCCGACAGAGACTCGTTCAAAGAGTCCTGTTGCTAGGAAGACGAAGCCAAGTCCTCATACGAACGGCAATGATAGGAAAATGGCGAAGTCAATGACCCCGCCGTTGAGGAAACCCACGGTTTCTGAAAGCTCAGATTCGTCCTCTAGGTAAGCATTTTTGCTTTAGCGAATTTTGTATGGGGAGGAATTTTGAGATGGGTTAAAACGTAAATAAATGGCGTCACCACAGGAAACCTTTTCAGAAGCGTGTCTTTAACGTTAATACGTGCTGCTTTTGGTAATCTGTCTCAAATTATCTCCCTTAAACTTGATTTTAATATTTAGTGTTAGTATTCTCCGTTCTACTGTGTTCTTCTCAAGTGTGTAAATAAAATACAGACAATAGATTCAAGTATAAAAAGGAAATAAAACACGTGTTAACTCGTCCTAATTTCTGGAACTCCTGGCGAGAGTTTGTCACCATTTTAGTTTAGTGATTATTAAAACCACATGTGGTAATCACTATCAGCGGTACGTCTATAAATAGACACTGCGAATTTTTACTCGTTAGATATTTTTGCACAATTTTTCATGTCTAAATAGCCATTGAACAATGCGTTTACTGATGTACTCATTGATCGCGTTCAGTTTCCCTGGAGAAATTCGGCTAAGATGATGGAATGACTCTTGTTGGCCATGTCCCATACAATATTGAATAATAAATCGGACACAGGACATACTAGGCAGATTTATTCTAATTTCTAGGTATAAAAATACATTTAGGTATGTTTACAGGTTACTGTTTTCCTTGTAATTGTTTTGTAGGAAGCTTAATTTATAAAGGAACAAGGTAATTCAATTTCAAGTATACAGGGTTATTGGGAATATGACGGCAATGCGTTAAGGGGATGTAGGTGAGATTATTTGCAACCAAATGACCTCTATGACCCCTGTGCAAATGTCAACCATTTTCGAGTAATTGGAAATTTTATATTTTTTTGAACATATCTGCTGTATAGCTTTGAAAGGCATGATTTTTTTTATTCTTATCTGCTTGCTTACACTTTATTACATAGTAATCAATCGTAAAATGACGATTATCTTCAAAAGTTTTTAAATCAGAGCTACAAATTGTTACAATTTCATAATTTTGAGCAGATTTTTTGATTAAAATGGTCGATTTCTGCAAAAAGAACACAGAAGTACTTTATCGGGTTATAGGGGTCATGTGGTTGCAAATGATCTCACCTACATCTCCTTAACGGATTGCCGTGATATTATCAATTACCCTGTTTAGGGTGGAATGGGCATCGACGCACAAACGGTTACCGCGTGTTTAGTACACCCCCCACATAGAAATGTTTCATCGGCGACAGTCTGTGGATGGGTGACCTCCCATTACATACTGAGCTTCCTCCCCGCCTCGGGAAGCACGTTAACCTGTTGGTCCCGGCTGCCAATTGTAGATCTTTGACATTCTTTAGCGTGGTTGCCAGACTTTCGGAGCCGAAAGTTTGACAACCATTCTACCAAGGGGTATCGTATTCCCCAGTACTAACTGGGTTGTGGAGGTCAGATAGGCAGTCGCTCCATGTGAAATACTGGTATTGAGCTGCATCCGGTTAGACTGGAAGCTGACCACAACATTTTGGGAAAAGGCTAGGCACACGATGAAGTAAGTCCTGTACAATAAAAATAAAACCTTAAATAAAAAGCTACGCCGAAGCTTAAAAATACTTGTAAACTGTTGCCTATTGCGACAGTGTTACGCAATAACGGTGCCGGTCGACTGGCGACCCGTGAACAAACACGTGCCCCAACAGGGTAGAACAATAGTACGTGGAAAGTTCATTTTCCATCGAATAAGTTCTCTTTGGCGAAAATGCTAGGGTTACCAGTAAAATAAAAAATAAAAAACATTGCGGGTTTAGCTTCCATTATAATTAAATATTTATATACAAATTCAGTTCTCTTTTTGAATTTAACAAGTGAATAGTGGTTTTTTGGAAGCTGTGAAACGCCTCATCTTATTTTATGCTAAACTATTGTGAATGTCAAACGCTATTCACAGCTAGACAAGGACGAAAAAGGCCAAATCAATTAAATCATTGCGACGATGGAAATTTCAAATGAAATAATAAGAGACATTTGAATCCAATGTCCCTAATGATTTGAAATTAGCTCCATCAATTTACATTTAGGTGCAGACGCCAGCACATCAAGCTACCTGAAACTTTAAAATGTTCCCAATCAACCTTGAATCTAATGCTTTAGCGATAAAGCTGATAATCTATTATAGAAATTTGACAGACTGTAGCAGTTTCATTTGCTGGCGTCGGCGTCGGTACATTGTCTAATTCTCGGTAGAAAAGTTAACTAAAATTCTTTCATATCTATCTGAAATCGATCACCATCTAATCACCACTTGCATATTCCAGCTCATCATCGTCTTCTTCCTCATCGACGCAATCCAGTTCATCATCGACCAGCTCAAGGAAGTCGAGAGGGTCCCGAGGGTCCTGCAGCCCTTACAAGCGTGACGAGCTGTACAACCAGAAGGGGTATAGGAGTTATAGCTCAGAAGATAGGTTAGTACTTGGACTCATGCGATAAAAGTTAATGGTCGAATTGCTACGAGCACTGCGGGTGTGAAACTTTGCATACCTTTTTTAAGACATTAACATGTGCTCATGAAACTTTGATTGTTGTAAAAAATCGTTCATGGTTTTATTTTTTTATATGAAGTAGGATTTCTTATTAGAAATGCTCCTGCAAAATATATAGTTTCCTTACATCAAATCTTTCTATCTCTAAAATGGTTGCCAAAATATGAAGGCAAAATATCTATAATGACTTCTCGAGTTTCTGAACTGAGGGAACCTTTAGCATATAAATTATTTTCTTTGCCAATCCTTCTACGCCATTCAAAGGTTCTCCGAAGGTGACCATCGCAACCGGAGCGGTAACAACACTACTAGTCTATAAGTAACTATGTAAAACCATGACAGGCGGCAGTGGTGCCATCTACGGGAGCTTTTAGAAAGAAGTAACGTTAATTAGAACCAGTAGTAACCCTGAACCTCGTTACAGAGAAAGCAACACGCCAGTGGAAGAGCGTCGGATAGTGTTTGTGGGCCGCCTGGAGAAGGACGTCACCAAGCTCACGCTCCGGAACCAGTTCTCCAAGTTTGGGCATGTGGTCGAAGTGCGGCTTCATAGCAAGGAGGATGGGTAATTGAATTTCTTTTATCTTGTTGTTTTGTAAGTGTCGGAGCATTATAATGTCACGTATAGTTAAACTAGAAAATGTATACGCTTCGATAATCTTCAGGTTTCCGAACAACCAGAGGCAAAGGTACTTTGGAGGTATACTTTTGTAGTATTGCACCTATCGTACCACGTTTGTATAACGTTTTCTCTCTGTCAGGTGCCTATTTCATCATCAGGTCCCTTAAAAGTTGTTTGATATTGTATAGATTCGTTAATGTATAATTTTGTAATCATAGTAATATGAAATAAGCATTTTTATTTGGTTATAACAGCTCTCTAGATTATACTTTTTTGGAAATAGTATGTTGTTTACATCTTGTTGGTATTTCCAAAGATAGAAGAAGAATCTCGAAGAGTATCGTTTTTTGAAGATTGTATACTGTTTATTAACTTGAAATACCACATCAGGCCGTATCGACGGCGCGTTCGTGTTCCACGCGCGCCTCAAGGAGAGTCAGCAAACAGGAAGGGGTCCGAAAGGACCGATACCTGCCAGGGTTGCGGGACTGTTCGAAAGAGATACCGCGGCCCTGGAACACAAAGGGCAAAGGAAGGAACATGGATGGGTTTTAGTCAGTAAAAGTCTGACACTCCCTCCTGCTCAGCCCAGAGCGGGAGGGGTTATTTGATGACTTCCCATCCTAAAAAAAAAAAAAGTACGGCATCCAGGCAAACTGGGGCTACTTCAACAAGGTGTTGAAGTAGTGGTAGTGTACCTGTATATTTTTTTGTATATCGGTGTATACTAAAACCATTCTCATATATCCTACAGTTCACGGTACGGCTTCGTGACGTACCAGCGCGCCCGCGACGCTTGGTCGGCCGTGGAAGCGTCGAGCACGTTCCCGCAGTACGACGTCGGGTTCGGAGGCAGGCGCGCCTTCTGCAGGCAGAGCTACGCTGATCTTGGTAGGTTGATGACGTAACGAGGTATACGAGGTTTTTGGACAACTGGAGGCTTCCATCCCATACGCTTTCCATACGCTTCTATATCAAAAAGTGAGGCGTCAAGCGATTTAGTACCAAGTGATACTTTTGGGTTCGACTCCCGAGTCCGCCTAAGTGTGTTGTTGTTCCATCAGAAATTTCTTGCCTTTTATTACAAACGACTTCAACAAAAATTACCACTTGTTAATGTACTGGACTCCTCTGAATTGCTTTCCAGGGAACACAGGTGTGCGTGATGTTCGGGGCTACTCCTGGGTCACATTTAGTTCTAACAACGTTGTCAGAACCAAATATGACATATTTTCTAAACAATATTTACATTAAAACTAATCTTGATGTCTTCTGTTTCAGATGGTCTCGAAGCCAAGTACACAGAAAGCGTCTTCCACGGCCAAGCAGCGCCTCCACCAATAAGAAGAGACGATGACATGTCCTTCGAACAAATGCTTCAAGAAATGAAGAAGAAGCTGAGCCAACGCAAGAATGAGATGAAACGCCCTGACGATCCCAAGCCTTGACAGTTACTAACACTTGGCCGGGCAATCATCATGGCACTGACATTCGCTGTCAATGTGATAGTTGGCTTAATCTAGTGGCAAAGGCATGAATCAGATTCAGCCTCAGTGATTAAAGTGACAGTGATTTAGTTCAATAAGACTGTGAAACTTTGTGTTATTTACTAGACGCTGGCTTCTGATTAAAAATGGTTTTTCGGTAAGCATTATACTTAAGTATTCTAACACATACCTCGGTAGAACTTTCAGTCATAGTAGGTAAGCGATTTAGCACAACTAAAATGGTTTAAAAATGTATACAAGATAACTAATCTTATGTACGTTACGTACTGATTGACATTTATATTTTCCCGGCTATGTATACCTCGTCAATTTATTTAAATTGTGTCAGGTCAAGATATTATTAAACAAAAGAGTGAGATTATATGAATTAAGATTTACAACCGAATTATTCATGAAATTCTTATTACATTTAGGTCAATCATGTAAATGGTTTTTTTGTTCTAACGCCGTTTCTGCGGGTGTGTGCAATGACAGCGCCTGTCAAGGATGACAGCTGTCAAAGTGACAGTTACCTAGATGTGCAATCTAAAAGACAGTGTTGTGTTGCGAACAAAAGTTGCTCATGAGTGGCATTTAGTGGTGATCCATCATTAAGATTTTCATTTCATACACGTGTTTTTTTCTTACTGCATTCAGAAATACTCAAAATTAGGGGGTACTTTTGAAAACATTACTGATTCCATAATCATTAAAAACCACAAAATGTCACTGACTTCTCCATTATCGTTTTGTTGTAGTTAATTAGTTTATAATTTAGTTGGATTACCTCATGGATGTAAATATTTTGTTTGTCTTTTGCTCTGTAAATAATATCTTAAGTTTTGGCGTTACCTCTTGGTTTAAATTAGGGTCTGGTTTTCTGACAGTTAGGGTTCGACCATAGAGTAAAAGGCTGGAGTAGACAAAGGCATACTTTTTTCATACAATTTTCTCTCACCAATGTACAATGCAAGACAATAGTAGAAGAGTATTTGGAAAAGATAATTCAGTTTGTTAATCAGCAGACTAATCTTCTGTAATTGGATAGAAAGAAAGTGCTTTTAGTCCTAGCTGAACTTTCTTCTTTATGGTGTTCTGCAGGGCTATTGCGTATCTCTTTTGAAAGTTCACCGTGGTCATCACTTGGCGAGTTTTGATATACAATGACCATTCTTGTTGGTTTCAACTGACACTACCTGTGCAAAACTGTCATTGTACATCAAAACTCGCCATGGGATGATCACTATGAACTGTCAACAGAGATACGCAATAGCCCTGCTGGTGTAAGAGTATTTATGCCGCCCAAGGGCCTCTGACTTGGCTTTACATGCTGTCGAGAAATATCTCTCGAGCATGCTGGTTCCCTCAAAATGTTTTCCTTCACCGTAGCAAGTGATAATTATACAATACGCACATGAATCTGAAAAATCAGAGGTGCGTGTCTTGGGTTTGAACTCGGGAACTATGACTTGGCAATCCGACGGTCACACCACTAGACTATCACTGCTAACTGAACTATGACATGTGTCTTATTTCCTCTTGGTTATTGTATCAATATTTACAGATTTCGGTTAGTAAGTCTTTTCTTTACTGCTTTGTGGTTTATATTATATTATCTGCCGAGGCAGTCTGCCTTTCATAGTTTTCTGCTGGAAATGGTACACAAGCTGCACATGCGCGTGTCTTATTTAAGTAACTTATTCTGGAAATTGGTTATGTTGTAACCACAGATTTATTAAGTATTTGGATTCACACTACAGTTTCAAAAAAATATATATCATGTGTCTGTTTTTTTTGTCATTGGCATTTTAATAGTATTGTCTTACTCATACTGAAAATCGTATTTAACGTTCCGTGCGAGATGGATGTGAGAGCTTAAGCATGTTGAGGGCACATCTGACGATTTCAATCTTTGTTTGTAACTATAGTAGCTATGTTCAACCAATCAGTGAACAAAGAATTGCATAAAAATATTTTCATAGCTACATTGTAACTAAACTCAGAAAAAAAGAGTTTTTTCCGAGTTTTCACTTGTACAGCTGTATGAAGTTAGAAAATTCCATGGACTGTGCCCAAGAGAAAGGTAAATGCTGGGACCATTAGGAGAAATAATCTCTTGCAAAATTAGATTTTTGAAAAATCAATATTCCTAGCCAAAAATCGAACACATAGATTTTGAAAAAAAAAAACCACATAATAGTATTATTACACCATTCGATAGTGTCGCTAATAAGGATCAAATTCTGGGAAAGAGTTCAATTTTATGTTTTTTCATATTTTAAATTAATTTGGCTGAAGATTTCCTTGGCTGAAGACACCTGCGGGTGTCTTCAGCCAAGGACAAGCGCAGTCGATCTTCACAACATTATGTTCTAATTTCAATTTTGTTGAATCTTCGCGGTTAAAGGACCAAGTAAAAAAAAAAGAACGTAAATAATTGAAATTAGAACTTACAAGTGAGTTGGGCTAATAGTGATTTTGTTCGACGTTTCGTTGATTACATAATAACTGTTTACAAAAATGAACTCTTTCCTTTAGTTTGCCGTATATTATAATTATTTCCCAGAATTTGATCCTTATTAGCGACACTATCGAATGGTGTAATAATACAGTATGTTTTTTTTTTTTCAAAATCAATGGTCTCGATTCCTGGCATGGATTATTGATTTTTCAAAAATCTAATGATGCAGTTTTAGTTTTCATCGAAATTGGGCAATAGACTCCTTTGAGCATTTTTCGCTATTCCTCATAGTTTCGGATTTGGCCATCCACGCCCACTTGGAAAATTCGGCCTGGTTATGACACTAAAGATGAAAATTATGTAATTTTTTTTTTCCATTATATTTAATTATATTTTATTTGATATATGTGTGATTCATTTAACTACTGTTAGCAATACTTCTCGATATCTTATGTATTACTTAACCTCATGGTTGTAATTTCTATGTACATAGATTTTTGTATCACGATTTTTTAATATAAGACGGCTAAAAAGACTAGGAATTGAAAATGGCCCTGATGGAGCTAAACTTACTGGCTATCTTTTACTGATAGGCTCAGTAAGAAAGGGATGATATAATTATACAAATGTCAATTTAGGTTGCAAATATGCGTGCTTTTAGGCGGTAATCTAATCTGACAGCTGTCATTTTTGACATCTCTTTCTAATTTTATCTGTAATTAAGAGAGAGCAACACGTAGTTGGGTCTGAATCGGGGCCATTGCTTTAGTTTACTTTAAAAGTAAACATTTTGCACAATAATACAATGACCATTTAATATAATAAAGCTTCCATTGAGATTGTGAGTGCCAAAATTAGAAAAAAAAAACACTGTTCCTATATAGCAATATAACACATTTAGGATGTTGGATTAGTTTGATGTATTTAACTGGAATAATAAGATATTGTGGGACACATATAAAATAATCGAATCATCGAATTGATTAGCTAATAGTTATACAAGAGCAATCGGCAAGAAAAATGTTTAAAATTTACACACTACAGACTCCATTTGTAAGCCCATTCCTATAATATTCGCGGTGACTAACCTGGGCATTGGCCCAGCTAGCATGGCCTAGGCATTGGTTAGCTTAACTATTTTTTAGTATCTACATTGGTAGATACTAAAAAATAGTTAAGCTAAGTCAACAAATAGATTCTCTAAAAAACTTTAAAATTGAATAATTTAAGATCTCTTAGAGCCTGATTTTCACTTTGTTGACGATTTAGAAAACGAAGTTATGAATAAATAACAATTAAGGAAAATATACATCGGTCTAAATTGCAGGGTCATGTTCACCCGAATTTTGTAGGAAATTCTCTGCAATTCTTATATATGTAATTGTACAGCTGATTTACAACACCTATTTAGGTTCTAACTATAGTCTCGTTTTGCATATATTTGTCTAGACCAATTCTATTGTAATTTACAAACTCTAAGCAGTGAAGATGGCGCCACTATAAGTTGTACTAGTACTTTTAAGTCACGTTTAGTTCCAATTTCAAATAGAATGGTACTGAAACACAACTTCAACTTTAACATAGATACTGCCAAAGGAATTGTTAATAAATACTTGACAAAACTTTAATATAGGTTTTTTTTTTAACTAAACACAATTATCCCAGATTCAGTAACCGGCAACATTTCATATGCTTGCTTAGAGTTGCCAGTGTAGAAAACAGCAATTAGATTCATTTTCAAATCTAGTCAGTGTTACTAGATGATATTTTTTGTTTTATCTTTGTGGTGATAATTTATTTAAACGTAAAGTTAAGCGTATTTTAATGGTTTTAAGTTTAAAGATTTTATTGCATAGTTTCTATCGGCTAGCGAACTAAAGTTATGAAAAAGGCGACTAAAACTTTAAAAAAAAATATTGCGCTTTTATTTTCTTGTTTTGTTATAAAATTGGTCTTCAATTAATACAAAGTTTTGTTTTTTGTAACTAAATACGTTTTGGGTCGACGACATCGTCACAGTCGCGGGAAACACCTGGAAAAGGGACGCACAGAACCGGGAAGTGTGGCAGAAAAAAAGGGGAGCCCTATACCCAGCAGTGGCAGATTCCGGGCTGATATGATGATGAAATACATTTTGAGTTCCATTAGTATTGTAATTTATTTCCGAATTTTGTTCCACCGACAGCTTAATATCAACTCAATTGTTGTATGTCATAAGAATAGGATTCTATTGCTTTGAGGCAATTTATTTGCAGATGTTTTTTCAATATTCGGTGTTGTATGTTCTCATTGTCTTGTCCATTGATATATTGTAAATATAGACATATTACGATAAACTGTGTAACAACTTGTATTACCTCCCATACGGTTTGCAACAACATCTGACTGTAAATTGTAAGTGTGTAATGAGGGCTATTGTTTTTGAGCTCACCAGATGGCGCCACTGTTGAGTGAGCTCCTGTCAATAATTCTGATTTATACTTTAACGTACCAATAACTTCATAAAAAGTTTATTTTATTACGTATTACAACACAGTGTAAACTTCAGATATACTCGAAGGTTAATTGATTTTTAAATATTTCATGCTTGCTAAGTTTTATAAGTTTTATTCTCCCTAAAACTTAGCAAGCATGAAATATTTAAAAATCATTTAACCTGCGAGTACTAACAAATAGGATCATAAGTTGCTACTTTAAATCTTTAAGTCATGATTAATCAGGAATGGCTCAATCTAGACCACAATCACAATCGGGAATATTAGTAAAAATACGAGATAAAAAAGGACGCAACGCGCGAACACTGACATATGACATTTCGGTGACCTCGCGCTACACTAGCGCCTATAGCCTCTAGGCTATCGCGTATGAATTCGCCACTAGAGGCGCAAGTGAATGACCCACTTGACATAAGTCATTCCCGCCAAATTTTGACAGCTGTCATAACAGCCTGCACAGATAACAAATAACTTCTTCTTTTTTTTTCTAAACGTAAATATTAGGTCTAAGGAATGTTAGGTAATGTGAATGAAAAGACTATTTAGTACATAATTTTGTACGTATTTTTAAATTTAATCAGCTAAACGAGTCATTACGAACATAGAATCAATACTCTTTAAAAATAAGATCATGGCTTTGTAGCATTTAGGAATTGTTAAGATTACTATAATAGGAAACATGAAATTTTTGTTTTGTATTACATGATGGTGTAGAGTCCATATTGATTTCGTTTTGTGACTAATATTCAGATAATGAACACGAGTTTTGTAAAAGAATTTTATACATTTCGGTTTTATAAATCTTAATTGTTAGCTCATAAGATTTAAAAGTAGGTGAAAAATGATAAATTGACCTTAAATCCATTCATATACCCTGTGGCGCTTTTTGTCAAAAAATAAAGTAATGTTAAAGAATGAAATGAAAAGGGAGAAAAAACGCACACTAGCGCCATAGGAATCATGACGTGTTTTGGAACTAATTGTTCCTAATTTTCTTAAAAAATGACTTGTTAACCAAAATTATGGAAATTGAATAAATAGAATGAATTATACCCGTATTTGAAAATATAAAACAAACCGTTAAACAAGGTTCTTTATTCAAATTCGACGGTAGCTTATTAAAAATATGTTTTTAAATGCGGGTATACATAATTCGCTTGGCTTAAATCTTATGCGCTTGTGAATAGAGTCGAAATTCGTACAGATTCAAACACTACGGGGTTGTAGTACAATTTGAAAGTCCAACATAGTGTTGATAGTACATAGTGAGAATGTTTTATACATAAATAAAGCTGTTGATAAATAAAAGTATTTTGGACATAAATCACGACTTTTCATTTATTGTTCCATTAATGTATTAATCGTCATTTGTTATAGCGAGAAACAGCGGGAATGCTATCGATTCGTCACGTCTGTCTGTCCGTCCGTCCGTATGTCACAGCCACTTTATTCCGAAACTAAGGACTACGCAGTTGACACTTGGTAGGCAGATGTATTATGTGAACCGAAAGATTTTTATACAATTTTGTTTTTCATGTTTGGTTTTGTTGTGTTTAGATTAGACTTTCATCAAACTAACTTAAACTTCAGAGTAATTTTGTTTTTCATTAACATGCTATGAAAAACAAATTTAGTTTTGCTGTTGGATGTAAAACAGTTCATCATGAATGAGCCTTCAAAATATATTATGTTGTTTGGTACAACGGAACTCTGTGTGCGTGTGAATACGACTCGCAATTGGCCGGTATTTTTGTCCTCTGCCTAATAAATTTTGTGATAAACAACATATTAAAAAGCTAAAATAAAACAGCTAAAAGTAAAATAAAATGTTTGTTTATCGTTACGACCACCTCTTAAATGGCGTTGGGCGTAGCTCGTAGGGTCGACCTAACTGAAGAATAAACTGAAGAATCAGTCATCACTGCTGCTACGACCCAATAGATGGCGTTATTCCAAATTTATTTAATTTTGTACTATAATCCGATAGATAACGCAGCTTTAATTTTTAATGAAGCTCGCATTAGTTTCTTGAGGCTTACATAGATGTCACTATACAAGAAGTGGCGAGCAAAATAAAGGTGGCGCTAGTTGTGGTGGACACGAAAGAAACTGCTGTGAAGGTGCGGAGTTGTTCATTTTGCAGTCATAAAAATTAACATCTGATATTTAGGACTCATGTCAAAAGTAACAATGCAGCTGTCTTATAGCATTGTATAGTTTGGTTACAAACCTTACTTTCTTGATCTTAGATTGATGATCCTTACTTTATTTAAAAAAAGTTAGGATTTTCGTCACTCTTAATGTACTTACCTAGATTTGTTTAAGATCTAGGTCATGGTTTTCACCTAGTAAACAAGAACTATAATTGCATACATCTCTTGATTTGCTCTTAGAGTAAGTAGGTATTTATTTGCCACACTACTGAATAATATATTAATACTAAAAAAATACAAAATAAGCTATCTGTCGAAATCTGGATGCACCGCTTCCTTAACCTGTACGAAAACAGGCTGTTTTGTGTATCTAAAACTGAAGAAAAACCCTTACGTCTTTATCTTAAAAAAAGTTAACACCCCTATTCAAATTTCCCCTACAATCGCCATTTCTTCTTAAACAAACTAAAACCAATCCACCATACCTAGCTAGCTTGCGACACCCCAAATGTACCTACAAGGGCAATTATAAGCGCAAATTAGTCATTAGGGCGACATCACACTGACGGGGACGCAACGGAATTGCTCGCGGGCACCACACTAATTTAGACAGTGTAGTCGTTGTCTTATGGCCGGGTTTATAGTGTAGCTGTTGCCTTAGGCTCGGGCTATTTAGGTATAAGGAAAAGTGAACTCCACTTTGGGTGAAGTATGTACATACGAGTACTTGGGGTGGAATTGTCGGTGGAAAAAATACTGTTTGTAGTGAGTTTTTATGATAGTTTGTATTGTAAATTACGTAGGTAATTTACGTAACTATGTTTCGTTTTTTTTACAGTTTGTAGGGTAGGGTTGGTTAACTCATTGTGAAGTTAAATGTGCCATTAATATTTTCTTAATGCTTAACTTTGGTGTCTGATTTTGGAGCCGATATAAAAAGTAGGTACAAGTTGCTACTGCTCATTAAACTCATTCTAGAAACTTCGACTGGGTGAATACTGAAATGAGGACATCGAATTTAGATAGTGATAGATTCTGGGGGATGATGATCTAAAACGGGGATTTTTCTTTAAAAAATAGTGTTGGATTTAGGAAAAAGAGTTTAAATATAAGTACTACGTATGCTTCCGGACGCTGCTTCACATCAGCAGGACGCCGCTTTTAGGTGGACTGGAACTACGGCCATCATTTAAATAAGAAAGGCACACATTTGCAAATATAATAATTTTCCTGTCATTATTTTGTTAATACAGAACCTATTCAAGTTCATATCTTCATAAAACTTTTTATTTTCCAAAATTAATCTTTAATTTAAAAAGCGCCGACAAATGGCAAGCTCGGACATAACCGGACCAATTCAGATGGATGGTAACCATATGCAACAGTAAAGTAAAATAAAAAGATGAGGTTAACGAGCACTTGGCACGTTTACACATTTTATAGTGTTGCTCATGGAGTCATGGGACGACTTGGCTCATATATAAGTAAGTAAGTATGTCTATCTTATCTAATTCTTTACCCGTCGGCTATTAGACATTAAGACTTCGATGGCATTGGTGCAATCGTGCTTGCTTACCTGAAAGCGTTGTTAAATGGAACCGACGCATGAGATTTCGTGAAATATGGTTTTTAAACTTATAGGTACTGTCACTTACGGGGTATCTTCCGAGATTGTTCATTATTTTGAGCTCCCGATATTTCGACGCTGTTGCAAGCGCCATGATCGCGGGTTGACTGCAGATGTTGAAGCAGGCATGCAGGCGTAACCACTATTAAAATTCATAAGGAATAACACACAAGGAGGTTTAGATTAGGCAGTACTAATTGTCGCTAAGCTGTTAACTATCACAAATAAAATAAAATCACTACATAGTATAAAACAAAGTTGCTTCCCGCTGTCTGTCCCTATGTATGCTTAGACGTTTAAAACTACGCAACGGATTTTGATGCAGTTTTTTTAATAGAAGAAGGAACTTTTTATATGTATGTACAACATTGCACCCGTGCGAAGCCCGGGGCTCGTCGCTAGTAGTTAAAAAAACAGTCCTTAGATATAGTGACGTCATTTTATTTATAGTTTTTTTTTCTCGTATTCTTCTCAGCAAACCCTTTCATTTGATATCCATATCATGTGAATACAAAAAAAATAACTAGTCAGCTACTAACCATCTTCAGGAGTCCGCCATATTTGATTTAGAATGACGAATTAAAACATAAAAACGCTAATTATGAATAATGTCGTCCAAACTACACATTCAGGGAAACCGGGAAGTGAGTCAAATTTAACTTTTAAGATTTCTTTACATGGTATGTTATAGGTGAAGCTAAAACATATTTGCGGACAGATGACAATAACGTTAATACGCAAACCAGTGAAGACAAATTTGCAAACGCGGCTCACGGACACTCCTCCATAAAAATACTAATGAAGTATCTGAAGGAGCGTCCGCAAATTTGGGCACTAAGAAGTACCTACCTATAAAATCTATAGATTTTTAATATTCTCTCATACATGTTATAAAGATTGCTAACATTTATTTTGCAGGTCTTACGACATCACTTGAAGCGTCTGAAGATGTCTTTCTTATTTTTGGCGTATCTGTTCATATTAAGAACACTAAATGGGAGCTCTATTCTTAGAGGAACCAAACGAATTAACAAAATATGAAAATGGTTCATGGTCAGTACCAACGCCCAAATAAATTGTTGCGAGTAAAAAAAAAGTAAAACAAAACCACAAGAATATCTCTTCAATAGTACCTATCGCTTGCTCTATTTATTATTAATATCGATTTTTGCCATATAAATAACTGGCTGATTATTATAAACATAATTAGTTCACAACATAATTATCGCGAGATGTTTTTAACGAAACCACCCCTTAATCACCGTTCCAAATTCAAACGACAATCACCTTTCCGCTACATAACTGAAACAAAATCTTGAACAACAAGAGAATCTCATTCACATACAATATAAACTTAAATAGTTTTATCTAAATTACCGAAAACAGTCTGGAATAAGTAGCGTTCCACCGCATATGCCATTATAAACCAGAGTCCACCAAATTAAACAAAAACATGGGAACCGTTTCAGCGATTTAAAAGCTAAGTGTGGCGCCTTAATTGTGTTAGAGTCGACTCAGCACGGCCACTTTAGCGATCGATGATTGTACCTTAAATAAAACAAACTTTTTACCCAGTTCACACCAACCCTAACTACCCCACATAAGGTTGAATATCTAACAAATTACGCAGCTATATGTCTTGGTATTTTAGTAGGAAAAGGATGGGTATAAGGTACACGGTTGGTTGATATAAGGGGTGGTACTTGTAAAGAGTGACGCCCCAAAATCTAAGGGTAGTTTTGCCAGTAGCCGTGGTACAGTCACCCGCGGTGACGCGCAAGCTTGCTACCAACCGGACATGTTTTACTAAAACATTATTGTTAACTCGATTTTTAAGAAGACAGTGGTTTAAAAAGGACTTTTTTGTGTTGTGTTTTTTTAGATAAAAGTTATGTTTCATAGAGTAGTGTGCCTGTGTTAGCTAACGGAGGAAATTGCTGATTTTTTGACAGGTTAGAATTTTCGACAAGATTTTGGTCTGATAAAAAGGCCAAAATGGTGTTGCTTAATCTTAAGAACTATAGTAAAGACTGTCTGTTTGTATGTTCGGGTTAATTTCAGAAACTATTCGGGGTATTTGGATAGGTTTTTGGCCACTATTTATTTTAGAGAAGAACGTTTTAATTATACGAGTAGTCGGAGAAGATTTTCTAAGAAAAATATTATGCGTTTAATTCTTTTGGGCGGGCACTTTGTTACGTATAATATTCCTGTTTACTCTTTATCATATTTATTTATTCCTGTAGTTTTTAATTAACTAAATTAATATAGAAGGATAGGTAGATAATCTCACAATAATATGATGATAACATATATTTTTTTAATATAAATACGTTGAGATCTTGAATAGGCGAACCCCTTTTTTTAAACAAATATTTTTTATTTAAGTAACCAGAAATCTATGACCCCGTTTCAGTGTTTTTTTACTGATACATATCTATAGGTACTTACAAATATATAGGTAGGTAAGTATTTAGTCTCCCCGACCGCGACGGAAAAAATCTTTAGGAAAATACTGATTTCTGATTTGAGACTATAGTGGTCCGTAGCGCACTCGTAGCGCCCCGTAGCATTTTCGTAGCGCTTAGCTTGCTTATCAGATGCTTTTATCAAAAGATCTTTATGATAGGTTCTTATTTCTTTGTCTAGCTAGTTTGAATAAGTGATATATTGGTGATATATTTTGGTTAATGTTTTATCAATAGAAATTTTGGCAAAACGCCTTTTTTGGTGTGTATTTTTTTGTTGGTTTTGTAAATTAACTATAACGGTAGTGTATGGTGCTGTACTTAGATTTCTTTTGTTTAAGTCTTTAATTCTATGTGTTATTTTATAAAAAGGGAAGCTAGGAAAACAAAACCTCTACGCATTTATTATGCTGTAATTTGTCATCACTACATTGTATAAAACAAAGTCGCTTCCCGCTGTCTGTCCCTATGTATGCTTAGATCTTTAAAACTACGCAACGGATTTTGATGCGGTTTTTTTTTAAAAGATAGAGAGATTCAAGAGGAAAGTTTATATCTAAAACATTACACCTGTGCGATGCCGGGGGGGGTCGCTAGTTAAAGATATTTCTTTAATTATAAAATAGACTTGATAGGTTTTATTTTTTGGCAATTCATGTAGGTAAGTACGTATATACTTACACACGAAAATTTGTAGGCAGTATCACCTACTATCTAAAACAATTAGCTACACCTTAATTTTCACCTTTAAAAAAAGTCTAATTAAAAAACCGATTTGTCAGGCAATAAAAAAACGAAGTACATAAAATATTAATTAGAAAAAGTGTTAATTAGTAAGTGGTATATTAAACTACTGACAAGTGTCATGGCCGGTAGCAAATGACAGTAATATTGTGTCCATAGAGACTTGCGTTTAGTTTCAAATAAATTATCTTTGTGACTTCTACTTATTTATGGTTTTTTATTGTTTTGAAGCAAGGACGTAGCGTGTTGTCTATGTTGTGGATATGAAGAGGTACTTATCTTGAGTAATATTGTGTCGTTAATCTAAGTTTAGAGTGATTCATAGGTTAATTTTCGGTAAAGGTTTATTTTCGCTGGCCCGCATTCTTTTCCGCGCAGCCATTAAAATGTCGTCGGCGTCGGTAAACAAAAAATAACAAAGTATTAGAAAATATCAATAGGATAGTAGCTATGTGGCTACGTAACAATAACGTCAACCCATACCATAACATTATCAGCCTATAATGTTCCCACTGCTGGGGCATAGAACTTCTCTCTATGAGAGGGAGTGGGTCCACCACTGGGACCCAGCGCAGGTAAAGTGGGTGTCAACAGTCGTATCATTTGACATAGTTTAAAATCAATGTTGAACCGAATTATTAAGAAACGGGGCAGACACTCGTGATTAAATAATAACAGTAGCACGGGTCGATCTTCAAGGTTAAGCCGCGCTTGCCAAGGTCGGTCTACGGATGGGTGAACATCATTACACACTGAGTTTCTTCCGTGCCTCGGAAACACGTTAAGCCGTTATCGCGTTGGTCGCGGCTATCATTTGTAGATCGTTGACAGTCGTTATAGGTAGTCAGTGGCCCGAAAGTCTGACAACCAAGCTTACTAAGGTACCGTAGGTACCCAGTACTAGCTGGGTTGTGGAGGTCAGACAGATAGGCAGTCGCTCCATGTAACATTAGTATTCAGCTGCGTGCAGTAAGACTGGAAGCCGAACCAAATAAATTTGGAAAAAGGCTAGCCAATTGAAAGGGCAGAAAAAACAATCCGCCGCAGCTACGATGCGTTCATATTCCTTTCGCGTCCTCCACGTTAATACATCCGGTCACACGCGCACTCCGGATACAATGACCAAAACCCAAACCCAAAGACGCAATGACCCAAATGTTGACTGGTAGAGAATGCCTTGTGGCATTAAGTCCACCTACGTACCACTATTGTACATGAAGTTTAAATAAATAAATAATGACATAACTATTTACTATACCGATTCCGTTAGTTATTTCTCGATGGAAGAAAACTAATTGTAGTTAATTAAGTCGTAACCATTCATAGCTAATTGAAGGCTTCACTTATTACGGCTCGCTCACTCACACTGTATTTTTTAATTTATAAATGAGTTTTTAACAGCCGACTGCTAAGCCATAAACTACATTACAAAGTATAATTTTAAATAACCCTTTAACTAAGATGCGTTGTGGACGTCACCGGGTGTCTATTACACCGTAGTGTAACGTGTTTTGTTTTACGAATAATTAAATTAAAAAAAACTCTGTTTTAAACTTTCACACTGAGAGCAGCGGTGGCCCAGTGGTGGCTGCCCCGACTTACGAGCAGTTAGTCATAGGTTTGAACTCAAAGAATCGTGAGGAAACCGGTATGCCCTAGAATCAAAAATTCGAAGACATTTGACATCTACCAACCCGCACTGGGCCCTCGTGGTGGATTATAGCCCATTCCCTCTCATAGGGAGGAGGTCTGTATGCCACCGTGATTATTTGAATAATTCTAAGCTCCCGAAGCTCAGAATAATTGAACGGATCTCGTAAGTGACAGAGTAAGTTTAATTAAGAAAAATCAAAGGCTTATGTATCATGATGGCGCTGAGGATGCCCATCATCCAGAACTGGGCCTGCGTGGTTGCCGACTCACTCCGTTTCCCACAGAGGTAGCGAATGTCTCAGCAGTGGGAACATTATTAAAAAAAAAAAATACTTCAGAGTTTTGGGCAGCTCTCACAATCGTAACCTTCGAGCTTCCAAGAATCTACTTCTCCATATTCCTTCACACCGCACCTGTTTTAAGTCAAATTCTTACGCTATCTCTACTATAACGCTCTGGAACGCGCTACCTTTTGGCATTAAGAAAGCTGAAAGCAAATTCACGTTTAAGAGAAAAGTTCGTAACCACTATCTAAGTCAGAATAAATAACTCTCAATTTGAAGTCGAGTCACGGTAATTATTATTAGGTTTTTTCGTTTTACATTTCGGTATTTGTTATAATATTTATTAGTTTATCTTTTAGGTATTATGTGTATTAGTATCACTATAAGTACATATTTTTTTTTTTTTGATATTTGTTTTGTACCCACAGCGTTTTCTTATTGAACCCAAAGGTTGACTGGTAGAGAATGCCTAATGGCATTAAGTCCGCCTATGTACCACTATTGTACATGAAGTTTAAATAATAAATAAATAAAACATTATACGCTGATTATGTTTATGCTATGAAAATATAAAATAATTTGATTGTTTTACATTGTTGGCGCAAGTATCTCGTTAGTTGGAAGATTGCATATTAAAATAACTTCTTTAGTTTTTGCGTTTAAGTTCGCTTGGACTGTTGCTTAAATGCAGTTAAAATCGGGCAGTGAATGGAGAGGGCTTTTGAAGTTTTACTTTCTCTTTTATGTTTACAAGTGGAAAAAGTATTAAGTAGAAGTAAAAAAGTAAAGTAAATTAAGTAGAAGTGCACTACACACATTGTTTGCGCATCAATGGTTTAGTTAGGTTTTTAAACTTGACCTTACTTGAGTAATATAGATGAAATACAATATATGAAAATAAACTACCCTTTTGAAATGGTTTGCAAAAAGGTGCCGACTATAATTAATTATATGCTAACCCGTTACATGACACTAAACGAAAAACCTTCCAAATTCAAAACGCCTCAATGTCATTAGAAAATTAGAAAACAAAATCGTAATCTAACCGTCTGATCGCTACGGTGTGTAAGCCGACCGAATTAACACTGTCCCGCGATTAGCATGCAAAGGGTTAGCTTTACTACACACTAAACTACACAAAACGATGGTATCTTCAAATGAACATCTGCTTGCAATCTTGTTACCTAACTTTTGGTAAAATGTGTGTTGAAAATACGTTAAATGTTGCATGACAGTAGGTTTTATGGGTGCAGGTGAGATGTATAATAGTATCTACTATTGAGTATATTGAGTGAGTGATCTATAATTAAATTTGTTACTAACTTAAAACCTAGCTCA
The DNA here is from genome assembly GCA_947578425.1 of Eugnorisma glareosa. Taxonomy (NCBI): domain Eukaryota; kingdom Metazoa; phylum Arthropoda; class Insecta; order Lepidoptera; family Noctuidae; genus Eugnorisma; species Eugnorisma glareosa. The sequence goes on from OX387979.1 coordinate 3,291,047, forward strand.
ATATTTTTTTCGCAGTTCGTGCTTTTTTAATTTATTCTTTTTAAAAGCTCTGCTAAAAGCATTTTTAAATATCAATGGCTAGAATCACTGAAACTGATCATTATTAACCTTAAATTCGATTGAAGACAACATATAAAACACCATTTCCGGTATTTGTATTAACTTACCGTGTACAATGCAGAGCATCATTTCTAGACTAATTTGAAAAGTAATCCAATCCGATCTTGAAAATTGCACATTTAAATCTTTATCTCGTAGCTCTGCAAACAACTTAAAATATTTGACAAAAAATAACTTATTCTCAAACCACAATGGCTATTATGACAACAAAATGAAAATGTTTTACGTAAACTTTTAATTAAAAACTTAAAAGGCAAAGGTATAGGCGTTGTAAAAAGGCTAATCGATAAAAAGTATCGTTTACACTTCGATTACGCGTCACTGAATCGTGAACACCCGGCGTTGTTTGTGATTTTATCTTTGGTATTTTGTTACTGGCAACACAATGTGGTTGATGGTTGTAAAAAACAATGGTTTGAGGGTTTCTTGCAAATAAAACTGTGTGTAACTTATTAAATTTTGGAACTGGTTATAGAGAAACATTATATTTTACTAGCTCATGACCGCGGCTTCGCCCGCATGGAACTCGATAATTGTCCCACGAGATCATGCTACCGGAATAAAAATTATCCTATGTGTTAATCCAGGTTATAAATATCTGTGTGCTAAATTTCATCCGATTTTTTCCGTTTGTCATTTCAAATCCGTTCAGTAGTTTTTGCGTGAAAGAGAAACAAATCCTCACAAACTTTCGCATTTATTATATTAGTAAGATTGGTATTAAAGGGTAAGCAGATGACGATGATATATAAACATTACCAACCTTTCCCGCCACAGTTGGGTAACAATAAATTGTAAATCTTTACGATTAGATTGAACTACTCATGTAGTGTGAACACCAACTGTTGTATTTAGCTAAATGCTTAAATGTAATGCCTAGTTATTGTCTAGTATTTAGGCATGAATGTTTTAAGGAATCACAATTATCAATTCGAAATCATCAAATTAACTAAAAAAAGTCTACAGACTTTTTGAGTCTAGAGTTTTTCTAGTCTAGAGACTTTTTTTAGTACCAATCCCAAAACTTTACTGTACAACGCTGTAGATGTACCTTAATATGCTGTGGTGACGATGTATTTTAAGTTAATAAATCCTCTCAGCTTTTTTTTAAACGTTGCCCCACTCTTGGAATCTCGCCTGTTTCGTGGGTGCGTTTATAAACATTTAATCTCAAATGATCTCACATATACAAACAGCCAGATCAGGGACAACTACCGTGAAATCTTTTTCAGCTAAACGAAAATTTGCACCGTCGTTTTCGTTGAAAATCGCCTTTTTTATTATTTTTTTATTTAAAGAAATATGTTGCCCATACTAGAAATTTCTCCTGTGATGTGAGTGCGTTTACAAACATTTAAACTCACATACACAAACAGCCAGACCCGGAACAACTACATGAAGGCCATACAAATATTTGTTCCGTGCGGGGATGGAACTCGCGACAGGCAGCGCAGTAGCTAATCCCTCAGCCACTGTGCCAACCGACAAGTTTGGGTATTATCGGAGGAAAAGTAAGATAAGATGAAAAAATGCAAAAATGGATTATTATTTTGACAAGTACGCCTTGACAACTAGTGATTGGAGCCTCCTTTGACGCAAATAAGCCTGTATTTGGAAAGCCCGCTCTTCCATACTTAAAAATGTAGGTATAATTTATTTGTTTAATAATTTAGAAATGTAAGTACAAGCAAATAAGATTGCTTATAACTTACTAGCATCCCCAAATAAGTTAGGCGGAGGTGTACCTAACAAGTACACCCACATTACGCCAGTCATGTTTTAGTCCCATGTAATAGGGGGCGAGCCTATTGCCATCAGCCGGGCACAAATCCAGACTCAGTGGCTGCTACTGAGAAATTCTGTGGTAATGTTATTTAGAAAGGCATCTAAAATAAAACACATCTGTAGTTCATGTTTTTTCATAAACTTCCTATCGCAAATCAAAAAGAACTGAATAATTTTTTTTTGTCCCAAGAATATGACCGACCGAAATTCCGGTAATAATCACAGTAAATTTTTTAAATGCCAAATGGGGAGGGATGAAACACTTTTTTTACCACCAAACAAACCTTTAAATACACACACCTAAACTTTAATAACTTAAAGTACCATTCCTGCAAAAAATGCCCCAAAAAAACCTTTAAACGTCACTTAACATAACTTATTAGTGAGTAACATGTGATCTGATTGATAGGCGCGCGGCATGCGTGCTCGTTTAATTACCTAATTATATCGCCATCTTGTTTGTTTCGCGATTATAAAGGTACTTACTAGTGGTAGAGCGAGGCTTGGTTTATTTGGGTAAACATTGACGCGCATTTCATCATCTGGCTAGCCTATTTCATTGGGGTCGGCTTTCAGTCTTTCCAGATGCAGCTATATGCACCAGTATTTTACATGGAGCGGTTGCCTATCTGACCTCTACAACCCAGTTGGTACTGGGTAATGCGACACCCCTTGGTAAGATTGGTTGTCAGACTTTCGGGACACTGACTAGGTACCTGTAACGTCCGTCAAAGATTTACAAATGACAGTCGAGACCAACGCCCGGGACGTGACAGGGCCGTGGCCCAATGTATGTAATCACTGAAGCTTCGTCGCCGGCCCGGGCACGGACGTGTGTGAACGAGTTCTTATAAAATGTACACCCGATATTTTTTCGAGGGCACGGTCCGTCCACGTCCCGGGCACGACTCTGATATGTGTGGATAGAACTTTAACGTGCTTTCCGAGGCACTGACGAAACTCGTATGCAATGATGGTCACCCATCCACAGACCGTCGTAAAAGTGTTTACCTAACTTGGTCTTGTATATTTTCCTCGTGTAATTAAGAAAATAAATCATGCTCTTGTAAATATCAGAAAGGTGTTGGAGGAAAAAGATAAGATTTCATTTTTTAAATTGACTATGGTTACAAACCAGAGCGCAGAATCTTACTGTTTCTTAACAAAAGAAAATATTTAAAATGAATGTGAAATCTTGAAAGGATGTAAAATGTTTTCGTTGCTCGATTTAGGATAAATTACTCTGTTCGTGGCTTCAATAATAATAACCGCTCGGCTCGATCTTCAGGTTAAGCCGCGCTTGCCTAGGTTGGACCGTGGATTGAGTCACCCATCCGCTCATTAAATACCGAGTTTCCTCCGTGCCTCGTAAAGCACGTTAACCCGTTGGTCCCGGCTGTCATTTGTAGATCTTTGACAGTCGTTACAGGTAGTCAGTGGCCCGCAAGTTTGACAACCAGTCTTACAAAGGGGTATCGTATTACCCAGTACTAACTGGGCCGGGATGTTCAGTTCAATCCGGTAGGACTGGAAGCCAACCCAAACATAGTTGGGAAAAGTCTAGGCAGATGATGACTCTCTATGCGTTCGCTTCAAACAAAACATTTTAAAACCATCACATTATGTACCTAATAACATTAAATACACATAAAAGCTTACTAATATGAATAAATAAGCAATTCTTTGCTAATACTCGTCGGGTCAGTCGTAAAGAGGTATATTTATGACCGCAAGCCGTGACCCAATGCCGCGAACGTCTGAATATTGCCTTTTTACACGATAACTAGGTACCTACATATAATTGTGTTATCATAACTGGGTACTTATAATTATAATTGTGTAATTACCAAGCATTTAGTAATGTGCACTAGTGTTTAAAGTGAGTATGTTTTTAGAGTTTAGTGTCTAAATTACGGAACCAATTTTGTTGGTAAAATTACTTGATTAAATCTTGGTTCCAGAAGAAACTTTACACGTATGGGTCCACGCCTTATTTAAAAAAAAAAAGTACTTCTGACGTAACACGTTTTTAAAGTAAATTAAAAAATCAATAACGATACCTTCAATTTTCCTTGAATTAATCAATAATAGTTTGAAGATTCAGGTGTAACTATTATAATATTTTGCATCGCAGTAAAAAAAAGGTATCTCTAATATTATAGTGGAATCTATCCTGCACTAAAATATTTGTAACAAGATGTAGGATATAAAATGTGGTATGTAAAGGATGACATACCACATTTTGTGCGAATAAACATATGTACTTACTTACAGCCGCAGATTCTACGGTTTACTGCGCAGTTCCTGCAACGAATATCAACACAGAAATTAAGTAGTAAATTGTCAAGTAATCGTCACCGTCTGTGCTGGGTGCATTAATTGTTAACAGCCTATTGCATGGCAGGACCCAGGTTGGTCGCAGCAAGGAAAACCTGCTCAGATGGAGTTTCATTAATGATTCTGCCCTGAAAGTGTAAATGTGGTGCTGTTGCACAAACGATGGGGCACTTAATGTCGTGTCCTGCGTGACCTGTTGTGTGTTCACTACAGGAACTGATCGACGCTACCAAAAGCGCCAAACTAGTAACTCAATTCAAGGGCCGACACAATTTAGATTCGAAGAACGATAATAATAATATTGTAATTTGTATCACTTGAATTTTATTTGTTTGGACAAGTTGATAATTTCAGGATTTATCTATTCGTTATCGTGTGGTTAGTGCCTACCCTAGTGTCAGAGTTCATGCCGCCCAGGGGCCTCTGACTTAAACATAAATTGGCGAAATGTGGGTGTACACTTCTGTTAATCCTTTCGGGGATTACAGGCGTCATGTGATGTATATTTTAGTTCAAATATGGTGTTTGAATACCAGTATTTTCCCACCTCACAACTTTGATCTGAATCTGACCTCGTTCAAATAGTGCTACCGCCCACTAGCCACAAGCCACGAGCACTCGACAGGCTTGTCAGAGATCTTGGACGCGTGCCTCCAATTATTTCCCTCTGTACATATTTAATTGGTTGAAAAATGTCGGTACTTTGTTTCAGTTGCACTTCATTCATTTATTTATTTATGGCATGGACAATTTACCAGATAAATCCAAGTTATTGCACAGACAACACACTGATTAAAAGAAACATATTTATAGTAAGGGATGATAAAAATATTTAATAAAATATTAAAAAATAAATAACAAAATGTCATCAGTGTGAGAGGATGCATGAAAGCTTCCTCTTCCTCTTATTCTCACCGAAACACAAACATCCACGACATACATCTACCCATCATTTGTGCAGCTCTTGCTTATATTTGGTGTGTAAAGTTACAAGACGATTTTCAACGAAAACGAAGTGCAAATTTTCGTTTAGCTAAACAAGATTTTACGAAGACAACACTTCCAGATATCTCCCGACGCGACGCCGACGCAGGCTGTATCATAGTATAATTTTGAGCTACGGTCCGAAATGATTTTCTAGATAGAAACTGTAAGGCTCTAACGCACGACGTACGGAGATTTCTTCCTGAGACAAACGTAACAAGACTTGCTTATTTTTAAGAAAAGTTGCCACCGAGTTGAAAACTCAATATCTTGTGAAAAATACGAAACCAAACAAATATCCTATTTCAATTACCTAAATCTAATTTATCTCAACCGAATACCTAATCATAAAGTATTTCAACATAACATCAATTTCAAAACCAACATTACAAAATCTAATACCGCATTCACATAAAAATACAGAAAAAAACACTCAAATACAACTCATTGCAGTTCAGTAAAAACTCAACGATGAATACAGGAATGATTGCAATTGAACTGAAAACATGGCATTTCAGCGGTAGTTTCAGGGCATTTATCATTAAATTGCTGTATTGTATTCATGCGGCAAGCTTGTATCTGATACTGTCCTTTTAAATACGATCTCATTTGATTTTTCGATGCCAAATCGTTTTTGCAATTGGTTTAAAAGGTCTACTGAAAGTGTTGAAATGATGTGAAACATTTTGTAAATAAATCGGGCTGTAATTATCGTATTGCGGGGTAAATAATATAATCAGTCATGCTGTTAAAAGTTTTGTGTACAAATGTGGTTGGATGAAGAGTCGAGCAAAACCAAAGAAGCGATACGATGCGATTATATTTAAAACTGTTTGACATTACATTTGAAACTGGCACTATTTTGGAATTTCACTTGGAATGTTAGTGTCACAGTAAATTATCAGTCATATAAAGTCAATTTCGTGGATATTAAAAATATATTTTTCCATGTTTTAATTCAATTCAAAGTTCTCCGCCTATAAAAAAAATCATCCTTTAAATTTTGTCTTTTCCGTGATTGTTTACGCTGATAGATTAATTACCTTGTGTAAGGCTTCTGTATTGGAGTGAAGTAATACCCACTAATGTACACGAAAAACTTCAAAACATATTTTTTATTTGCCATCCGCTTCTATACCTATTTCTCTCCAGAACCAAACTAAACTCCACTAAAACATAAACCAATGAAACTTCAGATCCTCCAAACTATAACTTAGTCTCTTAAGACGTTTAACATGATCTATAATTCAAGACATTTAAGTGCGTTATTGTTCTTAGCTTTATTTACTCCCGTCCCGGGGGCGCAGGCTAATATAACGAGGGTTTCACCCCCATTATATGAATAATAAATGAATTATAAGGATTTTGGATGAAAAAGAATTTTGACGTAAGATAATCGTGTTATGGGATCAGGGTTTAAGACGTTTTTCGAGATGATATTACTTTTAATAGATCATTTTCAAAGACTTTCTGAATCTATGAACAGTTGTTTTTATGTTTTGTTTATTGTAGAGAGATATGATTAGGGCTTAGACAAAGTGATATTCTATAAGCGAATGGATGTAACTCTTCGATCTGCATAAAAGTGAAATATAGTACATTTTGAAACAAATGGGGAAACTTCTTCATTATAGCCGAGGCGGAACTTACACCCGAGCCGTAATTTTATGAATAATAATAAAACGTTTATTAATAATTTCCTACTTTTAAACAAAATTTAAACAGTCATAAAATATTTAGGTTTTACAGGCATTTTTTTGCCGTTTTCTTTTGACTGTTTTTTTTTCTTTTAATCTCATTAAAAGAAAAAAAAAATCAGTTACCGCCGACTAAGAATTGAACCACGTTGGACTTAGTTTTGCTGTTATCTGGAGATTAAAACACTAGTAGAAATAAGTGCAAAAACCACGAGTGTTGAAAACATTGAATTTTGATCCTAATAGAAGTGCGATAAGAGCCAGCTTTCGAGGAAGTGTATTCAGTAATGTATTTTAGCTTATGTCAATCGAAATACTGAACGCTTTGCAAGCGAATGTCTCTTGTATAGTCCCTCAGGTGTTATTCTATGTTTCTCACAAGACTATCTAGCTGTAAGATCTGATGGAAGATAAAGAGAAAGATATTTGATTGCTGTAGCAAAGGTACGCTGCTTAGTAGTTTGGGACATTAAACCGAACATACAGACAGCATATTGGACTTAATCACAGAACATATTAAACAAAACATTATTCTTTTCACTAATCAACAACTCTCATTTCACATCCCGCCAGGTCACCATAAAATGAAGCAGTAACCACCAAAATGGACTCGCCCGTTTCCTCACAAGACGACCGGGATATCGAAGTGAACGTAGTCTCCGGGGCGAGCAGCCCTGACATCACGTCTTCTCCTTCTAGAAAGGACCAGAAGAGCCCTTTCTATGAGTTGAAGAAGGATAAAGAGGAGAAGGCGACGGGCAGTGCGCCTTACACGAGTTTTTCTATCAGTTCGATTTTGAATCGTGCGGAGCCGAGAAGAGAGTCCAATGTTCTGGAGGCAGCGTTGGCTGCGAATCATTTTGGGAGCGCAAATGATGCTATGTTGTCCAGGTGAGTCTATCTTTGATTTTATTGACGCGCTTTGCACGTGGCGCTTGGAGTTGCGGACGCAAGGCCGTTATACAATACAATCTCTTTGGCAATTATGTGTACTTAAATGGATCCGTGTATCGTCATCTTTGATGGAATATCGCGTTTTTTGGTCGAGTTAGACTTCAATCCAATTTTTTTTTTTGTATTAAATGGCGCAATCATTACCTAAACGATACATATAATTAGTACTAATAAACACATTAAATGGTAAGCCTAGCTCACTTTAGCCAAAAATAAATTTAGACTCTTTTTCTCTAGGTAAATAGCTTGAAACAATGGAACGCTTTGGGTTACGATTTAAAAATAATGTAGGAACTCCATTGATGGTCATACATTAACTCTAATACTTCTCCAGTAAAAAGTATAAACAGTTGAAAGATCAAAAAATCATTAATAAAGGGTGTAACAAGATCCTTAACGAAGCTGAAAGGCACTTGTTTTACCCGCGTCGTTGCGATCATTTTTTTTGTTCTAGACCATACCTGGGAATGATATTGAGGGTCAAAGTTCCAACTTTTTAACAAGTTTTTTTTATACATGTTTTTAATGTAAGATTTTTACTTTAAACAACACGACCGCCGTACTATTCAATACATCCATCAGCACAATGTTTTGAGGGCGTTACAGTTTACGGTAGGACTCAATCTACCGTAAGACGTGATTTTTCACCCAAAAAAAGTTCGTTTCCCAGCAATCATTTTTGCGTAAAGTTATTTAGTTTGATGTACATAATGCTCGGTTGACGGCTTCGTTAAGGGTCTTGTTACATCTTGTATACATCACTAGATATTTAATAACCTCAACCTGCCGTAAGCCTTACCACAGATGACTAGGACCACATCATCATTCCCTCCCATCGACACCACACTACACTTCAGCCCCAACACAGCACAGCATAACCACTAACAATAGAGGAGTGTTTAAACTCGGTAATCTATTCAAGGCGAGTAACTGGCCACTTGTCTGACGGGTATAATGCTAGGATCGATCGGCGGTCGACCGACGCGGTTGTGGCAGACTTAATCTCAGATAGAATGCGGGTTTGTATAAGAGAGTAACTTGACTGGAATGTCTGCTGGCTTGGGGAGTAGTGAGAAGAGTAATGAGTAGAGTCAGTATTGATGGGAATGGTCTTGTTTTTATAGGGTATGATACGAATTATATTGTGCTTGTAGACAAATAGTACTAAGATCATTTAATTGATGTATAAAATAAAGGTGGGTTAAATAAAAGCGTGGCGGATTATTTATCTCGGAGAAAATTTAAAGTTGAAAGAATATTCTTGTGACTTTATGTAAACTTAAAATATTTACGGAATAAGTAACTGGTCGTTTAAAAAATATTAAGACTTCGTGAAGTCGTATTTTACAAAATAAGCAATAAATAAGCTCTTTAAAATTACATGAAGTAAGTAGTTAGTAATCAACAAACTAATTAATTAATTATTAGTTTGTAGCCTGATAACTTTAAAAATCTTTTTTTTTGCACAAGTTGCGGACTATCAGACTTACTGAGGACCTGCTACAATGTTATTTATTAAGGCTGGTCAGTTTTGTAGGCAATATTAGTTTATTATTATACGTTTTTCTAATTATGTTTACTTTATTGTGCCATAAACGCTATTTTTATTACCTAAGGCACACACCTGCTATCATATAAAGAGTGTAACTACTGACATAGTTCGTGTTATTAATATTATTATTTAACGAAAGCGCCAATTTTAATTGATGGCTGTATTTTTTAATATTTGCTGTAGGTAGATATCGATAAGATATCACGACAAAAAAAAGTTTCTTCAAGCCAACTAGACTAAATACAACCAGAAGGCCAACAAGCGACAATCACTGTCAAGGTTTTACCTATTTCTACGAAGACTTTCACAAAATTGACATAAGCTATTGCGATAGCTTAGTCAGACCAATACATGTTTGTCTTATCAACAAGATTATAGGCCGATAAATTAGCCTTATATCGACCAAAACAATATCCAAAAACCGTGACATTTAACCTTTCCACTCTACTTGCTACAAACACACGCCAGTGACTTGGCTGTCTAAACGCAGCACAGTCCGCATGAGATCGGTTTTAACCTAGTTGGGATAAGTACAGCGAGTTTACCGTAATATCCTGGACTATTAGCTCTCGGGCAGGGCTAACGAGTTTCTGATTGCTTGTAAAGTTGAGCTGAAGGTTTTTACAGAGAAATTTAAAATTAATGGAAGTATTTGTTTATTGGATGAATTCGGATGGAGTATTATCGATGAGATTATGATAGGATCTGAAGGTGAAGAATGTTGATGACGTCAAGTATTATTTTCTGTGGATTGAGTTCATCATCATTTTCAAGTTTCTTACCTATTCTTCTCCATTGACAGAATACATTAAAAAATACATGCAGTTCTCTGTTTTTACCACTTTGCGAATCAAAACAAAAAGCTATCGCAAAATTTTTGACCGAACGGATCGGTAGCCATTTTAAAATGCACTTTGTTGAAGCTGAACAATAGTAAAACGTTATTTATTAAGTAATAGCAATTTAGAGCTAATAGTCCAGACTATTAGCTCTCGGGCAGGGCTAACGAGTTTCTGATTGCTTGTAAAGTTGAGCTGAAGGTTTTTACAGAGAAATTTAAAATTAATGGAAGTATTTGTTTATTGGATGAATTCGGATGGAGTATTATCGATGAGATTATGATAGGATCTGAAGGTGAAGAATGTTGATGACGTCAAGTATTATTTTCTGTGGATTGAGTTCATCATCATTTTCAAGTTTCTTACCTATTCTTCTCCATTGACAGAATACATTAAAAAATACATGCAGTTCTCTGTTTTTACCACTTTGCGAATCAAAACAAAAAGCTATCGCAAAATTTTTGACCGAACGGATCGGTAGCCATTTTAAAATGCACTTTGTTGAAGCTGAACAATAGTAAAACGTTATTTATTAAGTAATAGCAATTTGTATTTGAAATATTAATTGTACCTATTGGAAACAATAAAGCTTATCTTTTGTTAAAGAACATTTTCATTGCATTTTATGAAACGCATCGTCTCATATAATATCTAGGGGCCTAAAATGCCCGCTTTAGCAGTTCAGAAACATAAAAGCATACTAAAATTAATTACGTTACAATTCTTAAAATGGTTCATCATCATCCACAGCCTGAATTCAGCCTTTGCTGGGCCTATAGGCCTCTCTTTTCTTGTTCTGATTTCCACGGTCGTGTGTCAGGCTCATCGAGGTTTTTCCCCCGATGGCAACTATGTAAAATGGTTGTATAGCGTCTGTTAAGGTCCCTTGTTCTTTCGCTTGTTCGCGTAAAGCTTGGCCACAAGCTACTCGCTCAAATAACACGCGCGTTGTGACCATGACGGCAGAGAAAACAAATGAAAGAAATTGCTCAGAGCAGGCCAATTGAGCCCTGGAGTCCCGCGACGCAACTCACATCTTGACGGTACCCACGCGATCGAAACAAGAGACACATGCACGACGCGCTTGTCTCTTGACGTATGTCGCATTTCGTGAGGCAGGAGCGCTTGGTGTGAACGTAACATACGTCGATTTTTTTATCGAAAATACAATCATCCTACAGAATTTTAGTTATTTTTTTTTAAACAAGCACAATCAGTAACATCCTTAGATATGAATACATTCTTAAAATTATGAAATATTACATGTGAAGCGCCCATTTATAATTTTAAAGTCGACGTGCTTAGTTACACTACGCCTCTGAAATTGTTAACGTGGTGTTATAACGAAAGCAGTTTTCGAAAATATCCGATATTTATTATAAATATCAATATATCGGATATTTATGATATATATCCGATATATATCAAGTTTGATATATATCCATTTTGTGTGAAAGCCATATTATTATTTTATTGTATTATTTGTGTATACTATTTGCTGTGTTACATAAACATAATAAATAAATAAATTCATCATTTAATAAACAGTTAGATTTTATAAATACAACAATTATTTAATGCTTCTTATAAACTCAATAATGAAGTAAAATCATTTCTGCACTCAATAACTTTCTTTGTAAAAAATAATGGAATAAACACAAAAAAATACTTAATCTTTCGTAACGAAATTTTTCTGACACCATTAATGCCGGCAGAAGTGTTGCCATTTATGGATTAGAACTTACTATTAGGGAGTTTGTTTTAATTCTACTCCACCACCATCTACATTTGGGAGATAGAAATACAGTAACAAACGCCAAAAATTACATAATAATGTAAAATGTTTAAACGATTTTTGTATTGATATATATCATAAAATATCATTTGATATATATCGGATATACATCATGACATATATCCATTGATATATGTCCTCGAACCCTGAACGAAAGTAAAGGATCACTAATGAAACTAACGAAATATTCATATTACTTACTCAGTGATTACTAAACTAAGCTATCAGTCTTTTTATCAAAAACAAAACCACACACAAATAAAACTAAACAGATCCCAAAACTAGACGAAAAACATTCCCTCTCCCACGCAAGTCATTACCAGGCTTCTAAACATCCAAACTGACGTAAAACTGAATCCTTACATCCACCGTAATACGGCCCGACATCCCCTTGTAATCAGCTGTCTTAAAGAACATCCCTACATCCCTTTTTATCTCCAACACCCCTTAAACCCTTCGAATAGGGGTAAGAATGTAAGAGAGTAACAAATTACGAATTGGATGGACTTTCACTGACAGAATTAACAAGATGGCGTCCAAGTTTTGGCGCGCGTTTTTGATGATTTGTTTTTAGGTTAATTAGTTTTTCGTTGGACTAATTCATTTTGTTGGTGATTGGTGTTGCTGATTTCAGGTGGTTTGAGTCTTATCTATTGTAGATACTACACAAGTAAGGGACAAGAATTTGGTAGGGCGATATTTTATTTTGTTCATTTACTATGACAGTATCCTTTTAGTTACTCAGAAATCTGAATTGCAATTGATCGGTGAAGGTTACAGTATGATTTAATTCCTAAGAATTCAGTTTTGCTTCTGTTTTTTTTCTGTTTTGGTCTCTTTCATTGATGCAGGGTCACATTATTGGTAATAATAATCCTATTGTCTAAGATTTCTATTATATTTATACAGCAGTAATGTGAACTAGCTTGTGAATAACAAAAATAATTGCTAAGTGACGAAACAGGTTCGTATGCAAATTCATAAAATCCTCTCATAATACGCTCAGAATAAAAAGATTGATGACATAAACAAAGTATCACAAACAAAAGCAAAATCTTCACAGCATCTGCTCCCCAAAATAAAAAAGTAATCTCGCCATTTACAAGGAAACACCATAAAAACCCAACATCTGTAAGACTAAACATTTATTCGCGCCTTTTCCTTTCCCCATCTTAATTTACAGTGGCGGGACATTTTGTATTTGTGTAAACGATCTGTCATTGTTGCCGCCATCTTGGAAAACTTTTTTTTTCATGACTAATCTGTGTTCATCCTTGTTTTGACAGCCTGCTAATTAAGTAAAAAATACGTCGTGAATTTATTTACAGATTACGACGAATTAGGGTGAATAATTTTTGTTTTAAAAGCATTTTGTTGCTAATTAAGTAAATGGTTTTGATGTTAATTGGTGTTTTTAACGTGAAGGACGTTGTTGAATATTCATATGTCCCAGTTTTTTTATTAGGTGTTAGAGATTTTTCGAAGTTTTTTAATTTCCATGTTAACTTTTTTATTTTAGGAACACTGGGACAGTATGTACATCGTTGTACTTTATTATGACATACATATTTATGTGTGAAAGAGGTTGTCCATAATATCTATTTACCGAGCCAAGCGAAATTGATTGTTTTTATTTTCTTACAGAATTTTAACGAATATAATGTAAGGTTTTTATATCAGTGATCTTACAGTTTGATGTCTTTTTTGGTTGAACTGACTTGCTTAAACATTAGGGAGGAGTTCATAATATAGTCTTGTATAAAAACGAATCACATGTACTCTAAATCCGAACAAAACTCAGACTTTGGGACGAACTCGTCCCCTCGTAAACCGGGACGGCGTTGATCCCGTATTATGTGTCGTTGGAGTTATTTACGAGGTTCCCAGAATCCCACGGGATAGCCAGGTTTAACCTATGTCTATTGATTTTTATATTTATATTTACACTGTTAGATCTCAGGTAAGAAAAAAGGGTTTTGGTTGATGAAATTTCGTGAATTTGAGCCATTTTGTATCTTGTATTTTATGCGAATGTCATAAGTTTATGTAAACGTATTTTTTAAAACTTCAAAAAGCAAGTCCATTCTACGCACTTCATAAAAAACATAGTTTTGGGTTTTTGGCTGAAAAACATACCAATAAATCGTATTTTCATCTTTCTCTTGTCGTCTTTTCAAATAGCCAAGAAAACTCTGCAAATGTGTAATAATTCGTTTCTAAACTTACACGACATTATCAGACATCTTCTGCGCCCAACACCCAATGCAACTTTAAAACAAAACCACACTCTGAACTCATTACACCCTTAGCTCCAAATCACACCGGAAAAATGATCCAATCTCCAACTAAACGACGGTAACTGCAGTACCCCTCTTACGGAGTTAATAGCTTAAAGAGCAGACATGTTGAGCGCGTCCCCGCGTCTATCCGGCCACTTCGACGGGAGCGTTAAATGTAAATAATTTACTGCTATGGTGTGGGGTGCAAGGTGTTAGCGATAGCGGGAGAGATTCTCTCTCTGCACGTGAAATTTATTGTTAGATGAATCTAAAGAAAAAAATAAAAAATTGTAAAGACAACTCGTGTTGTTTATACTGTTTGTAAATTTTTGTTGTGTAAAAGTAACATTTCCGCACGGGGTGGCACAGTTGATAAACCGACTAAACGCTATAAAACAAGGAATAAAAATACTTCCTTGGGTTAACTCTTAAGTTTCGATACAGCATTTTTGGTACGGTGACAGTTTTTTTTTACAAAGAACATCTTTGGACTTAATTAAACTGAACTCAATCCTAGAGTTGTCAAAGTCTGAGTTGTTGTGGAATATTAACACTGACAGCTCTTGGACGCATGTAGTTTTATTGCCGAAGTTGGCTAAGTGCGCGTATTGTAATTCATTTGATGATCTTTCAAAAACAATTTAATGCGAGTTTCTATACCTGGGGAGCAATTTCAAGTAAGGGAACTCTCTCTGGCCATTAATTCAGCGTACGAGACAACAAAATTTTCCGTCTCCTTCATCCTCAATTTAACCATTCCATCTCGCTTCCTCCTGTAACTTGTACCACACAATCTTCTCAGTCTATATACAATCTTAAGTTAAGGGGAGCCGTGCTTACCTACTTATTGGTTTAGACGATTTCATATAATGTTTTGATTTTTACAAAGGAATGCGGCTTATGTACAGGGGTGGAGAGAGCTCGGTTTTATACTTCAACGATTTCTTTTGGAATTATAAAGAGTCGAAATTCTTGTTTGATGTGAATGTTTTTATTAGGAAGTATTTATGCGTAGTTTTGTTTCGTATAATATAATTGAGAGTTCTAGTAGACTGTGATGATTGGTTTTGCGTGAAAGAGTGCCGACGTTCTTTATAGGGAGGTTAGTGCCTAACCTGGTGTCAGAGTTTCTATATGCCGCCTCGCCTCGCCGCGTCTCTGACTTAGCTTTACATGCCGTCGAGAAATATCTCTCAGGCATGCTGGTTTCCTCACGATGTTTTCCTTCACCGAAGCAAGTGATAATTATACAATACGCACAAGAATCCGAAAAATCAGAGGTGCGTGTCTTGGGTTCGATCTCGAGACCTATGACTTGATAGTCCAAGGGTCACACTATCACTGCTTATTTTAGATTATAAATATTGTTAAATTTCGGTCAGTAAATTGACTTATGAGATTCCGGACAGATAATGGCTTGAACTTTAATGTATCTGCCAGTGTCCAGTATTCACAAGCGGCACACAGTCTGTCCGTACCGGGTTGATCGAACGTATCACCCTGCAACCGATTTGACCGACTAAGTAACTCTCTCATAATGGTGTGGACTATACTATTTTTAAACGATTTTTTTAAAAAAGGAGGAGCTTCTCGTTACGGCTGTGTTTTATGTTTGTTACCTCTAATTTACGTTATTCTTTTCATTTGGTAGAGAAAGCTCGTGCGGTGGTCCATTTATTCACATTGCTTGGGAAGTTTATGAGTTATCTTCTATAACATTTATTTTTCTTCTATGTCTCTGATGATCTCGGATGATCTGTTAATATTTTTTAGTAACAATGGAAAATGAATACTCGACAAGAATTTGTGTGAGATACCATCATACCACAACTAAAAAGGCTGAAATAAACATCTTCTGCGAAAAAAAAACGACTTCAAAAAAAAAACCCTAAAAAGTGGTAAATAACGTTACTTCCGGAAGTCGGTGGCAAAAAAATCAATGAAACAAAAGTCACCGACTTCAGAAAGTTACGTTATTTTCGACTATTTAATTTATTTTTTCAAATCTTTATTCGTTAATTACTTACAATAGTCTCCTCTGCACCATTAAGGCCGAAACACACCGGATCTGTACACGTAGACGTGCACGTGCACGTGCACGTACCATGACGTTGTAATATATGGAACTTTATACAGACATGGCACACCGCTTGCGTGACGTACACGTGCGCGTAGACTACATGCGTAACGCTACGCATTGCAGCTGCCATGTGTCAAACTTGCTGCGTACCTACGCAGAGCGGAACAGCAACGTCACATTGATGCGTGCAGTAATGACGTTGTAGTCAATGGCATTCCGTATTGGACGTCACACCGAACAAGTTTGAACACGCACGTATCTTTGCTGCGCGTGACTACGCGCGTGACTTACGCATTCAGTTGTATTTGTTTTCAAGTTTTACCGATAGTAAGTGATGTTTTGTTTCGGTTTTAATGATGAATAATGAAATTAAAGAAAAACTAATTGTTTGTACAACACAAAAAACAAAGAGTAAAAAATATGTCATATAAAACTTGAACCCATTGTTTTTTGGCACACCCAGGAATATTCTGTCACAATAACAGTAATATTGCTTCTTCTTCATCAGATGAACTACTTGATCCATTTACCCAATCTTCTTCAGACATCGTGCACAAGAATTGCTGGGTACGCAAAGGACCGGTGCGTTGCGTGCGTACCACGTATGCGTAAGCGTAAGCGGACACGACTGCGTAACCCGGTGTGTCAGGGGTTCACGCGCGTCTCCACGCGCGTGTACACGTGTACGTCACGCCACGCATCTGGTCTGACCAGGCCTTTAATGGTGCAGGTCAATGGTGCATACCGTACAAGGGGCAACAGACTGCGTTACCGAAGTATTTCCTAAAGCAATTTCTCTCCCGACATCGTATTTATTTTTTAGAATTTTACATTTAGGAAATAACCAGGAATAAATGATATTATATAATTGGAGCAATAATTAGCTCACGCTATCTCATGTTACATTACTTTAATTTAGATGTTTTGACTTCGGTCAATTTTACATGAAATAAATTGTACCGGTGTCGGTGTTTCATTACTAAAATGATTTCTCTTTGATCTTCCCTCTTTAATATTTATCATTAATTTATGTTATGATAAGTTTGTTATTGGCGGTTGAATCCTGTAACTAGACTGGAAGGCGACCCCAACATAGTTGAGGTTGCGGGACTGTTCGAAAGAGATACCGCGGCCCTGGAACACAAAGGGCAAAGGAAGGAACAACAGGATGGGTTTTAGTCAGTAAAAGTCAGACACTCCCTCCTGCTCAGCCCAGAGCGGGAGGCGTTATTTGATGATTACCCATCGGTAAAAAAAAAAAACATAGTTGAGGAAAGGCTAGGCTTATAATGATGAGACTAGTTACAGGCCCTTTTGAATGATCAAAAACAAAATGGTGAAGCTACAGCCATAGGTCATACACACAAGGTATAACTTTAGTAGTTAGTTACCCATGCCAAATCGTAGAAAAGAATAGGGTATTTGCCGGAAAAAAAATATTTAGTCCGTGAGTTAGATTATCAAAAAATATTGGACACGTATTTTTTCTTTTGTCATGTAAACGAAAAATGACCACGATACAGCGCGTTGAAATCTTGCGTGACGTCTCAAGCGTATTAGTTTTTACTAGTCAGTGACGTCACAAGCCCCCCGCTCTAGAACTTTGATGCGCTGTATCGTCGTAATTTTTTGATTTTGTGACAAAAGATAAAATACGTGTCTAACATTTTTGGTGATCTAACTGACGCGGACGGACTAAACATATATTTCTTTTTCGGTGTTATCTAATAGCTTATTGTTTATTCCATCAATAATACTGTTCCTGGTAGTTTACAGGAATTTCTCAGTAGCAGCCACGGAGTCTGGATTTGTGCCCGGTTGATGGCAATAGGCTCGCCCCCTATTAACTTGAATATAACTGGCGAATTGTGGGTGTACTATTAGGTACACCTCTGCTTAGCCTTTCGGAAATAGCAGGCGTGATGTTATGTTATGAGTGATGTGCAGGCATTTTTCCTTCATTAATAAGAACACATCTAAACATATTCTTTTGTTCATAATTAGACTCAAAACTGGTCTTTGTGTGGTTATTTTCATAATGTAACTTTCGATCGATAAAATGTAACGTAGTGTTCAGTGATTACCGAACCCAATTACGTTATCACTGTTTCCCAGAACAAGATTTAATTGAAAATTGATGTTCGAATATGTATACTTCATAACACAATTATTAACCCAAGCATGAATTAAGCTGTGTTGGTACAATTACTGCGAACAATAATATTTATGCTGTACTAGTTAACGAGTTACTAGAATAGCGAATACATACATAAGGTAATGTTCGTCGTAATTAGGTATTCAGTACTAAATAATGCTTGTTGTTGTAGGGTAAAAGCCTATTCTTATACAGAGAAGTAATTGATGATTGGGTGCCGAATAGACACACTTCTTCTTTATCATATGGTTAGTACCTAACCTGGTGTTAGAGTTTTAAAGCCGTCCATGGGCCTCTGACTTGGCTTTACATGCTGTCGAGAAATATCTCTCAGGCATGCTGGTTTCCTCACGATGTTTTCCCTCACCAATGCAAGTGACAATTAAAAAATACGCACAAGAATCTGAAAAATCAGAGGTGCGTGTCTTGGGTTCGAACTTGAGACCTATGACTTGGCAGTCCGACGTTCACACCACTAGGGTACCACTGCTTAGATATAACTGATCGCGTTCTATTGGTGAACTTCACCCTAAAAGAGTTGGTGATGACCCTGGGAATATTGTTTTGAAAATTTGGTTTTCATTGTGACATTATTGAAACAAAAATATGTTAGTTAAAATATATAGTTCGTTGATGATTATTTTGTGGAGATTTTTTCAGTTAGTTTACTCAAACGTACTAGTAAGTCACTAGATCAGTTTCAACAGTACAAACAGTTGCTTCCAATAGCAGTAGTGTCTTTTATCGATACAAAGTTTCCTAGAGTAGTACCAAATCATATCGAAACCATTTCCCTCCCTAATGTATGTTCTAACCTACTTATAAGCCCCACAACATCGTAGAACACAAAGCGTTATTGTCCCAGCGCCAGAGTGGCCTCGCTTACACCGAACACTATCATCTTCAACCTGAAATTGAAAAGAACACAATGCTTTTAAAAGCATACCCCACCAACAAAGGAAGGCAGGGTGCCTCCTGAACGGACAAGATACAACTAAACACTTTAAACCCATAAAAAGATAGCACAAGCGCTATTATTAGTAACAAGTGAAAAGTGTCGGTGGACGTGCGACACCAAAAAGAATAACGTGTTCGTCGAGCATCGATTTTTATACCCCCAGCGGGAGGCGGGGTTAGTGAGTGGGCCAATCACGGCGCGGTGTGCCGACCAATCAGACGGCGGCGTAGTGCTCCGTTTCAGCGCGTCGTTTTATCGTGTAATGGAATTTGCTCGGAGTACGCCGCCTGGATTACTGCGGAGCCGAATTGGTAATGCCGTGCGACGGGTTTTTTTTTTAGATTTTCGTCTCTCTTATGTATTCTTTTTCTTATTGATTTTTGTTGGTTTATTTCGGGGTTATTGGTTTTGTTAGTTGGGATTGAGTTTGCGTTTACTTTGTTTTGTTTTGGGACTAGTGGATTTTTATCACGTTTTGGTAAAATTAGCTGGGAGCTTCACTTTGGCCTTGGTAACAACTTAATGACGGCTCACAGCGTTCTATTTCAGTTTTTTCGTGTAAACCATTTATTAAATCATTTTAGATACATGATTTTTAATACAAAAAAAGATTTAATTTGACCTCAAAAGAAATCTATACCGCTATTAGGTCTCGCAAAAAAACTAAGTGCGGCGTCCAAGTGTGTCAACTATGTCCCATTGTGTACACCCATTAGTCCAGGCTCCACCATTCAAGCCTCAAGTGACAACACTGAAATCTTCCAACAAAGGGCACTTTTAAAATAAGCGCAGAACGGGGAAACGGGCATTTTTCCATTTCCCCATTATACTACACTCGGCGCTTTCCAACAATAAAATATAGTCGATAAAAGACTCGCAATCGTTATTGTTATTTGGAATATCGATAAAAAATAAACTTGCAGGGAAATGGGAAAATATGGGATCGATTTTTATAGTGTTGGGAGATAGGAATTGAAAATAGTCGATTTATTGAAAAACTCACGCACACTCACTCACACACTCACACTCATTCACTTTGCCCGCGACTTCGTCCGCAAAAATTGTGATAGCTCGGCTAATATGCATGATATATATATTTTATAGTCTATAGCACACACGAATAATGTAGCCGTCTGCAAGTGAAAGAGTTTTTAGAATTGGACCTTTCGTTCTGGAGATTAACCCCTACATACAAACTTACAAATTACCTCTATATAATGTAAGAATAGAAGTATAGATAAGAAATTGGTATCAATAAAAAATCCTCGCAACTAAGTAATCAATAAACAATATAATTTTTTCTTTGAAAATCTTATGCCTATCGCGATCGTAACATTCGTAGGTGTTTGCTACGAGCTACACACGCCTACGCCGTAGCTCGTAGCGTATTTCGTAGAAGCGTAGCACCGTTTGATTGTGTTTTACTAATTTGCTACGTTCATTAGTGGAATAGTGATGTGCGTTCGTGTTGAATAGTTTATTTGTGAATAAAATAATATGAAATGTAATAATAAGTACTTGTAGAATGATTTTGTGTTTTATGATATTGTGTTTTTTTAATAGTTTTTTGTATGGAATTGACTAAAGCTTATGTTAACTTTACTCATGGGGGTAGGTTTATTTATGTTTTCTCTCCCCCTTTTGTTGTACGGATGCTAGTTGCGTGCTGGTAGTAGAAATAACTTGGTGATAATATATCTTTACATTTCCCAATCTTTTTTTTTCAAAACTTAAAGTTGAATCCACTGACAATTTCATTAAGTATCATAACTAATCATCTGTTAAAATAACGGCCATGTTTATTCTTTTTGATTTCTTTCTAACGATTAATCCAAAAATCTATCGACACTCTCCCCTCACTAGACAACTATCACGTCCCCAGAGCGTAGTGCTGCAATCCTCTTTGGCAACAATCGATATTTATACGCGCCTCCAATCGGTCGGTAAGCGAAAAAGCTTGTTCTTAACAATAAGGAGTACCCAGGACTCTAAAATCTAACGTTTTGCCGCCGATCTCTCTCTGCTACTGATTTATGGTGCCTCTTACTTTATATTGGTTAGGTTTTTCTTTAGTTTGTTTTGTTGGTAGTGTGGTTTTTAGTTTCTCTTATTTCGTCGCTTGTGTTGGTGCGAATTGTATGAGAATCAAACTCAAACTCAAAGCATTTATCTACACTAATATTATAAAGAGGTTAAGTTTGTGATGTTATAGGGGGGTAATCTCTGGATCTGCTGAACCGATTTTGAAAATTCTTTCACTAATAGGAAGCTACATTATCCAGAGTGCTATAAGCTATTTACAACGTGCCCGTGGAATAATGTACGACCAAAACGCGAGCAAAGCCGCGGGCAACAGCTAGTTCCAAATAAACTCGTGACAGGCACTTTTGCATAGTCAAAAATTGGCTACCGGTAGTCCAGGCATAATAACTGTAAATAGACTGTAGTGGCCCATTCGAAAATCGTACATCTCAAGAAGAAGAATGGACAAGAAACTCCATGAACAAATTAGATATTACAAATATTTAATATTTCAAATCAAGTTACGTGTTACACAGCCTTGGTTACAATATTTTTGCTTAAGTGAGCACAATATAGAAATAGAAATGAAAAAAAGGCAATTAAAATCTTAAAGATTAGGATAAAAAGATATAATATCTCGTGCAGCAGTCAATTCTTTCTTTAGCAAACCGGTAACTAAAACCATATTGCAGACGCGGACAGCGGACTCTTGTCAGATATGCTGAAGCATCTGTCAGTGTCCGCGTGGACGAAGTGCGGAGTAGGTACACACAGCGTCAGTAAGTGCTAACCCTTCAAGCTTTAACATTTTAAAGCTTGAGGGGTTAGCACTTACTGACGCTGTAGTACTTTAATTTTTTTTGAAAAACAAATACAATAGTAAGTGTTAAGTTTCACGCTTCGAGAGACCACTCGGGAAGTCATGCGTTTATTTTGTTACACCTTGTTTCAGGGACAAAATGAACTTAAGACAAAAGCTAAAACTACATACTCCACTAAACTGATTAACTACGGGTCATTGCGTACCTACATAACCAAAATACATGACCATGGACATTTTTAAGGCGTTTTCAGTAAAGCTTATGACAGTTTAATGAGATTTTAACAGCTGTGGTGTGACAAGATTATGTCGTGGGTATCGGGTTACCGTAAACAAAATATGGACAAACCGTGCTCAGTCATATACACTAATTTGGATTTAAGCGATTAAGAAAAATAAGTAGGCCTATTTGAAGAATGTTTGTGTCAACTAAGCGACTGAAAAAAAAAAAGGTTGAAAACTCAAAACATTGATGTCAAATGTTATTATTAATACTGGAAACGAGATATTTACCATTTTTACTATTTGTTTTGAGTACCCAATATTTCGGCGCTGTTGCTAGATAGCAAGCTAATAACTTCAGTTTATCCGTGATAATTGTGCTTGCAACAGCGCCGAAATATCGAGAACTCAAAACAAATAGTAAACATGGTTTTCAGTGTTAATCATAATGTTAGTGACCATGTCAGTTTAAAAACTATGTCAAATGGACTGGTAATAAGCAGATAGTGGCTCGAAAGTCTGACAACCAGTCTTACCAAGGGTATCGTATTATCAAATACTAACTTTTTCACCAAGGCAGAGCTGGGTCACCCAGGTAATAATAAATGAAATGTTTTAATTTACATAAAACACGGTACAGTTAGGCCTTATAGTTAAATATGAGATGACTATTATATCATCTGTATCAAAGCGAACGCCACGATCCCAGCAGCCAATCATTCAACCGACGCGCCATCAATCTCTTTATCTTATTGTATGATAATTGTTACAGATTGGGTCTGATATCTCAGTGGAGCGCCCTCGCGGGGAGGTACGGTGGTTTGGTGCCCGCGCCCTGGTACTGGCAACGACCGCAGGATCGAACCACGCCACCCAGAGGTTGGTATATGAATGATGATTTGTCTAGTGTATATGTATATTGAGGCCATCCTGAGAATTGTCCATATAGACCAAAATCCGAATTGCCTTTGCGACAATTCAACCACTACGGCCTATCTAGACCAAGTTAACTAAATCGTTCGGTTAGACACTTGAATATTCAGCCCGGTTATCCACCACTTAATGGGCAAGTTACTTTGATGACCATTAAATGTAACCCGTACCTCTCAAAGGCAAATGATGGTTGTATAGATGTCTTGGGAGACGGCCATCAAAGCAGAGAGATCTATGTCAATTTAGACTGTCTGTGGTCCAATGCAGGGGTATTTCTTGCAATCAAATCATTTGAAGGCACTAGATTAAATTCCTAATTTCAACAATATTGTACGGTTATTTCATAACATGGCCATTGCTCAATACGATAAATAAAACGTAGATGATTATTATTCAATCTAATTGTAAAGCCAATAACCAAATTGTGTGTGATTCGTATTTACTTAAATGCAGTTTTTAGGTATCCGTATCTTTCGCAAAGCTAATCGCTAATCGTCACAATTCACTATTCTCATACAAAACATACCACCCTCCTAAAATAAATAGACAAAACAACAATATAAACTGAAACCCAACCCCAGAAAATCCATTCCTATTTTCCCGCGTAATTTCTAAACAACACAGCCATTACTGTCTATTAGTCGGCCACAGATAATAAATGATGTCAGCAAGCTACCGGCAGAGATTAGCGCACTAGTGGGGCGTCCGGACCTAATCGATTCTATGCGATGTATCGAGACTATCGAGTTACAGACGTGATTTCGGTGTCAGGTGGAAAGGATTAGTGATGCCCGATGCGTTTTGACAAACTGTTGTCGAGTCGAGTAGAGATTTTCGGTTATTTGAAAATTGTGTCGAATGTTGAGTTCGGGTTTGGAATAGTGTTTCGTTTGATTGGAAAATGGAATTTCGATTGTTAGAAATGTTAGGAGTGTCAAATTATTGAGGGAATTATTAGTGCTCACACTTTTGCACTTTTAACTACCCGTAAATACTGCCAAACATACCATATAATTATTGCTAATAATTAGATAGACAGATTGATTAGATAGACTATAGTAGTAGTAGTTCTTTAGAACTGAATATATTTATTTTGAAGATCATAAAGGCTGTTCTAAAAGATTTACTATAATGCTTTGTCGGTAAATCGCTCCGAAATTCCAAAAGGATCTATCCACCCAATCAGGTCAAGTTACGAACATGACCTACACTGACATATTTGTTATTAACAGATTCTGTCAGTATTCCTAGCCGGTCCGCAATCTGTCCGAACCTAAAAAAGGTAAATCCCAATTTGTACACCCCGTACAGCCAAACTAACCTATTATCCTACCGCAACAACAGCTGTCAACACAACTGACATCAAAAACTAACATAAACACACTAGGCACACGTTACCTCTAAACAAGCAATCACCGTAACATGCTCTGCCCTCGACGCAGCTTTAATTTTCCCAAACCCATCTCACTGACGAAACAAAAGCTTCGCCATTTCACGCGGTCCAAACCGACCGAACAATGCTTTTCTGCCACAGTGTTGGTAGGTTGGGGACTTCTTTCCTCGTTGTGGGGAAGAATCTTTCTAGGGGAAGTTGAATATGATATCTTTGGGAAAATTTCTCTAAGGACTAAAATACAATGTAAAATTTTAAAAATCAAGAGAGATTTTACGGCCTAATTAGTAATTTGTAGTAGTTGCGTATAATAGGAATGCCTCCCTCCACCGTGACGCGTGTGAACGGGACCGGAAAATACATACACAAGAACAAAATTCGATACCAAGTGGTACCTTTTGTGAATGGACAAAGTTTGATATCTCTCCGTTTGTTTCATTTCTTGTTTAAAAATAGTATAGGGAATAAAGTTGCAAAACGTATAATTTTGTGGAAAAAAATGGGGAAATTCAGAAACTCGATGTAGCATCCCTGTTCTGCCATCACAGCGCAATTACTGACGAAACAACAAATGTAAATCCATCTCTTTCGCACCCACGACATTCCGTATACGAATCAGTTCGCGCCAAATGCGGTGTCGTCGCTATGTTAGAGTGACGTCGCGCGCGCTCGTTTTAATTTTCGAATGCGGTTTACACGGAACGCTGTTTTGTTTGATTGCTCGGTTTTTGAGGAGTGTTTTTTTTTTAATTTTTGTGATTATTGACGAGGGAACAGGTGTGGGGGGTGCCAAACTTCAAAAGATGTTTGTTAAATGAACATCGTAGGGAAAGCTGCAAGGATATGAATGTTTAATTTGAAAGGCGGTGTTTTTTACTTATCTTCGTTATTAAAACTGACAAAGTATTTGGTCGCCTTAATTAAGACACGTCAAGTTTTTATCAAAAATACTCCCGGTTATTTTCGAAAACCCTGTAGGTATATACATAGTCAATCCTGATTATCACGCCTTAAGTACTAACTAGCGAGTAGCAACCTGCCCTGGCATCGCACAGATGCATTTTATTAATGATGAAAATGAGAGGAGCAATAAGCAAAAAACATAACTTTTGATCGCTTTTGATAACTTTTGATCGCTTGTCCTGACAACAAAAAAAAAACAGCCAAATGGGTCGAGCGAGCCGTTCTCAAGTGATGGTCCTTCATAATATAGGTCAATAAATCCCGTGGTTCTACGCAAATACATCGAGTTCGCCGTAACAATTCATCAGCTAAGTATTGAATAATATCTCGGGCTGCAAACACGTAAACTACTTAACTCGTAAGCGGTTGTGTAAACAGCAAGCGGGCACTAACACAGGATTACTCGCATGGCTTCTAAAATCAATGCAAATCACACATCACTAACAACCAGTGAGAAAAACCTCTTTGTTCTAAGCCAAACTGTGAAATAACAGGTCGAATTACACTGGTTGGGTATTGTTGTGCAACCAGTAAATAAGAGCTTTCAAATCAAGGCTCCTGTATTCAGGCTAGAGAACTTCGTTATATTGGTTTTATCATTGTTTAAACTTAGTAAGTCCACTAGGGTTTTAATACTGAACTCTATCATAGGAGTTTTAGAGTAGCAAATGTAATGAAAGTATTTCTAATTTGAATGAGTGATTCATACAAGTGTAGATGACAATAATAGGAGAGCCATTCCATTTTCGAAATTTGAATTACTTTTATAATTGTGTGGCGGCGAATGTTCGCGTTCGGCCATTATAATTTTCATTAGTTGTCATGTTTAAGATGCAAAAAGTTTGTATTACAATGTAATCCGCAAAGAGTTAGGCAGAGGTGTACCTAGTATTACATTCACATTTCGCCCGTTATGTTTAAGTCCCATGTGATAGGGGACAGCCTATTGCCATCAACCGGACACAAATCCAGTCCGTGGCTGCTATTGAGAAATTCCTGATGGAAAACTCCAATGACCCTGCTCGACTGAAACGACCTCATGCTCAGTGGTCGCGCTTTTCCATAACGAATTCCTCACTCTAGATTTGTGTCCGATTGATTTTAATAGGCTCGCTCCCTATTAACTGGGACTTAACCAAAAGCGGCGAAAACACCCGTACAACGTGTAGCATTTCTGTCAAACCCCTTAAGATGTAGTGTCGTTATGTTATTTCTGTCTAATGAATAGCCTAAAGTAATGGTTCATTAAAGCCAATTAGCCAGTAGCGTAGTGTTCCACCTACGAAGTACGAACTAGTTTACTAGTACAAACCGTTTATAACGTACTTAGTAGTCGCTTAATTGGTCTAGTCGTGTTAGGAACTGGTCATAGTTTCTGATTCCTGTTTGAGAGATTTAAGCTGTGACAGTCGTTACAGGAAGTCAGTGGCCCGAAAGTCTCACAACCAGTCTTAGCTGGGGTATCGTATTACCCAGTACTAACTGGGTTGTGGAGGTCGGTTTAGATGCAACCGGTTAGATTTGAAGCCAACCCTAACTTAGTTGGGAAACGCTAGGTAATCTACCTAGCCTTTTCCCAACTAAGTTAGGGTTGGCTGATGAGTCTCTGATTCCGGTTTTATTATGAACCTCTTTTGATGTATAGATAATATTGTTTATGGTCGCAAAGCAGCCCTTGTTTGCACTAAAACTTGTGTAGTATTGCATGATTCTTTTGTAACGCGGCCAGGCCATGGTCGGCGGAACAGAAACAGCCATCTTTCTTTTTAATACAATTTTTACAGATTTTTTAAAAATGTTTATCAATCGCCCTGATATGTCGCAGTGTCATTACGAGTAATGTTCCAAAACATCTCAGTAGCTGCAAAGCACTCATAATTTACACACATAATTTGGCAATCAGGGATCGTAATTTTTCTCTCACAATCTCAGCGCACGTTTTCACCATGTAAGAAAAATCTATACTACCTAGTCCCATTCTACTAATAATATAAATGCGAAAGTTTTTGAGGATAGATAAATGGATGGATGGCTGTTTGATACTCCTTCACGCAAAAACCACTGATCCGATTTGAATGAAATTTAGCACACAGATAGTCTATAATCTGTATTAACACATAGGCGAGATTCCGTGGGACACGCGGGCATAAGCTAGTATTATAAATGCAAAAGTTTGGATGTTTGTTTGTTACTCAATCACGTAAGAACGACTGAACGGATTCGAATGAATTTTGGCACAGCAATAAAATTATAGTCTGGAATAGTACATAGGATTTGACTTTCATTTTTTTTTCTTACACGTAGTACACATCAAAATTTCCACACGAAGTCGCGGGAACAGATAGTAGTATCATAGACGTACACCTCTCTTTCTCCGTTTAACCTAATTAAATAAAACAACTTCTAACACAAACGAATACATTTATTGCTTAGACAACACCCTGTAAAGTCAATAGAGCTTAAAACAAATCAGTGCGTATTAACAAGTAAGGATTCTTTGTGGTTAGAATCCTCTATTATTTTCTAACAATCGAACATCAATCTTATTAACAAAACAATAAAGCTCACTGTGATCTTGACAGACTTGTCAGTGCTAGCCAACCCAAAAGCAATCTTATTGCATGAACATAAAGTTCATAGTGACGTAAGATTAGAGGTAATATAAATATGAAAGGACTCTAGCGACATATCCAATTACTGTTAGTCGATTTAAGCTTAATACAAATCGAACAACGCCTTTGATTGGGCAATTTGACGGGTTTGGTTTAAATAAAGAATTTGTTCTTTTTCTATGATGAAAAAGGTCGTTTAGTTTATGATATCAGTTTTCTACTATCAGTAACAATGATGGAAACGTCAAAAATAAGTATTGGTTTGACATAAGGTACCGAAAACCAGTCAAACAAGTTGAAAGTTGTTCTAGACTTTCTGGTCACTTCAGTTGTATAGTGTAGTGTGTAGTGTTGTAATAAAATCCAAGTAGAAGACCTTGCCCGTTTTTATTCATTAGGCTAACGTTACCTAAATACTTCTTTATTTTTGCTAACAGCCACGCTCTTGTTACAGAAGACTCCACCACCAACGAAGAAGGTTCAGCAGGCGGTTCCCCTCGCATACGCAGCCCGACACGAGCGCCCACCCCTCCCTCCCCCTCCCGTTCCTCACCCCGCTCTCCCCGCCTCCATCCTGCTCTCTACCCTCAACAACCAGACGTCCAAGACTCAGACCCTGACGTCGACGAAAGTGACGATTTTGATAAGGATGAAAAACGAGATCCCAACGCGAATTTGGGCAAAAGAAAGAAAAAAACCCGGACAGTCTTCTCCAGATCCCAGGTCTTTCAACTAGAACAGACCTTCGACATGAAACGGTACCTTAGCAGTTCGGAACGGGCTGGTTTAGCTGCGTCGTTACATCTAACAGAGACTCAGGTGAAGATCTGGTTCCAGAATAGAAGGAATAAATGGAAGAGGCAGTTAGCTGCGGAATTAGAAGCTGCTAACATGGCTCATGCTGCCCAGAGACTGGTGCGCGTACCGATATTGTATCATGAATCACGGCCGACCTCGATGCCTCACACACCAATGCCGCTGCACCCTCAATTCAACGATGGAGTTGGGGGGGTGTACTTCCCTACTCAAGCTCCTCAACAGTTGCAGCAGCTCCCAGGGTCCCCTGTGACGTCCAGGGCTCCGCTGTCCAGCCTCGTGTAGTGTTCGCTCGAGCCCGCACGCTCGGAGGACGGACATTTTTGAACATGGCCAAGATGGACGTGTCTGAATGAAGTCAGTGCGGGGACTAGTCATTGTCGGGAGTGTAATTGCCAAATCGTTCAAATGTAACTTATTGTATAGGTTGGTTGGTGGTGGGACGTGTTTGGACAAGTTTCGGAATTGTGGTGTGGACGTGAATTCTTTACAAGTGATCGCTTTATACTGCCTCGTGAGACGTAGCCTATGGACTTGTACGAACTAAGTCTAATTGAAAAATAATATTGGGATATTTGACAGCTGTCTAACTTTATAAGATTGTAGATGACAGTTTAACGGGGAAGGCCTGTCAAAGGTTGTTGTAAATGGCGTGATTATAGCTCATCCCTCTCTGACCAATGAGGTCAAGCTATTTTGAAATACAAAATAACATTGACAGATTTTCAACCAATGACGATGTTTGGGACTAGCTATGCTAGCGCCATTATTTTCAAAGTTCCCTGAGGAGGACCTAGCGTGAAGTTCGTACTATTAAGTTCCTTGGTCACAAGTCAAAAGAAAAAACTGTTCTGCCTCTTGTGTATGGACATCGATATTCGATTTAAAGTCGAGGCAAGCAATCAGGTAACTTGTTGAATTAAAGCTAGTGACCACGCTAAAAGGTTTTATGACCAGACCGCCATTGCCATGGGTTCTAATCTTATCCGAACACGCCCCGACCATTTTATTTACGCGCTAGATAAATTGCAACGGCGGCGGCGTAGTACTACGTTCTATACGCTTTATGGACTAAAGAGGTTTTACTAACTTGTTAGGTGGACTTGTATGTGATCTATGGTCTGTTTTGTCGATCGCCTGGTTTGTTTGGATGAAAAAAAAATGTGTGTAGTCGATCCGGTTTTCGTGCTTTTTCTGAAGTTACAAGTACGTGCAGAATAGTTGCAAACGTAAAAGTTGCGTTGAAATGGTAAAGGATCTGTCAAATTGGGACGGACGCTACCACAAACTGTCAAATTTCTCCAAATTATTTATAACCATAAAATGTTAATGGTTAAGTTCAAAAACGAGTGAGAAAATTTGACAGTTTATCACATTGTGCGCTGGTGACACTGTACAAGTGTCACCAGTGTGTCCAGTGTCTGTCAGTCCAGTGTATGTCAAACTGTCAGTCCGCAATCTGCATGTACTAGTTTAATTGAACTGTAAATGGCAGGTGAAAAAGTTCGTGGTACGCCTACGTTGTTGATAAAAAATATAAATAGTAAAATGATTCGACTAAATGTTACGTACAAAGATCAATGTAATTCCGTGTTGTATATTAATGTAAATAAGAATGTTTTAAATCCTCCATTTATTGTAACTATTTATTTATTTGCGGATAATTTTTGTAAATAATAGCTATTGAAAGAACTGAGTATTCGTTTTTTAAATGTAAGCATTCGATTTGTACCGTCGTTTCACAGTTTACCTTACCTCTAGCTATTGAGTTGACGAATCTGAGGTTTGTGTAAAAAAATAATGGCTGTTAAGATACCCATAACGAAGCCGAAAGGTCTTGTTCACGTCGTCATCGCGATGTTTTTATTGCTCTGAACCATGCCGGGGAACTCAGAGATATTGGGGTCAAAGTTCCAACTATTTCACAAGTTTTTTTTTTAAGGCTGGTTTGTAAGGTTAGAACTGCGGTGCCTCAACGCAAACTATGGCTTACCTCCCGTTCTGCACTATGTGTGGTTTCACGTGCACTCTGAGGGACCTGTCAGAGGCCACCACCACCGCCATCGAGGTGGCAGAGTTCTGGTCAAAACTTATTTAATTTTAAAAGAAAAGGGAAATCATCGACTCGACGAAGAAGAAGAATGTTAGAACTTTACTTTTAATATCTCCCTATCTCCCGTACTATTTAATGCATGCAGCACGATGTTTTGAGTGCGTTATGTTGACTCCTGAAGTAAAACGTAATTTAAAAGACCAAAAAAGAAAGTGGATTCTAGCAATGATTTTTGCGTAGGGTTACTTATTTTGATGTACAGAATGCCCAGTAGTCCATCAAGGGTTCCGTTTACACTCCGTATGTTCTACAGGGGAATTATTTGGGTTTCAGGTTAGCCAACGTAATAGGTAGAGGTAAATGTGAAGGGACCGTAGTTCTTTTTTTAAATTTAATTTCTGTAATTTTATAGTCTTTGTCTAGTCGCCGTTTAATAATAAAATGTCGTTTTATTTTTTTTTAATGACAGTTAACACTTTTTTTCTCGAGTTTTTTTCTGAAATGCTTTGGAACTTTGTAACTAAACTTAGTTTTTAGAAGCTAACATTGTTTGAACTACTATTTTTCATTAAAGCTGTAATTTTGTATAGTGCTTCATCTTCGCTAGCTAATTCTTTGACGTTTAACTTCTTATAAATTGGCATATCAAAAAAGAATGCAAAATCATTGCGACCTTTGACTTTAAAAAAAAAAACAAAATTAAAAAGTAAACGAACAAAATGCTCAGAATATTGTAAATATTTTTAAGAAAAACTTACACTGTGTTACTGTTTTTAAGTATTTTTAAACCTCAGTATTTGAAATATTTATCCAGAGAGAAATCGATTGATTTCTAATCGAATATTATGTTTTATAAGTATAAACTGTGTTGCCATGTTGCTTCAATGTAATTCTGTAATATTGCTAGCCTAAATAATTAACTAATTAAAACAATGCTTAATTCTAAAATATTAATGTTATTTACTGATAGTAGTTGAATGATCTTCGTAATTGTAATACTAAGCTGAGGTAAGGCGAGAAAATAAAACGAGTATGCAATATCTGTGTCGTTTATTTTACCGACTAGTGTTAGTTCCTGGGCGACCGAGCTCTGGTGGCCTACCTACCATGACGTTTTTAAGCAGGAGTAATTCCGGTGTGGGAAAGAGATGGCGCTAGACGACCTGTATAGCTCTGTCTCTTTCCCACAATGGAATCACTCCTGCTTTAAGACGTCATGGTAACCCCCCTGGGGGGTTAAAATAGAGAAAACGAACTTTCATCGCAATCGTTAGAGCCGTTTTCGAGAGCGTGATTACAGATATTGCTCAATTAAAAGTATAGGATAGGATATAAGAAATACCCAAAATGTATTAACATAAAAGGAATAGGAAGTGTTGAATATTTAGAATAAAAGAGACAATAAGGTTTTCTCAACCAAACCAAGTCACCATTACTTTGGATGAGAAAACCTTACTCTTTCTTGAGATTAAATTATTCTTCCAAAGCTTTCTGGAAACAAAACAGAAGGACACTGAATCCTAACAAGCTACTGCAATCTGCAAATTTCTTAAATAGATTATCAACTTTATAGCTAAAGCATTAGGTTCAAAGTTGATTGGGGAAATTCGACAGTTTGGGGTAGCTCGATGTGCTGGCGTCTGTACTACCCATACCACCAGGAATCCTATAAATAAAGTTTCTTAAACAGGACAACCCATGAAACAATCCCCTAATTCCACAAAACAGTAAAAATAATTAAATTACACTCAGGACCATCGCGCGTGCCATGTTATCTGGCAATCAGATTGCCAGAAAGTAAAGTAGGGTAGTTAAACGCTGGCACGCGGCGCCGCCACTAACACGTCAGCTCCGTATCCGGTCGCGTCCGGTGTGGGAGGCACGCTTCCGGTCCGGATGTGAAGCCTGGTTTACAAGGCTAATATTATTTTTAACGCTGGCAACATCCGCAAGGGAAAGTGTGAAGGATGGTAATTTTTGTGGTGTTGCAATTATGTTGTTGCAGCTTTATTAGTAAGTATCAGCAAATATTGACAAAAAATATGTTGAAGTATCTTCCTCTTGTTGGGAAACTTGTGATTTTTACCAACGAATAGATAAACTTTAAGCAGTAATAGCCTAGTGGTGTGACCGGACTGCCAAGTCATAGGTCTCAAATTCCTACCCAGACATTTTTCGGATTCATGTGCGTATTGTATAATTATCACTAGCTTCGGTGAAGGAAAACATCGTGAAGAAACCAGCATGCCTGAGAGAAATTTCTCGACGGCATGTAAAACCAAGTCAGAGGCCCATGAGTGGCATAAAAACTCTGACACCAGGTTAGGCACTAACCACCAATCGGCGGCGGCGACCTCTCGCGTCCGGCCCTGGTTCAATCCATGGTCCGGAGCGAGACAGAATGGGACGCCGTCACCTCCTTCTGCGAAGCAGTCATGCTAGCGAAGGAGGTGGCGGGACGTGAGAGGGAGAGAACCTCACGGCCACCGTAGGCGCGGGCCTGTGGACGGTGAGCTATGGGCTAGCTCGCCGTCCGTCCGTCTTATGACGACAGGCCGTGTCGACTGCGCGTTCGTGTTCCACGCGCGCCTCAAAGAGAGTCAGCAAACAGGAAGGGGTCCGTAAGGACCGACGCCTGCCAGGGTTGCGGGACTGTTCGAAAGAGATACCGCGGCCCTGGAACACAAAGGGCAAAGGAAGGAACATGGATGGGTTTTAGTCAGTAAAAGTCTGACACTCCCTCCTGCTCAGCCCAGAGCGGGAGGGGTTATTTGATGATTTCCCATCGGTAAAAAAAAAAAGGCACTAACCACACGATAAAAAAGAGAAGGTAAATTGTTTTCTTCCTGAAGCAGCAGTAAAAGGACTCCGGGGAGTGGGCTGGTCCCGTGGGCCGATAAAGCAGACGAGTCCTGACGTGGAGACAGTATATCGGCAAGCGCAACGTTAGACGTCGCCCAGCTAAATGGACTGACGATCTTTTAAAGGTAAGCATGGATGCGGAAAGCGCAGAACAGGATGTTGTGGTATGTGTTGTGCTTGGGAGAGGCCTATGTCCAGCAGTGAACTAGCTCAAAAAAGGCTGTTAATGTAAAACCACCGTGAGGGTTCTTTAAGTCCCGTGACGAACATATTTAAAAGCTCTGATTCACAGATGGTAATGTCTGACGGCAAATATGAGTAGTCACAGCTAGACTTGACAACCAGTATTCAGATCCAGGTTTTAAAAAAAATACTAGTACCTATTCAACTGCATCTGGTGAGATTGGATGCCTAGTTAGAAAAGACTGATGGTAATGATTAAGTTGGGAATAATATAAAGGTTTTTCTGGTTATGAAATAGTACTTGGACATTATTAAATGCTTCGGGTTCGATTTCCAAGTCAAGCCAAAATAATGTCAGTAAACTGAATAAATGAATATTAAAATCAACTACACCAATACAGTTATTATATAATATCAGATGGCGTTAAACATTTAATTAGCCACTTGTCTCATTCATTACAAAATAAACTTATCTACTCATTCACGAACGAATTAATAAAACAAATACAAATTAAGGTAATTTCCACTTCCGATAATTTCCACATCAATAATGTCGTTACATTGAATCAATCATCGAATTTTAATTAATATCCGTTATCGCCATTAACTGACCATTCACAAATATATCAATTTAATTAAGCGATTCGCGATATTAATTCGATTATTACCCGTCGTAAAAATGTTACAAAACAGTCTGTTTTACCGCGTAAACGACGCCATGTCACGAACGCCCCGCCATTATCATAAAGCAATTTGGATTTTATCGTTAAGTAATAGAGATTACATTGGTTTATCACGACAATCCTCTAATTACCATTATGCATCCCCGGAAACGTCACGCCATACTGTAATTTTGTGTTAAAATGGACCTTATAATTGCTGCGCTATGTTATAATTTCCAAAAATTGGCGGTGAAGTTTTGATAGTGTCATATGTTTTTTTGGGGCGAAGGAAAGTCGACTCTGCTTGGATGGTTTCATAGATTCTTTTAGTTTTTTTTGTGGGAAGTTCAGCGCCTTCTATGGCTTTATTAGATCAAGTTAGTGCGTCGAGGAATCTCAATTTAATTAAAAATGGTGGGTTTTTATCGGTTGATCGCGCGTGCTTGCAAGTGTTGGCACGCTCCGATTGTCGTTCGGCGCGCGTCGGGGATACTCCATGTTGTTTTTATCAACTGTCACTTAATTATC
Organism: Eugnorisma glareosa; assembly: GCA_947578425.1. Taxonomy (NCBI): domain Eukaryota; kingdom Metazoa; phylum Arthropoda; class Insecta; order Lepidoptera; family Noctuidae; genus Eugnorisma; species Eugnorisma glareosa. The sequence goes on from OX387979.1 coordinate 3,326,651, forward strand.
GAAATTGAATTTGGAACGTGCGCCAGCCATATTTGAGTTTTTATTAAATGCAGCTGTTTCTTTGATTTTCATTTGCTAATGAGAATTCTTTCGATGAGTTATGGATGTTAATGAAATTAATGGATCATGTTTTTGATTTTACGGTTGAATTTAACTATCCAAGAAATGCCAGTATTTCAGCGCTTAATGCAAAAACTATTTTTTCCGCGAGCTAATAGACCAAGATAGCCAATGAATATTGGATACTTTAAAAAATAACCTTTATTACCCCCTAGAGTATCATATTGTTTACATTTACTTTTTAATTGCTTAAAAGCGTCCAAAAAAACTCGACAGTATCAATTAATAACATGTTAAGAGGTAATTTAGGTGAACTGTCAGTTATTGTAACAGATAACACGACACGAAGACCTTAATGGCGGGCTCAATGTCACACCGCACATGTTTTAATGTTGACGGAAAAAAACGGAACTAAAACTAATGTATGGAGTTTTTCACTTTAATTGACGTTTGACCAAGACACTAGCGCCATTGATAATCGCAATGCAACTTGGTCGAGTTATACGTGTTTGTATTTAAAACTTGTAATTATTCAAATTTGGAACGGCAGATGCGTTTGAAAACGATAATCGATTTTGTATACGCGGCTAAGTTGATTAATCATTTCAGAAATTATCTTCAAAGGATTTTGGACCTAATATTTCAGGCAATAAAGTTTTAGTTTTTTCGATTTAGATGTACTTATTCTGAGTTGTCAAAATGTCTTGTTTGAAAAACTTTTTAATTTTTAAAACAAATGTAATTGTGTATTGATAATGTTTTCGGATACACTTCCGAGGGTTAACTGTGCACCGCAACTGAGCAGTTAATGGTGTGTTTAGTTAAAAAACAGCACTGAACAATTATTCGAGTTAATGACGCGTGAAAAACAATGATACTATAAACAAAAGTTTATAGCATATTAATATTGAGGTGTGTCAAAAGTTTACTGACATGTTTTATAATTAAACTGTAGTTGAAAAACAAGATGAACATAATTTTAACAATATAATACTCGAAAGCGGCGATTGAACACGCTAACATTCTTTTTCACTAGATTTTCTAAAATGAGCTGTAAATAAACTAAGTACCTAGGTAACTTTGAAGAATTTCATAAAACTTGAAGCTTAATTTTGTTTTTGACCTGTTATTGACAAAGAAAACCACCCATTAAATACCGTGTTTCCTCGGTGCCTCGTCTTTGACAGACGTTACAGGTAGTCAATGGTTCGAAAGTCGGACAACCAGTCTTACCAAGTATCGGTAAGACTATTACCGATATTATATGTGTAACATAATTAACGCACAACCTCTTAAGGGGTCATTGTACTCATCATTATGAACAACTTTCACTATGGGACCAAAACTGAAATCGCAAAAAAAAATCGACTGCCCCATACATTTCTGTGCGCATAATTCGACAAAATGTACTGAAGCAGCTGTTTTTTTTTTCGCGTTTCGGGGTTAGTCCCATAGTGAAAGTTGTTCATAATGATGAGTACGATGACCCCTTAAGAGGTTGTGCGTTTATTTGTTACACATTGTATATCAGGGGTATCTATTACCCAGCATTAACTGGATTGTGGAGGTCAGATAGGCATTCGCTCCATGTAAAATACTGGTATTCAGCTGCATCTGGTAAGACTGGAAGCCGACCCCAACACAATTGGGAAAAGGCAAGCAGATGATGATGAGTATTGGCAAAGATCAAAACTTCATAACGTAAAGTCAAAGTCAAAGATTTATTTGCAGATAAATATAGGTACAAAAGTTCTTACAAAGGTAATATAATAGTAGCTTAAGAGCGGCCAACCCGCCATACTTTTCATACAAACGCTCGTACGTGATTATGCAGTTGTTACACATCTATATTTGATTTTTTTGAACTAATAGGTATTTTGTGCACTATATCTAGGTTTTTAAGGTAGCAAAAAATAAAAAAATGTAGAAAAAAATTCAGTATAAGCCTCCAAAAATTGCTGTTTTGAGCAAATTTTAACTGAACTTTGGCCGTTCATAATGTGCTCATAAACTGTAAAAGTAAAGAAAACATCTCGACAGAAACCTTGCACATGTAATGGACATTCTTAATAATAAATATTTATTTCACACACTTGTAGGACTTATTCATAAACACGTATTTCCTGGAACAAGTTTAAGAAATTTTCGAACACTATTTTTCGTTCAATGTCATCTCGTTAGGCGGTATGAGGTGCGCGGGAGACTAGATGTGCGGGGTCGGGGCGGGGTAAAACGGGGGAATCGAAAGAAAATGCCGCTGAGGCTCTGGATGAAACAACAAGCTTTTCGACCATGCTCGCGTTGACGATAGACGGACCGGGAAGGGCCCTCTTAACATATTCAATCATAACATAATGACATTCAAATTTTGGTACAATTACAATTAGGTCATTTACATTTAACTGAAAGAATTATTTTTTATTATAGAAGGGATTCTCAATTAACCACCTGTGTAAAGCCCTTCTGAAGCGGACCATTGGAAATTCTTTAATTTGGTTAGGAATCTTGTTATATATCTAAAACAACAACGTAGGTCTAAAACGTAAATATTTTGCGCTATGTGTATGGCACGAAGAGGTCCGCGCCGCGCGGGCGTGCCGCCGCCGAGTCATTCAAAAATTCGCGCAGTCTTCAAAATTTTACTATAAATAAGCGCGAGTGACGCCTCACGGCACCTAGCAACCATACAAACATCTTTGCCTAGCTACGCGCTGTTGCCATACGGTGCGCTAGTGAGTTCGAAATCCTGCCGAAATAATTTTCGTTCATGGCAATATTACAAATATGTCCAATAATTTGTTTTAATGTTTCATCATCATCATCATTTCAGCCCGTTGTTGTCCACTGCTGAACATAGGCCTCCCCAATCGATTTCCAACGTGTCCGGTCCAATGCCTCCTGCATCCAGCGACTCTCTGCAGCTTTAACAAGGTCGTCAGTCCATCTGGCAGGTGGCCCTCCCACTCTGCGATTTCCAATGCGTGGTCTTCACTCCAGTATCCGTTTGCCCCATCGGCCATCCGATCTTCTCGCTATGTGGCCTGCCCATTGCCACTTCAGTTTGCTTATCCGCTGGGCTAACTATGTCGACGACCTTGGTTCGTCTACGGATTTCTTTATTTCTGATTCTATCACGTAGAGAAACGCCGAGCATAGGCCTCTCCATAGCCCGCTGAGCGACTTTGAGCTTCCGTATAAGACCTATTGTGAGAGAGCCCACCTTTCAGATCCGTAAGTCATCACTGGTTGTTCACACATTGGTTATAAACCCTACTTTTGAGGCACTGAGATATTTTGGACGAGAAGACATCGCCTAGTTTCCCGAACGCTGCCCCGCCGAGTTGGATTCGACGGTTGACCTCTCTCTCGAAGTTGGACCCAGTTGATTTTCTTAATAACAAGATTTGATTTGATTTCCACACACATAACAAGAAAATAAAAATTAAATTTATCCTTTCAACGGATTTTTATTTCAACATTTTCAACCACATAATCATTTGCAAAAAAAATGACACCACGCCGGCGACGCCGCGCCGCGCCGGGTACTTTTACCAGCCTTCTTACAGTACTTTTACTAGACTTCTGATGGTACGGTGTTGGTTGGTGATGAAGTTTAGTGGGTGATGAGGTTCAGTCTCATACTTTTCAATAGGTACAAAGATTTTTTTTTGCTTGATACGTTCATAGCACGGTCATGTTACGCTGTAGTGGGCAGAATCCTTAACCTTTTGACCGCCATTGTCACATATACGTGACAAGCAAGCGCATACCCAGTACGCCAAACGACTCAAATATGTGACAAAATGGTACTTAGGTGAAATTGTGACTTAGCGTGGAGGGAATTTGCTTGCGTTTATGCTCTGGCGGTCAAAAGATTAATCCATTTTTAATCTCTGGGCGTTCTTCAACTACAACTTATACATAATAATCTATACTAATATTATAAAGCTGAAGAGTTTGTTTGTTTGTTTGTTTGTTTGTTTGAACGCGGTAATCTCAGGAACTACTGGTTCGAATTGAAAAATTATTTTTGTGTTGGTTAGCCTATTTATCGAGGAAGGCTATAGGCTATATATCATCACGCTACAACCAATAGGAGCGGAGCATCAATGACAAATGTTGCAAAAACGGGGAAAAATTATTCTCTTTGATAGCTTCCGTTGCGTGCGCTGCGTAAACGGTTAAAGTTGCACAAATATAATGTAGCAGGGAATTATTCCTCTTAAAAAGGTCTCAAAAAAAGTCCGCGACGGCACATGCCTATCTTTTAAGGTTGACTCACAATAACCATTTTTATGATTTTAAAATTTGGTCAAAATTAATGTTTTATTTGTGAAGGTGTTTTTACCGACATAGTATTAATCCTTATCAAAATAAATATGTTAGTCATCTTTAGCATTCAATTGTGACCAAAATTGACCTTTACACTATTCAATTTAGATGAATATCTTAGGAGATATCACAGTTTTAAAATAACTCCGCATCAAAATAATGACCCGCGCGCGCTGCGAGGCGGGTGTTCATGTTGTTGGGAAAACCAATGTGATTAGATTCAATGCACAAATATTGTGGGGAACTTAGAGAAGGTTTTAGTTTTTGTTTCATGCTGTAATCAGTGCTCTCTATCAAAAGATTTATAAATTTAAAGTGTTCAAGAAGAACTTACCATCATTGTGTAAGATACATGCAACGACATCTATTGCACCAAAATGGTACTAATTAATAAAAATGTGCTCACAAGATAACTTTTAAATCGGGTCTGAGAGCAAAAAGTACTCTAGATTAGTCTACATGACGCTATAACCCTGTAGAGTGTGTGTTCGATCGCTTTACATGCATTATATTTTAACGGTTAAATTTCGTGCTCGATAGATGGCGCTATTAATTTCACTCCATTTTCTGAGTCGCGGTGTTAAGTTTTCCGTGAAAGAATGACCCTCGCCCGTGTCAAATGTCTGAAGCTTGGTTTATTAACCAACGAAACAAAAAGAGGAGGTTCTCAATTCGACGCGTATATATTTTTTTATTTTATGTATGACCTGACCACGCATAACTTTTTACAGAGAAGTCCGATATACATGATCTTTTGTTTTTTAAATTGAGAAATCATGTTTGGGCTCATTTCCTGCACCTTGATGAGAACTTTAGATCTAGCTGGAGTATGACGTCATCGAAGGTCTGACGATGGAGACGGAAGGCACTTGCAAGAGGTCCTCAAGAGTTTGCAGCAACAATAACGTGTTTGGGCTCAATTCATGAACCTTGATGAGAACTTTAGGCCTTGCTGAAGTATTACTGTCATCGACGGTCAAACGATAGAGACAAATGGCAGTTGCAAGCGGTCCTAAACAGTTTGCAGCAGGTATAATGTTATTGGGCTCATTTCATTCACTTTGATGAAAACTTTAAACCATACTGAGTTGTCAGTATGACTTTCATCGAATGTCTGACGATGGAGAAGGAAAGCAGTTGCAAGTGGTCCTCAAGAATTTACAGCATCTATATCGTGTCTGGGCTCATTTCATGCACCTTGATGAGAACTTTAGACCTAGCTGGAGTATGACTGTCATCGAAGGTCTGACGATGGAGACGGAAGGTAGTTGCAAGAGGTCCTCAAGAGTTTACAGCATCTATATCGTGTTTCGGCTGATTTCATGCACCTTGATGAGAACTTTAGACCTGCCTGGAGTATGTCTATCATCAAAGGTCTGACGATGGAGACGGAAGGCAGTTGCAAGAGGTCCGCAACAGTTTACAGCAGTTTTATCGTGTCTCGGCCCATTTCAAGAACTTTGATGAGAACTTTCGTTCTAGCTGGTGTATGATTGTCATCGAGTGTCTAAAGATGAAGACGTAAGGCTGTCGAGGGTCGCGGGCCTGTGGACAGTGAGTAATGGGCTAGCTCGCCATCCGTCCGTCTTATGACGACAGGCCGTGGTGACGGCGTGTTCGTGTTCCACACGCGCCTCAAAGAGATGTCAGCAAACGGGAAGGGATCCGAGAGGAGCGAGGCCTGCCAGGGTTGCGGGACTGTTCGAAAGAGATACCGCGGCCCTGGTACGCAAAGGGCAACAGAAGAAACGTGGGTGGATTTTAGTCAGTACAAGTCTGACAATCCCTTCCGCTCCGTCCAGAGTGGGAGGGGTCATTTGATGATTATCCATCGGTAATAGCATATAATAGGGATTTACTCCTTTTGAGAGCTTCCGTTGTGCGTGAACGGTTAAAGTTACGCAATTATCATGTATGTCGGAATTGTCCCTCTTAAAAAGCTCTAAAAAAATATCCGCAATGGCCATAATGTCTAACTTTTAAGGTTGACGCACACTCTCTCTAACCTCTCTTTCTTTTATGTACGCACGCACGCAGACGAAGTTGCGCGGGTCAGCTAGTACTTAGTATATAACGTTATTGTATAGTAAATAGGCGCTCGTCTGTGTAACGAGCGAATGTCGTGCAACCACTGTGTTTACAATCGCTACACTTTTCGCCATCGTTAAGGGATAGTCGGCTTTAATATAAGAGAGCAAAGTAATAACTCTATAGACAGGTTCGCAGGCGCTCCATGTAAATCTAGTTAGACTGGAAGCTGACACTAACATATAGTAGGAAAAGGCGAGGCATTTTAATAAAGAATAATTCGAATAAATATTTGAAATCGAATCGAAGCGTTTGTAAATAGCTATGCAGGTACTATCTATAATCTAATTTAAAAAAAAAACTTAAAGTACAATAATTATAACAGGGTAACAAACAACGATGTCTTATTGAATCAAATTTCTTTAATAGATTTTTTAATTTTATCGATAAAGCTTGATTCAAGGTTCATTGGGAAAATTTGACAGTTTTGGGTAGTTAGCACATTAGTGCTGGCGTCTATACTCCAAAACGAGAAGGTTTTCTCAGACCATCTCGCAAGCGGGCCTGTGGACGGTGAGTGACGGCTAGCTCGCCGTCCGCCCGTCTTATGACGACGGCGCGCCGTCGACACGGCCTGTAAAGAGATGTATACAAATCGGAAGGGTACCGCAAGGGCCGATGCCTGCCGGGGCTGCGGGACTGTTCGAAAGTGATACCGTGGCCCTGAAACACAAAGGGCTAAGAAGGAACATGGATGGGTTTTAGTCAGTAGAAGTGTGACACTCCCCATCCGCTCCGCTCAGTGCGGGAGGGGTCGTTTGATGATTTTCCATCCGAAAAAAGCTGCTGGCTGTAAGGAACTGTTGGTTTTAGATCTCTGAAGGAAGGTACCAATCATACAAGATGTAAAGGGACCCTTCATGCACGGAGCCGTCAACCAAGCATTATGAACATCAAACTAAGTAATATTACGCAAAAAATATTGCTGGGAAACGACGTTTTTTTTGGGTTGAAAATCACGTTTTGCGATAGTACTCAATGTAACGCACTCGAAACGTTGTGCTGATGAATGGATTGAATAGTACGGGGGTCGTGGAGGTATTTAAAGTCAAAATCTTACATTAAAACAGGTATTTAAAAAAAAGAACTTGTTGAAACGTTGGAACTTTGACCCCCATTATGTCCTTAACTAGAAGGTTCCCAGGTATGATCTAGAACAAAAAAATGATCGCAATGACGGGGAGAACAAGTGCCTTTCCGCTTCGTTAAGGGTCTTGTTACACCCTTTATGTAAAAATACGACTTTATATTTTACTAGCTGACCCGCGCAACTTCGTCTGCGTGCGTGCGTACATAAAAGAAAGAGAGGTTAGAGAGAGTGTGCGTCAACCTTAAAAGTTAGACATTATGGCCATTGCGGATATTTTTTTAGAGCTTTTTAAGAGGGACAATTCCGACATACATGATAATTGCGTAACTTTAACCGTTCACGCACAACGGAAGCTCTCAAAAGGAGTAAATCCCTATTATATGCTATTACCGATGGATAATCATCAAATGACCCCTCCCACTCTGGACGGAGCGGAAGGGATTGTCAGACTTGTACTGACTAAAATCCACCCACGTTTCTTCTGTTGCCCTTTGCGTACCAGGGCCGCGGTATCTCTTTCGAACAGTCCCGCAACCCTGGCAGGCCTCGCTCCTCTCGGATCCCTTCCCGTTTGCTGACATCTCTTTGAGGCGCGTGTGGAACACGAACACGCCGTCACCACGGCCTGTCGTCATAAGACGGACGGATGGCGAGCTAGCCCATTACTCACTGTCCACAGGCCCGCGACCCTCGACAGCCTTACGTCTTCATCTTTAGACACTCGATGACAATCATACACCAGCTAGAACGAAAGTTCTCATCAAAGTTCTTGAAATGGGCCGAGACACGATAAAACTGCTGTAAACTGTTGCGGACCTCTTGCAACTGCCTTCCGTCTCCATCGTCAGACCTTTGATGATAGACATACTCCAGGCAGGTCTAAAGTTCTCATCAAGGTGCATGAAATCAGCCGAAACACGATATAGATGCTGTAAACTCTTGAGGACCTCTTGCAACTACTTTCCGTCTCCATCGTCAGACCTTCGATGACAGTCATACTCCAGCTAGGTCTAAAGTTCTCATCAAGGTGCATGAAATGAGCCCAGACACGATATAGATGCTGTAAATTCTTGAGGACCACTTGCAACTGCTTTCCTTCTCCATCGTCAGACATTCGATGAAAGTCATACTGACAACTCAGTATGGTTTAAAGTTTTCATCAAAGTGAATGAAATGAGCCCAATAACATTATACCTGCTGCAAACTGTTTAGGACCGCTTGCAACTGCCATTTGTCTCTATCGTTTGACCGTCGATGACAGTAATACTTCAGCAAGGCCTAAAGTTCTCATCAAGGTTCATGAATTGAGCCCAAACACGTTATTGTTGCTGCAAACTCTTGAGGACCTCTTGCAAGTGCCTTCCGTCTCCATCGTCAGACCTTCGATGACGTCATACTCCAGCTAGATCTAAAGTTCTCATCAAGGTGCAGGAAATGAGCCCAAACATGATTTCTCAATTTAAAAAACAAAAGATCATGTATATCGGACTTCTCTGTAAAAAGTTATGCGTGGTCAGGTCATACATAAAATAAAAAAATATATACGCGTCGAATTGAGAACCTCCTCTTTTTGTTTCGTTGGTTAATAAACCAAGCTTCAGACATTTGACACGGGCGAGGGTCATTCTTTCACGGAAAACTTAACACCGCGACTCAGAAAATGGAGTGAAATTAATAGCGCCATCTATCGAGCACGAAATTTAACCGTTAAAATATAATGCATGTAAAGCGATCGAACACACACTCTACAGGGTTATAGCGTCATGTAGACTAATCTAGAGTACTTTTTGCTCTCAGACCCGATTTAAAAGTTATCTTGTGAGCACATTTTTATTAATTAGTACCATTTTGGTGCAATAGATGTCGTTGCATGTATCTTACACAATGATGGTAAGTTCTTCTTGAACACTTTAAATTTATAAATCTTTTGATAGAGAGCACTGATTACAGCATGAAACAAAAACTAAAACCTTCTCTAAGTTCCCCACAATATTTGTGCATTGAATCTAATCACATTGGTTTTCCCAACAACATGAACACCCGCCTCGCAGCGCGCGCGGGTCATTATTTTGATGCGGAGTTATTTTAAAACTGTGATATCTCCTAAGATATTCATCTAAATTGAATAGTGTAAAGGTCAATTTTGGTCACAATTGAATGCTAAAGATGACTAACATATTTATTTTGATAAGGATTAATACTATGTCGGTAAAAACACCTTCACAAATAAAACATTAATTTTGACCAAATTTTAAAATCATAAAAATGGTTATTGTGAGTCAACCTTAAAAGATAGGCATGTGCCGTCGCGGACTTTTTTTGAGACCTTTTTAAGAGAAATAATTCCCTGCTACATTATATTTGTGCAACTTTAACCGTTTACGCAGCGCACGCAACGGAAGCTATCAAAGAGAATAATTTTTCCCCGTTTTTGCAACATTTGTCATTGATGCTCCGCTCCTATTGGTTGTAGCGTGATGATATATAGCCTATAGCCTTCCTCGATAAATAGGCTAACCAACACAAAAATAATTTTTCAATTCGAACCAGTAGTTCCTGAGATTACCGCGTTCAAACAAACAAACAAACAAACAAACAAACAAACAAACTCTTCAGCTTTATAATATTAGTATAGATTTGTAAAATATGTACCGGTTCGGTTTCCCCTTAAGGTGCGCGCAGTAATTTGCACCCGCTTCTAATAACACAGAGTGGTTCCACGTGGCTCTCCGACGATCGCGCCATTACAAGCTATTTAGTGTGACTGCACACGAGCAACCAAGACAAGATTTTGCAAGACTTGGATGAGTACAGAAATGTTAGCGGTACACCTGTATACAAGATAAAATTATCTTGCATGGCCAAAATTGTAGTGACTATGATTGCTTCAAAAAAAAATTACATACACATAACATCACGCCTGTAGTCCCCGACGGGTTAGGCAGAGAAAGAAGCCCCCAATTTGCCAGTTATATTTTAGTCCCATGTAATAGGGGGCGAGCCTATTGCTATCAACCTGGCACAAATCCAGACTCCGTGGCTGCCTCTGAGAAATTCCTGATGGAAAAACCCAATAACACTATGCTCGACCTAGGAATCGAACCCAAAACCTCATGCTCAGGATGTATTATAACATTATTACAAGTAGTCGAATAAAAAACAATCAATTTCTTGTCTTGCAACGGGCAGGTGTGTGGGGACACTAACGCTCATCTAATAGCGGTCGACATAATAATTGTTTATTGACTCTATCGAGCTTAACGCGCCCTTCTGATCCATGCCCGGCCCTTATTGGCTCCTAAATACTTAATTTTCGGGCATGTGTTGATGATTTCATATTACTTTTGTTAATTTGTTTATTTAGAAGGAATTGCGTTAGAAAGTGTACTTCGCCGATCCATCAGAAAACCATCCCAGCAGGGCATGCGTGGCCGACTTTGAAATCTCTAAACAGTCTTCTAATCTAAGTCAGCCGGAGCAAAGACAATCTTTATAGATAATTCATTGACGGCTCAGATCTCAAGTGCGTATGCGGCGTCTCCCTAGACACCATGGCCCTTCCATCTTGCACCGCATATCACTTGCACATTTGATGATCTATTTACAGCATCAGTGAGCGGGGTTCGCGTGGCTGACACATTGGATCTTTTTCACTTAGATAGGCTAAGAAGAAGAAGAACGTGTACAGCAGCGGTTTCTTGCAATGGTCGATACTGTGATGGATGAAAAATTCGTCAGCGAAGCTGATTGATTAGGTCGTAGTGAACTACGTATGATGCTTGATGTTACTCAAAATACTACATCGCGCAAACAGAGTTATCAAAAAGATTTGGTTTACAAACAAAAGCCTGCCAACAACCGATGGATCCTTATTTCTATGGAGGATGAGGCACTTTTTACTCTGTTCCTCATACGTATACAGGGTGTAACAGGACCCTTCACGAAGAACATCAAACTAAGTAACTTTACGCAAAAAATATTGCTGGGAAACGATTTTTTTGTGGAATATCACGTTTTACGGTAGGACTCGATGTAACGAACTCAAAACATTGTGCTGATGGATGGATTGACTAATACAGGGACCATGGAGGTGTTTAAATTAAATACCTTACATTAAAAAAAAAAAGTTGGAACTTTGACCCCCAATATCTCCGTAACTAGAAGGTTCCCAGGTATGGTCTTGAACAAAAAAATGATCGCAATGAAGGGGAGAACAAGACTAACTGCCTTTCGGCTTCGTTAATGGTCTTGTTACACCTTTTATGAAGCGTTCTCCTGCGCTCTATAAAAATAAATATCTACGTATGTTAAAAACATACGTAGATATTTATTTTTAACCTACCAACGATGATGTCAAAGAGGTAACCAGTCGTCTCATGTAAATTACTGATCTGAGGGAGATCGAACCGCGTTTATTTAGACTGAATCATGAACAAACTGAAATCCTGAAAATAAATAGTAGTTTGTAAACAAGGCGACTAAAGATTGTATTGCTCTTTTTCGGAAATTCCGAAGCAGATTCCTTGTGTATTTAGAGGTCTGCTCTATTCTAGTCAGTACGGTGAGAATCTGAAAAATTACACCTTCATGAGGTAGAAAGTATCTAATGAATTTGATAAGTACAGTTTGTAGTTTCCGCAGTCCTTTTTTTCTTTTTTAGAATAACAAAACTTACTCCAAAAAGAGAGGACGGAGACAAAATAAATGAAAAATAAACACGTTATTTTTAGTGACATAGTTTTAATCATCAATCTAGTAAAAATAATTGTCTATTGACTTTACCAATCTATTAACCAGCTGTACCTACCCACCTACCAACCAACTCTGTCCGTACCGCCACTTATCACAAATTATCAACTCCTGCGCAATTAAACCCGCTGCCTGCAAACAAACACACAGAATACCGTTATTACATCACTATCTCGTGGTTAGATCTAATTCAACGATGCGCGATAATGAATTTTTGGGGGCGAAGCGTGCGCAGGCGCAGGGCAGCGTTTTAGGGTTGACAAGCTTAGAACAACGATGTTGGGGTTATTATTTCGGGTGGTTAACTTTTAATTAATCGGGAGCCTCGGTCGAATGCAAAGACTTTTAAAATACTTACGTTGAATGAAATAAACACTGTCGTATAACTATTCCTGTGATAGTCTAAATAATACACACTGTGTCTACCAGTAGCGAAGAGTCAACTTTTGTAAGAGGTAAGCCGGAGTACCTACCCATATCTTAAATGTAAGTAAATTATTTGTCCATAGATTACTAACTGCCACTGCTTGTCAAAGGGAAGCCGGTACGAATCGAGTTGTATGGAAACTTCGCCACTGGTGTCTACATCTCTTCTTATCTCCTCTCCTTTCGCAGAGATGCTGGAAGAGATTTCTTTAGAAATAAGCATCACCTTTGTGCCTATTTTTCTGTTCCTTTCTTCTTTTATGTATTTAGTTTTACACAATGTAGGTATCATTGTTAATAAACTAGGGACCTGTATGATACATCACGCATTAATATTTTGTTTTACCTAACTTAGATAATATGGTTTATCATTCCTTTTTTTTTTTTCTTTAAACTTATATTCATTCTATTCATCAAGTTAGCCCTGCTACAATTAACGTTTGCCTACAGTTTATTTTTATGTTATAAGATTTATCTGTGGAAAATGTTGTGAGTAGTATATTTGTTATGTTTAATTTTAAGCCTACACTGTTTATACGTAATATACTACTGTTTGTTTTCCCAAATTTAATAAATAAATACATAGATAAGTAGTGTGTAGGTACATAAACATTAAACTGTTAAATAAATAATTTTTCAGTTTCTCTTATGCATACCCCGGAGCAGCGGTGGCTCAGAAGTGGCGCCCCCGACTTACGAATAGTAAGTCGTGGGTTCAAACCCAGGCAGGCGCATTACTTTGTGTAATTTATTTCATCACCTCTGCTCTCAAAACGGTGAAGGAAAACATCGTGAGGAAACCGGCATGTCCTAGAACCAAAAATTCGAAGACATGTGACATCTACCAACACGCACTGGGCCCGCGTGGCGAGTTATAGCCCATTCCCTCTCATAGAGAGGAGGCCGAGTGTCCCAGCAGTGGGAACATTAAAAGGCTGATTATGCTTATGCTTCAGCTTATCCCGGCTTGCCTCTGGTCGACTATAATGAAGAAATAGGCCTCTCCCAAACTGTGCCACTACACCCTGTCCGCCGACTTCGGGATCCAGTACGGTAGTTAGTACAATAGGTTGGTACTTATGATGCAATATTTGCATATAACTAAAGATTAGGTTTGTATTTTTTTTCGTATAACCAAAGCATTTAAGTACTTCATTATAACCTATTTTAATTAGACGCTCCTAAACTGTCGCGGCTGCTAGGTTGGTTACGAAACATCATAATATGCTAGGTTGGTTACGAAACATCATAATATGCTAGGTTGTTACGAAACATCATAATATGCTAGGTTGTTACGAAACAGTATAATAACTGGTATAACCATTTCAAGTCATCAGTCCCTACTCCACTATGTTATCGCTTTTGAACTGCAAATTATACCGTAACAAAATCAAGAAAATACAAAAAATAATACGTCATTTCGCGATTTTAATCGTCAGTACCGCAAACCCATCGTATTTGCCCGAAGGGTGAATTCTTACGCATTCAAAATCTAGATGGATTCCCCGAAAAACATATGGTAAGTAACCCCATACAACGATATTTTGGACGAATTTAATTAAGCATCCCGATAAAAAGCACAAAGTTAAATTAAAAAACATAATTTTGAATAATTTATGGCAGATCATCACGGCATGTTTCCCAAAAAATGTATTATTTTTGTTTATAATTTATAATTAATTAAAGTTTGCATTTTAAGTGAATGTTTATACTTTATACCGATATTCAGTTTAACATGTTGGCTACTGACGTTAATTTGATGCAATAAAATAATTAATGAATGACTTACGGAATTTTGTAAGTGATGCCGACCGTGTGTGCTAATTACTATATTCCTTTATACGTAAATTCAGGGAATATTTTGAGGGCACATATTATTTCTGGAGTCGTGAAAATACTGTTACTATGCCGTAAATCCGCCTATGATAAATATTAATATTTTGAAAAGGACTTTAACGAGGCGATTAGAGACATCCTATGTAACTGCCAAATTTCTTGATATTAATAACATTCTGTATGCCAAATTTAAGCCCAATCCGTAAACTGATTTTGTGCGTTGATATATTCAGTCATAAACGATACAACGGTATCGATTTTATCAGCAAATTAGCTTATAAGACTAAAAAATTACCCGTATTTAAATTTTACCCGTAATTATTCCCGTATTAAGACGCACTTGCAGGCAATCTTCAGTTTAAGCCGCGCTTGCCTAGGTTGGTCTGTGGATGGGTGTCAACCCATAACATTCCGAATTTCTTCCGTGGCTCGGAAAGCACGTTAAGCCGTTGGTCCCGGCTGTCATTTGTAGATCGTTGACAGTCGTTACAGAACGTCAGTCAGTGGCCCGAAAGTCACACAAAGTGACAATTGACAGGGACAATTGTCTTACCAAGGAGTATCGTATTACCTGGTACTAACTAGGTTCTGGCGATCAAGTATGCATCTAAAATACTGGTATTCAGCTACATCCGGTTAGACTGGAAGCTGCCCCCAACATAGTTGGAATAAAAGGCTAGGCAGATAAGGCACATTTTAGTAAAACAGCGTTGTAATACGCTTCAATTACGGTACTATAATTTTAATTCCAAACCAATATTTCATCCCCTCCAACCAATCAGACTTATCTTCCATCAAAAGAGTCACCTACCGTCTTTCATAATAAAACAATTAATATTCGTTACACGATGTTAGCCGATGTTTCCCGATGTTGATCGATGTTTTGGCTGCGTTGCATATATTAGCATGTCGTTATGTTTCGGACAGACGGACGGACAGATATGTGTCATCATCTGCCAAGCCATTAACCAACTATGTTAGGGTCAGCTTCCAGTCTAACCGGATGCAGCTGAATACCAGTATTTTACATGGAGCGACTGCCTATCTGACCTCCACAACCCAGTTAGTATTGAGTAATACGATACCCCTTGATACGACTGATGTCAGACTTTCGGGCCTGACTACCTGTAACGACTGTCAAGGATGTACAAATGTTAGCCGGGACCAATGGCTTAACGTGCTTTCCGAGGCCCGGAGGAAGCTCGGTATGTAATGGGTGGTCACCCATCCACAGACCAACATAAGTAAGCGTAGCTTAATTTAAAGATTGTTCCGAGCGGCGGTTATTATCTGGCCATGAGCATTCACGGACAGATATACTTAGGTATGTGTAATTAGACTATAAAGGGTGTAACAAGACCCTTAACGAAGCCGAAAGGCACTTGTTCTCCTCGTCATTGCGATCATTTTTTTGTTCTAGACCATGCCTAGGAACCTTCTAGTTACGGAGATATTGGGGGTCAAAGTTCCAAATTTATCACAAGTTTTTTTTTTGTTAAAACATGATTTTAATGCAAGATTTTTACTATAAACACCACGATCCCCGTACTATTCAATCCATCCATCAGCACAATGTTTTGAGTGTGTTACATTGAGTCCTACCGTAAAACGTGATTTTCCACCCCAAAAAAAAAAGATCGTTTCCCAGCAGTAATGTTTGCGTAAAGTTACTTAGTTTGATGTACAGAATGCTTGGTTGACGGCTTCGTGACGGGTCCTGTTACACCTTGTTTAAGCTGGAAGGGATACAAGGGATCGAAGCACAAACGATCACCACGTATTTAGTTCTGAACCCCCCACATAGAAATCTGCTGTATACATTTTGACCGTGTAGGTACTTTTGTAGGAAACAGCAGTTTTTTTTTTTAAATTATTGGTCTAAAATTTCTCATCAGCATCATACGACTTACTCAAACAATCACGAAATACGGGTAGTGCCGTCAGAGTGGAATGCATAGACGCGTCGCTCATACGAACTAAAGTCGAGGCGGCGGCGGTGTCAAAGCGGAAGGAAGCATAGCCGCCTGCGCCTCGATTGCACGTAGAAACCCTATCCTTGGCCGTGCCGCGGCGCCGCCTCGACTTACCAGTGAGCGACGCGCCAAAGTATAAATGGAGAGTCACGTCTCACTTAGTATTCACTCCAACCGGTATTTAACTTTTATTTTTTATTCATCATTTCAGCCGAAAGACGTCTACTGCTGGACATAAGCCTCCCCTAAGTGCCGCCGCATTAACCGGTCCCGTCAGACTCGCATCCAGCGGATCCCCGCAACCTTCACCAGGTCATCGGGCCACCTAGTGGGAAGCCTTCCAATGCAACGTCTTCTGGTTCGAGGTCGCCACTCCAGAACGTCGCCTCGAATTACCAGTGAGCGACGCGCCTAATTGTAAATGAGAGTTACCTCTCACTTAGTATTTACTCCAACGGGTATTTAACCTTTATTTTTTATTCACGTGTGATCGTGATTGTGATTCAAAATGTTTTTCTCAAATCTGTAGATTACAGATTAACGGTAAAAGCACAGCTTCGTACTCGAGCAATTTGGGATTTTTTCAATGATATCATCATTCATCATTTCAGCCGAAAGACGTCCACTGCTGAACATAGGCCTCCCCCAAGTGTCGCCACATTAACCGGTCCCGTGCGTCTCGCATCCAGCGGAACCCCGCAACCTTCACCAGATCATCGGTCCACCTAGTGGGAGGACTTCCAACGCAACCTTCCGGTTCGAGGTCGCCACTCCAGAACTTTTCGGCCCCATCGGCCATCCGTACAATGATATAGTTCTGTTCAAACTTCATGGCAGGTCGGAAGTTAGCTACGAATTACGGTCTGTGCTACACACAAGATGCATCCTCTGCGCCTCGCTGATATCTAAATCTGTGTTCTGCACAGCTTTACGTTAGATATTCCGAGCCGCCGATAAAGTTTGAACCATTATACCTGCATATTAGCATCGTAAGATAAGGATCGAGGAGCTCGTGGCAAAATAATAATTGCCGCTCGGGTCGATCTTTAGGTTAAGCCGCGCTTGCCTAGGTTGGTCTGTGGATGGGTGACCGCCCATTACATACCGAGTTTCCTCCGTGCCTCGGAAAGCACATTAACCCGTTGGTACCGGCTGTCATATGTAGATCTTTCACAGTAGTTATCGTTACAGGTAGTCAGTGACCCAAAAAGTCTGACAACCAGTCTTACCAAGGGGTATCGTATTACCAGTACTAACTGGGTTGTGGAGGTCAGATAGGCAGTCGCTCCATGTAAAATACTGGTATTCAGCTGCAGCCGGTTAGACTGGAAGCTGACGCGAACCTAGTTGGGAAAAGGCTAGGCAGATGATGATTAGCATCGTAATGGCATCCCAAAGAGCCTGCTGATCTGGGGGGTTACTATGACGTCGTATAGCGGTAGTAATTTCAGTGTGAGAAAGAGACAGGGTGAAAGATACAGGTCGTCTCGCGCCATCTCTTTCCCACACTGGAATTACTCCTGTTATTAGACGTCATGGAAGGTCACCTGGTGTAATGTTTACGTGTGATAACTGCTATGAGCTTTTACCTACATATAACGCCAACGTATTCTATTTAATTCATAAATGAAAACTAAACCACAGAAAAGAATTACGGAAATACGGAAAAAAATAACAAAACAATTAAGGGTGCGTTTCCACTAATGCGTAATTTATGTTAAAACGCGGTGCGGCACAAATCCAATTACGCACTCGTCGCGATGGCTGATAAGCACTATATGCTGTTCATCCATGCTGGTTGGCAACCGGCTTACATTTGGATGAGTAATTGGGTGGTTAGCATTTGCACGAGTTGATTTATGCATTTTTGACAGTCGCAGCGTTATATGTTTACGTATAAATTATATTATGGGACATTAATTGCATCACTTTGCCGTTTTACAAACACTAAACGAAATGCCTACTGCCTCGTTGGTCTAGTGGTCGCGACTGCTGAGCATGAGGTCCTGGGTTCGATTCCCAGGTCGGGCAGTGTTATTGGGTTTTTCCAATACGAATTTCTCAGTAGCAGCCACGGAGTTTGGATTTGTGCCCGGTTGATGGTAATAGGCTCGCCACCTATTAAATCGGACTTAAACGCAACTGGCGAAATGTGAGTGTACTATTAGGTACACCTCTGCCTAATCCTTCAGTGATAACCAGTGATCGGAATAGGTAGAACTAATGTACCTAAAGTTCAACCAAGGAACAGAAACGAAAAGTGTTCTTAACGACAATTTTTTTTTTCTGAATAATTTTAATTTTCCGATTATTTTTTTCGGAAACTCGGAAATGTCTCGGAATCAGTTAAGTACATTTAATAATAATGTTATTTATTAATCAGTACAGTAAACTAATTGAATTCATTATTTTTCCTTTTTAACCGATTTCGACAACAAGGAGAACGTTCTCAAAAAGTTACGTTAGTTAGTTGTTTACGTTTAGTTTCAATAATTGTACAAAATGAATAAATGGTATGAGAACCTATAATAGTAGATTATACAACAAGTGAAAAAAAAGGGAATTTAATTCGAGGGACTGCTTCCCGAGAGCAGCGAAGGATACAACTTAGCCGAGCGTAGCAAGAGATTCTAGAGTAGAATCCTGAGCGGAGTGAGGGATACAATAACCGAGATGATTTTTTTTTCACGAGTTGTGTACTCTACTTTTTACCATTGACTGTGAGAAAATAAATAGAAGTATAGTATTTATAATTCTCGTGGGTTAATAATAACAGCCATTCAAGTCGATCTTCAAGGTTAAGCCGGGCTTACCAAGGTCGGTCTGTGGATGGGTGATTACACTAATTCATTACATACCGAGTTTCCTTCGTGCCTCGGAAAGTACTTAAAGCCATTGAGACGAGTCGGCTGTCATTTGTAGTTATTTGACAGTCGTTACAGGTCAACTCAGAAGTCAGGCTTAGTAAGTCTGATAACCAGTCTTACCAAGGGGTACCGTATTACCCACCCAGTACTAACTGGGTTGTGTTCTGGGTCAGATAGGCAGTCGCTCCATGTAAAATACTGATATTCAGCTGCATCCGATAAGACTGGAAGCCGACCCCGATAAAGTTGGGATAAGTCTGAGTTGAGGCAGATGAGTATTTATCACATTTTATTAATAATCGGTAATATAATAAAAGAACAAAGGATTAAATAAAAATATTAAAAATGTATAAAAATGTAAAACAGAAACAGTAAATGAATTTGATAGTTGTTTTACTTTATTAATTTTAGTTGTACTTAAGTAACATTCGGAACAAATAATCCGAAAAAAAAAATTTGTCGCAAGGAAGTCTCCACTTTCGTTTCTGTTCCTTGAACTTTAGGCACATTAGCTCTACCTATTCCGATTACTGGTGATAACAGGCGTGACCGCGTGATGTTATGTCGGTATGTTATACCTAAACGAAATACTAAGTGTATCGTTGCTCTATTGGAATTTCATGTTTCGCTGCTGAGATGATGGTTTGACGATCAATCAGATGGGCCTCCGGCTTCGGCTTGTTTGCGATACCACAGCATTAAAACCATAATTGCCAAAACACCATTATCAACAAGAATTTGTGTGGTATAGGTATCTACACCACTAAAAAACCCAACTACCGAAAATCACGCTCTAATTAAAATCAAAGGATTTTTTTTCAATTTGTAGCTTCAGTTACTCGGGCCATAATATCAAATCGATTGGACACCTTATTCATCATAATCGGATGAATAGTTTAGTTTCTTGGCGCTACGGAGGAACATACGTAAATACATAGATAGACTGCTAAAATCATAACCCTTCCTTTTGACTTTGCCGACATCCCGTGTCCCAACAACTATTTATCTTTTCCTAAATGCTCTTGACCTTGATCTTTGCTTTAATTAAATGTCTTCTAGATGGAGCGTCGCCCTACAATCAAAACACAGAAATTGAGGGAACAATTTCAAATATGTGTGCGTGTGACAGCGTGCTCGCGGTGCACAGAGACAATAGACGCACAGTGTAAAGACTGTGCACACACACAAGCACAGTGTTCACACTGTGTCTCTGTGTGCGAACTTATAAGCCAACAGCTGGCTGATATTTTTTGACACGTTTTCGCACATTCGATGCTCCATCTAGATTTTATATATAATCAAAGGTTCTTTGGATAATTTCTTCGACGGCTTTAACGATATTCGCAGAGTTAAAGGTAGAAAACCAATGTAGAAAACTATTATTTAAACTAACATGTGCATTGACAGACAAATCTAAGATAACACTAACTAAACGCAAATACATTTTAATAAAACTCACACACATTTGAATAATGTCTGAAAAGCTTATCCATAAAAGCTGGCTCCTTATCTCAAAGTTTCTGAAGCTTGCTAATACGGAAACATAAAAACTTATCGCACACAAATCGATGTATTTCAAACATCAAATTCAGTGGTGTCAAACTGGTGACTATAAGCGGCCATCTTAAAAACATACGATTCCAATTTCAAATGCAGCGTGCGAGGTATGGCTGGAAGAAAGTACTGATACTCAAAAATTAAATTATTTTGGAAGAAGATTTCTGGAAATGTGGTAACAATTTTTCTCGAGTTTATTTTAGTTTAAATGTTTGTTTTGTATTTCGATTGATATGCTCATTTTCGTAATCTACCAAATGAAGGTTAAAGATGTCTTAACTAGAACAAGTTGAAAATCACAAATCGGTTTGATTTGTGATTTTCAACTTGTTCTAGTTAAGACATCTTTAACCTTCATTTCTTCACTCATCAAACAAAACCAAATAACATCAACGTCAACAAAATCTAAACAATTGAATACCACTTATCCATTAGTTTAATCAAAACAAATTGATGGTCTCACCAAATATTTTAAACACACGGATCTCAAAATGAACCATTAAACATTAAATGTTGCCACCACAATAAATTAATGTTAAACTACGGAAAAGCTTTTGTAACCGAAGTACTATTTATTGTGTAGCGACTAGCGAACCGTAATTGGCATTTAAATTTATTTATAATATTTGATCATTTTCATATAATTATTCGTGTGATAGACAGATACTTGATTGATTGCTTAATTCCAGAAATACGAAAATTGTTTGCACCATTTATTGCGAACCATTTTAATTTACTGTCCATTAGAGGTGATCGTTTAAAAATTTGTTGGAAAATGGAGTATTCAATTGGTATTAAGCTTAATTAAATTGTCATTAAAGTAGCTTTAATGTGCGTGGCTTTTAAATGCTGATACATATTTGTACGTTTGTTAAAAGATTTACTTCCCGTAGCACAAATGTTGTATGTATAAAAAAAAAATGAAACACTCTACAAATTTTAACTGAAATAAATACCATCAGTAACTTCTTGGTTCCATACCGAAGAGGGAGTGTCCAATGACACCTCGCTGTTTTGAAATAAGAATGCCGCGTTCGCAATTTGAAACTACGAATTACATGTTTAAAAAACGTAGGGAGCCGTATTTTTATTTTTTGCTTATATTGAATGCTGCGATATTCATACATCTGTATCACAAGATTTTATTCTAAAATAGTCTTTAATGGCTTCTAAATAAAGTGTTATTTTTTTCAAGGGGCGGTAAAACTCAATTGGTCGAATTACACAAAGCCGTTTATTTTTCCTTTTGTTGAGTATTAACGCGTCGATTTGGGCGTTAAGTTCCTTTTTTGAAAAATGAATAGGTAAATAGTGTTGGGTCGTATTACAAAGCTTCTAAATCATGGATATTTAGTCGATTATAGACTTAGTAATACTATTCTAATGGCTTTAACAATAAGGTTGATTTTGGAGGTCGTCTTTGATATTTAGAAATAAACTGTAACTCAAAAGCTCTTTTATTGAGTCGTTGATTGAAATTAGAAACGAATCACTTTATATTTTAAAACGTATTATAGTTTGTTTTTTTGATCGACGTTTTATATTTTTTGCAGATCATGAGAAGAATTGTGTGACAATTTCTTGGTTTCGAATCACATTCAAGTAGCCAATCATGTTTTATAAAAGTTAACCGGTTTTTTATTGAAGTTTTAGCTTTATGTTCTTATTTTCAAGCTATTTCTGATAAAAGATGGAGCTAGTCATTAATTAGCATAGTGTTTTTTGTTCTAACTCTAGATATCTGACTATAATGGTCAACGATTTCATGGAAAATAATCGTTATGGCGCTTTTGAAGAAAATATTAAAAACATTGCAACCCATCAAAAAAGATACAACCAAGTTACAAATAGTTTTTTCATCTTCAGACTAGCTTATCCGCGACATCGTTCGTATCAAGTTTCTTGTTGTAACATAAAACATACCCTTTGATATTCGAATAGCTTTCTATATCAATTGAAATAAAAATTGAAATCAGATGAGTACTTTCGGAGGTTAGGATATCATCCAGATTCAGGTACAAACTCGATCTCTCTCGATCTCAAACTCGAGCATTAGTATTTAGAACACGGAAAAAGAAATACACATTATTCAAATAACGGTTGATAAAGAAATAGTGATGTAACGTATTAATTTTAATTTACCATCACAATAGTGATGTTCAGTATATCCGTTACGGCCGATAGTCGATTAATAGACACGTATAATTAGTTGCCTAGCATTAGGGACATTAGAAGTGACATGTCAATGTCAGGGGTGAGAATGTCACCTTTAGTTTAATTGTTATGTCAGTGACATCTGCTGGCTTTTTTTTAAATTATTGAAGTGGTAGATAGGAATAAGTTTTATTGTTTTAGTTGCTTTAATATTAATTTTGTTGGTTTAAAAAAAATGTTAATGTATTAAAATAAAATGTTATGTAAATGTTATAGACAGGACAACGCCCTAACATTGAAATAAATAAAAAAATGTTTTTTTTTTTTCAAACAAATTAAATAGCTTCAAGTTCGACTGAATCAGTGTCTTCTAGGTACGCGTGCTCCACCATAGGCCACGTCATCGCTTCACATCAGGCGGGTTGCGGCAGACTGCAAGACAATTAAGCAAAAAAAAATAAAAATCGCGTCGTCGTCTAACACTAGAGGAAATAGTTACCTAACACGAGCCTGACCATAAGTTTGCCAAAGACAGAAAAATGTTAATCAGCCTCACATTCCACTAACATTATTACACATTTTATCTTCAAGTGAATGGATGGTCGATTTTTAACAATTAATGCTCAAGGGCCGTGGACATCGGACATTAATTCTGTCGCCCCTCTTAGTGCTACGGCTTGGTATGTGAGGTGTGTGTGACTGTGAGTACGGGTAGTAGGGACTTGGGACAAAATAGTGGCGAGTTGATGATAAGGCACATTTTCTTAAAATTGAAAGTGTCGAATAGTTGAATATATTCGCTACGTATCATTAAAAAAATCGATTATCGATAAGTTGACTGTTCAGATTATATTCCAGGCTTATTTAAATCTCTAAAAAACCGGCCAAGTACGAGTCAGACTCGCGCACGAAGGGTTCCGTACAATTATCAAAAAAAAAACACTTTTGTTATATAGGAGCCCCACGTAAATAATTATTTTATTGTTTTTAGTATTTGTTGTTATAGCGGCAACAAATACATCATCTGTGAAAATTTCAACTGTCTAGCTATCACGGTTTATGAGATACAGCCTGATGATAGACAGCCAGACAGACAGACAGACGGACGGTCAGTGGAGTCTTACTAGTTGGGTTCCGTTTTTACCCTATGGATACGGAACCCAAGAAAGGAGTCCGAGTGTTGTATATAAGGACATTTTCCTAAAAAGATTAATGTTCTAGTTTATTCCTTTTCATGTTTCACGTTGTCTCTTAATATTTACCATGTGTCTCCAGATTTTGGCCCAAGTTCAAAAGATTTTTATAGATACCTCATACATACTCAAACAATTGGTCCCTTCTTCAGTACTTGAGCCGAAAAATAGTTTCTAATAGGTAGTTAGGTAGGCTTCCCAATTGCGTTGTCACACTGACTGGTCCAGTGCTTTTCGCATTCAGCAGATTCTCGCGGATTTCTAACAAGGTCATCGATACACCTTGTTTCCTCAGTTGTAATTCCAGAACCACCATTGTATAATTATCACTTTCTCCGGTGCAGGAAAACATCGAGAGAAAACCAGCATGCCTTTCTTTTTTTTTTCGATTGGGAAATCATCATATAACTCCTCCCGCTCTGGGCTGAGCAGGAGGGAGTGTCAGACTTTTACTGACTAAAACCCATCCATGTTCCTTCATCGCCCTTTGTGTTCCAGGGCCGCGGTATCTCAGAATGCCTGAGAGATATTTCTCGACGACATGTAAGGCCAAGTCAGAGGCCCATGGACGTCATAAAAACTCGCGACACCTGGTTAGGCACTAACCACAAGATAAAGAAAAATAATTCCAGGACCTTTTATCCTTTCGTCCATCTGAAAAAGAGGACATTATAAAAACTTTTGCCCAAGTCCAAACTCTTTAAAGTAGCATGATATAATTTATCAGTTGAAACTAAATGAATAAAGCAGTTGCCAGTGGTCAAAACACTCCGTATCTAATTGTAATTTTATTTAAATGGCAACACCGGCGGCGGGGGCGCGTGGCCCACATTAGGGGATGATATTTCAAACGGTGGAGATACGCATCTTTGCTTGCCCCTCGATGTGTGCGTGTGATGATATTTTAATATTAGTTATTTTTTGGTAAGCCGTGTTTTTAGATGTGAATGGGATTAATAGATTGTGGAATCGACTGATATTGTATTGAATTGGGTAGACGCATTATCAACCCGCTGATTTACTATTCTTTTTACGCCTACAAGCATTGAGCAGTGATAGTCTAGAGGTCTGACCATCGGACTGTCAAGTCATAGGTATCAAGTTCGAACCCAATTTAAGACACGCACCTCTGACTTTTCGGTTTCAGGTGCGTATTGTATAATTATCACTTGCTTCGGTGAAGGCAAACATCGTGAGGAAACCAGCATGCATGAGAGATATTTCTCGACGGCATGTAAAACCAAGTCAGAGGCCCATGACCGGTATTAAATCTCTGACACCAGGTTAGGCACTAACCACACGAGAAAGAAGAAAAAGATCTGGTACAGCCAAAAAAACAAAAGTAAAAGGGCGTAGAAAAGACACTAACATTCCTAAAAACTATGCTTAAAATAATGCCTTACGTATAAAAATATTTGAACATAATATACCTTCTAGCTGATCGGACGAAGCCCCAATTCGGAGGTAGCTACGAACATTAATCTTTGCTCAAAGCCAACGTTAATAACGTTACTTTGACTGCGCTATACTCGCGTTTTTTGTTACCGTTCGCTGCAGAGTACTGGGGCACTTTTTAATTCTTTTGACGCTCGTTCGGGAGGCGTGTGTGTTAAGAGGGCTTTACACTGGATTGGGAGAGGAGGTTCAAGCTCATCATCATCTTACTGCCCCGTTCCCATGTTACTTGGGGTCGGCGCAACACGTTTTTTTCTTAGTTTGGGGTACAGGGCATGCGCTTGCTTGTCACGTATATGTGACAATGGCGTTCAAAAGGTTAAAAGCCTATGTTGAAGAACTTATTCCACTTATCTGTTTGACAGTCAAAATTTATTATTGTCTCATAAATATTCATAGACTATATTATAGGCAACCAAAATCCAAGCTTGGCTAGTGAGAAAGCATCTTCATTTACTAAATATGAACCAGTGATGTGAAAAGTCTATCGATAAAATGAACAATTTTATTTCGTGACCATCTAAAAGTTGTTCTTTATTTTCTCCTGAAAATAGTTTTAGTATTTTAAGAACATACGAGTCGTTCAAGTTAAAATGTATGAAATGTATGCAATGTTTGAAATAAATTCTAAAATATAATTATATTATATTATAATTTATATGGCATCAAACCTTAGTTAATTGAAACCTTCCTTCCATAGTAATTAAAGCTATACGCCCTTCTTATCTTTACTTTATACCTAGTTACTTAACGATTATTGTTATTAGTAATTTGATGGAATTAATTATTCATTACTGTTACCTTCATTTATTTTCTTTACATATTATATACATTTTTAAATATTTTCAGTAACAAAGATTATATAAAAAACATTTAAAAATATAGAAAATAGTAGCCCACCGGCATCGGGAACAGGGTCCGACATACCGATGGTCAGGGCTCTTGAGTGAGGAACCTCCTAACAATACGCGCCGTGTCCAGAAGTACTGCTTTCTGAATCAAGCCCTTGATCCAACTGCCTAGCGAGAGCTTCCTCAGATGTTCGTCGAGGCTATTGGCTATTAAGCCATTGGCCGACACGACTATCGGCACAATGACTGCTGTACTCACGTCCCACATGTCGACAACCTCGCGAGCCAAATCTAGATATTTGAATTGTTTATCTTTCTCTGCTTTCACGAGGTTCTCGTCATGCGGAACCGTTATATCAACAATCATTGCGCGACGCACCAATCGATCTATCACCACAATGTCAGGCTTATTGGCAACAATAGTCCTGTCAGTGATGATAGGTCGATCCCAATACAACGTGATATTACCATTATCGAGAACTGGGTCGGGCGCATACTTATAGTATGGCACTTCTGATTCCACAAGGTTGTACTTCAAAGCAAGTTGCTGGTGGATAATCCTGGCAACGAGGTTGTGTCTATGCAAGTACTCTCCGTTAGCCAGACGAGAACACCCAGAAATAATATGTCGGATCGATTCTCCCGGACGGTGGCATGCCCGACATATGTCAACCGTGCCATCCTTCACAATGTATTTCCGGTAGTTATTCGTCATCATAACTTCGTCCATTATTGCACAGACAAAACCTTCGGTTTCCCCAAATAGGTCACCGAAGCGCAGCCAAGATACGGACGCTAAGAAGTCTACATCGGGCCCATGTAGGGCCCGGTAAAAGCGTCCGTGAAGTTCCTTGCCCTGCCATACCTCCTTGCGGTCATTAGTGTCTAATACTCTAGGCTTGCGCCAGTTCTCATTAGCCAGGGAGAGCGGGGTGAGGCCCTTGTCCACTGAGACCACATCTCGGTGCATCCCCACGTCGGCTTCTAGGAAATATTCCCTGAGACTGCATACCTCACGGTTGTGCAGGGTCTTAGCATTTAAGAAGCCACGACCCCCACACTTCCGCGGGATATACAGTCTCATCACCGACGACCGTGGGTGATGCATTCGATTTGCGGTCAGCAGCGCGCGGACCCTCCTATCCAGGGCATCAAGTTCCGTCTGAGTCCATTTGAGTATGCCGAAAGAATACATCAAAACCGGCATGACCCAACCGTTGAAGGCGCGCACCTTGTTTCCGCCTGACAAAAGACTGTTTAGCACCTTATTCAGGCGGCCAAAAAAGCGTTCCCTCAACGATTGCTTCATGACGGCGGTATTGATACCTAATGCTTCCGACATACCCAAATACTTGTAGGATTCTGTTAAGGAGAGGGATCTAAGGTGTATGGAATCCGAGAGTTGAGTTCCCACGGATTCCATAATCTCCCCTCGCTTTACATGCATGACTGCACATTTGTCCACACCAAATTCCATCCTGATGGCGCTACTGAAGATTTCTGTTACCTTCAGTAGATCCATCAGTTGCAAATTGTTGGGGGCAAAGAGTTTCAGATCATCCATGTAAAGAAGGTGAGATATGACCTGACCACCTCTCCTCAACCTATAGCCTAGACTTGAACCCTCCAGCAGTGTGCTGAGAGGGTTCAAGGCTAGACAAAACCACAATGGACTCAGACTATCACCCTGGAATATACCGCGTTCGATCCTTATCGGTTCGCTGTTCCCCTGGATCTGTCGACATCCTGGATAGCGAAGAACCGTTCTCCAGTGCCCCATACATGACACCAGGAAGGTACGCAGAGTTGCATCTACTTTATACAACTCCAGCACCCTCATGAGCCATGTATGAGGCACAGAATCATAGGCTTTCTTGTAATCTATCCAACATGTAGACAGATCCCTTCGGGAGCGGCGAACCTGTTGGCTAATGGCCATATCAATGAGGAGCAGCTCCTTAGTACCGCGGGACCCATTCCTACATCCATTCTGAGAGGTAGACATGATAGAATTAGTCTCAATATGTTGATTGATTTTAGCTCTCAAAATGGATGTAAGAACTTTATAGACCGTTGGAAGACAAGTGATTGGTCTATAATTTTTGGGCTCCGCAGTACTACCTGATTTATGGAGCAGGTGGGTAATTCCTGTCGTCAAGAACTGGGGCAGCGACCCTGACTCCAGGGGCGTGCCGTCCATAGAGGCAATTAGGCCTAGCCTACCCTACCATTCCTACCAACAACGCAACAAATGCATTTATTATAACTATATTAATAAAAAATAAAAAACTCCTGTTATAATACTTATAGCAACTTGTCGCAGCCGTGTGACGTAACTGATAAATACTACGACGTTCGCTCCCGGCCGTTTAGGCAAGGCCGCAGCCGGCCTAATTTCCATTGATAAATTTACGCACACTGATCGTTATTTTCGTGTATATGAACGGCACACATAGTAAATAGGGGCGTAAACTCCTGCGAGTGTAGCTGGCTAGCTGGCCACTGATTGGCTGCCCCACAAAGTATTATCCGGCTAAAACGGTATGCAGTGATGCAATTATATTTGGTAGTGTTTTTTTATCGACAAAATAACAATTGTATTTTTCTTAGAAGCCATATTTGTTTCATGTGACTAGCAAAATTTATTTCGCGATCTTCAGTGTTTTGATTTTTATAATATCTGACGTTTGTAATTCGTTTTGAAACGTATAGTAGTGTAAATATTATTTGTTGTATTTGTTTATTAACTTAGAAATGGTGTTCTGTTGTGAAGTTTGCGCTTTTAGTGTGTATGTTAAAAGTTAAAAACAGTAAGTATTCACAATCGTTTAATGATAAGATTCAAGTTGTGTCCAAAGAAAGATGTGTAGGTATTTACGAAT
Organism: Eugnorisma glareosa; assembly: GCA_947578425.1. Classification (NCBI taxonomy): domain Eukaryota; kingdom Metazoa; phylum Arthropoda; class Insecta; order Lepidoptera; family Noctuidae; genus Eugnorisma; species Eugnorisma glareosa. The sequence goes on from OX387979.1 coordinate 3,356,164, forward strand.
TACGAGAATTAACCTAAAATTCATCGTCATTTCAAATTAATCTTTCTTCTGTTTGCATTGTCAGTAAATCGTGATTTGAACCTTGATTAATGCAGAGTTCTTGTATTTATAACTTTGGTTTTAATAGGCTTATTTTAAAGGTTTGTTTTTCAAATATTCCGGTCAGAAAACTCTACCTTTTTTTTGTTTACAGCGCTCTCTGTTTTATTTTTTAGAATTTTTTGTAGCGGAGCGACATCCTTCGTTCTTGTATTGACAGAATTCCATTGAAATTCCTGATATTTAAGCTAGATGGCGTTGTTTCTCATAAGTGAATATATCAATAGATGTGAGTACTTTGAGGGTCATCTTAGCGTGGCTGGCCTGCCTTCCGCGGAGAACCACTGCACGCCACTGCCTGACTCTAAGGCTGATTGAAACTGGGACGCCAAGCAAGTGTGCGATCTTTGGAACCACTTAATCCAGAAGTTGTGCAGTCCGTCCGGCCCTGGAGACTTCCAGTTAGGTAACGGACGGACTGCACGAGCTACGTCTTGGGGGCTGATGATGATTGCCCCCATTTCTTGTATTGGATCACACGCTTGTTCAACCTCCCGGGTCCAATCGCCCTCAGTGTGACTGACAGGCACCGACCAGATGCTGCGCCAGAATGAACACATGGCGTCATCATCCGGCAGACGCGTGTCAGTCACACCTTGGTCTGGTCGCTCCCAAGCCCGATATACCCACCTTTCATCGCTTTGGAATGTGCGATTCTGAGTGTATCGCTCCACTCGCCGTTTGTACCGAAGTCAGTAAGTCAGGCTTCAGGAAGTCGATACGCTCTGTGACGCGGGCTAAGTAATCTCGAGAACTAATATCAGTTCCCGAGAATGCGCGCCTCACAAAGCGCATCACTCTAGGACGAGTATTGCCCTCCCTGAAGCAGATTAACTTGCCGATAAGTGCTCTAGCCCCACCGATACGCCTCTCAATCCTGCACTGCCAAGCTGGAACAGCTAATTTTGGTCGTGTAGCTCTGTCGTTGTTGGGAAATTTAACGTGAGCTACACGACATGCCGCTACAGCTCCACAGTACAATATTGAGTGGGTATCGGCGAGGTCTTTGCTGCTGTCAAAGCAGGTTGACAGCTGCGAATCTAGAGCACACACCAGCGCCTTATTTTTCTTGTGCATTGGCAAACGAGGTAGACGTGGTCTAAGTTCAGGTGGTGTGGAACGGTACTCCCGGAACGCACCCTCCAAAGCGCTCCTCAATTGTACGTTGCATTGGCTACTCACGGATATAACTTCGTCATCCTCTTCACCACCGCGGTCGGATCGCGGCAAAGCACTGGGTACATTTTGCTGCTGTACCGCGATCATTGGCGAAGCAGGCGGAACTGGGTCACTCCGTGAATCGAGGCGTAGTCGCTCAAGTACGGTGTCATCTAACATATGGTTACGCTGGATGACCCGCACCTGATCCGACAGTCGTTGTGCTGACACGCTGATAGCTGGCTCAAGCACCTGAAACAGAGAGAGCATCCGACCACGGTATGCAGTCAAGTTGCTTCCCCCCTCAGTAGCCCCATAATATGCGCGCATGACGTTCTCATTAATGGACAGAGTCCATCGCATGCGCGACACATTTCCACCGGCAGCGGGGACCCTGTTCGGGGCCGGTTGGCCTCGAGGTCCCAAGCCCGCTGGTGGCCGTCCTCTTCCTTGTCGTCGTGGTGGAGGTGGTGGTGTCGACGGCGGGGAGAAAAACTCGTCGCTCGAGCTCGACGCATTATCATTACTGTTATTTTTAACAGTTATTATTGATTTGATTGAGTTATTTATATATTGCTGGTGATAATTGTTAACTAGTGTTTATTTTTATTAATTGTTAATGTTATTTTTATGGAATTAAATAAAGCTTATTCATTCATTCATACTTAGCTACTTGTACATAATATGTACTGTTCAATATAAATTTCAATTACAAAAAGCTTTAACATTTCAACCTTGTTTAAATATTTCAAAATATAAAAAAAAACTATCGATACATCGTCCCACCCCTATAAGCCGAGGTATTTTCGCATCAAGCCAGCACGAGCCATCGTATATCATTTTTATCATTTTTATTCAATCCTTTGCCGAAACCGTACTTTTAGGCGAACTCTTTTAATTCATTTTACAATGATAACTGCGGACTGGCTGCTTTTTTTGTTCAACATATATTACTTTGGACTGAGTCTATGGCTTCGGTGTGGTGTTACTCTCGATGCGGATGGAGTATTTGGTATTGATATGCAGTACAGCATGGGGTACGTTGATATCGTTAGAGTCGCGGAAAACACCTGTATAAGGGGCGCACAGAGCCGGGAAGTGTGGCAGAAAAAAAGGGAGACCTATACCCAGCAGGGGGTGACTCCGAGCTGATCATCATGATGATGACGATGAAGGTTTTGGTAGTTCAGTTCGCAAAAAATTGTGAAATTATCTGTGGAAATTGTATCCGAAAAACTAGATGGCGGTGTCAGATCCAAAAGAACCAAACTGACGTCTTGGGTAGTTTCGAAAATCCGCAGCGTTACTCGTTGAAGTTTTCTTTCAACGAATTGTATTGGTTGCTTAATCTTTTCTTTATTATATCAGCTTAGTTAGAGACATATCATGGCTCTTCCTCCATATAGTGTTTTATCAATATCCAATAAACTATTCTTTAGGAATAGTTCCACAGTTTCGTTTAATTTTCTCTAATACCACCGTGTGCCACCTAAGATGACGAGTCATAGACAAGTATGGAAGAAGAAGACATGCTGCGCCGACCACGAATAAATTGGGATAAGGGCAAGAGAATGTTGATGAGGAAGAGCCTGGTACGCCACTCTTCTCTCAAAGCACTCTTTCAAAATCTGCTCTACTACAAGAGACGTCAATGCCTCTCAACTAAAGGACATGGATACACAGACACCCTATTATCTACATACATTCTGCTTTACAACTCACCTATTACGAGTTTTTGGCACTAAAACTTATCTCCACAAACAGTCTAATGGAATATGATATTTGAGGTTCAAAAGATGCGGACTCTCAGCCTAGTTTAAATAAACAACTTTTGATTTTGAGTATCGAAAGCGCTAACCGCAACAGCATCACCCATCCGACGTAAATATCAGTTATGCAGTCATTAGCCGTACTCCTGTATTTATGGCCCGCGCTGACGCCTATACACGTCGACGTCCATACACGTTAGGTTTTAGCGAGAGGAATGTTTTTTGATTAGTCGATTTTCTGCCGTGTCGCTGAGATCATAAAGGTGTGTTTGTGATTTATTGTTATGAGTTTATTTTAGTTAACACGGCTTTTGTTATCCTCGAAGAACAGCGCAAACATAGCTGGTCTTTCACCGGTTAAATAATAATAGCCGCTCAGGTCGATCTTTAGGTTAAGCGGTGCTTGCCTAGGTTGGTCCGTGGATGGGTGATCATTGCTTTCATACCGAGTTTCCTCCGTGCCTCGGAAAGCGCGTTAAACTGTTCCCGGCTGTCATTTGTAGATCTTTGACAGTCGTTACAGGTAGGTCCGAAAGTCGGACAACCAGTCTTACCAAGGGTCAGATAGGATGTCGTTCAATGTAAAATACCACGGACCAACCTAGGCATGTGCGGCTTAACCTGAGGATCGACCCGAGTGGCTGTTCCTTTTTAAAGATATGTGTCTATAAATCCAATATTTAAGCAAATCCCACCATCTTAAGCTAAATCTTAACAAAAACACCCATCATCGTCAATACTACCTCAAATACAAATCTACCATATCCCAATACAAAAATAAAAATACTCCAGACCCCTCATAATCGACTGCAGACAAACACAAATAATACTAATACTCCTAGAAAACAATGGCACCCATCATAGTAGCGACTACAGACGCCATGTAAAAAAATCGTCTGTATACTACAATAGCTCCCGACTTCGCCCGACAAAGGATCCGATCAGAATAAAGATAACATCATATTTTTCGTGCTAGCAAGGTTTTGGGTGGGTTAGGTTAGGAGAGGTCGCGATTTTCATCATTCAGCAACCTGCTACATATTGCCGACTTTAGAAACACTTAAACATAATAAGTGTGCCGTTCAAAACGTGATGTTTAAAAGCGATTCCGATATCCTATTTAAAAAATAAATAATAACATTGTATTAAACAATAGATTTGGTGTTGTTTTATTAAAATTAATAGTTTGATAAAAGTTAATAATCTTATTGTAGTGTGGGTCTCATGCCTATGTCTATATGTACACATACATAGATAGTAGCCTAAGTCTATACTCGTATATTGAATTGTTCGCTAATAAATATGAGTGATTTATCGATGATAATATTGATAATTTACGAGGTAGATACGATTCAGTTGTGATTTTATTATTGGCATAAGCGTTTAAAAATTGAGGGACATTGATTTATTATTTAAGACGTTTTTATAGTGTTTGCAAAAACTAATGTTTTGAAGAAAGAAAAGAACGTTTCATGAAGCATTTCGTAATAAAATCTAGATGAATAATAAAATAACAGTTTATCATATCGCTTCCCGCTCCGCTCGCCGCCACCGCTCGCCCCTTCAACCACAAACCGAGGGAGCGTTAAGGGTGCTTCACACGAGTTATTAGCCCTTTTGTGGAGTGCTCTTATATTTCACGCACCGCTGCCGGCAGTCCGTGTGGCGAGGCTTTGTGTTGTATGTCCAGCGGATAAATGAACGGTATTGATAGCTAATGAGAGCAGATTCGAGTGCCCACTCTTGATTTTTGGTAGAAATGTTCTTTACTTATTTTTTCCTGTTTGGTGATGTGCGAATTATTGTGACGTTGCACGATGCAGTTTGATTGGTTTGTTCCAAGTATGTATTTCTATACCCTGTTCTGCTAAAACTTTCGTTGAACTGCCTTGACTGAGTTTTCACTAAACAAAAAGGGATTTTGTACGGAGGTTTTATAATACAAATGGCTTTAAAACCATAGCTTCGAAAAAACATGCTATGATAAAAAATCAGCTACCTAAATAATCAGCAATCTAATCGCATAAACCACAACCGTCTGGCATATTAAGAGGGCCCTTCCCGGTCCGTCTATCGTCAACGCGAGCATGGTCGAAAAGCTTGTTGTTTCATCCAGAGCCTCAGCGGAGATTTTCTTTCAATTCCCCCGTCTTACCCCGCCCCGACCCCGCACGTCTCATCTCCCGCACACCTCATACCGCCTAACGCGATGACAATGAACGAAAAATAGTGTTCGAAAATTTCTTAAACTTGTTCCAGGAAATACGTGTTCATGAATAAGTCCTACAAGTGTGTGACATAAATATTTGCCATTAAGAATCTCTATTACATATGCAAGGTTTCTATCGAGATGTTTTCTTTACTTTTACAGTTTATGAGTACATTATGAACGGCCAAAGTTCAGTTAAAATTTGTGCAAAACAGCAATTTTTGGAGGCTTATACTGAATTTGTTTCTACTATTTTTTTATTTTTTGCTACCATAGAAACTTAGATATAGTGCACAAAATACCTACTAGTTTAAAAAATCAAAGATAGATGTGTAACAACTGCATAATCACGTACGAGCGTTTGTATGAAAAGTATGACGGGTTGGCCGCTCTTAAACTTAAACGATTTAAAAATCAACTTTTCCACATGACCACTCAAAAAGCACCGAAAACGAAACACAAAGGCTTCCAAATAAAACAACCGTATCATATTTTAAAATAAAGAAAACAGTTATTGACCAAAAAAGGTCCATTGTAAACTAAAAACGGATTAAATCCGGCTAATTTAACAAAACTGGAATCAATGGCGCGTAAAATTGCAAATGTTTGTCTATGCCCGCAAGATGGCCGCTTGACAGTTGGTAGAAGCACGCCAAAACCCTTTGGGATCTGTCAAAGTAAAGCAGATGGCGGTAATTTGCAATAATAACGATTGGTTGACGATCGCATTGTTATTTATTGTAGTGTGATAATTGTTTGGACAAGATAACTGTATGTGGATGACAATTATTAGATTTACAATACGTTGCTGTGTGTTTAATAGTCTCGTTTGCTCCAGAAAGGAGTTTATAAGGCTATTGGTTACAGATGTCTGCAATGGTTATGTTATGACGTCCTTAATAGTCCTTATCAAAAGATGTGGCGGTCAATTGTATCTTTGATCCCTATTATCAATGGCTTAACTATGAATAAAAAGCCACCTAAATATGTTTCCATAGGGCAAATTTTAGAAACATCATTTTTATAGACCTCTGGCTGACAAGTTATTGAACCATACATTATAGATGATCCTATGACCATACATGATGATAGAAGATGAGTCTCGCAGCGTCAGTTTTCCCTATCACATCCTCCATCGCTTTCCATCAACGAGGTAGAAGTCAAATTTATGCCCATTAGGCAATATAAAAGGCACTCATAATTATTGTATGTGAGTATACCATTATAAACAGATTGGGACCTTTTCAAAATTCATTAAAATCTCCAAAAATAAACCGTTCACAAATCACAATAAAACACACCTACATATTTAAAAACAAAATAAAAAAGCATTAACAATTTTTGCTCACACGAGAAAAAACCCAAATTAATTGATAAAAGCTCAGCTATCAATTACATTGTTAAAAACCATACGCGTGCACACAACCTAGTTATAAATAACGTTACAAATAACGTAACGATAACGATGTGAGTCCGCTTTGAAGTCGTTAATTATGGCTGCCTAAGGCTCCAGTTACGTATTACGCTTGATTTTCAAACTATGTGGGTGGGTTAAGGTGATTTTACACTGTGTGTGTGCCTCGGGTTGTGTTTATTTATTTGTGGAAGGCAAATAGAACATTTAAACGCTCAAGTCTTACAGAAAATCTATGAAATTTTCCTAAGAAGGGTAGTTCTGATTGAAAGTAGCTAAGATAATATTTTATTTTTTCTCACCACAATACATAAATACGTTATTAGGTTTCGTGAACAATGCAAGCATTTCATTATACTGTGGGAGACTGGTGCCTAAGCTAGGTCTATATTTCAGGACACCAGGTCTCCACACCTTTGGAAGCACATTTAAGCATAGTTATGCATCATATCACATGAGTCTTTATAATCACAAGTCTCGTGAGCCTTCCTTTAGCTAAGACAAAGAGTCTAAGGTTAGGCTCTAAAATGCAAAGGGTTTGAGATATAACAGTTAGTTACATAATTACAAATTAATTCGCCTTTAAATAAACATCCATATACAAATAAATAAAATTGAAGTGTCTATTTGTTATTTCAATATAACACAGCTTTTTACTGAATGGGTATGAAATGAAATTATATACGGCACTTATAAAGAAAAAAAAAACATTTTTTAAAGTTTTGTCTGTCTGTCTGTCTGTTTGTTCTGGCTAATCTCCGACGGACACCGACCGACCGACTGTATTTTACTGATTTTGACGGGACCTATAATGGCAGGCTAACGTTTATTTTATTACTTTTATTTTAGAAAAAACATTAGGGTTCGTGAAAAAACATGACCCATGATAATCTTAATAAAATCCGAGTCAAATAGGCAAGTAATATTTTTTAAATAATTTCTCGCGGACTAAGGTCGCGGGCAACAGAGTTAGAAAATTAACCCATGGAGTTTCTTGCCGGTACTTCTCCATAGGAAACGAGCATCCCGAACCGTGCACCTTTTTGTCGACGTTTTATAAGTGCCCATCCAGGCCTATGTGAAATAAAAATATATTTTGATTTCGATTGATTTTGATTTTGGATGAATAATTAAAGGTGACTCAGGAGTAGAGATGCAAAACGAATTTTAAACGTTTTAAACCATTTGGTTTTAAACGGTCTTTTTGGTTTAAAACGATTTAAAACCACACTTAGCGGTTTAATATGGTTTAGAATGTTTTTTTTTGGAATGCACTGAGGCTTTACACGAAGTTATCTAGACCACACCTCCTTCCTGATTTAGAATATATAAAAGGAAAATAAAATAAAAATGTTTTAAAATAACCTTCATTAACATGACAGACAAACATAAAATCGATCTCTACCTGCCCCATCTCTCCCCGTTGCGATTTTGGTAGCAAAGTGAAAAATAAAAATACGGCATTGCCGTTTTATTTTAATAAATACCCAAAACATGATTGTTTTCAGTGTCTAATCCTAAATAGTAGTATAAATATGATATATGACTTCACATATATTAATAAAAATGGTAAATGATTTCAATTAGCCTTTTAAACTATTTTTTTAAGTAATTCGTAATCAATGTACGGCCCACGTGGTCGTGGTTTTAAACCGTTTTAAACAAATTTAAAACGGGTTTTAAACCACTGATTTTGGTTTAAAACGGTTTATTTACAACTATACTCAGGAGTAAGTGTAAACGAACCTTTAAATTCTTCAAATTTCTGTGCTTTAAGTTACATGGATCATGGACCGTTCATTAGTTAATAAACACTTGATCCTCTTGTCTTGGGAGTATTACAAGCGTTTGTATCTTTAATATTATATTTACCTACTTAAAGGATCATCTCTTTAAGCTGGATCTTTGTTTAATATAATCAATAAAATATCTTATTGTTGCTAAGGGTTGGTTGTTTTAGTGCAAGTCGAAATACATACCTACCAAGTATACATAAGTATATAAAATAAATAAATAACATAAAATGAAAGTTCTCTTTATAAACTGCGAAAATAGGTCGATTTTAAAATTTAAAAGACTCGTTTCACAATTAATATTTTTATATAATTTTAATAATTCATTAATATCTATGGATGATACTAATTGCTTTTGTTGCAAACAATTTTAACTAAAATGCTATGGGATAACAATTGTATTTTCGATAAAAAAATCGACGTATTTGCGGTACCCCGCGAAATTCAAATTTTATAATGTCAAATGCCATATTATATGTTTATTAAAATATGATTTACGGCCGTAAAACGTATGTTTTTACAGAATTATAATAATTGAAACTATTCTATGAAAAAGTCATTCAATGGGATTAATGATTTTAATGATTCTCCGTAAACACCGTGACTCCGTGTCCGTTACTTTTAAAGAAGGAGAACAAAACTGGCGAAGTGTAGGTGTAATAGTATAGGTACACCTCTGCCATACCCTTCGTGGATTACAGGCGTGATATTATGCAATAGAAATCCAGTTTTTATTGAAACCATTCAGTCTGTAGCAGACCTTTTGGCAGAACTCATAATCACATGTGCCCATTAACGCAGAATTAAAAATCGCCACCGGTTAGAGGGACTAATAGCTAAATCATGTAACTTTACCCCGTGCCCCTTCTGTACCCCAGCCTGCTTCACCCCTATTGCACCACTTAGGGGTGTTATGGTAATATCATATTGTGGGGTAGCAATTTGTTTGTTGGTTTATTAGTGATCATTGAGTTATCTTAATGTTTCATTTAAATCTGTGATTTTGTTGGTTGATTTAGCGAATTAGATACGAATTAGAGTGTCAATTGAGTGCCTTATTTGTGTAGTGGTCCTGGGTTTGATTGGGGGAAAGGTGTTATTAGGTTTTTCCAACAAGACTTTCTCAGTAGCAGCCACGGAGTTTGGATTCGTGTCCGGTTGATGGCATTAGACTTCATTCGAAAAGATTCATGAACAGTAATGCCTCAAATATGTTGACATTGCCATCCATTTTGTCTTTAGTCATCAGCAATCAAATTCAACTAGTCTTTACTTATACCCGATACATACAGGGTGTGGCTAGGTGTGGTGTGGCTATGGGCCAAAGTAGCCTTAAAATAAATGGATTTAGTTTTTGTTGTTGTAAACGAACCCTTTAAAAAACCATCAACCAAGCATTCTGTGCATTATACTAAGTTACTCTACGCAAAAAGTATTGCTGAGAAATGTACCTATTAAGTATAGAGGTGAAAATCATGTTTTGCGGTAGGACTCAATGTAACGCACTCAAAACATTGTGCTGATGGATGGATTGAATAGTACGGGGGTTGTGCAGGTGTTTAAAGTAAAGTTATGACATAAAAAACATATAATATACGAGGAAATTCCCAAGTATGATCCAAAAATAATAATATCGCAATGACGGGTACAACAAGTGCCTTTGTGCTTTGTTAGGGGTATTTTTCACCAATCATAAGACTTCATATTTATCATAAGGTATTAATATCTTAAAAACTCGTTTTCTCAGCCACATGCAATTATCGTTTACACCCAAAACCACGAACAATAACACCCCCTAAAAAGGACATCTAAGTTTATAAAACCACGAAAAACACTTTGATTAATTTACACCATCAAAACATTTAAAACCACATGAGACCAGAAAGCATTAATAAAAAAATTGCCCAAACAACTGTTCAGAGAAACATGGCCAATTTTACGGAAGACCCGTCTTCTGGTACATTTGATCCCCCAATGAGAGTACTCGCAGGGGAATGGGGGTATTCCCATAGGTGGTAGGGGTATTTGGGGTAGTTTAATGATCATAAACAGTAGCTAAATGATCGAATGGCTGAGCCTTTTGTAGTTGAGTGCGCTGTGATGCGCCTTGTGTGTTTAGTTTGAAGTACTTTCATGTTTGGTTAAGTTCATTTACTTTAGTACTTGGTTGGTTTGGTGGTGCGAAATGTGTCTTTATCTTTATGATGATTTTTGGTTCTATTTAGTTCACCCCTCATGCTACCATTGTCTTTAGAAATTAATGTTATTCATTTATTTAACAATTTATGTATAGACGCCAGCACATCAAGCTGCTAGAATCTGTCAAATTTATTTAATAGTTTTTATCGTTATAACATTAAGTTCAAGGTTGATTGGGAAAAATGGTCAATTTCGGGCAGCTTCATGTGCTGGCGTCTCACACTAAATGTAGAAAAGAAGAAAGGGACAGAAAATAGTATAGTGTAATGTACTGGAGATAGAATGATGGTTCAGTAGAAGGCCTAGAGCCTAGGCATTGTGAAGTCTATCCTAGGTAATGTGATAGCCTAGTGGTGTGACCGCAGGACTGCCAAGTCATAGGTCTCAAGTTCGAGCCCAAGACTTCTGAATTTTCGTATTATTTCCCTTATTTCGGTGGAGGAAAACATCGTGAGGAAACCAGCATGCCTAAGAGATATTTCTCGACGGCATGTAAAGCCATGTTAGAGGCCAATGGGCGACATAAAAACTCTGGCACCAGGTTAGGCACTAACCACACGATAGAGAAAGAAGTGTGAAGTGTCATTATATCAGTGATAGAGAATGGGAAAGATTGATAAGTCAAAAATATATTGGATTGACATAAACTATCGAAAATCTTTTGTCATTGTAGGAAAACAAAACGCTATAAAATCCATTATCATTTGTCTAGGCCTACCTCTGTTCCATGGAAAACAAATGAAAACTGTCGAAAGTTGCTTTTAGTTTTAACTTACAAGCAGAAAAAAAAAATTATCACCATTGTCTATGGCTGGTCATAGAGTGTCATTCGCTCACAGTTCAACTCGATGTCCTGAAACTCTCATCCAGTTGCCACCAGCCATCTTGCGAAGATCATCGTTCCACCTAGCTTGAGGGGTCCATTCACTTTCTCTAAAGAAAAAGTAAAGCTGAAAAAAAACTAAATACGTAAGCTTAATAATAACACATTGTGTATTTTCCCTACACGCACACATTTACACCCCCACAACACACTTACACCCCACAGATAATTGTCCATAGCTTTTAGCCAACACAATGTATTTAATAATCCCCACAAGGGTAATTACGTTTCATATAAACGATGACCACTTTACCTTGAACCCTGCCCACTCACTTACACCAAGCTTTTAACGGTGGTATCACAACACCAAGTTTCGAAGACCCCAATTTTCCAACTTAATGTAAGTCAATGCAGGTCAACTGTAACTGGATTTGCTGATCATTCAGTGTCCAGTTTAAGAAGACCTCTATTTGCCAAGTGAATGTACTAAAACAGAGATAAATGTAACTGGTTATTTTTAATTTGCAGTGTTATCAGGGATCTGATTCCGAAGGAATTGTTTTATTGGCAAGGTCAACTTAAAATAGACTCACGAGTGGTGATATTAGACTGTCCAGGGTACTTGAATGTCCAGGATAGCCTAGTCATTTTGCGAACCAGTCCTATCTGACTGGCTAATATTCTTACCACAAGAATAGCTATTTTCCTATGATATTTTCAAGAACAAATACACCTGAGTCTGGATTCGCAGGCGGTTGTTGACAATAGGCTTGCCCTCTTCTATATGGAACTTGACCATAACTAGTGATAGTGGGTGTACTATATACACCACTTCCTACGCTTCAGGATTAACCGGCGTAATGATATAGGGCTAAAGTTGATTTAATACAATAAGTCTAAAGCTAAAGTTATGATATGCAAAACCTTGATTTTACTGGATTTCTAAACTAATAATTATTGTTTAAAAAAACAGACATTTCGATTTTATTACCTCCATACCTCCAGAACCTGACCAGCATCCTCAGACCTCTTAAACAGTACTTTATGAAAACAAATGAAGGTCAATTAAACCTGGTCAGTAACAGGACAGGGCAGACCAAGTGAACCTGGCCATCATTACTAAAAGTACGTTCAGACTCAAAGTAAGTGAAAAAGCAAAACCGTTTGGTAGCCGCCGGCGAGAATTTGTGAGAGGGGTTGGGTGCTGGCGAAAATCTACAGAGGTGAAAGTGTGTTATTTGAGTTGTATGTGGAAAATAAAAGCTATATTAGAACAATTGCTAGCGAAAATCGACAAAGGCGAATGGATGATTGTGGACCGTGTTGATCGTGAAAATAAGAGAATGTCCAAATGCTGATACCTTAGTTATACTACACAAGTACTTTCATAAGTTATTATGCCTTGTGACTGTGACTGTAGCTTCGCTTTCTTTGTTTTTATGACATTCAAAAGTGCATCTTATAGTCTAATTAAAATAAATGCATTGAACTTTGAGTTGTATTATTCATTTTTAATTTCTTTGTATTCTTTGAATTTCAATTAATAATTTACATAAATTGATTATGAAATAAATTGAAAAATATATTCGTCGCCAAAATAACAACTATGTTCGCTAACCAACCTCTTTTCGCTAACTCTACAGAACCCGTTACCCCCAATGTCCGGGGGCAGCACTACTGTACAAAAACGTCTCGCTGTGGCTAACAGGGACCTTCTTCTGTTGTCTATTGGCTGATAATGGCTACTCCTGCGCACTTTATAAGTTATAGGGGGTGGTCAACTAGTTCGTAGGCTGTGGTTTGGCTTGTTTGTTTAGTTTTCAAACAGTTGCATTTTTGCACGACACAACGGCACTACAAAAAGTACAACAGCAACATATAATAATACAAAAAGTACTTGAGCACCATCTATATCACGCATTAAAAACTAACATAAAAATTGTGAATCGCGCTATTAAAGTTCTCCGTAAAAAAAAAAATTTTGTGTTAAAATCGCAGCATATTAAAATAATTCAATCAGTGTACTTCTTAGGAAGAATCCTACTAATATTATAAACTAGCTGCGGGCCCGGCTTCACACGGGTGCAATGTTATACATGAAAACCTTCCTCTTGAATCACTCTATGTATTAAAAAAACCGCATCAAAATCCGTTGCGTAGTTTTAAAGCTCTAAGTTTACATAGGGACAGACATCGGGAAGCGACTTTGTTTTATACTATGTAGAAATAGTGATGCGAAAGTTTGAGAGGATGGATTGTTTGATTTTCTTTCACGCAAAATTTACTGAACGGATTCAGATGTAATTTAGCACACATAGGATAGGATACTGTTTATGCCGGTCCCTTGGGACAATTACCGATATCTACGCGGGTGAAGCCGCGGCCATAAGCTGGTCCTTTTTATATGTTCGAATTATTTAAAACACTTTTAATATTATAACTCTTTGTCGCTATTAATTTGAAAAGTGAAGCAAATGATAATCCCTCGCTCTGAATTGGTGCCCAACATACAGGCTACACAGTTTGGGCCCAATGTAAAACCTTTTTAGGCAATATTGTTCAAGTATCTAATGCATACATTTTCAGATAAATAAAGTTTAAATGCGATGCAGTTGAGGTCGGAAAGTGTGAAAACTAAAATAACCCGGAGGAGTTTCGATACCAGCATACACACCACTGAGCAGTCCTGCTACCCAAACGGCCTAAGATATACCTATTCTTAGATAAATTGTGTTGGCTATCGACTGTCAAAATAAAATCTCTCATCCGCAATTCATCATCTTTATTCCCCTTTAAACTAGTCTCGTCCGAGTTAATGTTTTGATGTCTAAATAAGAAGATATCGGCAATAACAGCAGGGGTGGCGACACAACACGCCAAATTACGGGAATGTGCGGCGGCCATTAGGGTACATTACTCGAACCACTGCTTCAGTCGAGTGGGGGAGAACATTCAATTATTTCAGTGATGTTCCTGTTTTTGTGTATTTATTCAAAGTATTCTGTATAAAGATTACTTTTTGATGAAGTTGAATATGTCTCCGAAATTGGGTTCGTCCAATCCTTGTGGAGTTAGCTGTGCATTTCTTGCCCTCTCTTATAAAGAAGAATGGGAAAAGAGGAGCCAGGTATTGCGAGGCACCGATTGCAGTAATGGTTTTACTTCACTTGATTCCCAAATAGTATTGATTTATCAATTGTACTAAGAGCTACTAACGAGTTCCTAAACTGTACCAGACCGTAATATAATTTCTTCAGTAATTGTCTATTAGAATTACAAATGGCCAACGCGCTGTCTTAATTTCATTTAAATAATACCAGCATTATATACTTTATCTCTTTCATAAAAAAACGAGCATATATAGACAACACACCTCATTATTTTCGGCCTCATTACAGAACAGACCACAGATAATGTTATTGTTTTGTCTATGGAGGGGTCGGGTTTCGCGCCATTTGGTTAACCGGTCGTGTAATAGCTCCAGTAGGAATGGCGCACAGTGGTCGATTGATGTTAAGTGTAGTTTTTGTTTTGATTGGTTTTGTTATGTGAAAGTGTAGGAATGATTGAGAATGATGGATTACGTTAATTTCTAAAACAAAGGCGGCTGTTCAAGATCAAGAAACTGTCAAATTTTCCCAATCAACCTTGAATCTAATGCTTTAGCGATAAAGTTTAGATTGTAGTAGCTTGATTTGATGTGCTTGGCGTCTTACTTACTGTAGTACGAGTTTGCCGGTCTGACGAACCTTGAAAAATTAACACTTTTACTTTGCATGAACAGCTTTTACATAAGACCCAGTGTGCGCCGCTCCCACTCAATTCCCTTTAGTCAGTATTATCTATTTGAATTTAGAATAAGCCTGTTCGAAATTCGAATTGAGATGTTTGTTTATGAATCAATGGTTAGATTTGATTTGAAGTGGAGTGGTGACCCATTGAGTTCATGGATGAGACAAATTATCTAAGTGGCCAGTTGTTATTTTTAAACTATCTTTTTAGTGTTGTTTTAAACGATGAATGATTTTTAAACCACCTCGTGGGTCTAGTGGTCGCAAGCGCGACTGCTGAGCACGAGGTCCCCGGTTCGATTCTCTGGCCGAGCAAAGTTTTGTTGGGTTTTTCCATGATGAATTTCTTAGTAGCAACCACGGAGTCTGTCTAGATTTGTGCCCGGTTGATGGCAATAGGCTCGCCCCTTGTTACACGGGCCTTAAAATTAACTGGCGACAGCATGTCATTGTGAGTGTACTTTTAGATACACCTCTGTCTAAACCTTCGGAGTTAGCAGGCGTGATGTTATGTTATAATATGAATGAACAAAAGAAAAAAATATAGCGTGACGACTGACACAGGAGAATCGAAGACGTAAACGAATTGTGCCGACTTCAATTATCTAACAAGATCAGGAAAATGATGATTTCGTCCTATTAAAACTTTGGAGAGCAGAGGTGGCCCAGTGGTGGCCAGGCTCCGACTTACGAATAAGTAAGTCGCGGCTTCGAACCCAGGCAGGTGCATTACATTGTGTATTTTTTTTCATCGGTGAAGGAAAACATCGTGAGGAAACCGGCATGACCTAGAACCGAAAAAAAATCGAAGCCATGTGACATCTACCAACCCGCACTGGGCCCGCGTGGTGGATTATAGCCCATTCCCTCTCATAGAGACGAGGCCGTGTGTCCCAGCAGTGGGAACATTATAGGCTGATTATGCTAAGACTTTGGTGTGTACTTATTTAATACTGAAGTGCATAGATCTGAATCCTGCTTTCTTGGCCATAGATAAAAACAGCTTTTATATAAAAAAAAGACTCTGATGGTCTTCACATGAATTGATTCAGGGACATTAGACTGATAGTAGTCTAAAAAGCATCATGGCCAAAATAAAAACTGTAAAAAAATTTAAAGCGAGTTAGTTTCTAAAACAATGTCTGATTAATCTTATTACTTTTAACTTCTATTAACTTATTAAAATAACCATTAACTAACACACCAAAACAAATAAATAAAATCACCGCCATAATAGCTGGCAACACCGAATCACCGTTTAATTAGTGTTGCCACCCTCTCAGTTATATTACTTTGTGATGTAGTGATGTGCTCTGATGTATGTTAGGGGTGCAGGGATGAGGGTTCCGTATGGTATATGTTTGGAGTTATTCTGATTACTTTATATAAGTATAAATGGGATTTCGTAGGTATAATAAAATATAGTGATGCAAGAATCTTTTGACACTAAAGAGAGACAATGTTACCGGACATTTCTGTTTGTTTTTTTTTTTAAAGTAAGATGGTGGCTTTAGTCCTCATTTTGGACACACGCCTCGTTGCCTCCTTGGTCTAGTGGTCGCAAGCGCGACTGCTGAGCATGAGGTCCTAGGTTTGATTCCCGGGTCGGGCAAAGTGTTATTGGATTTTTCCACAGGAATTTCTCAGTAGTAGCAACGTTCTGAATTGGTGCTCGATTGATGGCAATATTCACCATCATTTTCCCCCAAGTGCGGTGATTATAGCTCTATTCCCTGGCTAAAGAAAAGCTTTGCCATTTGTGTACGTAACCCTAAATTGGGTCCATTAAAGAGATATCCCAATTCCCAGTTGTGAATGACAAAACATCATAAAATTGTTCCATGGATGGCTTTTGGGTCGAGTTACCCTTAAGAATGATTAGTTTTATGGGTTGATCCTATTTCGGGTATGTTTTGTTGACGCTAACCTCAGCTTTAACGTTAAATGATCGAAACAGTTGCATTTATAAAATCAAATTAGGAGTTTTGAGTCAAAAGCTCTGTTATAATATTGTTATATTATAACAGTGCTTTTGACTCAAATAAAATATTAAATATAAAACATAATATGAAATACGGATTTAGTGAAATACGAAATACAGTTTTATTTTTATATTGACACAAATATAAAAAATAGAACAACAAAATGTTGTAAATTCTAAAAGGTACAGTTTTCAAATTGATTTCTTAATAATTATGCAGTTGGGCTGAAATGATGATGAAGATGATGCTGCTAAAGTCAATACAATCGTAGGTTCAAGACGTGTCTCTATTTATGCTGTTCTATTCATTATTTTCTTATTTAAAGAACGATAATTTAGTTCCATATACAGGATCTTGAAACACCTTATTAATATAGCCTTTCGAAATTCGAGTTCCAAGTACTCGAATCACCATATAACATTGTATTTTGTAGTTTTAGACAACATCACCTACGCTGAAAAATAACGTTACATCCAACTGAGTTTTCTACTGTACCAAACAAAATTGTCCCGAAGCAGACTCAAACCTTAGGCCTCTTCCCTCATGAACCATCTGTCGCCACAATGGGCACTTACAAAATGCATTCACTATTTTATCAAATCTATCGCAAACACACACCACACCAAAATCAACCCTATCTTAACCACATAGATGTTTTTATCGAGTGGTGTTTCACTTTTAGGGTCCCCCATTCCATATGGATTAACTAAAATGAATCGTAAATTCGATCTTTGACACCTTTTTCATTTTGGTTTCAAATGATTTTTGTTGGAACCCCTCTTTTTATTTAGGAGTGCGTAAATAGACATGCCTTCTGTAACATGCGATTTCATTATGAGTAGATTATTGAGTATTTAGTTAAAGATTAGTAATTTTATGGGGTGTGATATTGGTATGCTTACTTAAATAGATAATGTCGGAGTGGTCAATTAACATAAGTTTTCTTAAACTATTTCTTCTGATTGTAAATTATTTGCTCTTAGTATTTATTTTTAGATATGTTGTATATAAGGTCCCATTAAAATAGATAGACAAATTTTAACATAGCGTTCAGTACGTCTAATCAAAAATATCCAAGCAAAAAAACACTGATTGAAGAGTTTTTATTTTGACCTAAAATAATAAATAGCCGGCAGCACTCTAGAATAAACACATCCATTAGATCAAAATAAAATCACTTTAATCAGTGTTTTTTTGCTTGGTTATCTTTGGTTAGACGTATTGAACGCTGTGTTAAAATTGTTCCATCTATTTTAATGGGGACTTTTATATGTATTGTTATTTAGAAATATAAAAAGACCTGATAAATGACTGATCTATAATTACTGATCTATAATTTTTCTATATTCTTAAAAAAATATGGCTAGGACGGACAAATCAGTACGGATGGCAACACTAGCTCTATGGCAAAATAAACGTTTGAATGCCTTTGTTAGTTATAGTTACGAACTTTTTTTGAACGTGTTAAAGCTGGCCTACCAGAGGCCTGTAACAAGACATATTGAATCTTTACACATCTTGTGGGCTGGGCAGATATCTATGTTAAAAGATTAAACACAAAAAAAATGTATCTACAAATCAATTCATCAAATGGCATAATACACTACCAGCTTTTTATGAGTCGAGAGGATTATCATAATACTATAGCGCAATTTAAGCAGTACAAAATACGGTTGAAAATCCTTTGTAGAAAGTGACCAGAGTAAGTGTAAATTAAAACGTTATTCAATGGCTTGTTTGGGGGAAGCTAAAGTAATGATTTTTTTAGGGTTCCGCTTACAAGGCTGCACAATAACTGACAAATTCCCTTCCGTTGGTTACTTGGATATTATTATGAGGCTGACTAACATAACTACTAGGTTTCGTAAGTTCTGGATATGTTTACAGAAGGCCAGATACCAAATTCATACCTATGTTGCATAATTTTAACACTATCTTAAAAATGTCTTTGACACACAGTACTTAACAACCTATCCATGTTAAGGCGACATCCTCCTTCTGCGAAGCAGTCATGCTAGCGAAGGAGGTGGCGGGACGTGAGAGGGAGAGAACCTCACGTCCCAGCCGCCGCGGGAGACGCACCGGGCGTCGGGGGCCACGTGGTGGCCCCCGGCCACCGTAGACGCGGGCCTGTGGACGGTGAGCTATGGGCTAGCTCGCCGTCCGTTCGTCTTATGACGACAGGCCGTGTCGACGGCGTGTTCGTGTTCCACGCGCGCCTCAAAGAGAGTCAGCAAACAGGAAGGGGTCCGTAAGGGCCGACGCCTGCCAGGGTTGCGGGACTGTTCGAAAGAGATACCGCGGCCATGGAACACAAAGGGCAAAGGAAGGAACATGGATGGGTTTTAGTCAGTAGAAGTCTGACACTCCCTCCTGCTCAGCCCAGAGCGGGAGGGGTTATTTGATGATTTCCAAACGGTAAAAAAAAAAAAAAAGGCGACATAAAAAGTACAAGAAACCGGACAAGTACGTGTCGGGCCACGCACAATTTAGTGTTCCGTAGTTGCCCATCAAAATATGCGGATTTGCCTCCGAAAGAAGATTTTTATTAGAATAATAAAAAACAAACTTACATTTGCAGTTGAAAAATACATTTTGTTTAGGATAATATGATAAACAAGTACATTTTATAAGTTGGTGGCTAAGTTATGCTAGAAATAATTTAAAATCAGCTACAGAACCCATTCCTTTTCTGTCACAATAAACCTACCTAACCCTACTACCGCCACTGTTGTGATAGTTCGCTAACATAACGTAATCCATTGCCAACAGAGGGTTTCGTGATGTAGTGTCAAATCGGAACACAATTACGTTACCAATCTGTTTTTATAGTTATTTGGCTATGATATTTGTTGGTTCTGATATTTGGTAGCATTTGAAGGGTTGGTTGTTTAAGTTGACGAAATAAGTGTACTTAACTTTGTGTTTTTTATACTTTTTGTAAGAGTAAGAGGTTAGATGAGGTTTTAATGAATTACGTTTTCTTGTTTTAATGGGATTTACTGTGAATCTATAAGCGAATTACTCACTCAAAATTTAATACTTAATTCGAAATCTATAAAAATAAATAAAATTCATGTGTCTGTTTGTAATGTCAGAATAACAGGTTTTTACTGAATGCTTATGAAACACTTATAACAACAAAAAAAAAACATTTTTTTTTTAAATTTTGTCTTTCAGTCGGTCTGTCTGTTTGCTTCGACTAATTTCCGAAACGATTGGACCAATTTTGACCCCTTTTTTGCAGTCAGATAGCTGATGTTATAAGAAGTAACTTATGCTACATTTATTTTAGAAAAAACATTAGTGTCCGTGCAAAAAAAAAGTAATATTTTATAATCCCCCCCATAATACCCCTAAAAAAAAACCAAATCCTTATTAATTTGTCTAAAATAAAAGTAGCCTATGTTTGACTTTATAACATCAGCTACCTGCCAGTAAAAGTTCCGTCAAAATCGGTTCAGCCTTTTTGGAGATTAGCCAGAACAAACAGACAGACCGACTGACATAAATAAAAAAAAGAGTTTTAGTTCTAAGTACCGTATATACTAGCATATGCATTCAAAACAAAAAGCTGTAATTTTGGTATTACAAACAGACAATTCAATTTTATTTATTTGTATGTAGTATGTATAGAAAACTCTTTTCTCCTTCAGGATATTTCATTTGATATTAAATTAATATTAAACGAAAAGTGAATATTCGCGTGATGACAGTGTTTTCGCGTGGAACTGAACACGAAATTAAGCGATGTCATATCGCGCTGGACTGCCCCGTGGGGACACCGCTAGCGTGGTGAGTGTGGTGATGGCGAAGCTTTAATTTATTTACGTTTTGTACTAACGGTAGTGCCTAAATTGAGTATAAATGCATATAAAGACGGTAGTTCTGGAAAACAGAACAAATGTCAGTTGAAATATCCAATCTTATCACTTATTTACATATCACATACATAACATCATGCCTGTAATAGACGAAGGGTAAGGCAGACGAGTACCTAATAATACACCCACATTTCGCCAGTTACGTATAGTTTAGTTTATTTATTAATAATTGATTGTCAAAAATTACATGTCAGATTTTGAAAACAGTAAAAATACAAATCATTATACGTTATGATAAATGATAAATGATGATTATTTTGCAAATAGGTTTTTAAAAACACTTTTACACGTCTCTAAAACATTTTTACACGTCTCTCGCTCGTTAAAAAGAGCATCAAACATAAATTATCATTATTATTAAGTCCCATTAATGGGGGGCGAGCCTATAAGCGACTGAGGATATAATAATAATAATTAATTTATTTATTTGAATAAATAAATGAATTATTATTATTTCCTTTATTCATTTAACTACCTATAATTTACATTTTTAAATATTCATTATAAAACAATATAAAAAAACATTTAAAAATATAAAAATGGGAGCCCACCGGCATCGGGAACAGGGTCCGAGCTACCGATGGTCAGGGCTCTTGAGAGAGGAACCTCCTAACAATACGCACCGTGTCCAAAAGTACTGCTTTCTGAATCAAGCCCTTGATCCAGCTGCCTAGCGAGAGCTTCCTCAGATGTTCGTCGAGGCTATTGGCTATTAAGCCATTGGCCGACACGACTATCGGCACAATGACTGTTATACTCACCTCCCACATGTCGACAACCTCGCGAGCCAGATCTAGATCTGGCTCGCGAGGTTGTCGAACTATATACTAACTATATACTTGAATTGTTTATCTTTCTCTGCTTTCACGAGGTTCTCGTCATGCGGAACCGTTATATCGACAATCATTGCATTATTATTATTGTTACAAGGATTTATTAATACACGCAGAACACACAACGTATTAAACATTTCTATTCTATTCTATTTTTTCTTATGGCAAACAAAGCCGATGTCGACCATTCTGCCAATGTCAAAAGTGAATTGGAAAAGCAAGTGTGTACCCAAAAAAAAAAAAAAATAGGAAATAATAAAAATCTTGGACATTAAACATTTCAATATGACGCAAAACAATAACCACACGAAACAAAAAACTATACTACAATGTATCTGTCACAGTTTTACTGACAGCCGACGTCTGTAAGTGACGTGCAAGTCACTGCAGCGTCTAATGTATGGACAGTCGAGCCTGTCATGAAAGAATTTAAAATGTTGTGGTTGTTGCTGAACATTATAATGTGAGTGTTGAATACCGCCGTAGGACAGTTTGTCACAGAGTAGCGAGATTCAGCGCGACATGATGCGATGTCGCGATGTCGCTCGCGCTGGACTAGCCCGCGGCGACACGCTCTAGTGACAACAACGCGGTTTTATAACGAATCAAAAAGTTTTTAAAAATTAAATTAATTTTGTATTTTGCCATTGGCAATCTTCTTCTTTAACGTGTGGTTGGTGCCTAACCTGGTGTCAGAGTTTTTATGCCGCTCATGGGCCTCTGACTTGGCTTGCATGCCGTCGAGAAATATCTCTCAGGCATGCTGGTTTCCTCAAGATATTTTCCTTCACCGAAGCAAGTGATAATTATACAAGACGCACATGAATCCGGAATATCAGAGGTGCGTGTCTTAGGTTCGAACTCGAGACCTATGACTTGGCAGTCCGACAGTCACACCACTAGGCTATCACTGCTTATAAGGTGAAACTAGTTACCATCAACTGCCCAGCCTTTTCCCAAATGTATTGGGGTTGGCTTCCAGTCTAACCAGATGCAGCTAAATACCAGTATATTACATCGACCTACTGCCTATCTGACCTCCACGACCCAGTTGTTACACGGGTATACGATACCCCTTGGTAAGGCTGGTTGTCTGACTTTCGGGCCACTGACTACCTGTAACGACTGTCAAACATCTACAAATGACAGCCGGGACCAACGGCTTTACGTGCTTTGCAAGGCATGGAGAAAAATCTTTTTGTCATGGGTGGTCACCCATCCACGGACCAACCTTAGCAAGCGCAGTTTAACTTTGAAGATCGACCCGTGCGGCTATTATTATTCATTCATGAGCTCGTGGAGTGAAGAATGATGGACCAAACATTTGGTAGACTTTCAGTCAAACCTGTACGGCTAACGACAGCGGACACCGGTCTCGAGACACATTTCAGTACATTATCTGTCCGAGTCCGCCCTTGGAGTCTGGTCCGCAATTTGTTCGTATAGGTTTGATTACGCCAACAGGTTAAACAGGTTTGGAATTCTTTCAAACAAAGTAAGCGTAGACTTTTCGTAGCACGTGGTCTTCGACCGTAGCACGTCGCTACGCCAGTGCTACGGTGGGTCTAGTGCGTAGATGAGCTTTTAACATTTGATGTAGCGCGATTTGTATGACAATGTAGAACAGCGTAAAGTCAAGGACAGGCGATTTTTAACAATAACTTTGGAAGTCGTCTAATATTGTGCTTACCTTCACATTATTAATAGAGTAACCGAGGAGTTTCTTGTCGGTTGTTGCCGAACCACTAACTTTTAAGTCTCAATCTCCCATGTAGGTTTTGTATGAAATATTTGTAGAAAGTACTTTGTTTTTTTTTTGTTGGCCTATTTGTGTGTCCCACTGCTGTGCAAAGGCGTCCTCTTAGTCCTTCCACCTCTGCAATATCTGGCCATGTTCGTCCTGCAAACAGGATCAGAAAAAGGTTTTTTTTTAACATAACATCTCGCCTGTAAAACCATATTTCGACATTTATGCTTATTGCTTAAGTCTGAAGTAATAGGGGGCGAGCCTATTGCCATCAACCGGGCACAAATGCACACTCCATGGTTGCTGAGAAATAGGAAACGAGGCAGTCTTTTATTCCAGGGTTTTTTAAAACTGGTTGAATTTTTGACCATTTTAAATAAGTGAGACTATTCTAAAATTAAAAATAAGTACAATAACAAATGCTTACTCTGTGGCAGGAGTTTCAAACGTCGAGTAAACTCCGTGTGGCGGCGGCCGCTGATTTCCCAGCGGTTCGCGACGCCTGCTCCAATCACGGCGCTGTGAGAGACACGCAAGGTTGAGAGGACGGAGTTTAGAATAGATGGAATACAAAAAATAATACATAGCACATAGGCTTAGTCCTTGTATGCGAGAATGTTAAGATTTTCGTCAGCAATTTGATAAAATAGGCATGATAGACAGACTCATCCCACAGCCATTTTGTTTAAACACGTTGCCCGGCACTGGGAATTTCTCCTGTGTTGTGGATGTGTTTACAAATATTTAAATTCACATACACAAACAGCCAGACCAGGAACAACAACTACCTGTAGATCATACTCGTACAAATAATTGTTCCGTGCGGGGATCGAACCTGTGACACGCAGCGCAGCAGCCAATCGCTCAGCCACTGCGGCAACCGTGCCGCCAAAAGCCGTCGTCGTTGCAAGTGTTTTGTTTCAGTCCTGACCATATCTTGAGGGAGTCCCAAGTGACTAAGTACCTTAGATGATCACAGGAACAGTCTTTAGGCCCTTTTCACATCCACGGCTGATGCGACTTACGTCGCTGTGACTCGTGGTATGCTCTACAATCTACACCACTTCTTTCGTTGCTTTCTCCATAGACAAGTGTCGTTAGAGCGTGTAGTTCGTAGCCAGGAGGATAGGCTGTGTAGAAGCGAAAATCAGAAGCTTCATGCCTAAAAAATAATTATTAAAAAGAGGTTTGTTGCAATTTATATAGAATTTGTCTGACGAGCTCGTGGTTAAATAATACCAGCCGCCGTTAAGCCGCGCTTGCCTAGGGTGGTCCGTGGATCGTTGACCACCCATTACAACCCGGGTTTCCTCTGTGCCTCGGAAAACACTGTTGGTCCCAGCTGTCAATTTTCGGCAACGGTAGTGTATGTGAAACTATTTAATATTAAGATCTTAATGTATGTACCATATACTCAGAAATGAATAAATGTAATCTAATCTAATTGTAGATCTTTGACTTTCGTTAAGTAAACTTGGGCCCGAAAGTCTAACAACCAGTCTTACCAAGGGCATCGTATTATTACCCAGAACTGGGTTGTGGAGGTCAGATAGGCAGTCGCTCCATGTAAAATACTGGTATTCAGCTGCATCCGGTTAGACTGGAAGCCGACCCCAATACATTTGGGAAAAGGCTCGGCAGTTGATGAATAAAGTATTTAACTATCTTTTGTACTATGGAAGAAAATTCGGTTTCTCCAAGATAAAATAAAATGTAGGTAAAATATGTACAATTATCCTCCATGCAATTTGGTTTTTGTGCCAGCCCTAAGCCCACCTAATGCTCTCCGCGTCCTAATCAGCGCAGCGCACCTCAAACGCGCGTCTTTCAACGGTCGCGTGTTCCAATCTCGAATATTTGAACTTCTCTCGTTCGTGTTCCTATATTGAATTTTGAAATGCATTTGTTTTTTTTTGACGTGAGTTTTCAGCGTTTGTCAATACTTTTTTAAATGCTCTTTTTGATATTCTGAAGTGCAAACAAAAATAATCCAGCATAGGCCATAGACTGTCGCTTGATATAGTAAATTGAGAACATACTGAAAAATAGCGCTTAAGAGGTGTTTAAAAAAATACTTAAAGTAAATTTAATTTTAATAAGAATATTCCAAAAAGTATCAGAGTAGGTTTGTTTCCCAAGTTTGGTTATGGGGTCTATTGCCCTTGACTGGGCACAAATTCAACCTCCAGGCTGCTAATCAACAGTTCCTAATTAATGGCTTTCCATTCATTGATATGTTCTTATATTAACTTGCCACGCAATATTATATACCACGAAGATTACGGTCCAACCCAAGGTAGTGCTTTAATTCAGGAACCCAAAATCAGCAGTAGCCCTAGCGACCCCAACAGTTATTATACATAACATCACGCCTGTTAGGCGGAGGTGTACCTCATGGTACACCCACATTTCACCAATTGTATTTAAGTCCAATCTAATAGCGGAGAGTCTATTGCCATCAACCAGACACAAATCTAGACCCCGTGGCTGCTACTGGGAAATTCCTAATGGAAACACCCAATAACACTTTGCCCGACCCGGGAACCGACCTCATGCTCAGCAGTCGCGCTTGCAACCACTCGACCAACGACGCAGTTCAGTCAGTTATTATCATATAATATAACATAATATAAACGATATTATTTAGTGTCAGAGTGTATTAAAACCACGCGATATTGTAGGTGGAGTGTCGTTGTTTCGCATTTCACGCCATTTTGTGAACGCTCAGTACTCTGTTGATTACTTGTACACTCTGTAAGAACGCGGTAAGTGACAAAGAGAAAATATTTATTTAAAAAAAAAACAACTTTTGCTTTGGTTCTCATGAAATGACCAACACGCGTATTAAATGCAGATACTGAAGGTCATAACTGTATCAAGAATTTAATAAAATAATTAAAAATCTCGTTGGCCACAAATATGACTTCTTAATGTAAGTCAGCTGCTCGTAAATCGGGCAATGGTATTTGTCACAAGAGATTTATGCCTAGTTAATAGTATGTTCCATATAAACAATTCGGTGGACCTCACAAGCCTATTTCAATTAACATGTCGATTATAACTTCACGCTTTATTCCTATGGAGTTAGGCATTAACAGTACAGAAGGTCACCTGCTACAATCCTTGCATTCTTCTTTTGCGTCGTCTACGTCCATACATCTGATCAAACACGCTCGCCGATTGTGAGTCATAAGTAGTACTAGTACTCGCCCGGGACTTCGTCCGCAAAAATTGTTATAACTCGGCTAATATTCATGATACAAATAGCCTAGATGGTTGCCATGAATAATGTAGCTTTCTGCCAGTGAAAGAATTTTTAGAATTGGATCGTTAGTTTTGGATATTACAACCGACATACAAACTTACAAACAAATTTTACCTCTTTATAATATTACTCGTTGTATGGGCCATGTCCTTTTTGAAGAACTTCACCTGTTACGTAAAAATACAAAACGAAGGAATTATTTATAAATATAATAAACCGCGATACTCAGTGCCACCCCGGAACACTGTCGTGCTATTTCACGG
Organism: Eugnorisma glareosa; assembly: GCA_947578425.1. Classification (NCBI taxonomy): domain Eukaryota; kingdom Metazoa; phylum Arthropoda; class Insecta; order Lepidoptera; family Noctuidae; genus Eugnorisma; species Eugnorisma glareosa. The sequence goes on from OX387979.1 coordinate 3,383,393, forward strand.
GGCGAACCGATGACATTTTCGCTCGATGATTTTTCCGTTCCACCACATTCGCGAATGACTGCCTTCTCATTTAAGCAATGGCATTTGACGGGTGTGCCTTTGTCAATGGCCGTTGAAAAAAAAAAAACGTATAGACGTTCCATTTTAGATTGGAGTTAGCGCGTTTCTGTTTATATTTTTTAATAAAATATATTATTCTTTTTTAAATGTTGTGTTCGCGCGCGCTTTTTATGTTTTGAACGACAAAAACACGTATTTCCTGGAACAGGTTTAAGAAATTTTCGGACTCTATTTTTCGTTCAATGTACTATTTTTCATCGCGTTAGGCGGTATGAGGAGCGTGGGAGATGAGTTGTGCGGGGTCGGGGCGGGGTAAGACGGGGGAGTTGAAAGAAAATCGCCGCTGTGGCTCTGGATGAAACACCAAGCTTTTTGACCATGCTCGCGTTGACGATAGACGGGCCGGAAAGGGCCCTCTTAATAAGACATACCACTAATATTGAAAAAAGCGCTTAATCTTTGACGAAAAACTTTCCGCTATTATTAAGTTTCAAGGCAATCCTCTAAAATAATAATCCTCTTTATAATCCGCGATCATGTCACTATTAACGTTAATAACACACCCTGACATTGTTATAACAACAAAACTTTGTTAATCTAAATAAATAACACAAAAAATATCAAATAACATTACAACTTCATTCATATTTATTGAAATAAACCACTCACAGAATGTTAACAATTTTTCGCGAGGTGTCAACTTTGCTGAAAGATGCGGACCTGAACAAAGTTAGGTTTTCCTTCAAAAACTGTTGTTACAGACTTTTACAGTATTAAAGTAAGGTTTATTTTCGCTTGTGTTTCGTTTTTGAACCGGCAAACATGATTTGCGTCAGCATTCTTATATCAAAATTCTATTTGCTGTCAATTTACACATTGAAACTGAATTTTCAACGCTGTTTGGTTGGCAGTAAGGTTGATTTTGACTTGTGTTTCGTTTATGAATAGCAAAAAGGTACTGGTTTCATATGATAATCCCATTTTTCATATTAAAAGTTATTTCTTTTACAATATACTCTCTGGAGTATCGGTATTGGAGATTATTCACCGACTTAATAAAGGGGAGTGTTGTGTTTAACGGTGTTTGAAAAATTGGTTAGACTTCAGATGTAATGTATTTGTGTGGGGGTTGGAAATGTTATGATATTGGTGTCTTTGAAACTGATTTTCAATAAAAGAAAATCAGAATGTTTTGATCTTATAATCGAGATATAAGCACCTATAAGCACAAATCACTTCTACTTTTTTTTTAGCACTTTTTGGGCATTAATTATTTTATTTTAGAAATCAGATCCTAGTGTTAAATGACTACAGTTCTTTACTAATTCAACTAGCCGATGCCCAAATTAAAATGCGCTGTTGGATTTTCTATTTCCAGAACTAAGCTACAAATTCAAAAACGTTAAAAATTCAACTTCGCGGTTGTATTTAAGCATTCTAAGGGACATCTCGTGCAGTTGCATCTATCATACAAGCCGAATACCCCGGCTTGCCTTACAATTAAACTGAAAAAATGAAAATTATAAATCATTCTTTAGGTTTCTTTAGGGGTTTCGGCCGGTGCTAACCCTTCCTCTTTCACACCCGCCGGCTTGCATCTGGCTTCTGACCTCTCACTTTCTCCTACCTAATTAATACATCTGTAGGTACTTATTTGGGAGATATTGTACTGAATTTATTGTGGTAACTGGGCTTTGCCTTCCTTTCACTAAAAGGGAGCGGACACGCCACTGATCTGGGGCCTTAGTCTGCTATTGCAATAGTGTCAGAATGGTCTATAATTGATTTAATAAGGCCCCTAGCCCACGGCGTATTGAAGCGCGTTCGAAACTCGTTTGACGTGCGTACAAAGGGTAATTCGTCTGCGCGGGGCCTTATTAAATCAATGATAGACCATTCTGACACTATTGCAATAACAGACTAAGGCCCCTGGTGTAAGTATAAACGGGCATAATTTTAGTTTAACAGTTTAGTATAGTAAGGAAAATGATCTGTCCTTGAAACTGTACTAAGTAAGAATACGCTAAGCTGATTTCCAAGTTTAGTGAGAAACAAGACATTCAATGAAATGGTCCAGTAGAATACTTGACAAAGAACTTAATCAAGAAAATAAGCCTATATCACTGTCTTTGACCAAATAAATCAAAGTTCAGATTAAACCTCACATCATACGATCGCCATCCAAAGCGAAGCGATAACAAAATTAATCATCACACACAAAATCGCCCGAATCAAGAAACCATTAAATAACCAATCCGCATTTTACTCAGAAACCATCGACAATTTACTGCCACCAAAATTCTCTTTCAACCTTAACTCCCGCCGAAAAGGTCGCAAATTCCTTTTTTAATCTGGCAATACCGCCGTGTACAGTATTTAATCATCTACAAAGAACGTATTCGTACATGCGAGCCGTATTCAAAACTGACAAAAGAAAAAAAGCAATCTGCCAAGATTGGCAGGCGGGGGGCACACAAAAAGGGGATCTTTTGGGCTATATTGTTAGTGCAGATTGAAAAGCGTTTTGTCGTCAACATGTTATTCGGTAATTTAGTGTTGCCCGATTGAAATAACGAGGGGTGTAATTGGAAAGGAGGTTTTAAGGCCCATATGTGGGTGATTGATTGCTTTTAGCTGCCGGTACGATTAGAGTTAGTTTAGTTGTTTGATGTTAGTGTTGATGATTTGTGGATGAGATGTCGCTTTGTTGATGGCTAAGTGATTTGATGTTTATTGCATTGGGTGTTATATAAATTGGTGTGAGTGTGGCAGTTGCTTATCTTCGTGGATATGTTTTAAAATGTTCTGGGTCCGATCCTTATCATGTTATAAAAGAAAAAAGGATTTTAATAACATTTTGACAATTACTATAAGTAAACGAAAATTGATCGCACCAGAGTAGATCAGTACTAAATAACTCTTAAAAGTAAACTATTCATCACAAAGTATGCCTTGAAAGTTTGAAAGCTATCCGAGTAATTCACACTCGTGTAAATTGAAAATAGAAGCACCGAACGATATCCCGAATTTGCTGCTCCGAAAAAGCAAACCTTGTTTCATTGAAATCGAACTTTCAAAAGCTAAAAATTACACGCCTAAAACAAGAAAAAAGATAAAAATTCAAAATTCATAAAATCAAACGTGAAAATGAAATATCGGCCCAAACGAGGCTGGTCCACCGTCGGAAACACTAACGCAAGGGCCACGAAACAAACGCCTATAGCGTTTTCGCTCTGCACTTCAAAAGTCAGCTTAAAGCGTTGCCAACCAATTGAACCTAATTTACACAATTTGTTGTGTTGATATTCTGTTTTAATGGAAATTACAGTTTTCGACGCCTGTATTGTACAACGTCTAAGCGATATTTTCGTGGCCCAGACCTAACGCAACGTTCTTTGGGCGTCCAATTTGTCTGATTGACGTCCGAGGTCCGTTTACAAAGGCTCAAAGACTGCAACGAGGCCATTGCTTCAAATGGAGCGTGAAAATTCAAATTGTACCTGTTTCTGTGACCGTTAAAGAGGTTTTACATATGTGTAGCGTTTTGTCAAGAAAAATCTGTTTTCGGGGATGTGATGTAGAAAACAGTTGCAATGAACTTGCTTGAAACCCGCTTCTGCATTTTTTTGAGTAGCTGTGATTGGACGAGTCTATAGGTATAGTTGGATGGACTGTGTAAAGGGTGATATGGCACGAAAGGAGGTATCTGATGAGATGACGAGTAATAGAGAAGTATGGAAGAAGAAGATATGCTGCGCTGACCCGAAATGAGTTGGGATAAGGGCTAGAGAATGATGAGGACCAGTATTTAGTATGCACTGTCATTACTTCCAAGGGGCTATCATTCGCTGCTAGAAAAGTCAAAAATGTGTCAGATTGACATAAGTTAACGAAAGGCCTTTGTGAATCCTGCCGAAAGCGACTGTCACTGTTTTGAATCATTTGCCTTTCGAACATTTCGAAACTAAATACGAGCCGTGAGATAAACAGGCAGGCGCGTAGACGTTGGGTTGACATCATGTACAAATAATGGGTCAAGCTTGAAACAAAAAGGTTACACACACATTGCTTTGAAAATTAAAGAGTGGGTACTACTTACAATAGAAGTAACAATACTTTCTAAAAATTTTTTTAAACCAAGAGCCATTTTCGCTCAACAATCTTATAAAAAACATCATTGTGTCACTTTCGTTTTTAATATTTATTCCATTATGTGGAATATGTTCATTTTCATAACCAATACGTGACAGGTTTTCTCAAAAAACGTGAAGAGGCGAATTAAGATTGTACACCACTGTAAGCGATATATACCCTTTGCCACGCTAAGCCGCGAGGTGCGCGCTCAAACGCCACGTGTGTTGCGACAGCAAATGTGGGGAAAACAATTGGAAAGAGTTGTTTAGAGCTTGTAACAGAACCCCGACCAGTGTCCCAGTGGTCTCGTAGTCGCAAGCTCGACTGCTGAGCGTGGGGTCCTGGGTTCTATTCCCGGGTCGGGCAAAACTTTCTCAGTAGTAGCCCGGAGTTTGAAAGTTGGTGGTATCATATCCCCGTGTCGTTGTGTGTGTGTATTGTGTGTTTTTTTCGTGTGGTTAGTGCTTAATCTTGTGTCAGACTTTTTTGCCGCCCATGGGTCTCTGACTTGGCTTTACATGCCCTCGAGAAATATCTCTCAGGCATGCTGGTTTCGGCGGCGGCGACCTCTCGCGTCCGGCCTTGGTTCAGTCCATGGTCCGGAGCGAGACGGAATGGGACGCCGTCGCCTCCTTCTAAGGAGGCGGCGGAACGTGAGAGGGAGAGAACCTCACGTCCCAGCCGCCGCGGGAGACGCACCGGGCGTAGGCGCCGGCGCCGGCCACCGTAGGCGCGGGCCTGTGGACGGTGAGCTATGGGCTAGCTCGCCGTCCATCCGTCTTATGACGACAGGCCGTGTCGACGGCGCGTTCGTGTTCCACGCGCGCCTCAAAGAGATGTCAGCAATAGGAAGGGGTTCGCAAGGGCCGATGCCTGCCGGGGCTGCGGAACTGTTCGAAAGAGATACGGTGGCCCCGGAACACAAAGGGCGATGAAGGAACATGGATGGGTTTTAGACAGTAAAAGTCTGTCACTCCCTCCTGCTCAGCCCAGAGCGGGAGGAGTTATTTGATGATTTCCCATACGAAAAAAAAAAAAGAAAAGGCATGCTGGTTTGAGTTCCTCATGATGTTTTCCACATCGTGTTGGAATCACAGCCTAAAATATGACCGCCAAAATAACCATGCAGCACTATATTTTATACCGTATAGTGTGCACGTCATCTAATCTTACCACGTAACTGATGGCTCCCCATGTGTGTCTTTGTACTGTTTCGTATTCATGCACCACACACTGTTCAAGGAATATTTCACCATTTGAAAATGTGGCTAAATTATTATTACCTACATACACATTTCATAAATTAACTCGATATTTATTTATTTATTGTACTTAATCATTTATTCATATACTAACTTTGAAAGTGTTTTCTGTATGTCACTTACCCCTCAAGGTTCATTGGAAGGGCAGCGTCAAACAGCCTCACCTGTCTGGTATGAATGCTGAAATGGCCCTTTTGGCGCAGCCGTGAGGCACACAGTACAGTCAAATGTACTATGTATTTTTCCTTGTATGAGAGAACGTAAAATAACATGGAAAATCACGAAAGTCGAGGTTGTAAATAAACCGTTTTAAACCAAAATCAGTGGTTTAAAACCCGTTTTAAATTTGTTTAAAACGGTTTAATACCACGACCACGTGGGCCATACATTGATGACGAATTACTTTAAAAAATAAGTTTAAAAGGCTAATTGAAATCATTTACCGTTTTTATTAATACATGTGAAGTCAAATATCATACATAAACTACTTTTCAGGATTAGACAGACTGAAAACAATCATGATATGCGTATTTATTAAAATATAACGGCAACGCCGCATTTTTATTTTGCACTAGGTATGAGGAGAGAGGTAGCAGGTAGGGATCGATTTTATGTTTGTCTGTCATGAATGTCGGTTGATTTTAAAACATTTTTATTTTATTTTCCTTAGATTTAATCTAAATCAGGATGAAGGTGTGGTCTAGATAACTTCGTGTAAAGCCTCAGTTCATTCCAAAAACAAACATTTTAAACCATATTAAACACTGAGTGTGGTTTTAAATCGTTTTATACCAAAAAGACTGTTTAAAACCAAATGGTTTAAAACGTTTAAAATTCGTTTTGCATCTATAGCGAGACGAACGAGACTCGACTGACAGACGCTGATGGGTTTTGTCAAAACAAAATGTCATTTTGAATTTTTCGTTCAGAAGTACACTACAGAAAAGTAGTACCTATTATATTTTTTTAACAATGAAATCATCACTGTTGCTTATAATTAGTCGAAAATGATGTATAAGAGTATAATAATGATTGTTTATTACAAGCACACGTACTTTTCGTTTTTAACATTGACGTGAGATTAAGTTTTTAAGTGACATGATTTCAGAACGAAAGCAGACAATGCAAACAGTAAGACGCCATGTTGAATAGAATATGGCAATAATTGAAAAACTATTACTTTTCAGGCACAACAAATCAGGCTTAAATTCTCGAGAGAGTATTTTTGATAACTTCGTGGTATTTTTTCCACTTTTTCGATAAATGTGCATCTTATGGCCGAAAATGAAACATCTCCTTTGACAGATTGTAGTAGTTTGATGTGCTGACGTTTGTACCTACGAGTATCTTATGGCGTACAGTGTGTGCCTCACCTAACTTTGCCACGTAGCTGATAGCATTTCAACGAATCTCTTTGTGTTGTGTCGTCACTATGACTATCATCATTGAGGCCCCATCACAATACTACCGCAGCGACATCTATTTTTAAATTTTCGAAGGCAATGCGATGAGGAGGAAGCTATACTAAAAGAGTGAGAACATAAAATTGTTAATGAATGGCAGAGGTAGGCCAAAGAAAAAATATGGATGGATTGTGTGAGAAATGATATGACAGAAGGAGTAAATGATAGCGTGACGGTTGGCAGAGGAGAAAGAGAGAAAAAATCGTGTTGCATCACCACAAGCAATATGGGGACAAGGAGAGGAAGATGATGTGAGACTTTTCAATTTATTGCAGTCTCTTGTTCTCCTAGCCTCCTACCCACTCCTTCCCTTACCTTTCTCACAATTCCGTACATGGGTTCGCCAGAGATCAACTGAACTTCACAACAACAAATGGTCACGGTCTACGGACTGCAGGCAGTCCAAAATGGCGATGCCAAGTCTACATCCGCGACTAACAAAACGACTGCTCAGCCTAAGTAGAAATAACCTCAGAATAATAATAGGGACAATAACGGGCCATTGCCCCCTAAATAAACATCTCTTTAACATAGGCGCCACGGACAGCCCACTCTGCAGGGGCTGCTTTGACGCCGAAGAATCAGCCGCCCACGTCATCCTGGAATGCGAGGCCGTGGCTACCCAACGCAAACAAATCCTCGGAACGGTGAGGTCGCTCCGCGAAGCCTGTGAAGCTCCCAGGAAACTTCTGTGCTTCTGGGCGGAGCTAGGCTGGCTAACGTAGCCGGACACCTACGCACAACGGACCATATTAGAGTCTAAGTGCGGAAAATGGAGTCCCTACTCTACTCTACTCTACTCTCCTAGCCTAGTTAGGCTAACCACTAGGATCTCTAGTTAGGTAGCCTAGTGGTTCGACCGTCGGACTGCCAAGTCATACGTCTCGAGTTCGAACCCGAGGCACGCACCTCTGATTTTTAGGGTTCCATACCCAAGGGGTAAAAACGGGGCCCTATTTCTAAGACTCCACTGTCCGTCTGCCTGTTTGTCTGGCTGTCTGTCACCAGGCTGTATCTCATGAACCGTGATAGCTAGACAGTTGATATTTTCACAGATGATGTATTTCTGTTGCCGCTATTATATCAATAAATACTAAAAACAGAATAAAATAAATATTTAATGGGGCTTGGATACAACAAACGTGTTTTTAAGCGACTTTCTTCAAAAAGGAGGAGGTTCTCAATTCGGTTGTATTTTTTTTTTATGTTTGTTACGTCATAACTCCGTCATTTGTAAACCGATTTGAAAAATTCGTCGCGTGCGGGCGCTTTGATGTACATCACGCGACGTCGCGTGACGTGACAACTTCAATTCCGAAAGTCAAGTTATTTTAGACTTCTTTAGTGTTTTTTTTGGAAGTCGGTTTTTTTTTTAGATAATGGTAACGGAACCCTTAGTCCGCGAGTCCGACATGGCCGGTTTTAGGATTCATGTGCTTATTGTATAATTATCACTTGCTTCAGTGAAGGAAAACATCGTGAGGAAACCAGCATGCCTAAGAGATATTTATCTACGGCATGTAAAGCCAAATCAGAGTCCCATAGGCGGCATAAAAACTCTGACACCAGGCTAGGTACTAAACCACACGATAAAGAAAAAAGATCGCCTAGCATGCAGTGTGAAGATGGCTTAAACCTCCATTCTTCATACACAGTGTGCCTCACCTAACGTTGCCTCGTAACTGATGGCATTCCCATGTATCTCTTTGTGCTACCATTCGCCGATCCATCTAAGTCGGCGACAGTTAAGTAATATATCTGCTCGCATTGATCTGGGTTTTGTGTGGAATCTACGAAATACTGTAAATAACTGATGTTTGGTACGTTGTCGTACGTGTGTTGGCGTTGCTTTGACGTGACTGTGCTGTGTTTGAGTATTGGGTTTGAATTTATGTTATACAGGGTGTAATAAGGCCCTTAACGAAGCCGTCAACCAAGCATTATGTACGTCAAACTAAGTAACTATTCGCAAAAAAAATATTGCTGGGAAACGACTTTTTTTTTGGAGTGAAAAATCTCGTTTTACGGTAGGATTCAATGTAACGTACTCAAAACATTGTGCTGATAGAGTACCTACGGGGGTCGTGGAGGTGTTTAAAGTAAAAATCTTACATTCAAAACATGTATTTTAAAATAAACTTGCGAAAATGTTGTAACTTTGACCCCCAATATCTCCATAACTAGAAGGTTCCCAGGTATAGTCCAAACAAAAAAAAAAACGCAATGACGGGGACAACAAGTGCCTTCCGGCTTCGTTAAGGGTCTTGTTACACCCTTTATTTGTTGAGATTGGATAAAGCTAGAGATTTACTTGGATGTATTTATCTACTCTATGTCAAATGCATGGAAATTAAAACAGTGTCTACCTGGTAAAAGTTTCATCGCAATTACTATTTTTTTTTATTTTTATGAATTCGTTGTACACTTTTTTTTTTAAGTCTTATTCGTATCTGACCGTGAAATCAGCTTGGGCCCTATCAGAATACAAGCACTGTGACTTTTTTTTAACGTTACAGCCCCATGCTAAGATTGGAGCCTTTTGGCTTAGAACAGGACCAATTTCGTTGTTTTTTTCTTTCTTATGTTTACTTTTTTTAATCATTTTGTTTTACTGTTAATTTAGCTTTTTTTGTTTTTTCCTGTGCGGACTAATAAATACTTCTTCTTTCTTTCTTTATTTTTGTAACCAGAATGAATTAGATATTAAAACTAGCTGTTTTTTTTTGTTTAAATATTTGTAATAAGCATTCATCTTGAAATATTTAAAGTTTTCAAACGCGATTTCTGCTTAAGCAGCGTTTAAATTTTAAACAAGATCTAGAAGCAAATTATCGCATAATTATACCTACTTTCAAAAGGTGTCTGCCTATTGAACAACATCTACTACTGCCTTCAATAACATTTTGAATTAAAATCATGTTAAAACATTAATTAATCAATCATAACTCCAACCCCACGATAATCACGCTCCTTAATTAAGTAAAACCAAATAAAATGACAAAATACACGACCTCTCTCTTCAAAAAGCAAGTAGACACTGAGCTTATCCCGCTCAAATCCTTTGATTACACCTAAACAAGAGAACACCAATCCAATTTCTTAATTCAAATTTACGAATGATTCTATCGAGGGGACGAAATTTAAACTTGGAATCAGCGAAGTTCAAATAGATTAGTTGGTGGCGCAGATTGGTCGTTACTTTTAAGTAGTTTTGAGGTAAAAATGGATTTATAGAAAACTTGAAACTGCCATTTTTGTCAAAATACTGCAGTAAGTACTGGAATGAACAATTTTAAGATATTTTATTAGTGTAATTCATCTCATTACAGTTTTTCAAATATTAATTACGGTGTGAAGAAATAGAAAACACCTACTGATACCTTTGAAACCTAAGAAAAGTCAAAAATATCTTGAAATTTTCCAAATCTTCTCTTCCAATTTTCCATTCAAAGTAGGCATTAAAACCCAACCTATCCAGTCTGCGCAATTTAAAATTCAAATTCAAAATTCTTCAGAACACCAATAGAACACGAACGATATTCATCTCGTGGGGATCATCGGGTGTTTCCGTGAGCGTTCGGGTGTTTCCGCTAGCACTCGGACATTGGGGGCGTATTAATCGTAATTAACCAACTCTGCCTGATTAGCGGGGTTCCTTATTACTTAAAATTTACTTGAGTTTACTTTCTTGCGACGCTCTTAGCTGGGATAGGGATGAGGTGAGATTATTGTGGATAAGATTCTGGGATTATTTAATGTTTATAATGTAGCTTGCTTTTGATGCTGAGTGAGGAGCTCGTTGGCTAGATAATAACAGCGGCTCGGGTCGACCTTCAGGTTCAGCCGCGCTTGCCTACGTTGGTCCGTGTATCGGTGACCACCCATTACATACCGAGTTTCTTCCGTACTTTGGAAAGCATGTTAAAGGTCTATCCACACATAATATCGGGACGTAACAGTTCCGTGGCCGAATGTATGTAGGCAATGAAGCTTCGTCGCCGGCCTGGGTACGGACGGATGTGAACGAGTTCATGAAATGTGCACACCGGGGCACGGTCCGTCCACGTCCCGGCTACGGTCCTGATATTTGTGGATATAGACCTTAAGCCGTTGATCCAGGCTGTTATTTGTAGATCTTTGACAGTCGTTACGTTAGTCAGTGGCCCGAAAGTCTGACGACCCGTCTTACCAAGGGATACCGAATTACCCAGTACTAACTGGGTTGCGGAGGTTAGATAGGCTCCATGTAAAATACTGGTATTCAGCTGCATCTGGTAAGACTGCAAGCCGAGCCCCACATAGTTGGGAAAAGGCTAGGCAGATGATGCCGAGTGACTGTTTAGTTACTCTCAAATGAAATAAGATCACTCAGATAGTAAAGTATTCTGTAATGCACTCTAATTCAGACTAGTGTTACCTGACAAATCAACACTCGTCAGCGATGTGGGTCCTTGTACTGTTAGAAGGGAACCTTCTTGTTCTGGTGCTGTTCCAATATAATTACTGAAGATTGGCCATAAACTTTGTATATTTCTCCTTGCTTAACAACACTCGTGGTTACTCAAAACTCAAAAACTGACTCCTCGACAGGCGAGTAATCTTATTTATTTTCTAAATATTACCTATTTTCTTCGACTGTTCCCGTTTACTTAGAAAGCCATAATCACAACTTTAGTAATTATTTCAGTAATTAGTACCTAACTAATTAATTTTACACAACACTACATATCCTAACTCTAGCTTGAACCAAGTAATTCCAAAAAAGTACAATCACACACAAAATCCAACCAGCATTATAATAATAATCCGGGCGTTATCCACCTTATCCCCGTCGCAGTGGGGTGGTGGGGGCGAGGGGAGAGGGGATGATACCAAGTATGATTCAACATTTAAATGTTAAACAGCACCCGAATTTGCTGCGGTGCGGCGACGTCTTATAAGCAGTATATAGGAGTACAGAAATGGTGATGGCTCGGAGAAAATTATATTTTATATTAAGATTTTGTGTGAGGGCTGACTTGCTGAGTGGTTTAGTGTTTCAGGTGTTAATTTTGCGTAATGGAAAGCTATTTGGTTTGCTGTATGTTTGTAGTAATGTAAACTATAGAATTTTATTTTTCATAGGTATTACAGATTTACGAATTTGTTTGGAAGAAATTTGGTGTATTTGTAACCGGCGTGCGAACTAGATTTAACAACACAGACGACGCAAAAAGAATTGAGCATCGTAGAAGGTGACGTTTTGTAGTTTCTGCCCATACTTACGTACTTACATAAGTAGGCGCGGGCTTGTGGACGGTAAGCTATGGACTAGCTCGCCGTCCATCCGTCTTATGACCACAGGCCGTGTCGACGGCGCGTTCGTGTTCCACGCGCGCCTCAAACAGATGTCAGCAAACGGGAAGGGGTCCGAAAGGGCCGACGCCTGCCAGGGTTGCGGGACTGTTCGAAAGGGATACCGCGACCCTGGAACACAAAGGTCAAAAGAAGGAACAAGGATGGGTTTTAGTCAGTACAAGTCTGACACTCCCTGTCGCTCCGCCCAGTGTGGGAGGTGTAATTTGATGATTTCCCATCTGTAAAAAAAATAAAAGGTGTAACCACATGCAGTTCTAGTGTGCACTTTTATGATATTAAAAAAAGCATGGGTCATTTATCTGCCCAAGCCAGCTAGCCAGCTTCCATCCTGGCAATAAATAAGAAGAGTAATTAAATGTTAATTTTTCTTTAACATTTCTGTACTCGACTGTACCGCATATTGTAAGTTAGCTACACCTTTGAGATATTCTTCTAAAGAGCATGAATAAACTCTTGTAGTCGCACTAATACAAGTTGATACTTGTGACTTAATTGATATGCATGATATTTTCCATGAAACTCATATTTGGAAAAGACTTGCATAAATTTTGAGATCGTGTAGCTGGCAGCAGCTAAATTTTGAGGGAAAGCTGGGCTCTCCAAAACTTTACTTTACTACAAAATAGAACACAACAACCAAATAACAAGAAATGATAGTAGCCTGTAATGTGGTTGAAATACCCATTAGCAATACTAATGGTTATTTCAACCTTCAAAGAAACATAAATTCAAGTAAGGTACGTATGTGTCATCACATTGATAGTTTCATTCGCGGCGGGCGGTGTTGCCATATTCTGAAGCGTTTTCATAAAGTAAAACATAGACACATTGGTTGGTGTGTTATATACCCTATTGAGTTTAAGTAGCTGCGGTCAGTAATTCTGATTGGGGAGTAAAGCCGCATGCCGCCGCAGTTTGCGGTTGCAGTAAACCTTCAGAATTTTACGTCAAGGTTGCTTTTCTTCTTTAAAAATATGATTACCATAGGTCACTTTGTCTATGAACACCTTTAAGAAGCCCATACTCCTCTTAGTTGTTATACTTTCGGGTTACATTGATTAAAGATCATAATTATGTACAAGTATCAAAACCACTCCAACCACTAACCGCTCGCATCTCAGACGAAGGCGACCCGCGAAATAAATAAAGTTGCACAGAGACTCAGTAATTACTTACACGCAACTTACTTATACACTTGTGTGCGTCATTATACCCGTCCGTTTGCGACGTATCATTCATTATGGACGTGACTGTACTTAGGGAGATATTAAATGGATTTTGATTGGGGTAACTTTATGTAGTAAAGAGATGGAATTTCTGAAATAATTATATTAAAGTTAAATTTATGTTTTTGATTTTAAATTACTAGTTATGCTCCACCGTTTTCGTCTGTAAAGTCTATCTATATCCATTGTAAAAATCTGTTAGTAGAAGATATATTTCAATATATATATATATATATATAATAATATTATAAAATGCATACCATAACATTACGCCTGTAATCCGTGAAAGGTTAAGCAGAGGTGTACCTAATAGTACACCCAGTTTCACCAGTTGTGTTTACGTCCCACGTAATAGTGAGCGAGCCTTTGCCATCAACCGAGCACAAATCCAGACTCCGTGGCTGCTACTGAGAAACTCCAGATGGAAAGAATCCAATAACACTTTGGAATCGAACCCAGGACCTTACGCTCAGCAGTCGCCCTTGTGACCACTAGACCAACGAGGCAGTCAAATTATGTAGACATATATCTAAATATATAAACAATGCTGTAGTGGTTGGCGGAAACTACAAAACGCACTGCATGCTACGAATCTTGCATAGGACCTCCTTTCAGTTCGTGAGGGTATCCAATCTAAAAAGTTTATAATATTTATTACGTCAATGAATTATTATTATTACTATGCTCTATGTTAAGGATTTGGTTTCCGCACTTAGTCCCTAAAGTGGACCATTGTACGTGAGCCATGGTGGCCGTTACTCCAATCAGCCCACCTCCCTCCAGAAGCAGTTTAGACTTCCCGGTCTTCTCAGGACATCCGCAAGGGATCTCGGTGCTCCAAGGGTCTCCTCACGGGTCTAAATGACGCCGGTGTACTCGCGGAGTACATGAGCTACCGTTTCGTCCGCCTCCATGCACGCTCTGCACAGGGGGCTGTCAGTGATACCTAGGGTGTGGAAGTGTTTATTCAGTGAGCAGTGTCTAGCGATGGTCCCCGCCACCAGTCGTAGGCTATCTCTGTCCAGGCGCAGAAGGCGCTTGTTCAGCTTTGTATCCAGGGATGGCATATCCTCCTTAGATTGCCTACACCCTGATATCGGGGTCGACCATATTTCCGCTTGAGTTTGAGTGTGTTCCTTTAACCAACTCCTTAGCTGCTGGATAGGAATGGGCACAATGGGTTCGGGTCCGAAGGCTTTTGTGCTGAATCCCCTTCTGGCGAGTTCATAAGCTGCATCGTTTCCAAGTGATCCACTGTGTCCTTTGATCCATTGCAGTGTCACCGTGTTGCGGTTTAGTACCGTAACTCGTTCTAGGGCAATAAGGCATTGTTACTATTATAAGCCTATATTGTCCCACTGCAGGGCAATGGCAGCTCTCTTCCGTCCTTCAACTTTTCGCGATCTAGTTCGACTGTAGGCCAATCCTTTGTGAAAGAGTTCAGCTTACCCCGCCATCTACTTCGAGGCCTTTTTTTTATTTTTTTTCTGATGCGATATCATCAAGTAACTCCTCCCGCTCTGGGCTGAGCAGGAGGGAGTGTCAGACTTTTACTGACTTAAACCCATCCATGTTCCTTCATCGCCCTTTGTGTTCCGGGGCCACGGTATCTCTTTCGAATAGTCCCGCAGCCCCGATCTCCTTCTAGGCCTGCGGTAATGAATGATGTATGGAAAATTAATAAAGCAGACCATCCAATGCGTTAAACAAGCTTCTACATTTACCAAAGAAAATGTTATTGAAATTAAGCCTTTCTTGAACCAGTGACAGCTGATACAGATATTAAGAAAATCAGGGGTAAGCCGCCATTTTGAATTCCTTTTTCAAATATTCCCAATACCCCACAAACAATAAGTACAATCCCAGTACGAAACTTCTCCCAGCAGCCTGACATATGAGAACGAAGCAATTCTCTCTGGAACTTTAAAACAAAGCGACATAATGAAGCCGAGTCTTGAGACGAAGCGCTGATCACGACGCAATCGGGATGCTGTTTAAGGCTGTATATTGAGGCCTGGTTTGAAGTAATCTCTTCTTTAGTCTTTAGTGTAGAGGAATATCTATAACTAGCTTCTGTGGCTTCGCTTGCGTTATAATCGGAAATTAACCCACAGGAAGGTTTTAAATATAGCTTAGGGCACTGGGATGGAAAAAGATTGCATTTAGTGGAGATGAGAATGTTGAGATGGATGTGTGGTGTGACAATAATGGATAATGTAAGGATTTTGAAAGTTGCGCCTGTTACAGAAAAGTTGAAAGGGTATTGACTGTCTTGGTATGGGCATGTGATAAGGAGGCACGAATCTCACGTGATCAAAAGAGTGATGAATATAAATGTTGATGGATGGAGAGGGAGATGATTACAGACGTAATTTCATGTTATTTATAATTTCGAAGTTTTATTAAAAACCTGAGATAAAATATTTCCTCGTTTAACAATACCACTCTTTTACCCAAATGTTATAGGTATCGTTAAAAAATCCCACGTTCCACATTCAAATTTTTTTTAAATTCGAATTCGGAGTTCATCCGAGTACGGAGTTTGAAACCGTTGATCGGGCAGGAAACGGAAAAGGCGGGAAATAATTAGCCGTCGCCGGCGCTCGCCGCGGGCGAAGGAAACGCTCCATACAGCCTGCCTGTAACTCCACGAACGAACGAGTTGTGAATTTTCGGATTCACACTTTTTTCCTTTTTTATTTTTTTACTACGTTAAATTTTTAACGAGACCTATTTGGTGAAGTTGCCAGTTTCAATTTGCGAGGAAAATTCTTTGTAGAACTTTTATTGAAGGCAATATCAATACTGTGCTTAGAGTGTGTATTCCAATAATTATGGACAAACGTTATTTCATTAGTTGCTTTTCTTTTAGTTCCTGTCAGTAAGCACTGACAGGAACTACTAGCGCCACCTACACTTTTAATGGTGGTAATGAAAGGGTAATTATTTAAAATTCCGCCAGTTTGTGTGAAACTTAGTAATTTGTAGAGAGAAAAAAGGACTTTATAGGTAATGACAATAAGATATAAGAAAATAACGTTTGATTTTTGGTAGGTATCTATATAAGTATCAAATTGGCAAACTAGCGCAAAAGCAAGCATGGTATTAACTGCGAACTGCTAACGTTGATTTATTAACTGCTAACGTTGACTTGTGTAGACACACAAGTCAACGTTAGCAGTTAATAATCATTAAATTTAAAATTTTAAAAACCCCCAACTAGTAAATGGCTGCACCGATTTTGATAAACTATGTCTAATTGTAATATACACATCATGCGCTTTCATTTGATAACCCACTTGGGTATATTTGAAAATATTCGATTTTTTATACCCATTCTCATCCCCCATATCTAGTAAATAGCTGCACCGATTGATGATAAAACATATTTAAGAACCATCGCCAAGAAACTAGCTTTCAAATAAAAAAAAACTGCATCAAAATCGGTTCACTAGTTTAAGAGCTACGGTGCCAGATACAGACACACACACACATAGCGGTCAAACTTATAACACCCCTCTTTTTGCGCCGGGGGTTTAAAAGGTTAACCAATCCAATACAATTCATGGAGAGCTACATAAAGTATAACCAATTAGCCAAAATTAACATAAAGAAGAAATATTGTAAACAAAACAATTATTATTTACAAAATGAACGTCTTGATAGACGTTCGTTTTAAACTATTTCTTTCAAATTTTGATTCCCCGTAGTAGCTATCGCAACATTCACAACACTCGTCTCACTGGAGCGTGTAGTTCGTGGCCAATCGGTTGATGACTTTTCCTGACTTTTCTTAGTGTATAGGAGACCAGGCCAATGGCCAGACAAAATTAAGAGAGAAGACGCAGTCATCATACACAGTTAAACTTTATCACATAAGCAGTGCAAGTACGTAGGACTCGATTCGATAAATCTGACATTCATTCTCGATAAAATGAGTTTTTATCGACTCGAATCGATGTCGCAAGTACGTAACTACTATTTTATCGACCGCTAGATAAACTCTAAAATTTTAACGAAAATGCAAGTACGAAACGACATTTTGACAGTTGAGATCGCCTATTTACGCTGTCGAGCTCGGTAATTTATCGACACCTTGTAAAAGTGCGATAGGCTTATCGATAATAATTATAATGGATTCAGGACTTTTGGTTGTATTGCTGGGTGATGAGGAAGAACGGCAGCACCATCACAATGTGATGCGTATTCGGAGGCGACGTCTCAGAGACACGAACAATCCTCTGGAACTTCCAGAAGAAGATTTTGTTCGTCTTTTTCCGGTGACTCGAGAAGTACCAGTCATTTTACTATAAGAGATAGAGATGTACAGAGGGCACGATCCACTGGACGCCCTGTCCATAATGTGGTATTGTGGTTTTACTGTGCCTACTTCATTCGAAATCTAGACAAAACAAACCTAACCTAAAATATATTTTTTTATCATGCACTACAATTTTTACCTATTAAAGTTCTTAGGAACCTATTAAAATAACTCGTCCTTTCTAATACCTAGATTTTCTAGTCCAAATACACATTTATTACATACTAAAACTTCATGACTTAGGTTTTGATAGCCGTCCGGTTTTATGCAGTTGGGAGCTACCAAAGTTGCATTGGGCAGGAGTACAATCTTGCCTTGGCCAAAAGTTTGTGAGCAAGGTTGTGCGAGAAGTGTCGAGGGCAATAGTTCGCCACCTCTTCCACACCTACGTGAAGTTCCCAGGTGCAGCTGAAAAAAGAGCCATCGTAGAAGAATTCCAGCACAAATTTGGAATGCTAGATTGCCTTGGTTGTGTCGATTACACCCATGTTTCAATAATTGAAATATTGTTATTGTAAACACGACCCACTGACCGTATTTTTATCTTTCTCAAGAAAGTAATGTCAACTGTCAACTACAAACTTTATTTTTGGCAAAGGTAAACACGACGATGCTAAGAAAATGGAATATTTTCTGTATTTTTACCAAAATAAAGGATATTTTGTTAAATACTGATAGTTTCTCTAAAATAAACCCTTATTCATTGTTCACAATGCCAAACATCTATGAAAAGCAAGAATTTTCTAAATATCTCGGCCATTAGTCGATTTAGTTGTGCCACAGAAATATGTTTTGTCTTTGGACGTTCTCAGTGTTGCCATTTGACAAGCGATCCTTAGCGACTCGATTCGGCCCACGATAAATCTTATCGTTGCGTGTTACGTACTTCCAAATTCGATAACAAGATCGATAAAAATGCAAACCTTAGCGATCTCGATGTCTTATCGATGCAAAGTACGTACTTGCACTGAAGATCCACTTAAAACACGGTAAAATTTTCCATAAAGCATAAAAATAAGAATAATGAACATAAAAAAAAAATATAAGGCGTTCTTTTTTATACTAAATAGGCTTGCTAGCCTGAAAAACAATGGAGTTTATTGGTATAAACTCCATTATTTTTCACAAAACAAAAGCAAAAATAATAATTTTAAAAGCTTTAAAACAATTGTGGGCAACAATTACCCTTCGGTCCAGGGTACTTCCATCCCCTTTGTTTCACCCCCTATTGAACGAATGGGGGCGGAAAATAGCCGGATAGAAACTTCGCTATCAACTCAGAAACATTTTATAAGTTAACAACCCCGGCGAAATTGTATTATGTAGGTAAGTTTGAAAGTAGCCATCTTGGATTTTCTTCTTTTTTTTTTGTTATAAATAGGAACTCGTCCATTGAGCATTGTTGTGGACCCCGCGGTTGTTTTGAATTTCGAACGGTCTGAGGTTGTGTTTGAATGGGATTTGGAATGATTGTCTGGAATTAAAGTTATTCAAAGTTCGAGTGAATCGGTTTTTTCTAGGCAAGCGTGCTAAAAAAGATAGACATACGACATGTTTTTTTTGCTAGAATTTTAGTATTACACTTCCTCAAACACAATTATAGAATACATTAATAAAAATAAGTCAAGCTAGTAGGTAGCCGAGTGCAATTACACAAAAAATACTCAAAAGGTGGAACAAAGTTTGTAGTGGTCAGATTTTCATGGGAGGTTTTTTATTGAGTTCCTAGAGGTGTGAAGAAGAAAGTTAATAAAAAAAAAACCGCAATGGGGCCGCTGGTATATGTACAAAAATTATCGTATTTCTAACGTAACCATTTTTCACGATTTCTATCTAAGATTGCAAGTTTGGGTTTCTGCGCGCAATTTATCAATACCGATACCGATACCGCTCCCAATGTTTTACTTTCTCAGCTGTAACTAATGTTTAACAAGTGTCCTTACATATTTTTCTAGTTATTATACCTCATTAGATAGCTAATAAAATGAGGATTTGGACAATAATTTGCACATTGAGTTTAATACAACCATAACAAAAATTTGCACAAAAAATTGCCTTCATTAACATAGACGATTTTCTGCTATTTGCAAATGAATTTTTAGTCACTTCACTCATGAATGTGGTTTTCTTGAAAATATTTATGTCCAGTTATCCGTGAACAAGTATCAGTTACCAATTACAAAAGAAGTCTTAGACTTAAAATCCGGTATATTCAAAATAATTGAAGAAAATAGGATTTTTCCAAAAAAATACTTGTAATATTCATTACATGGATAATGAACAAAGAAACAAACCAAATTGGCGTTTAATGGATTCACACAGGTCACACTATTACGCCACAATATGAATTCGTCGAATTTGAAGTTATTCATAAACAACAAAAAAAATATTGCAATGGAAATAAAAATAAAAAAAGTCGCTTGCGGCGAAATTTTTTTTTAACTTTCTTCTCCACTCTTCTAGAAACTCAAAAAAAAAACCCATGAGAATCCGACCACTATAAACTTCGTTTCACCCTATTGTCTAATTGCACTCGACCAAGAACTGGTATGTCATTATAATTTATTAAGAATGTCAGTGTTCCTTGTCGTTTTGTTTTTAATTCTGAATGGCATTTCGCAGGTAACCCCATGACGCTGGCTTCTCAGTGGGTGCCTTGAGAGTAATCCAGCCAGTAGTCCAGCCAGGCGCATAATGATTTGTAAATTTATAGTAGGTACGGAACTTAAAAGCTTACTAAAACGAATATGATTTATAGAACTTCCAATTACGAATCCTTAGCCTAACCTTCCCTATATTGCCTACATTTCTTTGGAAAAGCCTGAAAAAACCACTTACTTTTATATAATAATACCTACACAAAACGCCCCTCCCCTTAATTATAACCGCAGTGTTACTAACATAGAAAATCGAATAGAATCCAGTAATCGACGTCGTGTCACCGCGCGCACATTCACGTCACTTCCCATTTCGCGAGTGGCAACACTGAGATATAGCGCGGTTAGCGGCGAGACGCGAGAGATCTGGTAAAGGGTTCTGCAGAATGATTTATGGTGAGGTATTTTCGGCTTCTTAAAATCCAATTTAAGATTATTTATTCCTATCTGTTGTTGTTCTTTACTTTGAGTCTAGCTTTAAGAGTCACTAAATAGTCAAAAAAAAACAAGACGAGTTCAAGTCCTTTTCTTTTCTGTTAGCCTAGCTGGTAGGCAAGGCTGGGTCCTGGGTTTGGGCAGTAATCCACCACGGGGATTGGTAGAGGGGCCATTTCTATTAATATCCAGTTCCATGACATACCGTTTTCCTTACGATGTTTTGTTTCACCTCATTTAAACCAAAATAAAATACTGAGTAGGACTTTTAGCAAAATCAATCATTATTCCACCAGAAAACCAACAATGTTCTTGAATATCGTTTCACATCTCTGCTCACTGAATCCTAAACGAAAAAGGGGACCTGTCTGAAAATGGCGCGTTATTATCTCAGCTAATAAAAATTCAGCGCGCGAAAATCCCCGCGCCGCGATTGGTCGACCGTCCCTCGGGCACCCCCGCCATTGGTCGGCTATGCTGATTCCATTTTCAAATTAACTTTCTCTGCCACCGTCGTTTTCCAGTTAGGTGTGAATTTATTTATTTCATTTCGTTTTTATTATGTGTTGTTTTTGTGGAGATGTGACTTGTTTTTTTTTAAATTAGGAATATCGTTTGTTGTATTTTTATGGTGGAAACCGAAACAACATTAAATTTTGTAGTGATTTTCACTTTATTTCGCTAGTTTACAGTTTTTGTAAAAAGAAATCAATAGTATAAAACAAAGTCGCTTCCCGATTTTGAAGCGGTTTTTGTTAATAGAAAGAGTGATTCAAGGGGAAGGTTATATGAATAACATTGCACCCGTGCGAAGCCGGGCGGGTCTCTAGTATATAATAATTATCTTAACATTATCCTACTGAACAATACACTACAGGTACTTAATATTTTAGCCAGCTTTTGAAGGTTTAACGTAGGTAAAGAATCTAAAAAAATAGACACCAACAATTAAAACGAATTATTTTCCACCCTTTTATTTAAAGTACAGTCAGCTCCACATTACGAATAACGACAGTGACAAATCCAGGCGTACACTCAGCCAAAATACATCGTTATAATAAAACTAGTTTACGACGCCGATTCCAAGCTGCGCTTAACTTTTGCACGTTCACATTTGGTTACCTTTAAAAAGGGAAATTATAGAACAATCATCTAAAAAAAAACTATCTTTTAGCTAAATTAAACAACAAACTGTATTAAGAGGGCCCTTCCCGGCGCGTCTATCGTCAACGCGAGCATGGTCGAAAAGCTTGTTGTTTCATCCAGAGCCTCAGCGGCGCGCACATCTCGCACACAACCCGCACATCTCGTCTCCCGCGCACCTCATACCGCCTAACGCGATGACATTGAACGAAAATATGTTTTCGAAAATTTCTTAAACTTGTTCCGGGAAATACCTTTAAGTGTGGTGAGGTGGAATCTCCATTAAATGTGCAAGGTTTCTATCGCGATGTTTTCTTTACTTTTACAGTTTATGAGTGCATTATGAACGGCCAAAGTTCAGTTAAAATTTGTGCAAAACAGCCATTTTTGGAGGCTTATACTGAATTTGTTTCTACAATTTTTTATTTTTTGCTACCATAGAAACCTAGATATAGTGCACAAAATACCTATTAGTTTAAAAAAATCAAATATAGATGAGTAACAACTGCATAACGAACTGAACGAGCTGTACGAGCGTTTGTATGAAAAGTTTGACGGGTTGGCCGCTCTTAAGCTACAAATGTTTTCATCTATGTCTGGAGAAATAAAAACTTCTAATGGCTGAAATAAACTCACCATCTTCCTGCCATTTTCCAACTATGTTAGGGTCAGTTTTCAGTCTAACTGGATGCAGTATCTGACCTCCACAACCCAGTTAGTACTGGGTAATATACCTCTTGGTAAGACTAGTTGTCAGACTTTCGTGCTTGCATGTAACGACTGTCATAGATTTACAAATGACAGCCGGGACCAACGGCTTAACGTGTTTTTAGAGGCACGGAGGAAACTCGGTATGTAATGGGTCATTATCAATCCACGGACCAACCTAGGCAAGCGCGGCTTAACCTATCGATCGACCCGAGCAGCTGTTATTATGTAGCCAATGGGCCACCATTGGTTCTTTTATTATTTACTTCGTTTTATAGTGCACCGCATTTTTTGTCACATATTTGTGTCGTTTGGCGTACGGGGCACGCGCTTGCTTGCCACGAATATGTCACTTCGTCTTCAAGGACCCACCAAACAGACCCACCGGTGGGTCTCCGAATACTGATGTGTCTCCCAAGACCTACTAGTGGGTCCTCTGAGATTTTATTGTCCTCGAAGACCCACTAATAACAATGTAACAATGGCTACAAATAAACAAAATGAGTCGTCCAAAACTGTACGAACACTGGCACAAAATAACACAGTGTTACTTGAAAGCCGTCCACATTACAGACTAAATTGGAATGCCGCGTAATACAAGCCCTATTGGGAGGGTTGCCATGTTGTGGTGCAGGACAGCTCCCGGTATTACTTTATTACTATGAATGGGAATGTGTCGGTTTTACGCAGTTAAGTAGGTGAGGAAGGATGTGTTATGGGAAATGTTGAAGAGTAAATGGGAATTTTTGTGTCATTGTTTAGTTATTTTGTTGAAGAGATGGTGAATCTACGCTTATAATATTTCTTTATGTTTCTTGAGGTTAGTACTGGTGTCTGAGTTTTTATGCCGCCCATGGGCCTCTGACTTGGCTTTCCATGCCGTCGAGAAATATCTCTCAGGCATGCTGGTTTGGTTTCTATATGAAGTTTTCCTTCACCGAAGCAAGTGATAATTATACAATACGCACATGAATCTGAAAAATCAGAGGTGCATGTCTTGGGTTAAAACTTGAGACCTATGACTTGACAGTCCGATGGTCAAAAAGTAGCATTACAAATGTGATATTCGGTGAGACACAAACTATGAACAGCCTTGTATCTTGTGGCTCATGGCTCATGGCTCATGTTTATTAAAATAATAATGATAATACAATTTTAATTATGTCTATCCTTTATTTCAGTACTTCAGTTTCTTAAATTCAATCGTTTAGAATTTTAGAGGATTCTACAAGAGTTTACATCTAGGTACCCATTTCTACCGCAAAGAGGCGTTGCTTTCTTATTTACCGGCTGTTTCTGATTATAGGTACACCTTCACCTTCAGAGCAATAAATGCTTACTTTATCTCTAAAATTAAAAGTACGTATATAGTAGTGTGAGACTATGCAAACCTTAACCGATGTGGTTCCAATGAAGTTTTATCCGATCTCCCACAAGACTATCTCAAGCATAATTAGCTTGGCTTTCTTCTTCTTTATCTTGTGGTATACCTAACCGTGTCAGAGTTTTTAGGCCGCCCATGGGCCTCTGACTTGGTTTTATATGCCGTCGAGAAATATCTCTCTGGCATGCTGGTTTCCTCACGATGTTTTCTTTCGCCGAAGCAAGTGATAGTTTAAAAAAAAATATATATATGAATCTGAAAATCAGAGGTACATGGTGCTTGGCTTTAAGTAAAGGGGTTATCAAAAATACAGGTAACGTGCTATGCAGCCTGTATCGCAACAAAACATTTAAAAAATTCCTTAAAGCTCCAGGATTCATGCACACCCTATTACCAAGGGCCTGGCAAGGCAGCGGCGGTGGGGGGGTAATTCACAGCTGTAGGTGAGGGGGGGGTGACCAAGTTAAACCTCTTTACTGCTCACAGAATTGAGTCGCTGATGACTATTTATTGATATTGGCTCCAGAAGTGATACTTGTGAGGTTTTACCTCAATTTCAAGGTTCTGCGGTTAGAGAAGTCGTGTTTACGAATAATTGGGTACTTCTGAAGATGATGGTAGTAATTTAAAAAGATTGTTTGGTTTACTATACTTTGTTCTTATCACTTAACTCTAGTTCCATCAAAAAGTAATGAAGGCTGATGTCGTTTTTGAGCTCAATAGATGGCGCCACAGTCGCTTATGGTCATGTCAATAATTATATTTTATACTTTAAAGTACCAATAACTTCATAAAAAGTTTATCTTATCACGTACTATCGACCCGCCCCGGCCTCGCACGGGTGCAATGTTATACATATGAACCTTTCTCTTAAGCATAATCAGCCTATAATGTACCCACTGCTGGGACACACGGCCTCCTGTCTATGAGAGGGAATGGGCTATAATCCACCACGCGGGCCCAGTGCGGGTTGGTAGTGGTCACATGTCTTCGAATTTTTGGTTCTAGGACATGTCGGTTTCCTCACGATGCTTTCCTTCACCGTTTTACCTTTCTCTTGAATCACTCTATCTGGTTAAAAAAACCGCATCAAATCCGTTGCGTAGTTTTAAAGATCTAAGCATACATAGGGACAGACAGTGGGAAGTAACTTTGTTTTATACTATGTAGTGATAACAATATAGTGTAAACTTCAGACACATTTATTTACAATATTCTCGCCAAAATTAGCAAGCATGAAACATTAAAAAATAATGTAACCTCCAAGTACTAACAAATAAGATCCTAAGTTGATAATTAAAATCTTCAAGTCATAATTAATCAGGAATGGCTCAATCTAGACCACAATCGTGAATATTAGTAGAAATACGTGTTAAAAAAGCACGCAACGCGTGAACTTTCTATGACATCTGACATTTTGGTGACGTCGCGCTACACTAGCGCCTCTAGCGGTGAATTCAATTATGTTTTGATGATAATTGCAACTAGTTAGTTGGTTTTGGCAGTGGAGTACTGCCTGGTTAGATGCAATAGGCTCGCTCAATATTACATGAGGGTTTAATAATAAAGGAATCTATTCGTGAAAATTTTGCAGATCCCTGTCTTAGGTGGTTTTCTTAAGATACCACTCGTCGGAATGAATGAAGTGATGAAGTGGATCTCAAGTCGCATACTCGCATTGCCTTGTATGAAATATTAAATAAAAACATGCGATTTTACTCTTGCATTTTTTTTAACACTGAAGTATGCTTTATTTATGGTCGTATCATAATATCATAGAATATCTAATCTGCCCCCGATAGGAAAAAAGACGCATCTAACATTTTTTCCAGATTTGAGTTATATACATTGCCGGAATCAGAAAAAAAAGGCGCATCTGCCTGTATTTTTAATATTTTTTTAACTTCCTCCAGTGCTGTTTTAGCACAACAAACTAGGGCGCTTCTGTTCAATTTTTTACACCCAATTGAAGATGAAAAGACGAATTTATGAGAAACTTAATTAAAAAGTCTCATTTATATAGATAATATCCGTTTACTATATAGTTATTTTTTTAGTTCAGTAGTATAAAAGGCGCATATTTGTCCCTATTTCTAAGAGGAAGTTAATAAGACGCAAATAAACATTTGCGTCTAACAAGCTAATAAAAAACTGCTTTCACATTAAGGAAAAAAGACCACATCTGACCACTTGCGCCCTATTTACTTCGTAAAATTGTTTTAGCATAGGCGTATTTGCTATATGCGTCTTAATAGTTTACGTTGCATAGAAAAATACAATATGATACTTAGTAATAAAGGCGCAAGTGTGCAGAAACGTCCTTTTTTCCTAGAATTGTGAATCAAGCGGGGACTGCGCGGGGGTCGGGCGGAGTATCTCTAGTACGGCGGCTGACCAGTTTCTATGTCAGTTGTCAGGTGTTCTTACACCTCTAACTCAAAAGAAATTAACCGAGGAAAAACTATGAAATATTTTATGTTGAATGAAAATAATGAGAAAGTAACGGTGTGCAAGATTTTTTTTTTGACAACCCTTGGATTTGAGAAAAAAAACGACAAGGTTCTGCGAAACGCTTTAAAACAAGCGCAAGCACAAGAAATAACGGATATGCGAGGCTGTAATCCGAACCCTAAAAGGATCAATAACAAGCCCATCATTGATCACATTAATTATTTTCATCCTACTGTATCACACTACAGAAGAGTACATGCACCCAATCGAAAATATTTACCGTCAGAACTAAATATCCGTGATATGTACAAAGACTTTTGTGAAAAAATGGGTATAACTGAGCAGTCCGCTCCCGAAGATTGTGTATCATACGATCACTACCGACGAGTTATTAAAGAACTTAATATTTCTTTCGCAAAACTAGGCAATGAGGAGTGCGAAATATGCGAAAAATATAAATTTCATAACCCCGATATTATGGAGATCCGTCATCGAAATTGCACCGAATGTAAGGAATACGAATTACATCACAGAAGATACATTTTAGCACGACAGAAATACGATGAAGACAAATCTCGTCAAATGAGTATGCAAGACCAAACCAGTGACGCTACGAGTATGTATTACTCAGTAGACCTAGAAAAGGTTATAATGTGCCCTCGTCTAGATGAATTCAAGGTTGCTATATTTTGCCCAAGACTGATATTATTTAACGAGAGTTTCGTACCTCTTGGAGACAAGAAATTTCGAGGCGTGAGGGACACATTTGCTTGTATATGGCACGAAGCTATTGCTGGCAGGAAAAAAGACGACATAATAAGCTGTTTCCGAGCCTTTTTTTGCATTATCGTGATGTCAAGCATATAACACTGTGGCTTGACAACTGTGCCGCTCAAAACAAGAACTGGAGTCTTTTTTCCTATTTATTGTATCTGATAAACTCAAGCGATGTAAATTTGGAAACTATCACTCAGAAATATTTGGAAGTAGGACACACTTACATGTCAGCGGATGAATTTCATCAACAGGTCGAGTTGTCACTCAAAAAGAAGAAAAGAATTTATGACTTCGAAGACTTCCATCACGCGGTTTCTGATACTCATCGTAAAATCACTGTAAAGAAAATGATCGTCAGCGACTTTTGTAGATTTGAAGATTGCTCTTCTTCCTACAAACTTCAAAATCTGATCCCAAGAGTTTATCTGAGTAACATGTGCGAAGTCACTTTTCGAAGGGGAATTAATACAATAGCATTCAGAACTGATTTTGATGGCATAGAAAGAGAACTGGACTTCCTGAGAGTGAAAAATATTAAAATAGGCATTCCAAGACCAGTAATAAAAACTCAATTCAGAGGAGTTAATGAAAAGCGAAAATCGGATATAATCAATCAGTTACTTTTTCTTATGCCAGAGAACCGAAGGGCGTTTTGGCGAAATTTACCAGTTAATGATAACTCTGTCGATTTGATTAACGAATATGAGGAAGATGTTGACAAATAGGCACACAAAGCAACAACAGCTCTTTTTCTTTGGTAGCAGTGAAACTACATTTACTTCACTGGTTAATGCTATCTGTTTAGATTTTTTAGGTTAGACAATATTTTTCCAAAAAAGAAACTTTGTACTTATTTTTAAGATTTGTCCAAGGATTGCTAATTGTCTGTGATCTTACGTTAAAGTTAGATTTTAAGAGAATTTTTTTAAATTTTTTGATATTGATTTTATAATATTGTTTTTCACTTTGAAATTTTTGTCAAATATTGGCCTAAGAATGTTATTTTTTTAAGACCTGTTTGTTACAATAAAGATATTAGAGATAATTATAATAGATCTGGATCTATCTAAGACTGATTAAGCTACACTTTGCTCAAGTTAAATACATAGTTCTGATTTTCATTATAATTTACTGTGCCATTAATAGATAGCATTTTTGTTTATGCGGGTCAAAAGATTTTAAAATAAATACTAGACTCTATCAATTGTGTTTTATTTACAAATAATAAATTAGGCTATGGCTTATATGAGAACCAAGAACCTACTGTACTATTTCAGATATACTATTTTAGATAAAATCATTATTAAATAATTTTATAAACATTTTATCTAAGCCAAGGGTTATCTACATACTTTCTAATTCTTAAGAAAAAAGGCGGAAATACCTATATGCGCCCATTTCTGTTAAAATCATGTACTAGATAGATAAACTAAATACACACATCAAAAGTGTCTAGGGATCAACATATATTTTTGCAATAACTTTTCTCCTGATTGATATTAATTAAAATTTTCTTTAAGGATTCATCAAATAAAGTGTTTTCGTTTGTCACAGTAACGATAAACCAAGTCACCTTTGCATTAATAAAGAAATTTGCCATTTTCCTAATAAAGGGATTTTTGACATTTGAACCACTAACACAAAAGTTCGAAAAAAAGACTGAAATAACAGTTTTCTTTAAAATTTTATTGGGTAACTTAAACAATTAATAATCCGTGTTTCTACCGCGAACACTAACAACACAAGAACATCGGTTTGGCATACTCAAAATGAGTTCATCCAAATCACGCTGTGGAATGGCCGCCCATGTTCGTTGCAACAACAAAAAAAGGTCTTCTTGCGACTGGATACCCTCAATATTCGGCAGAGCTCTTCTCTGTAGCATATCCCATGCATGCTCAATCGGATTCAAGTCTGGCGACTGAGCAGGCCAGGGCAGGACATTGATGTTAGCTGCGGCGAGAGTCTGTCTTACAACTCTTGCGGTGTGCGGTCGTGCATTATCATGCATTAACTGAAATAAGGGACCGATTTGCACTTGTAGAGGAACGATGACGTCTGATACAATCGTCTCAGCATAAATTTGAGCGTTGAGGTTGCCTCTGATCCAAATCAACTCAATTCTTCCGCCGATCCAAATACCCGCCCATACCATGATGGTTCCACCACTATAAGGATGGACTTCCTGGCAGGATTTTAATCGCTGTTGGCGTCCAGGGGTTCTCCAGTGTCGTATACGTCTTGTATCCGGTCTCATACCAAAACGAGACTCATCAGAAAAGCACACGAAACGCCATTGTTCTTCTGCCCAATTTCTGTGTTCAAGAGCCCATTGATATCGTATCCTACGATTGTGCATTGCTATAGGTGGTACCCGTAGCGGTCTTCGGGAATGAAGGTTCACTTCATGCAAGCGGTTTCTGACTGTTTGGTCGCTAATTAAGTTCCCTGAAGAGTGATGAAGCCTCACGGCTAACATCATGGCGGTTATTGTTGGAGCTCTTCGAGTTAAGATTTGAATGTATCGGTCTTGTCTCCGTGTGGTGCAGCGATACCGTCCTCCATGGCGCTCAGCCACGGTACCAGTGCTTCGGTAACGTGTCCAAAGTCGACTGATAACACTCTGACTTGTATTCAGAGCTAAAGCCACAGTACGTTGCCGGGAACCAGCTTCTATCATTCCCACGGCTCTGAGCATTTCTTCCCTGCTTAAATGACGTCGCCGCTCCATAATAACGTTGGTTTTAATCAGTAGTAGGGAAACAGTAGCACTAATAATGTCTTCAATGCGTTGTATGTTTTTATAGGGAAAATATTGACAGCTGATTTTCATCTTTTACTCGAATTTGATTCACAGTTCCTGATTCAAATTATGAAATGCACCAAAAAGGATCCATATAAATTTATAAAATCATAAATTTATTACAAAGCCACATCTCAATCTCAAGAAATCCACATAAAAATGCTTGATCCCTAGACACTTTTGATGTGTGTACTTAGAAGAAAAATACAGCCAAAAGCGTTTGAAATTTAAAGGACGCATCTAGCCAATTACGTCTATTCAATTAAGTATGTAATATTTTTCTTCATTTTTTATGCTAAGATGAAACGGTTTTTTCATTATTTTTATTATAATAATTTAATAAATTCATATTATTATTAAACCAAGTTAAAGCCTATTATTAATGGGCATTTTTTAAACTTTTAGTATGTAAATATTTTAATTTACTCAAAGACAGCAAACGATTTCCCGTTTCATTCATAAAAAAAAATATTTCTCCGTTTTTACTTTTTGTTAGATACGTCTTTTTAACTATAGGGGGCAGTAATAATGCTTGGATAAAAAAAACTATTTGCTGTTTTTTCTAAAAAAAAAAAACGCAATTACCTTTACAAAATTACCGACGTGTACGATAATGCGACGCCGACGGCTCTCGAGTTTGAGAGTGAATGGGGCGCTTTATTGTCGAGTGGTGCATAGGACGCCACGCGGCACACTTACATGTATTGAAAGTGTATGGGATCGATGAAAAAAAGAGAAACTTTCACTGGGAATTGAATAAAATTGCGCAAATTAGTAAGTGAGGTATAAAAATCATAGTTAAATTGTTATTGTATTTTTATATTCCAAAAGGTCGCAAGCGCGACTGCTGAGCGTGGGGTCCTGAGTTCGATTCCCGGATCGGGCAAAAAGTTTTACATTTTTTGGGTTTTTCATTCGAAATTTCTCAGTAGTAGCCCGGAGTTTGGAAGTTTGCGGTATGATACCCCCGTACCCCGATCTCTCTCCGGTCGTGTTGGATTGCCGTCCCATCGGACTTTGAGTGTAAAGGAACAGAGAATGCACTGTTCCTGCGCACACACTTGTGCACTATAATATATCCCGCGCCGATGGCTAATCTGCGTTGAGATTGGCCGCCGTGACCGAAAACGGTCAGGGGAACTATAATAATATTCGAAAAGAAGATTGTGCCCCTTAAGGTTAACATAGTTTTCATCAACATCATCGCTTTTACTGATAGTCGATAGTACAGAATACCGAAAGCCACTTGTGTCTTCCCGTCATTGCGACCTTTTTTTGCGTTCTAGACCATACCTGGGAACCTTCTAGCTACGGAGATATTGGATGTCAAAGTTCCAACTTTTTCACAAGTTTTTATGATTTAAATACTTACTTGTTTTTAATGACATATAGTCCGTAAAAAGTTATTTTTCATCCCAAAAGAAAGTCGTTTCCCAGCATTATTATTTTGTAGAGTTACATAGTTTGATGTACGGAATGCTTGGATCGCTTCGTGAAGGATCCATTTACTCTCTTGTTCATTAAACAGTACTTTTCAATGCCTTTTTAACCGACTTTTAATATCTATTATCCGACAATACCTTATTGTCGTAGGAGTAAGGTGTGGTTTTCACAGTGCAAAATGATTACACTGTTTTGTGATTTTCTATCTTCATCATCATTTCAGCCCGTTGCTGTCCACTGCTGAACACAGGCCTCCCCAATCAATTTCCAACGTGTCCGGTCCAATGCCACCTGCATCCAGCGACTCCCTGCAGCTTTAGCAAGGTCGCCGATCCATCTGGCAGGTGGCCGTCCCACAATTTTCTATACCGACCTAAAAAAATAAATAAACAGCCTACATGTGATATCCAGTAAATACTTTATTTAGTACCTAAAATTAGCTAGCACTATAGCATTTCCCCGCTCCAACACAACAGTTTTGCAACTGAATATACAAGTAAGTTGGTCTAGATGTCCTTTAAAAAAAAACCATCCATTAACGTAACATCACGCCGGTAGTCCCCGAAGTGTTAGGCAGGGTGTACCTAATAGTACACCCACATTTGGCCAGTTATGTTAAAGCCCCATTTACTACAGGGCGAGCCTGTTGCCATTAACCGTTCGCAAATCCAGACTCCGTGGCTGCTACTGAGTAATTCCTAATAGAAAAAACCCAATAGCAATTATCACGACCCGGGAATCGAATCCAGGACCTCATGCTCAGCAGACGCGATTGCGACCACTAGACCAACGAGGCAATTACACAATCAAATTATTATTCCTAAAAAAAAACGAAAATTTAAAATAACATAAATCAAAAATCACCTACACCCATTTGTTCAACCTCCAGCCACTAAAGCCGTTTCACACGGCACGCAGCATATTCGTGCGTTTTATTTAATTAATCAGAATTACTCCCGTAATGGGCGGCGCGTGGCTGCCCTTAGGTTGGAGTACGTACTACAGACTGCATAGGGCCGGTAACAATGTTTTTTGGGCTTCTAATAGTGATAGTAATTGTGATACCCTTGTTAAGAGGGCTTTTTGGTAATTGTTGTAAAGGAGTATTGATTACGTAGGTGGGGGATAATGGGTTAGTTTTCTCATACTTAATGATGCATTTTGCTGCGAGTTGATGCGTGGTTCCCAGCGAGTTCTTGTTGCGTTAGTTCATGGTTTACATTTATTTATTTATTAAAACTTTATGCGCAAGTAAAACTGTAGGTACAAAGGCGGACTCAATGCCTATATCCAAAACTAGTCGTTGCTCGTGGCTTCGTTCGCGTTTCGGTCGGAAATTATACCACGGGCACGTTGAGTCGGCAAAAACCGAATAGACCGAAAATATAGCCTATGGCACTCAGGGATAATGTAGCGTCGTATTAGTGAAAGAAGTTTTTAAATCGACCACCCCCCACCCCTCCCCCCTTTGTGAGGTTATCCCCTACAACCTCTCAAACTCACAAACTTTACCTCTTTATAATATTAGTATATAAAAAAAAACAATGCTTACATTATTTTTTGTTGATTTTTTAAAACTATTTTATACTGGTGTGAAACGTCACGCTGAAAAAAACGTATGCATTTGTTTGTTGGCTCTTTGGACAGATATTGCTCAACTTGGTTAAAATAATTTATTTCATGAAATAATAAAATAATAGGTACACATATTTGAACACAAGAAGTCAGTTTTTAATAACTTACAAAACGTTGATATACTTATTTAAAACTACCCTATGCCCGAGAGGACTCCCTTGTAATTTGACGACCCGAATGGCGCAGCGGTTGTGAGGCTGCCTTACGTTCTTAGGGTCCCGGGTTCGAATCCCGGTAGGGGCAAATGTTTGTGTGATGAGCATGGACATTTGTTTCCGAGTCATGGATGTTTATATGTATAATAAGTATGTATTTACAAACAAAAAAGTATCTATGTAGTAGTATCAACTATCTGGTGTCCACGACACAAGCCTCGTTGCTTAGTGTGGCACCTAGATGGCGCTGTGTGTAATGTCCAGCGATATTTATTTATTTATTTTTACAACAAAACCACTTTCAAAGTTTTGTCTCGTTTGCTACAAGGATGACCTAACTCAATAATTTAGATTTTTCGTTTTTTTTTTAAATTATTATATTAAAATTTGTTGTTTGAAGTTGAATGTAAAATTAACGAAAGATATTCCCCTTTTTGATAGTCCACGAAGCACGACGGCGCGCAATGCATCTTACCTATGGTTATCAATAATCTTACCTAACCAGATCTTAATGCTACTGTAACGCTTGCTAATCTGTTAAGTATCTTCACTTAGCGGAATCTTGTGACAAACATAGTGTTGTGTCACAAAATACGCTTTGGACGTGGAGTTGCGGACACCAGCCCGATATACAATACAATATGTTACAAAATAATGGCGGGACAGTGATTGTAGTGACGCCGATGCGGAGATAAGTGTGTAAAGAGATGATGTGAGGTGGGGTGGGTGATTGTCGGTCCAAGGAATTTTTACCAAGCCTGGCTCAAGCCATGAAACTGACCAACTTTTGTTCTACAAGATCTACAAGATGTTAAATTCACAAAAAATATGGCATGATCAACGTATGGCAAAACTAAAAAAAACTTTGAATTTCCAGAAGTTACACAGTCTGCAGTCTCAAATTCCTAAACATCCGAGTTTCTTAAAGATTTGAGTACTACTTGTAATCTCTTTAAAATGATAACCAGAATAAAATCACCTGAATATTTACAATGACGACAACTGTCTCTACAACCCTACTCACTCACGCCCGAACAGTTTGTCATTGAACCAGGGGCCAGTAACAACACTCTGTGCTCAATGCACCGTACGCAATGTTTACGAAGATTAACTGACAGCGCCAAATAGCTGTTAGCGCAAATTAGATGGTTGGGACATCGCCACTGTGTTGAGTCATGTCATTGTGATGGGTGACGTGGGGTGTAGGCAGTACGGTCACTATTTTATCTGCTTATGCACGAGAACCATGAGGTCCTGCGTTCGATTACAGGGTCAGCCAAAGTATTATTGGGTATTTCCTGGCACTCGAGTGCTGCAGCTGTAAATCAGCGTCAGGTGGTACACCTTGTGTTGCCATCTGGCATTGTGCTGAGCTGAGGCCGTTTTGGCATTATTAGTTTTGTTTGTTTAATTATTATGTATAATTTTGAAGGTTTTTAATGCCAAATACGGGAATTTCTCAGTAGGAGCCACGGAGTCTGGATTTGTGACACGGTTGATGACACTAGGCTCACCCCCTAACCCCTCCCGCTCTGGGCTGAGCAGGAGGGAGTGTCAGACTTTTACTGACTAAAACCCATCCATGTTCGTTCCTTTGCCCTTTGTGTTCCAGGGCCGCGGTATCTCTTTCGAACAGTCCCGCAGCCCTGGAGGCTCACCCCCTGCATGGGACTTAAAACTACGGACTATTAGGTACACCTCTGCCTAACCCTTCGGGAATTACAGGCCTAATGATATGTTATAAATAGGGTGGGTGTTATTTACAGGCGTAATAATATGTTATAAATAAGTGGGTGTACTATGAAGTACATCTCAGCCTACCATTCGGGGATTACATGCGTGCATTAACTCGAGCCATTCAGTATTCTTTGTATGAAACTCCTTACTGTAACGCACACTAATCGGAATCGTAACGTAATCGCCTCGCCTCGGGACAATTTCAAGAACCGCGGTGTGGTGCGTGGACAACTCGCTTACGGCTCGTCGTTCCCGCGCTTACGAGTTTACAACTCTTCGACCACCCTTACGCACGCTACTGTTGCCACACGTGCTGTCATTTACAGGGCAACTTACAGTCGTGCGCGGCGTCGGCGAGCCGTAACCGCGGCGTCTCGCCTAGCCGTAGCCGAGTCGACGTATCGGCGCTGCTGATCCGCTCGCTTACGTTACGTTGACGCCTGTTTGACGGCGAGGCGAAAGGCGATGTGGTGATCCCTTTCCGAGTTGATATGTGTGCTTTGACCTTAACGCTCGACTCACCACCGAAGACTGAAATTCCAATAATTTAATTGTCATGTCCGAGCGGATTGTGGACATGATAATTTTTTAGTTTGTGGAACTGGCAAATGACCAAATTTAATTTTTTAAATGACTATGTGAGGAATGCCATAAAATTAAATAAAAGGGGAGTTGGCTGACATGGTAGAAAATTCTTGTTGCCCGCCGACATCAAGTAACGCGGTACTGCAAGATACCAGTTTACGAGCTGGTACTTCAAATGAAAGGCGTTTAAATCGTTGATTGAAATGATTATTGGAAAGAAAATCATATAATTATAAATGTCACACTTCAGACGCCCATCTCAACCGTCTCTTCATTTCTTATTCGTAATTTAAACCTCAGTTTTTATTTCGTTTTTTTTTTTTTTTTATAACCTGCCGGAGTTAATTCCTCAGTTACCACAAAGGTCTCTACAGTACCTACAAGAGCAAGATTATAATGAAAACTTTGATATCTGGCCCAGTTGCTTCTATCCATTTCAACATCGGTAGTCAAGCACCACTCACCATTCTCAGATAACACAATAGTCGTTTTTTCCTCGCTAAGTCGGCGACAATCCATGGTGTTTAACAGATTAGTGCTTCGCTTTCTATGGACAGATACTCGTAGGGATTAGCGGAATTGCGTCAGAGAGATGTATGGGTATGTTTTGTATGGAATTTTAAGTGGGTGAGTAAGTTATTTGTATGTTAAGTTCCTTAAATTCGTGGTATGAAGACATACCTTATTATTTCAAACATAACATGACACAAGTAACCCCTGAAGGGCTAGGCAGAGGTGTACCTAATAGTAAACCCATATTTCGTACAGTTATGTTTGAGTCCCATGTAATAGGGGGCGAGCCTATTGCCATCAATCGGGCACAAACCCAGATTCCGTGGCTGCTACTGAGAAATTCCTGATGGAAAAACTTAAACCTTTGTCCGACCCGGGAATCGAATAAAGGGCCTGATGCTCAGCAGTCGCAAATGCGACCACTAGACCAACGAGACTGTCAACTTATTATTTACATGCTTATTTGTTACTAGCCGTTATCCGCGGCTTCGCTCGCGTTTTGGTCGGGATTTACCCCACGGGCACGTTGTAAATATAGCTTATGGCACTCTGGGATAATGAAGCTTCCTATTAGTGAAAGAATTTTCAAAATCCGTTCAGTAGATCCAGAGATTACCCGCTACAACCTCACAAACTCACAAACTTTACCTCTTTATAAAATGATTAAATAAATGAAAAAAGTATGCATTTGAGCGAGTGCTCATCTGACCTCTGCAATTCAGTAATACTGTTGGTAAGATTGATTGTCAGACTTTGGACCGACTCTCAAAGATTCGACAGTCAATTGCCTAACGCGCTTTCCAAGGTATTGATATATCGATATATTGACGATCGATCGATTGATATATTGATTGGATATCGTCCCCCATCGACGGATTGACATGCGTTGCATATCCCGAAGATTAACCCGTGCAGCTATTAGGTATTACTTGGTCACAAGCCCAAGATTCGGGAGATATTTGAATGTCTCAAGCCACTTCTTTTTCGATTTTTCTATAAGTTTATAACAACGTTATGTTAAAACAGAAATACTCATTATTTCTTGCTCGTGAAACTATTCACGATTACAAGAACCACTCAAATTAAAAGCTTAAAAAAAATACTTTTAAGTTTCTTTTTTAAACCTCTGAAACTGAACACTTACGCAATTTGCGCCAGTTTAACAACTATCTCTCTATAGAAATCTCAGAAACACTTTTACTTTCAAAGTAAAGTAATCCTGCTTATCTTTCGTACGATCTGTGACGATTGTCACCGACTTAACACCGACGGAGTAAACATTAGTATCGGGTTACACAAATAAATAACAATGGTGGTGTCTTCTTTATGTTTTGGGGTAGTGTGTTAGCGACCTATCAGGGAAATTGTTCAGGTAGACGATGAATTTTAAATAGGGAAGTTTCCTGAGTAAAGTAAATGTGATTCTATTTAGTCCGTAAAAATATTGGAAACGTATTTTTTGTTTTGTCAAATCAATAAAAAAATACGAAGATAAAACGCACCAAATAATCGAAGTGGGGGCTTGTGCCGTCACTGGTCGGTAAAAAGTATACATACAAGTGACGTCTCACGCGAAAGAAAAAAGAAAAAATACGTATCGAATATTTTTTCGAAATCTATCTGACGGACTAATTAGAGGTTTTTAGTCATTTATGCTATTGTAGGTAATGTTTTCTCAATTGTACGCCTTATCGTCTGCCCTGCCTTTTCCAGCCATGTTGAGGGTGGGTTTCAGTCTAAACCGATGCAGCTGAATACCACTATTTCACATGAAGCGAATCCATTCATCTACCATAACCCAAGTTACAGTTTAAGATGATTCCCCGTCAGCAAGACTTCTTACCTATGTATGGCTTGCTTATTAGTTGTAGATGGAAAATTCCATGGAAAGGACAAGTATTATGTGAATAAATATTTTGATTTCCGTTTTATTAGAGTTCCTGTCTATTAGTGGTAATAGGTAGAGCTCTTTGTCAAATCAAAGACCATACATTACAGGTATTTCTCTAGGATTACAAAGCAATGCTGCCGAGGATTCTCTGTATTGCAGTTACCCCATAGGTAACCATAAACCATCAGGCGGGAGGCGGGCAGTTTGTTTGCCAGTCTAAAACTTAAAAAAATGTTACAACAATACAATGTTACAACTTACAATCGCTAGTGACATAAGTACATAACATTTGGTCTGTAAGTTCTCCGATGGACAAGTATAAGCCATTATTACCACAATCACGCTGGAATAGCTTAATAGGCACACATACCTACACTGTCAGTAATCGTAGAAAAGAAACCATTCGGTCCAGTAAATCGTTTTATAAACGCTTTTATAATAAATCCTTAAGATCACGTCGGTTACTTAAAAGCTAATCCGAAGCACTCGACACAATGCTAAGTAGCATATCGCATTAAGTTCACACTTGACCGGGTATTAACGTAAATAACCAACAATGGCCAATGTGCACAATGGCTCTGTTGCGTAGTTCGGCAAAATATTTGTGTTGAGGCGTTTCAGACGAATACGAGTTGAGCGGTTCAGAGAATGTTTGTGGGTGATTTCATTTTGATATTTGTAGACGGTGGTCAGATTCGATGGCAAAATAGTAAGAATTTGGTTGCAATAAAACGATTTACTTATTCGCTCGACGGTTACAAAACGACTGCACTCAAATACCCGACGTATCGACTTTTTAAACACTTCTACAAAAACCTAAACATTACAATCAAGTCACTCACTATACTGTGTAATATTAATCAACTGATAGTAACAAAATTATTGATTATAAAATCTTAACTAATTATAACATAATATTCGGCGCACCGGAAGCTAACAAGCGGAAGGTGCCATTGTAAGTATTGTGATTATTTTAAATTACCAACTATCAAATTAAAAATCACTAAATAATTAGTTTACAATTAAATACAACTTGTTATAATCAAATTAGAATTATTGTCGTTCATTAAATGTCCTCGATGATTTAATCAAGTCGAGCTAAGATGAGTAGTACCGGAAGTCTGTAACATATTTTATGATTAAGATTTGCTTGCACCACAAATGGTTAAATGCACTACACATATTAATTGCTGTCTCTGCCACCTTCAAACAATATACAGAAATAGATTGATATCTTGAATTAGTTTTGCCCTAAATGCATTTAATGATTTGTGCGATTGTGGGACTAGAGTGCCTAAGATTAAGATACATGAGGGTTTTCTTGAATTAATTTGTTGTCATCATTTCTAAACAGTGACGATTTAATAGAAACCAAAGAATTGTCACTTTTTCATGATGTTTCTATAAAGCGTTGGCGAGTTCAAAATCATTTCATACAGGTTAGATGGTTTTGCTACCTAACTAGTTGGTTAACGATAGATGAATTTTGAAAAAAGAATATTTTTGTCAAAGTTCAAATTTAGTTATCATTTTAAAAAGTTACATAAAAAGCGGGACTACTGTTCCACAATTAAAATTAAAAAAACAACGCATTAATTCCTCCATCCCGCTGCGATTCGCAGCACACGTACGAAAGGGCCTTGCAAAAAAAAATCAATCACTGAGATGATCTTCCTCTTAGTATAATCTGGACAGACGGACATCGTGCTATACATTATAATATCTATTGTGTATCATTACGACCAAGCACAATGAAGGTGACCACAGTTGAAAGGAATTAGCGTCTTTTGTTATGTACTTGTGAATTTATTGAGATATCTATAGGTGCTTGTGAGGCTTTGAGTAGGCCGACGGTATAAATACCTTTTGTAATGTAACTTCACGCATGTATTCATCGTCGGGATAGGTAGAGAGAGGTGCACCAATCGTACAACCATGGTTCGCCGGTTATGTTGTAGATAGGTCCTATAATCAACCCAAGACATCACAAACGCTTCGATTCGGGAAGTCTTATGTCTTCAGTTTGTGAGTTAGTCTATATCATTTCTTGGCTTTTTTTTTAAAGCGAGCCAGGTAGACATACGGCTTTCTGATTCGAAGCGTTTGGGTATAAGGTGACAAAACATAATTTTGTGTAGGTACGGGGCAAACAGCGGGGGAGAGAAGCGGTGGCCCATTGGTGGCGGCCCCGACTTACGAACAGTAAGTCGTGGGTTCGAACCCAGACAGGTGCATTACTTTGTGTAATTTATTTCATCATCACTGCTCTCAAAAACGGTGAATGAAAAAATCGTAAGGAAACCGGCATGTCCTAGAACCAAAAATTCGAAGACATGTGACATCTACCAACCCGCACTGGGCCCGTGTGGTGGATTGTAGCCCAATCCCTCTCATAGAGAGGAGGCCGAGTGTCCCAGCAGTGGGAACAATATAGGCTGATTATAAGTACTTAAATAAGTTATAAGTAAGGGGCAAACAATGGCATTAGGTCACAAATGCAGATTCTTGGGCGCTACCATCTCATAACCTCATTGTTGCTCTTGCGACCACTGGA
This sequence comes from Eugnorisma glareosa, assembly GCA_947578425.1. Classification (NCBI taxonomy): domain Eukaryota; kingdom Metazoa; phylum Arthropoda; class Insecta; order Lepidoptera; family Noctuidae; genus Eugnorisma; species Eugnorisma glareosa. Next base: position 3,424,088 of record OX387979.1, read on the forward strand.
GGAACTTTTGGAAGATAAAAATGCTCTTGCTCGCCGGTAGGGCGATATAATGTGTTGATTTTGTGATATCGGCATTCCCTGCATGTGTCACTTGTGTGGAATACTTAGACATTATACCTTGGGTTAAAATTTGAAACATTTGGCATCGGTCACCTGCCAAACCTTATCCCAACTAGGGGTCGGCTTTCAGTCTAACCTAACCGAATGCAGATGAATTTCAGTATTTTACACGGAGCTTATCTGACCTCCGCAGCTTAGTTTTCCCTGGATGTGATACGTATGTCCAACATTCAGACTTATAAATACCCGTAAAGACTGACAAAAAAAAAACAGATAATTGAAAAAAAAGAAAAAACATGATTCAAGCGGAAAAATCTGCGGGAAAAACTTGTTATTCATTTTCTAATTTACCCCCCAAAAGTGACGTCCATGTTTAAAATTCATTAATTTACTTTACACGTCCATCTTTGGGTCACCAATTTACATTATTAGGTTTACCAAATTTCAACTCAATCGGTCCAGTATAGTTTCGAAGTGAATTGGCTGTGGCAGACAGACAGACACGCGAGTGATTCTTTAAGGGGTTCCGTTTTTTCCTTTTGAGGCACGGAACCCAAAAAAAAATATCAGCTGCATGCCTTGCACTTTTGTAGGAAATAAATGTTTAAAAAAAATAACCGATGGAAAGTGTTTATGTGGGTGGCTCAGGGAAGTGGCAGTGAGCAGAGCACAGCCGTGTAACCATGGCCGATGGGGCCGAAAAGTTCTGCAGGAGTGGCGACCGCGAACCGGAAGACGTTGCGTTGGAAGGCCTCCCACTAGGTGGACCGATGACCTGGTGAAGGTTGCGGGGATCCGCTAGATGCGAGTCGCACGGGACCGGTCAGTGTGGCGACACTTGGGGGAGGCCTATGTCTAGCAGTGGACGTCTTTCGGCTGAAATGATGAATGATGGGTGGCTCGGAATGATGTACTGAATACGTGGTACTTAACCAATTTCACGTCGGTGTATCTTCCATCCCACATACAACTTAGCTTAGAACCTATTCAATAAGTTACCTACTGCAGTCTACGGTCTACCCTTGAATCAATTACCTGGAAAAGCTAAGGAAATAATACAATTTAAAAAATAAAGGAATCATATGATCAAAGCGTACATTTTCATACGGTAGGTAGTATCGGAGTGTAATGTGTTATTACAAAATTGGATTTGTCTGTTACATTGAGACTAGTGATAGCTCCTGGACTTGAGTGTGGTTAGAATAATATAAAATTTTTGGATGGTGGTCAAAATAATAGAAACGTACATTTTTTCTCAAGTTTGGTTATAAATACATTTGTTTTTGATTGTATTTTTATTTTATTTAAAAAACCACCACGATCCCCGTACTATTCAATCCATTCATCAGCACAATATTTTAATGTGCGTTACATTGAGTTCTGTAGTAACGTTTATTCACAACAAAAATAAAGTCGTTTCCCAGCAATAATTTTTGCGTAAAGTTACATAATGCTTGGTTGACGGCTTCGTGAAGGGTATTGTACATCCTGTATAAGACTAAACGCATAATAGTCTTCAATAGGTAAGTCCGCAAGCTCCACCGCCACCAAAGCATAATCTGCGATCTCCACCCTCCCCTAAACGGCTAATTCCGTCAAAAATATCAGTACAAACAAAAAGACGGTGATATAATACCGTAATGTAATAAGGAGAGCTACTCACCGGATTTCTTATGGTTGAAGTTTAGAGGGATTGAGGGCGCGTCGGAGTAGGTATATCATTGTATCAGGCGCGATGGATAGACGCTGTGATGCTGTGGAGACGGATTTTCTAAGGAATTTGGTGTTAAGGTGACGAGGTGGGTGCGTGTATATGACCAGAATAGTGGCGGTAATATAATAGAAGCCTACTCTTCTGATGTTCAGGTTACCAGAGAGTCTGCTTGCCTTATGGACTTGCTAAACAGTGCTAGCCTAGTGGTGTGACCGTCGAACTGCCAATTCATAGGTCTCGAGTTCGAACCCAAGATACGCACTTCTGATTTTTCGACTGAGACCGAATTCGATTGTTTTGCGATCGCTATCTAAAGGGTAACAAGACCCTTCACGAAGCCGAAAGGCGCTTGTTCTCACCGTCATTGCGATCATTTTATTGTTCTAGACCATACCTGGGAACCTTCTAGTTACGGAGATATAGGGGGTCAAAGTTCCATCTTTTTCAAAAGTTTTTTTTTTTTTAAGTCCATGTTTTTAATGTAAGATTTTTACTTTAAACACATCCACGAGCCCCATACTATTCAATCCATCCATGCTTTACTTTGAGTCCTATGTAAAACGTGATTTTTAACCCCAAACAAAAAGTCGTTTCCCAGCAATAATTTTTGCGTAAAGTTACTTAGTATGATGTAGTACATATAATGCTTGGTAGACGGCTTCGTGGAGGGTCCTGCTACACCTTGTATGTCGAGACTGCAAGGCCTGATGTGTCTCGTGACCTCGACATGCCGAAAACCATTCATAGCAGTACCATAGCAACTTTACTTGAACTAGACCAAGTGGTGTATGAGTTACAGTCAGTACATGCAAAATTGCATGACCTATCTAATCATACATAAGAAGAAGTAAAGAAGTTCGTCTCTATTGATAGTTAATTGAATTAGACTTTGGCTGTATTTCCTGTATTTGTAGTATTAAACCTCAATAATAATAATAATCTTTATTTGCGTGAAATATTGAGGTGTTAAAGATAAAAAGGTTCTACATATTCCGCTTACTAAAATTCCGCATGCAAATATTATAAAATAAAATTTTAACAATTAGTTAGTAGTTATATACGTTAACAATTAAAGTTTAGACAAGCAATTGTCACACAACTAAAAATAATAATAAGTACCTATTATAATATTAACCATCAAACCGCATAACTTTACCCAAATTTCTTGCAATTTTTGATTCCACTTTAAATATTAAAAAAAACTACTTTATAATGTGTGATTGTGCTGGACGATAGTTAAATGATGGTTAAATGTATTGTTCATCGACCGTTCTTTTGATTTATACATAGAGCCTAGGTAAATGCAAATTTTGATCGTTTTGTCATACATTACCAGTGTGTAATGTTTTTATTTCTAGAATCCCTCTCCACGCTTACCGCTCTCCATTATCATATAAATATGTATATTACGCACGCGTCGCATCCCATACATTTTTGACGCAATCCTACAAATATAATAAAAGGTTCCCCCTGTATGATATGTGCGTTGTGTATGTACATATGTTTGTATGTGTGTAGATATCTACCTTTTATTCATGAGGTGTGGGAGACTTGTGATGAAGATCCGGAGGCTTGGTAAGAATATAATCTACACTCGATATTTTGACCTAAAAGTAAGTTATATAATGTTTCCCTTTGTTTCTGTTGAGAAAAACATGTTTCAATTGAAGTATTTCTCAGTCGCAACTTGGAGTCTGGATGACTGTGTGCGCGGTTGTCCCCGGGTCGTCTTACATATTGTAGGATTTAAACATAACTGCCAAAATGTGGTTATACTATCAGATCGGGACACTTCTGCCTATTACTCCGGGGATTACAGGCGTGATGCTATGAATAAAATCAAACTTACGATGCAGACCCTTGAAGACACGGCAATGAGGATATCCGAAAAGTCTTTAAGTAAATATAAATACAAAAGGAAATCATTCCAATCTAGCATCGTAGCTTAGCCAGTGCTTGACTACGAGCTTGTGGCTACAAAACTAATCGTATTGTTTTCTTTGCGGTGGTTCCTTCAATTTCAACCGTGAAATTCGCTGCAATTATAGATTAATAATAATTTAAAGAAAGTCGCGAAAGATATGCAAATCAGGTATCTTGTCCTAGCTGACGAGGTGGTCGACATGTGGGGTGTGAATTCAACGATCATTGTGCTGATAGTTGTTTCAGCCAATGGCTTAAGAGGGCCCTTCCCGGCGCGTCTATCGTCAACGCGAGCATGGTCGAAAAGCTTGTTGTTTCATTCAGAGCCTCAGCGACGATATTCTTTCAACTCCCCGGTCTTACCCAACCCCGACCCCGCACATCTCGTCTCCCGCGCACCTCATACCGCCTAACGCGATAACATTGAACGAAAAATAGTGTTCGAAAATTACTTAAACTTGTTCCAGAAAATACGTGTTTTTGAATAAGTCTTACAAGTACGTGAAATAAATATTTGTCATTAAGAATCTCCATTATATGTGCAAGGTTTCTATCGTAATGTTTTTTTATTTTTAGCAGGCTTATACTGAATTTGTTTCTACATTTTTTTATTTTTGGCTACTATAGAAACCTAGATATAGTGCACAAAATACTTAATAGTTCAAAAAAATCAAAGATAGATGTGTAACAACTGCATAATCACGTACGAGCGTTTGTATGAAAAGTATGACGGGTTGGCCGCTCTTAATTGCCTCGACCAATTTTTTTCTGATGGGAGCAGGAGGGAGTGTTACACTTTTACTGACCAAAACCCATCGATGTTCCTTCATCGCTCTTTGTGTTCCGGGGCCACGGTATCTCTTTCGAACAGTCCCGCAGCCTCGGCAGGCATCGGCCCCTGCGGACCCCTCCCTTTTGCTGACATCTCTTTGAGGCGCGCGTGGAACACGAACGCGCCGTCGACACGGTCTGTCGTCATAAGACGGACGGATGGTGAGCTATCCCATAGCTCACCGTCCACAGGCCCGCGCCTACGGTGGCCCCGGTGACGCCCGGTGTGTCTCCCGCGGCGGCTGGGACGTGAGGTTCTCTCCCTCTCACGTTCCGCTGCCTCCTTCGCTAGCATGACTGGTTCGCAGAAGCTGTGGAGAGACACCGCCAAGACAACCCCACCCCGGGACACCGCATCCCCCGTCGTGAGGACTCTCACGCGCATGATGGCATCCACCGTAGAGCGCCCCTTGCGGAAACCAAACTGGTGTTCCGCAAGATTCAGCTCAATCCCCGCAAGGTGCTCGGCGAGGCGGTTTACAATTACACTTTCGAAGAGCTTGCCCACCTCGTCGAGCAGCACAACGGGCCGGTATGCGGACGGAGAGTCCGCCGGGCGCCCAGGCTTCCGAATGAGGACCAGCTTTCCCTTCCAAAGAAGCGGGAACTGGCCTCTCTCCAAGCATGCGCTTAAGAGCCACTCTAGTCGAGGCTCGAGAGCCTCCAAGGCCAGGACCCAGGCTTTGACAGGCAAGCCGTCGGGTCCCGGGGCAGTATTTTTGACCTTGAGCCTACATACCGCCACTCTCAGGTCTACCCCAGTCACAACCGGAATGTCGTCGTCGTCATTCTGATGGTCCGCTTCTGACACCGCAAGCGGTGGAGCTATAGGCGGGGGGGGATGTTCCCCTCGCAAAGGGAACAGAGCGCTCTCCACGTCCTTAACGAGCTCAGACCGGAGACTCTGCGTCAGTGGGGGGGCCCAGGTGCGGAGTTTATCCCGTACCATATTGTAAGCATCTCCTCGCGGGCCAGATCCCTAGCCCGCAGGACAGCCTCCTGGAGGGCGGTCTTCGCCGCTCTACCAACCAATTATACCCTAAGATGCTCTCCATAGGCGGCTGGATCAAGGGCTTGATTCATTGTATGGTACTCCAGGACACGGCTCGTATTGTTAGGAGGTTCCTCTCTCTGGAGCCTTGACTGCTGGTAGCTTGGACCCTATTCCCGATACCGGGGGTTACCTACTGCTGAAATGTTTTTAAAAAAAAGGAATATTTGTGTAAAATGCAAGTCAATAAATGCTAGAATTTAAAACATCAATCAAATTAACTAAAATGATCTCGAAATTGAATTTAAATTTAATTATTAATCGACACACTTTTACGAGATTTCTAGGTTTTATGTTGACTGTATTAATAGCTACTAAGGTCTCGACAGATCATTATGAAGACGGGAAATCAGACCAAATACAACTTTATTGTAGAGTAGGTATGGTAAAAAAACCGTAAAAAATTGGAATCACCATTACTTTCATTTTGCTCTATCTCTCAACAGACTAATCGTATTTTATTTATAAAGAATAAATACTATAACAACAAAAAATAAAACTAAATATTTGAACAAAGCACACAAAAGATTATGCAGGACAGGCCCTCGATCCAATTTGAACACATATTACATACGGTATTTAGTTTACTTACAATAAAAAAAAAAATTGCAACAAGAGGGTTAAAAAAAACTATTCCCAAACATTCTCTGCGGGTGGCAAATATTATATTCGGAGACAGAGACAAAGCAAAACCAACCTTAGATTCTGTTTGATACGGAATAAAATAAGTTGTGTTTGACAAAGTTAACCCCTAAATGCTTGCTGATTCGTGGCGGCTACCTATTTATTCGGTACGTAAAGTACCTACTGTATTGTACTTGAGTGTTTCAAAATCTGGTCGTTTTGATTTGTTATGGTATGTAAGAGGCTCGTTTTTGGTTTAAGAATAAAAGTTGATAAGCTTGCAAACCTTTTTTGATCGAAAACTATGGTAACAAGCCGATAAACGCAACAATTCCAAATTCCTTATACAGGTAGGTAATTACCTACGGCTCTCTTCTATTTCAGCTCATCTTTGATAAGGAAGCGCCAGGGTACCCCGCGAAATTCAAATTTTCTTACGTTTATTAAAATTTGCAAATCAGTGTCAGGTTGTATGTTGAGCAAAATACAATTCGCGACCGTAACAAATATGGCTTCAGATAATCATTAAAATCATCAATACAACCCTTTAAGTTCATTTAGTCCCATTGAATGATTATTTCATGAAAATGTCATTGCAGGGTACCAAAAAGTTTTTATGACCAATTTTGTAACTTATTGGTGAAACAAGTAACGCCATCTGCTATCAATATTCTCTAACTAAAATAAATAGAGCCATCTCTTGGATTTAGTAAATACTATTGACCCCACTGAAGAACTACAGAACGTAACGTCAAGTAGTTCGTATAATTCCCGACAGATGTAATGGAATTAAAAAAAATTACAACAGCAACAGAAATAAAATTAATTCATTTATTTTTAACCAATGGCTACAAAAAGAGGTTATGTATTCGGCCAGCATTTTTTTATTTACATTGCTTCGGTACTTTACGAGTTATACTCCGTAACATGCAGTTTTTCTTCTTCGCCCATGCGGATGATGTGCTATTATCTTCTAAATAAAATATAAAATTAATACTTGACAAGGATTTGTGAGATCACAACTAAAAAGGGTAAAAATATATATTTTTTTGCCACACAATAACCGGCTTTTAAACTCAATAAAACAAACAAAAGTCAACGATTTCCGACAGTAAGTTATTTTTTTTGGATGTCGGTTATTTTATTGTTGAGACAGAGTTAATAAAATGATCAAAGTTAATTAATTAAGTATTTATTTAAGTAAATTTTATAAAACTACAAATACATAATATTATAATACATTTTAACACACGGAACAACCAAACAAGCTTATAACGTATGGCCACATTATGTGTGCAGTTCAAGGTGGCGTAGGTAGGTATGCAAATTTTCTTGACAAGTATATCAAGAAAATTTGCATCGTATGTCAAAATTGGTACATTTATTTTAATTCCCGTGTTTTCCCACCTGCATAGATAAGTTGGTTGAAGAGTAATTTAAACATCGTTCTGTTTCTGACAATTGTTTGAAAATTACAGAGACAGAGTGATATTTTTTAATGCATTTAGGGCCAGTTCAGACAGAATGGAAAAATCCTTGTGGAGGCTCGAGCCTCCTCTGGTCGCAATTTACACGAAGAGCAAGAGCAGAAACGCTCTACGAGCTTGAGAGAAAGCCTGCGCACGTCTTCCCATTGGATACTTGATAAACTAGGATTTGGTAGAATACGCACGTCAGAGGCTGATGTCAAAGTCGACATTCATACAATGTTCTTCTTTAAATGGTGGTAATAATACCGTATTACGGTCCTATTTTGAAATATTTTCAGCCAGTAAAATGCGTGATGATAAACAAGTTCTGTCTGAATTGACCCTTGGTTTAATGCTTGACCATCCGTTCTCGATTCTTCAATGCTTGGTTCACAACTCAGCCTTATAATTATTCTTCATATCGTTCTTGGTGATCTCTATCCTCAAGTTTTCGGGGCTCCAGTTGTCTTCCACCACCCTGCTCTGGATGATGTGCTTGTAGACTAGAGCGGAGAGACGAGCTGTTCTCTTCTTTGATTCTGACTCGAAATCTACCTCGTAGATGCCAAAACGTTCACTGGAAGGAAAGACAGATGATTAAGTGGAGAATGGTTGGCTGAGTGCTTAACCTGCTGTCAGAGGTAATATGCCGCCCATGGGCCTCTGAGTTGGCTTTACCTGCTGTCGAGAAATATCTCTCAGGCATGCTGGTTCCTCACGATGTTTTTCCTTCACTTCGGTGAAGCCAGCTGCTGTTGGCGGCAGTAAAAGGCAGATATAGAGGTCTGGAGAACAGGGTGTACAGTTCCTGATCCTCCATAGAAAAGGAAGGATCCTCTGACCAGATGGATGTTGTGATGGTGAGGTGTTGTGTCTTTGACGTATTCATTAAAAGGAATCAATATCTTAGGCATTACATCGGATATTGTAAGTAAATCCTCGAAGTCTGAATTTGTGCCCCGTTCACACTCCGTGGCTGCTACTGAGAAATTCCTGATGGAAAAACCCAATAACACTTTGCCCGACCCGGAAATCGAACCAGGGATCTCATGCTCAGCAGTCGCGATTGCGACCACTAGACCAACGCGGCAGTCCTTTCAAATTTCCACAGTAGAAATGAAATAGCTTCAAAATAACCTCTTCAACCATCTACCAACCTGGTCCCAGCCGTCCACTCCACATTATCCATAAGACTCCACACGGTATACCCCTTGACTTCCGTCCCATCTTCCATGGCCAGCAGCAGCGCCCCGAGGTAAGCCCTCATGTTATCCACCCTTGTCTGGTCCCGCAGTCCAGGGTCGGAAGACCAGCCGTGCTCCGTGATGATGACGGGGAGGTAGCCGTAGTTCAGGTTCAAGTGGATGCAGGCTTTGTAGATGCCGTAGGGGGCGCTCTGGAAAAAAATGAAGATTGTGACTATGATATTAATTGTTGGATATGATTTATATGATGTTTATATGTATAATAAGTATGTATATACAAACAAAAAAGTATCTATGTAGTATTATCAACTATCTGGTGTCCACGACACAAGCCTCGTAGCTTAGTGTGGCACCTAGATGGCGCTGTGTGTAATGTTGAGCGATATTTCACGCGGGGTTTTTTGCGGGTATTTTTAAAGGTTGACTGGTAGAGAATGCCTAATGGCATTAAGTCCGCCTATGTACCACTATTGTACATGAAGTTTAAATAAATATTTATTTATTTATTTATTTTGCCTTTTTAATTTGATACGGGCTTTTATCCGCGGCTTCGCTCGCGACTTGGTCGGAAATTATCTCACGGGAACTTTACCTCCTTATAATATTAGTATGGATCAGTGGCGAAGTTTCCATACAACTCGATTCCTACCGACTTCGCTTTGAAAAACGGCACAGTCAGTATTTTATACACAAATCAAATAATAAAATCACATTAAAGAAAGATAATGTAGGTACTACGACTTACCTCTTACAAAAATTGACCCTTTGTCTGGTATAAATTACTTACACAAAGATTTGAAGGGAAAGCCGTTCCTAACATACATAAATGTTGCAAACAATGAGTTACATGGTCAACAGCCAGTTTGAAACAGTATTAATATACTGGTATACCTTCAACCACGGAGACTTGGCAGGCTTCCACTCAGGACCCTGCGTGTACTCCGCGTCGCGATCATCTTCGAACGAGGGAGAATCGTACTTCGTCTTACTGGGCTGCACCAAGAATGTGGTGTAGTGGTTCATTCCCAGGAAATCTGCAGAGCCTGTAACATGAGATAGCTTGCTTGTTAACAGTTTTGCTCGGGTACAAAAGGAAGAAAAAGAAAACAAACATATTTATTTAAAAAATATATATAATAATAAAACAACTTAAGATGAAAGCGCCAGGGTAGCTCGCGAAATTTTAAATTTCATACGTTTTCTGCAATTTGCCGGTCAGTAGCAGGTTGTGTGTTGAACAAAATATGAACCGCGGCCGTAATACGTATGTTTTTACAGAATTTTATTTCATTGGACTATTAAAATCATCAAAAGCGAAGGTGGAGTGGGAGCGAGACAAAAAAACACGCCATGTTTTCACTGTGTATTCGTGTTTGTTTTGTTTAGTCTGCGCACATACTTTTATATATTTTTTAGTGTTTATTATATTTCCTATAGTTGCTTTATATTATAATTCAAGTACTGTTTGTTTTATCTTATTTTCTTGTATCATGTAATTACATATTTATGCAGTCTTGGCTTCCGTACGTTTTTTTACGGGTGACCACTGAAAACCAGCGCTGTGCTGTGGGCCCCCCATAGCACAGTATCATGCTGAGTGGTAACCTGCTTGTCGCAGTCACGACGTGCAAGCTGTTAACTTTTTTCTTTCCTGTGTATAATATTTGTTATGTGTTGTATGATTATTGTTAATTTATTTCTTGTACGCACGTCATGTCCCTGCGACAAATAAACATTTTTTCTTTCTCTCTTTCAATACAGCCCTTCTGAGTTAATTTAATGAAAAAGTATAAAAGGAGCTAACTCGTAAACAACAAAGCAAATTGAAGTAGAATCACGCAAATCGGCTAGAAATCGGTATAAACACATGAATACATGCCCTCCTCCTTTTTAGAAGTCAGTTAAAAACTTTATCAAGTATAACATGCCTTTAAGAAGTTTAATTTCAGCAGCAGACAGTTTGGGTAGCCTGGAAGTCTTGAATCCTTGCTCCTTACTCTTCTTGACCACTATACTCTTGATGAGGGGTGGGAAATCTCCATCTTTACCCCATATGGGGTCCAAGTAGATGCCGAACTGGAACAGATAAGAATTTTAATATTACTTTACTGATAGACTGTGTGAATGCTGATTCCAAGTCTTCGGAAATACTCAGTATTAAACTGCCACAATAGTGTTAGTAGTATTACTATTGGAATTATTCAGTTATCGAGTTCCTTCATTCTGTAAATATTATTAGTATTATAATTTCCTTTATTCATATTTTTACAAACTAATTACATTTTTAAATATTCCTTAGAAAAAACAATATAAAAAACATTTAAAAATATAAAAAATTGTTGCCCGCCGGTATCGGGAACAGGGTCCAAGCTACCGGTGGTCAGGGCTCCAGAGAGAGAAACCTCCTAACAATACGAGCCGTGTCCAGGAGTACTGCTTTCTGAATCAAGCCCTTGATCCAGCTGCCTAACGAGAGCCTCCTCAGGTATTCATCGAGGCTCTTAGCAATTAAGCCATGGGCTGATACGACTATCGGCACAATGATCGCTGAGTCCACATCCCACATGTCGACAACCTCGCGAGCCAAGTCAAGATATTTTATTTGTTTATCTTTCTCGGCTTTCACGAGGTTCTCATCATGCGGGACCGTTATGTCAACAATCATTGCGCGCCGCTCTGATCGATCCACCACCACTATATCAGGCTTATTGGCTAAAATAGTCCTGTCAGTGATGATGGATTGATCCCAGTACAATGTGATATTGCCATTTTCGAGAACTGGGTCGGGCACATACCTATAGTACGGCACTTCCGATTCCACAAGTCTGTATTTTAGAGCAAGTTGCTGATGGATAATCCTGGCTACAAGGTTGTGTCTATGCAAGTACTCTCCGTTAGCCAAACGAGAACACCCAGAGATAATGTGACGGATTGATTCACCTGGACGGTGGCATGCCCGACATATGTCAACCGTGCCGTCCTTCACAATAAATCTCCGGTAGTTATTCGTCATCATAACTTCATCCATAATTGCACAGACAAAACCTTCGGTTTCTCCGAAGAGGTCCCCGGAACGTAGCCAGGCTACGGACGCTGACAGGTCTACATCGGGCCCGTGCAGGGCCCGGAAAAAGCGTCCGTGAAGCTCCTTACTCTGCCATACCTCCCTGCGGTCGTTAGTGTCAAGCACTACAGGTTTGCGCCAGTTCTCTTTAGCCAAGGAGAGCGGGGTGAGGCCCTTGTCCACCGCGACCACATCTCGATGCATCACCACGTCGGCTTCTAGGAAATATTCCCTGAGACTGCATATCTCGCGATTGTGGAGAGTCTTAGCGTTTAAAAAGCCTCGACCCCCACACTTCCGCGGGATATACAGTCTCATAACCGAAGAACGTGGGTGATGCATTCGATATGCCGTCAACAATGTACGGACCTTCCTATCCAGGGCGTCTAGTTCTGTTTGAGTCCATTTCAGTATGCCGAAAGAGTACATCAAAACCGGCATGACCCAACCGTTGAAGGCACGCACCTTATTTCCGCCTGCTAAAAGACTATTCAATTTTTTTTTTATTTTTTTTTATTTAGTATTATTATTATTCAGTTATCGAGTTCCTTCATTCTGTAAGTATTATTAGTAATAGTAGTAGGAGTATTAGTATTCGAATTATTCAGTTATCGGGTTCCTTTATTCTGTAAGTATTATTAGTAATTGTAGTATTAGTATTAGAATTATTCAGTTATCGAGTACCTTCATTCTGTAAGTATTATTAGTAATAGTATTATTATTTGTTGTTCTTTATGTTTCTTCTCATTCAAGAGAGGCCAAGAAACCTTACACGCGGGTCTGAACCAAGGATGTAAGGTGAAATTTAGATAGAGAAAGTGGATGATAATGTAGATGAAGTCAGAAACTTGCGGGTGATTCGACAAGTGTTGAGAATGGTGGCTTTTTGCAGCATGTAAAGTGTGTGATTAGGCATCTGTAGTGTGTTGAGGCTTAGTGTGAGAGATTTTGGTATAATACCAGTAGATGAGAGAACAATGGGGACTATATGGACAGTTTGTACTTTCCATTGGGTTTTAATTTCAATGGCAAGATCTTGGTATTTACTGAGCTTTTCGGATATTGTGGTTTGAATATTATGTGAGTTAGGTATTGCTATGTCTATCAGATAAACTGTTTTATTGGTTTTGTCGTGAACGGTAATGTCGGGTCTATTGTAATGAATTGTTTTATCGGTTATTATAGTTCGGTCCCAGTAAATTTTTTGATAGTTATTCTCTAATGCTACTTCTGGTTTATATTTATAATACGGTATCATTTCGGAAACTAGTTTATATTTAAATGCTAACTGTTGGTGTATGATTGCAGCCACTTGGTCATGGCGGTGTTTATAATCGGTTTGTGCAAGTGATTTACATGCTCCTGTTATATGTTGTATAGTTTCGGAGGCATTGTTGCAATGTCTGCACAGGTCAGTCGGCTGGTTAGGGTCTTTTATGATGTATTTTATGTAATTACGAGTAGCTATTATTTGATCTTGTATGGCCAGCATAAAACCTTCGGTCTCGGGAAACAATTCGCCTCGTTTGAGCCATTCGTTCGACTTTATTTTATCGACGTGTGGCTGGCTCAGACAGGCTCGATGTCTTCCGTGTAGGGCTTTTTCAGACCATGCTGCTATTTTTTGTTGTGTACTTACGATGTGTTCATTTACTTGCGTGTTTCGGTTTTTTAGGTTTAGTGGTGTTAGTTTGTTATCCGTCTCCGTTACTTCTTTGTGTAGTGATGAGGTTTCTGATTTGTTATGGAAGTATGCTCTGAGTGAAAGTATCTGTTTGTTGTGTAAATTGTGTATGTCTATTAATCCTCTCCCTCCTACTTGGCGTGGTAATGTAAGTCGTTGTATGCATGATTTCGGATGGTGTTTTCTATGTTTGGTTAGGAGTGTATGGATAGTGCGCTGAAGTTTTTTAATATCAGTCTTTGACCATTGTATAATTCCAAAAGAGTATGTAAGAATGGGTATTGCAAAGGTGTTGATGGCTTTTATTGTATTTCTTGAATTAAGGTTGCTTTTTAGGATAAGGTTGAGGCGGTGTGAGAATTTTTTGAGCAGTTCTTGTTTTGAAATCTTTTGTTGTATCTGTCTGGACTGTTTGAAACCTAGGTATTTGTATGTATAGTATTATTATTATTCAGTTATCGAGTTTCCTCATTCTGTAAGTATTATTAGTAATAGTAGTATTTTAGTATTCTAATTATTCAGTTATCGGGTTCCTTTATTCTGTAAGTATTATTAGTAATAGTAGTATTAGTATTAGAATTATTCAGTTATCGAGTACCTTCATTCTGTAAGTGCACAAGTGAACACTTATTAACATATTTTAGGGTTCTATCTACTAACACAATTTGTATGTTTTCATATGCATGTCAGTCTGACCTACCCCGAGAAGTGTAGTAAGCACGTAAGAAGCCACAGCTCACGGTAAAGACATTTTTAGCCAGAACTTATTCTGGTAAACGTTCCGATGTAGTCTGACGAATCACCAGAATGGTCTTTAGGCAAAAATGTCAAGGCAATTGAAAAAACCCGACCTTAATACTAATATTGAAATACATGATTTAGGAATAACGAACACTTTTATCAGCCTAGGTTAATTTAGGAATATATGTGGGTCTTTCGCCACTCGAATTGCCTTGCAATGGGATTCTAATTGTTATAATTCTTAGTTATTTGTTGTTTTAATATTGTTAGCCTCCACTGGAATTCTGGCTGGAGGGCTATTAATACACACATCAAAAGTGTCTAGGGATCAAGCATTTTTATGTGGATTTCTTGAGATTGAGATGTGGCTTTGTAATAAATTTATGATTTTATAAATTTATATGGATCCTTTTTGGTGCATTTCATAATTTGAATCAGGAACTATGAATCAAATTCGAGTAAAAGATGAAAATCAGCTGTCAATATTTTCCCTATAAAAACATACAACGCATTGAAGACATTATTAGTGCTACTGTTTCCCTACTACTGATTAAAACCAACGTTATTATGGAGCGGCGACGTCATTTAAGCAGGGAAGAAATGCTCAGAGCCGTGGGAATGATAGAAGCTGGTTCCCGGCAACGTACTGTGGCTTTAGCTCTGAATACAAGTCAGAGTGTTATCAGTCGACTTTGGACACGTTACCGAAGCACTGGTACCGTGGCTGAGCGCCATGGAGGACGGTATCGCTGCACCACACGGAGACAAGACCGATACATTCAAATCTTAACTCGAAGAGCTCCAACAATAACCGCCATGATGTTAGCCGTGAGGCTTCATCACTCTTCAGGGAACTTAATTAGCGACCAAACAGTCAGAAACCGCTTGCATGAAGTGAACCTTCATTCCCGAAGACCGCTACGGGTACCACCTATAGCAATGCACAATCGTAGGATACGATATCAATGGGCTCTTGAACACAGAAATTGGGCAGAAGAACAATGGCGTTTCGTGTGCTTTTCTGATGAGTCTCGTTTTGGTATGAGACCGGATACAAGACGTATACGACACTGGAGAACCCCTGGACGCCAACAGCGATTAAAATCCTGCCAGGAAGTCCATCCTTATAGTGGTGGAACCATCATGGTATGGGCGGGTATTTGGATCGGCGGAAGAACTGAGTTGATTTGGATCAGAGGCAACCTCAACGCTCAAATTTATGCTGAGACGATTGTATCAGACGTCATCGTTCCTCTACAAGTGCAAATCGGTCCCTTATTTCAGTTAATGCATGATAATGCACGACCGCACACCGCAAGAGTTGTAAGACAGACTCTCGCCGCAGCTAACATCAATGTCCTGCCCTGGCCTGCTCAGTCGCCAGACTTGAATCCGATTGAGCATGCATGGGATATGCTACAGAGAAGAGCTCTGCCGAATATGGAGGGTATCCAGTCGCAAGAAGACCTTTTTTTGTTGTTGCAACGAACATGGGCGGCCATTCCACAGCGTGATTTGGATGAACTCATTTTGAGTATGCCAAACCGATGTTCTTGTGTTGTTAGTGTTCGCGGTAGAAACACGGATTATTAATTGTTTAAGTTACCCAATAAAATTTTAAAGAAAACTGTTATTTCAGTCTTTTTTTCGAACTTTTGTGTTAGTGGTTCAAATGTCAAAAATCCCTTTATTAGGAAAATGGCAAATTTCTTTATTAATGCAAAGGTGACTTGGTTTATCGTTACTGTGACAAACGAAAACACTTTATTTGATGAATCCTTAAAGAAAATTTTAATTAATATCAATCAGGAGAAAAGTTATTGCAAAAATATATGTTGATCCCTAGACACTTTTGATGTGTGTAGTTGTGTTGACTCACCTCAAACGCCCTAGCCCTTTCAGTAGCCTCCACATTCTCCGTACTGTTGCTGAGAGGGTCGAACCAGTTCACCGCCACTCCTATACCGACGTTGCCTGAAACGTAATGTGTGAGCAATTGTTGCAATATTTATTATGCATAGGCTCCGCTATTCTTTTCAAATTAATTTCGTTGCGGGATCTAAGACAGTTTAATAATTTCTCTGGGACTTCCTCGAGCTTCATTGTCTCGGCGCTTTTCTTGATTTTTTTGGGAATATTGTGGCGGGATAGTCCCATAAAAAAATGCACAGGCACTTATTTATTTTTTATTTAACCCAACTAACTTTACTATCGACCCATCGTTTAATTATTCACGCTGGTAGATGGTTTTAGTGGCTCTTTATTGCCCACCGCAAATAAGAGAAGATCATTGTTCCAGGTTCCTGTTCATACGATGTTGTTTGCAGAAGGAATTTATACATGAAAATAAGCACCTCCTGGTATACACAAATATTGGACTTACAAAGGTGCATCTGCACCAAAGTTACCTTTGTGGACCAACGTCTGCAAGTGTGAGTGGGCAACAAGTGGCAACAACAGATAATAAAAAGTTAATGCGGTGTGGACACACCTTGAGGAATTAGTGCTCCCCATTCGGTCTGCAATGTAGCTTGTCGAAACTGCTCACAAGTCTGTCCCAAATTTGACATAAAGCAGAACTGTCTTTGAACAAATCGTCATTCACTAGTTAGAGGTTCTGAGCACGGTAGCTACGAAGCCAGCTCTCATCCCAAGTAAACCTAGTTCCTGCTTCTATAGCCTAGCAGTCTTCAGGAACTAGACAGCTAGGGGAGGTCTGAAAGGCGATAACCTGCAGTCCCTTTCATCCCTCCACTTAGGGCTGGCACATGATATAAATTATTGTAACGTATTGTAAGAATAACGTACTGTGAGAAGAATTGTTTGGTTCCGTATGGTGTCGGACGTAAAGAATAGCACCATCGACGATAAGGTACAAATAAATAAATAAATAAATAAATATCGCTGGACATTACACACAGCGCCATCTAGGCCAACACACACAAAAACACACACACACAAAGACAAGACAAAGACAAAGACACACAACAAACAAAGACACAAAGACTAAGGGAGATGTCTAAGGGACTTATCAGAAGGGGCAGCAGCGTTTTCTGTGTTTTTGTAATAACCGTACTGCGATCGCCAACACGCTTGCGTGGCAATTATGGCAAAATGATGAGCGCAACTCAAAGATGGCCCCTAGTACCCGGCAGCCCGTCTACCCTCGACTACGGTAGCGGTCGAGGTGACGGCGTAGCAAGGGGTGCGAAGATTCTCTGGAAGGGATCCGGCTGCCCATAACGACGACTTGACCTGGCAACATACAACACGCGTACACTCCGGACCGACGAGAAGATAACGGAGCTCGAAGAGGAATTGAGCAGGCTGCGATGGAGTGTTGTCGGATTATCTCAAGTCTGAAGAGAGGGGGAGGACACGATAATCCTGAAATCCGGCAACCTGCTCTATTTCCGAGAGGGTGACCGGAAGTCCCAGGGTGGTGTTGGGTTTATCGTCCACAAGTCCCTTGAGAATAACGTGGTGAAGATCGAGAGTGTGTCGAAAAGGGTGGCGTACCTTATACTCAGAATATCCTCAAGGTATTCGCTGAAGGTCATACAGGTCTACGCCCCGACCTCGGCACACCCCGACGACGAAGTGGAGACCATGTATGAGGATATCTCTAAAGCCATGCATGGTTTCAAAACTCACTTCACCGTTGTCATGGGGGACTTCAATGCGAAACTGGGCAAACGAGACGGGGATGAGCTGCAGGTGGGGCAATTTGGGGTTGGACATCGGAATCACCGGGGTCACCAACTGGCTAGTTTTATGGAGAAGGAGAGCCTCTATATGGTGAACTGCTTCTTCAAAAAGCGTGAGCACAGGAAGAGGAAGTGGCAGAGCCCGAGAGATGGTGCAACTAAAAATGAGACTGACTTCATCATGTCAACCAAGAAGCAAATGTTCAATGATGTCTCTGTGATCAATTCGGTGAAAACCGGGAGCGATCACTGCATGGTAAGAGGCACATTGAACATCAATATCAAGCTTGAAAGGTCTCGACTGATGAAGTCTACGCTCCGTCCAGCACAGGTCCAGATCCAAAACCCCGAGAGCTTTCCCGGAAGCTCAGTGGACGAATACAACGATGGGTTCGTGGAAACTGTCCATACGACTGGGTCTAAGTTCTTCAAGACCCGTCGTGCAGATAAGAACAAAAAGCTCTCTGATCATACTCTCAAGATCATGAAGGAGCGGCGTGAGATGATCCTGCAGTCTTCAGATAAGGCGTGGAAATACCGGCAGCTCAATAGACGGATCTCTAAATCCTCAAAGAGCGACCTCCGCCGCTTTAATACCGAGCGTATTAAAGACGCAATTGAGCGGAATAAAGGCTCCAAGGTATTTGCAAGAGATCTGGCTATTGGGCAGAGCCAGCTCACGAAAATGAAGACCGATGATGGCAGGATCGTATCCGCCAAACCGGAGCTTCTGAGGGAGATCGAGAGTTTTTATGGGCAGTTGTACACGTCGATCAGAAAACCCGTTGTAGATCTAGCAAACGACCCAAGAGCTAGACTGACCCGACATTATACCGAAGACATCCCGGACGTCAGCCTGTACGAGATTAGGATGGCTTAGAAACAGCTTAAAAACTACAAGGCACCGGGTGATGATGGAACTACGGCCGAACTCCTGAAGGTGGGTGGAAAACCGGTACTTAAGGGCCTTCAAAAGCTGTTTGATTCCGAAAACTCCACAGGTATGTGAAGTGTTTGGAGCACACTGGGATGTCGGGATACGGAATCCAGGAATAAAACAGCTGTTCACAGTTACGAGTATAATCCGACTGACACATACAATGAGCCCGAGCGCTCAGCTACATTTTACCCCTACCCGCATACTCTTAATTTAGTTCATAACAATAATTTCTATCTACCTTAAAACTAGTACATCACACCTCACCACTTAATCTCTGACTTTTTAAATTTACATACAAATAAGAGTTGGTTTACATAACTAATGCAGTTTCTTTAAAATATGTTATCAATAAACAATAACGATGTTTAGGTTATTCTAAATTTGATTACGGGTTTACGAGTACGCTTAGGTCGATCCTCCGGCGGTGATGGTGGTGAAAGTCCGGGCTTTAATATTACTTCCGAACCACATTCGGTATCTATCTTCTCTTTTTCACCCTCACTAACCAGATTCGGTTCTTTTTCCTCCCCTAGGCCATCGGGTGTCGGGACCACCTCCTCCGCCTGTGATTTTTGAGTTGGTGAGAGTGGCAAACTTTCTGAGACAGTACTATCAGAACCCATGAAGTCGGATAAACGAGACCTACGCTTTACCTGATCTATGTGTTTTCTAGTTAGTCGTCCGTCACCGTTATTTACAATATATTCGCGAGACCCTACTTTATCTTGGATTGTACCTTTCAACCATTTATCCCCTAAAGCACCGTTTCTCGTCCACACCTCGTCTTGTGGAGCTAAATCTCGCAAAACACCTCTGGAATTTTGTACCTGTCGTTGTTGTGCTGCTCGCACCCGATCGTCAAGAGCGCGGTCTGCGCGCAACAAATCTAAGCGAGAACGTAATGGCCGTCGCTGTAACAACATCGCTGGTGTATCCCCAGTCGTACTTTGGATTGTGTTCCTATAATTGAGTAGGAATGTTTGTAAAGCGGCATCTATTTCTTTGTTCTCCCTATAGGCTTTTTTAATAGCAGATTTGCATAATTTTACGGCGTTTTCCGCGGCACCGTTTGACGAAGGGTGGTATGACGGCGAAAAGCACTGTCGTATGCCATTGTTTTTTAAGAAAGAACAAAATTCTACACTTGTGAAAGGAGGACCCTGATCCGACACTAATTCCACCGGAAGACCAAATCGTGCAAAGGTGCTACGTAAAACTCGGATTACCTGTTTTGCATTTGTACGTGGCATTTCGAAAACTTCCAACCATTTGGAACTTGCATCAATTAAAATCAAGAATGTGCTACCATGGTATGGGCCTAAGAAATCTATATGTACCCTGCTCCACGGCTGTATGACGTAAGGCCAAGGCTGCGGCGGCGCTCGCGGTGGTGCAGCGCCCTCTATTGCACAAGTCTCACAACTGTGGCACAGCGCTTCTACGTCACTATCAATGTCCGGCCACCATACATAACTGCGCGCTAATGACTTTGTTTTGACGATACCCATGTGACTTACATGTAATTGCTTTAATATTTCCTTCCGTAAAGCTTGCGGTATTACCATCCGGTATCCCCACATTAAGCAGCCGCGTTCTGCATACAATTCAAGTCGTCTAGAAAAATAAGGTTTAACCGACTCATCTGTACACGACAACGGCCAACCGGATTGCACGTATAGAAGTATTCTACTTAACAAAACATCTTTAGTAGTCTGTTTCCTAACTTCGCTGTGTGTCACTGGAAGAAAATCCTCCACAAAGTTAACATATGTGATCTCCGTACTCACACACGGCTGTTTACCTTGCGGTAGTCTTGATAAGGCATCGGCGCAATTTTTCTTTGATGACACATATTCTATTTCGTAATTATAACCTGACAATAGTATTGCCCACCGTTGCAATCGAGATGCTGCCATTACAGGAATGCCTACCTTATCACCGAAAATGTATGTTAATGGTTTATGATCCGTCCTCAAAACAAACTTACGCCCGTATAAATACTGATGGTATTTCCTGATACCAAAAACGATCGCGAGTGCTTCTCTGTCTATTTGTGAATAAGCCCGCTCGGCTGTGCCTAATGAACGCGACGCATAAGCTATCGGTCGCTCCCCGGCAGCTGTGACGTGAGACAACACAGCGCCTACCCCGACGCTGCTGGCGTCAGCCGTCAGCACGAGCGGTAGGTCTGGTGAATAATGCACCAGCACCTCACTTGAAGCTAGTTGCTGCTTTACCTTCCTGAACGCGTCTTCACACTTTTCACACCAGTTGAAAGGTACATCTATCCGGAGCAGTCTATACAAAGGCGAAAGCATTGTGCTGACGTTCTTAAGGAATTTGGCATAGTACATTGTCATACCTATAAATGCCCGCAACTCCGATATATTTGAGGGGGCGGGTGTATCAATTATCGCTTTTACTTTATCAGCACACGTTTGCACCCCATCTTTGCTAATTATATGACCCAAATAACTTATCTTTTTAGAAAAGAAACTACATTTTTCTTTTTTTACTTTGAGTCCGCTTGATTGTAATCGGTCAAAGACTTTGCATAAATTGCTGATGTGGTTTTGAGTTGTTGCCCCCGTAATAATAATATCATCTAAAAATACGCCCACACTAGGCAAATCAGCAAATAATTGTTCTAAACGCCTTTGAAATATTCCGGGACTCGAGGACAACCCGTACACTAAGCGATTGAACATAAACATACCTTTATGCGTATTTATAACCGTATATTTCTTTGATTCATCCAGTTCAAATTGCGCATAAGCTTGCGATAAATCAATTTTACTGAAATATTCCCCCCCATGTAAACGGGCTAACAAATCTTCTACTCTCGGTAAGGGATAACGATCGACTTCCAAAACCTTGTTTAAAGTAATTTTATAATCTGCACAAATTCTGATAGTACCGTCTTTTTTTACCACTGGTACGATCGGCGTGGCCCAATCTGAGCGATCCACAGGCGTGAGGATGCCGTCCCGCACGAGCTGGTCCAGCGCGCGTTCCACCGGCTCACGCAGTGCGTACGCAAGAGGGCGCGCGCGCATGAACACCGGCCGCGCTCCCGGGCGCACGTGAATGCTTACCGCGCCCCCGGTGAATCGACCCAATCCGTCCTCAAACACCTCACAATATCTGGAACTAAATTCGTACATGTCAAACTTTTTGTTCTGTAAACTATTAACAGACACTACCCCGTCAGTGAGGTCAGGAAATAATTGTATTCTCAATTCGGCCATCCACTGTCGACCGATTAATATAGTCTTCCCTCCTTTGATTACATACAAATCCAAATTTTTACACTCGTTTTTATACCTAACTTCCGGCTTAATAACCCCCAAAGGATTTACCATTTCCCCTGTATAGTATCTTAGCATCAGGTTACAGGAATCGATCCGTAAATCGCTAAACAACTTTTTGTATATGTCATAATTTATACACGATATGGCGCTACCCGTGTCACACTCCATCTTTAAATCTGTACCGTGTACTTTTAATAATAAATATATTGGTGGATACCGAGCTACAGATAAATTATTTATGTCGACAGTCGTTACCTCATCGCTTCGTTCGTCTTCCGACAACCTATGTGCATCTTCAACTTCATACAGATGATGATGTCCCACTTCTAGTGGACATACACGCCGAAGATGTCCTTGCTTGTTGCATACTCGACAAACGTATCGCGTAAATTTACACCTTGTAGAATCATGCAGTCCGCCACAGGCATTGCATTGTTGGTCTCGCCGAGCTCGCTCCACCGGTGCGGACGCTGTCGGCGACCCCTCCACGTAACGCGGCCTGTGCGCGCCGCCGCTGCCACCACCGCGCCGCTGTCCGTTCCACGCGGCCCGGCGCCTGTCACCGACCGCGGCAGTCGCCGCCGGTCTATACTGCGCCGCCCCGCGAACTCCCTCTTGACTCGTAGTCGCCATCGCTAGACAGTCACTCGCTGTGCTCGCCTTTTCCGTGTACTTAGTACTGCAGTCGACCACTGCTGCATTTTTTTCAGCTGCTTCCATACTCATGGCCATACTATACGCTTTTGTATAGTCCAATTTATCCTCGGCGAATAAACGCTGTCTTATTATCTCACTGCTTATCCCGCACACGAAACGATCACGAATACTTTCTTCCAGCCATGTTCCAAACTCGCATGATTTAGACATTTTCTTTAGAACTGCCATATATTCTGCTATACTTTCGTTCACGTTTTGTTTCCGTTGGTGAAATTTGAATCGCTCGGCTAACACACTCGGTTTTGGCTGCAGGTGTTTTTCCATAACGCCCGTTACATATTCAAATGTCTTTGTGCTGGGTTTGTGCGGCGTGCACAAATTTACCAACAATTCGTAACCTTCCGCTCCCATTACCGTTATCAACGTCGCCACACGCAAGTCATCCTTGATATCGTTGACCACGAAATAATTTTCAAGACGCTCCACGTACAATTTCCAGTCATCCGATTGTACTTTGAACTCTCCGATTTTGCCAATCGTCATTGTAATAGTTTGTGCTAACACGCTCACACAAACAACACACACGAAGGTTTTTTTAAGTCCTCGTCGCCACTGAAGTGTTTGGAGCACACTGGGATGTCGGGATACGGAATCCAGGAATAAAACAGCTGTTCACAGTTACGAGTATAATCCGACTGACACATACAATGAGCCCGAGCGCTCAGCTACATTTTACCCCTACCCGCATACTCTTAATTTAGTTCATAACAATAATTTCTATCTACCTTAAAACTAGTACATCACAGTATGGTGCAGGGGTGTGGCGGTACTCTTCTTCAAGAAGGGCGACAATGCCCGACTGAAGAACTAGTGGCCCATCTCAGTTCTAAGCCATGTCTACAAGTTGTTTTCAAGAGTCATCACGAATCGTCTCGCGCGTAGGTTTGACGATTTTCAGCCTCCGCCGGATTCCAAAAAGGCTTCAGCACCGTAGATCACATACATACGCTGCGGCAGGTTATCCAGAAAACCGAAGAGTTATAACCTGCCTCTCTGTTTAGCGTTTGCAGACTACGAGAAAGCCTTCGATTCGATCGAGACTTGGGCTGTACTGCAGACTCTCCAACGGTGCCAAAGCGACTATCGGTACATCAAGGTGTTGAATTGTTTGTACAAAAACGCCACCATGTCAGTCCGACTTCAGGACCAGACCTCGGAACCTATCTTTCTGCAGCGAGGTGTGAGACCGGGAGACGTCATATCTCCGAAACTGTTCACCGCTGCACTGGAGGATGTCTTCAAGGTTCTGGACTGGAGAGGGCTAGGCATCAACGTTAATGGCGAGTACATCACTCACCTTCGGTTTGACTATGATATAATGGTCATGGCTGAGACCATGGAGGACCTCAGTACAATGCTCGATGACCTCACTAGAGCCTCCAAAAGAGTGGGTCTTAAAATTAACATGGACAAGGTTATGTTGAATGCCCATGTAACACCCACTCCGATCAAAATCGGAGACTCTATATTCGAAGTTGTAGACGATTATGTCTACCTGGGACAAACGGTCCAGCTAGGTAGGTCTAACTTCGAGCAAGAGGTCAACCGTCGAATCCGACTCGGCTGGGCAGCGTTCAGGAAGCTGCGATCTTCTCGTCCAACTTACCGCAGTGTCTCAAGACGAAAGTCTATGACCAGTGTGAGTTGCCAGTGATTACATACGGGACCGAAACATGGTCGCTCACAATGGGCCTCATGCGAAGGCTTAAAGTCACCCAAAGGGCAATGAAGAGGGCTATGCTCGGAGTTTCCTTGCGTGATCGAATCAGAAAAGAAAGACATCCGCAAGAGAACCAAGGTTACCGACGCAGCCCGAAGAATTGCCAAACTGAAGTGGCAGTGACATTGCTCGCAGAACGGATGGCCCATGGGGCCGAAAAGTTCTGGAGTGGCGACCGCGAACCGGAAGACGTTGCGTTGTAAGGCCTCCCACTAGGTGGACCGATGACCTGGTGAAGGTTGCGGGGATCCGCTGGATGCGAGTCGCACGGGACTGGTCAGTGTGGCGACACTTGGGGGAGGCCTATGTCCAGCAGTGGACGTCTTTGGGCTGAAATGATGATTTTGATGACTGTAAGAATTATATAAGCAAGTTGCCAATAAAAATATCAATTAATTAAATTATTTTGGCATTGGGCTTTAATTTCACCAACGTTCTTACCTTCATGCTCCTTCTCAAACTCCTTTTCATACAGCCGGTAAGCCTTCGCATGAGCCAGCAAGACATTCTTCACACACTGATAAGCTCCCCCATCTTTAATATTAAGACCAGGTGCCATAGATTCACTGGCATACCCGTCGATACAAATCGTATTCGGCTGGTTCATGGTAATCCAGAACTTCACTTTCTCTGCGTATCTTTTGAAGACTAGTCCAGCGTAGTCTTCGAACCAGGTTATAGAGAGGGGGTTGGTCCATCCTCCCAGGTCTTGCAACTCCTGGGGCAGGTCGAAGTGGTAGAGGGTTACCATCGGCTGAATATTGTATTTGAGGAGTTCGTCTATTAGGGCGTCGTAGTACTTGAAGCCTGCTTCGTTTATTTCGTTTACGAAACCTGTGAAAGGGGAAAATGAGATTCATTATTTTTTAATGAAATGAGAATAATAATAGCAGTGATGGCCTAGTGGTGTGACTGTTGAACTGCCAAGTCATAGGTCTCGAGTTCGCAGCCAAGGGAAGCACCTCGGATTTCTCGGATTCATGTGCGTATTGTATAATTATCACTTGCTTCGGTGATGGAAAACATCGTGAGGAAACCAGCATGCCTGAGAGATATTTCTTGACGGCATGTAAAGCCAAATCAGAGGCCCATGGGTGGCATAAAAACTCTGACACGAGGTTAGGCACTAACCACACGATAAAGAAAGAAAAATGAAATAAGATCATTTGTTCTGTAAAATTTACAAAGTGAAAGTCAAAGAAATTCTCAAAGTGATATCATATTGATATCGGGATCACTATTACACGAAGTCGTCTTAGTAAAAAAATATGCCAGATGGAGTCAACATTTCCTATCTTACTACCCTGAGAAGAAATGGCGAAACAAACTCAGGCGTCAGACCGGCTTTTTGCAGAAAGTAGGTACCAGATACAGTTTGAGTAATCCAGTCCCTGCAGATGGCACTATACCCACGTATGCACCTAAGAGGACCTAGAAAAGCTGTCATATTATCAGCGAGAACGTACATGAATAGTAAAAATGTATTTTGGGGACCTCGCGCACTGCAATACACGGCCCCGACAATGACTTTTGGCCACAGTTAGCGACTATTAGTCGAAATCAGGGAGAAATTTCAGGACCGATGACCTGGTAAAGGTTGCGGGAATCCGCCGGATGCGAGACGTACGGGACCGGTCAAAGTGGTGACACTTGGGAGAGACCTATGTCCAGCAGTGGACGTCTTTCGGCTGAAATGACGACGATGAGGGAGAAAGTTTGTTTACTCTCTTCTTAGCGTGTCGATGACAATTTAAATTGAGTCAGCCCAAAATATGGCGTCGAGTTTGGCACTTTCAGTAGCGTCCATCAGCTTCTGTGATGTTCAAGCAACAGGTCAAGCAGGACCATATCAAGTGCCCCATCGTTTGTGGTGCAACATCACATTTACACTCCAGGGCAGAGATCATCTATGAATCTACACCTGTACCGGTTTTCGGGTGTGTCCGTCAAACGTTGCTGATCAAACATGATTATTTCATTACCTGTAGGCAGTACCCTGCTCCAGGATATAGAGAACCTGTAGAAGTCGACGCCCAGCTCCCGTAACATCTGCACATCTCTCTGCCAGTGGTGGTAGGAGTCACTACCAACGTCTCCGTTCCTGCCGTCCGCTACCACCTCCGGCTTCTCGTGAACGAATCTGTCCCAAATGCTCTCGCCTTTGCCTGAGAAAAAGAATAAGTTATAATTTTTTGATGATTTGTGATTATTTGGTAAATGGGACAAGACAATTTTCATAGTACATACATAAACTCACGGATGAGCTGTTAAATCAATGAGTAAAACGGCGTATTTTGGTTTGTTTAGCTGGCAAATTGCTTAGAAGATTTTTGTATGAAGCCTGGCCGGCCTAACTTCCGCCATTTTTTTTTTCAATGTTGCGGCCACTTATAAAACGTATTTAGAACATTTTGTCTCATACAAAACTTGTTTGTATTGTTGCCAGCTATCGATTGATACAGGTTTTATGCGTGGCTGATCAAATCAAAGTTCTGCTGAATATGCCATCGTGGAATGGACTTTAACTTTGATAGCTCATATCTCGGAAACGTGTACTTTAGAACATTTTGTCTCATACAAAACTTGTTTGTATTGATACCAGCTATCGACTAATATGTGCTAAGAGGGGCCGCAACTTTGAAAAAAAAATTAAAATGGCGGATGTTAGGCCGGCCATTAAATTCAAACCGCTTTTTTAAACATGTTCAGAAGCAGTGGCTAAGGAATTTTCTACATAATCCTTCAAATTGTGATTGTAACTGTTACGCATTTGGGTGCCAGATATGCCTATCCATTTCCCAACTGTGTTCGGGTCAGCTTCCAATCTAACACGCACCTGGTGGCCTACTATGACGTCTTAAAGCAGGAGTAATTCCAGTGTGGGGAAGAGATGGCGCTAGGCGATCTGTATAGCTCTGTCTCTTTCATGCGTCATAGTAACCCCCCTGAATACCAGTATTTTGCATGGAGCGACTGTTTATCTGACTTCCACAACCCATTTACTGAATAATACGACACCCCTTTTGCCGCGCTAGCGATATCAGCAGTAAGTGATTTTTTTGACAAAATGAGTTAAATATTGATCCCGAATCAGCGCAATGAGCTCTACCAGTGTGCTGTCACCTGTAATCTTCCTTAAAATTTCACTTACAGCTGATATCGCTAATAGCGCGGCAGCCTTGATAACTGATTGTTCCACTTTTGGGCTGTAACTAAAGATACTATGATAGGACCACGTAATCAAGAGAGGGCTGGTATTTCTCCAAAGATAAGGAGTAATTTATCATATTATTACATTATCAAGAGATTAACAAATTAACTTATTATGTTTATTTAGAGATTAATTAAATATAAAAGTTATTTTGTAGCATGTAAGAATGAGGTGTTCCGCGTTACTATCTTGCATGAATTTATCGTAAATAATTGATAGGATGCATTCAAAAAATTACTTTACATTGAGGTACTTTTACTGAATCATGGGGTTTTTTAGTTTATTTTTCTTTCTAATAATCTTTGAAGCTAACTTTTTGATTGCAGACACGTTTTCTTATCACAAAAATAGAAAAGTTCTAGTTACTTCAGTCTGGAAACGATAAAACTGCTTATTCACGACTACGTTAAAAATAAACAATATTTTAGTAATGTGTGAATGTCTGATTATAATTTTATTACGACATGTAGGTTAATAACGTGTACCTAATCTCGTTTTGTTGACATTACGTCAACCATGATTTTGCAGACATTTTACGCTAATGTTTAATGATGCAACAGAACACGGCTACGCTATCGTAACAGACAAAACAAACTAAATAATTGTCTATTAAAATATATAAAAAAATATCCTTACAGGACTCGAACTCATGACCACAAGCACTGGTGATGGCGTACTGTGCCATTCCGCAAACGGAAACGCTTCTTTTCGTCTACTTATTATAATTTCGGGCGAACCCGCAGGCGAAAGCTATTCAGTTTTATGGTCTACTTGCTTCCACCCGCGAAAAATCATTTAAATTTAAATCGCAATTTCATCTCAGCGACAATAGATGTCAACAATGCTTCTTCTTTTTCTTTGCGTGTGGATTGGATTCAAATAATACCCGACCAGTATACAGGGTGTAAAAAGACCCTTAACGAAGCCGTCAACCAATCATTATGAACATCAAACTAAGTAACTTTACGCAAAAAATATTGCTGGAAAACGATTTTTTTTTGGGGTAAAGAAATCACGTTTTACGGTAGGACTCAATGTAACGGACTCAAAAAATTGTGCTGATGGATGGATTGAATAGTACGGGGGTAAAATTAAAAATCTTACATTAAAAACATGTAGAAACTTATTAAAAAAAATACTTGTGAAAAAGTTGGAACTTTGACCACCAATATCTCCGTAACTAGAAGGTTCCCATGTATGGTCTAGCTAGAACAAAAAACATACCGCACGGGGAGAACAAGTCCCTTTCGGCTTCTTTAATGGTCTTGTTACACCCTTTATAGCCACATAAAAAGCTCTTTCGTTGGCTCCGTTTAAATCCAACAATGCTCAAAAGCTAAAATAGGTGTTTTGAACAGATTGATATCAATTAAGTTTAAAATGCGTCTACCTCTTTGCAAAAATACGGGAAATGCCGATGGGCTCCATGAGGTCGTTCAACACCATCCGTTCATCCTCTAAACTTTATACTTCCTTTCTTTAGCCTAGAAAAAAGAGACGTGTCCTTACCATCAGCATCCCAGCCTCCTTCCACCTGGTACGCAGACGTGGCAGCACCAAACAGGAAGTTGGGTGGAAACTTCCGTATCCTATTGTCCGTCCAGCCATCTGAACCGATGACTATGAGGAGACTGAAAGACAAAACCAGTATTATCATTGAGAGGCGTTAATCTAAATAGTACTGTGATTCCAGGAGCCTGGCGCAGCCTGAACAACTAGAACTCCGTAACAAAGAGTCTAGCTGACGAATCCTTTCACCACGACGACTGTACATCCAAACAGCTCTGTTCAGAGCCATGACCAAGGGCCAAATAATAAAAACGAACTCGCTATGGGATCCACCACCGACTCTCTTAGCCCGCTTAATTTTATCAGCTCAATCAATATTCGAGACGAAAAGAAGATCTATCAATGCAACCTTTCGCAAAATGTATACTTTCTATTACTATCCATTCAATTCTGTTTTGGTACTCAAGTATGAGCGTTCGTCTTCGCACGTTGGAGCAGGGCTTTGGCCAGGAGTGAGACAACATGGGCTGACAATTTTTTTTTGGAAAATCCAGTAATACAGCGTGAAGCAAGTGTCCGCGCGATACAATCACTACATAGTATAAAACAAAGTCGCTTCCCTCTGTCTATCCCTATGTATGCTTAGATCTTTAAAACTACGCAACAGATTTTGATGCGGTTTTTTTTAATAGATACAGTGATCCAAGAGAAAGGTTTATGTGTATAACATTGCATCCGTGTGAAGCCGGGGCGGGTCGCTAGTTTACATTTAAGGTACTTTCGATAAGTCATTGTTGAAACATTGTTCAATGTTCCTTTTACGTATCAAGTTTGTCCTTATGTAGGTAACTCATTCCCAACAATTTGGAACAGTCATTTGGCTTGGCGTCACGCCACACCGGTCTCAAACCATTTCATCCATTCCATCATCATCTATCAAACCTTTTTCCAACGATGTTTGGGTCGGCTTCCAGTCTAACCAGGTGCAGCTGGATACCATTATTTGACATGGAGCGACGCCTATCTAGTCTAGTCTAGAAACCAGTTCTTTAGTTGTCTGTCAAAGATCTACAAATGACAGCCGGGATCACTGTCTTAACTCATAAAAACGTATTTTCGGAGGCACGGAAGCCCCTCAAAGTCTTAATAATTGGTCAACCCAATTGGTAAATCTACGTAACAACCTCGGCAAACGTAGCTTAACCTACGATTGAACCATGTGGCTGTTATTATTTAGATCCACACAAATTTAATGGAATGATGATGTTAATTTTTTGTCCGGACTTCATACCAAGCAACCAAACGACCACAAACGACCTTGACTGCCCCTTCATAATCAATAGATGCGACCTCTAGAAATAGGAATATCAATGCCAAGGTCAACATGATTATTTAGCTAGGTAAATATTTCCATTACAATACATTCAGTATAGCAGGCACGTTCCGCAATTATCGTATATGTTTTTGAGTCTTGAGTCAAAACGTCCGATTTGCCAATCGCACAAATTACGTTTTTTACTTTGAGCATCGTTTATACCGCTTCAAGGCCGTTTTTTGATGACTTATCTGAAATAAGTCATCAAAAAACGGCCTTGAAGCAGTAATCTCAATCTAGCTTTTTTGTCCACTACAATATTAATTAAAAACCACAAAAGGAGTTCTCCAAAGTCTATGGAATACACTGGTACAATAGGCTCAAGTATAACCGGTGGAATACGTCGGTCGTTCCTTGATACACTTTTGACACATGGCCGGAAAAGAGTTTATTTCCCACTCACTTGACTAAAAAGGCGAAATGGGCCGCCTTTTCTCATGACAGAAAACCAATCATTTTCACACACACCATAAAATAGTAAAAACATTTTAATTTAAGCAGTTAGAAAAAAATCTTACTTCAACAAACACAGTACCACGACGCGCATTGTGTAAATTAAAACTGAAGTGTTTTACATAAGTCTTCGTTATAATTATTATCTTCGGATAAGATATCAGTACCTAAGTGGTTATCAAAGTTCGTTACTTACGTTTTCTTTTAATCAATTGCTGGATTTTGATGTCAAGGACTTCATTTACGCTTTGTAATTGTCGCGTGCAAAATATACCTAACTTTTGTCCATGGTTTCGCTCGTGTGTGGTCGGAAATTATAGCACGGGAACGTTTTAAATACACCTAGTCTACTAGCTTATGCCAGCGGCTTCGCCCGCGTGGTGTTCGGTACTGTCCCACGTGATCGTAGTACCGGGATAAAAAGTATCCTAAAAAGGGTGAATATTCAAATGGGCGTGGATAGCCAAATCCGAAACTGTGAGGAATATCGAAAAAGGCTCTATCTTAGGCTATTTTCTTTTCCCGACTCTGAGCGCCATCTATACCTAAAGTCGTGGCAATATTTCGTTGTTTATTTCAAAGCCAAGCGCCATCTATGTTAATTTCTTTCAGAAGAATACGGTCAAAGAGGAAAGTATAGTGCCGCTGCACCTGTATGGTTCTTTTGGCGCCAAAGCCGCCATCTTTTTTTTCAGCACAATTTACAAAATTCCATGCGGCAGTGTATGAACATATTAATTATGAAATTAAAGCAATGACAAGAAGAAGGATATAAAATAAAACAAGTAGAATATGCTGTGTTCGTATTCAAATAAAAACGAAAGTAAATTAAATGTCTAGCAATTATAATTATAAAATTTGGTGAGCCACAAAAAAACAGCATTTAAATAATTTGGTCGGCATACAAAGATTTTGTTTGCAATAAAAAAAATCAGGCAGCAATCCTTGTTCCGCAAATAATTTTGATAATGGTCAAAAATTAAATCATAAATAGGCAGCTTACAATAACATAAGTTTGCATAATAAACATTCAGTCCGCAAAATAACTACTTGATCAGCAAGATTTCATGATTGATCAGCAGAGAAAACATGTCTATAAGCAGTGTATTTGATTGGTATGCATATTTAAAACATGGTGAGCAAAATAACTAATTGGTCCGAAAAGTCCGATTTTGGGACATAAGGAGCGTAGGCCGAAGGCCGGCGGAGCTCCGACGACATGGCTGACGGAAGATAGGGCGGCAGCTTTTTTTTTAATTTACTTTACGCCCGATCCGACCATCTGTTCAGCGTAATTTCTATTTTTAGACAAGTATTTTTGCTACTTTTATATGCAGCTCAAAATTAATTTTTTTGCTTACCCTCTGAGTCCTTACCAAAATTTTATTAAACAGGAGCAGCTCATTGCAGCATTGTACAAAAGTAATTACAGCCATCCAGAATGACATAAATTGTTGATTGATTTTGGAATGTTTGCTGGCCATGAGTTGCTGATCAATTAGCTATTTCTGATCATAAAAATACGAATACTATGCTAACCATTTAAATAACACCCAATAAAAACTACTTACAGTATCTTCAAATACCTATATATTTTGTAAACTACATTACATACCCAATTATGTTTAAACATTACAAGGTGGAGACGACGATACGACACTAAATAAAGCACAGGCAAAAATTAATCCTAACATCGAAAAAAAAAGAATCGAACCAACTACAGCATGTCTGGCGGCAGATTTATATTTTCAAAAATTAATAAAAAAATAACTACTTGACATATAGTTTAATTAAAAGTAAAAGTAGAAAGTTTAAAAGTGCGGATTTTATTTTTTAAAGATTCGAGGTTTCCCGTCGAGTTGCACGCATTGTTCAAAACGGACCCTCGTGCTCCGCGCCGTGCTATGCGGATTGTTATTGTATACCCTTTCTTTGAGGTATCCCCACAAAAAGAAATCCATTGGGGTCAAATTGGGCGATCTCGGCCCGGGATGCTCCAAAGCGACTAATCGGTTTGTAAGGGGAAACTTCTCGAAGCAAATTCATTGAAGCTCTGGCCGTGTGTGCGGTCGCACCATCCTGTTGGAACCACGTGTGTGATGACAGCGATGGATGAGCTCTCAGGTTCGGCAAAAAGAAATCCGTAATGCGACCATAATTCTCACTATTGACATTTATCGCCTGGCCCCGGGCATTTAAAAAAAAAAAGGTCCAATTATCCCATTCGTGGATAAAGCACACCAAACAGTTACCTTGGGGCAGTGCAATGGTCTTTGGTGTTTCAGTTGAGGGTTACGGGTTCTTGGAGACCAGTAACGGCAATTTTGCTTGTAAACGTGCCCGTTTAAATGGAAGTGAGCCTCGTCGCTCCGAAAAATGGAATTCACCGTGCGAAAATGCTCCACATCGTTTCACAAAAGATTTTGCGACTAAGAAAGTCACTTTCTTTCAGTTCTTGAACAATTTGAATTTTAAAAGGATGGAGCTTCAGATCCTTTTTAAAATTTCGTGAATGATGGCTCTTATTGGGAGTCCCAATGACGCCGCCCTTTTCCGTATTGAAAGTCGTGGATTTTCATGTAAACTCCGTTCCACCAGTTCAATGTTATCGGGGGTCCTTGAAGATCGGCTAGGCCCTGACCGTGGTGTGTTTAAAGCCGAAGCACTTGCGCGGAACCTCTGCACCCAGGAACGAATTAAATTCACACTCGGTCCGTCACTTATCCGCCGAATACCGAAGCGTGAGCAAAATTGTCGACGAGCAATCACGTAAGAATTAGGTACTCTTGAAAAATGCCTCGATGGCGAATGCGCGATGCTCACCCGACCACTGCGACATCGTGACTGAGAAATCCGCACGGTCTCGGTCTGTGATTCTAATGAGCCACCCTCCCCCCGCACCGTTTATTACTTTTTGGAATAATCGTATTTAAAAACATAAATCTACCGCCAGACACCCTGTACTTATGTAGTAGAAAACTGTTAATGAAATAAAACACCATTTATTAATATTGGTTCACTAACCTTACGTATAATTTACAGTAATTCGCATCAGGAAATAAAATTTAAGAACGAATTTGGCGAAGGGTTTCGATGTACCTATGTTTGTTTATTATACACTTTTAAATATCCTAAATAGAAGAACAAAAAAGAGATTCATATTTAAATAAGTATTGTGAGTATTTTGTGTATGCACCTATATGGTGTCCAAGTTGAAGTATTATTTACCTTGGCTATAATTAATAAGATAATTACTAAATACTTACTTACTTACTTAATAAGATAATTACTAGATAATTACTTAAGATAATTACTCCAATCAACTGGGTACAGAGCAATAATTTTCAGTGTCCTACATCGATGGTCATGGTCATAGATTCAGGTTCATATTCGTAATCAACGTAGCGGTTCTTGATGATGTGCTTGTACACAAACGCGGACTTTCTAGGAGTGCGCGTGCGCTCGGGGTCTTCGAAGTCCACTTGGTACAGGCCATAACGCACTCTGCGGAGAAGCCAAAGATATAAAATATGAGAATCAGTATAAGTCATCGTAGGTACCGAATAATAACGTTTTTCATAATCAGCATTAGCTCTAAGCATAAATGTATGTATGTTGTAAATGTAGGTAAGTTGTGGCAGTTCGAAGGTCATCTTCTCATCAGTAAACCACAGCAGGGATGTTGCGGACGCAGATTTTTTGACATCCGCGGATGTGGATGCGGATTTATGAAGGGTCACATTCGCGGATGCGGATACGGTTCTATTTTTTTTTAAGAATTATCGTTTTGCTGCAGTTATTGCATATTTTACAATTAGCCTTTTCCTGGTCATGTTCCTCTTGTTTAAAATAAGTGGTGACATTGTGAATTCACTTGTCCAATAAACTATGAACTGCTGAAAACTCGCCTAACAGACAATACTCACAATAACGCTGAAAAACTGCAATGTTCATACGATAAGCGCAATTAAAATTACACACGTTATCATTGATTTTCGAGACACAAATGTTATACAATAAAAAACGCGTCGGATCGTCACCGAAATCGTCCTGCTGGTCAATCAGCACGTGCCCACGGCAACCCCCACCCAATTTTTTCTGGTCGCGATCTGAGCTATATCTGCATCCGCTTGAACATCCGCATCGATTATTGCGGACGCGGATGCGGATGTCCAAATAGATGCGGAGGCTCCGCATTTGCGGATGCGGATGCGAATATCTGCAACATCCCTGAACCATATTAATGGATTATATGGTCAGTATGCCTTTCCGCTTTAGCCGTTTTTTGTAGCTTCGAGTTGTTAGTTTAGCAGCCAATTAAGAGAGAGCAGGACAAAACATACATGTACATTTTGTAAAGTATGTACTTGGTTGGCAGGAACGAACACCTTCTAACTAATAATAAAAATAAGCAACCGTACTTACAGATAACCATTCAACCACTCGAAGTTATCCATCAGACTCCACGCCATGTAACCCTTAAGATTCACTCCAGCATCCAAGGCGTTCAGCATACTCTCCATTGAAGCTCTGTAGTATGTGATCCTGTCATTGTCTATCAGTCCACTGCCAGGTAATGTCGGCCATCCATTCTCAGTGATGTAAATAACAGGATTGTTGTACTTTTCCTTCAGATGAGTTAAGGCGTTATAGATGCTGTTTGGAGCTAACTGGAAAAAAAGATATTATATGAGTTCAGATTCTGTTTCTAAAAGAGACAATTTTGAAAGTTAGGCTTCTTGTACACTGCCCATTCTGACTCGGGGCTGTGGTTTTCTTTTGGAGTGCAATTAAGTGAATATTATTCTTGTTTATGAAGAGCTAAGTCATAGAATGAAAATTTCTAGTTTGGAATTTTACTAAGACAGCAAAAGTATATTGGCGGATCATGTAATCAATTATAAAGCAAAAAAAAATGGTTAACATATGGAAAAGGCATATAGGCCTTGGCCTTGTAAAGCACACGACCCAAAATATCGTGGACTAGTATGTTTTATTTAATTAAACATTTAAATTACCACAATCCAATGGGAAATCGATTTAGGCCAGCCGTCAGGCGCATAAATACCAACGTCTATATCGTCCCACAGAGAAGGCACACGATTCACATCTTTATGCTCCGTCGCTGACACTAACCATCCTGTGTAATGGTTCACGCCCAAGAAATCAGAGGCTCCTCTGACTAAAGCCTTCTCTTCTTCAGTAAATGGAGGCAGGCGAGAGTGTGGGTAACCTTGCTGGGAGCTCTTTTCAGCGACTCTATCAGTGAACTCTTTTGGGAAACCTCCTTCGGCCGAGAAGATGGGATGCACATAGATGCCCCACTGGAAACACAGAAAATCAAGGTTTTGAGGTATTGAATGACGAAGAATATGATGTATGTGTTACTGGTCATACAGAAATTAGGTGGCCAGGTGGTGGCGGCCCCAACTAAAGAGCAGTAAGTCGTGGGTTCGAACCCAGGCAGGCGCATTACTTTGTGTAATTTATTTCATCACCACTGCTCTCAAAACGCTGAAGTAAAACATCGTGAGGAAACCGGCATGTCCTAAAACCAAAAATTCGAAGACATGTGACATCTACCAACCGCGTGGTGGATTAAAGCCCATTCCCTCTCATAGAGAGGAGGCCTGAGTCTCAGCAGTGAGAACATTATAGGCTGATTATGCAATACATACCACTCCTTGCCTCCTGAGTTCAGCAGCTAGTTCATCCTCAACAGAGTCTGTGGCTGCACCAAACCAGTTCACACTAATTGTGATACCACACTGCCCCTTCTGCGTTGGTCGAAACTCTTTGTCATACAAGTGGTAGGCTTTAGCGTGGGCCACTAAGAAGTTTTTGGCACACTGATAAGTTGCCATAGCAGTGGCGTTTTGGCCCGGAAAAAGAGCTTTAATTTCATCTTGGGTACAGAATCCTTTGGGCTCATTGAAAGTGATGAACAACTTGACCCTGTCTCCAAAATTTTCGAACACAACCCTCGCGTAGTCCTCAAACCATCCCGTAAATAGGGGGTTTGCAGTTCCTCCTTGCTTGTACAGATTTTTGGGCAAATCCCAATGGTATAGAGTTACCAATGGAGTGATGTTGTATTTCAACATTTCGTTAATGTAGTTGTTGTAGAAACGAATGCCAGCTGGGTTGATCTCATTGGCCATGCCTGTAGGCAGGATCCGAGACCAGGACAGAGAGAACCGGTAAGCGTACAGGCCTAGCTCCCTCATCATCGCGACATCACGCTTGTAGTTATGATAGGAGTCGGCAGCGATGTCACCGTTCTTCCCGTCTCTGGTTGTGCACAGATCACAAGACCTACAACAAACACAAGTTTGTGTGGACCTTGTGGTCCCATATGTTTTCTCCCTTGCCTGAAAAAATAACAGTATGCAGTTTTTTTAATACCCTGTTGTAATTGATTGAAGGCCCCTAAAATAAATAAATAAATAAAATAAGTTTATTGCGTATCAATTTGGGTTACATAGCATGTCATTTAGGCATAGAAAATGCCTGTAGTTGAAGGCTCCGCTGTTCCCTTACATCTTAAAAATACAAAATAAATAGGCAATTCACAAAAAAACAAAAAAGTAAAAATAAAATAAAAGAAACAAAAAAAAAAACGTACGATAAATTGTACAAAAGTTTGTGCGCCCGTGTGTGTGTGTGAGTGTGTGTGTGTGTGTGTGTGAGTGTGTGTGGGCGCGTGTGTGTGAGTTTGTGTGTGTGTGCGGGTGTCAGAGAGAGATTTTGAGTGTACATAATGTGTCTAACTAAGCAAATAACATCACTATATTATTTATTGTTAAGTCACGCGATGTCCATGGTATAATTTTTGGATTAACATAGCCCATAGCACAATTTAATGGACTCACCATCTTCATTCCATGCTCCTTCGATCTGGTAAGCAGATGTGGCCGTACCGAAGAGGAAGTCATTGGGGAACTTTCGCTGGTGCCTCACAGAGGAGCCATGACAGGCTGTCACCATCAAACTGCGAAGGCCAAAAAAACATTACCAGTTCCAAATTTTTTTGAGACATTATCTGCAATAATTTACATGGCAGTGTTAAACTCGAAAAGTTAAAGTTTATAGAATACTTATATTCTCTGAATGATGGTGGGAACTGTGATAAAATCCACTGTGTGGTTTTGAAGAAGAATCATGAGGTCACTCAGACACCGAATATAATATATGTACATATGCAAGCGATTTTGTTTATGCTACTTTATACTTAAGTAGATGAAATAGGTGCTTTTGAATTTTTATGCCTCGAAAATAGATCACTACTTCGATGGTTCTTGTTGCGCCGACCCCAAGGAAAGGCATGGAAAATAATGATCATTATCATTCCCCTGCCCTTGTCACAATTTATTTGGGGTCGGCGCTGTATGTCTTCTTCATTACCAGTCATCTCAGCAATCACCTCCTTTCTAGCCATATCATCCTTCCATCCACTGTCCCTTTGGTCAGGGGCCTTAGTCTGCTATTGCAATAGTGTCAGAATGGTCTATCATTGATTTAATAAGGCCCCGCGCAGACGAATTACCCTTTGTACGCACGTCAAACGAGTTTCGAACGCGCTTCAATACGCCGTGGGCTAGGGGCCTTATTATATCAATGATAGACCATTCTGACACTATTGCAATAGCAGACTAAGGCCCCAGGAAAATAATGATGATGACACAATATTTTATTTAAGTGTCTTACCTTAGAACCATTAGCAGCTTCATGTCAGCACTTCCAACCACTTAGACGATAATGATTATGTCTTTACAATTTATATAAAATACTCATTTATCTGTTATTGTTTCGTTGGTTTGTCTACATAGGATCTTTGTCTACATAAGAGTAGCTTGTACCACTCCTCAATCTTTGAAATTAATTAGTTTAGTTACTTATTAAGTAATATCTACCCCAGTAATGAGTTATTATATTATATTTCTTGTCTTATGTAATGTTTGTATATCTCTTATCAAAATACATACTGAGGCCCAGTAAATCGTCACAGTCATGTTCTAAATAAAATATTAATGTTGAGACTTTAGCATTATATACGAACATGATAATTTAATCTAAGTTTTCCTTCTTCTTGGCGAGCAAACATTTTACGGATCATATTCATGTTATGTAAAAGAAATATATATATAACTAGAACTGGTTTAAGGTGGAAGCACCAGGGTAGCCGGCGAAATTCAAATTTTCTTACGTTTTTTGCAATTTGCAGGTCAGTGACAGGTTGTACGTTGATAAAAAATGAGTCTCGCCAGTAACACGTATGTAGTTAAGTACAGAATTATAATCATTGAAATCATTAATAAAACCCTCTAAGTTCATTTAACCCCTTTGGTTTTATTAATGATTTAACGATTATAATTCTGTAACTACACAGGCAAATTGCAAAAAAACGTAAGAAAATTTGCATTTCGCGGGCTGGTGCTTCCACCTTAACGACATCATTATCATTTAACTAACCAAAATACCTCGTTGTGTGTTTCGTGTGTGTGGCACAATCTACGCTATTTTTGCAACCATTATGGAAGTAAATTCTGATGAGTGCCTTAACTTAAGATAATAAAACAGCCAACGGTATTGAACGCCTTGTATTTCACAATAAATAATAATTAACAGAGCCACTGTAAAATCAAACACTGTTATAAGCTTTCAAGGTTTACAACTAAACTTATAATACTCTCCCTTACGGGATATCTTCCGTGATTATTCATTATTTTGAGCTCCCAATATTTCGACGCTGTTGCAAGCGCCATGATCGCGGGTTATCGGTAGCTCAAATTAATGGACAATCACGGAAGATAATTATCCTGTAAGTGACAGTATAAGTTTCACTGTAAAATCGTCAGTGTCCTTCATCAATGGTCATGGTCATAGACTCAGGTTCATATCCGTAGTCAACGAAGCGATTCTTGATGATGTGCTTGTACACAAACGCGGACTTTCTAGGAGTGCGCGTGCGCGCGGGATCTTCGAAGTCCACTTTGTACAGACCGAAACGCTCTCTGTAGAAAAATGGTACCTATATGTGTTATTTTTAAAGAAAGTCTAATTGAAAATAATTTATACAACAACCATAGAATACTTACCGATAACCATTCGTCCACTCAAAGTTGTCCATCAGACTCCACGCCATGTAACCCTTAAGATTCACTCCGGCATCCAAGGCGTTGAGCATGCTCTCCATCGAAGCTCTGTAGTACGTGATCCTGTCATCATCTATGAGGTCACTGTCAGGTTTTGTGGGCCAGCCGTTCTCAGTGATATACATCACTGGATTGTTGTATTTTTCCTTTAGATGGGTTAAGGCGTTGTAGATGCTGTTTGGAGCTAGCTAAAAAAATTGATTATTTATACCAGCCTATTATAAAAGAGACAAAATTACTTTTGACACTGCCTTAGTGCCTATTGAGGCTCCGTGCTGCGTTTTCCTTTCGAAGTACAATTCAGAGTGTGGTCAAACCCACCCGTGTTACTTCTAAGTAAAATATAATAAAACATTATTAAATTACCACAAACCATGAGGAGATCGATTTGGGCCAGCCCTCAGGCACATAAGTACCAACATCCATATCATCCAACAAAGAAGGTACGTGAAACACATCTTTGTATTCCGTCGCTGACACCAATCGTGCTGTGTAATGGTTCAAGCCCAAGAAATCTGAAGCTCCTCTGACTAAGGCCTTCTCTTCTTCAGTAAATGGAGGCAGGCGAGAGTGGTGGTACCCTTGCTGAGCGCTCTTTTCAGCCACTCTGTCAGAAAACTCCTCTGGGAAACCTCCTTCAGTCGAGAAGATGGGATGCACATAGATGCCCCACTGGAAACACATAAATTCAGTGTTTATTGATTAGGTCTTGAAAAAGAATAAGTTCAAAAAATATCTGGTAATACATACCTCTCCTTGCCTCTTCAGTTCAGCAGCTAGATGATCCTCAACAGAGTCTGTAGCTGCACCAAACCAATTCACACCAAACGTGATCCCACATTGCCCCTTCTGCGTCGGCCTAAACTCTTTGTCATACAAGTGGTAGGCCTTAGCATGTGCAATCAAGAAGTTTTTGGCACACTGATACGTTGCCAAAGCAGTGACGTTTTGGCCCGGAAAAAGAGCTCTTATTTCATCTGGGTAACAGAATCCTTTCGGCTCGTTGAAAGTGATGAACTTTTCGACCCTGTCTCCAAAATTCTCAAACACAACCCTCGCGTAGTCTTCAAACCATCCGGTAAATAG
The DNA here is from genome assembly GCA_947578425.1 of Eugnorisma glareosa. Taxonomy (NCBI): domain Eukaryota; kingdom Metazoa; phylum Arthropoda; class Insecta; order Lepidoptera; family Noctuidae; genus Eugnorisma; species Eugnorisma glareosa. The sequence continues at coordinate 3,465,638 of OX387979.1, forward strand.
AGGGTTAGCAGTTCCTCCTAGATTGTTCAGATTTTTGGGCAGATCCCAGTGGAATAGAGTTACCAATGGAGTGATGTTGTATTTTAACATTTCGTTGATTAAGTTGTTGTAATATGCGATGCCAGCTGGGTTGACCTCATTGGCCATGCCTGTAGGCAGGATCCGAGACCAGGAGAGAGAGAATCGGTAAGTATCCAGGCCTAACTCCCTCATCATCTCGACATCACGTTTGTAATTGTGGTAGGAGTCGGCAGCGATATCACCGCTGGTCCCGTCTTTGGCGGCATATGTGTTTGTGTGGCTCCTGTAGTCCCAAACACTTTCTCCCTTGCCTAAAAATTAGGAAATGCAGAGATTTAAAATATACACTGTTATAAAATGCTAAAAAGTAGACAAATTGATTGCAGAAATGGGTACTTATGGTGTAATTTTTGGATTAATTTAATCCATAGAATCTATTTATTTGACGTTTTGTGTTGGAAGGCTTCCCACTAGGTTGACCGATGACCTGGTGAAGGTTGCGGGGATCCGCTGGATGTGAGTCGCACGGGATCGGTCAATGTGGCGACACTTGGGGGAGGCCTATCGGACGTCTTTCGGCTGAAATGATGATGATGATTTATTTGACTCACCATCTTCATTCCACGCTCCCTCGATCTGGTACGCAGCAGTGGCTGTCCCGAAGAGGAAGTCATTCGGGAACTTGCGTTGTTGCCTAACGGTCAAGCCATAACTGGCTGTCACCACTAGGCTACGTCAGGCAAAAAAACTCATTTTTTTGGGACCGTCAAATGCTACTTTCTCAGATGAAAGCTCATAAGTTTTCTTGATGATAGTCAAAGCCGAATTCCACAGGCCATTGTGGTTTAGAAGAATAACAAGTGGTCACACCATCACATAGGGCCGAAAAGCTATTTTGTTTATACAATTTATGAACAGATGAAATACGTGGTTTTATAGGGGGTGTAACAAGACCCTTAACGAAGCCGAAATTTACTTACTTGTCCTCCCCATCATTGCGATTTTTTTTTTGCTGGCCCTGCAGTCTAGACATGGATACCGATCGCAAACCAACCGAATTCGGTCGCAAAGCCATAACGATGCGGATTTAAGGTGGACGCGAGCCGGACGCGACCCGCCGGTGTTGGCTTCTACCTTAAATCCGCGACCGAATTCGGTTGGTTTGCGATCGCTATCTATGTCGAGACTGCGGGGTCTGGGAACCTTCTAGTTACAGAGATATTGGGGGTCAAAATTCCAACTATTTCACAACTTTTTTTTTTAATTCTTTTTTTTTTAAGTAAGCTTTTCCCTGTAAACACCTCCACGACCCCCGTATTATTCAATCCATGCATCACCGCAATGTGTTGAGTGCGTTACATCGAGCTCTACCGTAAAACGTAATTTTTCACCCCAAAAAAAAGTCGTTCCCAGCAATAATTTTTGCGCAAAGTTACTTAGTTTGATGTACTTAATGCTTGGTTAACGTCTTCGTTAAGGGTCTTGTTACACCATGTATATAAGGTCCCATTAAAATAGATGGACCAATTTTAACACAACGCGGCAGCTTTCAGTACGTCTCACCAAAGATATCCAAGCAAAAAAAAAAACACTGATTACAGTGATTTTATTTTGACTTAATGGATGTGTTTATTATAAAAGTGCCGCCGGCAATTTAATATTTTGGTAAAAATAAAATCACTTTAATCAGTGTTTTTTGCTTGAATATCATTGATTAGACGTACTGAACGCTGTGTTAAAAGTTGTACACCTATTTTAATGGGACCTTATATTGCGTTTATATAATTCTTGAAACTACAATTTTTTTGTGACTGGGCAGAATGGAAGAAAAAAACGTGTTCTGGAAACCATAAATAATATGGGACAAGGGAAAGAAGATTATGGCGATGATGTATTATTTTTATTGAAGTTTCATACCTTAGAACCACAAGCAGCTTCATGTCAGCACTTTGAAGTACATATCAGATATAAAATAAATTATTTAAACAAATTCATTTATCCGTAGTTTTTGTTGCGTTTATCTTAATGTTGCTGGTCGTGATAAGAATTGTTGAAATAATGTTAATTTCTGGTAAGCAGATCTCAATCTTGTATAAACTAATAACCAAGCTGGATAATTGTAGTAGTACCTTCTTATTTTATTTTCTACTAGCTGTTGCCCGCCAAATTCATTCGCGTGAAATTATTATAAAAAAATATTACTTCGCTTTGTTACCTAGGGTTTTAATGTTTTTGCACGCAACCCTAATTATTTTTCTAAAAAAAAAGTAGTCTATGTTAGAGCTTATAACATCAGCTATCTGCCAGTCACCAGCAGCAGCCAGCAGTTTCGGAGATTAGCCAGAACAAACAGACAGAAAGACAGACAAAACAAAATTTAAAACATGTGTTTTTGTTAGCGCCGTTATTATTTTCATATGCATTCAGAAAGAAGCTGTTACTTTAATATTACAAACAGACACTTGAATTTTATATTTATTTTTATACATGTGTAGATGAACAGTAAAAAACTCTCTTATCATACAAATATCAATGTAGAACAATAAATGTTTCCTTTTACGCGTATTGTAGCTAGTTGTGTAACTTATCGAAATACTTCGATAAATATTTCGTGACTTTCGTAATTTTTAATTATTTTGGCGAACATTGAAAACATCATGTTCATATTACGTTATCCTTGGGGAATAAAACATACTAAAACATTTATATAATGCCTTTAATTTAAAAATAAATATAATATCAGGACCATGGTAGAATCTTCAGTGTCCTTCATCGATGGACATGGTCATAGACTCAGGTTCATATCCGTAGTCAACGTAGCGGTTCTTGATGATGTGCTTGTACACAAACGCGGACTTTTTAGGAGTGCGCGTGCGCGCGGGGTCTTCGAAGTTCACGTGGTAGAGACCAAAACGCTGTCTACAGAAAAAAAAGAATATTATAATAGGCCTTGACCTTAAAATACTTGTTGAACAACCAAACTTACTGATAACCCTGTGTCCACTCGAAGTTATCCATCAAACTCCAAGCCATGTAACCCTTAAGGTTCACTCCATCATCCAAGCAATTGAGGAGACTCTCCATCGAGGCTCTGTAGTACGTGATCCTGTCATCATCTATCAGGCCACTGTCAGTATGTGAGGACCAGCCGTTCTCAGTGATGTAGAATACAGGATTGTTGTACTTTTTCTTAAGGTGGGTTAAGGAGTTATAGATGCTGTTTGGAGCTAACTGTAAAAAAGAGACAGAATTTGGAGTTTCAAGTGTTGAGGGTCTTTGTGTATGTCTAATGGAGTAAAACTTATTAGTAAGTAAAAAAAGCAAGCAAGATTGTACATCATGTTGCTTAAATTGTACAGTTTAAGTACTAAAAATTCAAAAAGAGAAACTGGTACCATATTGTTTGAATGATATCAATATTATCATAGTGTCAGTCATACCACGAGCCAAGACGAAGCGGATACAGGCCAGTCATCAGGAACATAAGTAAAAAAATCTATATCATCCAACAGAGAAGGGTCATAAGCTTCATCTTTATGCTCCGTCGCCGACACCAATCGTGCTGTGTAATGGTTCACGCCGAAGAAATCAGACGCTCCTCTGACTAACGCCTTCTCTTCATCAGTGAACTCAGGCAAGCGTGAGCGGGGGTAACCTTGCTGAGCGCTCTTTTCAGCCACTCTTTCAGAAAACTCTTTTGGGTAACCTCCTTCAGATGAGAAGATGGGATGCGCGTAAATACCCCACTGGAGAAAAAGGTCATATTAGGTCTTTAATTTAAAAGAATATTAATTATGAATTGTTCTTGTATTACCTCGCCTTGTCTCATTAGCTCAGCAGCTAACTGATCTTCAGCAGAGTCAGTGGCTGCGCCAAACCAGGGCACACTCATCGTGATACCGCACTGCCCCTTCTGAGTCGGTCGGAACTCTTTGTCATACAAGTGGTAGGCTTTAGCGTGGGCCACCACCAGGTTCTTACCACATAAATAAGGTCCCATAGCTCCATTGTAGCTTTGATAACAAATTTCTCTAGGCTCGTTGAAAGTGATGAACATCTTGACTCTGTCTCCGAAATTCTCGAACACAACTCTTGCGTAGTCCTCAAACCAATCGCTGATCAGAGGGTTCGCAAATCCACCAAGCTCTTGCAGTTTTTGGGGCAGATCCCAGTGGTATAGAGTTACCAATGGTGTGATGTTGTACTTTAGCATTTCATTGATGTAGTTATTGTAGAATTCGATGCCAGCTGGGTTGACCTTATTGGCCATGCCTGTAGGCAGGATCCGAGGCCAGGAAAGAGAGAACCGGTAAGCGTCCAGGCCTAACTCCCTTAGCATCTCGACATCACGCTTGTAGTTGTGATAGGAGTCGGCAGCAATATCACCGTTGGTCCCATCACTGATTGCGGTCGGGTTGGTGTGGGTCAAGTAGTCCCATATGCTTTCTCCCTTCCCTTAAATATATATATAATATTTAAACATTAGATACAAGCAATAAAAATAATAATTGGTGACTTATTTAACTTTTGTTAGCCGCCTTTCACACATATCACAATAGTCGTTACAACATGACCAAACCACCTGAGCATACTCTTATATTTTTTTGTCGCCGTCATTTTTTTGTCATTTGCAACATAATGAGGGCTATCGTTTTTGAGCTCACCAGATGGCGCCACTGTTGCGTAAGGTTATGTCGATAACTCTATTTTATACTTTATAGAACCAATAACTTCATAAAAGTTTATTTTGTTACGTCTACCAACATGGTGTATACTTCAGATACATTTATTTACAATATTCTCCCTAAAATTAGCAAGCGTGAAACATTTAAAAATCATTTTACCTCCAAGTACTAACAAATAAGATCTTAAGTTGCTACATAAAATCTTCAAGTCTTATTAATCAGGAATAACTCAACCTAGACCACAATCGTGAATATTAGCAAAAATACGTGATAAAAAAGCACGCAACGCGTGAACCTTCTATGACGTCTTACATTTCTGTGACCTCGCGCTACACTAGAGCCTCTAGCGGCGAATTCACATGCGATAGCCCCCATTCCCCAGCTTAATAGTGACGATACAGTTGACTTACCATCTTCGTTCCAGCCCCCCTCGATCTGGTATGCAGCAGTGGCTGCTCCGAAGAGGAAGTCATCCGGAAACCTTCGCTGCTGCCTCACGCTGGAGCCATGGCAAGCTGCCACAACCAAACTGCGTCAGATAATACATGCATATTATTATCGTTGGTGTCCCAAAATATTTTTGACACCATATACTTCTATAGTTTATTGGGATGGAAGGACCATTTCCAAAGAATGTGATGGAAAAAAAGTTTTTTTATTCGGTTTGGTCTGGGTACGGTTCGGGTATAAAAGTCCGGACACTCAACTGGCAACACTGGATGAAAACCGGAAGTATCCAATGTGAGGGTCCTTCTCTATTTCTGTCTGTAATTCTGATTCTGATTATCTTTTGGCCCTACACCGCATGTTGGTAACACAACAACGTCATTTTTCGATACGTTTCTCAAAACGATTTCACACACGCTCAAAAACAGAGTCCCTTTGTCAACATCGTTCGAGCATCAAAAGGTCCTTATATCACAGTATAAATATGGAACAGTACGGAAACTAGGCCTAGTTGTTGAAATAATTACCTACGCTCCATTGCAGCATTACTGTCACTGTCACTCATAATGTTTTTGAAATTGAAATTTATTTATGAAAATATTGTCTAGTGTATTGATCAAACAATCGAGCTGAAGTAGTTTATAACACGGAACAGTTTATTATTAACACACAATAACTTGTAGAAGTGTATGTATAAATTACACTTGGTTTTGTCAATATGACGTAGTAACCTTTTACATGTTTTGGCGTGACCGCGTGAGCCGCGCAAAGGCGAAAACGTTTCGTGCGCTCCTCCGTCGAAACTACAGTTGGTCTTTAATAGATTTTCAACTTTATGCTCTAGGGTATAAAGTTGAAAATCTATTAAAAGACAAACTGTACCTCGTCGACGACGACTAAGAATGGCATAACAGGGCGCATGTACGGCGCCGATGCCTGGTTAACCCAGCGACGCACCGTACTGCCTTACAACCCGAAAATGCATGTGACAGTAATTTAAAAACCATAACATTAAAAAAAATACCTTTATTCTCCATACTTACAAATCTATACTAATATTATAATCTATACGAATATGGGGTATATCCATTTTATCCATTGATGTATCCAACTCTATTTGTCTTGGGAATGGTCGGATATAATGAACTAAGGGTCAGGAGGCAACTCACACTGGTGACTTATATCTTTAAGGTAATTAGAGGGAAGATACACAATGCAGATATATTGCGAAGGGTGGAGCTAGTCGTCCCAGACGGGTATGTGGGTCGTCGTCGTCAGCCGCGGTTGCTGGTGGAACCGCGCGCACGAACTAACTTGCTGCGCGAGGCGCCGTTCACGAGCGCGCTCCGCACTCTCAACCTCATTGCTGAGGACTTAGACATATTCTGTTGCGCTTTGGGTGAATTTACAAGAACAGCTACATATAGAATTTGCTATGTTACAAATAGTTGAACTATTTAAATTTTAAGTGTGCTACAATATCGCATTGGGTCTAGCCTGTAAGGATATTTGTATGTTTAGAGATAGTAAATAAATAAATAAATAAATAAATTATAAAGCTGAAGAGTTTGTTTGTTTGTTTGTTTGTTTGAACGCGGTAATCTCAGGAACTACTGGTTCGAATTGAAAAATTCTTTTTGTGTTGGTTAGCCTATTTATCGAGGAAGGCTATAGGCTATATATCATCACGCTACAACCAATAGGAGCGGAGCATCAATGACAAATGTTGCAAAAACGGGGAAAAATTATTCTCTTTGATAGCTTCCGTTGCGTGCGCTGCGTAAACGGTTAAAGTTGCACAAATATAATGTAGCAGGGAATTATTCCTCTTAAAAAGGTCTCAAAAAAAGTCCGCGACGGCACATGCCTATCTTTTAAGGTTGACTCACAATAACCATTTTTATTATTTTAAAATTTGGTCAAAATTAATGTTTTATTTGCGAAGGTGTTTTTACCGACATAGTATTAATCCTTATCAAAATAAATATGTTAGTCATCTTTAGCATTCAATTGTGACCAAAATTGACCTTTACACTATTCAATTTAGATGAATATCTTAGGAGATATCACAGTTTTAAAATAACTCCGCATCAAAATAATGACCCGCGCGCGCTGCGAGGCGGGTGTTCATGTTGTTGGGAAGACCAATGTGATTAGATTCAATGCACAAATATTGTGGGGAACTTAGAGAAGGTTTTAGTTTTTGTTTCATGCTGTAATCAGTGCTCTGTATCAAAAGATTTATAAATTTAAAGTGTTCAAGAAGAACTTACCATCATTGTGTAAGATACATGCAACGACATCTATTGCACCAAAATGGTACTAATTAATAAAAATGTGCTCACAAGATAACTTTTAAATCGGGTCTGAGAGCAAAAAGTACTCTAGATTAGTCTACATGACGCTATAACCCTGTAGAGTGTGTGTTCGATCGCTTTACATGCATTATATTTTAACGGTTAAATTTCGTGCTCGATAGATGGCGCTATTAATTTCACTCCATTTTCTGAGTCGCGGTGTTAAGTTTTCCGTGAAAGAATGACCCTCGCCCGTGTCAAATGTCTGAAGCTTGGCTTATTAACCAACGAAACAAAAAGAGGAGGTTCTCAATTCGACGCGTCTATATTTTTTTATTTTATGTATGACCTGACCACGCATAACTTTTTACATAGAAGTCTGATATACATGATCTTTTGTTTTTTAAATTGAGAAATCATGTTTGGGCTCATTTCCTGCACCTTGATGAGAACTTTAGATCTAGCTGGAGTATGACGTCATCGAAGGTCTGACGATGGAGACGGAAGGCACTTGCAAGAGGTCCTCAAGAGTTTGCAGCAACAATAACGTGTTTGGGCTCAATTCATGCACCTTGATGAGAACTTTAGGCCTTGCTGAAGTATGACTGTCATCGACGGTCAAACGATAGAGACAAATGGCAGTTGCAAGCGGTCCTAAACAGTTTGCAGCAGGTATAATGTTATTGGGCTCATTTCATTCACTTTGATGAAAACTTTAAACCATACTGAGTTGTCAGTATGACTTTCATCGAATGTCTGACGATGGAGAAGGAAAGCAGTTGCAAGTGGTCCTCAAGAGTTTACAGCATCTATATCGTGTCTGGGCTCATTTCATGCACCTTGATGAGAACTTTAGACCTAGCTGGAGTATGACTGTCATCGAAGGTCTGACGATGGAGACGGAAGGTAGTTGCAAGAGGTCCTCAAGAGTTTACAGCATCTATATCGTGTTTCGGCTGATTTCATGCACCTTGATGAGAACTTTAGACCTGCCTGGAGTATGTGTATCATCAAAGGTCTGACGATGGAGACGGAAGGCAGTTGCAAGAGGTCCGCAACAGTTTACAGCAGTTTTATCGTGTCTCGGCCCATTTCAAGAACTTTGATGAGAACTTTCGTTCTAGCTGGTGTATGATTGTCATCGAGTGTCTAAAGATGAAGACGTAAGGCTGTCGAGGGTCGCGGGCCTGTGGACAGTGAGTAATGGGCTAGCTCGCCATCCGTCCGTCTTATGACGACAGGCCGTGGTGACGGCGTGTTCGTGTTCCACACGCGCCTCAAAGAGATGTCAGCAAACGGGAAGGGATCCGAGAGGAGCGAGGCCTGCCAGGGTTGCGGGACTGTTCGAAAGAGATACCGCGGCCCTGGAACGCAAAGGGCAACAGAAGAAACGTGGGTGGATTTTAGTCAGTACAAGTCTGACAATCCCTTCCACTCCGTCCAGAGTGAGAGGGGTCATTTGATGATTATCCATCGGTAATAGTATATAATAGGGATTTACTCCTTTTGAGAGCTTCCGTTGTGCGTGAACGGTTAAAGTTACGCAATTATCATGTATGTCGGAATTGTGCCTCTTAAAAAGCTCTAAAAAAATATCCACAATGGCCATATGTCTAACTTTTAAGGTTGACGCACACTCTCTCTAACCTCTCTTTCTTTTATGTACGCACGCACGCAGACGAAGTTGCGCGGGTCAGCTAGTTATTAAATATACGTCTCTGACATTACCGACAGACAATCGATTATAGATAAAAATGCAATAGCCCCACAAATCAAAATTTTAGGTTCCCCTATTTTAGAAGAAAGTTTTTCATTTTTTATGGATGACAAAATCAAACAGTTTATTGATATTTCCGATAGACTCTCCAATATAACTTTACATTCGGCATTCACCTTTATTAGATATTGCTGTTTTGGTCCAAATGACAGCGATGTGGGGACATCGCTGTCAATGTGGTGAAGCAGTCGACTGCCTAGGACACCATGGGCTTTCTTGTAGTAAGAGTGCAGGTCGGCTTGCGCGGCACGCTAGCATTAATGATCTCATCCGTCGTGCTCTTGCCACCGCCGGGGTGCCAGCTGTCTTAGAACCGACTGGCTTGGCACGCGTCGATGGGAAGAAACCAGATGGTATGACCATAATGCCTTGGAAGATGGGTAGGCTTTGGTGTGGGATGCAACTTGCGTCGACACCCTTGCGCCATCCCATCTTCCTAGCACAGTGAGCTGCGCTGGGGCGGCTGCTGCAGGTGCTGAAAACCTCAAACGGCGCAAATACAATAATTTAATTGGTAGTTACGTGTTTGAGCCGTTTGGGGTTGAAACACTAGGGCCATGGGGCCCTAGTGCCCAGGTGGGCACTAGGTAGTATTTCGGGAAATCGCCAAGCGGTTGGTCGACTCTTCACGTGACCAGAGGGCGGGCCTATTTTGTGGCCAAAGAATCAGCATTGCCATACAACGTGGCAATGCTGCGAGCCTTCTGGGCACTTTTCCTGTTGACAGCGATGTGGACGAACACCCGTGCTTCTAGCTTCTCCCGTGGTGTCTTGTCAAAACATCAAGATTTATCTGTACAAATTCATTGATTCGTTTTCTCCACAATCGTCGCAACACGCGTGTTGCCCGTGAGTCGTGCGTAACCAAACGGTGAGTTTTAGAAAAAGAACTTAGTTTTTTTTTTTTTTAAGAAATGGCATCTCGCAGTTCTGCCTCTGAGGCTGGCTACTGCTTAACCGGTCTGACCTTGTGGATGCCTAGAATTTAAAGCCTCCAGCCAGGGGCAAAAGAACTTAGCGCACGCACAGACACATATAAAGCGATTTTATTGTACTAGATGAAAAAGGCAAGTACCTACCTGTAACGTTTCGTTTCAATATAGGTATAAATTGTATTGTTTTCCGTACCTTAAGACCACAAACAGCTTCATGTCGGCAATTTGAAGCACTAAGCAGATTATTATGATGGAAGTATTTACAATTTATATTATCAGCCACATTTATCTGAAACTGTCTACTATCTATACATGTTTTCTTGTTGCTTTTTATCTCAATTCTTTCAGTTTCCTGTACATTTTTGATAATAATACAAGTAATGCCTACGGTTACGCTTAGCGAGTAATACTTATCTGCTTTAATGGTTTTTAGTTTGTCATAAATTATTGTATTTTCTAAAACAATAAAATTTTACCATCGTTCTCCTGCCCTTATGCGACCTTGTTTATGGTCGGTGCAGCAAATAGAAATAAATCGGACAAGTGCGAGTCGTATTCACACGCACACAGGGTTCCGTAGCACCAAAAAATATAATAAAAATATTTTGAAGGCTCATTCATAATATGTTGTACTGTTTTACATTCAACAGCAAAACTTAATTGGTTTTTCATAATATTTTAATGATAAACAAAGTTACTGCTGCAGTTTGATGAAAAAGTACCATATCTCAATAAATAAACATCAAATCTTATTCAGACCAATTTTGGGTGAAACTTTTATTTGCGTTCTACAATCTTACATTTATTCAAAATTTTCATCTTCTTTAGAAATTAGAGCGGACATACATTTGGAGGTTCACAGAATACATCTACCTACTAAGTTTATTTGTTTATTTATTTTATTTTAATTTTATTCTATTCGGGAAACTTACAGCTAATATAAACAATGTTCACAAACAATACAAATTTGAAGGCCATTTACAAGTTTCCACAGATAAACACTTGAAACAAAAAAGAAAAAAAAAAGGTAGGTACAAAATACTATAACATAAATTGGAAACAAAATACCGCGTACCGCACCGCACCGTACCGTACCGCATACCGTTTCAACTGTGTAGTCCTATTAATTTCTGAATAATGTTGCTGTGACATACACGGACAGACAGACAGATAGACAGACAGATAGACAGACAGACATGGCGAATCTATAAGGGTTCCGTTTTTAGCTATGCGGCTACGGAACCCTAAAAAAAGATACAAGGTTCTTATTCATCTCAATTCTAGGCCGTTTTGCAGTTATCGCGCCTGACATTTAAATTAAATTCATAATAAAACAATGCTGGGCGTAAAACTAGTAATCCTTTATTATAATGTGTACGGAACTTTTTCGAAACTTTCAATTCATGATTTACCTACTCTTTTAAGCCTCATAGACTCGCAGTGAGGATAACGTCTTTGATAAAGATGGATCGACAGATAATTTTGACATGTTGATGCTAGACATTGCGATTTTATCCAAAGTACAGTCACCGTCACATTTGTTGGTGGGGTTAGAGTGAGCCTTCCCTCAGTTTCACGAGGACTTGTGTTTATTCAAACATGTGTGAACTGGTAACAAGCAAGACAGTTGTAGAAAAAGTAAAAAAAAAATGCAAAACTTTTTTATCATTTAGTTATTGCTTGCTTTACGACATGAGAATGTCACTTAGTTAATTTTAAATGAGATGACACTATAATGGGGAAGGTAAGTCAAAGATGATTGAAGATGCGCGTCCATAGCTTTGGGACTAAGCTATGGACGCGCCATCTATCATCATCATCTGACCAATGAGGTCAAGCTATTTTGAAACATAAAATGACATTGACACATTTTCAACCAATGACGATGCTTGGCACATGCGATGCTAGCGCCATTAGTTCTACAGTTGCCATCCCCATTCAACACAAAACGTTTTATAAATAAGGCACTTTTGTCACTCGTTGTAGGTACATAGTGAGTGTTGAATTGGAATGAGAATTATTTTAAAATTACAGGACAAACGAGGGAATTCGGAACGAAATAAAAATCAGCTGATAAGGTGGAAGCGCCACAGTAGCCCGCGAAATTCAAATTTTCTTACTTTTTTTGCAATTTTTAGGTCAGTGTCAGGTTGTATGTTGTTTTTAAAATATGATTCGCGGTCGCAGTTGATCCCAGTCGCCCTTGCGACCACTGGACCAACGATGCTGTAAAAAACATGAAATAATACCTTTTAGTGCTATGAACAGAAAAGCTGAATTTCATGACTGTAATATGAGAAATACAATTTATAGATGTTTGTAAAGCGAGCGCAGTTAACTTCCTTTTATGCGTCTTAGCGTCATTTTGTGTATCAAATCGAAATACTTCGTTGTTTATTTCACTAACTATACTATACTATTTTTGCGGATATTGCGTAAATCGTGTTCAGATGAATACTATCATTGGGGAATTAAACATACTGACAATATAAAACATAAACATTTACTGAATGCCTTTATTTTAAAAATAAATAATAGCAGGACTATTGTAAAATCCTCAGTGTCCTTCATCGATGGTCATGATCATAGATTCAGGTTCATATTCATAGTCAACGTAGCGGTGCTTGATGATGTGCTTGTACACAAACGCGGACTTTCTAGGAGTGCGCGCACGCGCGGGGTCCTCGAAGTTCACGTGATACAGACCGAAACGCTCTCTGTAAAAAAAAGGTTTAAAATAAATGAACATAATGCTGCTTTAGACTATTTTTCGTGTTGATTTTTTTTTCTTCTTTAGCTCAAATATAATATGTTTAAAAGTAAATCTGACTGATAACACGAACAATAAGTTGGCACAGTCCACAGTTGCATAATCCCTATTTTTAAGTAACCTCACAGCTGAACACTGTCTCTTAAGATACAGGTTATCCTACTTTATGAGGCAGGGCTCACGATATCTGTATACAGACTTCTGCAGCGTAGTTAGCACCTGTTAATCAGTGTATACTAATGTATGTTTGTTTGTTACAATAAACTATTATTATTATTATAAGGAACGCTAACGTTAAAATAAAATTGAAAAACCATACTTACTGATAACCCTGCATCCACTCGAAGTTATCCATCAGACTCCAAGCCATGTAACCCTTGAGATTGACTCCATCTTCCAAGCAATTGAGGAGACTCTCCATCGAGGCTCTGTAGTAAGAGATCCTATCATCATCTATCAGGCCACTGTTAGGATCTGAGGACCAGCCGTTCTCAGTGATGTAGAAGATTGGGTTATTGTATTTTTCCTTCAGATGGGTTAAGGAGTTATAGATGCTGTTAGGAGCCAACTGTAATAAAGAGAAATAATTTTGAGGTTGGGATTATAAAGAGGGATATCTAAGATCAATGAGAGATTTTTTCATAACTTATGGCAGCAAGCAAGACTTTTTATCGTTTTGCTGGTTATGTCAGCGAAGTCCAAGAAGCTGCTTTATCTTATACAAAAGCTTGGAAATTAGGACCGAATTGTTCACAATATCATAGAGATCATCCTTACCACCAGCCATGACGAAGAGGATGTAAGCCAGTCATCAGGCACATAGTGTCCAACATCCATATCATCCAACAGAGAAGGCACAGGAAACACATCTTTATGCTCGGTCGCTGACACTAATCGTGCTGTGTAATGGTTCACGCCGAAGAAATCAGAGGCTCCTCTGACTAAGGCCTTCTCTTCATCAGTGAACGCAGGCAAGCGTGAGCGGGGGTAACCTTGCTGAGCGCTCTTTTCAGCCAGTCTCTCAGAAAACTCTGTTGGGTAACCTCCTTCAGACGAGAAGATGGGATGCGCGTAGATGCCCCACTGAAACAGGGGTCATATTAGATCTCCAATTTAATTTAATATTAATAAGCATTGTTCTTGTATTACCTCGCCTTGTCTCTTCAGCTCAGCAGCTAACTGATCTTCAGCAGAGTCAGTAGCCGCACCAAACCAGTTCACACTAATAGTGATACCGCACTTCCCCTTCTGCGTCGGCCTGAACTCTTTGTCATACAAGTGGTAGGCTTTAGCGTGGGCCACCACCAGGTTCTTACCACATAAATACGTTCCCAAAGCAGTGGAATTTAGAATAGGAGCTTTTAAATCACCTCCGTAGCCTTGATAACAGATTTCTCTAGGCTCGTTGAAAGTGATGAACATCTTGACTCTGTCTCCGAAATTCTTGAATACAACTCTTGCGTAGTCCTCAAACCAGTCGCTAAACAGAGGGTTCGCAAATCCACCTAGCTCCTGCAGTTTTTGGGGCAGGTCCCAATGGTATAGAGTTACCAATGGTGTGATGTTGTACTTTAGCATTTCATTAATGTAGTTATTGTAGAATTCGATGCCAGCTGGGTTGACCTCATTGGCCATGCCTGTAGGCAGGATCCGAGGCCAGGAAAGAGAGAACCGGTAAGCGTCCAGGCCTAACTCCCTCATCATTTCGACATCACGTTTGTAGTTACGATAGGAGTCGGCAGCGACGTCGCCGTTGGTCACGTCTCTGATTGCGGTCGGGTTGGTGTGGGTCATGTAGTCCCAAATATTTTCTCCTTTGCCTGAAAAATATGCAATATTTATACATTAGATCAAAACAATAATAGTATTGTTGGCAGAAATTGAAAAGTCATGTCTGTATCAAGACAAATTCGACCCTACACTGATGTAACGAAATGAGTGACGTCCTCTGCGCACTATTTGCTTTAGGTATGTGGTGCAAACGATACTACTGCAGATTAGTTGCGAACTCGGATAAGAGCGTCACTGGAGAGCCCAAAACCTTACCCTCCTATAGGTACTCATGCTTCTCTTCTATGGGGGAAGGCAGTAACTACAAAATGCCACCTGCTACCATCCTTACAGGCTCCTTTCGGCTCGTCCACGTTAATACCTGTGGTAGTATACAGATTGGATTTTTCAAGTCGGCCAAATCCGAAACTGTGAGGAATATCGAAAAATGCTCAAAGGACTCTCGAGTCTGATTTTGATGAAAACTAAGACTGCATCATTGGATTTGTGCAAAAATAATATTCCTAGCCAGGAATCGAACCTGTTGGTTTTGAAAACAAAATTACAGGCGGAAAATTTAAGGACAATGTAAAATTTTATGTTTTATCATATTTTAGAATAATGTCCTTGATTGATGGCATTCCTCATAGTTTCGGATTTGGCCATCCACGCCCACTTGGAAACTGACCATCTTCATTCCATGCTCCTTCTATCTGGTAGGATGCGGTAGCTGTCCCGAAGAGGAAGTCATCTGGAAACCTTCGCTGCTGCTTCACGGTGGAGCCGTGGCAGGTTGTCACCACCAAACTGCCTCAGACAAAACACACTATTTTAATATTGGTGTCCGGAACGTTTTTGACACCTTTGACAATGCTACCATATTTCATTAATGAAAGGACAATGGTGGTAATAATGGAATGGTCCTTCCAAACAAAAATCCGGACACTTTGCTGGTAACACTGGATATTAAAACCGTAACTGTTGTGTAACTTTTTAAAACAATCTAAGGTGTTCTTCTCTATTTTTGTTGTCTATGGTTCTGGTTTTTTTTTAAAGTTGATTTATATTTTGTCTATTTTTTGGCGGCATACTTGTAGTTACTAGATGAAGTAGATAATTAAGAACTTGGTACGTGGTACGTTTTGTTTTCATTCTTGTTATCTACGTCATCATCAGCTGCCTTTTTCCAACGGTTTTGGGGTGGCACTAGGTACTTAATACCGTTGATACGATACCCTCTGGTAAGACTGGTTGTTAGGCTAGCGGGCGGCCATTGATCTGTCCGTAAACGACTCACTTATCTACAAATGACAGCCGCGACGAACGGCTTAACGTGCTTTCCTGAGCGCGGAGGAAACTTGCAATGTAATGAATGGTCACCCATCCACAGACCGACCTTGGCAAGAGCTGCTTAACCTTGGAGATAAACCCGGTGCGGCTATTATTACTTATTATGTTGGTATTATTTTTATCGATTTCCTTACCTTAAGACCACAAGCAGCTTCATGTCGGCACTTTGAACCACTAAGCTATCCTATTACTATTATGTATTTACAATTTTATATAAACGCTCACATTTATCTGAAGGGATAGCTTAAACTGTCTACTATCTATGTTTTCTCGTTGCCTTTATCTCAATTCTGTAAGTCCAATGTACAATTTTATTGCGATATTGTCAATTTTATTTAGACTGGAATAGCCCGCGGTTATGCTTGCCTATGTATACCTACTTACTTAAATTCTAATATTATGTATACAGAGTGTAACAGGACCCTTCACGAAGCCGTCAACCAAGCATTATGTACATCAAATTAAGCAACTTTTTGCAAAAATTATTGCTGGGAAACGACTTTTTTTTTTGGGGTGAATAATCACGTTTTACGGCAGAACTCAATGTAACGCACTCAAAACATTCTACTGATGGATGGATTGAATACTAGGGGATCGTGGAAGTTTCTATAGTAAAAATCTTATCTTTGACCCCCAATATCTCCGTAACTAGAAGGTTCCCAGGTATGGCCTAGAACAAAAAAATGATCGCAATGATGGGGAGAACAAGTGCCTTTCGGCTTCGTGAAGGGTCTTGTTACACCCTTTATTTTTAGACAAAACAAACCCAGTTTGTTTGCGAACTCACAAATTAGTGTGTTTTCTAAAACACTGATAAATTTTATATCATCATTCTCCTGCTTTTTCCCAATTTGTTTAGGATAAGTGCAGTACCTACTACCTACATCTTCTCACACTTCTCTATCAATCGTCATCAGTACTTCAGTAGTCACCCCCCCTCTAGCCTAGCCATATCACCTTTCACACAGTCTATCCATCGTTATATAAGGTCTATCTATTCATACACGAAATCTCTTAAGGGGTCATTGTACTCATCATTATGAACAACTTTTACTATGGGACAAAACCCGAAATCGCGAAAAAAAAAATCAGCTGTTCAGTACATTTTGAAGAGTTAATGCGATCATATTGTAGGGAGGGAACAGCTGTTTTTTTTCGCGATTTCGAGGTTGATCCCATAGTAAAAGTTGTTCATAATGATGAGTACAATGACCCCTTAAGAGATTTTGTGTATGAACAGATAGACCCTAGGTCTACCCTACTCTTATAGCCAACCAGAGCAATACGCCTATAGGTACACCTATTTTTTTTTCTATTAGCCTGATCTGCCCACTCCCGAGCTAAGGCCTCACCCCACTCCTTCCTCTATTCTCGATGTTGCGCCTCTTCTCGCCAATTAACGACAAAGCCATCCAAGGCCTCCTGTCTCGGACCTGCAGCTTGCAGGCATCCAGGGATCCAGCAGACGGCTGTCCAGTCTCATTTTAGTTTTGCAGCTTTATGAGCTACGTCAGCAATTTGAGTACCTATTACTACATATATTAAACAATTTTATTGTATTCAATTATGGAGATAACATTAAATACATAATAAACAAAAATATTTACTATAAAATATGTAAGAACGTAGATGTTTATGTTAACGTAGCTACTTGTCGGTTATCAAGAGTCAAGTGGTCAGATAGATCACGTTATGTAACATGTTGCTCTGGGGATCAGTAGGAAACTGTTTCAATGAATCACTTGGCGCTTTCTGGTGACCTACCACGACTCTTCTAGTGTGAGTAGTTCCAGTGTCGGAAAGAGACAGAGCTATACACTAGAAACGGTAGATTTACCATGTTTCCTGTTCATTTTGAGTTCCCGATATTTCAGCGCTGTTGCAAGCACCATGATCACGGATAAACTGAAGTTATTGCGGGTGTGTGTTTATGAGCAGACAAATCGGTCTACCCTCTTTCTTGTTCGTTTTTTGCACTCGGTACCGCTACCACTGTCACCCACAACTCGATTCTGTTCCCGACACACGAAACTCACTACGACCGCTCGCGAACGCAGCATCTGAGACACTTTTCTTAGACACTTTTTAAAAGTGTCTCCGTGTAATCCCCACAAGAGAAAACAAAATACATTCATATTAATTCCAGGTGCATATTCCTCGAAAGGATTAGCTGATGAGGTGTCTAGCAGACCGTGGTACACCAAATTTCTTCTACCTTGAGTCGATTTAAAAATACAGGAGATCTTATTCCTCACAATTCTATAGTTTGTTTGCAGTGATACCAAATATATTTTACCTACAGAATTAAATAATATATTTTTACATATTTCGTACCTACGTAAAGCTATTTAGTCATAATTATAATATCATATCATACGGAATCCCTATCAAACTTGCGTTTCATGATTAACGCCTTCATGCCTCGCGGGGAGGATAACATCTTTGATAAAGATAGATCGACGGATAATTTTGACAGATTTTGGCTAAAAAGAGCGATCTTATCTAAAGTGGAGTCACCGTGACATTGCTCCGCAAGTGTTCCACCTCATGGTCTGCCCTCTTAGCCCAAAAACAAGCAGCTGAAGTAACCTTTGCGCTGTCATAGACGACGCGGTGGAAATGGCGAAGTTTTGGGCTAATAAAATAGGTATAAAATTTGTCGTGCCAGCGATACGACGAAGAAGAAGAAATTCACATTTTTTTTAATGACATTTTCTAGTCCATAGACCCAGAAGACCAGTCAAATTCTCAGAAATTATGCAGTACATCATTCTAAGCGGCCACATAGAAAATTTTAATGAGTTTTTTTTTTAAACATCTTTTTCCTACAAAAGTGCAATACGTACACGGTCAAAATGTATAGAACGGCAGTTTTTTTTTAATAACAGATAAAAATTTATAATTTTTTTAAACTTTCACGGTTTACACTACACATAAACTGTCACTTACGGGATATCTTCCGTGATTGTCTTTTATTTTGAGCTCCCGATATTTCGACGCTGTTGCAAGAGCCATCCACCCGCGATTATGTTGCTTGCAATAGCGTCGATCGGGAGCTCAGTGCTCTTCTACAACATTCATTAGGAGTGTTGTACCTACCTAGTGCTTTCCAGTACTCAGTGCTCTTCTACAACATTCATTAGGACTGAGTGTTGTATACCTATCTAGTGCTTACCAGTACCTCTTTCACGACCAGGGGAGTTACTATGATGCCTTAAAGCAGAAGTAATTCCAGTATGGGAAAGAAATGTCGCTAGGCGACCTGTATAGCTCTGTCTATTTCCCACACAGGAATTACCCCTGCTTTATGACGTCGTAGTAAACACCCATGAGGCCCTAACACGAGTTTTGACGTTTACGCAACTTACATACCATGTTTCATAAATAATATTTTCATACTTAATTTTATGAATTTATATTATTCATAACTATGGATGGTACTGATTGTGCTTGTTACAAACAATTTATTTAACTAAAATAGCATAACATCACGCCTGTAATACCTCTGCCTAACTCTTCGGGAGTTAGGCAGAGGTGTGCCTAACAGGGGGTCTAAAATCGCCGCTTTATCAGAATCATACATAATACGAATCACGTTAAAAATTTAAAACTCTTAAAATGGACTTTATGGACATAAACATAAAGACCATTTTAAGAATTTTCAATTTTCAACGTGATTCATATATTACTATGATTCTGATAAAGCTTCCATTTTAGGCCCACAGTACATCCACATTTCGCCACTTATGTTTAAGTCCCATGTAAACGAATTCGAGCCTATAGCCATTAACCTGGCGCAAATCCAGACTCCGTGGCTGCTTTTGAGAAATTCCTGATGGTAAAACCCAATAACACTTTGCCCGACCCGGGAATTGAACCCAGGACTCCAACACACGTATATAGGTCGTGGACAAGCGGTCAATCTGGATTCATTGTCCAGCTATGCAAATAACCGTGCCCCAGCATGGAGATGAACAGGGATCGAAAAGTATCCCCGTGTACTGGGTCTTAATCGGGTTATTTTTTAGGGTTAGGTTAAACCTATACCCTCTTATTAATAAACACGGAATAAAATTACACCAGGAATAACAAAGTCAGCCATAATATTTAAGTGGTTAAACTATATATTGTATGGATTAACCCGTATAATGGTTACTCAAACATAATTATGGGTCCAACGGGTTAACTTTTTAACCCGATTATTTGTATTTGGTCCCTGGTCTCCAATACAAATAAACGCGCCTCTGAAACTTTGTGTCTTTAGCATATAATCTACCTACGGATAAGTAAAATTGAAGTGTCTATTTGTAATATCAAAATAACAGCTTTACTGAATGCATATGAAAGTATATACGATAGTTAGGTACAACAAAAAAGGTTTTTTTTTTCATGTTTGTCTGTCTGTCTGTTTGTTCCGATTAATCTTCGAAACGGCTGGACCGATTTTGACAGGACTTTAACTGGCAGATAGCTGGCATTATAAGGAGTTACTTAGGCTAATTTTTTATTGAAAACGGGTTAAGGTTTCGTGCAAAAAAATTAAACCCTTGAAATTGGTGATAAAATCCGATTCAGATAGGGAAGTAATATTGTTATAATAATTTCGCGCGGACGAACGTCGCGTGCAACAGCTAGTTCAGTAGATAAATGAGTACTTCATGATATTTTTATTATTAGAGCCATTTTATATAACCCAGCTTAGTTACCGCTCACTCTAGTTTTCTAGAGAGCTACCGGCCTACTTTACCAACCTCAGAATTTGTTTGCCATATTTAAGTAAAATATCCGATACTTAAGCCTATCTGCAAAAATATCACAAATGCGGACATAATGCTGAAGCCGAAACCAAACCAAATCTTATTTGTTACATTACCAAACAAGGATTTTGACAGCTGCAGAATGCGATAAAAAAATCTTTAAACTGTACAGCAAAATACTTTTAATTAAACGTCACAATACAAAAATATTACATCAGATAACGGTAAGACTTCAGTGTCCTTCATCGATGGTCATGGTCATAGACTCAGGTTCATATTCATAGTCAACGTAGCGGTTCTTGATGATGTTCTTGTACACAAACGCGGACTTTCTAGGAGTGCGCGTGCGCGCGGGGTCCTCGAAGTCAACTTCGTATAGGCCGAAACGCTCACTGTGAAAAGGAAGACAATAATAAGTCACACAAATATGAGGGGTTCCATCGGTCGATTGTCAACGTGCTGTATACCAAATTCCCTGTTACTGCCATGCACCCACTGCAAAAACATTATTTAGACGAAGATCTAGAAGGCTTCTGACAGCATGTTGTGGGACATTGGCTTCCCAAAGCAAAGTATAAGTAATTTATTTTTCCAGTCAAATGTACTATTATTATCAACCTGCTGCATATAATTTACAACAGCATGAGCTGATATTCTCGTAAGTACGACTCGTCCAGTCCTAGCCAAAAAGGTTTGTGTAACATTTGAAAGTGACGAAAACGAAAAAAAAACTCAAAGCCTTACATGTATCCCTCCATCCATTCGAAGTTATCCATCAAACTCCACGCCATATATCCCTTCAGCTTGATGCCATCATCCAAGCAGTTCAGGAGACTCTCCATCGAAGCCCTGTAGTACTGGATCCTATCATCGTCGATCAGGTCTTTGCCCTCCCAAGTAGACCAGCCGTTCTCAGTGAGGTAGAAGATTGGGTCGTTGTATTTTTCCCTCAAGTGACTAAAGGCTTTGTAGATGCTGTTTGGTGCTAACTGGGAAAAAAGAAGAATTACGTTTACTTCATTTCTCTTCAAAAAAACGATTCTTCGAGAACCTCTAGGGAGTCTGCATAGATGTGTTCCACGTGGAGTGAACAATATTAAATTTAGTTTTGAAAATTTAAAGACGTTACGACTGTCCTTTCAACACTCATAGAAAAAAGAACACTTACGGTAAGCCAAGCGGACGCAGATTTAAGCCATTCATCATCAGAAAAGGAGGCATTATCCATATCATCCTGCAGAGATGGCACAGGGACCGCAGATTTGCGCTCAGTAGCCGATACCAGGTACGCCGTATAATGGTTCACGCCGAAGAAATCTGAAGTACCTCTGACGAAAGCCTTCTCTTCTTCAGTGAACTCAGGCAGACGGGAGCGGGCGTAGCCTTGCTTGGCGCTGTTCTCTGCGATTTTCTGTGCTAACTCCTGGGGGAAACCTCCTTCGGTGGAGAAGATGGGATGGGCGTAGATTCCCCACTGTAATTAGACAACATGATTAGGATCTTGAAACATACAAAAACAAAACCGACGCAGTTTCCCGATTTTGTATTTTTGGCCGTAAGCGAATCAATTGGAAGACACGTCTTCCAAAGACGTTTACATAATTATGTTTTTTTTTTTAATAGTTACTGTTAAACATAAACATGTTAAAAAATTACAATCATACCTCGCCTTGTCTTCTAAGTTCAGCAGCAACTTCGTCCTCAGGAGTATCAGTGGCCGGACCAAACCAGTTCACACTGATGGTGATACCGCACTGTCCTCCCTGCGTCGCCCTGAATTCGCTGTCGTATAGTTTGTAGGCCTTAGCATGAGCAGTGACCAAGTGCTTGGCACACAAATAAGTTCCAATAGCTGTGGAGTTTAGGATAGGAGCCTTGGTACTGGATCCATAGCCTTCAAAGCAGATTTCTCTAGGCTCGTTGAAAGTAATGAACATCTTGACCCTGTCTCCGAAATTCTCGAACACCACCCTCGCGTAGTCCTCAAACCAATCGCTGATCAAAGGGTTCGCGAATCCTCCTAATTCTTGGAGTTTTTGGGGGAGATCCCAATGGTATAGAGTTATCAAAGGTTGGATGTTGTATTTCAACATTTCATTGATGTAGTTGTTGTAGAATTCGATGCCAGCTGGGTTGACCTCATTGGCCATGCCTGTAGGCAGGATCCGAGACCAGGAGAGAGAGAATCGGTAAGCATCCAGGCCTAACTCCCTCATCATCTCGACATCACGTTGGTAGTTGTGATAGGAGTTGGCAGCGACGTCACCGTTGGTGTGGCCTCTGATGACTTCGGGGTTGGTGTGGACCATGTAGTCCCAGATATTTTCTCCCTTGCCTAGAAAACACATTAGAGTGAGGCGAGATTAACTACTGACTGACTAAGTTACGAGTATAATAGCATTATCTTTTCCGATTGATACCGTACTAAGTTCTAGGTCACGCACTGACGATAACGTCACGCAGAGATAAAGTTCAGGGTGCTTAAAATGGCTGCTTTATCAGAATCATAATATGAATCACGTTAAAATTTAAAATGGTCTTTATGGTCATGACCACAAAGTCCGTTTTAAGAGTTTTAAATTTTTAACATGATTCGTATTATGATTCTGATAAATTAGTAATTTTAATTAATTAATAGTAATTAGTAATTTTAGGCCCCCAGAAGTTTTACATAAATGTGACCTGGGGGCCTAAAATGGAATCACGTTAAAAAATTAAAATTCTTAAAATGGTCTTTATGGTTATGACCACAAAGTCCATTTTAAGAGTTTTAAATTTTTAACATGATTCGTATTATGATTCTTATAAAGCTTCCATTTTAGGCCCCCAAAGTTTCAAAGTTCAAACCAGAGTAGATCAGAGTTCCAAACATTAATCGAAGATTATCAGAGTCTTAAAGCAGCTCTTCTGAGGGCTATATAGTTTCTGAGCTTTCCAGATGGCGCCACTGTCGAATAAAGTTATGTCAATCATTTTATTTTATACTTTATAGTACCAATAACTTCATAAAAAGTTTGTTTTATTACGTATAACAACATAGTGTAAACTTCAGATACATTTATTTACAATAACAATTAGCAAGCATGAAACATTTAAAAATCATTTTACTACAAGTACAAGTATTAGCAAATAAGATCCTATGTTGCTACTTAAAATCTTCAAGTCTTAATCAATCAGGAATAGCGCAATCTATCCACACTCGTGAATATAAATAAAAATACGTGACAAAAAGCACGCAACGCGTGAACTTTCTATGACATCTGACATTTCGGTGCCCTCGCGCTACACTAGCGCCTCTAGCGGCGAATTCACACGCGGTAGCCCCCATTAGCCATGATTATTTGTCTTTCAGTAGTGTTTATCAGATAGATATAGTAAGCTCACCATCTTCATTCCACGCTCCCTCGATCTGGTACGAAGCAGTAGCTGTCCCGAAGAGGAAGTCATCGGGGAACCTTCGCTGCTGCCTCACGGTCGAGCCGTAGCAGGCTGCTACCAACAAACTGCGTCAAAAAGTACAACGATGAGATCCCCGAAAAAGAACATCACATAAATAAAATTGAATTTACATAGCTATGGCCACCACGAACTTGACATAGGCAAAAAAAAAAAAACAAATTAAGATCTTACGATGTGGTTTATGGGATGAGTGAAAAGTATTTAATGGTTAGGTTTTGTAAAAAAATATTAACAGTTATACGGAAAATTCGTACCTTAGGACCACTAGTAGCTTCATATCAGCGATATTATTGAAGCACTAAGCGGCTGACACAATCTAGTTACATTTATATACCGTGCTGATCTTCGTGAGACATTTTATCTTAAATCTTTGAAATAGGACCACTTCAAGTTATCAGCTGATTTTTATCTTATGCAAGTTCAGGGTATTATTTTTTCGAATAAAACTAGTTATTCCTGCTGGCTGTGCTTCTGCGGAATTGAGTAGGTATATGATCATTAAGATAAAAATGTTATGAAATCAAAGGTCGAATCGCAATGAATATCAAACGATCTGAGTGATCACAGTGCTTGATAGATGGCGTTACCATCGAGTTAGATCGCACTATGGTTTCGTTACCGGAATTTGTTTGTTTTTGTTCCAACTATTCCCGCCAAAATTTTACTTTATGGTTGCCAACTAAAGAGAACAAAAAGGCAAATTAGAAAAAATCGGCTGCATCTCTCAGAACGTCATTATCTATTTTGTACATGATTTTTTTTTTGTTTCAATCTTTTTAGTTCACTTTTATGCAATGAGGTTTTAAAAAAAATTATTTGCAAAACAGAACCTAGATAATCCAGAACACCCACCATCTTGTTTTCTGTAGGTACTTAGATATTTATTTACTAAAACACAAAAAATAAACATTATCTTATCAACAAATTCGGATAGAATTACATAAGAAGTCACTTCTGTCCTTAGGGTTCCGTTACAGACTCGGTCAATACGATGGCTAGAAAGGAGGTGACTGCTGAGATGACGAGTAATAGAGAAGTATGGAAGAAGAAGACATGCTGCGCCGATTGCAAATAAATTGGGATAAGGGCGAGGGAATGATGATGATGATGATCAAGATTTGGAAGGTATTGTCTCCTTATTCAATACATGTAAGAAAGAAAATAAAATAGAAACAAGGAAAACACGTTTATTTGGCACATGCACTGAACAACTTTCTCTATGGGACCACCATCGAAATCGTAAAAAAATAATCAGCTGTCCCATACATTTGGGTCAAGTAGGTATTGAAATTTTGTATAGCAGATTATTTTTTTACGATTTCCATGGTGGTCCCATAGAGAAAGTTGTTCAGTTTGATGGTCCGTACCACAGTATTCCATATGATTATATCCTTTCTGTTACACGCTGTATAGGTGTCTAAAACAGACAGTAAGTACCTACCATCTCATTTACGGTGTCGAGCGATGAAAGGGCGCCAAGTCAATTTTAAATGCTTCCGTGAACACTTTTTGAAGAAGCCGAAATTTTACCAAGTACAGTTTGAATTTGTCGCGCTTATTATTAAATTCACTCACTACAATAGAATGTGCGTTGAGTGACCCGAAAGATTCTAATGCTGTGTATTTTGCTGTCAAGTCGGTACCTATGAGATCGATGAGAGTTTCAATGGTTGCTGTATAGTGAGTAAAGCTAGTAACCAGCTGTGCAAGATTTAGACAATTCAGAAATTCAATGACATTTTTCGTTTTTGTCCCGTTTGTATCTTGAATATTGGCATTAAAGTTGCCAAGCAGAAATTTGTGATCGCAATTCCTTAAAGAACTAATCTTATCCGTTATGGCATCGAGGAAAAGGCCAATGTCTAACCATGGCGAACGGTAAGCTGTTCTTATAGCATTTTTTGGCCGTTCAATGAGAGTGCAAGCCACATTTGTTCTGAGGATGTCTAGATTGAGCTCTTGTGTGGCATCTAGAACTGTGATGTTTCTGGGGCTGGTGTCCATCAGGTTGACGAGGCTTTGTGGAGCTGGCACTGGTGCCTGAGCCCTTACCGGTGTAAATACATTATTTAGCACAGACTTATACACACAGAACTTTCTGCAAGATAAACACAAGCGACAAAGAAAAAAAAGAATATAAATACAGATATATATATTGCCACACGGTTAAGCCAAATAAGCAATGCACATTTGATTTTTATTTTGTTTTGGTTTTCTGGTTTGCTAACTTTACTCAAGGACACTTACTGATGATCATGGAGCTTTCGACAAATATGGCCCGTCCACCGCGAATTCAGCAAAAAAACTGGCTCTTGATTGATGAAAATAAAATAAGGTACCTACGGAATTCTTACAACATTTCAAGGTTTAGCCTGACCGTGAACCACACCTAGAATTTTGAGGAAAAGATAGGTGGACCACTTGGATTATGTTTGTATGAAAACAGAGAGATTTATCACTAGCGAGTTATTTTATCTTAAATCGATATATCAGTCTAGTGAATTCTAGTCTTACGCAAGAATATCTTTTATTTACTCGTTTACATATTAGATATACTTATATGTTTAAATATTCGCTACATAAAATACTAGCTGTTGCCTGCGGCTTCGCTCGCGTTTTTGTCGGAAACTATCCCACGGGCACGTTGTAAATATAGCTTATACTCGGGGATAATGTAACTTCCTATTAGTGAAAGAATTTTCAGAATCGGTTCAGTAGATCCAGAGATTACCCCCTACATACAAACTTACAAACACATTTTATCTCTTAATATTAGTATAGAAGCTTACAAACATACAAACTTACAAACAAATTTTATCTCTTAATATTAGATTATAAGAAAACATATAAAAAATAGTAGCCAAGTAAAATAGGTCCAAGGGCTCCAGAAAGTTAGAGGAACGAGGAAGAGAATGGCATGCCCGACATACGTCAGTCGTGCCTTCCGTCACAATAAATCTCCTGTAGTAAGTTGTCATCATATTAACTTCATCCATAATTGCACAAGCAAAACCCTCGGTTTCTCCGAAGAGGTCCCTGGAACGTAACCAGGCTAAGGACGATAGGTCTAAATCAAAAGCGTCACACTGCCTTACCTCCTTATGGTCGTTAGTGTCAAGCACTACAGGTTTGGTTTGCGCCAGTTCTCTTTAGCCAAAGAGAGCGGGGTGAGGCCCTTGTCCACCGCTACCACTCGATGTATCACCCTGTCGACTTCTAGAATATATTGCCTGAGACCGCATATCTCGCAATTGTCTTGTCATTTAAAAAGGTTCGATCTCCACACCTCCGCATGGTATACAACCAAGTCTTATAACCGAAGAATACAATATTATTATTATCATCTAATTGCTTTTCGATGCTGGTAAACTGTAGAGAGTAGTTATGACACAGTGGTATGAGTCCTGTCTTAAGTCGAGTTCCTGTTTTCGAAACTGATGGAAAACATCGTGAGGAAACCAGCATGTTCTAGGACCAAAAAATCGAACAAATACATCCACCAACCTGCACTCTTTATTATTAAGGCCCACTCCCTCTCACTAAGAGGAAAGTGACCCAGCAGTGGGAATTTTATTATATTTGCTGGTGAGCGACTGTCAACATAGGTAGTAGGTACTTCCTCTTTGTAGTTTTTTTCTGACAAAAGCGCTAGTGTAGACCGCAAAACTCAGGTTGTTTGTTGATGATTGATTGATTTGTGATCGTTATAGATGGAAGTCACTTATACGCATAAACGATTACTACGTGTTCAGTACTTGATTCAGCTGTTTCCTAGAAAAGGGAAAATTTTCTATCTCCTGGGATTTGGAATGGTTTGCTGCGGCGGTTACGTTACGGCCGGGTATGAACGTATTTTTGATACGAGACATCTAGCGTCATTTAATAGAATGACGGCTGTGGTTGAACTGTTACGTACAATAGATGTCGCCACTGCCAGTTCGATGTCAAACTGGAGCTGTTGTAAGGCACGTACGGTGCAGTATGATTCTTTTGGCTCTTCCATCAATGATATTTTCAGCTGGGCGCTGTTTTTACACATTTTTGAAATTAAAATAACACACTTCACGCCTGTAATCCCCGAAGGTTAAGGCAGAGGTGTACCTAATATAAAGGGTGTAACAAGACCATTAACGAAGCTAAAAGCCACTTGTTCTCCCCGTCATTGCGATCATTTTTTTGTTCTAGACTATACCTGGGAACCTTCTAGTTACGGAGATATTGGGGGTCAAAGTTCCAACTTTTTCGCAACTTTTTTTTAAAAACGTGTTTTTAATGTAAGATTTTTACTTTAATAACCTCCACGACCCCCGTACTATTCAATTCATCTATCAGCACAATGTTTTGAGTGCGTCACATTGAGTCCTACCGTAAAACGTGATTTTTCACCCCAAAAAAAAAGTCGTTTCCTAGCAATGATTTTTGTGTAAAGTTACTTAGTTTTATGTACAGAATGCTTGGTTGCCGGCTTCGTGAAGGGTCTTGTTACACCCTGTATACACCCACATTTCGCCAGTTAAATTTTCTAGTCCAATGTAATAGAAAGCGATGGCCATCTACCGGGCACAAATCTAGACTCCGTGGCTGCTACTGAGAAATCCTGATGGAAAAACCCAATAACACTTTGCCCAACCCGGGAATCGAACCCAGCACTTCATCCTCAGCAGTCGTGCTTGCGAAGACTCGACAATGCACCCATTTTTTAAAATTGTCTGTGTTTATTTAAAAAAGCAAGATGGCAGCGTTCGTTCCGACTATGACCACCCGGCAAAAAATTGATCGAAAGATATTGCACGCTGGTTAAAAAATAGGTACATAAAGACAGATAACTCATTTTTATTGTAGCTTTTGTTAAGTTGTTTTATTAAACAAAACTAAAGAACAAAAATGTCACAAGTAAACAAAAAAATCTTCAGTGTCCTTCATCAATTGTCATGGTCATAGACTCAGGTTCATATCCGTAGTCAACGTAGCGGTTCTTGATGATGTGCTTGTACACAAATGCGGACTTTCTAGGAGTGCGCGTGCGTGCGGGGTCTTCATAATCCACGTGGTAAAGGCCGAAACAGGCTCTGTGAAAAGTAGAAAAAAACAGAATGATCATAATTATGAAACAACTAAACAAGTGTAATCATTAAAGGGGGTTAGGCAGAGGTGTACCAGTTATGCTTAAATCCCATGTACTAGAGGCGAGCCTATTGCCATCAACCGGGCACAAACCCGATAAAATTTCGCCCGGCCTGGGAATCGAACCCAGGACCTCGTACTTTGCGTAAGGTAAGATAGAGTTTTACTGGTCTTCACCTAGGCATGTAATGAAGAGGTCCACATTTGATAGACCTAGGCAGATTGCAGTCACAAAATATTTTTATCAAGAGTTGGGACTTATGGGTGAAATATGGATGTACTTACTGTTGGGTACACCTCTGTCTTATCCTTCGGAGATTACAGGCGTCGTGTTATATTATGTTTAATCAAAGGCAAAACTTACATGTACCCCTCCAACCACTCCATGTTATCCAATAGACTCCACGCCATATACCCCTTGAGGTTCACTCCAGCATCCAGGACGTCCAACATGCTCTCCATCGAAGCTCTGTAGTACGTGATCCTGTCATCATCTATCAGCCCACTGTCAGGTAACGTGGCCCAGCCATTTTCAGTAATGTAGATCACTGGGTTGTTGTATTTTTCTTTCAGGTGGGTTAGAGCGTGGTAGATGCTGTTTGGAGCCATCTGGAAAAGAGAAGTAGGTAGAAATGTTAATTGTTTCACTGGAAATGTGAAGAGAAGAGGAGTAAAATGTTCATTATGCCATGTGGCAGTAATCATATACAAATATTTCACCTTCATCAGAAGCCCCTAGATACTTGGCATTGCTTTCTGTCTGACTAATAGAATTGCCCTTTGTCTTAGTCAGAAAAGGCACACAATAATAAGTAGAGAGCATGAAACGTTCTGAATAAGTACGTTAGAATGATGTTAATTTCCTAGGTATTAAACTATGTTTCACAGATCTAGGATTCAGTGGCGCCATCTGTTGGCAATTATCCGTGCGGTATTCAGCTTAGTGGTATGGTAACATAGATGTCGCTACAAAATTTTAAACAGAACTCTTTCTACTGATGGAGTATTGAAAACCACTTACTGAAAGCCAAGGAGACGCAGATTTAGGCCAGTCATCATGCCAATAATACCCAACATCCGTGTCATCAAGCAAAGAGGGCACAGCATAGACTTCTTTATGCTCTGTCGCTGATATCAAGACAGTGGTGTAGTGATTCACGCCGAAGAAATCGTAGGTTCCTCTGACGAAAGCCTTCTCTTCCTCGGTGAACTCAGGCAAGCGGGAGCGAGAGAACCCTTGCTCAGCGCTTTTCGCAGTGATTCTGTGTGACAGCTCCTTTGGCCAACCTCCTTCGTCCGAGAAGATGGGTTCGGCGTATAAACCCCACTGGAAAAAAAATAGTTATCCTGTTAGTGTTGATGGAATTAAAGCCTACTTTCAAATAAAAAAAACCGCATTCAAGTCGATTCACCCATTTAAGACCTACGGTGCCACAGACAGATACACACACACACACATATGCGGTCAAACTTATAACACCCCTCTTTTTGCGTCGTGGGTTAAAATATTGCTATTAATACGTAATACTATTATCTTTGTATCTTTGTGCAACACGTGATATGAATCGATCCATTCTCTTTCAATCTTCGTTGACAACAATGGAAAACGTAGTGAGTGCCATTAAAACCTACCCATTGAGGTCCTATTGTGAGGGATTTGATGAGAGGTAACAGCTAGATGCAATGTACCTCTTCTAAAGGCTCAAGAGAAAGAAGTAAAAAGAACATAACTGTTTTCTCACTTGAGCTTGCCGCATGAGTTCAGCAGCCAGCTCATCTTCAGAAGTATCAGTGTCTGGAGCCCACCAGTTAACACTAATCGTGATACCACACTGCCCCTTCTGCATCGGCCTGAACTCTTTGTCATACAAGTGGTAGGCCTTTGCGTGTGCCACCACCAGGTTCTTGGCACACAAGTAAACACCCACACCCGAGGTACTCAAGAGAGGAGCCTTGTTCATGTATTCAAGACCTTCAAAGCAGATTTGGCTAGGCTCATTGAAAGTGATGAACATCTTGACTCTGTCTCCGAAATTGTCGAACACCACCCTCGCGTAATCCTCAAACCAATCACTGAACAGAGGGTTCATAAGACCTCCTAGTTCTTGCAGTTTTTGAGGCAGATCCCAATGGTATAGAGTAGCCATTGGAGTGATGTTGTATTTCACCATTTCGTCGATTAAGTTGTTGTAATAAGCAATGCCAGCTGGGTTGATCTCGTTAGCCATGCCTGTAGGCAGGATCCGAGTCCATGCAATGGAGAACCGGTAAGCGTCCAGGCCTAACTCTCTCATCATCTCGACATCACGCTTGTAGTTGTGATAGGAGTCGGCAGCGACGTCGCCGGTACTCAAGTCTTGCACGGCGGTCGGGTTGGTATGGACTAGGTGGTCCCAGATGCTTTCGCCTTTGCCTGAAAATATGGAGAAGAATTTGTTTAATTGGATGTGTACCTAAGAAATAAATAATAGTAAAAGTTTATTTCGGAACAAAAACACTAGACTAGGTACAACCAGTAAAACGGTGGTACAGCTACCACCGTTTTACTGGTTGTACCACGGTACCAAAAGTATAAACTAGCGCAGAAAAAAAATGTGCATTATCTACTTAATAATTACGTCGAAAATATGTCAGAACGAGAAACTCGATAAAACGAGTTAATCGTTAGTATGAATATAAAAATTTACTTGCCCTTTATAGTCCAAGATCCCAGCGCCGCCAGACCTTACTTATTTTCTCATGAACAAAATGTGTGGCATCAAGTAGTATTAGTATGTACTATGAACGTATGCATACCTGCTAACTTGTGCCGACGGACAATTTTTAGATTTAGTTGCCAAGTTGCGTAAAAATAATACAATTTTTTCTTAAAGCTCGAGTGTTGATCTTTATACAGCGTGTAACAGAAAGGGTATAATCATATGGAATACTGTGGTACGGACCATCAAACTGAACAACTTTCTCTATGGGACCACCATCGAAATCGTAAAAAAATAATCAATAGCTATTTCATGAAAACGTCACTCTTTGAGATTATATGAACTTGGAGGGCTGTATTGATGATTTGAATGATTATAATTCTGTAACTCCATACGTGTTACTGGCGCGATTCATATTTTCATCAACATACAACCTGACACTGACCTGCAAATTGCAATAAACGTATTAAAATTTAAATTTCGCGGGCTACCCTTGCGCATCCACCTTAATGACTATAGCTATAGTCGGCGGTGATTGTTTTTTTTTTAATCTCGGCAAAGAGATATGCGTCTTTACGGCATACATATTTTTTGAGTTTTAAATTGTGTTTATAAATAGAATATCATAGATAAACATGATTATTCAAAACAAATATATACATGTAAGAAGAAATTAACATTTATTTGTGTTCTAAATTAAAAAATATTTGAATTTTCTTTTTTTCATATTAGGCTGAATAGCTTATCATACCTTTGCTTCTTCTACAACCTGGCGAAAGCAAAGCGCGGTAAAATAGCAAATTAAATCACAGTTTCTTATTAATTCCTGACAAAAATACTTTCCGTTCTAATATATTATTTCTTCGAAAGTGTATTGAAAAATGTCGTTTGACACGCGTGGGGATTTGTTACTGCAGTTCTCGGCTTCATAACACCCTCGCCTACAGCTCGGGTGTTAATTCCGCGCTCGAATGCAATAACAAAGTTTCCCCACTTATATCAAAATGTACTATTTTAACAACCTTCTTTAAAACATATTAAAAAATTAGCACTCGGCCTTTGAGAAAAACAATTATTATTCTTACGCAACTTTAGCACCTGATATGAAAAAATTAGCCGTCGGTACAAGTTAGCAGGTATGCATACGTTCACAGTACATACTAACACTACTTGATGCCACACATTTTGCTCATGAGAAAATAAGTGAGGTCTGGCGTACCTGGGATCTTGCTCATTCAGATGGGAGACTTACCATCTTCATTCCAGCCCCCCTCGATCTGGTAAGCAGCAGTGGCTGCTCCGAAGAGGAAGTCATCTGGAAACCTTCGCTGCTGCCTCACGGTCGAGCTGTGACAGGCTGCCACCAACAAACTGGAAAAATGGATAAAACCAAATATGAACAAAGAAAATGGCTTTCGTTGAATAAGTTCTTATGTATTCTCGGTAGGGTAACTGATGTTAGTATTTCTAGTGGTAGGTGTCAGCAGCGGCTTTGCAGTTTTATGATATAAATATTACGTACAATAAAAAATATTACGTTTATACTACAGATCAAAAATCAAAATCAAAATATTTTTATTTCACTTAGGCCTAGATGGGCACTTATAAAACGTCGGCAAAAAGGTGCACGGTTCGGGTTGGTCGTTTCCTATGGAGAAGAACCGGCAAGAAACTCCATGGTTACTCTTTTCAAATCATTTGGTGTTACAATGAGATGGTTGATGTTTCCGTGGTGTTGCCTATTCGACTTTGGTTTCAAGTTCAGTTGCATGATAGTCATTTGTCACACAAACAAAAAAAATATCGTTTAGCAAACAAAAACCAACGGCTTCACGTACCTTAACACCAGTAACTTCATACCGACGATACCGTTCAATCACTCGGTTGTTAATGCACCGCATCGTCGCGTGCAGTGTACATAGTCCTTTTATCTCACAAGTGGACCACTTCACCTATCTGAGATCTGTTGCTTACTAGTATGCTGTGAAGATAAACGTGTCATCTAAGCTAAAGGAGCATTTCTTGAACACAATATAACCAGAAAGGTTAGCAGAGGTGTATCATGTACCAACGCCCACATTTCGCCAATAGGGGGCGCGCCTATTGCCATCAACTGGGCACAAACCCAAACTCTGTGGCTGAGAGATTCCTGATGGAAAAACCCAATAGCACATTGGACGACCTGGGAATCGAACTCAGGACCTCACCTCTGAGGTTCATCCAGCACGCTCAGTAGCAGCGCTTCCGGTCACTAGACGAACGAGACACACAAGAAGTATTTGTCTAAATACCAGGTAAAACCGGGTGAGTAGAGACCAGTAGCGAAGGGTCAATTTTTGAAGAGGTAAGCCGGAGTACATATCGGTAATATGATTTTATTTGTCTTTAAAATACTGACTGTGCCATTTTTCAAAGAGAAGCCGGTAGGAATCGAGTTGTATGGAACCTTCGCCACTGGTAGAGACGCAGGGGAGAATCAACAAAACTTTAAACTAACTTCGCAAAAAAATATTGCTGGAAAATGATGATGAATAATTTTTTTTGCCGATATACGGGGGTCGTGTGAGGTATCTATACAATAGTACATTTTGATATAAGTGGGGAAACTTTATTATTGCATTCGAGCGCGGAATTAACACCCGAGCTGCAGCCCAGGCGAGGGTGTAATGGAGCCGAGAACTGCAGTAACAAGTCCCCACGTATCAAACGACGTTTTTCAATACACTTTCGAAGAAATAAAATATTAGAACGTAAAGTATTTTTTTCAGGAATAATTATTAGGAAACTATGATTTAATTTACTTTTTTTCCGCGCTTTGCTTTCGCCAGGTTGAAGAAGAAGCAAAGGTCTGATGCCGCTATACAGCCTCATATGAACAAAAAAAACCATTAGATTATGAAAGAAATATTTGTTATAAATAATCATGTTATCTATTATAAACACAATTTAAATACTCAAAAAATATTTACGCCGTAAAGACGTATATCTCCTTGGAGAGATTAAAAAAAAACCATTACCGCCGATTATAGCTATAGTCATTGAACTTATCTGTGGAAATTTTTATTTCGGGACATGTGCGGAAAAATATTAAAAATCCACGCGTGTGAAATACATTGCATGTTGAACCTAATCGTAGTGCGATAAGAACCAGTTTTCTAGAAAGTGTATTGAAAATATATTTTTAGATAATGTTACGAAGCTCTTCGTGCCCGAGTTCGACTCGCACTTGGCTGGTTTTTAATAATGTCATACTTAACTCGTAAGTAGGTATATTGTCCTTTACTCATTAACACGCACTTAATGATAATTAATCAATATGAAAAATAATGAAAATAACACTAGCATAACAATAATAACATACTTTTGAAACGATAAAATTATTTATGTAGGAACAACGGTGTCTGCTGACGATACAAGGTCATCACCTTCCGGGGCCAACCATAGCTTAGAACGTTCCCTAGTAGGTACCTATAGACAGACTCTCAAACTTTAATGCACTCTGCGTGTGTTTCACTTTGCATGTGATTTAACCAAGATTATGTCTGGACTTTAAAAGTATGACCTCTGAGTTTGTTTCAGCTGTTTTTTCTCAGAGTAGTCAGGTACGAAAAACCGGGACAACCAAGTTTAAAAAAAAATGACGTGTAAGCGGGGGTTCACATGGCGCTGTCCGGCACGACATTTCACAGTTTAAAGTTGGGATCACACGTCAATAGCCCACAATATTTATACGGTTAAAAACAAATGCAGTATGGAACTGCCATGTGATTTTTAAATTATCCTGCAAAATATCGTACAGGGGGCCTAAACTGGCTGCTTTATCAGAATCATAATATGAATCACGTAAAAAATTTAAAACTCTTAAAATGGACTTTGTGGCCATAACTATAAAGATCTATTTAATAATTTTTAACGTGATTCATGACTCTGATAAAGCAGCTATTTTAGGCCCCCAGATCAACGCCGTGTGAACGGGGCCTGTGAGTGTTAGTAAAAACCTATTTGCATAATAAACATCATTAATCATATATTATCTGCACAACAAAAATACTAACAACACCTTAACACTTACCGCAGTCGTCGTGGAATTGGATAATTATGATTACGATTTGGTACAATCGACCCAAAATGAATCTGATCACCTTACGGACTATTTTTGCTTGCAGCATCCGGCCGCTATAGAAGCGCTTAGTTAAAAACTTTCTCTTCATTGGTCCTTTTTTGTGTTATTCCTATTAGTCAATAAAGGGTGGTCAAACATCTGTGATCCACACACACACAGACCCTGAGATTTTTTGTAAAACAAAAGATAATGTAAAAAGGTCCATTTTTTTGTTTTTCTACTATTGGTCCGCGCTCTCTTTGTGCTGACCAATAGTAGTAAGGGTGGTGAACAGATGAGGATATCGTGTGCACGGGATTTTGTTTTAAAAATGAGTAGGTTCATCTTTTGGTGATGGTACATAAAACGTATCATCATCTTACTGCCAGGGGCGTGCCGTCCATAGAGGCAATTAGGCCTAGCCTACCCTACCATTCCTACCAACAACGCAACAAATGCATTTATTATAACTATATTAATAAAAATAAAAAACTCCTGTTATAATACTTATAGCAACTTGTCGCGGCCGTGTGACGTAACTGATAAATACTACGACGCTCGCTCCCGGCCGTCTAGGCAAGGCCGCAGCCGGCCTAATTTCCATTGATAAATTTACGCACACTGATGCGTATTTTGGTGTATATGAACGGCACACATAGTAAATAGGGGCGTAAACTCCTGCGAGTGTAGCTGGCTAGCTGGCCACTGATTGGCTGCCCCACAAAGTATTATCCGGCTAAAACGGTATGCTTTGATGCAATTATATTTGGTAGTGTTTTTTTATCGACAAAATAACAATTGTATTTTTCTTAGGAGGCATATTTGTTTCATGTGACTAGCAAAATTTATTTCGCGATCTTCAGTGTTTTGATTTTTATAATATCTGACGTTTGTAATTCGTTTTGAAACGTATAGTAGTGTAAATATTATTTTGTTGTATCGTATGTTGTAGGTACCCGAATTACGAGAATTAACCTAAAATTCATCGTCATTTCAAATTAATCTTTCTTCTGTTTGCATTATCAGAAAATCGTGATTTGAACCTTGATTAATGCGGAGTTCTTGTATTTATAACTTTGTTTTAATAGGCTTATTTTAAAGGTTTGTTTTTCAAATATTCCGGTCAGAAAACTCTACCGTTTTTTTTGTTAACAGCGCACTCTGTTTTATATTTTAGAATTTTTTGTATTGGAGCGACATCCTTCGTTCTTGTATTGACAGAATTCCATTGAAATTCCTGATATTTAAGCTAGATGGCGTTGTTTCTCATACGCTTACTAAAAACACCAGGGGTGGGTGCAGTGAGCCCGGAAGGGTAAGTGAATATATCAATAGATGTGAGTACTTTGAGGGTCATCTTAGCGTGGCCTACCTTCCGCGGAGAACCACTGCACGCCACTGCTTACTGCCCTTATCCCAATTTATCCAGGGTCAGCGCAGCATGTCTTTCTCTTGTATTTTCCATCAGGAATTACTCAGTAGCCCAGGCTGGATCTGTTCCCGGGTGATGGCTGTAGGCTCGCCCCCAATTACATGAGACCTAAACATAAACTGGCGAAATGTGGATGCACATTGGGTACACCTCCACCTAAACCTTCCTACCCCTTGTCCTGTTGTTCTTGTTTCGGCGTGATGATATGTTTATATATCATCATCAATTTGTCAAGCTTTCAAAATCAAATAA
Organism: Eugnorisma glareosa; assembly: GCA_947578425.1. Lineage (NCBI taxonomy): Eukaryota > Metazoa > Arthropoda > Insecta > Lepidoptera > Noctuidae > Eugnorisma > Eugnorisma glareosa. The sequence goes on from OX387979.1 coordinate 3,503,515, forward strand.
AAAAAATCAAAATCATTCAAATCATCAAATCATTCAAATAAAAAAAAAAAAATCAAAATCATCAGAGGTTGGTAAAAAATTACAGAATTGTGCTCTTATTCTGCCTTTAATTTCGACGTGCAAATATAAAATAAAATAACTTTTTCCCAACTATGTAGTGGTCGGCTTCAAGTTTTACCAGATGCATCTAAAAACCAGTATTATACATGGAGCGACTGCCTATCTGATCTCCACAACCCAGTAGTAGTTAGTACTGAGTTTTATGATACCCCTTCGAATGACTGGTTGACAGACTTTCGGGCCCCTGACTACCTGTGTAACGACTATCAAGTGACTTTAAAGCGCCAGCGCACTCTAAGTTCTTTGTATCCCATTTAATAACCATTTCATGAAATAGTCATTCAATGGGGTTAATTAACTTACAGGGTTGTATTGATGATTTTAATGATTTTAACTCTGTAAAGCCCAGTGGCGTGCAGTGGTTCTTCTGGTAAGGTAGGCCACGCATACTGAATTACTGACACCCAAAACAAAAAACTCGGCAACATCACAGCGTCGCTCTACTTAGGATGACCCTCAAAGTAGTCACATCTATTGATATATTCAGTCACCCTTCCGGGCCCCCCGCACCCGCCCCTGGTATTTTTAGTAAGCTTATGAGAAACAACGCCATCTAGCTTATATATCAGGAATTTCAATGGCATTCAGTCAATACAAAACGAAGGTAGAAGCTTCGTTAAAAAAATCTTAAAAATAAAACAGAGTGCGCTGTCAACAAAAAAATAAAATTACCTAAAATTACCATGGTATAGTTTAGATTTTTGGAATATTAGAAAAAAAACATTGGAAATAAGCCTGTAAAAACCAAAATTATAAATACAAGAACTCACCACATTATTCAAAGTTCAAATCACGATTTTCTGACAATGCAAACAGAAGCAAGATTCATTTGAAATGACGAGTACGAGATGAATTTTGGGTTAATTCTCGTAATTCGGGTACCTACACCTTTAGCCACAACTTGAATCTTATCATTAAACGATTGTGAATACTTACTGTTTTTAACTTATAACAAACACACATTATCAGCGCAAACTTCACAACAGAACACCATTTTAAGTAAATAAACAAATACAACAAATAATATTTACACTACTGTACGTTTCAAAGCGAATTACAACCGTCAGATATTATAAAAAGCAAAACATTCAAAATCGCGAAATAAATTTTGCTTGTCACATGAAACAAATATGGCTTACAACTTTCTAAGAAAAATATAATTGCTACTTTGTCGATAAAAAACACTACCAAATATAATTGCATCACTGCATACCGTTTTAGCCGGATAATACTTTGTGGCCAATCAGTGGCCAGCTACACTCGCAGGAGTTGAGCCCCCAATCTATCAATGATCTATACATGTGTGCCGTACATACACACGAAAATGTGCATCAGTGTGCGTAAATTTATCAATGGAAATTAGGCCGGCGGCGTCGTTGCCTAGAAGAGCCGGGAGCGAGCGTCGTAGTATTATTATCAGTTACGTCACACGGGCGCGACAAGTTGCTATAAGTATTTTAACAGGAGTTTTAATTATTTTTTTTAAATATTTTGCATTATTTTATTACATAGTTATAATAAATGCATTTGTTGCGTTGTTGGTAGGAATGGTAGGGTAGGCTAGGCCTAATTGCCTCTATGGACGGCACGCCCCTGGTAAAGCCGTATTTGTTACGGGCGCATATTTTGTTTAGCTTATGGCCTGAAACTCACCAACAAATTGCAAAAAAATGTAAGAAAAATGAATTTCGCAGCCTACCCTGGGGCGCCTTAGTCGCGGCTGTCATTTTTAACCCCCGACGCAAAAAGAGGGGTGTAAAAAGAAAAGAGGGGTCCAAAAAACGTGATGGGTAATCCAGTCCGTGTGGTACCTACCACAGAGCTTCGATGGAGAGCATGGTGAACGCCTTGGATGCTGGAGTGAACTTCAAAGGGTATATGGCGTGGAGTCTGATGGATAACTTTGAGTGGATGCAGGGTTATACGTAAGTTTTCTTTCGTAAGTTTTTTCGATTATAGAATATGCCTTGTTGGTCGTGGTTTACCGTCATCGATTGCGTCAGGCGAGATAGTGGTCCAGCGAAAGCGTATCAATTACGTGCTTGACCTGCTGTCCTTGATTTAGTTGAGTTGCGAGCGAAGTGTTGAGTTTTATTATTATATTTCAATATTCATTTTATATTTTAATTATTGTTTGATTTATGAAGGCCTGATTACAGACTTAGTAACAATATTTTGGTATAAATTGTCCATGGAATTTCTTGCCCGTTCTCCGTTGAAATTGCGACTCACTAAGTTTACGAAACACGCGACGATGCTACAAAAAGCGAATGCGAAAGACTTTAGCTGTAGGTTGCTTTGAAGCGGGGTATGTTTGGCAATAGACTCTCCACCTAGGTATTGCAACTGCTAGACCATCAAGGCAGTCGAATATCCTTACATAATCATTGCTACTTTTCCACAGAGAGCCTTTCGGCCTGTATGAAGTCGACTTCGAAGACCCCGCGCGCACGCGCACTCCTAGAAAGTCTGCGTTTGTGTACAAGCACATCATCAAGAACCGCTATGTTGACTACGGATATGAACCTGAGTCTATGACCATGACCGTCGATGAAGGACACTGAGGATTTGAGGATTAGTGTTAGATTTGTCCGTATATAGTATGTTCTTTTATTAGTATTAAAAAATGTGTATAATCAAATTATTTTCCATTCTGTAACATTCAAGCTATCTATTTCATTATCATGATTTCAGTAATTTTTGTAAATGGATTTAATTTATCAAAGGTTATTTAAATAAACCAAGAGCTAGTAATCTTGAAACTCGACGGTGTTTTTTAAAATAAATTGTTCAAACATTCAATTTAAAGAATCAGCATACCTGAATGGCGTACCTACTGAAAGTGCCTGCTCTTTGACTAAAGAAATAGCATTGCCATTCAACGCAGCCAAATAATACGTATTGCCATTCACTGCTTTGGCCAAATAATAATTATCATCATTAACCACTAGAAACGGAAATTTACAATCTTTGCTGTTGGTTTTGAGTTCCCGATATTTCGGCGCTGTTGCACCATGATCACGGGTAAACATGGTAAATATCTCGTTGCTAGTGATAATGTTATTGACCATGACTGTTTAAAAAACTTAATTATTATTGTCATTCAACATCTGACAAAGAATTAACATTGCTGTTCAAGACTTTGGCCCAAGAATTAGCTGCTAGTGTCATGGGCTGTTGCATGTGGCATGTTTTAGGAAGATAGCGGTGCAGAGCGGTATGGAGAAGTATTTTGACGCGTAAGGCGATTCTCACACTACACCCCGTGGCGGTGCGCCGCGCAGAGAGGCGTTGAGCGCCGCTTGTCCGCGCGGTTGGCCGGTGTACGTGTGTGTATCAACGGATTTCATACGAGCCATTGCAACGACGTAAGATCCGCTTCACCGCCCGACTGCGCGGACCAGGCGTGTCGTGTGAAAACCCCCTATGCGATGCGATGCGGTTCGACTTGTGTCAAGGGACACTCGCGTAGATCATTGGTTTTCTTTTCATGAGTATAATATCATCGTCTCTTGCAGTAACCCGAGGCATGCAAACAATTTCTTTCTTTAGTTTTCTTGAGGCCTAGACTTCTTCAAAACAGAGACGAAGGGAGGGGTGCGGAGAATTTCAACGAATGTGATTGGTCGATTCGCGCACGTCTTCTCTTCGTTCCACTTGTCTCCGCTTTGTTGAAGTGCTGAGCGAAAGCGTATAGCTCGCCAGGCAGTTTATAACGGTGACCACGATGTAAGTATCAATTTATTTTACATATTGGTATGTGCAGTTATTGGCCTTATTCATTTAATTAATCAACCATTGTAAATAGTTACTTCCATTAGGTATATTGTATACCAACCTACTTATAAGAAGGACGTAACTGTAGATACTGAAAAATTACATAACGCATTGTAATCTTCGAAGAATCCAACAGATCTTAGATATTTGAAGTGTTTCAATTTTGAGATAAAGTTTGGATGTGACAATGTTCGCGATGACCCGGTACATTGCCAACTGAGTGGCCGAACGGTATCGTCGAGATGAAGTTACTGGTGTTAAGGTACGTCGACATCTTGTTTGTAACCGAAACTAAATATCTTTACATTATTTTGTTTAAAAAAATTATGTCTGCAATTATCACTTGGTTGGAAAACCTCATTTTATTTAACTAACGCATGCAGTGTGTAGTGATAGTCTAGTGGTGTGATCGTCGGACTACCCTGTCATAGGTCTCGACTCGAGTTCGAACCCAAGACACGCCACCTCTGATTTTTCGGATTCATGTGCGTATTGTACAAATAACACTAGTTTCGGTAAAGGAACCATAATCGTAAAGAAACCAGCATGCCTGAGAGATATGTCTCGACGGCATGTACCTAAAGCCATGTCAGAGGCCCTTCGGCGGCATAAAAACTTTGACACCAGGTAAAGAGAGAAGAAGAAGTGGACAAAATAATTCTTGACATAAGTATCGTTTTCTTAAAATAAATCCCGGTTGCAGTTTGTTGGTGGCAGCTTGTCACGGATCGACCTTGAGGCAGCAGCGAAGGTTCCCGGATGACTTCCTCTTCGGAGCTGCTACTGCTGCGTACCAGATCGAGGGGGGCTGGAATGAAGACGGTGAGCAGATTTTTTTTGTGTAGTATTAAAACTTAGGTATAAAGAGTACCTAGAATATATAATTTTTGCGATCTGACTTGACAAAGCAGTAGTAAGTAGTAATATCACGAAATTTTCCATCATCTTTTCAGGCAAAGGTGAAAGCATCTGGGACCACCTAGTCCACACCAACCCCACCATCATTCAAGACTTGAGTACCGGCGACGTCGCTGCCGACTCCTATCACAATTACAAGCGTGATGTCGAGATGATGAGGGAGTTAGGGCTGAACGCTTACCGGTTCTCTTTCGCATGGACACGAATCCTGCCTACAGGCATGGCTAACGAGATCAACCCAGCTGGCATCGCATATTACAACAACTTAATCGACGAAATGTTGAAATACAACATCACCCCAATGGCTACTCTATACCACTGGGATCTGCCTCAAAAACTGCAAGAACTAGGAGGTCTTATGAACCCTCTTTTCAGCGATTGGTTTGAGGACTACGCTAGGGTTGTGTTCGAGAACTTCGGGGACAGAGTAAAGATGTTCATCACTTTCAATGAACCTAGAGAAATCTGTTTTGAAGGTCTTGAAGACTTAAACAAAGCCCCTTACTTGAATACGTCTGGTGTGGGTGTTTACTTGTGTGCCAAGAACCTGGTGGTAGCCCACGCTAAGGCCTACCACTTGTACGACAAAGAGTTCAGGCCGACGCAGCAGGGGCAGTGTGCTATCACGATCAGTGTGAACTGGTTTGAACCGAGTACTGATTCTGCTGAGGATCAAATTGCTGCTGAAGTTATGCGCCAAACCCAGGTGTGGAAATTGCTTATAACTTTGTAGGAGATATAGTAGCTTAGTACACAAAACGTGAATTATGTTATTGGAATCATCGATCATGCCCTGCAATCTATTCTAATATTATAAAGAGGTAAAATTTGTGAGGTTTTAGGGGTAATCTCTGGATCTACTGAACTGATTTTAAAAATTCTTTCACTAATAGGAAGCTACGTTATCCCCAAGTAACATAGGCTATATGTACAACTTGCCCGTGGGATAATTTCCGACCAAAACGCGAGCGAAGCCGCGGGCAACAGCTAGTGGGACAATAAAAAGCTGGTCGCACTATCATTTTAGCTTTGATCAATTATAAACGAGTTGGCTTTAAAAAAATGCCATTGAAAACTGATTCTTTTGTCTTTCCAGTGGGGCATATATGCCGAACCCATCTTCTCGGCCGAAGGTGGTTGGCCAAAGGAGCTGTCAGAGAGAATCGCTGCAAAGAGCGCTGCACAAGGGTTCTCTCGCTCCCGCCTCCCAGAGTTCACTGAAGAAGAGAAGGCTTTCGTCAGAGGAACCTACGATTTCTTCGGCGTGAACCACTACACCACTGTCCTAATATCAGCGACTGAGCAAAACCTAGTCTCTGTTGTTCCCTCCATGATGGACGATGCAGATGCTGGCCACCATTATCATGATGAAGACTGGCCAAAATCTGCGTCACCTTGGCTTGTTGTAAGTGATTTTTGATATTTCATCATTAGAAATTGAAATTTACAGTAAATTTAGGTATTTTGGGACGGGGCAGTAAGGGCAGGTACCTTAACCGTTGTATTTACAGAAAAACGGTCTTCGGAGACTTTTAAGAGATTTTGGTGAAGTTTCAGCAAGAAAAAGTTTACACAAAAACTTTTTATATACCAATTGATCATGTTGCATAAAAGGTTAAAAAAAGAAAAATTAAATGAGGGTGGAGGGAGTAACCACCATGTAGCCAAGAACGCTTGCTGTGTTCTGCTTACAGGGGAATGGAGGTCGGTGAGGTACTGACACATCCACAGAAATCTTATATTATTATTATTTATGTGGACACATCAGACATTTAAGTTGTATAATATGCATTTGGTTTGTCGATGCCATAAAAAGCAAAGAAAAACAGAAGTACGTTTTTCTTTTCATTCACTTTATATTATATACTTGTATTTACTTGCATCTGGTTAGACTGGAAGCCGACTCCGACATACTTGAGAATATAGGTATTATGTAGAAGTATTTCGGACACACAAGCCTTTTTATTTGTGTATCATCTTATCATATATCTAGATAGTAATCACACTTGTCAATAGCTATCCAGATAATCTTTCTGCCGCGAGTTCCCTTCTTATGCGACTTATATACAAACTACTGCCGAAGAGATAATATAAGAGGTGTACTTGATCTTGATCTAAATATGTTATCAAGAGTGGAGATGACTCGAGCCATGTGATGCTAATACAAGCTCAAACCTCAAACAAAATCCAATTGTATTTATTGAATTCAGTAACTAATACACAGGTTGACAGGGAAACTCGGTGTAATCCCGCTGACCCCACTGCCATGGCCCCACTGGTGGGGCCAACGGGAAAACACAAAACCGTCGTTTCGTTGGCCCCACTACCTTGAGATCATAAAAAAATAAGGAATTAAATAAACCTCAACCCATTGCTTGACAAGAGTTCTACTAAAGGTCATTAGCAACAAATTAAGTTAACTGGACAACAAATTAGCCCATTCAACTAAGGGTCAATACCGGATGGTTACATAGCTGTGTCGGTTCTTCGATTTTTTTGTTTTTTTTTGGCTTGTTACCAAAAACAATGAATTATGGAAAAAATACTCCACTTTAAACATTTCATTGATACTTTTCTGAAAGCTAAAAAATGACAAATGACGAAAACTTACATAACTAATCTCGGAAATAGAAGGATTGTAGTAGTAGCAATAATTTTGTTTTTTTTTTGTATTTTTCCTGAAAATCGACGTAAATTATCATCCAAACCATCCAGTTTTGTCCCTTATATAACTGGACTTTATTTGTTGCTAACCCCTTCCAAGGAATAGCTCCAGTTTCCCTTGTCACCCTGTATAAAATAGTACAATTAAATAAACTAAACATAACTGACAACCAACTATAAAAGGTCCACAAAAAACCTCGATCGATATAAACATAAATAAACAACAAAAATTTTGGTGATTATGTTTGCCCCTGATAGAAAGAATTGCTAATTTCAAGAACTCGTAGAACAGAATTTGTTTAGTTTCATGGTTCGAGAGACTATACGTGAGGTCTTGCGTTTATTATGTTACACCTTGTTTAGAACTGCTACCCTTCCTGATTCCCTCTAGATGAATCCAGAAGACGAGGATCATAATACCAACCTCTATTTCCCTTTCAGATGGCTCCAAACAGCATCTACCACGCTCTAACCCACTTGAAGGAAAAATACAACAACCCAGTGATCTACATCACTGAGAACGGCTGGGCCACGTTACCTGACAGTGGGCTGATAGATGATGACAGGATCACGTACTACAGAGCCTCGATGGAGAGCATGTTGGACGTCCTGGATGCCGGAGTGAACCTCAAGGGGTATATGGCGTGGAGTCTGTTGGATAACATGGAGTGGTTGGAGGGGTACATGTAAGTGTGGCTTTTTAAATTGTTCCACGCTACTACAGCAACTAATAAAATCAAAATCGGCCGGAATGGAGAGGACATGTGCATCGGCAGGTCAACGGTTTTGAAGACAGAAGGTCGCAGTCAGATTTAAAACGTAATAACCTTAAAGCTAGACTACCTACAGCTATACCCAAGAATGTCGTCAATGGCGTTCTGACATGTCCGCTTTGTGCTCGGAGTTCATCGGCCAAAGTTGGATATGCAAGCCATTTGAGAGCACATGAAGAAGCAGCACACCAAAGCTCTCGTCAACCTAGCTAGAAAGCCAGCAAATGCGGACGCTGTGACCGAAATCGGCTAGATGGCATTATCATCATAATCTCTAACAAAATATATTGGCCACTTTAGTACATTACAAGTAGGTAGGTTCCGTATGGTGTCGGTTCCGTATGGTGTCGGACGTAAAGAATAGCACCATCCCATATCTTCCCGTGGGTGTCGTAAGAGGCGACTAAGGGACTTACCAGAGAATGGGCAGCAGCGTTTTCTGTGTTTTTGAAACAACCGTACTGCGATCGCCAACACGCCTGCCAAGCGTGGCGATTATGGCAAAACCCCCCTAATGATGAGCGCAATACCAAGATGGCCCCTAGTACCCGGCAGCCCGTCTACCCTCGACTATGGTAGCGGTCGAGGTGACGGCGTGGCAAGGGGTGCGAAGAATCTCCGGAAGGGATCCGGCTGCCTATACCGACGACTTGACCTGGCAACATATAACACGCGTACACTCCGGACCGACGAGAAGATAACGGAACTCGAAGAGGAATTGAGTAGGCTGCGATGGAGTGTTGTGGGATTATCTGAAGTCCGAAGAGAGGGGGAGGACACGATAATCCTGAAATCCGGCAACCTGCTCTATTTCCGAGAGGGTGACCGGCAGTCCTTGTGAATAACGTGGTGAAGATCGAGAGTGTGTCGAACAGGGTGGCGTACCTTATACTCAGAATATCCTCGAGGTATTCGCTGAAGGTCATACAGGTCTACGCCCCGACCTCGGCACACCCCGACGACGAAGTGGAGACCATGTATGAGGATATCTCTAAAGCCATGCATGGTTTCAATACTCACTTCACCGTTGTCATGGGGGACTTCAACGCGAAACTGGGCAAACGAGACGGGGATGAGCTGCAGGTGGGGCAATTTGGGGTTGGACGTCGGAATCACCGGGGTCACCAACTGGCTAGTTTTATGGAGAAGGAGGGCCTCTATATGATGAACTCCTTCTTCAAAAAGCGTGAGCACAGGAAGTGGACCTGGCAGAGCCCCGATGGTGCAACTAAAAATGAGATTGACTTCATCATGTCAACCAAGAAGCAAATGTTCAATGATGTCTCTGTGATCAATTCGGTGAAAACCGGGAGCGATCACCGCATGGTAAGAGGCACATTGAACATCAATATCAAGCTTGAAAGGTCTCGACTGATGAAGTCTACGCTCCGTCTTGCACAGATCCAGATCCAAAACCCCGAGAGCTTTCAGCTTGAACTCCAGAATCGTTTCGAGTGCCTAGGAAGCTCAGTGGACGAATACAACGATGGGTTCGTGGAAACTGTCCATACGACTGGGTCTAAGTTCTTCAAGACACGTCGTGCAGATAAGAACAAAAGGCTCTCTGATCATACTCTTAAGCTCATGAAGGAGCGGCGTGAGATGATCCTGCAGTCTTCAGATGAGGCGTGGAAATACCGGCAGCTCAATAGACGGATCTCTAAATCCTTGAAGAGCGACCTCCGCCGCTTTAATACCGAGCGTATTAAAGACGCAATTGAGCGGAATAAAGGCTCCAAGGTATTTGCGAGGGATCTGGCTATTGGGCAGAGCCAGCTCACGAAACTGAAGACCGACGATGGCAGGATCGTATCCGCCAAACCGGAGCTTCTGAGAGAGATCGAGAGTTTTTATGGGCAGTTGTACACGTCAACCAGTAAACCCGTAGTAGATCTAGCAAACGACCCAAGAGCTAGACTGACCCGACATTATACCGAAGACATCCCGGACGTCAGCCTGTACGAGATTAGGATGGCTCTGAAACAGCTTAAAAACAACAAGGCACCGGGTGATGATGGAATTACGGCCGAACTCCTGAAGGCGGGGGGAAAACCGGTACTTAAGGCCCTTCAGAAGCTGTTTGATTCCGTCATACTCGAGGGGAAAACGCCACAGGCATGGTGCAGGGGTGTGGTGGTACTCTTCTTCAAGAAGGGCGACAATGCCCGGCTGAAGAACTATAGGCCCATCTCACTTCTAAGCCATGTCTACAAGTTGTTTTCAAGAGTCATCACGAATCGTCTCGCGCGCAGGTTTGACGATTTTCAGCCTCCCGAACAAGCCGGATTCCGAAAAGGCTTCAGCACCGTAGATCACATACATACGCTGCGGCAGGTTATACAGAAAACCGAAGAGTATAACCTGCCTCTCTGTTTAGCGTTTGTGGACTACGAGAAAGCCTTCGATTCGATCGAGACTTGGGCTGTACTGCAGTCTCTCCAACGGTGCCAAATCGACTATCGGTACATCGAGGTGTTGAAGTGTTTGTACAAAAACGCCACCATGTCAGTCCGACTTCAGGACCAGACCTCGGAACCTATCCTTCTGCAGCGAGGTGTGAGACAGGGAGACGTCATATCTCCGAAACTGTTCACCGCTGCACTGGAGGATGTCTTCAAGGTTCTGGACTGGAGAGGGCTAGGCATCAACGTTAATGGCGAGTACATCACTCACCTTCGGTTTGCCGACGATATAGTGGTCATGGCTGAGACCATGGAGGACCTCAGTACAATGCTCGATGACCTCACTAGAGCCTCCGAAAGAGTGGGTCTTAAAATGAACATGGACAAAACCAAGGTTATGTTGAATGCCCATGTAACACCCACTCCTATCAAGATCGGAGACTCTATACTCGAAGTTGTAGACGATTACGTCTACCTGGGACAAACGGTCCAGCTAGGTAGGTCTAACTTCGAGAAAGAGGTCAACCGTCGAATCCGACTCGGCTGGGCAGCGTTCGGGAAGCTGCGCGGTATCTTCTCGTCCAACTTACCGCAGTGTCTCAAGACGAAAGTCTATGACCAGTGTGTGTTGCCAGTGATTACATACGGGACCGAAACGTGGTCGCTCACAATGGGCCTCATTCGAAGGCTTAAAGTCACCCAAAGGGCAATGGAGAGGGCTATGCTCGGAGTTTCCTTGCGTGATCGAATCAGAAATGAAGACATCCGCAAGAGAACCAAAGTTACCGACGTAGCCCGAAGAATTGCCAAACTGAAGTGGCAGTGGGCAGGGCACATTGCTCGCAGAACGGATGGCCGATGGGGCCGAAAAGTTCTGGAGTGGCGACCGCGAACCGGAAGACGTTGCGTTGGAAGGCCTCCCACTAGGTGGACCGATGACCTGGTGAAGGTTGCGGGGATCCGCTGGATGCGAGTTGCACGGGACCGGTCAGTGTGGCGACACTTGGGGGAGGCCTATGTCCAGCAGTGGACGTCTTTCGGCTGAAATGATGATGATGAGGTAGGTATGTAGTACAGTTCACATAGTACAAAACTTGTTGTAGCTATCGGTTGGTAGGTAAATGGAATTTCTTGTGCTTATTTAGGGGAACTAAATACCAAACATATTATCTAAATATACATAAAAATTCGCCATACCGCACCAGAAATATTGACATTATGTTTTCGTTGACAATGAGAGTTGAATACCACATACAGAATCTGGGGCGACGTCCTCCGGGTCTCTAGTCAAGATGGGCGTGCCCCAAGGTTCGATTCTCGGTCCTTTCCTATTTCTTGTTTACATTAATGATCTCCCTTATTTGATGGCCAAATTATCGGATATAATTCTATTTGCTGATGACACTTCGCTAATTTTTAAAATAAATAGAAAAGATACGGATGTCTTACATGTCAACGAAAGTCTAACTGTTCTCTCAAAATGGTTCGCAGCTAACAATCTTTTACTGAATGCGAACAAAACAAAATGTCTAAAGTTCTCTTTACCGAATGTACCACAACGGGATCTAAATTTAAATCTTGACGGCAAAAAACTTGATGTCATAGCGGAAACTGTATTCTTAGGGATTACTATCGACTCAAAATTGCAGTGGGGCGCGCACATTAGAACTCTTTCGGGTAGGTTAAGCTCAGCTGCATATGCAGTAAGGAAAATTAGGCAGTTAACTGATGTAGCCACAGCTAGGTTAGTATACTATGCTTATTTCCACAGTATTATGTCTTATGGCGTTCTGTTTTGGGGATCAGCAGCAGACGTTGACTCAATTTTTATTCTACAAAAGAGGGCAGTCCGCGCAATCTATAAAATGGGTCCTCGCGAGTCCCTAAGAGAAAAATTTAAAGAGATCGATATACTGACTTTGCCTTCGCTCTATATCTTAGAATGTATTTTATATGTCCGCAAAAATCGAGGGCTTTTCAAAATTAGAAGCGACTTCCATAATATAAATACACGCAGTAAACACGAAATTGTAATACCTAAATTCAGATTAACTAAAACTAGCAAGTCTTTTCTTATAGACAGTATACGCTTTTATAACAAGTTGCCAAAGTCAGTTATAGAACTGACCGATGGAAAGTTCAAAAATTACATCAAACGTCTCCTTATTAAAAAAGCATATTACAAAATCAAGGACTACGTCGAAGACAAAGAAGTTTGGCTTTAATTCCTTCTGCGCATGCGGCTTCCCTGGTAGCTCATAAACGGCACAAATATGTGGATGTCTCTAACTATTCTCAAGCTCATTTTTTTCTCATCTATCTAATCAGATTCTTTACGATAGTTTTCAAATCATTTATACATCTTTTGCTCAGAATAGTTACAGCACTGATGACAATATTTGTGTCACTTGTTTAATTCACTATTTTACAATATTTTCTTACCTTTGTATAGATTCTTTTTTACCGATTGTTTGTGAATGTTTGAACATTATAGGCTTTGTAGATTCCCAGATGCTCGTTAACTTTTGTTAACTTTTCATCTTGTCTTAATTTTTTTTTTGTGTAGTAAGCAACGACCTATTGTCGGGCCTATGCTGTTCCCCCATACTTAAGTACTAATGCTGTAACATGATAATATTGTAACACCAAATGATTTGAAAAGAGTAACCATGGAGTTTCTTGCCGGTTCTTCTCCATAGGAAACGACCAACCCGAACCGTGCACCTTTTTGTCGACGTTTTATAAGTGCCCATCTAGGCCTATGTGAAATAAAAATATTTTGATTTGATTTGATTTGAGAATACCAGGGTGCCCGAAAACAGCTAGACCTAAGTAAGCAGAGTACTTAAATATTTATTTACTGTTTTCTTTTTTCGCAGAGCCTGTTTCGGCCTGTACCACGTGGATTACGAGGACCCCGCGCGCACACGCACTCCTAGAAAGTCCGCGTTTGTGTACAAGCACATCATCAAGAACCGCTACGTTGACTACGGATATGAACCTGAGTCTATGACCATGACCATCGATGAAGGACACTGATGAAGACAGTGTTTAATATTGCGTCGTAGGTGCATATTGTAAAATTATTAAAAGACAAATAAAAAGAGTTTTATCTGCTTTCATTTGTTGTTAATTGAATTTTCTTATTTTTATGAGCTAGGAGGTGTTCAAACGACGTGTGTCCAGCACATCAAGCTACCCGAAACTGTCAAATTTTCCCAATCAACCTTGAATCTAAAGCTTTAGAGATAAAGCTGAAAATCTATTAAAGAAATTTTTCAGATTGTAGTACCAAACTTTTAAATTTTACAAAAAAAAAAAAGTTAGGTAAAAAAACAGCAGTTTCCTACAAAAGTGCATTATTTACTGCACGGTCAAATTGATGGAACAGCTGATTTTGTTTCTAGATTGCCGACGAAAAAATTCATAAGTGTACTGCGCGTCGGTGTGCCTTTCGCCCTATACACAGAGTACGTTTGTTATAATCCCATATTTAAAAAAATTGAAACAAGAAATATATCATAGAGGAAATTGAGTCAAAAAAAAGGATTGACTTTGAGAAAAAAGGGTTTTATGAATCTCAATGTCATTTCTTTACGAAACCCTTACGCTTACCCTTACTCCCTACTCCCCCTTACTTTATCCTTAACCCGCACGAATAGGTTTGATGAAAAAAAAAAAATGGTTTCAGTTCCATTTAAGGGAACGGGATGTATGTTCCCATAATCTTTTGTTTTTTATTTTTGTATAAAAATCTAGCGGTTCACGGAATACATCTACCTACTAAGTTTCAACTGTGTAGTCCTAATAGTTTAGGAGTAAAGTGACTGTGACATACACGGACAGACAGACAGACATGGCGAATCTATAAGGGTTCCGTTTTTTGCCTACGGAACCCTAAAAAGGGTTGGCAATCGACAGAGACAGTTATTAAACTATTGTGTGGTTAGAAAGATTAAGGTGGATGCGCAAGGGTAGCCCGCGAAATTAAAATTTTCTTACGTTTATTGCAATTTGCAGGTCAGTGTCAGGTTGTATGTTGATGAAAATATAAATCGCGCCAGTAACGCGTATGGAGTTATAGAATTATAATCATTCTAATCATCAATACAACTCTCCAAGTTCATATAATCTCAAAAAAAGACTTTTTCATGAAATAGCTATTGAATGTGATTATATGAACTTGGAGAGCTGTATTGATGATTTGAATGATTATAATTCTGTAACGCCTTTTTTTTGTTTTCTGTAACGTTTTTTTGTTGACTATTGTACACATTTTATTTTGTACACTGTTGATTAGACAATAATGTTATTACTAATTAACTTTGCTGTACTCAGAAGCAACGACTAAGTTTTCTTTTATTAAACATGCACACTCACTGAAACTAATGAAATATGCTCACCCTAAAAATTATTCTACGCCAACAAGGCCCTTTCTGTTTAAGTACAGGCCATAAAGAAATCTTTTTTATTTATTTATTGTCTGTGTGTAATGTCATTGTCCGAGTTCCGACCAATGTTCCGATGTTCCTTCCTTCTCTATGGTCAGAAGTGACAGTAGAACAATCGGAGGTGGACGTTGATTACTCATTCGCCAATAATGTGGAGTTTTTTAAAAGTTAATTAATATTAACAACCAAAATAAACAGTGGTTCACGTATTGTTTTCAATTGTGATTGTTTTATGGAAAATTAAATCAAAATGCATCGTCGCCGAGGACCGAACTTCACTTATGTGAGCGGATGTGTGAAATACATGATTTTTGTATTGAATTTTATATTCTGGGTGAGTTATTTCTTGTTTCTAATTTGATTATTTAAAAGTATGATATTTTAGGTAGATATTTTCAGAGAAATTCAGCTTATTTTATATGTTAGAGACTAAAAAATTGCGAGATTTCATTCATGATTGTTTTGTGTGTGAATCATTGTTTTCGGTGATACATGTAGCCATGGGAAATCTACCATACAGTGTCGATTGCTTCTCGACCGCATCCGTCCGCTTTTGTTAAGGCCTTGTGGTGATAATGTGATAAAACCGTTTAAAAAGCTGGCTATTGTTCGATGTTTGAAAAACTAAATAGCAATATTTTTAACACTGATGGCTATCTGTTGCAGACAAAAGACTTTCATAAACTTTCGACAGTAGTCATAATAACGGAGAAAATCAATCAATACATGTTTGATAACAGGAGGGCAATATTAAACTGTCTTGTTATTCTAGATAACAATGAAAAATATCTTCAGTGTGTATCACTGGTGAATTCTTAGAAGAGATGTCATCTGTGATGTCATAGTTTATTCTTGAAGAACTTCAATGTTTTTTTCTTATTTTTTTATCCCTATGAGTGCTCTGGATACTCAGAATGGACAATGAAATGGACTCTTATTGACAATAACTCCAGTTAGTTAGTAGTACAGGATTTATATTCACACAAACTCAATACCTCAACAGCAAATACTTGCAAACTTATAAACACAGGTTTGCCATGAAGAATATTAACATAAATGATGTAACCCTGTGCTATGTCTGTTACAAAGGGTGAGGTGTACACTTCTGTCTCACCTCCCCCTTTGTATAATATAATATAATAGTATATTCATATTGATGGTCTAGAAGACAAACATGCTAATTACAGACCTACCAATTTTTCAGGAAGACTGTTTTATTGATTCAAAACTTCTCGATACCATAACTTAGTACTGTACATAGAAATATAGTTTAGACAGAAAGAAACGGAATTATGTCATTTGGAATTTTGGATAAGTGCAATCAGTAGAGCATGCTCATTTATACATTTGGCATTAAAATATTACAGTAACAAAATTTTGTAATTAGCACATTTGTCTACTAGGCCATTGATATTTCCCCACTACATATTAGTGTATTAGTGGCGGTACTTTCATATGAGCCTCCTAGCTTGGCTTGTCCTTATAACCCACTACTCTTACAGCTGTCAGGGTTTCTGATCAGTCTGCTGGCCTCATGTGCTTGTAGTATTGTTGGCCCCTAGGCACCCCACTGCCTAGAATATTCTGATTAAAGATCTCACATCACTGTGCTGTATTATACATGTTTATATCACACTAGCTGTTGCCCGCTTCGCTCGCGTTTTTGTCGGAAATTATCCTACATGCACATTGTAAATATAGCCTATGGCACCTGGGGATAATGTAGCTTCCTATTAGTGAAAGAATTTTCAAAATCGGTTCAGTATATCCAGAGATTACCCCGTACATACAAACTTACAATCAAATTTTACCTTTTTATAATATTGGTATAGATAACGTCATCACATCTAAACTCCCTGAGGTGTAAAGGAATGCTGTACTTAATGGCACAGCCATATATTCTGATGGATGATCTCAAATCACTCATGTCCCACATTAGACATACTTATTTCTTGTTTAGTGAGCTGTGGTTACATCGCATTCCTTTAAAATGTGCAATGATATAGGTTAAACATTAAGACATTATATTTTATTTATTTAAAACTTAATTTTCCTCATAATTAATCACACCTTTATATGACCTGGTTCATAAAATTTATTAATTATAAGTTGGTTTTAACAAAATTTAAGTCTTGTTGCCACACAAACTTTTTTAGTGTTTCTACTATGTATTTGGTGTTGTGAATAAAAATACGCAGTTATTTTTTTTAAATCACGTATCCATTTAATTTGGTGAAGAAAAATGAATTATAAAGAAAATATTAAATAGTACTCCAGAAATATGTGATTAATGTGGTTTATAAATAAAAGTTTACGAGTTAGTCCTGTTTGATCATCCAGCAGTAATCAGCCAACATTCTTGGACTCCATCTGCCCTGGTAACGAATCTCCATCTTTGAAATGTCCCGATGGAACCTTTCTCCATGCTCATACGTCCCTAAATTCTCTGGGTAGAAATCTAGAAGTGAGTCTAGAAAATGAGTATTTAGCAACATATTGCAACCCAAAGCTTCATATGTCATTAGAATGTCGTTAATCAATTCCTTAAGGTTCTCACTCCTATGGTTACCAAAAAAAATAGCAACCACATTCTTGAAACATTGCCAAGCTGATTATTCTAAAATGTTAAATTTTTGTTCCAATTTCGGATCTATTTTACTTACCTGATTGGAGGTCCTTTGATTATAGCATCGCATATTTTGGGAAATTTCTCTTTTAAATTCAAAAATCCATTTCCATTGCGATCCATCGCCTTTACAGAAATTTTCATAAGGCCTAATTTGAAAAGGAGTGGCAGAAGAAACACAATCTATAGGTTTTCAAAGTGGTGAATGCTCCAAAAAAAAAACTCGTATAGCACTTCAAAAGAAAATCAGAAAAATTTCGCCTTCGATTTTTGAAAGTCACTTCACCATAATTAAAACAAAAAGGGTTAGGGGCGTTAATATACTTTCTCCGCCATATTCGCAGAAGCACAGAAGTTAATTAAATCCAAAACAATTTAAGTTTCGTAAAATACATAGCCCGCTTTTTACAGGCAAGTACGAGTCGGAACAGTGACGAGTCGGGCATAAGCCGTACGGTACATATGCGTTTATCGCTACCTACATTACTGAAAATGAACTTGACCTCACCACAAGAAAACTGAGTGTGATAGAAACAAAATAAGCGCGTTTTCGTAATGAGGGTTGGTAGTCAAAACACGATCACCCATCAGGGTTCGTGTGGCATGAACACTGTTGACCAGTGTAATTATTTAAATATTTCCCTGAAATCCTCAAATATCAGTCTTCCTTGGACAAAACTTGACTTGCTAGGGTTTTACTCAGATCTGCCTGCGTAGCATGACCACAGTAGAAACGGGTTTTGTCGACGAAGAATCGAAAAAAATACAGATTGTGGAAAGATTTCTATCGTCGCAAGCAAGTCGATGTTAAAAATGTATGACAGACATGTCAAGTTGTGTACAAAGTGCTTTGTCTATTCTTGGTAGAATAGAGATAATATTGCCATATTACGCGGGCTGGGGTGAAATACTTTGTGTGTCAATAAAATATTATACCTAAATGGTAGTTTTAAATTGTTCAAAGTTAACGGCTAACCATTTATTTCATTAAGCCAATCAAAGGCATTTTTAACTTTATACAGAACTATAATTATTTTTATCTCTATCGTCGCGTCGTTCTGTTCTTCTTCTTTGCCCGCTGATGGGCTATCAACCAGTTTATAGCCACCTCTGTCGTCATAATAATATAATAATACCAGCCTATTACTGCCCCACTGCTGGGCAAAGGCCTCTTCTCAACAGAGAAGGCACGAGCATTGATGACCACGCTTGCTCAAAACGGGTTGGCGATTTCAGACTTTTATAAGTCCAGGTTTCCTCACGGTGTTTTCCTTCACCAATGTCTGTGATGTCCAAGATAAACTTAGAAAGTACATATGAATTTAAAAAGTCACATTGGTACTTGCCCGGGTTTGAACCCACAACTTCATGCATGAGAAGCGAGGCCTTAACCTCTGGGCCATCACGACTCTGTCGTTAGCTCCGTTTAAATCCTGGAAGATGCAGATGGCTGTGCAGGATGGGCAAGAAAGGAGGTGGGGCATATCCTGCAGAGGGGCTCCACGCTCGCATTGTATTTGGGACGGGTTTATGATATCCCATTTGACCTTGGTTGAATTTCTTCTAATATATTACCTTCTAAACACGAGATTACCATTTTTTTTTCATCGATGGGGAATCATCAAATAACCCCTCCCGCTCTGGGCTGAGCAGGAGGGAGTGTCAGACTTTTACTGACTAAAACCCATCCATGTTCCTTCCTTTGCCCTTTGTGTTCCAGGGCCGCGGTATCTCTTTCGAACATTCCCGCAACCCTGGCAGGCGTCGGTCCTTACGGACCCCTTCCTGTTTGCTGACTCTCTTTGAGGCGCGCGTGGAATACGAACGCGCCGTCGAAACGGCCTGTCGTCATAAGACGGACGGACGGCGAGCTAGCCCATAGCTCACCGTCCACAGGCCCGCGCCTACGGTGCGTCTCCCGCGGCGACTGAGACGTGAGGCTCTCTCCCTCTCACGTCCCGCCACCTCCTTCGCTAGCATGACTGCTTCGCAGAAGGAGGTGACGGCGTCCCATTCCCTCTCGCTCCGGACCATGGATTGAACCAGGGCCGGACGCGAGAGGTCGCCGCCGCCGATTGCCGCTACGAGGACACGGCGTTGCTCCGTCCAAGCGGAGCAGACCTGCACAGTGTGCTCCACCGTGTCCTCCGGTCGATCCTCGCAGTGGTGACACCCGGGCGTTTCCTCCCGCCTGATTAGGTGCAGGAACCTCCCGAAACAACCATGTCCGGTGAGGACCTGCGTCAGGCGGAAGGTGAGGGCGCCGTGGCGCCTCTCTAGCCACTCCTCAAAGAGGGGACTTACCGCCACTATAGTGGCGTGCCCTGCACGGGGTTGCGACAGTTGCTCTCTGTATGTCGCCATGAGATCATGCCGGAAGTCTGTCCGCTGAGCGACAATTTGCCGCGGCAGTGGAGTTTCCCCCCAGCGTAGTGCCTCCACGCGCCACTCTTGCAGGCGCGCGGGGACTATCGCCTCCAGATCCCATGGCGACGAGATTACCATGAGATTATCTTCTTCAGTCATTGTGTTCCTGAATCTAAACTAATCCAATGTGAAAGTAACCGTCTGCCCGTTAACTTTTAATGTCGTAATGGGTAAACAGATTTCATTGAATTTTGCCACTCAGGTAGTTCATGATCTTCGTTAGGAAATAATTTGCTAATGATTCATCGTAGTAGTACGAGGGCTGCACTAAAAGTATCGGGAATGGAATATTTCCACTGTTCCAGTCATATTAAAATCTTTTTAATTGAAAACTCCTTGGTTTTAAAAATCGAATACCATTTATTTATTTATTTAAAAAAAGATTCTCGGTCTTGTCACAAGGTTTTGTCAAACTTGTTTAGTCGTTGAGAAAATGGAATTGACTCGAGAAAATTCAAGAGCGATGATTTATTATGATTTTCGAAGTAGTTTAACACAAAAACAGTGTGTTGACCGGATGATTTCTGCATTTGGTGATGAAGCCCCATCCAAAACCACAATTTATCGCTGGTTTGCTGAATTTCAACGTGGACGTATCAAGCTCAGTGATGATCCCCGTCAAGGTCGTCCAAAAGCTGCAGTCACCCAAGAAAACGTTGATGCTGTGCGTAAGCTGATTGAGGAAGATCGGCATGTGACATACCGCGAAATTCAGGCAACTTTAGACATTGGCATGAGTCAAATACAAATAATCTTGCATGAACAATTAGGTGTAAAAAAGTTGTTTTCCCGATGGATACCGCATTCGCTCTGTGAAGAGCTAAAAGTGGCTCGCGTTACTTGGTGCGTCAGAACTCTCGAAAGATTCCATGCAGAATCCTCAAATGCTGTATACAACATCGTAACAGGTGACGAATCCTGGATATACGCGTACGAACCCGAAACAAAAAACCAGTCACGAGTTTGGGTGTTCGAAAATGAGTTAAAGCCAACAAAAATTGTTCGTTCACGGAGTGTTGCAAAAAAAAATGGTGGCCACGTTTGTCTCCAAAACCGGCCAGGTTACGACTATTCCTCTTGAGGGACAAAGAACGGTTAATGCAGAATGGTATGCTAGCATTTGTTTGCCACAGGTCGTTTCTGATCTCCGTAAAGAGAACTGCAACCGCCGCATCATCCTCCATCACGACAATGCGAGTTCTCACACCGCGCACAGAACAAAAGTGTTTTTAGAGCAAGAAAACATAGAATTATTAGACCATCCGCCGTACAGCCCCGACCTAAGCCCTAATGATTTATATAATAAAGAATAAATTGCGTGGACAGAGATTTTAATCACCTGAAGAAGCTGTGGACGCCTACAAAACGGCCATTTTGGAGACCCCAACTTCCGAATGGAATGGTTGCTTCAATGATTGGTTCCATCGTATGGAAAAATGTGTCAAATTTCGCGAAGAATACTTCGAAAAGCAATAAATACATTTTTAAATAGTAATGTTGTGTCACTTCCTTGATTCCCGAAATTTTCGGTGCCGCCCTCGTATAATCCCATGGGATAATTTCCAACCTACACCAATCGAAACCCAGTAATCAGTCTGTTCAGTTAATATCAGGAAATCATGCAGTAAGAAATCATAAATGGGCTCATTTTTATATTAGAAGGAAAAATTAATGAATATTATATTTAAATACATTTTTTCCTTCACTTAATCAACGGGATTGAGTTAGGTATTTGATTAGTATTTCCTACAAAAATGCATCATTAAAGGGTATTTTTTGAGATAAAAATATATATATGTATGTACCTCCTTGTTTCCTTTTCCTGGTAATTAGGTAGATTAACAGTAAACAGCTATTAATTATAATCCATACAAGAACTCACATCGTTTTCCTATGCGGGTACAATAGGCGGAAACTACAGAACGCCTGCTACATTGCATAGTACTGTTATTTAAATAATCCAAATTATCATTCATTAATATAAAAAAACATTTCTCCACTAGGAATTTCTCCTGTATCGTGGGAGCGCGTTTACAAACATTTTAAGTTCATTTAACCCTATTTTGTAACTATTTCATGAAAAAGTCATTCAATGCGGTTAAATGAACATAAGAGGGTTGTATTGATGATTTTTATGATTACAATTCTGTAACTACATACGTGTTAATGGCGCGACTTCTTTTTCATCAACATACAACCCAGGGTTGATAAATAAAAGGATAAAAAAAAAAAAAATAAAAAAAATAATCGGATTAATTTGATTTAAATCGGATTTTTTTGTTTTTTTTTTTTACATTCTGATCTTTTTTAATTTGGAAGTCAGTTATTAATTAAAAACAGCCGGGAAGCAACTGGACATACCAGTCGCTTGATACCGCGTCTATCTGAACAGGCTGTTAATAAAAAAACGGTATATAATAGTAAGTTAGCCGCGCTCGCGGCACCGCCTCTGCCGCCGTCGTCTGCGTCTATGTTAGGATTGCGATTGATTTCTGTCACACATTTTTCTAAATGTTTTTTCATTCTCGCTACTAAGCCCATTAATTCTTTCTTACAACTTTTAAACACCGCTATGTTAAACTTGCCGCAAGCGGACTTTTTTGCATCGAAATAAACCCATACAGCATCTTTTTGCCTTCCAGATGTCTTGTTGTACCTATTCACTTTTACTAATCAATCACGAATGACCGCGTCAAAGACTAAACGGACGGATTCGTCGCGAGTTTAAATTTTGGAGAATCCCCGAATGTTGTAGATAAACAGCATTGGACACGTGTGTGCGCGCCGTAGTTTATGTCGGGGGAAGTACCTTGACACATTTTGGCTGATTTGGTAGCAGTAAAAAAGTATTGACTGAAATCATTGATTTTTATACATATAAAAATCACTTGATTTTAATCGCGATTTAAATCAAGTGATTTAAATCATATCAGCCCTGATACAACCTGACACTGACCTGCAAACAGAAAAAAAACGTAAGAAAATTTTTATTCCGCGGGCTACTCTGACTCTTCCGCCTTAAAGTAACAAACACAAACAGCCAGAACGCCAGCCACTGCGACGTCGCTGGCACGACATTAATTTTATCAGCCCAAAACTTCGCCACTGCCATTGCGTCCTCTGTGGCAGAGCTGTGTTATCTATGGCTGCTGTATGGCCTGCCTTACTTCCTACATTTTATTTTGATTTTTATAATAGCAGCTACCAGTAGCGAAGGGTCAATTTTTGTAAGAGGTAAGCCGGAGTACATATAAAGATATGTACTCACATTAAAGAATGTGAGTTTATTATTTGTCTATAAAACACTTTCTGTGCAATTTTTCAAAGGGAAGTCGGTAGGAATCGAGCTGTATGGAACCGTCGCCACTGGCAGCTACACATAAAACCTGTGTTAATCAATTAGCTGGCATCAATACAAACAAGTATTGTATGAGACAAAGACTTCTTACGAATCACATTTCCGAAATATGAGCCGTCAAAGTTAGAATCTATTCACTGATGGCACCATCAAGACAATTTTAGTTTTATTAGCCACCCATAGAAACTGTATTCATCAGTAGCTGTTACCAATAGCATATCCTACCTATATCTTGACTTACAAACAATCACTATCATATAAAACAAAGTCCCTTCCCGCTGTTAGTCCGTATGTGTACTTAGATCTTTAAAACTACGCAACGGATTTGGATGCGTTTTTTTATAGATAGAGTGATTAAAGAGGAAGGTTTTTATGTATTACATTGCACCCGTGCGAAGCCGGGGCGGGTCGCTAGTATTTTACATATCAAAAGATGAACCTCAACTGTTTTGAAAAGGTCACTTAAAGAAACTCACGTATTGCATTCAATAACACTTATCTAACATCATGCCTGTTTCCTTGAAGGGTTAAGTAGAATTGTACCTAAAATGAATATATTTTATTTTCAGTTATTTGGAGGTTTGCTGATTGCAGTAGGCCTTTATGCATTCATAGACAAATGGCAAGCCACAGGACTAATAAAAGTAAGTTTATTTATTACATTTACTGAGTGGTTCACAGACATACTACAGAAGACTGCGTTACTTGGAGCTCGTCGTGTATGTGGTTGTGATCCTGAGGATTGAGGATTACAACTTATCTGTATCAAGAATAGATCCATCGTATGTGGGCTGTAGTCTAAACCTGGCTTTATTTTCAACAGCCAATAGCTGCCAAGATGATTGAGACTTTGAGACACCCTGTAAACATACAGGTCTCAATAATCATTCTTGACAGCTATGCTATGTAGTAAATGACAGCGTCGGAGTGGCGCGCGTGGCGTGTGGCGTGTCTTTTCACTAAGAAAAGTGCTACCTGAACGAGTGCTCAAATAAAAGCATGCTGTTGGATGTTCAAACGGCACTGAGCATTGAAAATCTTCAACCTGTGATTTAAGCCGCGATTCCATTAGGCAAGTCTTGCATGCAAGTATGACGTCACATTTGCGTACAAGTTGCTTGCATCGGCAACATGTTTTCAAGACTATGCAAATTACATGCAGGTTTTACTTGCATACAAGTGGAGATGTTCAACAATTGAGTAGAACACGTCATTCGTTCGTAATTCGAAACGTGCCACTAACGTTTGCGCGTTCAATTTGCACGACATTAGAATAAAAAATGTACAAGTTCAAACTACGTTATATACAAGTTGTAGCTTGTATCCAGGTTGGTTCAAGTTGTACGCAATTTGCAACTTGCATGCAAGGAACTTGCCTAATGGAATCGCGCCATTATGTACCTATTCATTAAAAGGTCTAGTAAAGACAAAACGTCAAACCTTAAACTATAGATGCAACACGAATTTTAAACGTTTTCAACCATTTGGTTTTAAACCGTCTTTTTGGTATAAAACTATTTAAAACCACACTTACTGGTTTAATATGGTTTAAAATGTTTTTTTGGAATGAACTGAGACCACACCTTCATCCTGATTTAGAATATATTTATGGAAAATAAAATAAAATGTTTTAACATCAACCTTCAATATCATGACAGACAAACATAAAATCGATCCCTACCTGCTCCCTCTCTCCTCATACCTAGTGCAAAATAAAAATGCGGCGTTGCCGTTATATTTTAATAAATACGCATATCATGATTGTTTTCAGTCTGTCTAATCCTGAAAAGTGGTATAAGTATGATATTTGACTTCATATATGTATTAATAAAAATGGTAAATGATTTCAATTAGCCTTTTAAACTTATTTTTTAAAGTAATTCGTCATCAATGTACGGCTCACGTGGTTTTAAACCGTTTTAAACAAATTTGAAACGGGTTTTAAACCACAGATTTTGGTTTAAAACGGTTTATTTACAACTTTACCTTAAACCAAAACAAACCTTATTTCTCCACATAATTTCAAAAGAACCTTGGCCACACAATTGAAACAAAAAACGAAGTCTTGATTAAAAAAGCGAAAAGTAAAACGGATGTGGGTTCCGATTTTTCCGTCATCCTTATTATGTACCACACTCTTATCGCCGAGATATACTCAAACATAGGTTAATTTGATTATTTTCTGGTTTTTTGGAGAACAAGGAAAATTGTATCAAGTTTGTTGTATGCAAACTCTGGTTTAATAGTATTATTCTTTGATATAAAAAAATAATACCTATAAATAACAACAGCCGCACGGGTCGATCTTCAAGGATAAGCAGCCCTTGCCAAGGTCGGTAGGTCGGTACATGGATGGGTGACCATCCATTACATACCAAGTTTCTTCCGTGCCTCGGAAAGCACTCGGATAGACAGTCGGTCCATGTAAAATACTGGTATTCAGCTGCATCTGGTTAGACTGGAAGCCGATCCCAACCAAAGTGGGAAAAGGTTCAGCAGGACAGGTGATGATGATACGAATTGTTAATTTCCCGCTTTTTGTTACGACCACGGATTCAGTCCCACTGTCACTGGAGCCTTATTCTGCTATTGCAATAGTGTCAGTATGGTCTATAATTGATTTAATAAGGCCCCCAGCCCACGGCGTATTGAAGCGCGTTCGAAACTCGTTTGACGTGCGTACAAAGGGTAATTCGTCTGCGCGGGGACTTATTAAATCAATGATAGACCATTCTGACACTATTGCAATAGCAGACTAAGGCCCCTCGACTGTTCGCCTCTCCGGCCCGGGTGACAATTCTGTCAGACCACACGGTTTTAGTTTCTAATTCCTACTCGCATCTCGCCAAACGCGAACATGGAAACGTAAACGTGGAACATGCATATGCAGTACATTTTTTTAAATTGATAAAGTGTATATGTCATTCATATTTCGAAATCTAAAGTAACTTATTCAATTTAGACTGTATCGGAACAACACTTACATAATACGTAGAAGTGACTACACTTCAACCAACTTATCTGTGCAGGCGGGAAAACACAGAACTAAAATAAATGTACCAAGTTTGACATATCGATGCATTTTTTCTTGACAAGTAGCGCCACCTTGAACTGCACACATAAAATGGTCATACCTGTATGTGCCTTAGGCACGCACATTTTGTCCGCCTTTTACATTTTGTCCGCCTTTTACCACTTCGTAGTGTTTTACCATTCTTTCACAGTTGTGTTACTTCTGATTGGGTGTCACTGTAAAAATGACAGTGTTCTATATTTTCAGTAGGTACGTTATGGTTGCTGCCACTGACAAGTTTGTCAAATAACAGTGATCTTTATTCTCAAAGTGATAAGGTTGTTGTTAAGTTACTTCTGTCAGACGCGAACTCCCCAGCAACATAGCAGATAGATGTGTTAGTTAGTGTAATGGTGCAAGTGCGATTCCATCAAAATTGTGCGCGCACATTTGTGCAGCACATTTGTTCGCGAACATTTTTATCAGCACAACATGTTAGCGTACTGAGCTAGAGATCGGTTTCCAGTGGTTCCACCGGCAAAATTGTACGTAACATTTTGTTCCCGCCCAGTGCAGCACATATGTAAACGAACATGTCAGTTCGAGAGCCCATGACCAAAATATTTGCCTCATCGATTTACGCCCAAAACCATTTAAAATTGATAGATTTGGTTATTCTGATTCCAAAAATACTAATTTTCAGACATTAAGCTTAAGCTTGCTAAAAATATTTTTAATTCAGTAAACAGATGAGTGAAAGCCTAGGAGACCGACTCCTAGGCTACTAAACTGAGTGCGTTAACAGCGAGCGCATGTTCACTGGCGAACAACTCCACCGCAAGTACGTTTGCGCGCGCACACAAGTTCGCAGTTGTGCGTGAACATTGCGCTGACAAAATACAAAGATGACTCATTCACTTTTGTAATATCTTGTCGTTTAACATTGTTAAATAAGCAGCAACACGTTTATTACATAACATCCTTTTAAGGCAGATGCAACTGGCCCTAATTTGCACATTGTTCTGTCAACGCTCGCTTCTTTGATCGCGATTTAGTTAAAAACTACTTTAAACCGTCACACGTAAAGTTCTGTTTACGCTTCAACTTCAAACATTTTTATGACTTTTTCAATTCTGAAATTAACTTCATTTGAATTCATACTTTGATGTTTTAAACAGGCTTTTTGTTTGAGTTTTAAGGTAATATAACATGTAATATCAAGACTACACGCGCCAGGGGCCTATTTGAATTAATTAGCGAAACTTCCCAGACCGTTTTTTGTATTAAACTTGGTTAACACTACGCGAAACCTAATTTATGCGTATTTACCGTGTTTTATCCGTTTTAACTAGTAATTCGCTACTTATACAAATGTTATCCTCTTATTGTTGTAGATCTTGGCTTCTGTACTTAAATAAATAATAAGGCCATGTTGGATTTGGAATGCTTGGCAACGCGCCGAGAATTAAAAATTCCAACCAATTAAAGGCTATAAATGTTGATACCAATTTCTATTCTACTAGCTTACGCCCGCAGCTTCGCCTGCGCCGAGTTCAGTAAATATCCCACGGGATCGTACTACCAGGATATAAAGTATCCTTTATGTTAATCCAGGTTATAAAGTATCTTTGACCCAAATTTCATCCAAATCGGTTCAATCGTTTTCGCGTGAAAGAGGAACAAACATCCATGCATCCTCACAAACTTTCGCATTTATACTAGCTGTTGACTGTGGCTTCGCTTGCGTTTTGGTCGGCAATTATCCCACGGGTACGTTGTAAATATAGCCTATGGCGCTCGGGGATAATGTAGCTTCCTATTAGTGAAAGAATTTTCAAAATCGGTTCAGCAGATCCAGAGATTACCCCTTATAACCTCACAAACTTTACCTATTTATATTCTATATTCTCCTATGTCTCCATTTTAATGTACAGACAATTCTATGTTTTATTTTCAGCTGGACACCGTTTACGATGTAATGCTGAACATAAGTCTCCTGATCGCTCTGCTCGGTGCCGTAGTCTTCGTAGTGAGCTTCGCGGGCTGCGTCGGTGCTCTTAGAGAAAACACGTGTTTGCTCAAGTTTGTAAGTAACAAACAAATTCATTTATTTACCTTGTACATCGTGCTTAAACTTACAATATGGTGTTAAATTATAGCCAACAGAAAACTGTCAAGTTTACAGCGAGTCAAGTTTGTAAACTGTAACGCTCTATCACGATGATCAGTCTTCAAGTTTTGGCAAGTTAGAGGTCCATGTGCGGCATAAAAACTCTGACACCAGGTTAGGCACTAACCACACGATAGAGAAGATCGTTTTGCATAGTGCCGTGGTGTTCGTAGTCAGGTTCGTTATGAATATTATGTTGATTAGAATTCTGATCGTTTTGCGCAGCAGCGAAGTTTTGTAGTCAGCTTTGTAAACTGCGTCGGCGCTTTCAGAGAAAATACGCGCTCGGCACCATATGAGCTCTGTGTTACCATCTTCCCTGGGGTCACTCAGTGCGTGGGCAGTACACCCTTCCCCTGTGCGCCCGCGACTCGTAAATCTGCCTTAGCTGAAGCAGGCGGTTTCGGTGTGAGCCTCCCCGATGCCTTCTTCTCCGAGAGATTTGGGCCTCTAGAGACTTCAAAATGGCAAAGAGTTGTAGCGGCACTAAGAATACTGCACAAACATAGAACAAAAAGTACTACAGTGCCATCTATGACACAGTAAACATCGTAAACATTGAAATCCTACATCGCGCAAGTAAAGTTTTCCTCGACTTAAGAGTACAGACCCCAACAACAACTGTCGGGCAGTAGCCCACCAGCAACACCCGTCTGGTCGGAGGATCCTCCCTTTTCCATGGGGGATGAAGAACTTTACACCCTGTTCTCTATACCCCCAAAGAGTTCTTTATGAGGCTTTTTGTTGTTGTTTTCCACGCCACCAATACCTATTTGGGTACTTACCTATAAAAAAGACGGTGGAAGATAAATTGTGGAATCTGACGTTATTTGTGGAAACCCATGACAATTAAATGTTAAGCAGAAATATTCAGTTTTAATTCCGCTTAAAATAGAAATACTCAGTTTTAATTCCGCTTAAAATAGAAATATTCAGTTTTAATTCCGCTTAAAATAGAGATGATATGGCTGGAAAGAGTGACTCATGAGATGACGGCTAATGTAGAAGTATGGAGGAAGATGATCCGCTACGCTGAGCTCAAATAAATTGGGATGGGCACAGGAGAATGATGAATCCCGATTTGACCAGATCATTAAATAGATTCTTACATAATATCATTCAACAAATGTTTTTGCAAGAAACCCAAAATGTCGTCCGTATTATTTATTACGAGTAGCATGACAATAGTGTGGTGTTATCTCTCGCTTATCAGTGCAGTAGAAGCTTGCTGCATGTGTTGTTATCAGCACGTAGTGCATATATACGAGGCTGTTGTTAGCAACACATCATGTGGGTGCCTTTTTTGCAGTTGTAGGCATGAGTTTTCCCTCTTAATTTTAATGCCATTGGAATCGGCTCTATGAAATAGTCATTTAATGGGATTATATGAACTAATTACTATAACTCTGTAAATACATACGTGTTACGGTCGCGAATTAGATTTTGTTCAATATACAGCCTGACGCTGACCGGCAAATTGCAAAGTACGTAAGAAAAATTGATTTTTTAACAGACTTCAACAAGGAGGAGGTTCTCAATGGGGGCTATCGCGTAGGAATTCACCGCTAGAGGCACTAGTGTAGCGTGAGGGCACCGAAATGTCAGATCTCGTAGTGTTCGTGCGTTGCGTGCTTTTTTATCACGTATTTTTACTAATTTTCACGATTGTGGTCTAGATTGAGCCTTTCCTGATTAATTATGACTTGAAGATTTTAAGTAGCAACTTTCTTATTTGTTAATACTTGGAGGTAAAATTATTTTTAAATGTTTCATGCTTGCTAATTTTAGGAAGAATATTGTAAATATGTATCTGAAGTTTACACTATGTTGTTACACGTAATAAAATAAACTTTTTTGAAGTTATTGATACTATAAAGTATAAAATAGAAGTGGCGCCATCTGGTGAGCTCAAAAACGATAGCCCTCATTCGTTTGGTATTTTTCGAGCTACCCTGGCGGTTCCCTCTTATTAGAAGGTTCTCGCCTCTGACTGCCTAGTGCTGCGTTTGTGTAGTGGTCGCAAGCGCGACTGCTCAGCGGGGTTCTGGTTTCGATTCCCGGGTCGGGTAAAATGTTACAGGATTTTAGGTACCATAAAGTCCTCTAACCTTCCGAGAAAATACGTGCGTGATGTTATGATTTACCTCATTTTATGAAATTACATTTGATTTATAACCACATTGAAAACCTTTTCCTCTTGTCTGGTCAATTTTTTTTCAATAGTGTAGTTAATATATGCCAATTATAGTGATTAATCACCAGTAATTGTAGGAATTTAATTCAATTTGTTAATTTCAATTATTTCCTATTAATTTGAATGGCAGTTATTTAGTCTGAGGAAAACACAGCTGCTATAGTGTTAATATGCTACATCAAAATAACATAACGCCTGAATTCACCGAAAGTTTAGGCAGAGATGTATACATACAGGGTTTAACAGAACCCTTCACGAAGCCGTCAACAAAGTATAAAATCATTATCATCATTTCAGCCGAAAGACGTCCACCGCTGGACATACGCCTCCCCCAAGTGTCGCCACACTGACCAGTCCCGTGCGACTCGCATCCAGCGCATCCCCGCAACCTTCACCAGGTCATCGGTCCACCTACTGGGAGGCCTTCCAACGCAACGTCTTCCGGTTCGCGGTCGCCACTCCAGAACTTTTCGGCCCCATCGGCTATCTGTTCTGCGAGCAATGTGCCCTGCCCACTGCCACTTTAGTTGGGCTACGTCGGTAACCTTGGTTCTCTTGCGGATTTCTGGCTTCACGCAAGGAAACTCCGAGCATAGCCCTCTCCATTGCCTTTTGGGTGACTTTAAGCCTTCGAATGAGGCCCATTGTGAGCGACCACGTTTCGGTCCCGTATGTAATCACATGTACATCAAACTAAGTAACCCTACGCAAAAAAAATTGCTGGGAAACGACTTTCTTTTTTGGGGTGAAAAATCACGTTTTACGGTAGGCCTCAATGTAACACACTCAAAACATTGTGCTGATGGATGGATTGAATAATACGGGGATTGTGGAAGTGTTTAAAGTAAAATTCTTACATCAAAAACATGTAATTTAAAAAGAAAAACTTGGAGAAATAGTTGGAACTTTGACCACCAATATATCCGTAACTAGAAGGTTCCCAGATAAGGTCTTAAACAAAAAAATGATCCCAGTGACGGGGAGAACAAGTGCCTTTCGGCATCGTTAAGGGTCTACACCCTTTATAATAGTACCTACACTTAAAATTTGACAGTTAGAAGTCCTATGTGAGCCTAGGTGAGCCTATTGTCATAAAAATCAAAAGTCATTTATTAAAATTTGGCTGATAAATCAGTATTTTTTTAACGAAGGTAGGTAGGCTAGCAGTGAACGTCTTTTGGCTGGGATGGGATTGCTGTATTTATATGTCCTTGATCTAGTCGGGTTTTGTCGAAGGAAGAATCGACAAAATGACAGATTTCTTTTGTTGATGTGTCATTTTGTCGATTCTTCCAGTCGACAAAAACCGTTTCTACGATGGTCATGCTACGGGGGCAGGGGTTCCTAAACTTTTTAAGTTCGTGGCGCGCTTACAGGTTTAATATTTTGTCTTGGCGCCTAGCTAGTCGTAAAAGCAGAGTTTGACACACTAGTGACACAATCAGTATGTTGACACACTAGTCTGCAGGGAGTCGCGGGATGCAGGTGGCATTGGACCGGACACGTTGGAAATCGATTGGGGAGGCCTATTTTCAGCAGTGGACAACAACGGGCTGAAATGATGATGACACACGAGTATATTGAAAACCCGGCTTCAGATAAATGGGATGTTGCAAAGGGAATGAGAATTCTTAGAGGTTTTTAATTTACACTTAAACTTTCTGTCACTTACGGGATATCTTCCGTGATTGTCTCTTGTTTGGAGTTCCCGATATTTCGACGCTGTTGCAAGCGCCATGATCGCGGGTTGACTGGAGAATGCGGGTGGATGGAAAATAAATTGTTAAGAGCAGACAAATCTGTCTACCCTCTTTCTTTGTCTTTTGCTACGCGCACTACTGGAACTCATCACTAAGTCACGGAAAACACACTCACAGTATCACAAGGTTTTTTGGACTTATTATGATGCCGGCTGCAAATAAGAGACTCACGGAAGATATCTCGTAAGTGACAGTATAAGTTTAGTTAAAAATCGTGAAAGCTTAAAACTGTGTTTTAATTTAAAGTCTGATATTCATTTTGGACCGATATATCTAGAACTCCAAATCGGAACACGCGAACCTTGTTTTAAGGCTCCTGTTGCAAGAGTTCAATGACACTCTCTTCTTGCGAAGTGAATTCTGGTGGATCTTGTGCATGGAAAGGATTCACGCAAAATTTTTCGTCCTCGTCTTCGGCAAAGTATTTCAAAAACCAAAGGTGTTCCGTGAAAAGGTATATTAAGCGTTGTGAGACCTGCCAGGGTTGCGGGACTGTTCAGGCATCGATAGGCATCGACAGGCATCGGTCCTTTCGGACCCCTTCCTGTTTGCTGACATCTCTTTGAGGCGCGCGTGGAACTCGAACGCGCCGTCGACTCGGCCTGTCGTCATAAGACGGATGGACGGCGAGTAAGCCTATTACTCACCGTCCACAGGCCCGCGCCTACGCTGGCCGGCAGCCACCGCGCGGCCCCCGACGTCCAGGGCGTCTCCCGCGGCGGCTGAGACGTGAGGCTCTCTCCCTCTCAAGTCCCGCCACCTCCATCGCTAGCATGACTGCTTCGCAGAAGGAGGTGACAGCGTCCCATTCCCTCTCATTTATCGAATACTTAAGTATAGTTTCCGGAGAATAGTAAACAGGAGCACCTCAGCGCCCCTCTTCACTCTCTATGGCGCACAAGGGCGCGGCGCCGCTGCGCACAGTTTGGGAACTGCTGATCTAGCCTATTATAATAATTTTCTTAACATTTTCCTCCACAGTACTCCCTATGCCTGCTCATTCTATTCCTGGTTGAAATGGGGGGTGCTGTCTGCGGGTTCGTGTTCCCTCGCTCCCTCCATGGACTGCTGGAGCTGAGCTTCACAGAACGAGTGGTCCACGCGTATAGAGATGACCCTGATCTGCAGAACTTCATCGATTTCGCTCAGAGTGATGTGAGTATTTTTTAATCGATTATTTTTGGCTGTTCTTTCCGCTTCCAGTTTGTTTTTTTTCCTGTTTATAGGTTTTTTTAATTAATTCCTTTTATGGTTTGTAGACGTGTTTGATTGCCTTAATCAGGAAAATTTGAATATACAGAAATCATACGTTTTTTTTTTGTTATTAATAGACGATAACAAATCCGGTTTGCGACATAGTTAAAATACAATAGAATAGCAATAATAATTATTTGCATTGAATAAGCACGAAGACACTTCTTTATTTCTTTTAGTATGGGGGTTTAGGCCGTGCACTCCGTGAAGGTTCACCAAAACCGGTACGGACACATCCCGGACGTGGCTCAGGACACTTACTTAAATTACTTAATAAAAGTATCTGTCAGTGCTGAGGGCATCAGACTGTGGGCATCGGGCATTTACTGATTGGTCTGTAGTTGCTAGTGTGACTGATATAAGCAGACGCTGTGATTATTAAAGAAGAGAACAGCGGTATTCATTGGTTTTAGATACGGGGTTTAAGGGACAGCCCCCTACAAACTGACAGGGTGCATTCAGCTCCTTATTTTGAATCATATTCCATCGGAATTGTTCCGCGGATTTTTTTATTGTTTTAATATTTTTTTCAGGTACTACTTGTTCCTTTATTTCAATGTAAAACTACATTCCCTGTACACACACTACATTTATGTAAATAATACGGCTAAAATCAAAAATCCAACAATGGATTTTGAATTACTTACTCTAACGAACGAAGCGTGAAATCAGCTGTTTACTAGGAAGTAAACAGCTGATTTCACGCGTCGTTCGTTCGAGCTAGGCAGGAGCCTAGCTACAGAGTTCATCGAACTCGTCGTCGCGCTTGCCGTTCGCCACGTGCGTTTTGCCACGGTAACGATACATTGCGTATGAATCGTAACCAAATCAAATTTATTGAATTCCCATAACAATTCTGAAATAATTTCTTGTACCGATCATCTTAGCATGATATACTGAATTCACCCCATCAGTTTGTGGACAGCTGTCCCTTACACCCTGTATACCCTATGTCTATTTCTGGATAACCAGAGATGGTCCGTTACGGACGCCTTTATAAAACCTATACAATTTCTCTCGATCTTCCAGTTCCACTGCTGCGGGCTTACGTCAGACGGCTACATGGACTGGTCAAAGAACGAGTACTTCAATTGCTCCTCTCCGTCCGTGGAGCGCTGTGGCGTGCCCTTCTCGTGCTGCATCAACGCGACAGACATCTCCTCGGGGCTTGTCAACATCATGTGCGGGTATGGCGTGCAGAACTATCCGGTGAGTAACGCCAACTCTACGATTAAGACTGGTACTAAGTATCTATTTAGCGTTCCGGCAAAACGGAAACCTCATAGGTTCACTTTGTTGTCCGTCTGTCTGTCTGTCTGTCAAGACCCTTTTTCTCAGGAACGCCTGGCGGTATCAAGCTGAAATTAATACCAAATACTCAGGTCTGCTACCCCTTGGAACAATGAAAATATCATAATTGTAAGTCAATGCGAACAAAATATATAATGACTGCTTATGTCGCATATTATGCGATTTCACAAGGGAATCAAAACCTATAGGGTACTTCTCTTTGACCTAGAATCATGAAATTTGGCAAAAAGCAAGGCCTTACAGCACAAATAAAGGTAAAATTCCAAAAAAAAAAAAAAGTTGAACATTAAAGGGTGTCTGTCCCCATAAATACGTAGTTGACGCCAATTAAGTTTTTTTTTTTAGATAATGGTACGGAACCTTTCGTGCGTGAGTCCGACTCGCCCTTGGCTGGTTTTTTTATAGTCAAATTAATTTATATTTACTCGCAGTACTTGCGAAAAGAAGAGTATGCTCCTCGGGGATAAAGGTGTTTTTTCCTTGGGCGTGCTTAAATCCCTCAGTGCTCTCAGGATTCTCTCTTAGTCGTATTTTATTCAAGAGAGACACAGGTTTTGTAAGCTATTACCAAATGCGTTTAGGGAGGAAAATATCTCTTTAGGCGGTTCCTAATTCTATTTAAAGAAAGTTTTCGGGTATAGCGACTACTGTCGTAACCAGAACCTATCAAGATTTATCCTCAGGTTGTCAGACATTTCAGTCACCAATCGAAATGTTGACCTTGGACAGTGTTTTTAAACCTGTTTAAAACTATTCGTCAACATCATGTGTGGGTATAGCGTGCAGAACTATCTGGTGAGTCTTCCGAGATCTAAAATAAGCATTCTAGGGTTAATTTGAATTATTAGGACATAAAACAGTCAGGTACAATCGGCCCAAGATGAATCTGAGCACCTTACGGACTATTTTTGCTTGCAGCATCCGGCCGCTATATAGAAGCGCTTAGTTAAAAATCTTTCTCTTTATTGGTCTTTTTTTTGTGTTATTCCTATTCGTCAAAAAAGGGTGTTCAAACATCTGTGATCATTAACAGAGCCTGAGAATATTTGTAAAACAAAAAATAATTTAAAAAATTTGCTTTTTTTTTGTTTTTTTACTATTGGTCCGCACTCTCTTTGTGCTGACCAATAGTAGTAAGGGCGGTGAACAGATGTGGATATCGTGTGCACGGTTTTGTTTTAAAAGTGAGTAGATTCATTTTGGTGTGATGGTACATGCTACAGAAAATACAAATAATCCTTAAAAGCTAAAGATCACAAACATGTAACCCATACGAATATCCACGTCTTATCAAAAGAATTACAGACTAAGGTAGATTTTACAAAATACAGAGCCTTCTGGAACAGCTGTATATAATATAATTTAATAATATTAAAAGCAACTTAAAGTACTTCCGTGCTGCATTGTACCCAGATGCGACCTAAAAACAAATATTTGGAATCATCGCCGCTAGAAAGTGGAGATTGTATACTTGTCAAAATCATCTTGTCTTCTTAGAGTCGTTGGCACGATATAACATTTTCGAGGTTGCCCCGGCTGCACAGTTTATGGTTCCGCGGGAAGAATATTAGGTGGAGGACAGTTTGCGACCCACCATACCGCTGATGGAAACCTACGTCCTTTCTCGACTTGAATGTGCCTGGCGGGAGTATGTCATGCTCACTCAATGTCTCGCTGATGGTGGCGCGTGTGTCGGATCATTTAGTTCCCTTCAAAATGGTTGAGTTGAATGGTGATCCATGCGTCATGTTCGTGAACGGGCACTGTCAGTGTGACTGGTCATCTCTTAGTTGCCACGGCTTATTTGTTTTTTTTTTTAATTGTCTTTTTTGTGTATACTATGGACACTTTTAACGTGCACATCTTGCTACATCGTTCTCACATAATGTACCATTTCAATATGAATGATGTAACCAAGGTTTTGTAACAATATGCTGATTTAAAAGAGTGTCCATGGAGTTTCTTGCCCGTTCTTCTCCATAGAGATCTACGCTAGGGAATGGGTAACTACAGTACTTTCACAGTTTTTATGCCTTGTGACTGGGACTGTAGCTACATTTCATTGTTATCTTTGTTTCGACAGTTCAAAAGTGCCTGTAACTGGCCTACTTGAAATAAATGCTTTGATTTTGATCCGTCGAGGTAGATCCACTTGACGATGTCGGAGACGTCGACCAGGCAAAACACTAAGAACCATCTCGCGGCAAAGGAAGGAACTAAGCTGACAGCGGAATGTACCTAAAAAACGATTAGCGCCATCTATGCAGAAATATTTTGATAGTTTTATGAAAAATATTGACATTTCTTCGTATACGTAGGTATAGATAAAGATTTATTTATATTTTTTTTATACAGACCGAATACCAAAGTAATCGTTATGTGGTGCTGTAGTTAACAGCATGTGTCGTGATAACAATATTAGAAGGCGGTAGTGGGGTCGATTGCCTCGTTACCACGATGCTATATAAAAAACTCCACACCCGGTTGTTTTTCCATTTACCAACTAGCTTTTCATCACCGTTTCTCAAATTCCAGGTGGCCGAAGCAAGCAAACGCGTCTGGACGAGCGGCTGCATCGAAATCGTCCGCTCCTGGGCCGAGCGCAACCTCTACACCATCGCGTCTGTAGCATTAGGGGTGGCCCTATCCCAACTGTTCGTGATCTACCTCGCTAAGACCCTGGAGGGGCAGATTGAGTTGCAGAAAGCCAGGTAGGAGTCACATTGCCGGCTGCGGCCCACTGCCGGACTTAGGATTGTGTTGAGGATGAGGTAATGTGGATACGTTTAACTGGATCTAAATGTAAGAGTAATCTACGGGTATTGTATTGTCACTGGGGTAACATAATAAGAATAGGAATGATTCCTGAGTGAAAAAATATGATTCTATTTAGTCCGTCAGTTAAACAAAACAATATTGGATACGTATTTTTTGTTTTATAAAATCATTAAAAAAGTGACGAAGATAAAACGCTCCAAATAATCGAAGTGCTGGCTTGTGACGTCACTTGTCGGTAAAAATTGTACTGACAAGACAGTGACGTCACGCGAGTTTTCTACTCACTATCGTCTTGATTTTTTGTTTACGTGAAAAAAGAAAAAATACGTATCGAATATTTTTTGGAAATCTATCTGATGGACTAATTACTTTTTTTTAGTCATCTACCCTATTGCTACCCCTGTTCAAGCCAACTATAAGGAGTTCTGCAGAATATACCTTAAAAGTCCTGTTGATTTTGGCTGTCATTCGTAGTTTCTTTGGCGGGTGGGTCAGTAGTTCGAAAG
Organism: Eugnorisma glareosa; assembly: GCA_947578425.1. Taxonomy (NCBI): domain Eukaryota; kingdom Metazoa; phylum Arthropoda; class Insecta; order Lepidoptera; family Noctuidae; genus Eugnorisma; species Eugnorisma glareosa. The sequence goes on from OX387979.1 coordinate 3,542,017, forward strand.
TCGGGGAACTGGGTTGTGGAGGCAGTCGCTCCGTGGTATGTACTGGTACACAGCTGCATACAGTTATAATGAAAACCAACAACAAAGTTGGAAATATGACGGAATGATGGTTACATAAATGGCCACAACTATACATTGTCTGTAAAATATTTCGATATTTTTGTCTGGAATAAACACAAAAGTCTTTGGTTTATTTTTATTAAATACCGGCCAAGAGCGAATCGGACCCCGCACGAAGGGTTCTGTACCATTATCTATAAACAAAAAAACACTTTTATTGTATGGGAGCCCCCCTTAAATATTTATTTTATTCTGTATTTGTTGTTTTAGCGGCAACAGAAATACATCATCTGTGAAAATTTCAACTGTCTAGCTATTACGGTTCATGAGATACAGCCTGGTGACAGACAGACGGACAGTGGAGTCTTAGTTGTAGGGTTCCGATTTTACCCCTTCGAACCCTAAAAATATCTTGACTCTAAAAAATCTGATTCGCTAAACGGTTTTTTGACAAAAAGTCGGATTCACAAAATTTCTGATTCGTAGATTTCCCGTTTCGACTTTTAGCGTCAAGAACGAAGTAGATAACATTTTATCCTACTCTCAAACTAATCCATTTTCAACCTCATTACAGATGGCAAACCTGAAACAGGGGCACATTGGGCGCATACCGCGACGAGTGTCGACGAGCGCTCCTGTAGCACTCAGAGCCTCGCACGGGACTCGAACCCGCGCCCTCCGCACTCCACATGTGATTCCACCACCACTGGGACTAACCACGGTAACATGTGAAGTGTATCGACTATAAAGAACTGGAATCGTTCGCGTCTAATGTGCCATCGACTTTAAAAGATTCCTTAGTGCTTTTCTGACACATTTAATGTGCCATTTTGTGGATTTCCAACCCTAACAACGTGACGAGTAGGGTACAAAATTGTGTAACAGGACTAAATACTTGCGATTTATTTAGTGGATTCTCAACCCTAACTCGTGAGTGATAGGGTACAAAATTGTGTGTAACTAAAAACTTGCGATTGCTATGTGCCATCGAAGTAGCGAACAAACAAATGCATAGATGTGCCATCGACTGTTTTATATATCCATGGTGATTTGATTTCGCTTTGTTGGGAATTTTACTTTATTTTTTTATGGTATTCTTTATCGTGTGGTTAATGCCTAACCTGGTGTCACAGTTTTTATACCGCCTATGGGCCTCTAACTTGGCTTTATATGCCGTCAAGAAATATCTCTCAGGCGTGCTGGTTTCCTCACGATGTTTCCCTTCACCGGACCAAGTGATTATAAAATACGCACATAAATCCGAAAAATCGGAGGTGCGTGTCTTGGGTTCGAACTCGAGACCTATGACTGGGCAGTCCGACGGTCACACCAAGAGCTGACTCTTACCATAAATATAGACAGCGGTGATATTACATGCCATGTAAAAGTTTAATACCAACTTCAAGAATATTATATTCCATAATTTTTTAGTTTTTAGACACCAATTTTGTTGTTTTTTTTTTTGAAAATTGTGTAGAAATGAGAAAGTTATTTGGTTACCATCTTCCTTTCTTTGCCAGCGATAAAAATGTCTTTTATCAGAATAACAAACAACGAAACGACATGTTGAAACATACTGTGTACAGCCTGTTAAAAAAAATTGCAACTTATTTCACTTACTCAGTGTTGCCATGCCTAAAAAATAAATAAAATTCTCCAACAAAAAAAACCAGCATTTATGAGAAGAATCTCAGGACAGTTCGGAATTGTATTTCGTATCATCACGCCGGCCCCATAGGGAGTTGGCAGATCTCTGCGAGCTTTCTTATTTAAGCGGCATTATTGTGCATATTACTATAATAGGTGTAATTTAAATGTATGTTTGCCAATTAATGGTGTTAATATCTATAGATTTTAAGATGTATCTTTATATGTATTGTTGGTATATTTTTTTTATTTGAGGTAAGTAGAACTTTGGCGAAAAAAGATGTGGATGGATTTTGTTGATTTTTGTCGCTCAGTCGTCAGTATATTCACAAAAAAAAAAAAAAATGACATTGTAAGCTTTGGCAAGATGTGTTCCGTCATAAATCACATGCACATTTCAAGTAAGTAACAACTGTAATTCGCAATAAATTATAATTTGCTATGACGACGACAGCTAGTACACACCGCAGCGGCAAAGTAGCCAGACCGCAGTCTTCTTCTTACCGTGTCGATGGCAATCTAAATTGTGTCGGCCCAGAACTGAGCTGCTAGTTTATCGCTTTCGGTAGCGTCCATCAGTTCCTGTAGTGAACAAACAACACGCAGGACACGAATTTAAGTGCTCCATCGTTTGTAATACAGCACCACATTTACACTCCAGAGCAGAATCAGTCGTGAATCTCCACCTGAGCAGCTTGAGGAACAGTTTTCCTAGTTGCGGCCAACCTAGGTCCGGTGTCTATTTGAAGACTTCCAGCCCGCGTAGCATGACCACCGTAGAAACGGTTTTTTTCGACGAAGAATCGAAAAATATGCCAGATTGTGGAAAAATATCTATCGTCGCAAGCATGATGTTAGGTATGAATGACAAGACATGTCAAGTTGTATAGAAAGAGCTTTGTCGACTCTTGGTAGAATAGTGATAGTATTGCCATGCTACGCGGGCAGCATGTCCGCAGTGACGCCGACGAAGCGTTACATAGAAACCCAACGTTCCATGCGGTCTGGCCGTCTTTGCTGCTGCGGTTTGCCATTGCAATCAACTTTTATTGCTAAATTACAATTACCTTTTTTTCAAGTCCCATTTTACAAAATCCCCATCCAGCTTGCCAGAAGTCCCACTTGCCCTAATAAAACCAGTATAAGACCATGTATTTCATAATATCTTAGTTAATCATGCATTTATAACGGACTGTATATACGGCGTCTATATTATAATCATAGGGTATAATATCCTATGAATATTATGAATTTAATTCTCAATAATATTTTAATGTAAGTATCTTTTTGGTACCGATACCGATTACTTTTTACAAATTAAGGTGTTAGGCCCATTTCAGAGCTCATTTGTTTCAAGAATGGGAAATGAATTTCTTTGGGAAAATTGTTTAATAAAATAACGGGTAAGCTCACCTCCTTGAAGGATACAGGTAACAAAATCGCCGACCTATATAGTAAACAGAACAAAACATCCTGTAAGTTTAAAAAGAATATATATATTTTTTTTATTATTATTTTTTAGTAAATTTAATAACTATTTATAGTCACTGACACAAAATATGTATACACTTGCAACTTTATAATTTTAGAGATTCATTAAAACTATGTTTGTAACGAAAATAACAATACAATACAATACAGTTGAAAAAAATCACATTAAAGTTGTGAAGTGTATACATGTTAGCGCTATTTACTGTACACATTCAAATAATTCTATTTTTAAAATGATGTACCTAGCTTTATTCGTTTGTATCGGTATTGGTACATATATGAATGTTATTTTTAAATAATGTAATTAATGAAAATAGTGTAATAATTATAATATTATTGTCTCAATAACAAAAAATCTTCCTTTATTAGTGTTTAAGTAGGTAAAATATCTGAATTGTGATACGTTTTTATTCCAGTTTTCTCAAATGAGATGTTTCCTAGATACGGGACATATTTATGCTCAATTAATTCAAAAATTAAAAATCCCCAAGACTAAAAGGTATTGCTTTTCCACCGTATGAAGTAGACTTATTTAATTTTATTAGAAAAAAAAACATGTATTAATGAAGCATATTATTGGACATTCGTTGAAACTGAGTTGTTTCCGGTCTAAAAATAATATTACTAAATTACAATTGGCGAAAATGATGTAAATACAATATTAGAAAATTGTTGATTTTCATATCATTGGTAAAAAAAGTTAATTATTAATATTAATAAAATTCTATTAATATCGTCCCATTGCACGCGAGTGCTCAAAATTTGGTTTATCGCTCAATTTTCTTGTAGTTCAAAGTTGTTTAATTGACTGTTTTATATAAATTCTATTGTGTCAAACTTACTTTCATCACCAAGTCAACATTTATAAGCTTTTCGTTACTTTAAAAACAAGCATTATCAATACAAATATTAATGTTAATTCCTTAGTTTATAAATAAGCAATATTATAGAAAGAAACTTGTAAACTGCCATTAACGGTTGATTAGTAAACTCGGATCAAAGTCACTGGTCAATCAATAGTTACTATGCATGTAATTTTAATCATTTAGCATTTATACTTAATACAATCACTGCATGCAATACACAGTAATGATAGTGTAGGGACTTCGACGCACGAACGATTACCACGTATTCATTACGTCATTCCCAACGCCCACATAGAAATTTGTCATCGGTTATTTAAAAAAAGCTGTGCTATACATATAAACAATTTAATAATAAAAAAAAAAAAACATTTTGACCGTGTAAAACTCAGATTCAAAGCATTTATTTCAATTTTACAGGCACTTTTAAATGTTAAAAACAAAAATAAAGTGAAGCTACGGTCATAGTCACAAGGCACAATAACTTGAGAAAGTACTGTAGTTGCACATTCCAAAGCGTAGATCTCTATGGAGAAGAATGGGCAAGAAACTCCATGGACACTCTTTTAAATCAAAATATTGTTACAAAATCTTGTTAACACCATCCATGTTGAGAATATACATACACTAGTGGCCCGTCCCGGCTTCCCACGGGTGGACATAAGATTTTTTTATAGCCTATGTTACTCAGGGTGAATGTAGCTTTCTAATGGTGAAAGAATTTTTGAAATCGGCGCAATAGTTTTTGAGTTTATTCGTTACAAACATACACACCCATAAAAATACAAATCTTTCCTCTTTGTAATATTAGTGTAGGTATTTATATTTAACATAGTAAATGGTCTTTTGTAGGAGACGGTAGATTTGACCACATTTCTATGTGTTGGAGTTCGGAATGATGTATTGAACACTTGGTGACCATTCGTTCATCGACCCCTTCCACCGTGTATTGACAATAGTTAAACTTCCACATAATAATTAGGTGCAATATTTTAAAATATAAATACTAGGTGCCAGTTTAGTGAATATTCCAGACGTTTCTACTAAAGCTGTACTTTTGATACAAAATACAAGAGATATTTACAAAAATCCATTAAGACACACAAAAGCAACGTCTTCATTTCAGTTGTGATACGTCTACCGCTGGACAATCAAAATACAATATAACATTAAATTAGCTAGCGGGACTCCACAGGAGTGATAGGTATCGATTTCTAAACACCGGTCGAGCAAGGTGTTATTGGGTTTTTCCATCAGGAATTTCTTAGCAGCTACGGAGTCTGATTTGTGCCTGGTTGATGGCAATAGGCTCGCCCCCTATTACGAAAATAAAAATAAAATGCGCGTGTTAGGTACACCTGTGCCTAAAACTTCTGTGTAATGTTATTATAATATTTTTTTCGAGGTCAAGGAGTCGGTAAGAGTTTAGAAATTGCATTTTTTTGCTTTTAAACGATTTTCTAAAAGTTTTGCCTATTATGTCTGGGGTATCGCTAGCTAACTTAATTTGACCCTCTTTAAACAATGATTTATTATTATTAGGGAAAGTGCTCATTTCTTATACCATAGAGTTCATTAACGAATATTATTTTATTTTGTTGCATCGTTAGTTACACTTATTTTAAATACTCATATAGACTAAAGGTTAATCAATAATTCCATGAATATGTGATTATTTGTGTTAAATTATTAATAAGTAGTAATTTTCCAAATGGTTGTCAAAATGATTTAGGGTTGTCATACACGTTTTCGGGTTCGCCCATTCGATTTGTTCACTAACAAAGACTAACCGACGCGATAAAAAAGGCAGGTCAAAGCTGATTGTAGATGAGGTGTCCATAGCTTAGTCCCAATCTGACCAATGACGTCAAACCATTTTGAAATATAAAATGAAATTGACAGATTTTCAACCAATGACGGTGCTTGGTACAAGTTATGCTAGCGCCATGAAATTTACAGATGCCTTCCTAATTACTACTCAAATTCAGCTTTCATTCGGGTCCCGATCGGCAATTTTCGTGTTCGGGATCTTCGTTCGGGATAATTTGAGCCAATCAGAGCGGCTTATTCCCGAATATATCTATCAAAATAATTTGTTCTACTCAAGCATTGCCAATGTGGAAGGCCGTTAAAAGCTGATTGTAGATGGCGCGACCATAGCTAGGTCCCAATGGTCGTTATTTGGAAATTTAAAATGACATTACCAGATTTTCAACCAATGACGATGCTTGGAACCACCTATGCTAGTGCCATTAGTTGCACAGTCGCCTTCCCCATTAGACCATAACCGACTTAAAAAAAAGAGGAGTTCATTAAAATCTTGTCTTGACTGCAGTATAAATATATAATAAGATAGTTAAACAAATATTATTGTTTTCTCAGTCATTTTATCTCTGTATGTATAAACAACCTTAAAGTAACGGGAATAAGGATCAATTCGCGATTATGACAGCCTTGTCAGTGGTAGCGACTTAATATCATCTTTATTGTAACACGTACAAAGTTCAAAATCAAAGGTAAAATAACTGAAAGGCAAAAACTCGATTTTAACCAAATATAATCTACATGTCGTATCTTAGTGAATAAGTTTATAAACTTATCGATGTACATATGTATTAGGAATTCTAGTGTATGTATTAAAGCATTTTTATTAAATTTTTGCTAGACGAAATGCTTGAGATTTTTAGCAATCCATGTATATATTTTTCGTTAACCTTTTGAACGCCATTGACACATGTACGGTAGAACAAGCTATTTGGTATACACGCGGAAATATTCACAAACCTAATACACTGACAATATTGTTTGCAATTTGATTTTATATAGCTTAAGTCATGAGTCTTAAATAAAATTGCAAACAGTATTGTCAGTGTACTAGGATTGTGAATATTTCTCGGTGTATACCAAATAGCTTGTTCGACCGTACGTGACATGCAAGCGCGTGCCCTTTACGCCAAACAACACAAGTATGTGACAAAATGTTTGGTGAAATTGTGACTTGGCGTGGAGGGCACGCGCGTGCGTTTATGCTCTGGCGGTCAAATGAAAACAATACAATTTAGGTTTTCTAGTCTCAAGTTCAGATTTTACAGTATTATAATTTGCATTTACTGATTTTTTTCACTTTTTGGACGTCCAGGTCTTGACAAACACACCATTGATTTTAGAAGCTAGAATTTTTTTGTTTCTTGTATGATTTTGTTTAGACAGCTTAAGTTTACCACAAATATTAACCAACTATAAAAATGTACCTATGATTTCATTGTATTCAAATATTGTTATTAACATCCCCAATTATGTATTTTCCTTTCTTTTATGGTATAAGTCAACAACAGCTCAAAAGCTCAAGCATTTCGCCTAGCCAATATCAGTTAGTGTAAAGCACAATTCATATGAAAATGAAAATATTTTGCGTAAACAGTGGGAACTGATTAAAAATACATTATTCTTGTACATTGAATACCAGTTGTCAGTGATGTAAAATATAGGAAATTAAATGAGCTGTAACCTGTTTTGTTCTTTTTATTTGTATTTCTATACTAGCGAACCGCCCCGGCTCCGCACGGGTGCAATGTTATACATTTAAACCTTCCTCTTGAATCTATTAAAAACAACATCAAAATCCGTTGCACTGTTTTATAGATCTAAGCATACATAGGGATAGACAGCATGAAGCGACTTTATTTTCTACTATGTAATATTGTTGTATTGTTTATTTTCTACTGTGTGGGTAAATAATAACTACCGCACGGGTCGATCTCCAAAGTTAACACATTCAGTGCCGGGAACCCACCTGGTGGGTTCACTCAAGTCGCACTTGGGATGCCGAGAACCCACCTGGTGGGCTCATTTTAAATGTAGGTTTTTCTTAGCGAATACAGCATCAAATAAAGGAAAAATAAAAACAATTGTATATTTTAACAGAATTAATAAGAATACGCAGTGGTTTCAAATTACAACCATTTTTATTTTCAATAAATTTTCGACCTCTTCCTAGATGCCGAGAACCCACGTGGTGGGTCCTTTTTCAGGGGTGAAAAACCATAGGCCCGATTTTTAGTATTTTCTAAAAATAACTATTTTTACATTTTAGGACAGGAAAATGAGGTTTCTTTAAACCTTGTAAACATGCAAAATGTCGATGAAACAAGCAAAAGGCACCGACTTCCGAAAATAATTTTAACTTTTTTTTTTTTAGCAACATTAATATTTGTATACCGTGTATAGAAACCGTGAAGTTCAAACGAGCGAGCACATCTTAGTGTGAACACGGTCGCGCGAAGTACGGCAAGGGCACGTCTATGATTTAAATCGATGTTGTATTTAAAATAACTGCACTACTTGAAATGTCATCAAATCCATTTTTTGTGTTTTCATTATGTTTAAATATCGATATCCATCACAGATGCGGAGTATCGCTAGCTAATTGAAAACAGCACACAAAAGTAACTGTCAAAGAAACTACCTATTAATGCAATGCAACGTTTGCGATCATTCAAATGTTTTAAAATGTTATTTATTAAAATCGAATAGAAACAATAATTGCTATTACGTAAATTAAATTAATAAAAAAAATTGCATGAAAATCTCACAAAAGGTTGAACACCCCTGTCACGGGATCAGAGCGGGCGATTTTACTTTTTCATTTTTTTTTATTTCTTTATTATTGCACATCCCCCACCCTACTAGGGCATGAAAATACCCCCACAGATAGCAACAACAGCGATAATACACCCTGAAAACTCTATTTTACCACTTATTTTAGGGTTTTAAATCTTAATCTCAAACCTAATACCGAGAACCCACCTGGTGGGCTCATTTTAAATGTAGGTTTTTCTTAGCGAATACAGGATCAAATAACGAAAAAATAAAAACAGTTGTATATTTTAACAAGATAAACAAGAATACGCCGCGGTTTCAAAATAAAAGCATTTTTATTTTCAATAAATTTTCGACCTCTTCCTAGATGCCGAGAAACCACGTGGTGGGTCCTATTTCAGGGGTGAAAAACCAAAGGCACGATTTTAATTATTTTTACATTTTAGGACACGAAAATGAGATAATATCAAAATAGACATAAACTAATACTTATTACTGTGCGATTTCTGCCTGCCCGTTTCTCTCACAGGCACTCACAGCTACATATTTCAGAAACTATTATCGCTACAGACTTGACATTTGGAATACATACTGCTAGCATTTTTCAATTGAATTGCCTAGACTACGATCCCCTTCGTGTTAGGTTTCTTTAAACATACAAAATGTCGATGAAACAAGCAAAAGCACCGACTTCCGAAAGTAATTTTAACTTTTTTGTGTTTTCTTTTTAATTAGTTTTTTTTTTTGCAACATTTTATTTGTATATCGTGTTTGTATACCGTGAAGTTTAAACGAGCCAGCTCATCTCAGTGTGAACACGGTCGCGCGAAGTACGGCAAGGGCACATCTATGATTTAAATCGATGTTGTATTTAAAATAACTGCACTACTTATGGTCGTTAACCTAACAAAATGTCATCAAATCCGTTTTTTGTTTGGTTTATTATGTTAAGATATCGATATCCATCACAGCTGCGGAGTATCGCTAGCAAATTTAATCCGGTATTACAAGTGAAGGAATAGAATATGTAATTAATAGAGTTACTGTGTGGTTCACACAAAACTAACTGTCAAATAAACTACCTACAAATGCAATGTTTGTAATCATTAAAAAGTTTTAAATGTTATTTATTAAAATCTAAAAGTAACAATAATTGCGATTATGCAAATTAAATTAAAAAAAAAATTGCATGAAAATCTCACAAAAGGTTGAACACCCCTGTCACGGGATCAGAGCGGGCGATTTTACTTTTCAATTTATTTTTATTTCTTGATTATTGCACTAACCTACCCTATTAGGACATGAAAATACCCCCACAGATACCAAACATAGCGATAATACCCCCTAAAAACATTTACATCAGAACGTTCGGCCAGTCGAGATAGGGCGCTGGCTGCTACTCCAGTTTTTAGTGACGATTATGTGACGCATAAAGATGCCAGCCAAAGAATTTGTGACAGAACAGTTCGAGAGTTAGAAGCATTTATTTATGGCCGAACGACCTGATATCAGAACGTTCGGCCAACCTGAATCTCCATAACTGAAGACCTTAGAGAAACTGTTACTGAATAAAGATTTTGTGACGATTTGGTGACAAACAACCAATGCTTTACTTTTACTCGTAATGCCACCGGTTAAAAGTAAAATGAATGTTGGTTCCTGGATCATCAGGACGTTCGGCCAACGTAATCTCCATAACTGAGGACCTGAGAGAAACCGTTAATGAATAAAGATTTAGTGACGAGACTGAAACGAATTTTTATTGCTTTATTTTTTTTTGTGACGGCCCCTTTAAATAGTAAAATGAAAATTTAACATATAACCTCTAAATATTGGGATTATCGATTCCTCCACAACGAAGAAGCCCAGAGAAACCGTTAATCAATAAAGAGTTAGTGACGACTCTGAAACGAGCTTTTATTGTTTTTTTTTTTTTTGTGACGGTCCCTTTAAATAGTAAATTGAATATTTAACATATAACCTCAAAACATTGGGATTATCGATTCCTCCACAACGAAGAAGCCTAGAAGACTCGTAAAACCCCTGATGTGTATAGGTTTTCAGTGCAATGGTGTCAGTATTTTCGTTGATTCAAGATTAATCTATAAAAATGCACTATGGCGGATGGCGACTGAAATAGGGTGACCATGTATTCCAACGAAACAAGTATTTATCGAGAAGGTACCTAGGTATTTATCTACTGAATGAAGAGAAACACGTCGAAATAGTTGAAATAAGGTGATGATGTAGGTATTACAACAAATATATTACATGGAATAATAACCTGCACGAACATAGTAGACTCTATAAGTACGTTTGGTTTAGACTGCAAAATGTACACAGTTTATCAGAAATGCCTCCTACGATTTTAGTTAAGAACAAAGTTTTTCATATACTGGGTTTAATTGAATACATTTCGTCTGTGCTAGGCAAAATCGGCCACTACAAATGTCATGTTTACGATAAAAATAAATGGGTATGTTATGATGATGGAAAGTGTGAACTACATCAAAGCTCTGTTGACATAAAAATTACAATGTACACTATAACATATGTCATATTAGAAAATGACAGCAATTACTCAAATAATTTAGGTACTTAATCTAGTAGAAACTCATGACAAGAGACTGATTTGTATATATGTAAGTACTTACCTACTATTGTTAAGTTTTATACAGTTGTTAAGTTTTTTACTTCTATGTAGATGGACAGTTTTAAAGGGATGACAGTACCTACCTACTTGTTAACACGACCAATTTTAAACTACTACCTAACTTATTATAAGTCAATTTAATTTTAAACAGTTTTTGATTATAAGAATCAAGCGCTTTTAATGTGTTAAAAAAATATATTCTCTATTTACAAGGTTAATGGTAATGTAAAAACGTGATATGTACATTTAATTTTATTTTTAGTGCATCTCCGGGTTTTGCTGCGTTCCTTCCCCCGCAACTTCCTCGCGGCGCCTTGTTCTCTCTCGCTCGCCAATCATGTCACTGGTGTGACGTCATCGAGGTCAGGCGCAGAGATCCTTTGGTACTTTAATAGTACCAGACAGGACTATCGAAAATGGGTTGCCTAAGTTCTGGCTGACCTTACCGGAAAGAAAGCCGTAATGTTGTCTGACTAGTATTTTTAAGAGTTCATTTGGTGTAGTTATTGTATAATCTTACTGTGATTTATCTATAGAACTGTTTTTTAATTGTAAAATGTATAATCTAGTTTATCAAACTAATAATAATATTGTCGGGCCACCACCGAAAGAAATCCGATTTGACAAGTTTCAAGTCAATCACCTAGCAATAAACACAAGACGCTGTCAAATCGATCTATCTTCTCTCGTGGTGATCCAATTTAACTGTAATTCTAAAAAGTAATAATTATTATGTACCTAACTACCTACCGCTTTTTTGGATGATTGATTAAAAATAAAGCATGTTTTAATTTGTATACCTATTTATTTAAGTATACTTGTACTTAGTCAAATTTCCCAATATCCAATGTCAGTCACCTTTCCACTTTCGTTTGCTTTTAGCCAAAATAGACTCGACTAATATAACAAAAACTTCACAAGTGGACACTGGTATGCAGGCATCAGCTCAACGTTGCTAGTACCTATATATATAATTTAATATAACGACGTGCTTCATTGTTTAGGTAATTAAGTACTCGCTATATACTTGTTTCGTTGGAATACATGGTCACCCTATTTCAGTCGCCATCCGCCATAGTGCATTTTTATAGATTAATCTTGAATCAACGAAAATACTGACACCATTGCACTGAAAACCTATACACATCAGGGGTTTTACGAGTCTTCTAGGCTTCTTCGTTGTGGAGGAATCGATAATCCCAATGTTTTGAGGTTATATGTTAAATATTCAATTTACTATTTAAAGGGGCCGTCACAAAAATAAATAAAACAATAAAAGCTCGTTTCAGAGTCGTCACTAACTCTTTATTGATTAACGGTTTCTCTGGGCTTCTTCCTTGTGGAGGAATCTATAATCCCAATATTTAGAGGTTATATGTTAAATTTTCATTTTACTATTTAAAGGGGCCGTCACAAAAAAAAATAAAGCAATAAAAATTCGTTTCAGTCTCGTCACTAAATCTTTATTCATTAACGGTTTCTCTCAGGTCCTCAGTTATGGAGATTACGTTGGCCGAACGTCCTGATGATCCAGGAACCAACATTCATTTTACTTTTAACCGGTGGCATTACGAGTAAAAGTAAAGCATTGGTTGTTTGTCACCAAATCGTCACAAAATCTTTATTCAGTAACAGTTTCTCTAAGGTCTTCAGTTATGGAGATTCAGGTTGGCCGAACGTTCTGATATCAGGTCGTTCGGCCATAAATAAATGCTTCTAACTCTCGAACTGTTCTGTCACAAATTCTTTGGCTGGCATCTTTATGCGTCACATAATCGTCACTAAAAACTGGAGTAGCAGCCAGCGCCCTATCTCGACTGGCCGAACGTTCTGATGTAAATAATTTTATTTACATCAGAACGTTCGGCCAGTCGAGATAGGGCGCTGGCTGCTACTCCAGTTTTTAGTGACGATTATGTGACGCATAAAGATGCCAGCCAAAGAATTTGTGACAGAACAGTTCGAGAGTTAGAAGCATTTATTTATGGCCGAACGACCTGATATCAGAACGTTCGGCCAACCTGAATCTCCATAACTGAAGACCTTAGAGAAACTGTTACTGAATAAAGATTTTGTGACGATTTGGTGACAAACAACCAATGCTTTACTTTTACTCGTAATGCCACCGGTTAAAAGTAAAATGAATGTTGGTTCCTGGATCATCAGGACGTTCGGCCAACGTAATCTCCATAACTGAGGACCTGAGAGAAACCGTTAATGAATAAAGATTTAGTGACGAGACTGAAACGAATTTTTATTGCTTTATTTTTTTTTGTGACGGCCCCTTTAAATAGTAAAATGAAAATTTAACATATAACCTCTAAATATTGGGATTATAGATTCCTCCACAAGGAAGAAGCCCAGAGAAACCGTTAATCAATAAAGAGTTAGTGACGACTCTGAAACGAGCTTTTATTGTTTTATTTATTTTTGTGACGGCCCCTTTAAATAGTAAATTGAATATTTAACATATAACCTCAAAACATTGGGATTATCGATTCCTCCACAACGAAGAAGCCTAGAAGACTCGTAAAACCCCTGATGTGTATAGGTTTTCAGTGCAATGGTGTCAGTATTTTCGTTGATTCAAGATTAATCTATAAAAATGCACTATGGCGGATGGCGACTGAAATAGGGTGACCATGTATTCCAACGAAACAAGTATATAGCGAGTACTTAATTACCTAAACAATGAAGCACGTCGTTATATTAAATTATATATATAGGTACTAGCAACGTTGAGCTGATGCCTGCATACCAGTGTCCACTTGTGAAGTTTTTGTTATATTAGTCGAGTCTATTTTGGCTAAAAGCAAACGAAAGTGGAAAGGTGACTGACATTGGATATTGGGAAATTTGACTAAGTACAAGTATACTTAAATAAATAGGTATACAAATTAAAACATGCTTTATTTTTAATCAATCATCCAAAAAAGCGGTAGGTAGTTAGGTACATAATAATTATTACTTTTTAGAATTACAGTTAAATTGGATCACCACGAGAGAAGATAGATCGATTTGACAGCGTCTTGTGTTTATTGCTAGGTGATTGACTTGAAACTTGTCAAATCGGATTTCTTTCGGTGGTGGCCCGACAATATTATTATTAGTTTGATAAACTAGATTATACATTTTACAATTAAAAAACAGTTCTATAGATAAATCACAGTAAGATTATACAATAACTACACCAAATGAACTCTTAAAAATACTAGTCAGACAACATTACGGCTTTCTTTCCGGTAAGGTCAGCCAGAACTTAGGCAACCCATTTTCGATAGTCCTGTCTGGTACTATTAAAGTACCAAAGGATCTCTGCGCCTGACCTCGATGACGTCACACCAGTGACATGATTGGCGAGCGAGAGAGAACAAGGCGCCGCGAGGAAGTTGCGGGGGAAGGAACGCAGCAAAACCCGGAGATGCACTAAAAATAAAATTAAATGTACATATCACGTTTTTACATTACCATTAACCTTGTAAATAGAGAATATATTTTTTTAACACATTAAAAGCGCTTGATTCTTATAATCAAAAACTGTTTAAAATTAAATTGACTTATAATAAGTTAGGTAGTAGTTTAAAATTGGTCGTGTTAACAAGTAGGTAGGTACTGTCATCCCTTTAAAACTGTCCATCTACATAGAAGTAAAAAACTTAACAACTGTATAAAACTTAACAATAGTAGGTAAGTACTTACATATATACAAATCAGTCTCTTGTCATGAGTTTCTACTAGATTAAGTACCTAAATTATTTGAGTAATTGCTGTCATTTTCTAATATGACATATGTTATAGTGTACATTGTAATTTTTATGTCAACAGAGCTTTGATGTAGTTCACACTTTCCATCATCATAACATACCCATTTATTTTTATCGTAAACATGACATTTGTAGTGGCCGATTTTGCCTAGCACAGACGAAATGTATTCAATTAAACCCAGTATATGAAAAACTTTGTTCTTAACTAAAATCGTAGGAGGCATTTCTGATAAACTGTGTACATTTTGCAGTCTAAACCAAACGTACTTATAGAGTCTACTATGTTCGTGCAGGTTATTATTCCATGTAATATATTTGTTGTAATACCTACATCATCACCTTATTTCAACTATTTCGACGTGTTTCTCTTCATTCAGTAGATAAATACCTAGGTACCTTCTCGATAAATACTTGTTTCGTTGGAATACATGGTCACCCTATTTCAGTCGCCATCCGCCATAGTGCATTTTTATAGATTAATCTTGAATCAACGAAAATACTGACACCATTGCACTGAAAACCTATACACATCAGGGGTTTTACGAGTCTTCTAGGCTTCTTCGTTGTGGAGGAATCGATAATCCCAATGTTTTGAGGTTATATGTTAAATATTCAATTTACTATTTAAAGGGACCGTCACAAAAAAAAAAAAAACAATAAAAGCTCGTTTCAGAGTCGTCACTAACTCTTTATTGATTAACGGTTTCTCTGGGCTTCTTCGTTGTGGAGGAATCGATAATCCCAATATTTAGAGGTTATATGTTAAATTTTCATTTTACTATTTAAAGGGGCCGTCACAAAAAAAAATAAAGCAATAAAAATTCGTTTCAGTCTCGTCACTAAATCTTTATTCATTAACGGTTTCTCTCAGGTCCTCAGTTATGGAGATTACGTTGGCCGAACGTCCTGATGATCCAGGAACCAACATTCATTTTACTTTTAACCGGTGGCATTACGAGTAAAAGTAAAGCATTGGTTGTTTGTCACCAAATCGTCACAAAATCTTTATTCAGTAACAGTTTCTCTAAGGTCTTCAGTTATGGAGATTCAGGTTGGCCGAACGTTCTGATATCAGGTCGTTCGGCCATAAATAAATGCTTCTAACTCTCGAACTGTTCTGTCACAAATTCTTTGGCTGGCATCTTTATGCGTCACATAATCGTCACTAAAAACTGGAGTAGCAGCCAGCGCCCTATCTCGACTGGCCGAACGTTCTGATGTAAATAAAATTTTTTGAAACTCGGTTCAGTAGATCCAGAGATTACCCGCTACAACCTCACAAACTTTACTTCTTTATTAGTATAGATTATTAATAACACTCCGTAAATTAAATATGTTTATTTCTAAATTTACAATACGAATACAATTCCTCATTCTCTCTACTATCCTAGTGTTTCTATCAGTCTTCTTTCCGCTGCTTACTAGGATTCTTGTATAGCTATATGTGTAAAGTCACGAACAATAAAATGTATGCCTACAAATGTATTCAAAAGTGATTTTCTCATAAATAAACGATTTGTACATTGATAATCCCGCCTAACCGTTTTCAACTATTCTCTCGCGCTGGGCAGGTAATTCCACCACCATAATTATACACTGGCCAATCTTCATCCGCCTAGCCTTTCCCAAATGTATTGGGGTCGGCTTCCAGTCTTACCGGATGCTGCTGAATACCAGTATTTTACATGGAGCGACTGCTTCCCTGACTTCCTCAACCAAGTTAGTACTTGGTAATACCCTCTTGGTAAGACTGGTTGTCAGTCGGTTTCTGCTTTGCATAAGCATAATCAGCCAAAGATGTTCCCACTGCTGGGACACACGGCCTCCTCTCTATGAGAGGGAATGGGCCATAATCCACCACGCGGGCCCACTGCGGGTTGGTAGATGTCACATGTCTTCGAAATTTTGGTTCTAGGACATGCCGGTTTCCTCACGATGTTTTCCTTCACCGTTTTTGACTTTGTTATAAGAGTTATTTCGTAATGAGGGCTATCGTTTTTGAGCTCACTAGATGGCGCTACTGTCGATTAAGGTCCTGACAATAATTCTATTTTATACTATAAAGTACCAATAACTTCATGAAAAGTTTATTTTATTACCTATATCAACATAGTGTAAACTTCAGGTTCATACAGGTACTTATTTACAATATTGTCCGTCAAATTAGCAAGCATGAAACATTAAAAATCATTTTACCTCCAAGTACTGACAATTACGATTTTAAGTTGCTACGTAAAATCTTCAAGTCATAATTAATCAGGAATGGCTCAATCTAGACCATAATCGTGAATAAGTATTTGTAAAAATAAGTAATTGCAATCTATGACATCTGACATATCTGGGCCCCGCGTGTAGCGCGGGGCCCAGATATGTCAGATAGCGCCTCTAGCGGCGAATTCCTACGAGATATCCCTCATTGTGTGGCTTCTAAAAACGTAAAATTCGTGAAAACGTAATATCAAGTAGGAGAAAATCACATTAAATAAAAAGTTGCTGCTTGAATACGTTTCATTGCTATTGACGTAAGTACATGTTACTACTCGTTTGAAGTCGAAACTTCTGCACCTATATCATGCTTCTACTGTCCAGGCGAAACAGAGATGACGAGAAATATGGAAGAAGAAGATAGATTGAGATAAAAGGGCAGGAGAATGATGATACCTTCTCTTACGTCTTATCCTTCAATTTATACCATTTCCCTCATTCTTACCCTTCTCGCTTGCACCTGTTACTTCTTCCCCACTTTTCCCTTACTTCTTGCCCTTCCCCTTTACCTTCTTTGAAGAATGATTAGAGGGTTCAGCGACGAGCGGCGGTGGCGGAGGGGGAGGCCAGTACTTATCGAAGAGTTCCTCAGTGGCAGCAAACCCCAGCGGGAGAATGTGACTCTTGCGGTTCCATTGCTCCATCTGCAGCAGCTCATCTTCCTCTTGTCTTCGGTCTGCTTCGGCTTTTTTCTGTGGGATATCTTAGAATATCATCAAGGCTGTAATCTCCAAGGGTTTACGCATAGGTGTATGTATAAAACATGCATATTTAGGCATAAGCTAAGTCGTATGCAATACAAGTGAGCATATTGCTATCAAAGCATAGCATCATCAGCCTATGTTCCACCACTGCTGAGACACAGACATCTCTCTATGAGAGAGGGAGTGTATGTAATCCATCACGAGGGCCCAGTGCGAGTTGGTAGATGTCACATGTATTCTTATGTTTGGTTCTATAGGACACGCCGGTTTCCTCACGATGTTTTCCTTCACCGTTTGAGATTGCTATCAACCGTGCACAAATCCATCAGGCTACTAATTCCTGATGGAAAAACTCAACAACACTAAGACCGATGCTCACTCAGTAGGGTCTGCGACTAGTATACCGACGAGGCAGTTGATTGCCTTAAGCCACCAAGAAGCCTATTGAAAGTCATTGCAGAAATGTAAAACGCTTTGATATACTCGAAAAGTTAAATATATAAGAATATACAAGGTGTAAACGGACTGTTAATGAAGCCGTCAAGCAAGCATTATGTACCTACACTAAAGTAAATAACTAAGCAAAAATTATTGCTGGGAAACGACTATTTTTTTGGGTGAAAAATCACGTTTTTTGGTAGGACTCAATGTAACGCACTCAGAACATTGTGCTGATGAATGGATTGAATAGTACGGGGGTCGTGGAGGTGTCTAAAACTATTACATTAAAAACAGGTATTTAAAAAAAAAAACTTGTGAAAAAGTTGGAACTTTGACCCCCAATATCTCCGTAACTAGAAGGTTCCCAGGTATGGTCTAGAATAAAAAAAAAATCGCAATGACGGGGAGAACAAGTGCCTTTCGGCTTCGTTAAGGGTCTTGTTATACCCTTTATATTACTTGTCTCAAGAAGGTAAATGCTAAAAGTGGAACGGCGTGGAAGGCGCCAAGCCAAGCCAAACCCGCGAAATTCTTCTTTATTTTTTTAGGTTTTTTTGCAATTTACCGGTCAGTGTTACTTGACCTCTTTATAATATTGAGTACATATAGAAGTCTAAATAACAATCATTAAAATGATCAGTACAACCCTAGTAAGTTAATTTAAATGGCTTTTACATGAAATATCATCAAATAAAAACATATCATTCAATTGGATTAATATTTAAAATGAATTTGGCAAAACACGTAAGAAAATTTGAATTTCGCGGGTTACCTTTGGCGCTTCCCTCTTAGTAGCCTAGAACCCTGACCTCGAGAAATTCCAAATAGGCAGGATTAGGTTCTTCCTTCTTTTTTTTCGATTTTTGGGAGCTTTTCTCTTTTTCTTTTGAAAGCTTTAGAGCCTTCTCAGGTTTCTTGGGTTTCAAAGGGGCATAGATTCTCTTTGGGTTCTGTATCTGGTTGGGTGCATCTATCAGCGAGTATTCAGGAGTGAATGTGAACACTGAACGAACAAGGTTGTACTGGTAGTCTGTGCTGAAACTGAGGATGGAAGGGAATTTAACCTTTTGACCGTTACTGTCACCTATTCGTGACAAGCAAGCGCGTGTCCTGTACGCCAAACGACACAAATATGTGACAAACTGGTAGGAAAAATTGTGGCATTCAAATGGTTAAAATATCCCCTGACTGCTTTGACACAAACCTGTCTATAAGAGGGTTGGGTCGTCATCCACCACGCAAGCCCTGTGCGGGCCTGTGGATGCCACTTCTGAATACCCTTGAATGAAAGACTTAAGGATTCTGACAGGGACGACACACAAGGCCACTTTTCTCTTTATCTCAGCGTTTTATCAGCTTGCGTACAGTTATTTGATAACTAGGCATGTGTTGAAATTGCCAGAAAAAAAACACAAACAGACTAACAGATCAAAAATATAGTGAATTATCTTTGCAAGATCTCGAATACAGCATTCATAGTTTGGTCCGACCGGACTAAAATGTACTTTCGACTCTGAAGGTGCAGTGTCTATTCGAGATACTGGGAAGTCCTCGCGTTTCAGGGAATCTTGTGTCTTGTAGTACACACCGGCCTGCGCGGGGGTAGGCAGCTGGTCCATCTCGACTATGTACTTTGAAGCTGCTAGCATGTTGTCCTGTGAAGATTGGGGAAAGATAAGAAGCCATGATGAGCATGTACATATTTTCTATTTTCTAGAATATGTGCTACATATTCGTTGTTCGGCTACATCCGATTTGGCAGTGTTTTTTGAACAACAAAGCATTCAGCTCGGGCCGATCAGCAAATTCCGGTCACCAGCCATCGCTGAATCGTGTTCAGTTCAGGTCGACTCGGTACAATTCGAGCTAAGCTAGCCTTTTTCCCGAACATCGATAGTTCAATATTATTTGACATTGCGCCTGGCTGACTGGCTGTGGCTGGAGCACGATGACCCGAACATAGCACTAACATAGTAAACAGTGTGCACACCTTATGACTGGTTGGGTATCGTGTTTGTCAATAATGTCCATGAATTTCTGGAACCAGGCTAAATTATGTGCTTTCGAAAATAATAAAATATGACAAAGAGAAAGATGAGGCTAGACCTCCAGAGTTTATTAGGCTATTAGGTGCATTAATTGGTAAAAGAAATACCTGAAACCTCCTTATCATACGGTTCCTGTCAGCAGCATCGAAGTGTTGCATCTCTTTCATCCACTCGCAGAACCATAGGATTAGAATTGCTTGTGTTGCTGTAATGAAATCATGTCAGTTGTAAAGGCCAGGAGAATCTCCGCCGCGCCGTAAGTTTTGTGAAAACTATTAGTATAGCAAGTACTTTTGCTCGGCACTTCCAATAATTCAATCGTCTGCAAATGAATAGTTAATTGGGAAACTTATGTACTTATTGTTTTAGATGGTGGAAGGTGAAATGAGGATCGCAGTTTGATGTAAAAAGACACTACAGTTGCCAGCTAATGACCTACACTTGCGTGAAAAACAAGGTGTCATTTAAAAAATGTAAGGGTTTCCTTTTAAGTGAGAAGCCTGTGCAGACAATAGCGTGATTTTCCAAGATGTTTGCCGACTATATTGTACCAAGGGGGTTATGGAGTTCAGATAGGCATACTCTTCTCTCCATATAAAATACAGGGTGTAACAAGACTCTTTACGAAGCCGTCAGCCAAGCATTATGTACATAAAACTAAGTATCTTTACGCAAAAATTATTGCTGGGAAACGACTTTTTTTTTTGGGTGTAAAATCACGTTTTACGGTGGGACTCAATGTAACGGACTCAACACATTGTGCTGATGGATGGATTGAATACTATGGGGTCGTGGAGGTGTTAAAAGTAAACATCTTACATTAAAACATGTATTTAAAAAAAAACTTGTGAAAATGTTGGAATTTTGACCCCCAATATCTCCGTAACTAGAAGGTTCCCAGGTATGGTCTAGAAGAAGAAAAAAAAATCGCAATGGCGGGGAGAACAAGTGCCATTCGGCTTCGTTAAGGGTCTTGTTACACCCTTTAGTAATTTCAAGCTGCATCTATAGTCATACTGGAAACCGACCGCAACTTAGTTCAAAAACATGAGATATTCTGATGATGGCTGCCGATTGATCGATTCCTTAAAAACTTACGTCTATCTAGTCCGTCCTCCTGGGCCCTTCTCAGAAGATTGGCTAGAGTATCCAGAAACCAGAACTCGGCCCTACTGCTCTTATATCTGGTGCATCCCGTCAGTTCTGCCAGAATATCTATGTACCTCTGCTGTGGTGTGTTCAGGATCTTTGGGATGAGGTCAGGGTTGATATCGGTCTTAAAATCTTCTGGCAGGACGTGGATCCTGTAAATTATAATATAACCTAAGTACCCTTGGATCCCGCAACGAAATTATTCAGAAAATAATTGCGGAGGAGTAGAAAAAACATAATTTCCACTAGTTACAGTGACAGTTACATTGTTTCTCTGGGGCTTCGTCGAAATTCATTGTCTCGGCGCTTTTCTGGTGGTCAGCACTATTGATTCTGGGTTTCAGGAGTTGTAGTGGTTTAGCAATAGTGTGGCGGGTTTGTCCCAAAAAGGGGGTATGTAAAATTGTCAGTGTAATTGAGGGGCTTTTGGTTAAATAATAACGTTCAACCGGGTCCATCGAAGGTTAAGCAACACTGCTTAGGTCAGTCAGTTGATGGGTACATGACCGTACATTCATTCCATACCCAGATTCCTCCGTACCTCAGAAAGCACGTTAAGCCTGGTCTCGGGTATCATTTTGACATTCGTTACGGGTGGTCGGAAATCCGAAAGTTGTGACAACAAGACTGGTTGTTGTTTGACTGAGGGGTTTCATGTTACTCAGTAACTGCGTTTTGGATGTCAAATAGGCGACTGCTTATCAACAACTGATATTCAGTTGCATCCAGTAAGACTGGAAGCTAACCCAAGTTTGGGAAAAGGTTGGCCAGAAAAATGAGGGCACCACACCCGGCTTCAGCCGACTAGATATATCTGTGTAACCATCAAATAAAAGCGGAAAAGACGTCAATATCCTTACTTGTCTAAAAATAGTAATAGTGTGTAAAAGTGAATAAAAACCTTTTGAACTTATAAAATATTGACTAATAACAAAGTGACAGTGTTATCTAAAAATTTAACATAAAAACTGTGAAAATAAGACTAAAAAACTTAAAATTCTTCAAGTGTTCCAAAACAATAACATAAAAGTGACTTAATCAGCAATAAATAAACAAAAACAAACCTCACTAAGTTATTTTATCCCAACATCTCAAAAAACGTTAAATAAACAATAACAATTAAAACGAAGTGAAAAAGTGACTCATACAGTGATTTAAATTCTCAACGGTCACATACAAAAGTAATTTTGTACAGTCATTGTTATTCTATCCAGTGATCTTTGATTTGCGGCAATCAGTCAATAAATTCGACAAAACCATTAACTGTTCAAGTGGCGCAGAGGTGTAAGGCGCTCTCTGCTTTTGCCGTCCAAGCACCGCCCGATCGAGTGGTCGCGAGTTCGAACCTCAGTACTAACTTATACTTTTCGGAGGTCTCCAATATTAATATTTGGAATTAAATATTGATTTTCCTGGTTCCGGCGAGTAAACGTTGGCTGTCTACTTGTAAGTTTGCAATAATAGCAAAACCGTCCGCAAGATGGCATCACTGGTAAGATGTCATAAATGTAAAAAAGATGTGAACATAAAAAGTACTGCTTTGTGTTCCACCTGTGATAACAGATATGAGTTTGATTGCGACGGTTATCCAGAACCTACATATCGACTAAAAGATGCAGAAGCGAAAAAAAAATGGAGGTGTAAGGTGTGTATTAGAAATAAAAAATATTCTAATACCGACGGAGCTTCCAATATTACCGTACGAAAGAAGCAGAATTATATTAAAACACCTTCGCCAATAAAACAAACATCGAAGACAAAGAAAGATCTAGTCGATGATACGTCGAAACGTCTGTCTTCAATTCAAAGTAGTACAAAATTATTTGACTCTCACATACTTACCGACTGCGAATCGCCTGATGAGTCATATACTACTCCCAATAAACTATCACGGAGTGTTGACAGAACTGTAACTGACTTGGTATCAGTCTCAGAAATGGAGTATACAATAGCTCAACTTACACTTCAGCTGGAAAGCACAGAGAATGAACTGGGAAATATATTGCTAGAAAATACCGAACTACATAAACAAATAAAAAAGTTATGTACAGAAAATAATACTTTAAAATCCTTATGTCATTCTTCTTCTTTATTCGGATATCCGGGTACAAGCTCCAAGAAAAAGAAGCAAGCCCTGTCACAACAACACTACGTGCATTCTACGCCATCCTCTCCATCGTCATCCACATTGAACGTTGAAGTTACTGATCACGTAAATATATTACGCCTGCAACAGGAAATCCTAACCCTGCAACAGCAATTAAGGACTGCAGAAAAAGAAATTCTAACTCTTACAGAACGTATTACATTATTGATACATAGTCAGAATACCTGCGAACTTTCCATTGAAGAACCGAAACAGAATACGGCTAGTTTTAAAACTTGCACTGCCAAGCAAGTACAAAATCAGATTTCTAGGAAGAAAATACATATTTTCGGTACTCAACGTTGCGTTGGCTTAGCAGCCGCCTTATCACACTCAAGAGTAAATTCACAATATGAAAATTATCAACTCGTTGCTCAAACTAAACCAAACGCACCATGTAGCGAAGTAACATCCAACTGCAGAAATGTAAAATTAACAACAGACGATAAAGTTGTAATTTGTTTAGGTGAAAATGACCGTAGCATAAATATTATCTTGTCTCAATTGAAAAATATATTGGATATATTTAATTGTAACACTGTAATTGTATTAAATGTTGTAAAAAATGTATTCCTCAATGTCAATAAATTAAACAATTCTATAAAAAATGTATGTAGTAAGTATAAAAAATGTCACTTTGTAAACCAAATAAGCACCGAATTGTCTGATATGTGTAAGTCAATTAATTTTGTTATAGATTGTAATGACTATAATGATAAATATTTGAACCCGAGTGAAATTCGAAAGAGAATAGCAAGTGGCAAATCAAGTTTCAAATTGAGCATTGGTATACATGAAACAAAAAAAGGGACAATTCCCTACTACTTTAAGAAACAAAGTCGCATTGAAACTGTTAAGTATCCTAAAAGCAATAACTTTACGGAATCCAATACGAAGGTTAGGAAAGGAACTATACCGTACTATTTTCCTGTAATAAATAAGAGCGACTCATTTTTTCGTACCTAAAGCCACCAACAAATCGCACTATTTTAAAATATTACATCAAAATATCGCCAGTGTTCTATCCAAACAAGAACTACTAGAACTAACCATTCAAGAATTAAAGGACGATAATAATGACCCAGATGTAATATGCCTATCTGAAACTTTTATAAAAAAAGGTTTGGACAATTATGTAAAAATAAATAATTATGTAATGGCTACTAACTTCTGTAGAGAACAACAAAGGGGTGGCACTTGTATAATAGTAAAAAAAGAGCTAAATTATAAAGAATTGTCAATAGTTAAAACCTACGCCACTCAAAATACGTTTGAAGCCTGTGGAATAGAATTAATGTGTGGTAAATTAGTTATTATATGTGTTTATCGCACTCCTAAATCTGATCCAACACAGTTTTTATTAAAATTACACAAACTTTTGCACGATTTAATAAATAAATACAAGTCTAAAGTTAATATAGTTATAGCTGGTGATTTGAATATAAATACACTAAAAAAAGGTAACATTACAAATCAGTTACAAGACTTTTGTAATAATTATAATTTGAAAATGCTGATAAATGTTCCCACACGTAAATTGGCTTGTATTGATCATATTTTGAGCAATATTTCCAATGCTACTGCAACCGTACTACCTTTACATCTCTCAGATCATGATACAGCACAAATGCTTAGCTTTCCTTCTCAAAATGTACCGCAAAAAGCAACAATACACTACGTTTATAAAAGAGATTACAACCTAGATAATATCCGAAAATTCCGGGAATGCTTACAAAGTCTTTGCTGGTCTGATATATATATAAACACAGATTCAAATTCTGCCTTTAATGATTTTCATGATCTGTGGTGCCTCTTTTACAATCTCTGTTTTCCTAAGGTAAGAGTCAGGGTCAACAGTACCGCTAAAAACACGCAAAAGTGGATAAGTAAAGGTCTTAGACAATTTGCAAAACTAAGCGAAAATTACGCTATGAATTTTATAAAAACAAAAATAATTCTAATAAATTAATATATAAAAAATATTCCTGTATGCTTAAAAAATGTATTTACAGCTCAAAAAAGAATGCGAACATAAAATATATTGAAACACAAGATAACAAATGTAAAGCCACTTGGACTGTCATCAAAAATGAAATAAATAAAAATACCACCCCTAAAGATAATATAGATGCAATAAAATTAAATGGTATTGTAGTTACAGACCCTGTAGAAATAGCTTCTACATTCAATAATTATTACGTGAATTTGACGCAAACATCACCGCAAGATCCAGCTGTTCAAAATTATAGGCAAAATAGATATGTCAACTCAATGTTTCTTAAACCAATGTCAGAAAACGAAGTGCGACTTGAAATAATGTCCCTGTCCAACACTAGATCAGAGGGCTATGACGAAATTAGTACTAAAATCATAAAACCTTGCTGTAATGAATTGACTAGTATTTTAACCCATTTAATAAACATGTCTTTTGCAGCAGGAACATTTCCCGATAGGTTAAAATTATCAATTATTAAGCCGTTATTTAAAAAAGGAGATAAAAGTGAAATTAGTAATTACCGTCCAATTACATTGATACCTATTTTTTCAAAAATTTATGAGAAATGTATGTATAAAAGGCTAATAGAATTTTGCAATAAATTCCAAATAATAAGTACTGAACAGTATGGATTTCAAAAAAAGAAATCCACATCATTAGCTATTTACTCTCTTATGAAGGCAGTACTTTCAAATATTAATAATAATCATCTGACTACGGGACTTTTTTTTGATTTATCAAAAGCCTTCGATTTTGTGTCGCACAGCATATTGTTGGATAAACTAGAGACTATTGGGATTAGAGGACCTGCACTTGAATGGATATCATCCTATTTAGGCAATAGACAGCAACGTGTCATTATTAGTAAAATTAACAGTAATAGAGATATGATACCATACTCATCAGAATATAAGCAAAATAAATGTGGCGTTCCGCAAGGAAGCGTGCTTGGTCCAATATTGTTTCTTTTATATATTAATGACATCATAAAAATAACCAATCATAAATGCATATTATTTGCCGACGATATATCAATCATAGTGACATCAGATAAAAAGAAAAACAAGACTGACCATGAGTTTGACATAAATAATACAATAGACAAATTACTGCTTTGGCTTGACATGAATAATTTAAAAATAAATTTAGATAAATCCGTTTACATTCAATTTAATCAATCAAATAATAATAAAAACAATATAAAACTTAATATTAATAAAATCGAAGAGGCAACCCATACAAGGTTTTTAGGCGTAATAATAGACAAAGATTTTAACTGGAAAGAACATGTAGATAATGTAAGCACTCGAATCAATAAATTTGTATACGCACTGAAGCAAGTTAAAAACGTAACTAACATAAAAACTGCAATTATGTCATACTACGCTTATGTTGAGTCGCTACTGCGATATGGTCTCGTAATGTGGGGTAATGGTACCAATATGGATAGAGCATTTATCGCACAAAAAAAGTGCATCAGAGCAATAAGTGGTATTAAACCTGATGACTCATGTAGACCAATGTTCAAGAGGTTTGGTCAGCTACCTCTACCATGTCTGTATATATATGAGGTATGTATATTTGTAGTTAACAACAAACATTTATTTAAATCAGCAAATGATGTAAATCCCAGAAACAGACGAGATCCTCATAAACTGGTATTAAGTGATTTGCCAAGACTTGCGAAATACAACAAAAACTGCCTTGCAATGTGCGTACGTATTTATAACAAAATACCAAGTCGCTTTAAAATATTGAACTCGAGAAAATTTAAACTAGAATTACACAAGTGGCTTATTGAATGTAATTTTTACAGTTTAAAAGATTTTATGGATGTGAGATGTTGATTCCTTTTGTCAAAATATAAATTTTTGCATGCTATGTTATATCTTAGCGAAACATGTTGAGCTTCTGTAATAATATTAACATCAATGTATACCATGTTTTACGCAAATAAATGATTTACTTACTTTACTTACTAACTTACTTCAGTTCAGGCGACGCGGATCGAAACAGACACCGCGACAAAATATATGGCGATACATCCTCGGCTCAAGCCGATCCGCCGGTCAGTCCATAACGAATCAGTCACATTATTTACTTACCGGTTCTGTTTTTGAATGAGCCTGACATGATCAGGCAGGACGAGACGCAGGGAAGGAGTGGGGAATATCTCTGGCAACAACTCTAGCTCCACTTCATCGCTGACTGCCTTTGTTTCCTCTTCCGCAACCACCTCTGGCTCGTGTTCTTCTTCTACCTCTGCTGCACCTGGTTTAGGATATTTCGTTTTAGGTAGCAGTAAAAGACTGTGTGATGGACTGAAAAGTTGTGTGGTAGTATGTTCTCATGCTATCTTGTGATGCGGGGGAATGAGGAAAATGTCGTGAGGAATGAGTGTGGATGGCTACAACCACTAATTACGGTGACACTTTCACGTACTCACACACGAAACACGCCTGATTTCAATTCGTTGTCACAACCACAGAGTATTGAAAAATGCACCGCGCTTGGTTTCAAGGCCATCTATAATACTTTCTATGTTCAAAACAACTATGAAAAAGCCGTATTTTAACCAGAACTTAATATTTCCGTACAGTCCTCATATTGGCACTGTAGTGCCACTGACGTAAGTCCCTAAAATTTTTTTGGCACTACATGAGCTAACGTCGTACTAGGTGGTGGACTCATCTACATTAAAGCCAGCTACCTAAACGCCTGCCTAACCATTTGGGGAGTGCGTGTGTGATGTTGTGTTTATGATAATGAGGACTATCGTTTTTGAGCTCACCAGATGGCGCTACTGTCGATTAAGGTCCTGTCAATAATTCTATTTTATACTTTAAAGTACCAATAACTTCATAAAAAGTTTATTTTACTACTTATAACAACATAGTGTACATTTCAGGTTCATTTATTTAAAATTTTCTCGCTAAAATTAGCAAGCATGAAATATTTAAAAATCATTTGACCTCCAAGTACTGACAATTAAGATTTTAATTTGTTACTTAAAATCTTCAAGTCTTCATTAATCAGGAATGGCTCAATCTAGACCACAATCGTTAATATTAATTTGTAAAATTACGTGTTAAAACAGCACGCAACGCGCGAACTATCTATGACATCTGGCATTTCGGTGCCCCCGCGCTACACTAGCGCCTCTAGCGGCGAATTCATACGCGATAGCCCCAACTATAAAGTTGTCGACTTAGAGACTGAGTAGGTCTCAAGTACTCATGTCTATAGAAATGTTCATAAGGAGCGAGCTTATACTGTTAACTAGGAAGAAATCCAGACTCGGGGAGAATTAAAGATCATCATCTGCCTAGCCTTTTCCCAACTATGTTGCGGTCGGCTTCCAGTCTTACCGAATACAGCTGACTACAAGTATTTATCTGACCTCCACAACCCTGTTAGTGTATGATACCTAGGTAAGACTGGTTCTCAGACTTTCGGGCCACTGACTACCTGTAATGACTGTGTAAGATATACAAATGACAACCGGGACCAACAGCTTAACGTACATTCCGAGGCACGGAGGAAACTCTGTATATAATTAGTGGTCAAGTAAAGTAAGTCAATTAATGGTCCAAAGACTGACCGTGGCAAAGGCAAATATTAAAGATGCCTGTTACTATTTCAGCACTAACTTGATGGTCTACCTACCCTGTTCCTCATCGGCTCCGGAACTGGCCGAGGACTCGGTAGACTCCGCTAGCGTCCGGAAGCACTCCAACAAGGACTCCGACAGGAGTTTGTTCAACAGCTCCAAATGAACATTCTCTGTGAAGGCAGAAGCCATTTTGGTTTTCAATCTCTTTTTTAAAGAGTAGAATACTTTTACGAAAAGGAAACTGCTCTTTTTCCTAGTTTGATATTTTTATAGGTTCAGAGAAATGTCAATTTGATTTGACGTAACTTCAGTCAAATTCATAAAAAGATTAACAAAAAGGTGTGAAGTTGATTAAAACCTATTTTGTATTAAATAAACGACGAAAGACCGATGATCTGGTGAAGGTTGCGGGTATCCGCTAGATGCGAGTCACACGGGACCGGTCAATGTGGCGACACTTCGGGGAGGCCTACGTCCAGCAGTGGACGTCTTTCGGCTGAAATAATAATGAAAGATGAAACGATGAAAACCGGTTTTCATACCTTCCTAATCGTTGTAGGTACTATAGCTGTATTAGATATAGTAAGTAGTGAAGGTAGATATTTCTTCCACGTGGAAAGGTTTTCACAGGAACGTTTTGTCCCTGTGGAAGTAATTCTAGGTCGATTTTTTTTATAAAGGGCTTTAGTCCACATGAAGCCGTACCACTACCTATGTTTTTTTTTCTAATGGATCATGAACAAAACCTATGATAATGAGATTTATCTTTCAATACTTATATTTTTTTTCATCTATAATTTTGTTTGGAGGATGTTAGTAATTAAATAATCAGAGACAAATACACGCCAAACAATTCTATTACAACTAAACATCAAAATAATGTTTAAAAATTAAAGTAAAAATAAAATAAGTTAAATAATAATAATAAGAATCATCAGTACCAGCGGTATTAGAACCAAACGGCTTGGTACGTGACGATGGGAAGAGACCAGACGGCATGACGTTGGTGCCTTGGAAGGTGGGTAGGCCTTTGGTGTGGGACGCAACCTGTGTCGACACCCTTGCGCCATCTCACGTTGCAAGCACGGCGGGCTGTGCGGGCGCTGCTGCTGCGGCTGCTGAAATCCTTAAGCGGCGCAAATACTGTAACCTTATCGGTAACTACAGTTTTGAGCCGTTTGGGGTCGAAACGCTCAGGTCATGGGGCCCGAGTGCACGTCTCCTTTTTAAGGAAATATCTCGCCGACTGGTCGACACTTTGCGTGATCAGAGGGCTGGCTCTTTCTTTGGTTAAAGAATTAGCATTGCCATTCAACGTGGCAATGCTGCCAGTCTTCTGGGCACGTTTCCGGATGACATCGATGGGGAGGAGTACTTTGACGCCTAAGTGTCCTATTGTCGTCGTTGTATATATGTAGGAACTTAGTTTTAGTCTTCTTTTTAGCATTATTTTAGTTCTATTTGTAGTCTGTATATAATGTACATAGTATTATATTTGTTTATATTATTAGATATTTGGATAATATACCTAGGAGAGAAGTTAAATAATTAATTAATGTAGCGTGTTGTATTTTATGTAGATCTTCTTGGAAAATCTTGTCTGATCACATTTTTCTAATCCGACGCCTTATTTCTTAGTCTAATGGTTTTCGTTCCAATTCTTTTCGACGAACGCTTCAACGCCTCGAATTAATGAATTCTTGGATTTTAACGCAAACAACAAAGTTACTTAAAACTAATGCGATATGTCTTATTTATTATTGAGAAAATTAAAGGGTCATGGTCAAAATGGGTGTGAGTCCAATAGAATTGAAATATATGTCAAACCATAACTCATACTGAGCACATAGTAATTAATCCTAGCTTGTATCGCGATGTCCTACAATCATCTAAGGTTTGTTGAGGCTGTCACGGAATTTCCTTGTTCAACTAGATTACTATTACTTTTCATAATACGGTACGTAAAATATTTGGCACAGTACAGGAAAACGCAACATATTTAAAGTGGCTCTATTTCTGTACTACGGCCACTTAGGTAGGTACTTGTTGTTTAGGAATAAAGTGAATTCCTAATTTATGTTATTACCTAATTGGACTAACAGATTTTTTTTGTTTAAATTACAAATATGTTAGTTCAATTTCCAAGACGCTCAGATTTCTTAGAAAATTGCCCATGGTCCTTTGAAAGTTTGTTTAGAAAACGCAAACGCCATCACATTTTTGCTTGACAGAGCATGTCCATGAAACCTCATCTAGGCCATATTGATATTTTCATCTGTAACAAACAAATAGCTAAAAAGTACACCTATGAACACACATCATCCTTTTAATTCCTAAAGGTGATAATCAGCACAATTACTTCACAAAGCCTACTCCTAGCCTCCTTTGTTTGAACCCTTCAGCATAATTTACGTTTAAAAGCGAGAAACTATTCTAAAACTACATAACTAGATCAAAAGAAGTGCTGAATTTATTAAAATAACTCACACGTGATCGGACCCCGGGATAATTGGAGGAGCTACCGAAATAAGGGGCACAGTCGAATATCGGTTGCAAGACATAAGATGTCGCGATTTCCAGGTGTATTTTTAAGTTGATTCAGAAATCTTGCAAAAACCGTGGAAAAGCTTGCGAAAAGCCAATATTTTAGGTATTACTGAAATGTCACTGACATTTTAAATTAAAGTAGCTCACGCACTGCAGTTGAAGTGCTTCAGTTTTAAATCTGTTACATCTTCATACCCAGTTCCGGAACTCTATAGCATTGAATTTTGGTAATATTTTATTCAATGAGGCGATAATATCATCCTCATTGCATTAAAGTACCTAGGTAATATACATATATTATGATGTATACACGGCTACACATCAGGCTATACATTTCCAGTTTATGCTGATCTCGCATTGTATAGGAATTCCGTACAGTGCGAGGTCAGCTTATACTGGAAATATATAGCTTGATGTGTAGCCGTGTGTACTACCTACCTACCTACTGTTATAAATGAAAAATATTGATGGATGATTGTTTATCTTTCACGCAAAAAACTACTGAACAGATTTAAATTAAACTTTACAGTGATATGTAGCTTATACATTAGAATTACACATCATATTGTGTCATGTTGTTTATATTGTGTATTTGTGTGTTGTGTGTATTGTGTTTTATTTTTTGTTGTGTGCACTTGTGGCATGTGCCAAATAAATGTTTTCTTTCTTCTCTTCTTTCTTCAAAAGAAGCCGCAGCGAAAGCAAGTTTTCTCTAGTATATTCTATAACCCTGCATAGTTACTGAGTTTACCTAGGTATCGATTGGATTTTTGCCTTTCTCCACTTACTACTACTTACTCATAGTAACCTGAAACCTGGATATACTCGGTCAATGACAATAGACTGGCTAATTCCCACATACTACTACATGACCTTTAGAATTGACTTAAATATTGCTGGCGAAAGGAGTGATATTATTTCTGGTGTTTGTGATACAATGATTTTAATCATTAGTACAGGCACCAACGATTCATTTTTCTCTGAAATGCTCATTTTATTTGAAAATTGTTTTTGTGAACCTAATATTTGTTTTTTCTGAAATAAAATTTGTTTATTTATATCTTCAGCAATGCGTATAAAATAAACTAGTAAAGATTCTCTATCTATCCATTTGGGAATAACAGGTATGATGTTTTGTAAAATAAACTCCTTAAATGATCTCCAATAAAACGCTCGTCACTTCTGCCTCGCACCATCGCTAACAAGAGTCGTAAGGCGCAGGGCTCGACTCAACAACTTCTAATTACTGAGAACAGCGACATTCATACCACTATTTATATTTTGATTCAGACGCTGAGTTTGCTGAATGTGCTATAGTTTATGTGTAGTATGGTAGTTCAGTTGTTATTGAGTTTATATGTAAATCACTTAATGATTAATGAATAATTTGAAATTATAAGAAGTGTTTTTATAATACCAGCCGTTGTTTGGTGACTGTTGTTTGTTTTATGGAAGTCCAGAAAGTGCTGACTCTCAGCCTTTTTTGAATATACACATGACTATTGATGCAGACACCGAGCTGGTCATTAGTGTGCTATAGTCTGTAGTGAAGTTTGTGTAGTTACTACGTGACATAAAAAAACTTTCTGCGAAAACAAAACCGACTTCCAAAAAAATACTAAAAAAGTCTAAAATAACTTGACTTTCGGAAGTCGGTGTCTTTGTTTGTATCATTGACTTTTTGGCCACACAAATTCTTGTCATGATTTAATTTTTGCATTGTAACTAGAAGTTAGTTAAAGTACTCGTCAAGACGATTCATACGAGCCCAAACTCGATGAGGTTTTGTCGTTTTATAACGGAGTGCCTATGGCCACCGTCCAGCTCCATCATCAGACACTGGATACCATTTAGGACCAAAGTATCTACTCGTCAAGACGAATCATACGAGCCCAAACTCGATGGGATTGTGTCATTTTCTTAAAGACTACTTGTGACCACCTTCCAGCTCCATCACCAGACCCTGGGTACCATCTAGAGCCAAACTACGAACCCAAACTCGATGGGGTTATGACGTTTTTTATCGGAGTTCCTATGGCCACCTTCTAGCTCCATCATCAGACCCTGGTTACCATTTAGGACTTGTCAAGACGAATCAAACGAGTCCAAACTCGACGGCGTTGTGTTTTATTACCGAGTTCTTATGGCCACCCTCCAGCTCCATCATCAGATCAGCTCCATGTCATCATAATATTGCATTGTCTCGTGGTATACACATGCGTGCAAAATTTCAGCTCAATCAGAAATTGGGAAGTGTGTCAAATTTAACTAGCAAGTATCACGCGACGTCGCGTGATGTACATCAAAGCGCCTTCACGCGACGTCGCGTGATGTGACAATTAACGTGAGGAAAACCACCAAATTCCTAAACCGATTTTGATGAAATCTCTATGGGACCAATCGGGAAGACCTTTCAGATGAAAAAAGAAAATTTTCAAATGTGTTTACAAATGACGGAGTTATGAGGGTTATACAATGGCAAGTTCGCAACACTCGATCCCTTAAATACCACACGGAACCGTCTTAAAAAAGAGATCATTGCAATCCTGGATCAAACGCGGGATACTCAGTGCCACCACTAGTGCCGGGACATAATTACATAGACACACACACATCGCACACATTCACAGACACCCACACGGTACAGATACTCACACGCACACAGACACACACTTTAAATTTTAGTGTCAATTAATTTGAGCCACTCTCGGCTAATCTATTGTTTTTATTGTGTACTTCGTAATTGGCGTAATGTTAGTTTTTTTTTTGTATGTTAATGTACTGTCAGCTGTGAAGCTACCTTTCATAAAATAAATAAATGAGGTAACAAATATTAAAAAACAAAAAATACTACCGAAATGAGATTTTACATCTTGGCATAATTTAATAGCATGCTAGATGATGGCTATAGGGACATCTCTGGCTAAGTAGCTAACCGGGTTTACAGGCGATGTTTTATGGACGTATTAATGATTTTGATTGACTTGTTGGTCTTATGGCCGCAAGCGCGACTGTTGAGCACAAGTTCCGGGGTTCGATTCTTAGGTCCTTGTGTTATTTGTTTTTCCATCAGGAATTTCTCAGTCGCAGCCACGGAGTCCGGATTTGTGCCCGGTTGATGGCAACAGGCTCGCACCCTATTACATGAAACTTATACCCAACTGGAGAAATGTGGGTGCCCCTCTGCCTGGCTCTATAGGGAATAGAGGAGTGATGTTATGTATTTAGGTGGTAGGATTTGCCAAGCGACACCATTGAGTCGTAAAGTATTGCAAGAATTAGCTTTAAACTTAATTTTTGAGCAGCAGTGGCCCAGTGGCGTGCAGTTACGAGCAGTAAGTCGTGAGTTCGAACCCAGGCAGGCGCAATACTTTGTGTAATTTATTTCATCACCACTGCTCTCAAAACGGTGAAGGGAAACATCGTGAGGAAACCGGCATGTCCTAGAACGAAAAATTCGAAGACATGTGGGATCTACCAACCCGCAGTGGACCCGCGCGCGCGTGGTGGATTATAGCCCATTCCCTCTCATAGAGAGGAGGCCGTGTGTTCCAGCAGTGGAAACATTATAGGCTGATTATGCTATGCTTATGCTTAATTTTCAAGTGAAACAGCGAGATGAGAGAAATGCCATAAAATTAGAATGTTAAAAAATACGATGACGGAAGCGCCACCGGACGGCATCGTACGATACCGCACGGACGGACACCGGACATCACGCGTAAACTGATACGCATTAGGTGTGGTGCTCATTGTGTTAGCCGACTGCTGGAGAGAGGTGTTATGTGTTTTACACAAATCGATTTAGGATCGCACAATAAATTGGGATAAGGCAAGAGAATGAAAATGAAAAGTCATAGAAAAAATCTGATACCAGAACTCATTGATGACATAACATAACATCACGCCTATGATGCCCGGAGGGTGAGGCAGAGGCGTATCACTAAATAATTTATTTCACCCAGTTATGTTTAAGGCCCACGTAATAGGGAGCGAACCTTTGCCATCAACCGGGCACAGATCCAGACTCCGTGGCTGCTACTGAGAAATTCCTGATGGCAAAACTCAATAACACTTTGCCCAACCTGGGAATCGAACCCAGGACCTCATACTCAGCAGTCATGCTTACGAACACCAGCTCAATGAGGCATTGATTCTATTTATTATTGTAAGTAAGTAGTCTGACGATGAAGTCAACATCAGCATGTCATAATGATTGGTGTCAATTTTGAATTGCCCTCTTTTGTGTTATAGATGATGTCACGGGTTCGATTCCTGCGTCATTTACGAGTGTATGGCAAACAAAAAGTCCCGTTACCCATGTTTTGTATGGCGATGTAATTCCAAGCGCGAAACGTGACATTAAAACCTAATTTTCTTAGTAATTCCCAATGACGAAAGCACACTTAGCACAGCTTGGTGCACGTTTAGTTTGGCTGCCGAGTGTGAAGGCCTGGATTCGAACTTGAGATCTTGCATAACAATAGGGAGCTAAAACTTTTCTGTTAGTAGAGGTAACCGGTGTGTACAGGTACCGGATGAAATTGTGATCCAAAGTTCGGCTACCAGATTTCAACTGTTTACACATTTTTCTTAGCACACCGTGTTTTTGATTGAACCTGTGACCTCCAAAATTTCATGAGTAAGTACCTAGCTTATAATCCTAACTACCCTACTAAGAAATACTATCGTGATACCATTTTACGAAACCAAACAACAAAGATCAACAACAAAGTATCTCAAAGAATTCGCAACAAAAATAATTCTCCGATCATTTGAAATTTAAATATAATCTTAAAAAGTTCCTTCGGCCAGTGTGTACTGAGTGTAAGAAAAAAAAATATAAAGCGTCCATCATTCGCACGGAGTGTGCGTAGCGTGTGTATGTGCACAGTGCATGTGCCCCGCACACGCTTGCGTTTAGTGCGTGCATGGCAAAAATGCAACTCCGCGACTTGGTTAAATATCGGACGGACAGAGGACCAGTGGAGAAGTTTTAACCCTTTTTATTGATCTAATAATTTTTTTATTTTTTATTTTTGAGGTTTTTTTTTTAAATTGTTTATGCGAAAGTACTACTTGTCTACATTTCTAACTCACTAAGTCACCCTTTTTTAGCGTGAAAATTTCCATTTAATAGAAAATACTGCAAATGCAACCCATTTAAATTGTGTTCTATGTTTTTTACTTATTTGTTTTAGAGCCGATTTTTATTAATATCTATGCAAATAAACAAAATTGTAGTGTCTGTTTGTAATATCAAAATAACAGCTTTTTACGGAATGCTGGAAAATATATAAGGTGCCATTAAAATAGATGATGATTTTGACCTAAAATAATAAATTGCCGACTTGCTAGAATAAACACATCATTAAGTCAAAATAAAATCA
Organism: Eugnorisma glareosa; assembly: GCA_947578425.1. NCBI lineage: Eukaryota > Metazoa > Arthropoda > Insecta > Lepidoptera > Noctuidae > Eugnorisma > Eugnorisma glareosa. The sequence continues at coordinate 3,579,396 of OX387979.1, forward strand.
CTTTAATCAGTGTTTTTTTTGCTTGGATTTAATTGGTTAGACGTACCGACTGCTGTGTTAAAATTTGTCGACCTATTTTAATGGGACCTTATATACACTCACTCACTTAAAACAAAAACACATTTTTTTTCAATTTTTGTCTGTCTGTCTGTCGATCTGTCTGTTTCTTCCGGGTAATCTTCGAAATGACTAGACCGATTTTGACGGGACTGTTACTGGCAGGTAGCTGATGTTATAAGGTCTAACCTAAGCTACTTTTATTTTAATAAAATGATTAGGGTTCCAACTACAACCCTACAACTAAAACCCTTGAAATTGTTACCAAAATCCGATGCAGAAAGGGAAGTATTTTTTTTTAAATAATATCACGCGAACGAAGGTCGCGGGCAACAGCTAGTTTTCAATAAATAAATGGAAGCAGCAGAAGCTGCTAGTGCCACTGAACTAAGGCCGCATTCCGAAATACAAAATAATCACTCACAGCGCTCACATCTTTAATTTGCGTTCCGTTTTAGATATCACGATTATGACAGCTGAGAGCTGTCATCAATTCGGAACGCTCGTGAACGCGTTCACAGTGAACATAACCCCAAACCGAAACCTTTCACAAGACCTATTTTTTAAAATGGACGATATGTTGGTTGACTCTGCTGCACATACAACCCTCCAAGTTCAATTTACCCCATTCAATAACTATTTAATGAAAAGTAAATTAAATGGATTTGGAGGGTTGTATTGATGATTTGAATGATTATAATTCTGTAACTGCATACGTGTTACTGGCGCGATTGTTATTTTCATCAACATACAACTTGACACTGATCTGCAAATCGTAAGAAAATTTAAATTTCGCGGGCTACCCTTGCGCTTCCACCATAACAAAACAACACAACCTGTGAACACAACTGTCATTTCTGACAGCGCTCACGGTGATATTTATTTGGGGCATGGTCAGTATATTCGCAAGATGGCGCATGTCATGACGTCATCTATGACGATTCAAGAGTCATCAATATCGCGCTCACGTTACTTCGGAACGGGTTTATGGACGCTCAAATCGATTACAGCATAATTCGGAATGCGGTCTAAGACAGCATATTTTTTAAATGAAAAAAAATCTAGTACCAAACAACTACTCCATCCCTACCCCTACTCCCAACTTCCCCAACTGGCAAGGTGAATGAACTCACGAAATGAACGCACTCACACACACACACACACACACAGGACACGTTGCCGTAGGTTAGTTATTATGTTATGCCAAGTTCATTGAACGATTTTTAATTACACCAATCACTTACGAGTAAAGTTTAAGGTTGGTAGGTAGCGAATTTCTTTTTTTCCCGAATTTTATCATTTTCGATGGTTTTTGCAGTTGAATATTTAATTAATTACCTCTCGAATGAGATTTATTTTTCGAAAATTCAGATGCGTTCTACGAAGATCAGCGTAATATTTTGCGGTTCCCTAAATATTTTTTGTTGCTTTTAAAGAGTTATCATGCAGCCTCTCCCTTTTAAGTCTCAAGACCCTTTCGAGCTAGATAAGGTGAAATACCTTATGGTAAGTGTGAGCCTAAAATTTCAAGGTCCTGATGAAGACGTCGACATCTCTATATAGATCATGATTTCACCTTTTGGCTATCCAATTAAAAAACCCATGTACAAATTTTGTACAGACGTACCTAAAGTCTACTAATCGATTAGATAAGCAGTATGGAATTAAGGAAATTGGAGTAATTTTCTTACATTTTTTTTGTTTCTTTTTGGGTTCGAATTTCCGAAAACTTCTTTGATGCAAATGCTTCAATAATTTCAATTTGTATTAATTTCCCGATTTTTGGGTAGGTTATACCGCTCTGGGGATGTGTGATGCCAGTTCACGCCAATTACTTACTTTTGGCGTAGTTTTTCATATTATTTTTTGGAATAATTAGAAAAAATCTGGTCTGTGCTGGTTTTGTATTATGCCTTGCTCAAGAAGATAGGTGGCGCTAGGTGGCTGCAGATCGTTACTGTTACTGTGATACTTACGAAATCTTATAACTTGCAAAATGTTGGAGACTAAACTAAGATTTTTCAAATGGAAGCTCCCATTTGAAAAATCTATCAAGGATTCTGCTAGAGGCGGTTAGTATCCCAGATTCACAATATTTGCAGCCTTTTTCCAAAAAAAATCAAGATGGATTGAAAATTTTTATTTTGGGAGTTACTAGGCTAACTAGTATACTCCAGCTGGAGAATCTGTCTTGACAAAATGGCATAAGTTTTTTATTTATTTTTTCCAATTTCTGAGCTTCCGTAATATTTCGATTTTTTTAGGCCGTTGTTATTAATCGTAAGTCTTTCCTACGGCTCATCGCAAAACAATTGAAGCTTCAATACTCAGCTGTCAACTTCTTTTGTCCGAACATAGATTAAATTATTTCTACTTTTTTTTAATTTCGCCAGTCCAGCTCACAGAGGGATATCCTGAGTGATACGTTTCATAAGTTGAATGACCGTTAGTGACGGCGTGCGGCGCAATTCATCAAACTGCAATAATGTGTGTAAACGCCCGGGATGGGACCTAGATGCAAGCTAGGGGCAGTTCGCACCCTTGCAGCGAAAAGCGCTTTATAGACCAGGCTGTGTGTTTAAAGGCTATATTTGAATTAGGGTTACAGGTTTCGGAATTTTTTAATTTTTCATTTCTTGTCATGTTTTTTATTGTTTTGTGTGTTGGGTGAGTGAGTGTGCAAGAAAGTGAGTTTGTGTAGATGAAGCGAAAAGCGCTGTAACAGTTTATCTATGAAGCGCTTTTAGCTTTTTTTATAAAATTCATCCCCTATCTATCGCTGACAGGGGCGCCGGCGATTGGTGGAGCCCTAACGTCGGTATTCTAACTAAAATCATGAAAATACCACCCTTTATGCCAACACTGGTTTTAAACAAAACAATGCGCCATTTTAGTTTTTTCCCGCTAATCTGCGAGGGTCCTAGTTTCAAGGGGTAATGACCGAGAAGTTGAATAGCTATTTTTGCAATTTACGCTCAGCTTGGTTTGAGCATAAATTTATATAGCTTGGTTGGTTTGCATAAAATTAATTAACCATTAAAATTAATTATTTATTGAAATGGGTGACGGGTGAAGGCGTTTTTTTTCCTAAATACGGATGTTGGTACGTTTTTATGTTAATTTTAAGATATTTTATGTCGCGAAAACTGAATTTTTCTAGGTGAATAATGGTTTTATGAAAAGGGGGTGAAAAATTGTCGTGGAGCTAGAATGACAGCGATAATCGATCCACTTAGGATATGCATAGCAATGTGATGGGCATTTAACGAAGTGCGTGCTGTATAATGTAACATTTAATGTTTATGAACGATAGCCTCATGGGATACTGAAAGTTTAATTATTAGGTTTCTACTTGCTATGAAGGCATGCCATTTTTAATATTTTGTCATAACCTATATAGCAGTAGCGAAGGGTCAATTTTTGTAAGAGAAATCCGGAGTACCTATATCTTTAATGTGATTTTATTATTTGTCTATAAAATACTGACTGTGCCATTTTTCAAAGGGAAGCCGGTAGGAATCGAGTTGTATGGAACCTTCGCCACTGCTATGTAGAAAACTGCTAGAAAAAGCCTACAAAAATTAATAAGAAACAGATTTTTACATATTTTACCTTTTCCCGGACCAAAAACAGCTTTTGTTTTTCTTCAAATAAAATCTTAAAAACCCTCATAAATCAGATAGCATAATCTAAAAATCGTGCGATCGTACCTAAAAACCGTGTTTCTATCATTAAATCACTCTGGCCGGTCCGATGCGGACTAGACCGAACCGGTTCGGGTCGGTTTGTGTTTTTGTTGCGGCAGGTGACGGGATACCGACTCCTCTTATTGTGGTGTCGGTCAAGAACCTTGTGTGAACAAGTTGCGTTATACATTGAGATTTTATGGCAAACTGATCGGCCGTAACTTAACTGTGTGTTTTTTTTTTCGTTTTTTTTTTTTTAATTAGACCTCTTGTTGCTGTTTGAATTTAATTAGAAATGCTGTGGGGTTGGTTTGTGCTTCTATACTTGGGAGCAATAAAAAATGTTGTTCATTAAGATTATTGCAAAAATAATATTTTTGAGGTACGCCCTTTTGGTTGCGGGTTTCCGATTAAAACAAATTACGAGCTACAAATATTTTCTTATGATGGATAAATAAATTGATAGAAAAGTTATAAAAATGTTTTTTCCGCTTGTATATTGCTTCATTAGATAAAAGTTTCGATACATAAATTAGAAGTTATGCGTAATTCCATCCTTTCATGTCAGCCATTTTCTAAGTAATAAAAAAGAATTAGAGCTTCATAAAAAAACGATAAATGCAGCTGTATTTAAAAAAAAAAGTCTAACCAATGAGAAACAAGAATGGCGCGTTCAAACACAAAATCCGGTTCGATATTAGAATACCGAAACTCGAATCACGCGCCGACGCACACACGGGCAACATCCGTGACCTACCACAACGTATCGAAAAATACATGGCATTAAAAACACAAACTTATATGACATCGTATGCATCCACACGCCTGTTGAATACAAAATATCATAAAAATTCATAATAAAAAGATATTTTTGGCGCGAATCGCCATTCGAATGCATCGCAGAGCGCGGGACAGATAATTTTTGTGACGCACACATATAAACTTAAAAACGCACATCGACGCAAAATTTCAAAAAGCGAGCGCCGTGAATGAGATAATCGGTATTCATTGTGCACACGAAAATGTGTATGTTTCATAATGAGTGTGAGCAGGACAGGTATATTTCCGTTGTTTCGTCCGGCCAAAAAGCGGCCAATATAAGAATGACGCGTCTAAGGCCATTGACCCTCAGGGTAGAGTCAGTTTGGTTAACTTGAACTTTTTGTAACTATTTTTATTTATTTAAAGAACATAGGAACTTGTTACACAGTCTATAAACTTGACATTTAAATGAAAAATATCATAATAGAGTTAAATAATTTATTAACGTTAGTAATAAAATTTAACAATTTGATGGCTTATTTCTGTAAAAAAATATTCTATGCTGCCAGTTGTAAATCTTAGAAAATAGGTAATTTTTTAGGTCATATTGGTATTTTTTATACTAACATAATTAAATGAATTAATAAAAAAATGTCAAAAGAAAAACTTAGTTTGCAGGTGCGTTTTTAAAAGCGTGATGGTAAAGTGTTCATTCAGCTGTTTCGTAGAATAGTACTATCTACGAGACCAAACCGACATACATTGCATATTTTTTCTTTTATTAGCTATTGTATTTGAATTTGTTATAGCTAATTGTGCTAAGCGATTTTAATTTAAAACATAAAAAAGTGTCCTTAATAGAAATTAAAAACGTTGAATATTTTGCGTTGTTGATAGGTATCTAATGTCATTTGTTTTGCATGAATTAAATTATTATAATGTAACTAGAACAACGTACTGGTTTTATACATTACAAGATTTTAGAAATGATATCAGGAACCGATAAAAAGTTGTCAATGGTCATGCAGAGAGAGAGGATTCCTTAGAAATATAAAAAAAAACCATCTTTCATAAATCTATGGACGACTCTGACTGGACTAAAAGTTTTATCATTTGATTGAAACTGGCGCACCAAGTTTTAACTTGTTAAACGAAGAAGAATTTGTTGTCCAGAATTAGCTTGCTTCTTAACATAATTATCAACAAGTGAAGACCAAAAAAATCTCAATCTAAGCTAGCATCTGCACTCTCTATAGCTCAATCCTTGGCATTACATGACTTATCTTAAAGTATTCGCTCCATAGGCTATCGTTAAATCAACTGCACGTCCATGGCAATTCGATTTTGACAGCAAAGTAGCAATAAGGTCTGTTATCGTGGCTCACGTATACACTGACGCAGGGTTGACCGTCCATATAACACTACAAAAGTCGTCATTTAGTCGCTGGTCTTATTTTCGCGGTTGCGGCGAGTCGCCGACCGGCGTCAAGGCCGCGTCGAATTCGCTGCGCAAGCGCAGCGCGTTCGTAGCCATGATAGCGGTACGTGAGGAATTTTAAAAAAGCTGTTTTCTAGTAAAATTTTAACAAAGGAAATCGGAGACTTATATAAATTAAATATACACTGCTTCAATACATAGCTCTGATGTTTCCAACTGGTACTACTCTCGTATCGGCGCAAATGTTACGATAATAGTTCATGCCGTTTTTAAAATATAGTCTTGCAAAGGGGTATCGTATTACCCAGTATACTAAAAGGGTTTATGGAGGTCAGATAGGCAGTCGCTCCATGTAAAATACTGGTATTCAGCTGCATCCGTTAGCTGATCCAAACGTAGTTGCGAAAAGGTTAGACTGAGGATGATATTAAAATGTTATCTAGGTACTTAGTCAGCAAGGTGGTAGTCGGGCTAACTGTCCAGGGTGAAACATAGATGATTTTCTTGTTTCATCTTTTGCCCAGAAAAGAATTTAACGTCTGACAGACAATAATTACTTACTAATGAAAAGTAGGTAACCAAATCATTATCTAGCTAAAGGACGTTTATTGTCTCTGTGATCGTCTACTCACCCTCACCTCTAGATTCTGGTTTACAATGCTAGTTTCTACGAATAAGAGTAGCAAGTTTGCCTCAAGAAAACACAAACATTATCTTTCTCTGCCAATGCACACGGCAAAAAACTTAATACCCGAGTTACTTTACAACACACACAGAGGCAAAAAGATAAAAATCTCAAAATCTGAGATATGTCAGTTGCGCGTCGCGTGCGCAGTTCTCGAAGCATTGACTCCATGAGCTTTAGCAATATCTTGACATTTAGGAGCGAAGCCTTCGTTCGAGAAAATTTTAAACAATCGCTCGCCTTGATCCTGTATGCAAAATGGACCTCCATTTTGCATTTAAAACTTTTAAAATTATATAGTTGTTTTTCTTGAGGGGTTTGGCAGAAGTATAGCTACTGGTGTAAGACTACATTATGTCAAGGTTTAATTGACCTGGACCCCATCATCTGCCTAGCCTTTTCCTAACTATGTTAGGATCGGCTTCCAGTCTAACCGGATGCAGGTAAGTGGCAGTATTTCAAACTCAAACTCAAAGCATTTATTTCAATTAGACTATTACAGGCACTTTTGAATGTCAAACAAAAAAAAGCTAAGCTACAGTCACAGTCACAAGGCATAATAACTTGAGAAAGTACTGTAGTTGCACATTCCAAAGCGTAGATCTGTATGGAGAAGAATGGGCAAGAAACTCCATGGACACTCTTTTTAATCAAAATATTGATTGATTGAGATATATATGTGAGAACGAAGTATAATAGAAAGACGTGCACATTAAGAGCGTCCAGAGTAAAAGATTAAAATAATCAACAATTTCAAAATAAAGTGGTTAAAATAAACAGTGGCAGCTAAGACCATGATGACCAGTCAAAACTGACAGCGCCGTTCACGAACATGACGCATGGCTCAGCGCCATTCAACTCAACCATATTGAAGGGAAGGGTACTTTACATGGAACGACTGCTTATCTGACCTCCACAACCTAGTTAGTACTGGGTAATACGACGCCCCTTCGAAAAACTGTTTGTTAGACTTTTGGGCTACTGGCAACCTGTAACGACTGTCAACGATCTACAAAGGACAGCGGGGACCAACGGCTTAACGTGCTTTCCGAGGTACGGAGGAAACTCAATATTAAGGGTGTACGAAAGGCACTTGTTCTTCCCGTCATAACGATCATTTTTTTTGTTCTAGATCATACCTGGGAACCTTCAGTTACGGAAATATTGGGGGTCAAAGTTCCGAATTCTTCACAAGTTTTTTTTAAATACATGTTTTTAATGTAAGATTTTTACTTTAAACACCTCCACGATCCCCATATTATAATGAGTAAAATGTCGTGAGGAAAATTTTGAGTATGAATGTTAATAGTTATAAGAGTAGAGGAAGACGAATGAAACGATGGATGGACTGTGTGAAGGATGATATGGCTAGAAAGGAGGTGACAGCTGATATGACGAGTAATAGAGAAGTATGGAAGAAGAAGACATGCTGCGCCGACCACAAATAAGTTGGGATAAGGGCAGGAAAATTAAATCAAACTCTACTCGTCTTATTATGTCAAAAAGACATAATAAGACTTTATTGACATAGGAATGATGATCAAATCACGATAAAACGACTTTAGTAAACTGTAAGAGCAGCTGCCAAATAATTATACTTTACAAACCAACCTAAATGCAAAATTACCTACTTATAAGTGTTTGCAAAAGGTCATAAGTCTTCGAATATAATGTTCTAATACGATACCTGCAATACCTGCTTTGGCTGTGTTAGCTCGAAGTCAGGTACTGGGCCCAGACATCATGTCTTTAGAAAATCTAAATTACTGAGCAAAACTTCCCATTTTGATGTGAAACATACTGCTTAGGCGTGCATATAGATGCGCGCCTAAGCAGTAAAACCTACTCATCATTAGTAAATAAAAGTGAAAATAACGTTTCTTTTATCATAAAATAATTATCTTCTTAGGCGGTTGGATCAAGGGCCTGATTCAGAAGGCAGTACTCCTCAATACGGCTCGCATTGTGAGGAGGTTCCTGTCTCTGGAGCCCTAACCACCGGTAGCTGACCCTGCACCCGACACCGGCGGAAACCTATTTTTCATATTCTTTTAATGTTTTTTTTTTAAATATGTAAAAATATAAAGAATGTGTATAAAAATTAGTAAACGAGAAAAATAAGAAGAAAAAAACTGATTTTATTACCGTAACAATTTTTTCTTTATTTTACTCCATGTTTCGTTGGAAGTAAGTTTTTATTTATTTATTATGAATTTTAAAATAAACAAAGACATTTCACAGGTGCCGGGCGTCCCGTGACGGCCATTTTTTTTTTTGGAACGTTATTTCTCCATCACCATTTAAAACATCCACAAGAATTCCTCTCTGAAAACACAAACACTATATTCTAATGCCTACGACCTAGGCTAGGCAGCTAGGCATCTAGATGCACTAGCCATAAAGTAAGCACCTGTCCCCCAGGCCGAGTGGCAGATGTGTTTAGAACTAAACTGGTTTAGACCTATTATGGACGTTAGAGGGCGCTTGATGGCGCTCTTTCATTATCACTTGGAGTTTAAATTGGAAATATTGTTTTTGGTTCGTAAAATGTTTATTTTTATTTTATACTAGTTGTTGTCCGCGACCTTCGTCGTCGTGGATGTGTTATTGTTTACAATTTCATGTCTTTTTTTTGCACGGAACCCCTGTACTTTTTCTAAAATAAAAGTAGGTTAAGTTCCTCCATAAAACGTCAGCTATCTGTCAGTAAAAGTCACGACAAATCGATCTAGCCGTTTCGGAAATTAGCCAGAACAGACAGATGGACAGAAAGACAAAAAAAATTATTTTTTATTTTGTTATAATCTTTCATAAGCATTATTTTGACATTACAAACAGTTACTTCAATTTTATGTTATTGACTTAGATGTGAATGAGAGTTTTATGACCGTCTATTTCAGTAGATGAATAGGTCTCGAAGTCTCGATGTTGAATAATCTATGGAAGTGATGTCTTTTAAAAATTCAAAGAAAAACCTGTGTGTGTGTGTGTGTGTTTTTAAATTCCGTTAAAATGAAAATTGAGTTTTAGGTATTCTATACATAATTATACACACTATAAACCAAAATACAAGTTCAAATTGATAGTACTAATTGATAGTATCAAAAAATGAAAAGAATTACGGAGCGTCAAGTAATTCGTCGACATCGTTGTCAGCGGGAAAAGAACCCAGAAACCTCGCAGCATTGCCACGTTGGAAGACAATGCATTGACCGATTCTATGGCCAAAAAATAGGCGAGCCTAAATACCCAAAGCCTAATGTTTCGTAGCCAAAGATATAAAAAACTAGCGACCCGCCCCGGCTTCGCACGGGTCAATGTTATACATATAAACCTTCCTCTTGAATCACTCTATCTATTAAAAAAAACCGCATCAAAATCCGTTGCGTAGTTTCAAAGATTTAAGCATACAAAGGGACATAGGGACAGAGAAAGCGACTTCGTTTTATACTATGTAGTGATGTACAGTAAATTACCCTCACATAATTCTGTTTTTCAATATTTCTAATTTTAATTTTATTTAATTGAATATTGGCGCTTAGTACTTACTAATCTTGTTTTCCTAATTTATTGTTTTGTGCATGTGGTGTTTACCTATAAGTAATTGTTGCGCTGTAACTTAATGTTGGTAGACCTCATATAATAAATAAATCACTTTAATATTCTATTTCATCACCACGCACCCACACATTCCTGAACTTCAAACAAGAACGTAATACCTTTTTTCTCACTCGCTCGCTCAAAAGCCCACAAAAGGTCGTTGATCTCAATAAAACAGATGATCAACATAGGGCCGGGATATTTTTCCGCGGACGTTCACCCATAGCTCTGCTGGTCACCGTGTGTCGCGGCGTGAAGGCTCACGCTTACGTGAGTTTAGGATGGGTAGCGTTAGCAGAAATGTGTGGATTGTTTGGGAGGTTATTTTTAGAACAAAGGTTTGAAAATAGTTTAAGTAGTATTTTACTGTTGTCATTTTAAATTTCTTAATGAGATCAAAAAGCCATTTACAAGGAATCAAAAACTGCATTTCAAAATTCTGTCAATTCATGCATTAATGATGCGTGGTTTTTCTAACGTCATTCGAGTGGACGAATGATATTTTTTTAATGTATAAGAAATGCTAAAAACTCGAAAACCATTTTATGTCCAAATTCCATAAAAAAAAATCCGCAAATAAATGTTTTCAACTTCTGAAACAAGCGTATGTATTTTCCTACTTAAAATCCAGAGATCGCCAACCTATATCGGAAATTATAATAAAACAATAATTTAATCACAAAACCATTCAGATTATGCAGACGGTATGAGTGGTCACACCGCACCGCTCGAAGCGTGGCGATTGGGCAATATCTGCCGGGCAGTGATCACAGCCGGGCGCCATAGCCCAGTGGGTTACTGGCCAAACTGACCGAGCGGGCATTAATTGTGTACCTTATCATTTTTGTGGCTCACTACACATTGCTCAAAGTTTCATGTTTCCGGGGGAATGATGTGGGAAATGGATTTAGATTAAAGGATGGTTGTACTTTGTAACTCGTTGTAGGTAGTAGTTTCATGTATTAAGGGGGAAACCTGGCATTTCCCCCTTATTCATTTCCCAGTAGCGCGAAATTCATCATATTTCAATCAACATACAACGTAACACTGACCTGAAAATTGCAAAAAAACGTTAGGAAGTTTGAATTTCGCGGGTCACCCTGGACCTTCCACCTTTATTTTATTTATTTGGAAGATCCAACAATTACACATTATTTATTACAAAAAATAGAATTTATGGAGTTATACAAATGTGCAACCAACAACGTTCTCCACAGATACACAAAAGACAAAGACAATGTTACACCTTAGAGTGATTAGAATTAAGTTCTGCTTGAATCCTTTTTGTACCGATTTATACAGGGTGTACACGGACTCTTCAGGAAGCCGTCAACTAAGCATTCTGTACACCAAACTAAGTATCTTTACGCAAACATTATTGCTGGGAAACTGCTTTTTTATTTGGGGCAAAACATTACGTTTTACGGTAGGACTCAACTGTAACGCACTCAAAACATTGTGCTGGTGAACCGATTGAATAGTACAGGGGTCGTGGAGGTGTTTAAAGTAAAAATCTGACATAAAAAACAAGTATTAAGAAAAAATCTTGTGAAAATGTTGAAACTTTGACCCTCAACACCTCCGTAATAGAAGGACCCCAAGTATGGTCTAAAAAAAATGATCACAATGACGAGGAGAACAAGCGCCTTTCTTCTTCGTTAAGGGTCTTGTTACACCCTTTATTCAGACTTTTAAAAGACTTTTCTTACATAGTCAGGTTAGTTAGGTCCTAGCCAATTTTTTGTACCATGGTTTTAGCAAACTTTACGGAAACTAAACTTGCAGGCAATATTGCAACACTCAAGGAAACTTACATGAAACAAAATTTAAGGTGTGTTCCTACTATTTCTTTATCCAACCCATTTAATTGTTGCCATACCAACCGAAATACAGCAATTTCCTTAATTGAGGTGGAGTTGCTTTTAGGTAAATAAATAATTATTTCACTTAAATCTACATAAATTAAAATGCAGGGTGTAAAATGACCCTTCACAAAGTTGTCAACCAAGCATTCTGTACATATATCAGACTAAGTAACTGTACGCAAAGATTATTGCCGAACATAGAAACTTTTCATGGCTAATTAAAAAAAAAAAACTCTGCATTTTGACAGTGTAGGTATAGCTTATCATAACATCACGCTGATAATCCCCGAAGAGGCGAGAGATGTACTACCTGATGTCCCATGTAACAGGGGCGAGCCTATTGCCATCAAACGGGCACATTTCTAGGCCGAACTGAGAATCGAACCCGGGACCTCATGCTCATCGGTCGCGCTTACGTCCACTAGACCAACTAGGCATTGTACGAGGTATTTCATTTTTGTAGGCAACATCTGTTTTCTACACCACCACCCCACAATACTTCGCTTGGCAAATCTGATAGACAAACAACTAAAAATCCATAACACAACAATTATCTTTGTAATCGTTCAAATTGAATGCTTTACCCGTACAACGAAACAATAAAAGTTTAACTAGACGAGACATTTCACGGCAATCAGACAGTTTTTAGTACTTGTCTAGATTAGCCTTAACACTAATCCTCTTAAATGGCGGACACTTTCAATGTAATTAACTGAACTATATCTATTTTAATCTAGGATTCAGTTTTATTGTACCGAATTGTTTACTCTTCATTAATTAGTGTAGCTAAGGGAAGACCAAAGCAAGGACGGATGGATTATGAGCGAATTTTACAAATTAAACGTGAAGGTAGTATATATGTGCATCTAAACCACGATGTAGAGCTGTCCATATTATAATCCCACGACCCACCCCGGCTTCGCACGGGTGCAATGTTCTACATATAAACCTTTCTCTTGAATCACTCTACCTATTAAAAAAAAAACAGCATCAAAATCCGTTGCGTAGTTTTAAAGATGTAGGCATACATAGGGACAGACAGCGGGAAGCGACTTTGTTTTATACTATGTAGTGATATCGACACTGACAATCTCTAGAATGCTGTCGCTGTTGGTTAGGAAATGCTGATCCCGTTCAGTTTGTTGAAATCAACCCCAAGTCAAAGATGAGTATGGCAAGAAAACGTACAGAAGAAGAAGAATTAGAAAAAGAAGACAAGCTGCGTTGACGTCACTGAAAACTGTAAAAAAATTGGCAGAAGTATGTTGAAGGTTGTTGAGGATATTGTTGTTGTTGGTGTTGTGGTTGTTGTCGGTTACTGTTGGTTGTTGTTGGATGTTGTTGTGTTGTTGTTGTGGTGGTTATTGTTGTTGTGTTGTTGTTGTTGTGGTGGTTATTGTTGTTGTTGTTGTTGAGGATGTTGATTAAACTGCAGTCTGTGTTATTAGATTGCTACTCATAAAACCATCCTCTATGAAAAATTGTGTTTATTTTGCTAACAGGCTTTTAAAAATACTTTTACACGTTATTTTTTTAAAACTAGATTGGAGAAGAACTACTCTGAGAAGAAACAGCTGAAACAAACTCAGAGGTCATAGTCTTTTTTAAGGTCCAGACATAATCTTGGTCAACTCCCATGAGGACTACGCAGATTAGTGTCTGAGATGAGATAGTCTTTTGACGAAAGAACCACAGATTTGAGTGGACATGTCCCATCAGTGCAGGCATTTGTCAGTTCTCGTGTCCTATTATGGATAATAGATCTTGAATTCAATTGCTGGTCAGTGGCATTGAATTTTCCCGTTACCCCTACCCCACGGTCAGACCGGAGTACCTATGCCAACAGGCATACTGCCTTACATATACGTGGTCCCTATCTAAAACATGCCCACTGCTGGGACACCGGCATGCCGGCCATGGGCAGGCCTCCTCTCTATGATAAGGGCATGCCCTTATCATAGAGAGGAGGCCTGCCCATGGGCACGAGGGCCCAGTGCAGGTTGGTGGATGGCAGATGTCCTCGTATTTTTGGTTCTAGGACATGCCTATATTTTCTCACGATGTTCTCCTTCACCGTTTTCAGAGCAGTGGAGAGAGATGAAATAAATTAATCAAAGGAAATTTCCTGCCTAGGTTGAAATAAAGAAAGAAAAATTATTTATTAGACACACAAGATAATACAAAAAATGGTTGAAAAACATTAAATCAAAATTATATAAAAAGTAAACATTGCTAAAAGGAAAAACAAGTGAAATAGATCCTTTGCGAGGCCAAAAGGCCCCTATCTCAGCATGGTGCTGTAACTTCAAAAAAAAGTCACAGCGCTGGTATTCTGATAGGGCCCAAAGTGATGCCACGGTCAGATAAGAATATCAATTTAAATAAAAAATAAAGTGTACAACGAATAAACAAATATAAATATGTACCTAATGACTATATGTTCAAACCTAAAACCGAAACACGTAAGTAGTGTACTGACCAGTGGTGGCCAGTGCCTATGGCCCCACCATACCATACCATACCATACCATATATACCTAACACGTTCTATCATGACTAATTGTGTATTAAACACCTTTAAGGGGAACAGCCTGATGTTAAGTTTGGTTACAAAAATAAATTACGACATCTTTTAACACATCACCCATGAAAGATAAATTAAGTAATATTTGACAGTTGTATGAAATCCTGCTGCCTTCGGGTGTAATAAAGGGTCTTAGGTGCGACTGAGCATTTAAGGGTTATGGGGCTACATACTACTATACGAAATAAATCTGAGGATCATCCCGGAGTATGACAACTGGTTCGCTGCCTTGCATAAGTCTTGTCTAGTTAGGATAAGTATAGCCTGAACAACCTTTAATGTTCCCACAGCTGGGACTCAGGATTCATCTCTGTACGAGGGAGTGGGATATTCGTACTCTATTGGTGGTTTAAAACACATCTCCTCTTCTCTCCGCTTCGGTGGAGTCCTCAAGGGGGCCTCAAGGTGGTAAGCATTTTTATAATTCTGGGTATAGGTACGGTTTTCTAGTAATAAATACCTTCTTGGATGTATGCCCGCCTAGTACTGTTCGTAAGGTTACAGCATATAACTAGCACAACTGTACTAACGCTACTCGATACCATGCAATGTTTTTGAGTAATAATTTATTACTTAAAAATACGGTGGGGTCAACGGAAACATTTTTAAATTATTTTAATCAATTCCCGCTGACCTCACCAATAGGGCCACGGGCGGTGGGGTCAACGGGAATACACCAACCACACGAGCCCAGTATGGCTGGTACATGTCACTTCTTGTGTCGAAATTTTTGGTTCTAGAACATGTCCCTTGCCTCTCGATGTTTTCCTTCACCATTTAAAGAGCAGCGGTGATGAAATAAAGCATACGAAGTAAAGTGCCTTCCAGGGCTTAGCTTAAGTCCCAAGACTTACGGGAATTTGTTGCTGTAACCACTACTGATCACTGCTACAACTAGTTATAATATGAGTATAAAGCCATGCTGGTCTAGTGGTCGCCAGCGCGACTGCTGAGTGTTAGGTCCTGGGTTCGATTCCGAGGTCAAGCAAAGTGTTATTGGGGTTTTCCATTAGGCATTTTAGGAGTCTGGATTTGTGCCCGGTCTGGTAGCAATAGGTTTGCCCTCTATATTACACGGGACTTAAATATAACTGGAAAAATGTGGGTGTACTATTAGGTACACCTCTGCCTTACCCTTCGGGGATTACAAGCGTGGTGTTATGTTAACATAAGAAATTCCGGATGTTGAACTTTCGGAAAGATTCTCCACCTAACGCGTTACGGCATTTCATACAAACTTTGAACTCATTTGTTTTCGAAATAACTGAACCGATTATAATGAAACTTCATACGCATAAACAGGTTACATATATGTCTGAAAAGCTGACAGAGAACATTATCGAAATGTCTTTAAAAACATATATGTATAATTGGAAATTTCTGTTTCTATGGAAAATCTAAAATCGGTCTAATTTACCTGTACAACACTATTTTTCGAAAAATTTCTCTGTCAACTTTTTAGACCTACGTAAAATCGTTTGTCATTTCAAAAACAAATGAGTTCAAAGTTTGTATGAAATGCCGTAAGACATTAACGCTCATATAGGGTTGACGTTAAGTCTCTTTACAAAAATAAATCAAAGCATCTTTAGTACGTCACATCACCCATGAAAGATAAATTAAGTAATATATTATGTCAGTTTTATGAAATCCTGCTGCCTTCGAGTGTAATAAGGGGACGATATGGTGTCTATGGTTACAGAACTTAGGTGCGACTGAGCGTTGTGGGTTTATGGTGGTCGTAAATTGGGAGTGCTCGTAACTGCCTCCTGCATTAGCCGTAGACGTACCAAGAGTACTATGAGAACTCGGGAGTTTGTCGCTTGTGAAGTTTGCGTAGATAGCAGTAGCGAAGGGTCAATTTTTGCAAGAGGTAAGCCGGAGAACATCTTTAATGTGATTATATTATTTATCTAAAGAATACTGACTGTACCATTATTCAAAGGGTTTCCAGAGGAATCGAGTTGTATGGAATCTTCGCCACTGGTAGATAGCACTTTTTCTCGGTGACTAGATTGACAACCAAAATGCGTATTTTCAAATTGGGATAAGAGACAGAATTTTTTGACAAAATTACATTAGGGCAGTCCTTCAAAATGTCTGCGCTTTACCATTTCCTGTTTGGGGAAATGAGGTGGTCAAAAAAGCTCCCCAGCAGGAACACCTAAGTTTAGAGTTAAGAGAAACAATTGAGTGCAAGGAAGACAAATAGTATTCCATGTCTTCGAATGTGGCATGGATTATTCCAATAAGGTCTTATTCTTTATAACATAGCATCACGCCTATAATCCCCGAAGGGTTAGGCAGGGGTGTGCCTAACAGTACACCCACATATTGCCGGTCATATTCAAGTCCCTTTTTACTTATATGCGACACGAAACAGCACTTTGCTGATTGCTAGATGCGACAACTTACTGGTAAAAGAAATTAACCTTTTGGAGCTCTTTTCTAATCGTATTCTGAATAAATCGAGAATAGGTTCTCGATTTATCGAGGAGAATAAAATAAAGCCTTGAGAGAAGACGGTTTTATCTCCTTTGCATATTCAAGATGTGGCTAGGACCTGATAGCTTGGAGAAGCTTATTGTGGCTAAAAGGGGAAGCGGAAGATCACCAACCCGATGGGCAGATGTGGTGAAGGAAGTCTGCGGAGGGAATTTCCAGGCATCTCTCCGCATGGTTGAAAACCGTCCAGCATGGAGAGCGTTGGTAGAGAAGGCAATGACCTCATGTGGTCACGACCCTCAGTCATGAAGAAACGAGAAAGAAGATATTCAAGATTTCAAAAGGAATCGAGGACCCGTAGTAGTGGCGTGTGCCTGTATGCAGGTGTACGAGGCGTGTTAAAATTTTAAAACCTCTTTTAGAGGTTTTCCGAAATGAATCAATATACCTTGCTGTGGGTGAGAAGAAATATGCTGTCTACATTCGTCTATATTCTCGCCTAGGTGATACGCAGTTTGAGAAAAACTCTTCATGAAGAATAAAATACACAATGACTGTTTCATCATCAGCCTAGCCTTTTCCCAACTATGTTAGGGTCGGCTTCCAGTCTAACCGGATGCAGCTGAATACTCGTATTTTACAAGGAGCGACTGACTATCTGACCTCCGCAATACAATTAGTACTCGGTATACGACACACCTTGGTTTCTTTGGTTGTTAAAGAAACCCCAAATTGTAGTAGTCTCAAGACAATAATTTTTATTCGGAGAAACGGGCATCTCCTAACTCAGCCCCTATCTTGCAAGATATTCGGAACAGATCCTAATCAACCGAGTCTCTTTTTAAATTCGAAACAGTAAAGCGTATCCTATCCATAAATTGCAATGCTTGTAAAAGGCTGCTCAGTCATAAGTACTAACTATTATCATAACACCACATTGTACACTAGTTCGCAATAAATGTTTTGACTTTGGCTCTGTAGCAACGAGAAAAACGAATCTGTCATTCTCATCACACATTACCACAATCATATTTATTTATTGACTACATTTAGTAAAGCACCTTATTAATTTAAAATAGTCCTTTTACTCGGTCTTCTGACAGAACCACAAACATTCTAACGTTATCGTCTTTCATTCATCAGCAAACAAGTCCAATCCAGGGTCGGTCCCCACGAGCGCGTTGAGCATCAAAAAACAGTAGCCTATCAGCTATCATATCCAATCTCACACACATTATCTTTCAATAACCATATACCTCACTTTCGAACCGATTCAAAAGCAACAAACGAACAAGAAAATGTTCCCAGCAACAGTTTTACTACATTTCCATCGCAAACGCACCCATTTCTAATCTCTGCGTCCATTTCCCGATATCAAAAATAATAATCGTTTATTAGTCGGATCCCCCCCCCCCCTACTACTCTGCCTGGTTGGTGTGCTCCCCCACAACGCACGGAAACACACGAAGTTACGCGACGACATCCGACAGTAAGCGATAGTGTCCAGCGAAAATATCCACGGCGAAACTATGGCATGCTGGTAATAGGACTACTTGGATTCGTGTGAGGTGGATAGGAAAGTTATTTTTTTTGGCTACGGTTTTTTGAGAGACAGACTAAAATATTCTAATGAAAATAAATAAACAATCACGAGAGTTCTTACTGTTCGGTGAATATTTCAATATCCTAATAAGTATGTTTCATATCATTTGATAGTTCGCCTCCAACCTGCGGGGCTATTGCGTATCTCTGTTGACAGTTCATAGTGATCATCACTTGGCGAGTTTTGATATACAATGACAGTTCTGCACGGGTAGCGTCAGTTGAAACCAACAAGAACGGTTATTGTATATCAAAACTCGCCAGTAACTATAAACTGTCAACAGAGATACGCAATAGCCTTGCTGAACAAACACAGTACTGTCAACATCATTCTCCCGTATCCCAATTTATTTGGGGTCGGCGCAGCATGTCTTTTTCTTCCAAACTTCTCTTTTGCTCGTGAATTCAGCGGTCACCCCCTTTCTAGCCATATCATCCTGCACACAGTCCATCCATCAGTATTGTGATCGCAATAAACTAAGATCCGTAACGTTCGTTATTGTTAAAAAGTTGTAGCGTGGGCAGGTCATCTCTAGACCAGCTATATTGGCTCCAGCGTACACAAATAAAACAGTTATCAAAGGACATCTTGTTATTTCCGCTAAAGACATTTATGGCTACTACCTTAGTCTCTACCTAGTTCTATGTCTACTGGACACCGGACATTATACAATGATTGTTGTTGAATTTGACAAAATGAATGATAATGTCGGAGTTTCTTTAACCTTTAGCCTGAATCGTCTGACGGCTAATCGATCTCATCTGGACATTCGCCTCACCCCTGACTTCATTGCTGAGCGCCCGCCAACGCCAGCAGAGCAGCTGGAGTCGTCGGGAACTTGGGGAAATGTTGTCGTTGTGCTTTCCCGCCGCGCTGGACAGATCCTCGTTGGTTGAAAGCAGGGTGTACTACGGGCAGGTGAGGTTGGCTTGAGCTCCTAAGCTGAGTGACTGATTGGCCAGAGAAGGCAAAACACCGGGAGAGTTGAAAAGTAATGAATGAGGCCTTTGTTCAGCAGTGGGACAGAATAGGATAACTAACAAAAATAATATTGCCATTAGCTGTTAGCTGTAATCTTTCATACATCTATACTACACATATACTATAATATTATAAAGAGGTAAAGTTTGCGTGGCAAAATAATAACAGCCGCTCGGGTCGATCTTTAGGTTAAGCCGTGCTTGTCTAGGTTGGTCTGTGGATGGGTCACCCATTACATACCGAGTTTCCTCCGTGCCTCGGAAAGCACGTTAAACCGTTGGTCCCGGCTGTCATTTGTAGATCTTTGACAGTCGTTACAGGTAGTTAGTGGCCCAAAAAGTCTGACAACCAGTCTTACCAAGGGGTTCGTATTACTCAGTACTAACTGGGTTGTGGAGGTCAGATAGGCAGACGCTCCATGTAAAATACTGGTATTTAGCTGCATCCAGTTAGACTCGAAGCCGATCCCAACGTAGTTGGGAAAAGGCTAGGCAGATGATGATGAGGTAAAGTTTGTGATGTTATAGGGGGGTAATCTCTGGATCTACTGAACCGATTTTGAAAATTCTTTCACTAATAAAAAGCTACATTATCCCCGAGTACCATAGGCTATATTTATAACGTACCCGTGGGATAGTTTCGAACCAAAAGTCAAATTAAGCCTTGGGCAACAACAATCGTAAATAATTAATTTAGTGGGTGACGCAAAAACCCCGCAGATACTGATTTCTTATCCACGTTTGTTCATTCCAGACATTTCCCATTCACCGGTCGATATGTGTTACATTTAAATGACTATCGAGTGTGGTCTCTTTGTGTCATTCGTATTTAAAGTTGTTCGTTATTTACTTTCTAATGGCGAGCGCTGCGTTTATTAATTTTTGCTTTTAATGGCTGTTGTAACATGTGCTGCTGTAGGTTTCTACTTTTGTTAGTAAGTATTTAGGGAAACGATGAGTACAAAGTTAAACACATTTTGCTAACACAAAAAAGTTTTATTGTAATTTTTTTGAATTGATACTTAGGACTGTGGGTGATTATGGAAAAAGTAGTGAGGAAAATGTTGAGTATGTTGATGGCTTGAGTTGAGGAAGACCAAAGAAACGATGGATGGACTGTGTGAAGGATGATATGGCTAGAAAGGAGGTGACTGCTGAGATGACGAGTAATAGAGAAGTATGGAAGAAGAAGACATGCTGCGCCGACCACAAATTAATTGGGATAAGGGCAGGAGATCGGTGATGGCTCTGTGGGTCACAACTAAAATATGACTCCCCTTATCCATTAGAAAATTGTTTCTGTCCGTCAACCATACACTGTAATAATAAGTTTATTTTGCTCCATAAAAATATAAACATGTTGAACAGTTTAAATGCAGTTAGAATTAAGCACAAAGAATAAATATGACAACTGCGCCTGAGCTAGACCGAGCCTGTATTTCAGGTCACAGTTCTCTTCCCAGAGTTATGAGCGGTATTAACAATGGTTGGACATTTCAGTTAATCGCTTTTTATATACAGAAATAACAAAAATGAATTTCCAAAAAGTTAGTTTGATCCATTAGAAAATGGTTTCTGTCCGTCAACCATACACTGTATATTGGATGTGTATGTGTACAGAAAAGTCCACATCTTTTTTTTATGGAAATAATTTTTTTTTTAAATATTTTGATGGTAGTGCCAGTCAATACGGTCTTTGGACATCTGCAATATTGTAGACATCGAAGGTACAGTCGCTAGCATACTAAGTAACCACAAACTGTCAAGTTTTCTCATTCGATTTTGAAGTAAACCATTAACATTTTACGGTTTAAAATAATTTGGAAAAATTTTTAAATAGTCCTCCTGACCGTTTTCGACCACGGTGGCCAATCTCAACGCAGATTAACCATCGCCGCGAGAGATATTATAGTGCACAAGTGTGTGCGCTGACACATGTGCACTCTCTGTTTCTTTACTCTCATAGTCCGTTGGTACGGCAATCCGACACTCGCGGAGAGAGCTCAGGCGCAGGACCAACGGCTTAACGTGCTTTCCGAGGCGCGGGGGGTATCATACCGCCAACTTCCAAACTGCGGGTTACTACTGAGAAATTTCTAATGGAAAAACCCCAATAGTACTTTTTGCTCGACCATGGAATTGAGCCCAGGACCCACGTTCAGCAGTCGCGCTTGCGACCACGAGACCAACGGGACTGTACCTACGTTGTCATGAAACAGAAAAACGTAATTGGGTCGTTCTTCTTTTTAACCTACAATTTGATAAAACATTAGCTCAACTACGAAAAAAAAATATAAAGCTTTCTCGTCAGTATTTATATATATTCTGATAGCAGAATTTCTATTCTATCGGAAAAAGTTGTTGGCCGAGAAGTTTACAGATTTTTGTACGATTTTCAAGACCTGAAAGATAAAACCGACAAAAAAAATTACACCTCCGTCACGAAATCTTTTATTTTAGTCTAACGAATACGCTTTGTCAAATAACATGTACTTTTCTGATACACTAATTAACTAAAGGAACTTTTAGAAAACATATTAAAATAATACATTTGTATTTATAAAATATGTTTTATTCATGATCTTATACCACTCTGTCACATTTTCTGCTAATATAAAGTATGTTTTTGCTATAAATCAATATTTACTATCATTTACAAATAAATACGAATATCACAGACGGCAATATCATCAACTATTATAGATACAAATTTTCCAATGTTGTACATGTCATAATAAAATATATAAACGACCAAAACAATTTTCCTACCAGGAGACAACATCATGACAGAGTAGTAACTTATGTGACAGAGTTGTTATTCTAGGGGATAACAGGCTACGTTTTTCAATAAAACAGGTTTATTTTTCTAGAATAATTTATTTTGTTATAAATCTTGAACAGTCTTCAACATTGACATATAAAATAACATGAGATTGAACTTAGATAAAATTAATAAAATCACATTTGAGAACTGGATGTGCGTTTTGTAGTTTTGTGACTCGCTCTCAAATATACAGATAACTTCTTCAATTGTGAGATTTTCAGTAACTGGTACATTTTATGTAATCCTTATTCTTTCTCTGCCTTTTCTACAACTTCACGAATCAAAAAAAGAATCTTTTCTGCACTTTCTTTTTTTTGTGCGAGACAGTCTCCTTCTTACCAGCTGTAGCTCTTGTTACATAATCCCGCAAGAAGAACTGACGAATCTTCAGTACAAGATCAATATGTTTTGGTAGAACGCTTTTGTATGTTAAAGGTCGGTCTATACCTAATGTGTCACTTACCAATTCGATCTGCCTTCTGGACTCTTACGATACGGATTTGAAGTACCGATTGGATGAGGCGGTTTTCTTCTTGACTCTTGACAGTTTTGTATCGTTCTTTAATGGCATTAGAAAGAACGCTGTGCTTCTTTGTATTCTAACTATTGCTTTCATCTTTGTTGCTGTTGCTGTCTTTTTTTTTATTTTCTGCGCAATCTCATCTTATATTTTCGAACTTTCTTCTCTAAACTTATACTGTCACTTACGTTACTGTTCCTGTGTCAAGCGCCATGATTGCGAGTTGACGCAACATGGCGCTTGCAACAGCATCGAATATATAGCGGAGCTCAAAATAATGGACAATTACGGAAGATATCCCGTAAGTGACAGTAAAAGTTTTTTTTGTAAACCATGAAAGCTTAAAACAGTCATTCTTCACCAATTGGTCTATTTTTCTTGAAACTTAATATTATCTCTGTATAACTTTGTTTTATCTCTTTTCTCTTTCTTTCTTCCCCTTGAACTACGAGTGGATACTTCAGAGGAGTGTTGCAGATGGAATCATTCGTCGGGTTTCTGGTATTGGTGATGGGGGTTTAAATGTACCTCTTTAAGCATATTTTTCTTTTCCCTTCTGTTTTATTTCCTTCTTGCCATATTTGCTTTTTGATTCGATGTTTTCGCATGCTCATGGCAGCCACTAGCTCCTTTCGCATGGTATATTTCTAAATACCTTCTCCTTTATTTCAGCTAACTTGTCAGGGTTTTTTTTCGTTTCTCCCGACAACGCCGCTGTCTTTCTGTTGGTGTTAATGTCTTATTTTTCGCCATGTTTTTCGCCATATGAATTATTTCCTATTTCCAGATACCATATCTGGAAATAGGAAATAATTAATAAGTACCTAAACATACGAGAAGATATAAAAATAATTGTAACACATTCCGTAGGAATAATTACCATAATAACTAGTATATCTATTTCAGTATTTCTCGGATTCAGCATAAATAGAACAAGCATATCGATTATTTACCCCCCCCCCCGTCACGTACTTTACCGCTCCGTCACAATAAATATGTGACGGGGTTGTCATGTGACGGAGGGGTAAAAATTTGATGCAAAGTCGATAACATTTAAAAGTTAACATAGAATACATAATTTACATGTTGGAAATAAAATATTTCTTATTAAGTAAGAGTAGACAACGAAAAGTAACAATAATCATTATATTTTGAATCAATAACTTACGTGACGAAGTGGTAGCCGAATAAACACACGCACCTCCTATCACAGCTTTCGGGCGGCTGACGCGCTGTCTCTCGATCTCAGAGGGGAAATCATACCATGGGGGGAAGTGGGTTTAAACCTCAAATCGCAGGCCACAAAGTCGAGCGGCACAAACGCGTATTTCGAAGGACAACCCACGTGACAGAATTTACAAAATAAAACAACAGGTACTGGGAGACAAGTATTTGAGATTTTTTAAATATTTTATTAAAAGTGATAAAAAATAATGGTCCCTATTACATGAGAGGTAATATATTTAGGAGTTATAAGATATTTTTACGTTTTGTGTCATCATATATTTTTTTGTAATATTATGGATTATACGCAAGCCGAGGTAGCGGGAGACACTGTTATTTTGTATGAAATACACTTCTGTCACGGGGATTTACAACTCTGAAACGTATTTTTTACAATGAAATTATTCAATACACATGTTATTTAATCGTGCTCAGCAATTAAGTGCAGTTCAGTGCTTGTTGAAATACAATTAAGAAAAAACTACGGTAATTCCCTTGTTTTTTTTTTCACTGACTGGTGGAGACACCTTTTTGTAGGTTAAAAAGAAGAATGACCCAATTATTGTTTTCTTATCATTTCTTTGTGCGTCTTTCTGATACATCAGGGGAATTGATGCCTTGCATCCTCGTTTTTCATTTCGACTCAATGCAATCGTACTTCGATCTCCGAAAGGAAACGGCTTAGTTATAAGATTTTGTCGCATTCACCATTTCGTTTCTTCTACATTTAGATTATAGGTACAGTGTTGGTTCACGATTTTATGGATTAGGTATCTGTACTTATGCCAAATCTCAGAATTCGCAAAACCATTTTCGCGTGATTATACAATTTTTACAACTAAGTAACAAGGGGTATCGTAGTACCCAGTACTAACTGGGTTATGGAGGTCAGATAGGCAGTCGCTCCATATCAAATACTGGTATTCAGCTGCACCCGTTTAGACTGGAAGCCGATCCCAAGATAGTTTGGAAAAGGCTAGGTAGATAACGATAATACAATTTGTGCAACTTTCCTAACTTTAACATCAAAGATTTTTGGATTACCCACACTAATTTACACCTTAACCCAATTCAAATTTTGACGTCCATTCTGCTCTAATACAAAACTACGACTAGCGCTAAAAATCTGTTAGTGCAGGGGCAAAACTAAACGATAGCGTTAGACCAACGAGCTTTTTCTACCGACTAATTTCCGGCCACTAAATGACATTTCATATAAAAGGGTTTTTTTTTCTGATTGGAAATCATCAAATGACCCCTCCCACTCTAGGTGGAGCGGAATGGAGTGTCAGACTTGTACTGACTAAAACCCATCCATGTTCCTTCTTTTGCCCTTTGTGTTCCAGGGCCGCGGTATCTCTTTCGAACAGTCCCGCAACCCCGGCAGGCATCGATCCTTTCGGACCCCTTCCTGTTTGCTGACATCTCTTTGAGGCGCGCCGCACCGTCGACACGGCCTGTCGTTATAAGACGGACAGACGGTGAGCTAGCCCATAGCTCACCGTCCACAGGCCCGCGCCTACGGTGGTCGGGAGCCACCACGTGGCCACCGAAACCAAAAGGGCTTGTCAAACGATGACTGATCATCAAACCAATTCCTACTATAACCAGAGTACTAGCATTCCTCAATAGGCTATGGATTAAGTGAATCACGCTAAGGTTCCGTGCTCACTGTTACGTCATGGCTGCTAATAAGATTTGTCGCACAAAATACTGCTAAACAGAGCGCTGTGGGCTCAGTGGGTAGAGTGGCGGTGGTGTGCAGGTTCGATTTCTAGATGAAATCGGAAGTTTTGAGAAATAGAAAGTTTAAAACGAGAAATAAGAACCTATTTGGGGAATTTGGAGTTTCCCAGTTTTATCTTACCAGGGGGTGCCTGGGTTTATTCTTTGGGGAGGTCAGTGAGATAAGCAGTCGGTTCATGTAAAATACTGACAGCTGTGTCCAGTTAGGTTTAATAAGAAATCAATAATCAATAAGAAAATAAAATAAAAAACTCTATCTGTTCACGAATAAATTAAAAAAAGCTATTACTCAGCAAATGTTACTACAGTGTCAACGAATATTTAAATGATAAATCCTTGAAACTCGTGTAAAATAATCCAAATGTTTTTAGAATAAGTTAGATTTTAAGATTCATAGATGATAAGTCCCCATCTCCACATATCCTTCTTTTGCTGTGCCCGACAGGGTCCATGATTGTTTCTTTTGGAAAAATGTTTACCACCTAAGCCTACATTGTGGAATGCAATAAATAATTGAGTATTGAGTATTGAGGTTGGAAGTTAACCCCGACGTGGTTGATAGGTATAACGCTACGATGATGATGATGGTGGTACAGGAACGCGGAGCTTGGAACAAGGAAAGAGAGCCCTGTACCCAGCTCAGCAGTGGGTGAAGTTGGGCTGTGGATATATAAAGTTTTCTTTGGGTGTAGAATCTAAAACCTCTGCTTAACTCTTCTTATAGGCAATCAATCAAAAGTCTTTATTTGTAAACATAAGTTACAACAGTATGCAAGATGTTACAGTTATATAATATTATAGTTTCTCTATGTTTTACCATTTGGCATACAAATATAAGGTGTATCTGTTCATACACGAAATCTTTTAAGGGGTCATTGTACTCATAATTATGAACAACTTTTACTATGGGACCAACCCCGAAATCGCGAAAGAAATCAGCTGTTCAGTACATTTTAACGAGTTAATGCCAACATATTGTAGGAAACAGCTGATTTTTTTTTCGCGATTTCTGTGTTGGTCCCATAGTAAAAGTTGTTCATAATGATGAGTACAATGACCACTTAAGAGATTTCGTGTATGAATAGATAGACCCTATATACATTTTGATGAGGTTTTTGCCAATTATGTAAATTAATCTATGAGTACTAGTATTGTAGAGAGGTAAAAGTTTAATCTATACTTCTATACTAATATTATAAAGAGGTAAAATTTGTTTGTAAGTTTGTATGTAGGGGGTAATCTCTGGATCTAGTGAACCGATTTTGAACATTCTTTCACTAATAGGAAGCTACATTATCCCCCGAGTGCTATATTTACAACGTGCCCGTGGAATAATTTCCGACCAAAAAGCGAGCGAAGCCGCGGGAAACTGCTAGTTAGTAATAATAATTATCAATATCAATTTTAATAAAATATATTAGGTAACGTCAATCTTTAATGAAATGCGTTATTGTCGGCGTGCTGCTATGTCACAAAAAATCCCAATAAATAGACGTTTTGAATTCGCTGAAGTAACTTTCCATGAACATCATAATTAGCAAGAAGTGAAGCTACTAGAATGTTCGGTTAGTCGCGAAATAAATTGACTTAGCGGAAGCCGTAGTAACGCAATGCCTGCACACTGTTTACCTTAAACATTACCTAATGTGCTGGCTGGGGATTGAGTGACGTGTACGGTGAAAACTATATTATATACTAGGTTTCCGTAAATTAATTAAGTTAAAAGTTCGATCATCAAGCTGTTACAGTAAATATTGTCATTATCAACTTAGGTTTAAACTGTAATTCAATGCCTTTGTTTGTCGAAGGACCGGTGACCTGAAGAAGAGTCTGCGTATCTGCAACCTGTGCCTGATGTCTTTCAGCCAGATGGTCCTACGTCATTCTGTGGCGCGGTTTCGGGTGGTGAAGAAGGTGGGAAGGTGTACATGGACCCTTCACCAAGCCGTCAACCAGGCATTCTGTAAAACTAAGTCACACACACATCATTACACACACATCAATCACGCATATCACACATCATCACACACACATCACACACACATCACACACATCATCACACACACCATCACACACATCTCTCTTTTTTAGTGCGGAGGGGGATTAATGTACTTCGCACTCAATACATTGTGCTGAGGATGCATTGAATAGTAAGTACGGGAGTCAGGGAGGTGTTTAAAGTAATACAGTCATACTGCCTGACACTGACCTGGTGGCCGTCACCAGGCCTACCATGACGTCTTAAAGCAGTTATTCCAGTGTGGGAAAGAGATGGCGCTACACGACCTGTTTAGCTCTGTCTCTTTCTCACACTGGAATTACTCCTGCTTAGTAAGGGTCCCTGGAAATTGCAAAAAACGTAAGAAAATTTTGATTTCGCGTACTTTGGCGGTTTGGGCTATCCTGTTGAAAGTACCTACCTACCTATTATAGTTGAAATTTGAAACGTTTTGCTTCTTGTCAGTTACTAGTTATTGTTGTCTGGCGTATCTTTGCACAGTAACCAGCTATTACACAACGAGTTTACATTTCCCACACAGATGATCGGTAGCTCAAGCCAACACGACCAGAAGACGACATAAGATATGACATCAAAGTGTATGATAGTGTTAACATTTGCAAACAGAAACAAAAATAGTAGGTAAATCTATTTGGTGTATAAATCGAGGCATCCTGTCCCAATACTCGGGCCACGTGTCACCAGACGAGTTTATTAATAGTGATGAGCACACAGCTAATACTAATGTACCTAGGTTATAAATTAGTCTGGGTTTTCTGAGCTGGAGGGCCTAGGTCTATAATTCTACTAAGGGATTACACAAAGCTGTTCTGTAGTTTACTCACATCTAAACTACAGAACAGCTTTGTGTAATCCCATAATTGAATTA
Source organism: Eugnorisma glareosa (assembly GCA_947578425.1). NCBI lineage: Eukaryota > Metazoa > Arthropoda > Insecta > Lepidoptera > Noctuidae > Eugnorisma > Eugnorisma glareosa. The sequence goes on from OX387979.1 coordinate 3,608,302, forward strand.
GAGGCCTAGGCCCTCCAGCTGGACTGGTCATGAATCCAGACTCCGTGGCTGCTACTGACAAATTCCTGATGGATAAACGTACCAAGACACACCTAATCTGAGATAGAAACATAAAGAATAGAGCATTCTGATAGTTTTTACTTTGATTATACAAATGTCTAGATGGAGCGTCGCCTAACAAAGAAAACGAGGCAACAATTTCAAACATGTGTGCGTGCAGCAGCGTGCGGCCGGTGTACAGAGACAATAGACGCACAGTGTAAACACTGTGCGTCTATTTCTCTGTGTGCGAATGTATAAGCTAACAGTTGGCTGATATTTTTTGACACGTTTTCGTCCATTTGATGCTTCATATAGACATTATACAGCGTGTAACAGAAAGGGTATAATCATATGGAATTCTGTGGTACGGACCATCAAACTGAACAACTTTCTCTATGGGACCACCATGGAAATCGTAAAAAAAATATTAGCTGTCCCATACAAAATTTCAATACCTACTCGACTCAAATGTATGGGACAGCAGATTTTTTTTTCGATTTCGATGGTGGTCCCATAGAGAAAGTTGTTCGGTGTGATGGTCCGTACTACAGTATTCCATATGATTATACCCTTTCTGTTACACGTTGTATAATCAATGAGTTTTTAGTAGGCACAAAACAGGCAAGTTCTTGGCTTTCGATGTGGTATGCTGACCAGTGCAAAGTGTAATATTACTTGTGCTTTTTGCTAAGTCAAGTCAAGACATGGTTTAATGGTTTTTGAGTAATATTTAGGGTTCCGTACCTCAATAGGAAGAAGAAACCCTTATTAGCGATCACTTTGATGTACGTCTGTCTGTCTGTGAAAACCCTTTTTCTCAGAAAGACAAAGATAATTACGACCGCTTATGTCGCATGCGATTTCACAAGGGAATCAAAACTTACCGGGTATTTCCCGCTAACCTAGTTTCTAAAAAAGTCCCCAAAATTAATGATACAGCGGTGACCAGCGACAATTTAATACACGAGACTGTTGTCCTCCACGTCCCATCCCTATTTATTAGGGCAATGTGGGCGCCAGACGATCGCAACATTCCAGCCAAATTGGCGAGTCGTCACAACACTATTTTTAGTCGAGCAATATAAATTGCACGGTATTAGTTCTCAAGGAACTTCCTACCTTGACAGCTTGGGTTTGGTTACTTGTAAATTGCTTAAATATGTATTTTATTGCTCATTTATCGCGCATTATTTTACACCAAAAATTACTCAGCAAATGTAACCTAGTTTAAAATGCGGCAAGTTTTTCTTTAAAGAAATAATACCAATAGGTAATCAAGAGTAGGTATAGGTAGTGAGGAGCTCGAGGCTAATTCATAACAGCCACTTGGGTCAGTCTTCAGGTTAAGCCGCGCTTGCCTGGGTTATTCCGTGGATGGGTGACCACCCAATACATAGGTACCGATTTTCCGCCGTCCGGCTGTCATTTGTAGATTTTTGACAGTTGTTACAGTGGCCCGAAAGTCTGAAACCATTCTTACATAGGGAAAGGTATAATATTACCCAGTACTAAGTGGGTTGTGGAGGTTAGATAGGCAGTCGCTCCATGTAAAATACTGGTATTCAGTTGAATACGATAACACTGGAAGCCGACCCCAACCTATTTGGGAAAAAACAGGCATATGATGTATTAGGTAGGTACTCACAATCCATTCATTCATTTCATTTCATTTATTTTCATTAACAATTTACATTGCGTAGAAAATTACATATTGAATAAAATTATCACATGCATCACAAACAAATTCATATAAAAGCCTATTAAAATTGAAGTGAAGGGTATTAATTTTAAATAATTATGTCAACAAATAACCAACAATGGACAACAACAACAATACCATCAACAACAATGAACAACAAACAACAACAATGGATAATGAACTTTTTTGTCTAAAATAATTGATTTTTTTTATTTTTTAATAAATTAAATGTCAAATTATTACCAGGTATAATGTCACAATAAATGTAACAAAAAAAAAAACAAAATAATAAAATGTCATTCATAGTTTCTCGTCATTTCAGAATCCGAATGCTAAGAAGAGGAACAACAGACTGGTATTATACTTTTCCTAAAGTTAAAGTCAAATATAAATTCTCAGAATCGTCATGCCTTGATTTTTTAAATACACAACGAGGATGTGCATTCAGCAAGATATTTTTCAGTCGTGTCGGCGCTATTGAGGTCTCAGTGAAGATTAGCTCGTGGTTAAAAGATTAACCAGTCAGCAGGTTGCTAGTGCTACTTCCCAGGGCGACCTGGATGGTTTATAAGTACCTAGGTATAAGAAGGCTCTACCATTATAATTGTGATAATTCCGGCTGTCATTTGTATACAAGGCGTAACACAGTAGCGAAGGGTAAATTGTTGTAAGAGGTAAGCCGGAGTACATATCTTTAATGTGAGTAAATAATTGGTCCATAGAATACTGACTGTGCCATTTTTCAAAGGGAAGCCGGTAGGAATCGAGTTGAATGGAACCTTCGCCTCATCATAATAAACACAAGAGCTCTCGTATGGTATCTCACTCAGATCATGAAACTGAACAATTTTTGTTCTACGAGTTCTTGAAATGAGCAAAAAAAAATTGGACTTTTTATAGAAATTGACGCAATCAGCTGACTAACAGTATAGGAAAGCTAAACAAAAAGTTATGAATTTCCAAAAGTCGTAGAAGAAAAGTTGATTTTTTCATGGTCTGAGAGGTCTTGCGTTTATTCTGTTACACCTTGTATAAATGGTGGCATGGTACCATCTTTGTCAGTCGTTTTGGATATTGGTAATCAAACGCCGGAAAGTCTGACAACCAGTCCTACCCAGGGGCATACCCAAGTAATAGTGTTGCCTCTAACTGAGTAGTTGATGTAAAATACAGGTATTCTGTTCTGGTGCATCAAGTTAGAGTGGCAGCCAACCGTAAAACAGTTGGGAAAAGACTGAGTAGACCACGATGATTTCCAGAAAATGGTAGGTATGTACCATCACACCAAAATGAATCTGCTCACTTTTAAAACAAAATCCCGTGCACGCGATATCCACATCTGTTCACCACCCTTACTACTATTGGTCAGCACAAAGAGAGTGTGGACCAATAGAAGAAAAACAATAAAAAATATTCGACCTTTTTACATTATCTTTTGTTTTACAAAAATTCACAGGCTCTGTTTATGATCACAGATGTTTGACCACCCTTTTTTGACTAATAGGAATAACACAAAAAAGGACCAATGAAGAGAAAGTTTTTAACTAAGCGCTTCTATAGCGGCCGGATGCTGCAAGCAAAAATAGTCCGTAAGGTGATCAGATTCATTTTGGGTCGATCTTGTTGTTGAAGGCTGAATACAATCAACTGTATTTACTTGGGAACTAAAATGACATACTGTATGATACACAAACGCAAAAGTAGCATAAATCTACAACGTGTAAAAAAAGGGTATTGTCATATGAAAGATTGTGGTACGAACCATCAAACTAAACAACTTTTTCTATAGGACCATCATCAAAATCGTAAAAAAAATAATCAACTGTCCGATACATTTGGGTCGAGTAGGTATTGAAATTTTGTATGGGGCAGTAGATTATTTTTTTGTGATTACGATGGTGGTCCCATAGAGAAAGTTGGTCAGTTTGATGGTCCGTACCACAGTATTCCATATGATTATACCCTTTCTGTACTCCTAGTATTTCTTTAAAAACTTAAGTCTCTTTCGGTTGCTACAACTTAAGATGGTGAATGGTGTTACATAAAAATGCTGAAGTCAGAACTTTCTCCCTGACAGACAACCCACTTAGAATTAAGATCTAGCCACAGAGTAGGTCCGCCAATGGAGTATTAATGTAGCAACGGAGTGCAGATTTATGGACGATTTTAATGGGACTTCAGAGGTTTGAGGAATAAGGTATCGAGTTCCTTATCGTTTGTTGAAAAACGAGATAATAAAACAAAGCATAAGAAATATAAAGGGTGTAACAAGACCCTTAACGAAGCCGAAAGGCACTTGTTCTCCCCGTCATTGTGATCATTTTTTTGTTCTTTGATCATACCTGGGGACGTTCTAGTTACAGAGATATTGGGGGTCAAAGTTCCAACTTTTTCACAAGTTTGTTTTTAAATACATCTCTTAATGTAAGATGTAAGTCGTAGCAGTGATAGCCTAGTGGTGTGACCGTCGGACTGCCAAGTCATAGGTCTCGAATTCGAACCTAAGGCACGCACCTCTGACTTTCTGATTCATGTGCGTATTGTATAATTATCACTTGCTCCGGTGAAGGGAAACATCGTGAGGAAACCAGCATGCCTGAGAGATATTTCTTGACGGCATGTAAAAGCCAAGTCAGTGGCCCATGGGCGGCCTGAAAACTCTGACACTAGGTTAGGCACTAACCACACGATAAAAAAAGAATGTAAGATTTTTACTTTAAAAACCTTCACGACGGTCGTACTATTCAAATCATCCATTAGCATAATGTGTTAAGTGCGAAACATCGAGTCCTACCGTAAACGTGATTTTTCACCTAAAAAAAAAATATTTCCCAGCAACAATTTTTATTACGTAGTTTGATGTACAAAATGCTTTGTTGACGGCTTCGTGAAGAGTCTGTGTACACCCTGTATGGCAAGGATTTCACCAGCAAGTGACAACGGACTCTCCATTCCTTACTTCTCCGTGGCTCCTTCAGATTTCGCTTACAAAAGCGACAGTCATTCAGCTCACTATCTCGCTATCCCAATTGGAGCAGACGCAAATACGAAAGTAGACTTATTTGATATTGAATCACAAGTTAGTCACGACAAGATAAAACCGTGAATTGTTTGGGTTGAAAGAAAAGAAAGAAAGGAAAAATGTTTATTTGTCGCACGTACATGACGTGCGTACAAGAAATAAATTAACAATAATCGGTCCCATACATTTGGGTCAAGTATGTATTGAAATTTTGTATAGGACAGCTGATTGTTTTTTTACGATTTCGATGGTGGTCCCATAGAGAAAGTTGTTCAGTATGATGGTCCGTACCACAGTATTCCATGATTATACCCTTTTTGTTACAAGCTGTATAATAGGTACGTAGAGTATTTTTGTTATTTTGGAATATCTATGTATTGATGATTTTGAGTTTTTGATATTTCGGCGCTGTGGCAAGCACCATGATCGGATCCGGAACGGAACGGATCAGTAAACATGGTAAATCTCCCGTTTCTAGTGTTAATGATAATGTTAGTGACCACGACAGTTTAAAAAATTATAAGTATCTATGTACAGATAAACCCTCACTTTCACCTAGGCACCTAGGATTTTTCATGGTAGTAGATACTTGAGGTGCATTTAGAAGAACCCTCAACAGTGTGAGTGTTTGTTTCACTACCAACTTTGCTAACCTAATGTATGCACTGTTCTCATGATACCTCCAGCATGTACCAACACGTTGACATTACAGAAGTTAGAAGATATATTAAAAAAGAAAATTAAATCATAACAAATTATTAATAGTAAGAATTTGTAATTTTCATCTATGTCTGTAATCGAACATTAGAAGTTAAGTAAAATTGTTAGTAAAAGTTCTTATTTCAGACCGGAGTCCATAGACTCCGGTCTGAAATAAGAACTTTTTATTCTATTCTATCATCATTTATGTAAATTTATGGACTTCAAAGCTGCTTGTGTAGACTTTGTATTATAATGTTGGTTGACACAGCGTTTATCAACGGCATCATCCTTCTAAGGTTCCCACTGCACTGTCTCTGAAAATATTTACTTATGACCCTATGAAAAAGTTAAGAAAAGGAATTCCACACGCTATTAAATCTAAATGCGCGGGAAGCGTCGGTCGCGCGACTAATTGGGCGCTAGTGTAGCGACTTTCTCCCGCCGAGTGACCATGTGAGCGGAGGCTGACGGACTGTCCTGTTGTAAAATAAGTGAAGTTTGTACTTACTCATTTTCTGGCGTGAGTCCCTATTTACCTATGTATTTGGATTTACACAATTAGAATTATAACTTTCTGAGCAATGAAATATTTCATGAAAAAGTCATTCAATGGGATTAAAGGAACTTAGAGGGTTGTATTGATGATTTTAATGATTTTATCTCAGTAAAATCATTTTTGTTACGGTCGCGAATCATATTTTAATGAACACACAACCTGACACTGACCGACAAATTGCAAAAACCTAACAAAATTTGAATTTCGCGGGCTACAGATTTTAACAAAAAATGGCTTTTGACTGATACAGATACCTACAGCAATTGAATGTATGGTCCTTTCCACAGACAGTTGTTGAACTATTCAGAATATATAAAATGCTGTCTAAAAGTAGGTACTTTGTTAGTGGTAAGTTTTTAGAATTTGTTCTGAATCAGGCTTCAATGGTTAAATATCTTTTGGTTGATTTTTCTTGTACCTAATAATGGTATATGTTCTATTATTTCACAAAGTTTCAAAATAAGGAAAATTAAATTAAAAACGTTAACAGCTGTTTGGTGGTATTGTCTAACATAATATGAATAATTTGTGGTGTAAACTTAGGTACCTACTAACTCATATGCCTTGTAAAATCTAAGTTATATAAAACAATAGAAATGCCTATTTGGTATAATTATTCTAATAATTCATTAGAATGGAAATGGTTTCTAAATAAGGTGAGAGCCTATAAGTTGAGGAAAATGGTGAGACAATAGCATCATCGTGCCAAAGAAACCAAATAGTTTATTGGTTGTGTTGTTTGTGATTAGTAGGTGCCTATTGAATAAATATTTAAATGGTCCTGGTGTATTTTCTTTCATAATACGAGTATAAAGATTTTATTTACTTTGCTTATACAACCAGTTTTTTTTTATATCCCGTAACTTTAGGGTTATATTCTGTAGGTAAAAATAATACTAAAACTCCTAGAATAGCTGGTCCAAAAATGCATCGTTTCGGAGATATCATCAATCATAATTAAATAAGGTCAAAAATTGTCACCAGTATGACGAATCTTTACTTTTGCGAGGTTGCCAAACTTCGCAGTAGTGTAGTAAAATAAATAGTAAAATAAAATATGTAGGTAGGTAATTCATTTTTATTCAAACCAATCATTCATATTTAAAGCTAAGAAAATGCGACGTTGTCATATTTCACGTAAGGGTGTTTTACATTAATAATCGTGACTTTGCCGAATTATTTTGTATGAAAAATGAAAAAAAAAAATAACGAAGGATTGGAACATAACTCATATGCCAGTTGATTCTTTGATATGGCCTCAATCATACCCTAGAGTTATGGGATATCAAAAAAAACACGTTGTATATTAATTATAAATTTAGCACAAGGCGTCAAAAAATTTGTCAGCATCGCTGTCAACAGTAAAAGTCTTCAGAAGGCTGGTAGCATTGCCACGTTGGAGGGCACAAAAATCGTGTACGTGATTCTTTGATCAAAAAACTAGTCTCGTTTAAAGTCGACCAATCACTTGGCGACATCCCGTAAGACTCGGGATCATAGTTAGGTCATTTACCTTGTAGCGCCTGCTCATAATACTTGGTCAAATAATCCAGAAATTGTATCTGAAAATTCCATTATCACAAACATAACATCTGCACCTGTTATCCCCTAAGGGTTAAGCGAAGTGAGTACTCCCACATTTCACCAGTTATGTTTCAAACTCATGACCATGATCACTCACTCACTCAATAGGGGACAAACCTAACCTATCCTAACTTAAGAGGTAGGCGTGAGAATGAGGGCTTAAAGTTCCTCATTCTCCATTGAAAAGTCCTCCGACCACCGGTGCACTGTGGTTGCACTGGTTGCTGGTAGTCGGGTTTTTGCATGTACCTATTGCGAGGATAATCTTACTAACACAATGTAAAATATGTCACGATAGTTCGTATGTAGTGGTATAGATGGCGCCACCTTGTCTAAACTTTAAGATTCGGGACAGTCCCCAATAATACAAAATCGTGGTCTCACTAGTACCCGGTGACACAATAGTCGTGACCCCTGGACATTCCGTAGGCACACAGTTTCACGTTGACACACTATTAATAGTAACGGCAAATATTGTGTTATAAGTGTGTGTTCGGCTTTATTGTGAGAATGGGCAGCTAATTCTGCATTATCTATGAGTTCTTTGTGGATCTTTGTGATATTCTTTCGACAGCAGTTTTTGTTAAAAATTTATTTAATACTGAATACAACATGATTAGTAATAACTAGGTTGGAAACTTGGAATCAATATATTACATGACTGATTTGATCGTGCGAGCTGTTTCGGTAGGTTGACGATAGATGGCGCTGTATAAAGTTTAAACCTTTCCTGCAAAAGGATTTTTTTAATGAATCTCATAACATGGGTTTGCTAAAGCCGGTTCAGTGTCTGAAAATAATTAGTTGTTTGAAAATAAGTAGGTTGTTCAGTACTTATTTAAGTATCTGTTAGCTAATAGGAATAGTTAAAAAGTTACCAATAGGTAAGTAGGTATGTAAGTACACCTACATACTTATTTCCAAAATAAATACAGTAGAATCAGAAGCAAAACCACAAATATTCCTTGTTAAGTAAATAAATCCCGACTAATTTTAGCTGGAACAAAACTTTTTGTCAAAACACTCGAAAATATGCTCTCAAAACAAAAATAAGTTGGGAACTAGTACTTTAAACAGTCAACAACGAAAAATGCGTGGTGTCTCCGTACGACACTGACGTACGGCGATAATTAGTCTTAAAAATTGCGCGCCCACTGTACTTGTACACTGGCGGGCAAGGTGAAGGGAACAGCGTCGTTTTTGTGTGAGGAAGATAAAGATATGATTCTATTAGGTAACTTTAGTGGGGCTTTTATTGTGGGTTCTTGAAATTGCGGTGTGTGGATTGCACAAATATCTGTTTCAGATATTTCATAGGTTTATTGGGCTCTAACTCATCAATTGCGAGTCCCATCAAACATATTTGAAAAAAAAAAAAGCAAACGTCTAGTATAGACGCCAGCATATCAAGCTACCCGAAACTGACAAATTTTCCCAATTAACCTTGAACCTAATGCTTTAAAGATAAAGTTGAAAATCTATTAAAGAAATCTGACAGATTGAGTAGCGACAGTTGGCGACATCACTTGCATAATTACGCACTGTTTGATTCGTTAGTATTGATATTAATTGAAGCCATTTTAATTACTAGGTAGTTATAGTAGACTGAACATTCATTTGGCACAACAAATTTAGAGAATTATCGTCATTAAAAAGACTTCTAAATCTAAACAGAACCTTGCATTCGTTAATCAACTTTACATAAGTACCACGCGAAAAAAAGGTACCTACTCCCTTAACTTTGTCCTCCAGTATACACTTCAGTGCACTAAATTGTACCGCCGCCATTGTGTAGGGTCTGCAATGTGTCTGTTCTTAAAGCTATTTCACTCCGGGTCAGACCATTTCACTTATTGTTCACTTAATAAACTTATTAATCATAATTCTATTGTAAGTGGTATTTACGAATAAGGTCTTCAATCAGTGAATCCTGCCTGTTATTATGACTTACGGGGCCGAAACGTGGACACTCACGGTACGGTTGGTCCATAAATTCAAGGTCACTCAGCGAGCTATAATATGGAGCGGGCTAAGCTTAGAGTCTCTCTGAGAGATAGCAACCGGAACGAGGTGATCCGACAGAGAACCAGAGTTGTTGTCGTATCTCACAGAATAGGTAAACTGAAGTGCCACTGGGCCGGCCATATTAGCTGTATAGAACCGATGACCGTTGGGGTAGACGTGTTCTTGAATGGAGACCGCGAATCTGCAAGCGTAAGGTGGGACACCCTAGGCTCAGTGGAGTGACGATCCTCGCAAGGTGGCTGGTGGCAACTGGATGAGAATTGTTGAGAATCGAGTTGAATGGCGTGCAATTGAAGAGGCTTAGGTCCAGCAGTGGACTGTTGTTGGCTGATGATGATGAAGCTGGTATTTATAAGAGAACAGTACCTTGACCTTCGCTCAGCAGTGGGATAGACAAGGCTATTAAAAAGAAAGGTATTTATTTATGAAAATAAGCTATTCAAAGTGTTCTAGGAAGGACTAGTACCTGGGACCTGCCATCTAGAAAGCGTGAGAAAATATATGGTCTAATCTATACTATACTATGGTCATATTTATTTATCTAGCGAAACTCCGCAACCGTGATAGGCAAATAAATTTCGATATCTAAACAAATTCTACATAAAAAACTGATGTTTTTTTCCGAGTTTTTTTTTAATCATCTATGAAAATAATTAAGTACCATAGGAAATTTAAAGACATCGCAAAAATACACTGTTATTACATGATTATTATTATTTTACAATAAGCAATAGAAACACTGTCTTGAAGTCAAGCCTGTACTTTTATTGTCCAGTCCATTGATTTCATCATGATTCATATTATTGCTAGGCGCCATTTCCTCGTGATCTTATCCTGCAACTTTTTACTGACGTAAAATCGTGAATAAAAAATAAAGAATCATTAATTAATACAACCTTGTGCCTTAATAACGTAGATAGGTACTTAAACATAATCAATGAACACAAAGCAATTTACATAAAATATATTTGAATAAAGACTTACATATTTAATCACCGAAAACCAAACAAAATAAATTATTCACAGCCATTCACACTTGACACTTATTCACTAAATGTTAATGGCACACACACATACATACACACACACTCACTGACTCTCTTTACACGCACGATAGTGTAAGTACGCTAACCTTCAGATACGAGGCGTCTATGTGTGCGTCTAACCAGTTTAAAAATTTCGTCCACTCGGGCGCATCTTCAAAATTTGGGCGTTTCCCATTGGTTGTCGTTGTGTTAGAAAAAATTAGAAGGTTAAAGTGACGCTCTGTGATTGGTCGTATTTTTTTGGCTGTCACTGATATAGTGATAAATTGGTGTAGTTGGTGGGGTCTATTTTTAGATAGTGATGTGTTCTATTGGTAGTTTTATTTTAGATAATGTACTCTGTAATCTATTAGATAATTTGATACACACACGCTTCATTGATTTTTTCATATTTTTTCTACACATTCACTTACTCAATTTTTGTTTGTATTTTATTGATTTCTTTCACTTAGAATAAAACTACTACTCTTGTACGGGTTAATCAACACAACAACTAAAGTAAACAGTTGCAATTAAAAAGAAATCTATAACACCATCTAATCACTCATGAGTTGACTAATACCCATTTAAACAATGACCGAATCCTAAACAGCATCTAAATCTAAACAACCAAAATGGACGCCATCATCCAATCACAGACCTCGGTCCATGATTAGCATGGACCCCAATCTCAAAACCACACACGTTTCTATTGTGCGTCTAACATAGGTACTCCACCCCACTCTTGCGCATCCGAAATTTAAACCGCGTTAGATGATTGGCCCGCGGCCATCTTGGATTTTTTTTGTACTAAAACCTGCTAGACGGACCGGACTCGGATCGTTACATTCTTTATTTTTATGCTTTTTATTTTAAGATGGCCGCCATATAAGATTAATTTGAGCGTCGATGCTTCATATTTTTATAGGAATGAACTATTTTAGACGGTTTTAATTATTAAATTAATTTGATCTTCTGGTCTGGTCTGAATGCGGCCATATTTTTTAAACTTTAGTTGTGTTTTTTAAGTCATGGTTTCAATAAAGAAGAAAAGTAGGTGCCTATCGGTACCTACGTACTTGTTTTTTTTTGCATTCACTTTCATGATTTTGATTTAACCTTCCTTTGTAATATCCAGTAATTAAGAAATTATAGATTAAACTAGCAACCCGCCCCGGCTACGCACGGGTGCAATGTGTGCAACGGGTGCTCTTGAATCATTCTATCTATTAAAAAAGCCGCATCAAAATCGGTTGCGTAGTTTTAAAGATCTAAGCTTACACAGGGACAGACAGACAGCGGAAAGCGACTTTGTTTTAAACGATATGTAGATCACAAAGGAAAATAAAAGAATGAGTTAGGTATCTGAAAAAAAACCCTATCAGGGTAATAATAAGTACTAATATAAGTACTAATATAGATATCGGCTGTTTCTTTACTTAGTCCCATAGCATAGTCTGCAGGTAATACGCAGTACCTAATATTAGTCATAACAACCAGTGTTTCGTCATATTTTGTTCAATATTTTTGATTCAAGACTGTTCCTCACTTATTTGTGTAGGTGTGTGCTTATTAGTGTTTGGTAAGCTAAAACATGCTACGCTCTTGTTTTTTTATTGTATTTTATCATCTTTAAACTACCATTTAATAAATATTATTCTATTCTATTGTTTAGTGATGTAGTGAATTGGTGATTCGGGTTATGTTTTTTATGGGTCTACCCTTTATAGTAGATTGTTTTATGCCATAATATTATTTAGCATAACAGCGGATAGCATAAACTTCATTTTGCAAAAATCGTTTTGCATTCAAAACTCATAACTTTGTAAGTCAGAATCGTCTTTAGGCATAAATTTCATATCCATAATAATTGAAAGACTTATCTATCACATAACTGAAAATTCATAGTTGGAATAATTTTGTATTTCTTACTTATAAGAAGTATGCAAACAAGCATACACCATGCATGCAAGCAAGCATGCATGCAAGCAAGGATGCATGCAAGCAAGCATGCATGCAAGCAAGGATGTATGCAAGCAAGCATGCATGCAAGCAAGCATGCAAGCGAGGATGCAACGTCCAGCAGGCATGGTTTCTGTCACGACTCCGGTGCTGCGGGGTTCCGGCGGTCCCTCGCGAGCTTATCGTTGCACATATTTGACGTTCACTACCGCAGCGAAATTTAAACATTGCCGAAGGTAATTATGTCAAATAAAATTCTGCCATCTTAAAAGTATGCCATTTTGAATTCGAACTTTCGGTCAAAAAATAATTATATTAAATAATTTGTATGCTTTAATAACATTCGTCTAAAGAAGATTATGCCAAGTTTGTTATGCCAAATAAATTTCGGAGCATCAAGATTCTGCCAGATAGAGGGACCCGTTTTTTATTTTATGATTCTCTAGCGTTTTACTTTAGGTAACTACTTAGGTTTACTGTACTTAAATTATTTTACATTATTTTTTTATTATTTTACTTACATATAATTATGTACTTACTTATATTATTTAATAGGTAGAAACCTGTTTTAAGTTTCCTGTTCAATTTACCTACCAAATAGATCCTAAAACAATAATAAGAGGCCTAAACTAGAAGACTAGGATAGAAATTTAAACGCAATAAAATTAAAACCACATTTTCATTATACATTCGTAACAGACTACGCGAATATTAAGGTGGAAGCGCAATAGGGTAGGCCGCAAAATTTAAATTTTCTTAAATTGCAATTTGCAGGTCAGTGTCAGATTGTATGTTGATGAAAATATAAATCGCGCCAGTAACACGTTTGGAGTTACAGAATTATAACATTCAAATCATCAATACAGCCCTCCAAGTTCATATAACCCCATTCAATAGCTATTTCATGAAAAAGTCACTCAATATATGAACTTGGAGGATTGTATTTCTTTTTATTGATTTTAATGATTATAATTCTGTAGGTAACTCATACGTGTTACTGACGCGATTCATATTTTCACCTACAAATTGCAATAAACGTAAGAAAACTTAAATTTCGCGGGCTACCCTTGCGCTTCCATCTTAACCACAATTTAAAAGGTACACAGACTCTCCTAAACTCATAATTTCAATTTGTCTTTATCCTTAAAAATACAAAACGATTAGGTAAGTACAATGGTATACAAAACGCTAAAGAAGGAAAAACTGTCTAAAGGAAATTGACCCTTAATGTCGTCGCAATAAAAAAATTGCATCAAAAAATGTAGATATAACCTTCTTGAATAAATAAGACATCCTCATTGTTTTAGTGGCTCGTGGCTTAATAATAACAGCCGCTCGGGTCGATCTTTAGGTTAAGCCGCGCTTGCCTAGGTTGGTCTGTGGATACTCCGTGCCTCGGAAAAAAATCCGGTATATGGAAGGTAGGTGGTAGGTAGGTGGTAGGTAGGTGGTAGGTAGGTGGTAGGTAGGTGGTAGGTAGGTGGTAGGTAGGTGGTAGGTAGGTGGTAGGTAGGTGGTAGGTAGGTGGTAGGTAGGTGGTAGGTAGGTGGTAGGTAGGTGGTAGGTAGGTGGTAGGTAGGTGGTAGGTAGGTGGTAGGTAGGTGGTAGGTAGGTGGTAGGTAGGTGGTAGGTAGGTGGTAGGTAGGTGGTAGGTAGGTGGTAGGTAGGTGGTAGGTAGGTGGTAGGTAGGTGGTAGGTAGGTGGTAGGTAGGTGGTAGGTAGGTGGTAGGTAGGTGGTAGGTAGGTGGTAGGTAGGTGGTAGGTAGGTGGTAGGTAGGTGGTAGGTAGGTGGTAGGTAGGTGGTAGGTAGGTGGTAGGTAGGTGGTAGGTAGGTGGTAGGTAGGTGGTAGGTAGGTAGGTGGTTTCTCGGAAAGCACGTTAAGCCGTTGGTCCTGGCTGTCAATTGTAGATCTTTGACAGTCATTACAGGTAGTCATTGGCCCAAAAAGTCTGTCAACCAATCTTACCGAGGGTTATCGTGTCGTACCCAGCACTAATTGGGCTGGCATGGCGCTCCATATAAAATACTGGTATTCAGCTGCATGCGGTTAGACTTTCCAGTCTGAGAGAGAGGCTGATCCTAATATAGTTGGGAAAAGGCTCGGCAGATGTAGAGCAACTAATCGTCAGGATCAGTCAGGAGAAGTGTTATACTTGTTGGGTTTTTCTATCTTACTCTTATTTGATTATAAATGCAAAAGTTTGTGAGTATGTATAAATGTTTGATCCTCTTTCACGTAAATACGGTTGAACGGATTTGGGTGAAATTTGGCACACAGATAGTTTATAACCTAGGTACATGTATAGGATACTTTTTGTCTCGGTGGTACGATCCTGTGGGACAATACCGGGCTCCAAGCGGGCGAAGCCGCTGGCATAAGCTAGTTAGGAAATGATAAATTATTACGGTAGCTGTCCAGAGTTCCGATTTAAACTCGGTCACTGGCAATAGCTCGCTTCCAAACGCCAAGGTGTTTCACTTCTGTCGACCCCATCATAAAACACAGTCGTAACGGAATGAACCACCAACTAAACATGCACAACATCAAAATTATTACGAAAGCAAATAAAACCACTGACCGAATAAAATTAACCCTAAAATGTTGTCATAATAAAGAAATTACTCAAGTGAGTCCGTTTACCCGAATTGTACGCACACTTGTGTATCCAGACGACTTTACGCACACATTTGCATTATGTCTGCACACGAAATAATGGGGAGGTTACGCAGTACGTGTTGGGGTTACTCGACGAGAATTTGGTCGTGAAAAAGATGCTGTAACAAAACTTTTTTGTGTAAGTTTGTTTAACAACGAATTAAATTATTTTAGTTTATTTTCTTCCTATTATTGTATGTAATCTACGTATTGGGGGTAGGTTTATTTTAGAGATGTTTTTGTTACCACCAATATTTGTTACCCACCCACAATGACACTAGATAAATATTTTATTTTATTCTATTCTAAATGTGTATTTTGCGCCTTGTGTAATCAAAAGCAAACGATTTACTAGCCTGTCATTTGAAACGCAGTTCATTATTGGAAAATTTGCTATAATTAGGTCGGTAGGCGTAAGAAACGCCGTTTGACAGTCGCTAACACAGTATTTGTGCCAACATAAATAAATATGTAAGTTTTTTTTAATAGGACTCTAATCTTGTTTCACCCCAACATTAACCAAATCTGACCTACATCCCAAACAAATTAGCTACATTTTTCCCACAAAACCTCAGCTTATAATTATCAACATCCGAATAACTCCGAATATTTCTCGGAACCCCGTCGGTGTGTCCCCGGCCGCACGCACACAGGGAGAACCTAATTCGCATTCGGTCCGCGCACAGCACAGTTTCCGCGGTACCGAGGCCATTGACCCCGCATTTTGGAGGGCGCCTCTGACGTCACAACACTGACCTACCACAACGACCTTGAAGCGAATTCGGTTGTCCCCGTTCTGTGAAATTGTGACGGATATTCGTAAATGGAATACGCATTTTGGCGGTGAAAGTAATTTAAATTTTGTATCTGTTGCGTTCGGAGCGCGGTTGGGTCGGTCGGTTTGTTTTTTTTTTTTGTTTGGCTTTTCTTTGAGATTCGAATTTTGATGTTCAACCTTTTTTATTTTGAGCAGAATATTTGGGTTAGCACATTTTTAATTTTCTTCGCATTGCTCATTTTAATGAGAATTTATACAAAAACTGTGTGTGAGTATCTTAATTTCGAGGTTCATGTGTGAATTTAAAAGGTAAAACTTAGTACAGGTATTTGTATTTACGAAATCTTAGCTTTAGGGAATAACTTACCATTACCAATACTTATCCGCACCATACCCATGTGGGGATTATGGCCCACTCCATTTTTCAGGGAGGATGCATATGTAACAGCAGTGAGAACATTATAGGCAGTTTGATTAATAAGTAATAGAATAATATGATCTAGGTCTAGGTCATAAAAATAGGACTCTTTACCAGCCACAATTTTTTACTTATAAACTTACTTCATAATAGCGAAGAAACTAGGTACTCCAAAATGTGGTTTTCAGTCAATTTAACGAAGTTATTCAATTATTTCAGTTCACTGCAACTACTTACCTAATCAAGCGAGCCCACGCCTCGAAAACAAACCGTTATTTACAGGAATACCTGAAACCTTTATCAGAATGGGTCACTGACTCGCCGATAACATGCAATATTTGTGCAACAATAACTAATAAACTAAATATTTTTAGCTCAACAGCAGTTCTACGTAAAATAACGATGCCATTTTCCTTTTGTATTGCACTTGTTTTGAAATTCGAAGTTTGAAATAAATGAACGCGTTATATTGGTACCTACTAAGACCTTTTCTTAAATTTTGGTTGGGTTGGTATCTGAGCAAAGAATAATAATTGAAGGTTTTTTTCCAAATTCAAATCTGCGCTCATATCAAAGACACCAGTTTTTGTGAATGTTTGACCAAAACTCATACAAGCTACCAAAATAGCAATTAAATTGATGCGCTTTTTGATTTATCAGCACAGCCTTAGTTTGAATATCGAATAGTAACAATAATAACGATTAATTGAAATAGTAAGCCTTGTTGGATTCCTATCGGTTTTCGACTAGGTGGCTTTATGGACCTATCGTTGAGATGTTGGGTGACTTACTTGTTCTGGAAAGCTTGAAGAGATGTTTATATTTTAAAGCGATACTTTACCTGATTTTTTCAGAAAAATAGATTCCCTGAAAAAATTAACTATCTACTACATAAAAGGAGGTTGTTCTTTGTTTAAATAAATAAACCATTTCAAGCTTATTTACAATATTTCCAACGTTGACAACTCACTTAGTTAATCTCAGACAAACATGGCCATCTGTAAAAGTAAAAACAAACAAAAAATAAAATTAAAATGCAAACAGTTTTTATCACAAAATCTCCACAGTCTACACTAATTTGTCATACGCCAGACGGAGATAGCGTTATGTATGATAAGATGGGTGTGAAAGAGACAGATGCATACAAAAAGAGTCGTGAATCAACTGAGTGCATTGAACTTGGATTTGATGATGCATCGTGACATATACATACAGACATCGACGTTTATTTATTTATAGCTAGATGTATGGTTTGCAATTATGCGAGCCTTGTATTGTTTTTACATTTTTTGGGAGTTTTTTTAAACAATTGTAAAATAAATCGGACTTGAATGAAGCAAGGATCACTCTCGCAGAGACTAAAGACTGAAGTTTGTAAAAAATATAATTTCAACTTTAAATTAAGTTCGAAGGAAATGCTGGTCTTGCCATTGCCAACCTAAGGGTAAAAAATTTCCATCAATTTTTCCCCAAACGGATCCAGGTTTTTTTCACTTGTCGTGTTATCAGTGATAATAAGTAAGAAAGAAAGAAAGAAGAAAGAAAATTGTGTTTATTCGGCATTATTGTAAAAAAAAAACACACACCTTAAAAAATTAACAAAATACATAAACAAAAATAATAATAATGCCGAAAGGGCCTCAGCTCAGCATAGTGCCAGATGGCCACGCAAGAGTACCACCTGACGCTGATTTTCAGCTGCAGCCCATGAGTGCCCTACGCTCGAACACATTTAATTTACACAAAAAACCAACAAAAATAAAAAGTTGCCAATCTTAATTTTAGAGCAACAACAAAGATTTACGACAAAGATTTACGTGCCCATTAATAAAAAATAACAAAAAGACAAAAAATAAAAAGCAAAAATGACGAAATCGAAAAAAGTCAATTTTTGTGAGAGGTAAGCCGGAGTACACATCTTTAATGTGAGTAAATTATTTGTCCATAGAATACTGACTGTGCCATTTTTCAAAGGGAAGCCGGTAGGAATCGAGTTGTTTGGAACAATTTTTTTTTTTTTTTGGTTGCGAAATCGCCAAATAACTCCTCCCGCTCCGGGCTGAGCAAGAGGGAGTGTCAGACTTTTACTGAGTAAAACCCATCCATGTTCCTTCATGGCCCTTTGTGTTCCAGGGCCGCGGTATGTCTTTCGAACAGTCCCGCAACCCTGGCAGGGTTGTATGGAACCTTAGCCACTGATAAGCCATCCTTCTCTCATCTCTCTACGCTTAGGAAGTGGAAAATTTAAAATAGGATGTTTGAAACGACCTTCACAATATTTGGCTCCAGACACTTTGGATGCTACCACTACATAAAGCCACTATCACATCGTAGCGTTACTGACCTGCGCAATGTCGCATCAACGTTGCGCTACGTCGTGTGGTCTGGTTTCAAGGTTTTATATTAAGGGTATTACTTAATTATTCTGCATTTTGTTTAGATATTGATAACCATTTTATGTTTTTTTTTTTCGGATGTGATGTCATCAAATAACTCCTCCCGCTCTGGGCAGAGCAGAGGGAGTGTCAGACTTTTACTGACTAAGACCCATCCATGTTCCTTCATCGCCCTTTGTGTTCCGGGGTTACGGTATCTCTTTCGAACAGTCCCGCAGCATTGATAACCATCACGTCAATATAGTTTCACTAGCTAATTCAATATGACCTTGTAAATCTTGAGTATCCAAAAAATGTCATCAAAACTGTGTCTTTGGAAAAACATACTTTAGTACTTCACATAGGGTTCAGTTCGAGCTGCAGTTTACGTGCTGCCGCTACGTATCGAGTTACTGACCTGCACAATGTCGCGTCAACGTTGCGCCACATCGCTCCACACGTGGTTCTGTCTCAAGGCTTATTAATGTAGGTCTACCTAATAAAATAACAATGTTATCACGTTTTTTGGCTAAGGAATGCTGATTACGTCATGTTTCTTGATGATATTCTTGTTTCTTGTTTGTTTCTTGTAATCAGTGTCTGTCTGGCATTTTTCCACAATATCAGCCTTGCAATCTTAACGGATGCCGCTGAATATTCACAGAGCCACTGCTTGGGTAGCTTCCACAATCCGATAACTGGGTACTCCTAGGTACGGCTTTCAGGCTTCGGACTACCCGTGACCAGCTACTTTCCGAGTTACTATCTCTTGATATGAAATGGACGGTCTTGATACGAAATCCACGAACGGACCTCGGGAAGCATTGCGTAACCAAGGAGATCCGAGAGGCTGGTATTATTGAACTACGAGCCCGCGTCCTCATTTCAGTGTAACTGGTCTTGTGGGTGTCATCACATAATGACATATTTTCTTGACCAGAGGTCTTGCAAATATACAAATTGACTATAGCATCCAAAGCGTTTTTCGTATTTTTTTAACGAGTTTCAACAGGAATGCCGTTGGTCTAGTGGTCGCAAGCGCAACTGCTGAGCATGAGGGCTTGGGTTCGATTACCAGGTCAGGCAAAGTGTTATTGGGTTTTTCGATCAGAAATTTCTCAGTAGCAGCCACGGAGTCCGGATTCGTGCCCAGTTGGTGGCAAGCAAAACACTCGCCCCCTATTACAACAAATTACATGGGACTTAAAAATTACTAGCAAAATGTGGGTTTACTATTAGGTACACCATTGCCTAACCCTTCAGGTATTTCAGGCGTGATGTTATAAAGTTTCAACAGGATTAGCAAGAGCCTAATGATATAAACTATATTGTGTGTTCTTTTAAACGTAGGTACAGGGATCGGAATGTGATCCGTTTTGAGAAAAAACGGATCCGCTAGTCTATATTGGTTACGCCTTATGCCACTATCGCGCAACTAACCAACGTAACACCAAACTTGTTGAGACTTGTTTTTGTTTTGGCTTGTTGTGTCTAGTACGTGCTTTATCGAGCAGGCTTATTTTTTATACGTAGTAACTGATTAGCGCAATACCTAATTAGTACCAAACTGATAACGAAATAAATGAGTTCCTTGATCTTTTGTGTGGCCATGATTAATAAAAAAATTGCTGTTTAGAATATTCCAAATAAATGCTGCTGCTAGGCTGTTGAAGCATAGAATAGAATATCATTTATTTTTGAGTATATAGTAGGTACTTATATGTCTTACAATTTATATTAGTTCACATATACTTAGTTACTTACTACTGTTGCCGGTGTAGAAATATTAGAATTTTAATATAATTTATATTCAAATTCTATTTTTAATATTATTAAGTAGTTATATCATAATGTACTTGGTTGATCTCAGTGATGGAACCTGGTAGAGATCTAAATAAATAAGAACTGTTTAAAATGTATGTACCTCATATTATCTAGTCTGTTCCTTTGTAAAGAAAGTTTAGGCTATTTCGTTTTCAAATGCCAGTACTCTTTGGTTATCATACATATATATATCATAACACATTAACTGTTACATAATCGTAATTGCTTATAAGATGCTACTTGGCCTGGCCCTTCTGTTGTTGGAGAACCCTGAATCCTAGCCTAAGCTACGCTTCCGACTACACCAACGAGGCCGTCTCATTTTAGGTACTCGACTGCCCTAGAAGGAGGATACCTAAATTTAATGTAATAATCTGAACATGAACGTGTGTGGTGGTTACATAAACCAAGATTCTGGAGGAATATAAAGGGTTGTCCAGGGAGTTTCTTGCCTATTCTTCTCTTTAAATGGGCCACTACAGTACTTTCACAAGTTATTATGCCTTGTGACTGTATTTGTAGATACGCTTTCTTTGTTTTTCTGACATTTGAAAGTACCTGTAATGGTCTTATTGAAATAAATGCTTTGAGTTTGAGTAAATGGTTCAACCGACAAAATTTGTCAAGGACGTAAGTCTTGTAGCCTCGTGACTTCGATGTTTACCCTCTAAACCTAATAGTACCTAATAAACATTAACAAGGCGGAAAAGGGCTACAAACAAACAAGATGGAAATTTTAAAATCATACTAGGGTCACATGATACAATGCGTCAGTAGGTACTCGTTAAAAACATTTTACCAGTTTCCTCAAAGCGCACGCTTGCCCAATTCGTTTCACAATATTTCTTAGAAGGGTTTAGTCACTGTGTCATGTCGGTTTGGACAGAGGGCAAGGCATTTTACGAAAGTCTAGTGGTAAAAAATGTGTTCTAAGGACACTACTTATCCGGGGCTGCGGGACTGTTCGAAAGAGACACCGTGGCCCCGGAACACAAAAGGCAATGAAGGAACATGGATGGGTTTTAGTCAGTAAAAGTCTGACACTCCCTCCTGCTCAGCCCAGAGCGGGAGGGGTTATTTAATGATTTCCCATATGACAAAAAAAAGGACACTACTTATGCGGAACAGGGTGTTAAGTTCTTCATCCCACTTAGAAAAGGGAGGGTCCTCCGAGCAGACGGGTGTTGTGCCTGGTGGACTACTGCCCGCTACATACAATCCATAGTTAAGGCCTGAGAAATACTTCCAGTGACAGATCATACTACTTGCATAAGCATAATCAGCCTATAATGTTCCCACTGCTGGAACACACGGCCTCCTCTCTATGAGAGGGAATGGGCTATAATCCACCACGCGGGCCTAGTGCGGGTTGGTAGAGGTCACATGTCTTCGAATGTTTGATTCTAGGACATGCCGGTTTTCTCGCGATGTTTTCCTTCACCGTTATTGAGAGCAGTGGTGATGAAATAAATTACACAAAGTAATGCGCCTGCCGGGGTTCGAACGCAGTACCTACTGTTCGTAAGTCAGGGCCGCCCCCACTGGGTCACCGCTGCTCTCTACTACTTGCGTCTTTTCCCAAATATGTATGTTGAGGTCGGCTTCAAGATGATAATTGATGCAGCTGAAAACCAGTATTTTACACCCGAATTCTATACTTTAAACTCCCGCATGCACAAACTTTGGGATTAAATAGCACTGAGCTGGAGTCGGTATGGCGGCAGGCTAAGAAAGAGAGAGCCAGACGAACTGGAAAGGGTCTGACAAAACTGGAACTGGTACCTCGAGGATTTGCGAAAAAATTTAAGAGTGAAGGGAAGCCTCTCCCCGGAGAGGGCCAACGATCGCTAGATAAAAATCCTTCTAACTTGCCTTCAGAGCATAGCAATTTTGATGGAGCTTCTTCTTCTTTATCGTGTGGTTACTGCTTAACCTGGTGTCAGATTTTTATGCTTTCCATGGGCCTCAGACTTGGCTTTATATGCAGTCGAGAAAAATCTCTCAGGCATGCTGGTTTCATCACGATGTTTTCCTTCACCGAAGCAAGTGATAATGATACAATACGCACATGCATCCGAAAAATCAGAAGTGTGTGTCTTGGGATCGACCGGGAGACCTATGACTTGGCAGTCCGACGGTCACACCACTAGGCTATCACTGCTTACTGCAAAATTTTTGAAACAGTTGTGAATCGTGATCCTTTGTTTTTAGATGACAATTTGGAGGGTAACTCCCTAAGTACCCCGATCTCCGAAGCCTACGTCCCGGAAAACCCCGAATACGATAAATATGTTTACATTCAAGTCGGTCATAAGCCTCTGTAAGTACTGAAGTAGAAGGCTACATTACCTACTAAAATACTACCACAATACAGTACTCACCTCCCAGACTAAAAGCCTCTGTTATCAAAACAAAGGCTCGCGACCACGGAGTCGACGCTCTCTTATCATTTTACTCCAATTTATATTTTTATCGCGCCCGATATCAGATTATCAGTTTAGCGGCTCCACGTTTGTCCTCAATGTCAAAAAACACGTTTTTGTGTGCAATTCATACTCATGTACTTACGTTATTATTTGTAGAAGATAATGTTTGGGAATGCAACGTTTTGGAAAACAGATGAGACACTTGAAAAAATGTGATTACACAGCGCACTTTAATGCCTAATTTGTCATCACTGGGTTGTGGACGTCAGATAGGCAGTCGCTCTATGTAAAATACTGGTATTTAGCTGAATCCGGTTAGATTGGAAGCCGGCCCCAACATAGTTGGGAAAAGCATCTCATACAAACACACACAACTGTGAAGCCTCGTCGCAAGATATGCGGCATCTTCTGTCCTGTCCATTTTTCCCCAACTATCTGCACTCATTCTTATTCTTTATTGCACACAAAATATAAAAGTAGGACACACAAAATTACAATATATAACTTATGTACAACGGCGAGCTTAACCCAGAATTGGGTTTTCTTACAGCAAACCTTACGTTTGATTGTGAGATTTGCGAATGAGGATAAACCTATGTGCACAAACGCACCTTCCAGGTCTAAATGGGGCATGGGGCAAACGACAGAGCTGTCCAGGCCACTGTATGGTCTAGAAAATGTATGACAAGATTGAGGAATATGTCCTGCCTAGCCTTTTCCCAGCTATGTTGCTGAAGACAAGCATATTGTGTCATGAATATTATGTAGTCTGGAAGATATCGCTATCAGTGATAATACCGTCGCGTCGTTGCACCTGGTACCCATAGAACTAGAAATATTGTAAAATAGCTGTGTATAGATTTAGATATGAAATAAATATATATAATAATCTATTCTACTAATATACTGAGCCTAATAAATCTATACTTATCTATCTTTAAGTAAGGTAAGTTTGTAAGTTTGTATGTAGGGGTAATCTCTGGATCTGCTGAACCGATTTGGAAAATTCTTTCACTAATAGGAAGCTACATTATCCCCGAGTGGCATAGGCTATATTTACAATGTGCCCCTGGGATAATTTCCGACAAGAACGCGAGCGAAGCCGCGGGCAACAGCTAGTAAATAATAAGCCTAATAAGCAAATCAAGTACCTAAGTATCTTGTCTTGACTCGCGAGATTGTCGACATGTGGGATGTGAGCTCAGCGATCATTGTGCCGATAGTCGTACCAGCCAATGGCTTAATTGCCAAGAGCCTCGACCAATACCTGAGGAGCCACTCGCTTAGCAGCTGGATCAAGGGCTTGATTTAGAAAGCAGTACTCCTAGACACGGCTCGTATTGTTAGGAGGTTCCTCTCTGGAGCCCTGATCGCCAGTTGCTTGGACCCTGTTCCCGATACCGGTGGGCTTCAATTTTTAATATGTTTTTCATATTGTTTTTTCTGTAATATTTAAAATGTAATTGATATGTAAAGATATAAATAATGAAATAATAAATAAATATTATCCATTTATTTCAGGTAACAAAGCCCATAGATTAAATACCTTAACCTAAACATACATACTAATAATATGTTTGTTAGTATAAGCAATTTAAACAATAATAACTAACACCGCTTTGCTAATATAACTGCCGCTTCGGCCAAGTGGTCGCAAACCCGACTGCTGAGCAAGAGGTCCTGGGTTCGTTTGCGGTCGAGTAAAGTGTTATTGGCTTTTTCCATCAGGAATTTCTCAGTAGCAGCCACGTTCAAAGTCTGGATTTGTGCCCGGCTGATGGCAATATGCTCGCCCCTTGTTACATGGTACTTACACGTATAACTTGCGAAATATGAGTCTACTATTAGGTACACCTCTGCCTAACCTGTGTTATGTTAATGTGTGTTATTATACGGAGTAACCAATCTGACCTCCACAGCCCCATAATTCTTTGCCAGTCTTCCGGGCTTCTGACCAACAGCAACTGTCTAAGATCTACAAATGACCGTCACGAACGGTTTCACCTTAAGTTTTCCAAGGCTCAGGAGAGTTTTCCACCAAAAACCGACCCTCAGAGAGGGAAGGAGGATATCGACCTAGGTTTCATGCAAAAGGAATTGATAACAATAACATAGGTTCCTAATTAAACTTGCCGGAAACAACCGTAGTATTGTTACAAAATTCGACCGGTGTTGAAGTGTGAATCGGTAACAATTGACTGTAATAAAAAATTAAAAAATTGTTATTTTTTAAATGTGTGTAGTGTAGGATTTTTTTGAAAGTCTACATATAAATCGAACTTGCGACAAGCTGTAGAGAAAGCACGTGGTCACAGCCTTGCAAATGAACGACAAAGACTGTGGAAGCTAAAGATGGCGTTATCTTCAGGTATTTATGAATTAGTTGTAGTCTTTGTTATTGCATTACTGCTTTTGCTTTTCCTGTGGATGGGTGAGCATCATTACAAACCGAGTTTCCTCCGTGCCTCGGAAAGCACGTTAAACCGTTGATCCCTACCGTCATTTGTAGATCTTTGACAGTCGTTACAGGTAGTCAGTGGCCCGAAAGTCTGTACGTCTTGGTGAGACTGGTTTGATTACCCAGTAGTATCTGGGTTGTGGAGGTCACACAGGCTCCATGTAAAATACTGGTACTGGTGGGTTCAGCTGTATCTGGAAGGACTGGAGGCCGACCTCAATAAATTTGGGAAAAGGCTAAGGCTAGGTAGATGATGACGGAATTGTTCTTATATTTGTGCTGTAAGGCGTTGCTTTTTGTCAAATTTCATGATTCTAGGTCAAAGAGAAGTATTCCTATAGGTTCTGATTCCCTTTTGAAATCGCTTAATATGCGACATAAACAGTCATATCTTTTGATCGCGTTGACTTACAAGTTTGATTTTTTCATTGCACCAGGGGGTAGCAGACTTGAGTATTTGGTATCAATTTCAGCTTGATACCGCCACGCATTCCTGAGAAAAAGGGTCTTGACAGACAGACAGACGGACAACAAAGTGAACCTATAAGGGTTCCGTTTTGCCGATTGGCGTACGGGACCCTAAAAAAAGGTATATTCACATTCGTGTGCCAGCCTCGGTTTAAGCCTCAATGGCAACAATGTTGTCTGCCCAGATTGACTTTACTCAAAGTAAATCATGTAATATCAATCTGAAAAGGTACAATATCACTGAAAAGGGAATTTAATTAATTTTTTTACTAGATACATGAAGTGGGACCCCTTATCTTGTAACCGAATTCAAACAAAATAACCGGAATGTTTATATGGTAGTAAAACTTCCTTCCTTGTATTTAAGTCGTCCCAAATATGATTCGGTCACATTATCCCCATAATAATAAATTGGCTGCCTAATTTGTTTTTATAGTTAGTATTCTAATTACCGGAGATTTACTGCCTATCCAACCTCCACAACCCAGTTAGTACTGAGTAATACAATACTCCTTGGTAAGACTGGTTGTCAGAGTTTCGGGCCACCACGACTACCTGTAACGACTGTCAAAGATCTGCAAATGACAGCCAGCCCAACGGTTTAATGTGCTTTCCGAGGCACGGAGGAAACTCGGTATGTAATGGGTGGACAGCCATCCACGGACCAACCCAGGAAAGCGCAGCTTAAACTGAAGATCAACCCGAGGGCCTGATATTATTTAGCCATTCGAGCTTCGCTGGTCTGGTTTTCTTCAATATATTCAAAAGTGTTTTCCAACAGCGCCCCCCTCCGTAAATGCACATTTTAGGATCAATGGACAATGGATTTTTTTCCCTTTGTTGCTCTTTACGTTAAGCCGCAATATCAACTGTTACTTAACCTTTCGTATGCCGAGTATATAGACACAATTAAAAACCTATTGTGTCTCGCGTGGATCCACGTTCTACGCACACGAAGGGTTAAAGATATCTGACAGTCGCTACAGTTAGTCAGACGCCAGAATGTCTGGCAATTTACTAGTATTGGTGTTTTGTTTTACACAGTAATTGGGGTGGTCGAGAGCAGATAGACAGTCGCTCCATGTAAAATACTGGTAGTCAGCTGCATCCGGTTAGACTGGAAGCCGACCCCAGCATAGTTGAAAAGGCTAGGCATATGATGATGAAATTGGTGGTCCTTGACTCAGTACACGTATAGACATGTACTGGGTCAAGGACCACCAATTTCTTTCAACAGGAATTCAATAATTTACTCATCTACAATAGTGTAGATGAGTAAATTATTGAATTCCTGTTTATTTTGTCAAATATGTTTTCCATAACTCGTTTATTCCCTCATGAACCAATTAAAGGCATCGTTTTTAGGTAATAATTTTCCTTATTCTTACACGTGCCAGCCATTTGTTTTAAAATATAATAGTAATTTTCGTTTGTTCACTATTGTTTGGACAAACAGACGAGGTTGTCAATATAATTGTGTTCTCCATTCAATCGGTTTGTACGACGTCCTCGTCGTCGGCGCGAAATAAGACCTTATTTTAGAATAACGCAGACCTCAACATTGCCTATGTTGAGGTCTGCTTCTAGTATCTATGGGATATATGGGAATACCAGTATTTCGTTGGTAGAGTGGTCGCAAGCGCGACTGCTGAGAATGAGGTCCTTGGTTCGATTCCCGGGTTGTGTTATAGGGTTTTCCATCTCGACTTTTTCAGTAGCAGCCACGGAGTCCGTATTTGTGCCCGGTTGATGAAAATAGGCTCACCCCCTATTCCATGGGACTTTAAAAAAACATTACTGGTAATATGTGGGTGTATTATTCGGAACAATTCTGCCAAACCCTTCGAGGATTACAGGCGTAATGTTATATTAATTATTTAAGTATTAAACTTTATGCGTTAGGACGAATTAAAGCCATTCAGCGGGTACCAGTCCGTTTTGTTTTGTTTTTTTTTTTTTTTTCAAATCATAGTGTCCTATCTTTTTTTGAAGCGTGTCTGATCTATAAAAGCGTTAATATTATAATGGTTGTTGTTATTGAACGAAATCAATAAACAGTCGGTATTGACCCAGATGTTCGGCGTGCTATTAAACCGTTGACTTTTAATCATATTCGGATGACATTCCGCTTTTAGATACGGTTCTGTTTTAATAAATACATTATTACAATTAAAAACTATTAAATAAACTAACAACAAACTATATAAGGACATCAAAAAACTCCTCAACACTGTCCAAAGTAAAAACTAGCCGTCCATTTGATGATTTCCCATCCGTAAAAAAAGAGCAGGAAGTGTTCTGTTTCAATTTACAATTTATTAAAATAAGACTGACTTTTAAAATTATTTTCTCAGTTCTTCACATACATTAAAGTGGGTCTATGTTAACAAATGGCACAGTCTAAAATCGCCCAATCGTCAAAAGGTTTCCCAATCTCAGGGCCTAAATAAAATGACAAAAAATGTGACAAAGGTCGAAGAGGTGTGAAGAAGGTCGACAAAGCCTTTTTCGGTAGCTCATTGATTTTTAGTTGTAGGAAAAACGAAACGCTTTAGGCCATTTTCTCTTGTCAGGACCCTCTGGAATGTTAGTGGACCCTGAGGGTCTGACTGAGGCTTCTGTGCCCTAAAATACGGAAAGTAAATTCTTCTTCTTCTCGAATCGTTGACTTAGATTTTGTTGTAGCGACCTGGACAGCTCTGTCGTTTGCCCCATTCAAGTCCTGGAGCGTGCGATTAGTGCACGACGGGCAGTAACATCTATAAGCATACCTCTTTTTTTTCGGATGGGAAATCATCAAATGATCACACTTTGTCGAGTGTCAGACTTGTACTGACTAAAACTCATCCATGTTCCGTCTTTTGCCCTTTATGTTCCAGGGCCGCGGTATCTCTTTCGAACAGTCCCGCAGCCCTGGCAGGCGTCGGTCCTTTCCGACCTTTTCCCGTTTGCTGACATCTCTTTGAGGCGCGCGTGGAACACGAACGCGCTGTCAACACGGCCTGTCGTCATAATACGGACGGACGGCGAGCTAGCCCATTACTCACCGTCCAAGGCCCGAGCCTACGGTGGCCAGGAGCCACCACCTGGCCCCAACGACCCCTTGCACGATGTTTCATTAACTCGGGTAAAATAGCGAAAATGGATCGTAAATTCATCCAAAAGTTCTTGTATAATTCAATTGTTGAGTTCGAGCCGCCCTACAATTGAATTACAACTAAATTCGCTACGCGATGACACATTTTGAACTAGGTGCATTAAACAGATGACATTGCCCACCCTTGGGACACATTTCGTCAATCCAGTACACATGACGCACTGTCTGCTTGCCCCATATCGGTGCTAATCGGTCGAAGAACTCCTGATAAAGCGCAAATGTAATCTAATTCAGTCTGGCTATAGTACTATTCAGAGTTTTGATGTAGTGGTAGTTCCAGGGACGAAAAATTAACTTAAATGGTAGTGGGAGGAGCTCGTGGCTGAATAATACCAGCCGCTCGGGTCGATCTTCAGGTTAAGCCGCGCTTGCCCAGGTTGGTCTGTGGATGGGTGACTACCCATTACATGCCGAGTTTCCTCCGTGCCTCGGAAAGCACGTTAATAAATCCCGGTTGTCATTTATAGATCTTCGACAATCGTTACAGGTTGTCAGTAGCCCGAAAATCTGACAAACAGTTTTACCACGGAGTTTCGTATTACGCAGTACTAACTGGATTGTGGAGGCCGGATAGGCAGTCGCTCCATGTAAAATACTGGTATTCAGCTGCATCCGGTTAGACTGGAAGCCGACCCCAAAATAGTTGGGAAAAGGCGAAAACGCTAGGCAGCTGATGATGTAGGTAGGTTCTATTCCCAATGCCTAGCCTACTGAGGTCGTTTTGTCTAGATTTTATTTCAGAAAGGCAGCATCATTCTTTGATTACTAAATCTCCATTGGTGGGGATTTGTCGGTGGGGATTTCTGGAAGAAATCCTACCTCCCGGTTCTTTTTGTCATCAGTAATTTCGAAAGGAGATGATTCGTCTAAACAATGACAATGTTGTTTTTCAACTATTTAATAATAGAAATGAATTAATTACTTATTTTGTCTTAATATTTGTTTACATTAATATTGCCTTTATGCTTATATGTGAGTAGGTACACGTGTATGGTAGGTATATTCTTGTACTGGTGTTCTTCTTATTCAACAATACATAATTTTAATTAAATTTATCAGGCCTACGTAATTAGAACGGTTAAGTCCCTCTAATGGGATTGTCCAAAACGAACAAATATTTATTGTTATTTTATTAATTTTACGTAATATTATATTCTCGTAATATTTTCGTATTACCTAAAGCCACAGTTGGGCCTGTGGACGGTGAGTAATGGGCTAGCTCGCCTTCCGTCCGTCTTATGACGACAAGCAGCCGTGCGGCGCGCCTCAAAGAGATGTCAGCAAACGGGAAGGGGTCCGAAAGGACCGATGCCTGCCAGGGACTGTTAAAAAAGATACCGCGGCCCTGGAACACAAAGGGCAAAAGAAGGAACATGGATGGGTTTTAGTCAGTACAAGTCTGACACTCCCTTTCACTCCGCCCAGAGTGGGAGGGTGGGGGAGCTTTTTAATGATTTCCTACAGGAAAAAAAAAGGACCTAGACGATAGACATTCTACCGTGCGACCAGTTTAAGTTTGCAGTTCAAGGTGATGCTGCTTGTCCAGATAAAATGGAACAATATGCCAAGCTTCTTACTATTGGGTGTAAAAGACCTTTAACGAAGCCGAAAGGCATTTGTTCTCCCCGTCCTGCGATATTTATTTTGTTCTGGACCACATTTGGGAACCTTCTAGTTACGGAAACATGGGGGTTCAAGGTTCCAACTTCTTCGTAAGTTTTTTTTAAATTCAATTTCATTTATTTGCTAGCTATTTAAACAGGTTTTAATGTTATATTTTTTCTTTAAACATCTCCATGACCCCCGTACTATGCAATCCATCCATCAGCACAATGTGTTGAGTGCGTTACATTGAGTACTACCGCAAAATGATTTTTCACCCCAAAAAAAAGTCGTTTCCCAGCAATAATTGCTTGCATGCAAAAATGCTTGGTTGCTGCAATAATTTTTGCTTGCATGCAAGAATGCTTGGTTGGCGGCTTCGTGAAGGGTCTTGTTACACCCTGTATAGCCATGGTCACATTTTAAGTTAGGTTATCCACTGATCATTCTGTTGTCCTGCTTACACTTCTTCAACCGTTTTCAAGCAACCATTCAGTTTAAGCTTTGCTGTCCATGTAAACAATATTGCAATACATGTTTACAAACGCTGGACGCGTTTAGGTACACCTTGCGAGCTTTTGAAGCGATTTACCTAATTTTAAAGTATATTTATTTTTATTTAATATTGGAAATGGAAACCACAAATTATTATTTGTATGCTACAATAAAAAGAATATTTAATTTTATTGTGTTTAATTACGTGTCTTTTTAAAATATTATACCAGTGCATTTGCACTTACAAGGCTATAATATAACGTAGTATTCGTGGTAATAACAAATAAATTGGCTTCTTGCTTGACTTCCAAAATTAAGTTACACACTTATCAATGCGGTCAAATGCGTCATGGCAGAATTCGGTTGTAAAACTTGGTTCAAAACAAGGAAAAGTTACAAAATAATGACCGGGCTGAAGGGCCATTGTTTTATCATTTTGAAGCAATTAAGAATTATTGAAATAGTGAGCATAAAGGAAAGGTTAAACAATGTCGTGTGTGTTTTTAGCTTTAATTGGGAGTTCGTCATTAATTTTGAGATTTTCGCCCTTTAATAAATTATTATGGAAGAATAGAATTTAATAGAAGATTTAACCAGCTTGGCGGTTAAGTGGCTCGTGGAGAATTATTTAGATTTATAGAATTATTATTTTTGAGCATTATTAATTACTAGCGACCCGCCCGGTTTCGCACGGGTGCAATGTTATATATATAAACTTTCCTCTTGAATCACTCTATCTATTAGAAAAAAAAACTGCAATCAAAATCCGTTGCGTAGTTTTAAAGATCTAAGCATACATAGGGACAGACAGCGGGAAGCGACTTTGTTTTTATAGTGGTGATTTCTTCTTTGTTCTTGTTGGTGGCTTTATTTTTATTATTAATTTGTTTTTATTTATTTATATCTTAGTTCTACCTTCCATCTTCATGAATAGCTGGCTACAATTAGTTTAGATATTTTTTTTTACATAATATGACATTTCTATCATAACGCCTGTTATAATCGAAGGGTTAGACAAAACTGCAACAACATGATAATCATTCTCCTGCCCATATCCCAATTTATTTGTTGCAGCATGTCTTCTTCTTCCACACTTCTCTATTACTCATCATCTCATCAGACACCTCCTTTCGTGCCATATCATCCTTCACACAGTCCATCCATCGTTTCTTTGGTCTTCCTCTACTCTTATACCCATCCACATTCAACTGCACCAGTTTTCGCTACAGATTTTTAAGTCCCATGTATTAAGGGGCATGCCTATTGCCATCAACTGCACACACATGCGGACGATTGCTGCCGAGAAATTTAAAATAACACTGCCCAACTTGAGACTCCAACCCGCGACCTCATGCTCCGGAGTAGACTAACGAGATCTTAGATTAACTTACGTAGATTCTATTCGTGAGGGTGGAAGCGTCGGTCGCGAATCATATTTTAATCAACGTACGTAGGTACAACCTGACACTGACCGCCAAATTGCAAAAAATACGGCCAAAAGCAAGTCGAACTCCTCGCGCATGAAGAGGCGTTGTAGGGGATCCCCCTTTAATTATTTTATTTATTTTTTGTTATAGCGGCACCAGAAACACAACTTTTTTTTTTCGGATGGTAAATCGTCAAGTGGAGAGAGTTTATCTATTCTATACTGTGACACAAACGAAACACACACACACACTCATACACCCACACCACACATACTCATACATACACCCACACCACACACACCCATTCCTTGCATACATAAATTATAATAAGTGTTAAGTACTTATGTCTAAGTTTTATGCTTACAAAACTCGTACAAAGTGCAGCAAATTGTCAAAGAACTGTAAGAGGAAGGCGCCTGTGTCTGTAACACAGTTTATACTAGCACAGACACAGACGTTCACTCTATCTCAAATAATGCATAGCGTTGTACTTCATATATAATGGCGTTCCTTTTTTTTTGTTTTGATTGAGATGGACAATTGTATTTGGCTTTTTGGTAATAAATATTTATTATTTATTATTATTAGTTTCAGACTTTTACTGACTAAAAACCCATCCATGTTCCTTCTTTTGTCCTTTGTGTTCCAGGGCCGAGGTATCTCTTTCGAACAGTCCCGCAACCCTGGCAGGAACTGAAATACACCTTCTGTGAAAATTTCAACGGTCTATCTAATAAGGATCTTGAGATACAGCCCGCTCCTGACGGACAGCGAAAGCTTAATAATTTGGTCCCGTTGGTTACCCTTCGGATACGGGACCCTAAAAATGTAAGAAAATTGAATTTCGCGTCATCATAAATAATTCACATTTTTAACCGGTTCCTGAGTGGTAACGTGAATAAAATAATAATAAAAATACGACCAAAAATTATCGCCGAATTGTCATGTAATGTACAAAAATATATAAACTTGTAGAAGGAAGCGAATGGTCCTCTCCTTGACCTTTGAATACGAAAACAACTGATTGTTTTTATTTTGTTTTATATTATACATATTTTTTTTTTTTAAAGTGAACTTTTCGTGAGTTCGAGTGCGTGGTGAGAATGTATATTACCTATGTATAGTCATGTCGTCTGATCAGATGTCGTAAACTACTTTGGTTTATGTTTTTTGGGTAAATTGTTTTTTGTTGGAATATCTATTTGAGGGTTTGCCTTCTTTATGCGAATAACGAAACATCTTAACATTACGCCTTGTAATCCCCGAAGTGTTAGGCAGAGGTGTATTTAGCTAGTTATGTTGAAGTACCATGTAATAGGAGGCGAGCCTATTGCCATCAGCCGGGCTCAAATCCAGACTCCATGGCTGCTACTGTGGGATGAAAGAGTGAGTGTTATTTTATTTTGTTGTTGTTGTACTTTATTGTTTCCGAAGTTTTTGTTGTTGTTTTCTTATGTTGTTTCTCTAAAAACACCTTGACATTGACAGCCAGTTGCCAAAATGTATCCTCCCTCTGCGCTGCGTTCGCGTCCCTTCGCTTGTCATGGACCATAGACAATAGTCTGTAGCGTTGACAAGCGAAGTCGGCGAAGAAGTTATTATTTAGTTTTAGATTCTTTTATTATTGTTGTTCCTGTGCTTGTCCCAAATAAATATTTTTCTTTCTTTCTTTCTTTAAAGATGGAAGATTTCCCGTTTATCATTTTTATGTTGAAAAAGTACACTGTATGGATAATTCTAGCACTATTGCTGACCCCCCGTGTTATGTTAACCTTACCTCTATACATTACTAACTTCAGGTACTAACAGCTCATACCAACATGCAAAAACGACATTATGAATAATACCCTTAAAATTTTAAATTACGAATACAAAACAACTGAGTAAACAGATTATGTGCATTATTCTGCGTGTGAGAGAGAAAGCAATATACCTTTTCTCGAAGAGTGAAAGAGATGAGGAAAAACCCTGACCCCAGACAACACTGTTCGAATTGGCATGGTCAGGGCCCGATAAGATACGCTTATCAATGAATTTGGTCGTTGTACTTAATTTTGGCAGTTCTTTTTATAATGTGGTGTATGACATTTGTGACCGATAAATGTGACGTAATTTGATAGCAAGGTGATGTATATGTACTCGTAGGTACTTACTATGTAGTTAGGTAGGTATATGAATTGATTTGTTGATAATGGAGATCTGATTGGAATTTTTAAAAGTAGGGTAAATATTGAAGTTAGGATGTTATAGAGAAAAAATAGGGAGTTAGGACAATGTCGTAGGCAATTTATAAAATCAGTTTTTTTTAGGTTTACTGAATAAAAAGCAATAAATGTAGCGGAAGACCAAAGAAATGATGGATGGACTGTGTTAAGGATGTTAGAGCAAGAAAGGAGGTGTCTGATGAGATGACGAATAATGGAGAAATATGGAAGAAGGAGAAAGCAAGAGAATGATAATGAATGATGATGATGAGATACCTAATTTACCTAATCATTTATATCCAACCTTATCTGCATTTATTTTTACACGCCCGTCATAAAGAGCGTTAGTATAAATTATAAGTAAAAATAACAATTAAAACTAATTTAAAATATATTTAAAAAAAAAATAGAATCTCATCATTTACAACACCTACCTAATTAAAATACCACATTAAAAACTCAAAAAAGACAACCTTCCTTCTTAACTCTTTGTTCAAACCAAACAAAAGCGAAACTGAAACGCCACTCAAACAAACCAAAATATTAAATTTGCAAATTTTAAATACACAATAAATTGAAAGTAAAAGCGGACACGCACACAAACAAATAATTTTGTCAATATGTGTGTGAGCCTGACCTTTCCCAACGTAATGGCGGCCGCCGAATACAGGGGTCGATGACACTGCCGAGGCTGAATGTGCGATGCATTCGGCAGGACTCGCGAGGAAAAAAAAGTTAAATGTCACTTTCACTGGCTGAATGCAGTTCGATTTTCGTTTTCGCTTGATCTGATTTAATTTCGAGATTGCAGTTTTACGGCTCTTTCCGAGTTTTTGCCCTTTTATTCAGGTTTTTGAGGAATTGTAATAAGATGGGAGTAATTTAGTTAATTTCAAGATGTTAATATTTGGATATAACTGATCAGATTTGAGTTTTAATTATTTTGCCCAGTCTCTGCCTTGACCCCCGATCTCTTCCGCGTTTCTTACTGAAATCTCTTCCCTGTTGCAATGATAATACAAATTGGGATCATTGAAAATCGTACAGAAAAAAAACGAAGATAAAAGAAAAATGTACCTATTTAATTAAAATATCAATCCGTTACTGGTAGAATGTAAAATAATATTACTTAATTGAAATTAATTTGGGTTGTTCGTCAGACTCATATCCTGGATCTGAGACATAAATGACTCATTTCCCTCAATACTACGTACTTAAACTTTTTGGTGCTCGCTCTTGCGTTTTTAAATTATCGAACAACATCTTTGTGATATTTTAAATTTTGCAAGGTTAAGTTTCAGTGGTTGAAATTTTTGGGTTGGTCTGAAAAGATGGATAGATGGTGTGAGGAATGATTTGAAAGAGAAAAGAGTGAATAGCAAGACAGTTGACAAGGAAGTGAAAAAAGTATTTAGATACTTGCGGTAGGCCAATTGACGCACTTTTTTCAAGTGCGTCAATTGGATTTGCCCTTGTTAACATAAAGTCATCATTATAAAAGAAAATTGGAAGATCGAATTTTTCGAATTTCGATTGAATTGTTTGAAGTTGGTCAAAATAATTTGTTTACGTCAACCATGAGTATTGCGTAAGTAAATTAATTATAATGATAATAAAGTTATATAAAATGCAGGTTATCCAAGAATTTCAGCAGCTGTGCCGTGCCAAGGGTAACAAATACGTAGAATCTGCGACAGATGCATACATATTATGTAAAGGTAAAGACTACGAGAGTTGACGTAATAATCTTCAACGTTTTTGTTATAATCCCAGAGAAGGAGGTTGTACTTGACTGTATTAGTCTATAGATTTTGATTAAAGATTCATACAGCATTTTTTGAGGATATCCTGTCTAGTAAAGAGAAACTTACATGCTACTAGCGATAACGATGATGTAGATGTCAAATTGTTTTGACATAATTCACCGAAAAGCTTGAGTAAAGTAATCCTGTAAAATCATTGAAACACTGTTTTAAACTTTCACGGTTAACACTTACAGATAAACTGTCACTTACGGGACATCTTCCGTGATTGTCTATTATTTTGAGCTCCCGATATTTCGACGATGTTCCCCGCTGATCCCGTAAGTGACAGTTTATTTGTAAGTCATTGAAATGAAAAGAAATGCTCATAGAAATATCTATCTCTTATCGTAATGCAGTGAAAAGATTAATAAGTCATGAACGTTGACAGCAAGACTGTGAGGGTGTGGAAGGGGTGTAAATTGGTGCAGTAATGTCACCAATGGCAAATTGATACCATAGGTAGGAAAGCATAGACAACAGGATATAGAATATTGAGATTGAGACCCGGGAGTAGCGAGCCCGTCAGCTTGAGTTGATTGATTGAAGTTATTTCAATAGATCGTCCGTATGTAATCGTTATTATGTAGGTATTTCTTACTCCTCCGCTGTTGTTTTCTGATTAATTCCGTTGCTGGATCCAAGACAGTTGAATTGTTGTTGTTCTGTTGTCACTTTTTTGGCGGTCACCGCTGTTGATTTTGGCTTCCAAGAGTTGCAGTGGTTTGAAATAGCGTGGCGGGCTTGTCCCAAATAAATAGACGCCTTTAATTCTCAGACAGTTTTTCAATGGAAACTGACTAATAGAATCTATAAAATTATTGCATGACATGGTAGGTTAGATATTAAGGTATTTAATGAATAAAATCTATTATAATAACAAAGTTCATTGTCTTACCTAGTGTTAATAATATTAGTTTTGAAAAGGACATTGAAGGAGGGATACATGGTGAAGAGTTTTTGCTTAATAATGAATCAGACAATGGTGGACAATATTGGATTGTTACAAATCACAATTATTCAGTTCTTAACTATATTGTGGGTCCTTGTAAGATTCATTTGGAAATTGGTAAAATTTAAAGTTAAGAAGATTTTTTAAAGAGTCATACTATTTAGTATCTGGAGATAAAGTTTATACCCAAAAGTCTGGATGAGGGAATTTGTCTGTAAGCGATTCCTCAAAGAAAACTTTGTTTAGAACTTGAATTGATGGTTCGTTATAGGAGTCAAGACACCAGGCTAGGCACTAACCACACGATAAAGAAGAAGAGGACGACTCTGAATTTAAAGAATGTTTGTCCTAAGATCAAAATACTTTCGGGGATAATTGATGTAGACTTGATGAGTGCAGCAGGTGCAGCTAAACTATTTTAAAACGATTAGGTATTTCGTGCAAAAGAGCGCACAACTACCTACACGTTAATACTTGACCGATGAGTATTATTAACTTAACAGTCTTATCTAAAGAGAAAGTATATCGAATAAGTCTTCATTTATTACTTTATCAATAAACAATAATAATGTCGATGAACAAGTGCACGCGCATAGTCACAATAATTCTCAAGTGGGTCAGTGGATGCAAAAACTGCAGTTTTTACTAAAGTATCGGAAGATTCTGAAATTATGCTAGAACCACATTTCTATGGCCTACATTATATTGCTGATGTCATTATACACAGATGTAGAAATCGTTTGATTGATTTCGATTTGGAGATGCAATAGAAGCTAGAAGTGAACAGAAATGGAATGAATTGGCTATAGGTAGGACGTGACATTGAAGCGATGTTAATGAAGATAACTATGAGAATTGACGAACAATGAGAGTTTCCTCGACAATTTGAAACGACGAAACCCTATGACGTAACCGCTGAGGTCCAGCCCACGAGTGTAACAGATAATATAAAGTTACATCGTTCGCACATTACAAACGCACCATCGCATCGAAGTTTATTGACGCCGCATTCGTCTGAACTTGCGAGTTTAAGCCTCTGCGAATGTCATCTAGGCTCATTGGCTCAGTACAAGTGCGATACTTCGCATGTGTGCACCTTCGCCCCGCGCACACACGATCAGAAAAAAAAAATTAAAACTGCTCGTAAAAACACATCAAAAGATGACAGTTCAAATTCAAATTCAGAATGTTCGAATTTAGAAATGTCCGCCCAACACGCGCGGGAAAGAGACGAACATAACTTCGAGCGTCTGCATTTAGGTGACGTCGGACCGGTGCATAGCGAAATATAATGAAAAGTGGCAGTAATTTCGTTGTGTTTACGCGCTGTGCTAGTTTATTTGGTTAATAGCGGTTTGTTTTTCTAATCGTCTGCGTTTGGACCGGTGGCGCCCTCTTCGTCCCATTCCCGCTCTCCATAGATACACATGGTTGTATTTAATGGAGCTGTCAAAACAATAGCGACCTCGTGGACTGTGATTTTTTTATAGGACTACCCCTTCGGGGTCGGCGTGATGTGTGGCAGTGCAACTAGTTTTTGGCGCGGAGAAACTGTGGCGGGTGTAACGCGGAAAATTGAGCTAGCGGTGTTTTTTTCCTAACTTAACCTACGACAATCTTCAGTTGCGCGCGAGCTGTCCCCGCACGCGCCTCGCGTATCATCCGACACGAAAATCTACGAAAATCCACCGAATGGACCTCGAGTCGGTGGCGAACCTCGCCGAATTCACTTTCCGAACTCCATGTGAGTGTGTTCAAAACGTTCCATTTTCGAATGCAGCGGAATAGTCGCGACCGCGCGTTCGATGACCTCATAAAGTGAAACTATTTTTTCTTTCACTTTGCTCAATTTTGTGATATAGCCATAGTGCCTTGTCGTACAAAACTTATGGAATATTGTGATGTCAAAGTGCAAACTTAGATAAAACTAGGAATATAGAGTGTTAGTGAACTATTATTTAATGGAGAAACAAACGAGAAGGAACATTTTATGTGCATATGGACAGATACTGCATGGACTTTAGGTGAGTACGTTTTATAAAATAATCACGTCGTTGAAACAAGTAGTTTGTAATTTATTAAGTCTGTTTTATGGACGCCAATCTTAATCTATGAACTTGATGATTCGAGCGTAGTGAAGTTGTCTGCGTGTGAGTTGCATTGCTAGATTGCGCCTGCAAACTCACCCATGTGACTATCGCAAACTTCGTTCCTACTGGACGGTGCGAGCGAAAAGGGTGCTTACTGACACAATTTTTAAGATAACATAGGTTCTGTTTTGTTTGTATCGTGTTATTTTTGGGTTGACGAACTTGGTGAAAGATATTTTTGTTTGGTAGGACACATGAGTGTTTTTGTAGTGCGTTGCCTTGCGTGCTCACGACTGGCCTTCGTGCTATCAGCGTAGGTATAGGAACGCTAACCTATTAGTTTGCCTAGGTTTGTAGCGATAATAAGTTCGACTCGATGGAGTTTCAATAACGATATCTTAATACTCTTTTGTTAGCAAAACTTTTTGAATTTTTCTAAATATTTTAAACCTTCCAAATTCTTTTCAGCCAGCCTTACTTTATTTTTATTTTTCATTAAAAGAATCTCACCAAAAAGGAAACGATAAACTGTTCTTTAATTGAAATAAGAACAAAGAAAAATATCGGGTTGTCGCAACAAGTTTTTACCGTCCGCGAGAACCTAGGTACTTAGGTAGTTAGTGAATGGCGGGAAACCGGCTCACTTTATATGACCATAGATCAGGCTGATCATGAACTAGTGAAGTGATACTATTATTTCTAGTAGCTACTGGGTAACTAACGTTGTTACGATAAATTGGAGCAAAATGGGTACAGGACTATCTTCAAGTCTTTTAGGGCTTGAATTTCTGTAGAATCATAATGAAAAATTCAGAAAATGAATTTATTAAGAGACAGCCATTAAAGCAGGCTTATGTCAATAATAGGAAGCATCCAAATGAAATAAGGCAAGTAAGACATAACAAAGAAATAAGAATAATACGTCACACTAAAGAATATTTTGACCAAAATTAATAAAAGGTACTGAATTTAATTTACTTAAAACAGTATCTCAAAAAATGTCGTCTGGAAACACTGACGAAGAAATTTGTTTTCCTGAAAGACTGGAGCAAGAAAAATATCAAATCCTAGGTACTAAAACAAATAATCTTCACAATGAATCACAAGAATAAACTCACCTCTAAACTAAATTCAATAGTCACTGGTTCAAGGAAACCCGATTGTCTTTTTAAAACAAAAGATAGTGTTAATTCACGTGACTTCTGTAATATAAACAACTCTAGACTAGGTACTGATGACGTTTTAATTTCCGGCAGAGGACACACCTTGTTCTTTCTTCTTCTTTTTGGGTCGATTAGCTTAACCCTCTAGTTTTGTTGACCAGTAAGTATGGCCATGTGGTTCAAATGCCCAACTAGTTTCCCGGGCCGTCATCAGGCAGTTGGTCGACTCTTCACGTGACCAGACAATTGCCACCCAACTTGGCAATGCTGCCAGCTTTCTGCCCACATTTTCCGTTCACAGTGATTCGGATGATTTTTTTCTATAAGTATATTCTTTCTTTTTTAATACTTCTACACATTATTTATGACCAATAAGTTGCGACCAGGTCAGCTCTGTCATTTGCCTAGTTCAAATCCTGGAGTGTGCAGGTGATTGAGTGTCTCTGGGTGCCGTGGATAGAGAAGAATATTTCAATATGTGTAACATCAGTTCTCGTGATATTGCGTAAGCAGATTTTGCTATTTAAATGGGTGAAGGGGAGACAGAGGTAAGACAGAATTAATGGATTGTGTTAGCGATGGTGTGAATGAAAAGGGTGCGAATGATATATGTATTGTCTGACAGAGAAGAGTTGAATGGAAAAGAAACTGGTCTAAACCCAAAATTAGGCGGGAGAGAGCTATCAGAAGGATAATTTATTTAAATAGGTATAAAAAACCTAAGTTGATCAAATGTTATAGGCAATGTCTTTCTACTGAAACAGTACTTAACTTTAACCACTGTCCTATTGTTTCTAAGCGGGAATGTCCAAATTACGTTTTAGTCATGTGCCTTCCCACGATGACCATTCATAATAATTACTCGTTAAAAATTAGGGACATCAACTATGTAACGCTAACGAACTCTTTTCGTTTAGGCTGTCAAGGAATTATTTAAAAAAGGGGTGGTAATATCCTTCTTATCTTTACCATCATCATGATCATAGCAGTTCACTGTTGGCCACGAGCCTCTCCAATCACACGCCATACAATTCAATCCTCAGCTACTTCTGTCCAACTGCTTCTGTAGCTGCTTCTACCTTTCGTTCTCCATTTCCACTATGATATTTTTTATGATCAGGATTTATATCCTCATCATTCATTCAGGCTTTAACAACATCTACATCACGCTATAGATTGATAATGTCAAAATCATCCTCTTATTTCGCGTAGTTGATGTTACCGCTGATTACACACATTATCCAGCAGATCGTTGATCGGTTTTTAGTCCATTTTTTTTTGCTTGCGCATGTAGTTAGTCAGGCTATGGCGAACTTGTTCTTCATCATCGTTAGTAGGGATACAGATAGGGTTTGCTTATTATACAACGTGAGTTTGACCTTAATATTATTAAAAATAACCCGTGTATTGATAGCACTATCAGCCAAGTTTGCTTTTAAACTAATTATTTACCTTAAAGTTCCTAAAATATCGGGTCCAGATAAAATGTAGCAAATTAGGGAATACCCATTTATGGGTAAACATGTTTTAGAATAACTCACGGGTCACATTAATATTCCCACAAAATTGGATGACAAATAAGGAAACCACAGAGTCCGTTATTTGATCGAAACAGAGTAATTATTTTGTTTGCTTACCTGTAAAACTTGTAGTTTTGTGAACTGTGCGGTTAGTTTGAAACGTTTAGTTTTAAAACCGCATCTATTTATACGATTCGGTAAGGATACATAAACAATCTTTCAATAGCTTGATATAAATC
This sequence comes from Eugnorisma glareosa, assembly GCA_947578425.1. NCBI lineage: Eukaryota > Metazoa > Arthropoda > Insecta > Lepidoptera > Noctuidae > Eugnorisma > Eugnorisma glareosa. The sequence goes on from OX387979.1 coordinate 3,650,974, forward strand.
CAAAACATTTTTTACTTATCCGTGGTTACAGCTAATAGCATGTCACTTTACCTAGTTCTAATAGCTCTAAGCTCTCTGAGGTTTGCACCAGACCGTCTTCTTCTTCTTCTTCAACCTTTGGCCACCCAATGCGGAGAGCATGTCTCTTCCAAATCTCTCCACTTTTGGTGGTTTTGTGTCATGGCTATCCAGTTTCTTCCGGCCACTTTTCTCCAGCCTCTGATGACGATAGCTTAGGCATGTACAATTATCTTGAGACTAAGATGTAAAAATTGTATATTAAGTTTCCTAATTTAGCCTTAGTAGGAACCTGCAGAAACCTAATAATTCCAGATAAAGGAAAAATACTCAAGAATAACTGGTATTTTTGGCACGTTTTAACTGTCAAAACTCATGTACCTATACCTAAATATTTATCAGCCGCTATTAACAATCGTGTATGTTTTACCAAAATAAACCTTCCTTATTACCTATACGCTGTCACAGTAATGTTTTATCAATCGGCAATTCATTTTCTTGAAGTAATTTAATTTATTTTTGTAATAGCTATGGACCAATGACAGTCCCCCGAGGAACGCCGAGTGTCATTGCTTGATGTTTGATGATAATAATTATTTAAAATAAGTGTCCACGTTTAAAAAAACACAGTATATTTCTATCCAATTAACGTATTAATTTAATTGAGAACAATTCCAGTTTTTGTTCATTTACGGACATAAAAATGAAGGCCTAGGCAAGTGCCAATGGCTTTGAAAGCGCTTCGTACCTAATAAAACGACATCGCCTAGGTATATATCAATCCTCTTTTTTTTTTCTTTTCTATCATTATTTCTGATAAAACGTAACTTCGTTTAAGTAGGTTTTATATGTTTAACAACTTGGTCAGCATCATAGAAGTACTTATTCGTTTTAAAGTGTCGCACTTAACATTTTAATTAAAACCTATTTTTAGTGATGTGATAACCGATATGTTAAGTACCGGTTTAATTGTAGTACCTACCGACTCCTAAAAATGTTGTTATCAAGTTGCCCATTGTCACAGTTTTCATTATGTAACTGCTTTTATTGCCAGCATTTTTGCGATACCTATGCGCCGGGACTTCATTCCAGTATTCAGGATTTTCATGCTTATTCTGAGATGATTATCAACATACCTAAATATGTCTAGATGCAGTCCGATCTTTCAGTTGAACTCAGAGGACTGTTTGATATTTGGTTATCGTAGTTTCTTCACGAACCTTTCTCACACTGTTAACAACTCCTTCATTCATCATCTTCCTCCTCTTGCTTTCTCAATTTATTTGGCCGAAGCAGGAAGAAAAAGACATGCTGCGCCGATCTTTGCTCAGCTGTCATCTCCCAAATGTCTCTAATCGTATCCATATTTCTCACCACACAAATCTCATACTGCTCTCGTATAAAACACCATATTTCTCTCGTATCCGTACTCACCATCCAAGAACTATATTTCTATTTACAACCCCCTAACTGGCAACAATAACCCTTTAAAAAATACATGTCAAGCTAAATCTGTTAGCTGCACGAATGAAAATATCGATCCACGAGAAATATGTCCAAAGGTGCATTTAATATTCGTGCCGGTCAATTCGGGTAGGACAATCGATACTGGTAAATTGTCATGCTTTGCCGTGGTTCATCGTACGGGACTAGCCAGTGAACGACTATTTAGGGCAATTTTGCAGATTGCTAGGAAATTGATTCGGGGATTCCTTTCGTCAAATTCGAGGTATTTCTTTAAAGTTGGACTGTGTTTTGTTTCGTTAGGTTGGCTCTTCTTACTACTTACCAGCTCGTGAAATTGGAAGGAATTTTGCCTGACTTTCAGGTTAGGTAGTGATTTTTGCCCCTAATTAATAAGTAGACATAAGCTTTTTGTTAGCTTAAATGAGATCTTTTGACTTATAACATCGTTTTAAGCGTTGATAGAATGTTTCTTTGTCTGGGCATTATTGACGCTTTATATTTTTCTAAGTTTATGCAATTATCCCGATTACTGCTTAGAATGATATTTATAATGAGTGTAAAATAGCCTTAGCGAAGCCGAAAGGCACTTGTTCTCTCCGTCATTGCGATTTTTTTGGTCTCTACCATAGCTGGGAACCTTCTAGTTACGGAGATAGGTATTGGTAGTCAAAGTTCCAACCTTTTTTTACAAGTTTTTCAAAATACTAGTTTTTAAGGTTATAACTTTACTTTTTCCGGGGCTGCGGGACTATTCGGGGCTGCGGGACTGTTCGAGGCTGCGGGACTGTTCGGGGCTGCGGGACTGTTCGAAAGAGACACCGCAGCCCTGGAACACAAAGGGCAAAGTAGGAACATAGATGGGTTTTAGTCAGTAGAAGCCCAGAGCGGGACGTAGTCATTTGTTGATTTACCATCCGAAAAAGAAATAAGAAAAGGTTACAACTTTACTTTAAATACTTCCACGAGGTCTCTACTATTCAATACATCCATCAGCACAATGTTTTGAGTCCGTTACATTGAGCCTCTTACCGTAAACAGTGATTTTTAACCCCCAAAAAAGTTGTTTCCCAGAATTAATGTGTGCGTATTTAGTTACTTAGTTTGATTTGCAGAATGCTTGGTTGACGGCTTCGTGAAGGGTCTGTACACACCTTGTATAGCTCAGCCTCAACATCAGTCTATATTGTTCATCATCATTATCATTTCAGCCGAAAGACGTCCACTGCTGGACATAGGCCTACCCCAACTGCTGCCACATTGATCGGTCCCATGCGACTCGCATCCAGCGGATTCCCGCAACCTTCACCAGGTCATCGGTTCACCTAGTGGGAGGCCTTCCAACGCAAAGTCTTCCGGTTTGCGGTCACCACTCCAGAACTTATCGGCCATCCGTTCTGCGAGCATAGTGTCCTGCCCACTGCCACTTACGTTTGCCAATTCTTCGGGTTACGTCGGTAACCTTGGTTTTCTTGTGGATGACCTGATTTCTGATTTAATCACGCAAGGTAACACCGAGCACAGCCTCTCCATTGCCCTTTGGGTGACTTTAAGCCTTCTGATGAGGCCTTGCCTTGCCTTTGTGACCGACCACGTTTCGTTCCCGTATGTAATCACTGGCAACACACTATAACGTTCCCACAGCTGTAATACAGGCTTGCTCTCTTTGAGTGGGAGTGCTGTAATCTAGGACGTGGGCCCAGTGCAGGTTTCTGGATAATAGGTTATGCTTTGTTTTATGATTAGCTGATCAGCAAGCTTGTTACAGGTCTGACTTCACAACTCAATCGCCGGATATACTTAACTACTTAAACATCACCCTAAATAAGGCTTATTTTAAAGCCAATTACTTAAAAACTATTTATCTGGTAGCCATTTTAACGATTTACGTCATAATTCAATAAGTTAGGAGCTATAGTAGTCATAACGAGAATTGAGTTAGTAGTTACTTTACCTACAGCATCTAATTATTTAATTGCAGTCTATTGACGGTACCTCTCAAGCATTTTAAATTATTCTTTCCTTATATACGTCGACTGCTGTGCAGTTGCATTGATACAGGACATGTTTTATGTGTACTTATGAATATTCTATGAATATTTAGTCATCATACTTTGTTAGTGTATTGGTACTTATAAGTATACATAGCGACTGGTTTCTCAAACAGTTTTGCTACATTTTAAAAAACATCGTCACAAGAAGACAGAGAATATAGGTTGTAGCATCCAGAAATTTGTATATTCTCTAAGCGTGGGATTCTGGGTGCAGTCCTCACATGGTGCTATGTTATTGAGTCCTCCTAGTAGAAATTGTTCTGTAGCATCCTGGATATTATGATCTGCTCATTCTGTCATTTAAGCATTTACTGATTTGTTATTCTTTTGTACTTTCCCACTGCAGAGCATTCCTTTGTCCACTCCAAATTGATCTTTATACAACAGCAATCATCATCTCCCTAGCCTTTTCCCAACTATGTTGCGGCGGCTGAATACCAGTATTTTACATGGAACTACTGCCTATATGACCTCCGTTATTACCCCTGGTTCAGCCTTTGGGGCCACCGACTACTTAACGACTGTCAAAGATCTACAATTGACAGCCGGGACGAACGGCTTAACGTGCTTTTCGAGGCACAGAGGAAACTCGGTAAATAATGGGTGGTCACCCATCCAAGGATTTACCGAGGCAAACACGGCTTAACCCGAAGATCGACCCAAACGACGGTTATTATTTTGTCACGAGCTCCTTCATACAACAGCAAACTAACACAATATTCAATCTAGTCTTCAACGTATCATTCAATCAAAAATGCAAATATTGATGGAGGTATAGTTTTCATAGTACCGCTGCTTGGGGCCATTGACCAGTAACGGGATCCCGTTTTTTGCGATCATAGTTTGAGTTTTATGGAGCAAGGCTATAGCGATTGACTGTTCAAGTTGCTTCCAAGTTTGTTCCAATAGCTTTTTCATTAAAAAGTCATCATTCAATGGGATTAAATGAACTCAGAGGGCTGTATTGATGATTTTAATGATTATAACCCTGTAAAGCCATATTTGTAACGGTCGCGAATCATATTTTAATCAACATACAACCTGACACTGACCTGCAAATTACAAAATGTGTAAGAAAATTTGAATTTTTCGAGCTACCATGGCGCTTTAAGTATGAACTGTTGAAGAATATAAAGATTTAAGCACCTGAAACTGTGTGTGAGATTTATTATTTTTCTGACTACTTACGTTTTGTCAATGTTATTGACAGATAATATCTGCAAGAACTGCCAGAAAATTCAAAAATGTGATCGTCTTCATTCCGATTCCCGGGTCGGGCAAGGCATCTGGATTTGTGCCGCGTTGATCGCAATAGGTTCGCCCCATATTACTTTGGACTTAAACATCAGTGGCGAAACGTGGGTGTACTTGTGTGGTACACCTCTGTCTAACCCTTTGTGATGTTATATTATGTTCGTTACGAGTTTTCATATTACCTAAAGTACTTTCTAAGAATATCTTTCAATTGTTTAATAAGCTGAACCTGTTCGCCTCCAAAGAACTCCATCCAAAGGGTGTACATAGTGTACAATGCCAAATAATCGAATACTCGTATCAAGGGTGCAAATGCGCAATGTTGGCTTATCAACATAACACCTACTTACTCAGGTCCTAAGCACAGTTAGCGGTGTTGAGGCAGTCGTGACAGTAACTCACTGTGAGAGCGGCAGGTGGCGCCACTAGCAGTTCTCGGTAACGATCAGAGGCGGCCGCGATGCGTGCGCGCCGAGTAAGTACCACTTACAAACACGGTGTTTTCACTTATACTTACCCTGTAGATATGGTGGAAAAGTCACTTGGAAGTTAGAAAAAAAAATTGTGTTGTATTTCTTTTTTTTATGAAATAATTATGCGGATTTTCTTACTTTCCTGGGTTTTTAATACAAGTTATATTATCGATGTTCTTAATTATAGACTAGAAACAGTTTATTATTTTTATGTTTGATAGATACTGTTGAGATATTTCTCCACTATGTCTAATGATCGCTAGAAGCAGAAGATATATTTACCTAAAAATAAATAACCTTACTTCAAAGTCTTCTAATTTCATTTTTATATTTAAGTACCTGGTTCATACTGGCTTAGGTAATCAAACCCTAATATTTATGTACACAAGTACATAAAGGTGTTTAGTAATCGACCAATGGACGATGAATTGTGTATCGAAGCTATTAAAACGTGCGCAGGATTCTAAGTAGCCATTTTTCTTTTTGCGTCTGTATTTAAACGAATCATAAAATAAAATCAGTTGTTAATATAGTCTCCTGTATTTTTTGCAGATTTAACACAAAATGTCATGCCTACAGGCATCCTTGGACGGCTAGGCAGAGGTGTATCCTATGGTAGATAAACCAATATATCTATTTCGTCTCTTAGTTTTTAGGGAGAGCCATTGCCATCAACCGGGCGGGCACTCCAGGGTCCGGTTTGTTACTGATAAAAATACTAGAAAAAACAAACGCACATTAAAAAAAAACTTCAATTCGAAAATTAAATTAGCTTTGCTGTCCGTTTCAAACAAGAAGCCTCATCAGTCCACAATTCAAGATGGCCGCCAATTTTTTGTCTATTCACTAACAGCCAGGCGTGTATTAGAACCAGTTTCTTGCGTTTCATACACTTAACCTTGTCATTAGGCTCGCCAAGTCATTTTTGAGCACAGAATTGAACCGCCATCTGCATTTTTTCTCACATTGCATTCTTAATTTTATCTTCTAAGATATAAAGTTTGGTTTTGTTTAGCAGGGAAGGTGGCGTGTGACGTTTTGACTTGTGTGACGTTAGATTTTCGTCACACGGCACTACGTTCCCCCTCCTATGCGCAGTGGCAACGCACGGTAAATTGCTCTACATGATGGAGATATTTTTATTTTTATTTTTGGCCTAGCTGCCCATTAGAAATTTTATTATGACTATATAAGTGAGCATAAATGTTGTATTAAAATATGATGGTCTTTTTATGTGTACCTACCTAGTCGTATTGCAGATGCTCAGAACTAAATAGGAGGCTCATCTAGATACAAGTATTCCAAAGAAGGATCAATTTTCTTATTATTGTGTATTCTTAAAGACCATAAATCTTAGCACCTGTGTATTATGATAATCACTTCTTAAGTGGTTACTAATGTGTACAATTAAACGGTTAAATAGCCTTGCTTAAACGAATAAAACCCCATTAAAACATGGTGTCATTGCGTATAAAATTAAATAACAGAATGGCATCTAAAAAATCTAATAATAGTAGCTTCCATGAAGGATACAACTATCTTGCGCACTATCAAATAGTTCAAGATACAAGGTGTCTTTATCTAATTCAATAGCACCCTTCCCACACGTTAACCAGCTTAACTTGACCTCCCGCCAACCATTAACATTCATCTATTACATCAGAATGATTGAAACAGCCGTCCGCGCAACAGGTCAATTTAAATTAGTTGTACAAGCGCTCTCGACATTAGCCGAGTTACTCCGAACGGAGCCGAATGCATCTAACATGGCGGCCCGCGTCACGGTTTTGAGGTTAAGGTTTGACATTTCCAACCGTTCTAAACAAAAACTAGTTTTGCAAATAAGTAATTTGCACTCTATCACTTTGTTTTAGAGTTAATTTTCGCTCATTTGCGTGTCGATTATGAATGGATAAGGTCGCAAATGGCGCGCAACCGTTGTCATTTTCTTACGTTGCTCGTAATAAAGGTCTTGATCTTTACATTGAATTTGCTGCTACCGCGTTATTTAGCTTTGGTTTCGCGCGTGCGTAGTTCTCACGGATACATTGGTTCATTATAGTCAGTTAATAAAGGGCTGCAATTTTACTTAGTCGGCTATTAAACCGTGTTTTTTTATGTATGAGGTCTTCGTAAGTATGTCTTTTGTCCGTCGGAATCTTAATTAGGGACCATGGATCCATGAATTAGTACTTTCTACGAAGGGGAAAGAATACTTGACTTTGATTGAGTGTGCCGAGGTTGTATTTTTAATGAGAGGGATGTCATATTTGTTTCTCACGCCAGTGTGACAATTTTTAATGCGGCGAATCTGTGGTTTTTTTAAACAGGCTCGATTCTAACAAATGCACTTTTATGGCGATTAAAACATATTAACTAAATTCTGGGCTGTGCTAATTTTAACACTGCACATAGTATGTAGGTGCTGCACATAACAGCTAGAAGCTGCTATATGAGCTTTGGTCAAAGACAGGTCCAAAAAAAGCTATTGGTATAGGTAAATTAGCACCTTTTGAAAATATGTAAGTGGTCATGGTAGTATCTACCTAGTCCTCCCGTCTGTTCATGATGGTGGCGAATCTTGGCGGAGGCTAGCCTTCGACGTTGGATATATTATAGTGCACAAGTGCGTGTTCAGACACAGGTGCACACTTTCTTCCCTCACTCCCATAGTCTGACCGGGGCGGCAATCTGACACGACTGGAGAGAGAGCAAATGCAGATCCAACAGTTTTACGTCATTTCCGAGGCACGGGGTTGACGCACCAAACTTCGGGCAGCTATTGAAAAAAAAACCTAACTTTGTCCTGGGAATTGAAACCAGGACCCTACCCTCAGCAGTCGCACTTCCAACTACGCCGCAGATTGTACTACAACATCATAAAACTGAAAAAAGGAGATCCCTAAAATTCATCTCTCTTACCTTACACAATATCATAAAGTAGCGAATGGAAATGATTGTAAACATTCGCTTGTACGAAAACGATCGGTCACGAAGTAATCGATACGTATTATAAAACAATGCGCTCTTATCACTGGCCGGGTATACGGCAACACGACGCTGGGGCCCTAAGATGTTGCTTCTGACTAACGAAAACTAGACGAAGGCTAGAGATGGTTTTTAGGAAAATTTCCTTTCGATTTTCTTAGGTTTATCCCTGCTAATGTGTTCTCATAGCATTTATCTAGGCATCATGTTTTAGAAAAATATACATATAATTATTATAGAGCCTCTCCCCATAATCTTATTTATATCTGCGTTCTTCCTATCTTTGGGAATTCTGTTTACTGAAAACCCAGTTCCTCTTAATTTGGTATTCATAATTAGTGATCCCCATTCCATAAAATTTTGTGTTATTGGGGAAACGACAAACTTCTGTGATTAAAATTCGAATTTTCTCACTTCCCATTTTTCACTTACATCCCTCATAACCCTCTCTCCTCAAATCCCTCATAACAGCGAATAAGAATCTCGTCCAGAACCCTTCAGCATTTTTTAAGCTTTGTTAACCTGAGACAAAAAATGACAAACAGACGATTTTACTCAGTCCCCGAATCTTCAAAACGCCCTCAAATTACTGTCAAGCTGCAAACCAGTCGTTGAATTCACAGATTCAGAGGATATATTGCCATAATTACTGCCACGACAGGCGTAAGTGAAGCCTTAAAGTATTCATTAGAAGATGCTACATCTTATTGTAATAGCCCAGACATCTCTTCCAATTGGTTAAAAGTCTTGAACTGCAAAACTTAAAAATAAAATTCCACGTGACGCCTACTATACTAGTTTTTTGAAAGAAAGGGGGAAGGCCCTTCGAATAAAAATCTATGCTGCTATTGCAATTAATTTCGATAGGAAATACATCATACGGTCTTTAAAACCGTTACCGCGTTGTTCTGATAGTTTTTTTACGATCATGAACAAAATACATTATTGCAAAATTGATTAAATCAAGAATTCCCCCTGATTCTTACACTAAAATTAATTAAATTAATTATAGACCCAACGCTTCCGTTTGAGGCATATAGAAAATCTAGCCAAAAGTGAATTAAAAGTGATCTACAAACATTTATATGTTTAGCTATTCCACGGGAATCCACTTCAAAAGTTCAAAGCAAATCTAGTTTAGGGGAATTTCCGCCCTCCGAAATTGAGTTATACGCCGTCGAAACTCGGCCTAGATACAAACATACCTGTAAAAGGATACAAATATCGTCAGAATTTGCGATGCCCTAGAATTTGGTTTGTTAACTTGGATCACGCAAAAATTAGAGAGCTTCGACGAAGGTAAATGGCAAACTATGATGTTAATACTTAGTCTGGGTGCTATGTACTATATGATAATCGCTAACATCAAAACACCATAAGAAAGGTTACTTTACTGTTTTCACGTAGTGATCGTGGTTTCAAAGAAAAAGGAGTTAATGATAGCATTACAGTTGACAGGGGAGAATGGAAAAAAAAACACGTGTTGCGCCGACCCCAAAGCTACAATGGACGAGGACAGGAAGATGATGACATTTATTTTAAAATCCTTCCTATGGGTAAATCTATTTTGCTCTTTCGTCTTCATTATTCGTGAATGTTTTCCTACTCACATGCTCACTTACTCAGTGATGCGCGGTTTCGAATACTTGTTTGTATTTGGAACTTGGAACAAACCATAAACAAAGTGACATTTTATCGTTCTCACATTTGTGTTCTCAATTTAAAATCCGTTCGGGGAACACGAAAAGATAACAAAAATTTCCGCGCCAATTCCGCGGAAGGACACGCGACACGATGTTTGAATTCAGAACGGTTTCGGCGAACCACAACGTTTGCTTTTGCTGTTGGTAAAATTTTATTTACTCTACTTTGATGCTTATTGTTTTGACATAGGGTTTCATCACTTTGCTATTGAATGCATTTGTAACTGTGTCATTATTTGATTGCCGATTATTGTAATGATCTACAGATTGAATTCTGTTTTATTGTTTCCGCTGTAGGATATTTTGGAGTGAACTAATTGGTTGAATGATTCAATGAACGAATGGTCAGACCGGGGGAAATTGCGAATTCAGCTGTCATTCTGCTACCGATAATTCATTTGGCTAATTAGGTAGATATGTACTTTGGCACTGAAATATCTTCCAATATTGAAATGAAATACCTAAATATCATTCGAATTCGATGAGTGTATTTGGAACTCGACCCATTCGAATCATACTACGATTAAAAGCAATAGGTTGATGTTCTATTTTTATTGCCTTTTGGTGAAGGAAAACATTGTACGGAAAAGTGTGGTTATTGCGATAAATGTTTGTTTCTGGTCTGTAGAAATGATTTTCATTCTGTTAGGGTTATTACCATTGTCTTCGAAATGAAGATTTATAGTACCTGCATTTGTGTACTGTGGACGTTTGACAGCTCTTAAAGGTAGTCAGTGACCAGAAACCAGTATTACCAAGAGGTATCGTATTACCCCGTACTTACTGGGTTGTGGAGGTCAGATAGGCAGTCGCTTCATGTAAAATACTAGCATCCAGCAGCATCCGGTTAGACTGGAAGCCGATCCCAACAGGAACAGGCGCAGATGATGATGCTGGTAGGTCTAAGATGTATCTGTGAGAATAAGTGTCCCATAATCCACCACGGGAGCCCAGTTCAGGTTAATGGATGTCGCTTAAGTCTTCGAATTCTCGGACCTAGGATGTGTCGCTTTCCTCACGATGGTGTTCTGAATTGCCAGTTCTTATTATAAACTGTTTGTAGGATTACTTCCAAGTTGAGGTGTACTTCTGGTTTTGCCGCCATAACTTTGTGGTGTTTGGCTCGATTGGCTCCGATGTGGTAACGTTGGCAATGGTGCATTACTATGATATGTGGATGACCTTGAATTGACATAGTATTGATGTGAAAATAGTTTGCCAAAGTATGATAACCAAAACTGCAGAGCTCTTTAACAATCCTAGAGGTATATTTAATAACGATATCTTTCCTGATCATTGTTTCAGCCATTGTGCTAAATGTCGTCCTCAGTACTTGTTATTAATAACTAGGCTGAGCATGGCATAATTTGAAACTAAAAATAGGTACTCCCGCTTCTATGGAGACCTGTAAAACCTTCTGAAATAGTCTGACTTGTCTTTGAAGCACAAGCATGACCAGCGAATAAAGTTCTCTCTGCATTCACAAAATCTGTGAATGCAGATCGAAATTTCCCAAAAAGTACTTATAGGTATTTACTGCCCCATCGCAAAATGTCACCCTGTATAACTAGATAAATCTGGGAATTTGCGAAATAGTATTTTAATTTAGCGAAACTAGGATTTACTACCGGATTAACACATAATCCCAACAAAATAACACCCTGTTACGCAAACTGCGCACGCAGTTATAAAATAAATGAGCTGTCACATCCCCAGTACAGACAAATACAGAATTGTTAAGAGTATTATTAAATAAATAGCGCTTTGAAACGCGTCGGCTTTAGCTTCGCGTTAGGAAATTAAAGTTCCGACTTGTTTCGATACCAACTCGGCTGCCGTAAATATGTAAGTATTGTTTAATTTAAATGAGAGACGCCTTTGTTTGTGAGTGTACGCTGGTTGAAAGGGTTGTTTGAGAAAATAATAAAATACATTTATTTATTCAATTACATTATTAATGCGGACAGCTTCTTATATGGATAACTGGACGTTCATTTTTCATCATTCTCTTGCCCGTATAAGTTTCTAGAAAGATAAATGAGTTAAGGTGGGAGCGCAAGGGTACCTAGCCCGCGAAATTTAAATTTCCTTACGTTTATTGCAATTTGCAGGTCAGTGTCAGGTTGTATGTTGATGAAAATATGAATCGCGCCAGTAACACGTATGGAGTTACAGAATTATAATCAACAATACAGCCCTCCAAGTTCATATAACCCCATTCAATAGCTATTTCATGAAAAAGTCAGTCAACAGCAACTCAACATGCAACCTGACACTGACCTGCAAATTGCAATAAACGTAAGAAAATTTAAATTTCGCGGGCTACCCTTAAGCATAAGCTTATGTAATTCTAAAATCAATTGAAACCTAGTCTTTTCCCAATGGGAGTAGCCAAAAACTGCATAACCCACGCATACTTCATCATCACGCGCAGGATTTTCCTTACTAGGTATATTTAGGTCGACTTCTAGGCTATCCAAAAGCAGCGGAATACCACGTGCTGCGTATCATCGTTTGCCTAGCCTTTTATCAACTTTGTTGGGGTTGGCTTCCAGTCGTCGTCCAGACGGTCTATCTGACCTCCACAACCTAGTTAGTCATGGGTAATACGATACCACTTGGTAAGACTGGTTACGTCCCACGTGCTGCATAAATCGTCCTCAATATCCATCGCAATTCTTAATCTATACCTAGCGTTTACGTTTCCGCAATTAGAAACAAAATCCTAATTCTAGCTTACTTTATCATTAAATTCTTTAGCAAAATAAACTTCATCTTATATCTAACCACGCAACAGAGAACATCGTATTTATTCTTTTTAAATAGAGCAGCAACTATTCTCCCACACGCTCGGCTTTCGGCTTTCGGCGTGTTTTGCTGAACTAAAATCTGTGTGTACTGTGTCGGTTGTCGGCACTTGCAGTCGGCACCGAAACGCAGACACGACAACGATACCGGAAGTTGAGACAGTTGTCGACAAAAGTGTTTGAGAGATTTGTTTTGTTAAATACTTTAGTTCTTTGGTTTTAAGACAGAGGTGTCACAGAATGGCCAGATTTTGAAAGGGACTTTTCAAATGATCAGCTAATAAATCAATCTTTGATGATATAAATGTAGCAACTAGATAAAAATCGTCTCAATGGCTGAAAATTCTTGTTCTGGTACCTCACCACACAATTACACAGTACATAGTTTTAGTCCGTGATCGTGTGGTCTAATAGGTTAATTATGAATGTGTCGCCATAATCGTGGAACAAATTATGTTTAACAACAACAAAATATTGGGAAAACGTTGCTGTCATTTTATAAGACGAAAATAAAAATAAAAAATCACATAAGCCTACATGGGCACTTAAAAAACGTCGAGAAAGTTTCCTATGGAGAAGAACTGACAAGAAACGCCATGGTTACTCTTTTAAAATGACTTTGTTTTACTTTTACAATACTATCATGTTACAATATTATGATGAGCCAAGTAATACAAAAACGTTTCTCCAAAAGCATCTCTCTTAACACTTCTCTCCCCGCCAGTCCTCACGGCAGCTAGCCGCGTCGTCAGCGAAATCTGTCGAGATTACAGAACTACCCAAACTGTACCGATCTGCCGCACCTGTTGACTGCACCTAGCGAGTGTAGCTGCATTACCGTGCCTGCTGTTATTTAGATTTAACTTTAGACAGGTGTTTACCGAAACAAAATAGGTAGAGTTTTTGTGGGATCAGGGGGTCCCAGGGTTGTGGGATTGTTCGAAAGAGATACCGTGGCCCCGGAACACAAAGGGCTAAGAAGGAACATGGATGGGTTTTAGTCAGTATAAGTCTGACACTCCCTTCCGGTCCACCCAGAGTGGGAGGGGTCATTTGATGATTCCCCATCCGAAAAAAAGGGTTTCTGAATAGTCCGCTTGCTTAATGGGCTTGCTGTATTGTTGGTCTTTAGGCGCGCCTCTGATATGAAAAAAGGGGGTCAACATTTTCTGAGATGAAGTGATTACTTTTGAGTTTTCTCTTGACTTGAGTTGTAAACAATAACTAGTAGCTACATGAAACATCATAACCTCACGCCTGTAATAACCGAAGGGTTAGGCAGAGCTGTCTCCATTTGTACACCCACATTTCGCCAGATGATATATTTAAGTCCCATATGTAATAAGGGGCGAGCCTATTGCCATCAACTAACTTGCAAGCTACTAAAAAAATATTGATGGTAAAAACCCAACGCTATGCCCGACCCGGGAATCAAACCCAGGACCTCATGCTCAGCAGTTCGCGCTAGCGACCAACGAGGCTGTCAAAATAACAATGTCACTCAACCTTCCTTAATAAATTCTGTTTTCCTAAATGATCAGTAAACAATAGTTAGTTACGTTCACCTACGTGAAAGCCCTGTATTAATAGATTCACTCGTTAAACCCTAATTCGTCGTCCATTACAACACGTCGCTCGTCCCCGTGGCTTCGTCCTAGTTCCAGTTATCGGGCACACCATTGACTTTTAGTCGAACAATGGCGGGTGGTAAAACATTTTAGTGTTTTTCAATAATAGTTACATATATCAAACACGGTTTTTCTGTTATCGAAATTGAAATTAGGTTGTTTAAAAAACCTCTTTCTGTTTTAGATTTAGATATTAACAAAACATCCTCCGAAAAATTCTAATGCCATTATGAATATAAAACCGGTCAAGTGCTAGTCGGACTAGCGCACGAAGGGTTCGCTGCCATTATCTAAAAAAAAGCGTGTGTTGTACGGTTTTTAGTAGTTTTTGTTATAGCGGCAACATAAATAAACCATTTGTGAAAATTTCAACGGTTAGCTATCACGGTTTATGAGTTACAGCCTGGTGATTTATTTATTTTATTTAATTACACGGCTGTTAAACCAATTATAGTAACTAAAAAAGAACTAAAAGAGTTATACATACAATTAAAATAAATAAAATAATCACACTTTCATAAATTCCTTTCACAATACTTCTGACATGCCAATAAAATCTTAGATAGATATAAATCGTGATAGATAGCCAGACAGACAGCCAGACAGACGCACAGTAAAGTCTAAGTATTAGGGTTCCGTATTTAAGCCCTTGAGTACGGAACCCTACAAACAAACATTATTTGAACACAACTTTAGCCACTGCAGTACTTTCACAGTTATTATGCCTTGTGACTGGCACTGCAGCTTCATGTTACTGTTATCTTTGTTTAGACAATTCAAAAGTGCCTGTAACTGGCCCACTTGAAATAAATGTTTTGATATTGACGATATTAAAATGAACGAGAATTTGATTTCCTGCTTGGTACACCAAACTTATGACCCCTTATAAATAGGAGACTTTTGTCCCAGCAGTGGGAGTATAATAGGCTCACCATGCATAAGCATAGCAGTTTTCAGTCCATTAAGCATAAGCTTAAAGGACTACAAAACTGTTGAGGTTTAAGAGCTTAATTAAAACTATAATCCCATCAAAAACATAAATGTGAACTAATATAGAGATACTACTATAAAGATACTACTACTACTATAAAGATACGACTAATATATGAAGTAATCCATGCCTTGATTTTGACGACCCGAATGGCGCAGCGGTAGTGCCTTACGTACTTCGGGTCCCGGGTTCGAATCCCGGTAGGAGCAAATGTTTGTGTGATGAGCATGGACATTTGTTTCCGAGTCATGGATGTTTATATGTATAATAAGTATGTATTTACAAACAAAAAGTATCTATGTAGTATTATCAACTATCTGGTGTCCACGACACAAGCCTCGTTGCTTAGTGTAGCACCTAGATGGCGCTGTGTGTAATGTCCAGCGATATTTATTTATTATTTATTTATGACTTCCACGACAAAAGAAGTGAGATCTAAACGGGTGCCAAAGTCAGTCCTGAAATTTTTAAAGAACTTAAAATATAATTTCTTCTTATTACTTATGATAATATATTTAAGCTTAGTCTGACTTAGCTACTTTTCATACACGAATTATATTATAGCCTTCGCAAGTTCTAAAGCTGCAAGTTCTTATTTTATTCTTCCGAAAATTTGGCTTGCTGGTAGAAGCTAGCCATCGAACATAGGACTCTTCCATGACTATTTTAGTAGGTACTTAATAATAATTCGTTAATACATGGTACTTTAACATAACAAGCGAAATGTGGGTGTACTATTAAGTACACCTATGCTTAACCATTCGGGCAGTAAAGTTGTGATGTTAAGTTAAAATATATTTAAAATATCACAAAAACCGGTGACACTTCAAAAACCCAACAGGGCATTGTACTAAACCCGTAACACGTTATAACATAATAGTTTCCACAAAAAACATGCAACTATCCACACAACAGTCTGTTTCAGCGCGAGTTTCAGCTGAAAATTTCAGGATAATTACGGATAGTGCAATTTTACAGGCGGTTGGCGAACTTAAATACTCTATTTTGCCAAAATGGAAGGAAAAGAGTTTGAAAACGAGGGCTTGATGGAGAAAAGCGATAATGTAACGTGGGTATGAGTAGGTAGATCTGGTGTAATTTGAAGGCAGGAAACAGTAGTTAATAGGCCTAGACGAGTAGATTTTTAATTTGAGTGTGATTAAGTGTTTTGTGCAGATTCTCTGGAATACAGTAATTAAAATAATCTATGTATGCCTAAACCTTGCTTAAAGCATGAGCTTGAAACATAAAAATAAAAATTTTGTTTGCCAAGATTTTTATTCCTTATTCTTTATTGCACACAAAATATAAAAGTAGGACACACAAAATTACAATATATAACTTATGTACAACGGCGAGCTTAACCCAGAATTGGGTTTTCTTACAGCAAACCTTACGTTTGATTGTGAGATTTGCGAATGAGGATAAACCTATGTGCACAAACGAACATTTATAACTTAAATTTACTTATTTTTACTAAACTAATACATAAAATATAATAAACGTAATACATATATATATATAGATAGATTTTTTTAGTGACTTATCTCTGTTTTTTTCCCTCACATCATCTGCCGAGCCTTTTCCCAACTATGTTTGGGCCGGCTTCTTGTCTAACCGGATGCAGCTGAATACCATTATTTTACAAAGAGCGGCAGCCTATCTGATCTCCACAACCCAGTTAGTACTGGGTAATACGATACCCCTTGGTAACACAGCTAGTCAGGCTTTATGGGCCACTGACTTGTAACGACTGTCAAAGATCTACAGATGACAGACGGGACCAACGGCGTAACGTGCTTTCCGAGGCACGGAGGAAACTCCGTATGTAATGGGCGGTCACCCATCCACAGACCAACCTAGGCAAGTGCGGCTTAACCTAAAGATCGACCCGAGCAACTGTTGTGATTAAGCCACGAGCCCTCACAATGTATACAAAAATCTCTTTGCATAAACAAAGAGTACCTTCCACCTGCAGATTCAAGATTATCTGCTTACCCTTTTACCAACTAAACTGGGATTTCCGGGGTAGTGCTTAACAGTATTTCACCAGTTCTTTTTTAGGGCATTCCTCGAAACCCAAAATGCATTCCCAGTATATTTTTTGGAGCCATTACCAAAATACCCTAGTAGTTCACCGAGCGCTGTCCGTTTCATGTAGCCTAATTTCCTTTGTCGTTTACGGGAAAACAAAAAAAAAACGAAATTTCCCCGAATGTCGCGTCGCGTCACGAGTAGTTCCGAATGGTGCCGAGCCGACACGAATAGTCACGAAACTGTCGCGAAACTGAAACACTTGACTAGGTACCTATATCTAGTCGCCGTAGTTACTAGTTAGCCGAAATGGATCGCGACGAAAAGCTATGGAGTAGAGTTACCGCAAAAAAATATTCTTGTTTCTTTATCGTGTGTTTAGTGTCTAACCTGGTGTCACAGTTGTTATGCCACCCATGGGCCTCTGACTTGGCTTAACAAAAAAATATTGATTATGACGTTCTGAACATCATGCCTTGTGACTGGGACTGTAGCTTCATCTTTTTGTTTTTGACAATTAAAAAATGCATGCATGCAATGGTCCAGTTGAAATACATGTTACAGTTCATTCGTAAAATGGTAAGGAAAATGTATTTAGGAAACTGACATAATAGGCCCACGTATTTTTAATGATTTTGAGAAGGTTTTAGTAAAACATTTAAACATAGTACTTACGTACAACTTTTGTCACGACATCTTATTTTTAACTTAGTTGCAACTTTTAAGTAAAACCAAAATTTTTAAAAACTATCTGTTGCCCGCGGCTTCGCTCGCGTTATGGTCGGTTATTCCACAGGCACGTTGCAAATATAGCACTCGGGGATAATGTAGCTTCCTATTATTGAAAGAATTTTCAAAATCGGTTCCGTAGATCCAGAGACTTACCCCCTACATACAAACTTACAAACAAATTTTACCTGTTTATAATATTATTAGTATTAGTATAGATATCCACCGATTTTGAGACCGAGAAAGTACATTATAGATGAAACAATTAACTATTAGTCACAGTTAACATGATACACACATCAAAAGTGTCTAGGGATCAAGCATTTTTATGTGGATTTCTTGAGATTGAGATGTGGCTTTGTAATAAATTTATGATTTTATAAATTTATATGGATCCTTTTTGGTGCATTTCATAATTTGAATCAGGAACTGTGAATCAAATTCGAGTAAAAGATGAAAATCAGCTGTCAATATTTTCCCTATAAAAACATACAACGCATTGAAGACATTATTAGTGCTACTGTTTCCCTACTACTGATTAAAACCAACGTTATTATGGAGCGGCGACGTCATTTAAGCAGGGAAGAAATGCTCAGAGCCGTGGGAATGATAGAAGCTGGTTCCCGGCAACGTACTGTGGCTTTAGCTCTGAATACAAGTCAGAGTGTTATCAGTCGACTTTGGACACGTTACCGAAGCACTGGTACCGTGGCTGAGCGCCATGGAGGACGGTATCGCTGCACCACACGGAGACAAGACCGATACATTCAAATCTTAACTCGAAGAGCTCCAACAATAACCGCCATGATGTTAGCCGTGAGGCTTCATCACTCTTCAGGGAACTTAATTAGCGACCAAACAGTCAGAAACCGCTTGCATGAAGTGAACCTTCATTCC
Organism: Eugnorisma glareosa; assembly: GCA_947578425.1. Classification (NCBI taxonomy): domain Eukaryota; kingdom Metazoa; phylum Arthropoda; class Insecta; order Lepidoptera; family Noctuidae; genus Eugnorisma; species Eugnorisma glareosa. Next base: position 3,670,014 of record OX387979.1, read on the forward strand.
CGAAGACCGCTACGGGTACCACCTATAGCAATGCACAATCGTAGGATACGATATCAATGGGCTCTTGAACACAGAAATTGGGCAGAAGAACAATGGCGTTTCGTGTGCTTTTCTGATGAGTCTCGTTTTGGTATGAGACCGGATACAAGACGTATACGACACTGGAGAACCCCTGGACGCCAACAGCGATTAAAATCCTGCCAGGAAGTCCATCCTTATAGTGGTGGAACCATCATGGTATGGGCGGGTATTTGGATCGGCGGAAGAACTGAGTTGATTTGGATCAGAGGCAACCTCAACGCTCAAATTTATGCTGAGACGATTGTATCAGACGTCATCGTTCCTCTACAAGTGCAAATCGGTCCCTTATTTCAGTTAATGCATGATAATGCACGACCGCACACCGCAAGAGTTGTAAGACAGACTCTCGCCGCAGCTAACATCAATGTCCTGCCCTGGCCTGCTCAGTCGCCAGACTTGAATCCGATTGAGCATGCATGGGATATGCTACAGAGAAGAGCTCTGCCGAATATGGAGGGTATCCAGTCGCAAGAAGACCTTTTTTTGTTGTTGTAACGAACATGGGCGGCCATTCCACAGCGTGATTTGGATGAACTCATTTTGAGTATGCCAAACCGATGTTCTTGTGTTGTTAGTGTTCGCGGTAGAAACACGGATTATTAATTGTTTAAGTTACCCAATAAAATTTTAAAGAAAACTGTTATTTCAGTCTTTTTTTCAAATGTCAAAAATCCCTTTATTAGGAAAATGGCAAATTTCTTTATTAATGCAAAGGTGACTTGGTTTATCGTTACTGTGACAAACGAAAACACTTTATTTGATGAATCCATAAAGAAAATTTTAATTAATATCAATCAGGAGAAAAGTTATTGCAAAAATATATGTTGATCCCTAGACACTTTTGATGTGTGTAGTTCACAATCTGAATTTAACTGATCAAAGTGTCAAATCAAGGTGACATATCGTAACATGCTTATGTCAGAAAGCAAACCTTGAATATGAGCTTTATCAATAGATAGTTTTCAATGCCAACTTCTTTCACTTCCTACTCCTTTGTTGTTGTGATCTATATAAGTACAGGATAATAGAACCACAAGTGGTGATACTTAGCTGGTCTGGTGCTGAGCAGACCACCATAATTATACACTGGCCAATGATCATCTGCCTAGCCTTTTCCCAAATGTATTGGGTCGGCTTCCAGTCTTACCGGATGCAGCTGAATGCCAGTAATTTACGTGGAGCGACTGCCTATATGACCTTCATAACCCAGTTAGTGCCGGGGTTGTTTGTTTTGTTGTTTTTCCATCCACAGACCAACCTTGGCAAGTACGGCTTACCCTTGAAATCGACCCGTATTTAGTCACGGGCTCCTCAATTATACACTGGCTAATATTTTCTATAATTTGGTAAGATCAGTGTGTGAGTAATCCTTTTTAAAATAGGTAACGGTGCCCAAAAGAAAACAAAAATTGTATCAACAACTCCATTTCACTCCAAGCACGAAAAAATTTCGTAAATCGCTACCTACCCACTTTGAGCGAGTAAAATTCGAGGAAAAAACTGAAAGCCGCGCCGGCCGGTCGCCGCGCTCGCTAGCCACCGACGAGCTAAACGAGAAAAACAACCAAGTCAACGACGAAAAACAACGATCCATTGACGAGAAACGAGAAGCGGTGTTGTGTCGTGGCCTCAGCAAGTGGGAATGCTATTGAAACCTGGACTTTTTGTTCCATTTTTGGGTTTAGGAGTCCGTTTTGATGTGGTTTCCTATTTAGGTCGATTGAGCGTTTTCATTTGACAAGTGAAGCTGGTTTTAGAGGCTGTTCGTTACTGGGCTTAGCCCTCCAAAAATTCAACATGGATAGAGTTTTCCGTCCCCAATAAGTAGATCGATGAACTGGCGAAGGTCGTGGGAGACCGTTGGATGCAGCATAGAACGTCTCATTGTTGCGATATCTGGGGGAATCCCACTAACTAGTACTTAAAGTCTTTCGATTATGATGATGAAGATGCTTCTAATTAACCTGCCTGATACTAGCTGGTGGACTAAAGTATTGTTGGTTGTTGTACCATACTCTGGACTAATACCTACTTAAAATATCTTGATGAAATTCCACGCTTTGAGAATACTAACAAAATAGATACCACATACATGGAGAGATTGAGGAAGGCCAAAGAGAAAATGGGTGGACTGAAACTACGGAACCCAGTGTTTTTAGCGATACCATTTTAGCAAGTTAATAGTGATGTAGCGTGCTGAAGTAAACTAAGCATTTACCTACTTTACAGTATTTTTGTGTGCTTTCGTGATTTTGGCTGCAACTAAATATTACTTGTGCACATAATCATAATATTGAAGTTATTTTAGAGCTGAGATAGCCTTGGTATGTTTGACTGAAATTCGATATTCGCATGTCAGATGCATGTAGGTCTTGACATCTTAAGTATTCATCAATATTATTCGATTTCTAATAGTCCTGGGCCCCAGTCCTCGTCTTTGTGACGGATGTCGAAGGATGTCTCATGTCTTGGATATTTTCATTCAAGGGCATGCCGGTTTCCTCACCGATTCCGTTTCACCGTTTGGAGAGCAGTGCTGATGAAATCATTTACACAAAGTATCTGCCTGTGTTCGAATCCATGACTTTAACTTGCAGCCATTTAGAGGGCCACCATCATCATTCTCCAATCTCGTGCCCTAACCCCAGTTTATTTGTGGTCGGCGCAGCATGTCTTCTTCTTCCATACTTCTCTATTACTCGTCATCTCATCAGACACCTCCTTTCTTGCCATATCATCCTACACACAGAAGTGAGATGGAGAGTGTGGAACACGATAGAGGAAGACCAAAGAAACGGCTACTAAAAGGCCACCAGGCTCACAAAATTGAGGTAGTCAAAATGAAAAGGTACTGCCATTGCAAGATTGCTGTTTATCTCCTACTCTTTATAACTTTAGGTGCAAAGTGACATTCACCTTTAACTATGCCACATTCCTTTGTTTATCCTTCCAAGAATGATCCGTATTAGTAAATAAAATGCAGTTATTACATAGAAAAGTTATGGCTTAGTAACAGCTGTTTTCGTTCCCTTCGTAAATTATATGATTGTGACTATTAATTGATTTCTGAAGTCCTGGGGTTTTTTAATACTGTTTGTTTAGTATAAAACATAGAATAATGAATAGGTGTGCATTTTATTTTTAGTAAGTAAGTAAATAAGTATATTAATTTGCATAAAATGTAAAAAAGAATTAAATTGGTACCACGTTGTTAAAGTTCAATCTTTAAATGTGTTTAGGGAATAAAAGATCAACTGTTCTGTGTAAGAGTCGAAACGATGATCTGTAGTCAGTTTGAGTCACACTGAAAAGACCAATTGAACCTGCACTAGGCCCGCGAGGTGGATCTATCCTGTATATATCTATACTATCTGCATAGCCTTTTCCCAACTATGTTAGAGTCGGCTTCCAGTCTAACCGGATGCATCTGAAAACCAGTATTCTACATGGAGCAGCTGTCTACCTGAGCTCCACAACCCAGTTAGTACTGGGTAATACGATACCCCTTGGTAAGACTGCATGGTTGCCAGACTTTCGGGTCACTAACTATAACTATAAAGATTGTCAAAGATCCACAATTGATATGAATCTACAACGTCTTAACGTGCTTTCCGAGGCACGCAGGAAACTCGGTATGTAACGGGTGGTCACCCATCCACAGACAAAACTAGGCAGGCGCTGCTTAACCTTGAAGATCGGCATGTGTGGCTTTTATTATTTAGCTACGAGCTCCTCCCTCTTATGGGGGATTACAACCCAATTCTTTTAATTGAGAGGAGACATGCATGTTCTATGTTAAGGGTTTGGTTTCCGCACTTCGTCCTTAAAGTGGACCATTGTACGTGGAGGAGACATGCATTCCAGGTGATGAAACATTTTAAATGGGATTACGCTAAACATTATTGAGACTGCTATCTCTACTTACCCTGGAATTGTGGTCTAGTTGTCGCAATCGCGATTGCTAAGTATGAGGTCTTAGGTACAATTCCCGGGTCGGGAAAATTGATATTAGAATTTCTCAGTAGCAGCCACGGAGTCTAGATTTGTGCCCGGTTGATGGCAATAGCATCGCCCCCAATTACATGGGACTTAAACATAACTGCCGAAATGTGGGTGTACTATTAGGTACACCTCTGCCTAACACTTCGGGAATTACTGGCGCGATGTATGTTGTACAGTATAATTTATTTAAATACTGAAACAAAACAAAAACTCAACAAAAAACACGCTGACCGCTTGTTAGTACCTACTTAGCTCAGCACCAAAACTGGTTGACCTAGATTTTAGACCTTGTGTCCATTCTAGACTAAGCGATAGGCTAATATAAATTGTGTTTAGATTCAGAGAATTAAATTAAATAATATCTTGATGCTGTTATGATTATGAGCTTTATGAAGACATCTGTTCTTAGAAAACGTCCGTCTCTAGGCTTAGTCTAGTTAGTGTGTGGACCTGGTTCGATTCCCGGATCTTGATTTTTAGGATTTTCTAATGGAAACTTCCCATTAGCAGCGGACGTTGCCAATAGGCTCGCTCTCCGTTAGTATTTTTTACTTAAAATGTACTTTATGAGATGAGGGTGTTTATTTAATCTCTGCTTACCCAGAGGCGAAAGGATCCCCTTCTCGAGCACCAGATTGTGGGATTCGCATTTGGCAAGAGTAAGACAAGGATTAAGAAGATTAATTCTGCCAGAAGATGGCCGTCGTCGCCGAGGGAGACCAAGAAAATGCTGGCGTGATGACTTAGAGGCGTTTATGAGAGATTGGTCGAAGAAAACCGCATGGAGAGAAGAGTGGAAGGCTATGAAGGAGGTCTTTGACCACCAGTGGGACCATATAGGCTAGTAAAAAAATACCATGACATCACGCCTGGAATCCCCGAAGGGTTAGGCAGTGGTGTCCTAATAGTACACACACATTTCGCCAGTCTTGTTTTAAGTCCCATGTTATAAAGGCGAGCCTATTGCCATCAACCGGGCACAAATTTCGACTCCGTGACTGCTACGGAAAAACCCAATAACACTTTGCCCGACCCGGGAACCAAACCTAGGACCTCATGCTCAGCAGTCGCGTTTGCGACCACTTCACCAGCGAGGCAGTCAATAAAAAAAAATACATACGATGATATCGCAAACTGATTTAGTAAACGAAGTCTTCATAGTTTGCGATCCCCAAACACAGCAAGCGTGATGGATCTCGTTTCACTCAGCATCAGACGAGACCCCAGCCTCCCTAGACAGCAAATCGTCCTGTCTGTCACACCGTCTAATAAGACTTAGCTAGCCAAAACTAGTCGACCTAGATCCTAGACCTTGTGTTCATTCCTAGGCTGAGCGATAGGCTATTATATTTCGTGCCTAGTAGACTGAAGGGACACGTGTTCGAATCATGGTTATGTAATACTAAGGTCGGTACCTTGTGTTTGATAATAATATTTCTGTTCGATTTGGGATACTGTTTGGCATAGGGAGCTTTTTGCATTATTAGGTACCTACCTATGACATCCAGACATTAGTTAAAAAAATAATAGTTTTATTAGAATGTTTGAATTAATGGTCCATTTTGTCCTCTGAGTTATGTATGAGCCAAAACTGGGCTAGTGTAGTACGGAGTTTTGATAGAATAAAAGGCCAACTTAAACTGGTTTTGTTTACCACTTAAATACTAAATACATTACAAAGCTTGCAAGCTTAGTTATTACTAGCTGTTGCCCGCGGCTTCACTCGCGTTTTGGTCATTGTAAATATAGCCTATGGCACTCGGGGATAATGTAGCTTCCTATTAGTTTGGAATTTTTAAAATCAGTTCAGTAGATCCAGAGATTACCCCCTACAACCTCACAAACTTTATCTCTTTATAATATTAGTATAGAAAAGGCATTTTTGAAAAATAGGCTCCATTTTTTTCTAGTTTTCCAAACCAGATCTATTTTATCGTGTGGTTAGTGCCTAACCTGGAGTTTTTATGTCGCCCATGGGCCTCTGACTTGGCTTTGCATGCCGTCGAGAAATATTTCTCATTCATGCTGGTTTCCTCAAGATGTTTTCCTTCACCGAAGCAAGACCATACAAAAAAGTAGGACACAAAAAATAATACTGTAAACTTAAATTAGACTGCCTAATTAACGATACCTAATAACAATGTAGGTATGGACAAACCTATATAAAAATATAAACAAAAATCTCGTCTCATCCTAAATATCAAATATCGCCACTTAGCAGAACCTAGCGTGTGAAAACAGTACTAAAATATTTCGCATGCAATCAGATATTATGGCTAAAACGACAGGTATAGCGTTGCTAGAATGATGAACTTCTAATGTCTACAAAAAATATTATACGACGCTATTTGAAGTATCATCTGTCTGTGTGTACCTACATAAGTAAAAATATATATAAAACAATAAAGACGTCAGAGGTTGACGAAATGTGACTACACTGTAAATTATTCATATACATCATACTCCTGCCTTTGTACTTATGAGCATCCACATAAAATACTTTTTATAATACCCAAAATTTAAACATTTAGACTAAACTCCTTGTGAACATCTGCCTAAGCTTTTCCCAATTTTGCATGAATCGAATACCTATCTACACAACCGAGTTATATGCTGTGTAACATGATATGCCGTCACACGACTGGTTGACAGGCTTTAGGGCTTCTGACTTCTTCGAACTTCTTTCGGTCTCTTGCTGCTTAAAGGATACCTTTGTGACTAGCATGTCTTATCCCTGGGCTAGGCAATGGTCTCCTTTCCACCTGCATCCGTGTAGAACAACCAAAGACCATTCTATGCTAAAGATATTCAGCGCTTCGCCATTTGGACCTGTCGCGATGTCGCTTGCATTTACGCATTTAAGAGCATTTTATGTCCATATTGTTTTTTTAATGTTAGACAAACCCAGGTGACAACACTAGTCTACAGTTTACCTACACAATAACCGTCAGCGGCGTCTACAACTTGTATAACAATTAGATGATCGAGCGCAATATAACACTCTCTTTTTGTTACATAGCTCTATATTTAGTTGCCACAAATATTTTGTTTTGTCATAACGTGTGAAAATGTTGGTAGGCAGGAATTCCTCTGTTCCATTGACAATAAGTTCTTGAAGCTTTTCCATAATGTATCTGATTAAAGGCAAAAGGCTCGCCCCCATAACATGGGACTTAAATATAACTGGTCAACTGTGGGTGTACTATTAGGTACACCGCTGTCTAACCATTTGGGAATTACATGCGTGATATTATGATATGTGATATATTAAATATGTACTATTAAAATTCTTTGCTTTATACCTGCGGTTGAATTTGTTTAAAACTTAATTTGCCTAAGTAACTAACCGGAAAACATATCAACCAAATTTCATACTCTCTAGAGCTGCGGTTACTTCATCAGCGATTCTGTCATTATTTTTTGTATGTTCATAAATTACTTTAAACCATATTTTAGTCTACCTATTCAAAGTTCAACAATTTGGCTATGCCCACAAAACATTAGTGTGTCACTATGTCAGACAAAACAACTAAATATTCGGTTATTGTGAATCAGCATTGTTTTGCAATAACGCCTATAGCTGCGTGAACAGTTATTTATAGATTAAGTGTCTTTGTTAAGCGTGTTAATCCAGTTTAATATGTTTTTGGAAGAGTATTATCGAGCCGAAAAGTCTGAAAACCAGTCTGACTTCTAGTCTCCAAGGGTGGTCGTATTACCCAGAAATTGGGTTGTGGCGGTCAGATAGACAGTCGCTCCACGTAAAATATTGATATGCAGTTGCGTCCAGTTAGACTGCAAGCCAACCCCAGCTTACTTGGGAAAAGGCTAGGCGTATGATGACAACATTCTTCGATACATAGGATTTTTACCTTTTTTCATTGTTTCAAATTTGTATAAAAATCAATCCACTACTCAACTCACGTAGTCCTATCTAGTACAAAAATATTCAATAGTTTTTTTTTAGTCCAGATTTTATGTTAAATTCAGTGCCATTGCAACGCTCCAACCTAGACAAGGCCTTGTCAAAATGCAGTGTTGTCTTGGCTAGACGAATTGCAAATACTATGCATTATAAACTTACCTGTATCCTGTATTACTTGTATGTATCTAGTTTTGGTACATGACGTTATTCGATCGATTCGGTTGCCAGTCCATATTATGGGGAAAAATAAATCGGTATACCGAAATAGATGACATTTTTCCTATGCCGTCAATATATTATTATTGTTTTACGTTGACACCTGTTGTGTTTATGTGGGAGTTCATTTTAGAATATTATTTGTTAGTTTTTGAATATCGTTTGTATAGGTATTATAATAACTTTCCCTGTGCATTATTTTCCGGTTCGTTTTTGTTGAATCGTATTTTTTTTTTGCATGTTGTACAATCAGCAATCGCGTTTTTAGTTTTTGATGATTTCGCAATCTTATCGCTGTCCAGGCTGTGTCCACTTAAATTAGCTAGCGAAACTCTTCAGACGTAATGGACATTCATATTGTTGTTTTTGTTCTATAACCGCTCGTACGCACTTACTGTTCTTATTCTTAAGTTGCATTTACTTATTAACTCATAGGGGGAGATAAAAAATAGAGTGTCCACCTCGGGAGCAACACTATTCTAAGCTCGAGTGACGTACTTTAAATCCCTCGCTGCGCTCAGGATTCTTCTTTAGAATACAATCATTCACTCCGCTCTTGATTCAAAGAAACACTCTCGCTTTTAAAATTGTTGTTTGCTGCCTTGGCAAACAATCTACTATTTTTGCATACTTGACACACGTGATTGGTGTTAAACACTAAAAATCTAAAAAAAAACGTAAATCCTCAACACATTTCGATACCTCCATTTGCATCAAGATTTAAATAAAAAATCAGTGGTTACCTATCATCATCACAATCATTCTAGTACCCTTATCCCAATTTACTTGAGGTCGGCGCAGCATCTCTTCTTCTTCCATACTTCTCTAATATTCGTGATTTCAGCAGTCACTTCCTTATTAGCCATATCGTTCTACCATCATTGGTTGCATAACCAATTAGATTTTAATTTCTCCACTTAGGTTCAGCATAGCTATGAAAACATGACCTATTCTCTATTTCCCGAAGGTCAATATGACAAAAGCAGTTGTTTTTATAGTCTTGGACCAAATAGATTTATAATAATAGGTGTTATGAAATCCATATCCTGTGAAACATTTGTATGCTGATGTCATGTAATTGTTCGCCCTTTGATACGTTTTGCCATAGGATTTTGACAAACTTCTACTTAATTCATACCTACCTTTAATTTAACTTTTACTTATATTTTACTATTGCTCTGGAATTGCATATTTCCTACTGTAGCCTAACTAAGTAATCTTACCTGTACGATGCTACTGTATAGTACGCCATACTTCCTATTTATTATTTGTAAGACGAAGGAGACTAGTCTCCACGACACAGGGAATCCTGGTGTGGAGCCTAGTGATATTTCAGCTTGTGTAATGCTCTTTTGAACAATAAAGCTTTATTATTATATTATATTTCCAGAAAGGCTAGAAAGGAGGTATTTGATGAGATGACAAGTAATAGAGAAGTATGGAGGAAGAAGACAACCCCAAATAAATTGGAATAAGGGCAGGAGATTGATGGATCCCGCAACGAAATTAATTAGAAAAGAATAACGGAGGCCTGTGTTCAGTAGGCATGCACACCTACGTACAGGTGTACACGGTCGCTTCACGGAGCCGTCAACCAAGCATTATGTTCATCAAACTAAGTAACTTTACGCAAAAAAAATTGCTGAGAAACGATTTCTTTTTTGGGTGAAAAATCACTTTTTACGGTAGGACTTGCTCTAACGCAATCAAAACATTGTGCTGATGCATGGATTGAATAGTACGGGGGTCATAGCGGTATTTAAAGTAAAAATCTTACATTAAAAACCTGTATTAAAAAAACAAGTTGTGAAAAAGTTGGAACTTTGACCCCCAATACCTCCGTAACTAGAAGGCTCCCAGGTATAGCTAAAACAAAAAAAAAATCGCGGGAGAATTAGTGCCTTTCGGCTTCGTTAAGGGTCTTGTTACACTCTTTATACATATGCCAGTCCTTATAAGGTGTCCCATCCCAGCGTTTCCACTTACATAATAATATTCTGCCTTGTAGCTTTTGTCAGTCATCTGTCATTCTTCTTCTCAACATAACCAAACCACATAAGCATTTAGATAAAGATTGTCACTACGTCTTCTTTTAAATCACAACGTAATTTTTCCTCAATCACAAAGTTAAGAGCGGCCAACCCGTCATACTTTTCATACAAACGCTTGTACGTGATTATGCCGTTGTAACACATCTATCTTTGATTTTTTTTGAATAAATAGGTATTTTGTGCACTATAACTAGGTTTCTGTGATAGCAAAAAATAAAAAATTGTAGAAAAAAAGTCAGTATAAGCCTCCAAAAATTGCTGTTTTGCACAAAATTTAACTGAACTTTGGCCGTTCATAATGTACTCATAAACTGTAAAAATAAAGAAAACATCTCGATAGAAACCTAGCACATGTAATGGAGATTCTTAACGAGAAATTATTTTTCACACACTTGTAAGACTTATTCAAAAACACGTACTTCCTGGAACAAGTTTAATATATTTTTGAACACTACTTTTCGTTCAATGTCATCGCGTTAGTTTTTGTTCAACTCGTCTCCCGCGCACCCGGTATGAGGTGCGCGGGAGACGAGTTGTACGGGGTCAGGGCGGAGTAAGACAGGGGAGTTGAAAGAAAATGCCGCTGTGGCTCTGGATGAAACAACAAGCTTTTTGACCATGCTCGGTTGACGATAGACGGGCTGGGAAGGGCCCTCTTAAACCACACATAGTATACTTCACAAGGAACTCATTTCCACAAAATTTATCCTTATTTCATGTTTTTGCCTCGCACATCGCAAATTATAATATTTCCCCTGAAAATATTCTACTGTAAATAAAATAGCAATATTAAAATTGCTGGCGTATTTATTTAGTTTATCTCTGAAACTGACTTCCTGTAGGATATCCTAAAGCAACCTTGCGAACCATATCCTACGTTCCATATCTACCAAAGACTTACATACGTTGTACCTACAGTTCGTCTGTGTAATATCTATGTTTGATAACTGCACCCAAATGGTTCAAGATATGCGTACAAAATCCTGCATGTACTCTGTTTCCCTTACATCGTGTAAAATAAACACTATCGTACTCTACAGTTAAGACAAGAAGACAATCAAGTCTTTATCAATTTTAACACAACGTCATAATGTAATCACCAATCCTTTGGTCTAGCTTGGTGATACGAGAAATTAAGCACTAACGTCACCATTTGCTTCGAGTCCGAGTAAGGATTTTATTTGGAGTGACTGCTTATCCGAAATACACAATCGGTTACTGGGAAACACGATACTCTTTGTTGTCTAACTGCTAGGCTTGTAACTACGCGCAAAATTCAGTACATACCATGTAGATTCCCGATTGACTGTCAAAACAGTCCGGTGGTAGGTAAGATTAACCGCCCAAGTTTAATGGCTACGCATCGAAACTCTCTCAAAGGATAAAGTAATAATTCCATGATCACATCTCCTCCCATCCACCTCCTAATCCACACTTCACCACAAACCTAATACACTTTAATCCTAAATCCAAAACTAATTAGTATTCATAATTTGATTAACAGTTAAAGGGTATAGGATGTGAAGCCATTTTGCATAAACAAAATCCAATATTGTGACGTCTGTGTGAGTATGAGTGTGTATGTGTGCGAACTGCGAGTAGCGCCAACCAAGGGTGATGGGCTGTATTCATAGTGCGGGATGTCGGAACGTTTTGGGTTGAACTTGTTTTAAGTTTCTTGTGAAGTCGGAAAAATCCTTATTAATATTATATATGCGAAAGTAAGTTTGTTTGTTAACTTTTCATTTGCCATTGAATCGATCATCTTGACATTTTGCATATACGTTTTCATGTATACAGAAACGGACATTGGGTACTTTTCATCCCGAAAATAAGTACTGTTCCCGAGGAAAACAACAATAACAAGATAATAAAATGCCGCCACGTGTCTTTCGAGTCGTGATTGAAGTATATTATTATTTATTATAGAAAATTTAGTTGTGCGGTAAGAGTTTTTTTTTCTAAATTAAGGCGAGCTAAACCGCGGGCTAAATCTAGTATAATAATAATAATAAAGCCTTGTTTATTCCTTAATAAAAATTACATAATTTGATATTTTAAACATTTTCAGAATATAAAATTAATTGAATTTAAATTGCAATAATAATAAAAAATAACTCGAATTAAATTAATAATAAAATATAAAAAAAAGAAATTCATTATTACATGCAAAAAAAAAAAAACAAATCACTATTATTAAGGACCTCTCTACAGAGTAAAGGCCTCCTCCATTTTTTTCCACTTATCTCTATCTGTTGCTATTTCTATCCAGTTTTTTCCCCCTGTTTTCAGTATTTCGTCGAGCCACCTCTCCGTTGGTCTACCTCTTTTTCTCTTTCCTGATGGCCCTTTCCAAGTGGTTATCTTTTTTGTCCATCTGTCATTGTTCATACGTGCAACATGGCCGGCCCATTTCCATTTTAGTTTTTTACAGTGTTGTAGAGCATCTATAACTTTAGTTTTATTTCTCACATATACATTTGTCCTATTATGTTTCAATTTTATGTTTAGACTGCTCCGCTCCATGGCTCTTTGGGTGGTTTGTATCTTATTACTAGTGTGTCTGTTGAATATCCATGTTTGTGATGCATAGGAAAGAGAAGGCAATATACATGAGTCGAGGACTTTTTTCTTCAGTCTTGCAGGAATCTTTGATTTAAGAACTTCTTTAAAACTCCAAAATTTGTTCCATGCCATGTTCACCCGTCTAGTCAGTTCATCTCGGTGTCCAGATCTTTTGAAAGATATTTGCTTGCCTAGATATATGTACTCTTCAACTTATTCCAGAGGACCGTTGTCGACGCTTATGGGGACTTTTTTATTGTTTGTCATTATTTTTGTTTTTGTTATGTTCAGTTGCAAGCCAATTTCCTGGCTAACCGCTTGCATTTCTTTTACCATAGCTTCTAGTTCTGGTGCACTTTCTGCAAAGAGTACAATATCGTCTGCGAATCTTAGATTGCTTAAAAAATTACCTTTATGTACAGGCCTTTGTTTTCCCATTTCAGATTCTTCATAATACTTTGCAGTACAGTTATAAATATTCTGGGTGACAAAGGGTCACCTTGCCGTACGCCTCTACTAATATCAAATTCAGGCCCTGTTTTATCTAATATTACTCTGCTTTTACTGTTTTTGTATATATCTTGTATAAGTTCTATGGTTGCTGATGGTACCTCGCATTCTTGTAAAGCTCTCCTAATATACTGTTGTGGGAAATGGAGTCAAACGCTTTGGCATAGTCTATAAACGCAAGGTAGAGCGGACGGTTCATTTCCTCGAACTTCTCTATCACTAGTTCTAGAGAGTGAATGTGATCTACTGTTGAGTAGTTTCTTCTAAAGCCCGCTTGCTCTACCGGCTGATGTCTTTCCGTATACTCCGCAAGACGCTCCTCCACGCACTAAGCAAAAAGCTTGTACAGATTTGATTGTAAGCTAATTGGTCTGTAATTGCCAATATCCATGGGGTTGCCCTTTTTATATAAAAGAATAATGTCAGATTTCGCCCACTCACCTGGAATTGTTTTTTCTTCTAGTATTTTGTTGAATAAAGTGGTCAAAAGAGGTACTAGGATCGGCGCTCCTGCTATAATTGCCTCGTTTGGTATGCCGTCTGGTATCTAGTATACCTACTATAAATTGTGAGCTTGCAAGGTAAATATATCTTTTCATACAAAAGGGATCAACTAACAAGATTAACCCATTTGGTTTGCTTTTGATTTCATAAAATGTGAGAAAAAAGTAAGAAACGATAAAAATTGCATTGATACTGAGAAGGATACAAAACGGCGGACGACCGTTTCTTTCTAGGTCATTAATTCTAAAACCATCACGGCATTAAAACGTATGACTTAAGAAACTGTTGTATTGGCAACATTTAAACTGTTTCCCAATCTACCCACGGTTTTTGAAAGCCTATTAAATTAATTAAATGAGTCAGCAATTAGTCTTTTTTAAGTTTAGCTTCTCTATCTCCTCCGTGGAGCATAGATAGTCCTTATTAAAAAGTATAAGATATACGAACTCATCATTTCATATTTCTGTGACGGTGTTTATGTGACAGTATGTCAAGAGGGCAGATATGTAACACTTCATTTGCCAAAAAGGTTGTGATACAGACATGTTGTTGTATAATTTGTCTGACATAAATACAAAACGTTTAACTTCTAAACAAGCCTATCAATAATCCAACCAACCCCGATCACAAAACTGCCAATACCATAATTTTTTACCAGCCTATTACTGTCCCACTGCTGGGCAAAGGCCTCTTCTCAACAGAGAAGGCATACACCATACACAATACCATCATTTGTATCCCAAAATCCAGAAAAGTAATGAAACCAGAAAACCAATAATCCAGCTGGACTATAGCTTCGGCCCGGCAGTGGATTCATACTTGTTGATTCAGACGGGCTTCGCAAACGCTCTGCACATGTAACACATATTGCCGTTTGCTTACACATATAACCCTATCATTTTCTTCGCCACGTGGAAACTGTATTTGAGATATGGATCAATCTTATTTGATTACGTGGAGATTTTCAACGTAATCTTGTTGTTCTGTTCTCTATTATGGCACCACCTATTCTGATTAACATCATAATTGATGTTAATCAGAATAGGTGGTGCCAGCCAACTGGGTATATGTAGGTTACTGCTTGAGCCAATCTATACTTTTGTGACAGGAACCTATGAACAATGACCTTTGTCACTGCAAAGCTCAAGTTGTGGACAATATTTTGGCCAGCAAGTTGGTATTATTGAGCGTGTGGTCCTGGCTAAGTTCCTCAGGTTACACAAGGCTTTTCTTGAAGTCTTTTCAGTAGCAACTGGGTGTTCTAGATTCTGGCAAGAGGCTTGGCGCTATCCCCCTGATATAGGACTTGTCATTTATGACAACTCATGTGTTTAATTTTAATTGTACGGAGCCCCAATTTTTTTTTACTCCTTATAACATCAACTATCTGCCAGTAAAAGTTCCGTCAAAATCCGTCCAGCCATTTCGGAGATTAGACAAGCAGACAGACAGTCAGAGCGACAAACACATAGACAATTTTTTTTAAATTATAAGTACCGTAAATACTTTCATACGCATTCAGTAAAAAGCGGTTAATTACAAACATACACTCTATTTATTTGTATAGATTTAGTAGCTCTTGCCCACAACTTTGTCTGCGTCGAAATTTTTATGTGTATGTGTCAGAAAAATAGTAGTCTATCTGCTATTCCAGACTATAATCGATGTCTGTGCCAAATTTCATCCAGATCCGTTCCGCCGTTCTGGCGTGATTGAGTAACAAACATCCATCCAACCGAACTTTCGCATTTTTAATAGTATTGTAAGACAAAATGTTCTTGTACATAATTAATTGGTTCATAGTTTATAACTTAATACGTCATTTCATGCTTACAATACACCATGTAGGACGAAGTTAAACAGAATTACCATCAAGGACGAAACTGTGAACTTAGTTTGGCTTAAATCGGGTGGAGTCAAGTTATGCTCTGCTCCCGCTGTTACGGTCTTACTTAATATGGTGTTTATTTATTGAAGTCCTTATTTATTTTAGGGTAATTTTAAACCAGTTCCCTCCACTCGATTGAGCTGAAATTTTGCACACACCTTTGGTTTAGGTGACAATACATTTTTATGACAGACCTGACCTGATTCTGCAGCTGGGATCGTCTGCTCACGACAATAACTCCGCAACAGTTAATGGCACGGACACGAAACTTTGAAAACGCGTTCAATTTTGATGGCTAAAATAAATTTTTCCTCTTTTAGTGCATTCTAATAAAAAAAAAAAAGGTATGTAGGTATATTAATTTTGTAATGATGTGGGATGCTGTACTCCATCATTTGCTTTAAGAAATGACGAAAAAGGTTGCGAGTTTCCTAACACTAGTTAAATTTAGGTTCATATTAAATAGGACCTTCAAATTTTCAGAATTTCGTAGCACAAGATTATTTTTTTTGGGTGAAATTTTTATTTAAACTAAAAGAATTTACGTTGCTACTAATATCTACATGTCATTATTTAGATAGTGAATTTGAGGACAGGTTAGCTGCTAACCTGTCCATGCTAAATGTTAGCATAACATAACATCACGCCTGTAGTTCCCGAGGGGTTAGGCAGATGTGTACCTATGCTAATAGTACCTAATAGATACCTACAGTCTACACCCACAATTCTCCAGCTATATTAGGCCCACTAATAGGGGGCGAGCATATTGCTATCAA
The DNA here is from genome assembly GCA_947578425.1 of Eugnorisma glareosa. Classification (NCBI taxonomy): domain Eukaryota; kingdom Metazoa; phylum Arthropoda; class Insecta; order Lepidoptera; family Noctuidae; genus Eugnorisma; species Eugnorisma glareosa. The sequence continues at coordinate 3,686,532 of OX387979.1, forward strand.
CCGGGCACAAATCCAGGCTCCGTGGCTGCTACTGAGAAATTCCTGATGGAAACACCCAATAACATTTTGCCCAACCTGGGAATCGAACCCAGGATCTCATGCTCAGCACTTACAACCACAACCCAACGAGGCAGTTGAGGATAGGTTAGCTTAGGCAAAATGGCGATTCAGTCATATTTTTAAATATGAAACCACATATAAGTTCTTACAAAGGCCACACAATTACCTAGCCATCAGTGGTGAAGGTACCATGCAACTCCATTCTTACCGGCTTCCGTTTGAAAAAAGGCACAGTCAGTATTTTAAAGACAAATAATATAATCACATTAAAGATGTACTCCGGCTTACCTCTTACAAAAATTAACCCTTCGCTACTGCTAGCCATACACTAAAATATACTAAGCGAAGCCCAGACTCTATACATACCTACAGTGACCTACATATTCTAACAACAGTTTTCCTCAACGCCAAAAATAACTTCACAACTTAGAAATAAAAACACAACATAACAAAGAAAACCCAACTGTCTGCGTACGGTGTCCGATTTTGAACCGCCCGTCCGACTTTCGTCCAGCCGATCTGTTTCACTCACTTAGCGGGGTGGTCCTACACCCCCCTATTGATTTTATTCGCCCCACTTTCACGACACACCACCCCACCCTTTTAAACGTTGGCTGCTAGACAATAGAAACTAAATTTTTAAATTTTCTCAATCTTTTTTGTGTTTTGTAATTATAGCTAAAGATTTCTTACGGGGTTTAACGTAAGCCTACGTGGCTCAAGAAATGGTCACTTGGAGAAAGTTGGGGGACATTGCCCAGCAGTGGGACAGTGTAGGCCATTAAAAAGAGGTTTTACAGTGGGAAGGAACGGTTTTATATCCGTGTAATGTATGGAAATGTGTCTATCCTGATTTCATATTTTGTACCCAGGTCCTTCCTAAGACTATCACCATTGATTTAGGGTGTACAAAAACATAGTGATGAAACTTTGGCCCTTTTAAAAACACATAAATCATGTATTTGCTTAATACATGGTGTAAAATAAAATTAGAATGGTTCAAACATGTTCAGCTAAGATATAACAAAACAAGGAAAATTTCAGGGTTCAGCAAAATGTTTAAAAGCATCAAAATTTTTTATCTTTTTTTTTTACTAGCATCCATCGTGTCCCACTGTTGGGCAAAGGCCTTTTGTCGTTCCATAACTTTCTATCCTGTGCGATCAATTATATTCTTTTTATCTCTTTGATTATATTATGTCTAGATGGAGCATCAAATGTGCGAAAACGTGTCGAAAAATATCAGCCAACTGTTGGCTTATAAGGTCGCACACAGAGACATAGACGCACAGTGTTTACATGGTGCGTTTATGGTCTTTGTGCCCCGCGACGCTGCGCATGCATACATGTTTGAAATTGTTGGCTCATTTTCTTTGTTTTGATTTTAGGGCGCTCCATCTAGACATAAAGTTTTAACTATAGGAATTACATTAATTTAATCAACTCAGCAATTTTAATCTGTAATAATCTTGAATTTAATACTAATTTGCACCAGCTCTCGGCCATTAAATCATTATGCATAGGAATGCCTAAAAGCAAGCTGTTGAATTTTCTACTTTCGGTGCTGGGCCGAGAGTTTAAAACCGCAAGTTCAACGTTTTTATTTAGGCGATGTAGACTGTCAAATTGTTTATACGCATTAAGCAAGTTATCAATACTCGTTCTATGTATGTAAAGACGTATTTATATAGCAGTGGAACAGTATCAAACTAATATTATTCTTAACTCGCCAACAGATTAAAATAGTTCTTATCCGACCTTTAAGTAAAATTAACTCATTCCGGAGATTATAAGTCCACCGATTAGAACTACTTAGAACACATAGTTTGTGCCCAGAAATAGATCGCCGACATGCGTGGGAGTATGAATGGATGACGTCAAATATTATGCATTCCATATCGGTCAAATATTTCCTATTACGCGGCTTTCGGTCACGTTCTAGCCAGTTTAATAAACTTGTGAAGGTAGGTAAGCAGGGAACGGTCAGTGGCGCCATCTACAACGCCATATAGGTACGAAATACGCATTGTATCTGACGTCACGAAAATCCTATATCGCGCAAGTAAAGTTTTACGCGCGGTTAACATGTATCCAGAAACCCGATGACAACCGTCTCACGTCCACTAGACACAATACCTGTCTGTGTGATTCAGCCTTTCCCATCGAGAATGGAAAGTTTTCCACCCTATTTCTATCTTACAATTCGACGTAATCACCTTAATTGGTGACTGGGATGATGGTCATAACGTTTTTGTTTGATCAGCAGATAAGCTGTGTTTGCTACCAAGTATTGTTAGAATCTATTCCAAGTACTTAGATAGTCTTGTTAATTAAAATATAAGCACTCAAAAATAGAAATAATGCTTTTAATTGCAAAAATGTCAGTGCGTACATATTTCCATCGAAAGATACGAGAAAGTTGACAATATGATAAATGAAAAAAACACCAGTTTTCTTAAATAAGCCTCTTACATTACAACTCTGAGCTACCAATTTCCAAACACGATAACTAATCAAACGAACGAGCAGACGCCAAAAGAGAAAACGCTTCAAACTTTTGACTTTTTTCCCAGTATCTTATCAAAGATGCTTCACCCTACAAAATTAAAACAACTTCTGCTCTATTCACCATATATTCACATCATTATCAATGTTCCATATTACTTAGTATCGGCGCAACACAATTTTTGCTTCCATGCTCCCCTGTCAGCCGCCACGATAAAATTTACTTATTTTCTTCCATATTATTCCTCACGCGGAATCCATCCATATTTTCCACAAGTTTTCACAAACAATGAATAGTTTTACATCTTCAAAACACCCCATCTTACACCAAACCATTAAAGAAAAAAATTCCACTCCTCCACGAAAACAACACCGAGTGCATTTACCTCCAGCGGTCTACAAACACGAGATCTTAGCACAGTGCAGTCTTTAGACCGAGCCAGGCTGGCTCGGATCGAACAAAATCAATACAATACGACTGTTTTTAACGTGTACGTCCATCTCTACGTGTAGGTGTAGCTACGGAAGCGAGGAGCAACAGTTAGTGTACACCTGCAGGGTATTGTGGATGTTGGGAGATTGTTTTCTTGATGACTGGTGTCTTTTGGAGTGCTTGTGATATACATCTATTAAAACAAAGACTATTCTGCACTTGCTTAGAAATCTATGGACCTCTCTCTTTTTTTGGGACTTCATCGAGCTTCATTGTCTCGGCACTTTTCTGGTGGTCGCCACTATTCATTCTGGCTTTCAGGAGTTGCAGTGGTTTGGGAATAGTGTGGCGAGCTTGTCCCAATAAAAAAAAATCTTTGGCCCGAAAGCTCTGTAGCCAAGATGCATACACAAATGTCTTTGTTGTTTGAAAATCATTCAGTACTCAATCATTATTTCATTCACATTTACTTTTAGTATTACTTAGCTTCATTTGACCGCACTGATCCCTTCGAGATCCTTACGCAAAAAGTAAGCAAATTTTCGATTTCGCGGTCCACATTGAAGGAATTTACACTATCATTTTCACTATAGTTAAGTTGGCCAAGTCCTCAGCCTCAAATTCTCAATTCAGAAACCATCAGTGTTCTAAATAGTTCCACAACGAAACGTGTTTCACGCTCAAAACGTTTGGCTCACGCCTCGTCATTGAAATTTAATTAAGTAGACCTAGTTCTACCCTATTACCATTTCTCCAATGTTTGCGTCAAGGCTATTCTGTTTGTTTCACATACAATTACAATCTATTTCAATACTTACGGTCTCGTATCTTGACGATTTTCCTTAAGAGTTTAAACAATCATAGAACAAAGATCAAAGTCTTCTTTTGTTTTTTTGGTTGAGGTTTTTCTTGCTTTATTAAGATCGTTCAGTCAACCCGAAGGTTTTCTGCAAGATATCGCTATCAACGATAAGATCGCTATTGTATCCATGATCATCATTCTCTTGCCCTTATCCCTATTCATTTAGGGTCGGTACAGCATTTTTTCTTCTTCCATACTTCTGAATTACTCGTCATCTCAGCAGTCACCTCCTTGCTAGCCATATCATCCATTACACAGTCCATCCATCGTTTCTTTGGTCTTCCTTTACTCTTATAGCCATCCACATTCATACTAAAAACTTTCGTCACAAAATTTTCCTCATTCCTCCGCATCAAATACCCATTGTACCCATTGATTTCAAAATATTGTAAAAGAACTGTGTGTCTACTTTGGGGTGCAAGAAAGTATATTCTATCATCAACATCATCACAGCCGTGTAATATACCAGTGGTCACTGCTCACAAACGGTGGAAAAGAAAATATCGAAAGGAAACTGGCAAGGCTTAGAACCGAAAATTTGAAGCATGTATTGTGACATCCGGCGAGAGAGGACTCACACAGAGGAGGCCTGTATCTCAGCAATGAGGACGTTATAGAAAGAAGGAAAAAGTATTTATTTGAATCGCACAAAACAATAAAAAGAAATAATTACTCTGATAGCAGTTGACAAATTGAATTGTAGTAGCAAAGTAATTAATTTCCAGTTTTCAACTACAACAAGTAATTCATTATGAGACTGCAAAAAAATCGCTGAAGATAAGTACTTTTCCTGAGACTGTATCTTTTCTAGAAGACTTTCTGTTTCGTTTACTCTTTTGTTTTTGAAGGCTTGCTTTGTTTGGGAGGTGTATATCCTGCAGATGTCTTTTAGCTGACAAAAATCGTTTCTGGTTTAAGGACTAGCTCAACGGAACCTCAGTGTGTCTCTCAAGTTTGTTCAAATTGCATCTAATTCAGGAACAAAAATGCGACCAGAAATTCCCATAGTAAACAATGAATTTCCATGAAAATTCTCATTTGTTATGCAAGTTTCTTTAACAAAAAAATTAGAATCATTAAAGGCATGCAAAAATCGCTTGATGAATTCAGCACTTGCCCCGATTCCCATGATATCGGACTTATAAAAACTGAATGCTCGATCGATTATCGAATTAAATAAAAAATTTATACCGTACGACTTTTATGAATAGTTTTTCGTTTAGTAGTTTGGTAATATCTATTTTTGGTATGACTTCGTAACGTGGAAATTTTGGGAAATCTGTTTTATTTTGTGTGATCCATATATAGTATAACTATCTAACGTTTGATATAACAAAAATATTTTAGTTTGTGATACTCTACAGTGATGAAACGCATACAAAGCAGAATTGAGATTAGAAGTAATCAAAATATTTAAAAAAATCGGCAATTATAAAGAGATTGACTACCGTCTACCGTAGGTATTTAATTTTCGTCCATGAGCGACAGCAAGTACTTAAAAAAAAAATTGAGCCGAGATGTACGCCAGAAATATAGGCTAAAACTAAACAGCAAAAAAAGAGGAAAATATCCAAGAAAAATAAAATTACACCAATCGAAGGCCTTGCCAGTAGTAACATTTAAAAGAAACTTCCATGAATTTTGCAGTAACATAAATTATGAAACAATAATTCGCACTAAACATTCTACAGGCAGCAAATTGTTGACAAGCATGGTTCAAACCTAGATCAATAAAATTCAAAGCGTCTGATACATAGGATATCGTATTCTAGGTCACAAATATGTAGGTCCAATGCAAATGTCTTGCCTGTTGTATATTACACATAAATGTTTTTGTAAATATATTAGGAATAAAACTGTATCTTGTGCGTTTAGGACGTGTTTTCATAACAGTTGTATTACCCGACTGAGGAGGGTTATGAGGTTAACACCCTAATTGTATGTTTGTTCCTTTGTGGCACTCTAGAGACTCCGATTTTGATGATTCTTACGTCAATCAATTCGTCTTAGTCTTACAATCGTCACTAAAGACACATGACAGTGATCAAAATTCATTAAGGCCACAACCAGATGCAATATTGTAAAAAAAAAAAGTCGTCGAACTAAGTTAAGTGGGGTATCATTGAATAGGTAATTGAAAATCATCTTGAGGTTTCTCGTATAATTTTTAATTTCGAATGCCCATTTAGGATTTATAACGACTTAAAGTTGGTTATTCGCGCTTGCTTTTTGCTTTTCAGTCGGGGTTTTAAGTTTTTATAATAACTTTTTTTTTATTTGTTGCTTTGACTTAGCCATTATTTCTGTAGGTTTAGCTTCATCATTACAGTTTTTTAGCTAGACATGTTCCCTGCATTTGTACCATATTGATTGGTCTTTGTGACCAGGCTCTTTTACTTATTTATCAGCCATCTTTCGAAGGTGGTTCTTCCATTTAGACTAAGGGTTTTATATCCGGCATCTTTACCAATTCATTGTCTACAATCAAAAATTTCCTCTCTAATTATATGAAAAATGTCTTCTTCAGAAGTAAATAAAACTCAGTTTTATTTGATTTATTTATTTCTGTACACATTAATTACATATTTGAAAATTTCAATCTAAAATGATACTATAAAAAAGTTGCCCACCGGTATCGGGAACAGGGTCCAAGTTACCGGCAGATCTAGAGAGAGGAACCTCCGAGACGTGTCCAGGAGTACCACTTTCTAAATCAATAGATTACATTACGTAGTTATTTGTGTTTTTTTTTTCAGAGTTTTCTTCATTTTCTATAAAACCCAATGAGTTAAGAGTACATATGCCCTGTAGCCCCCGAGCTTAGGAAAGATCCAGAACATTGTCTGTCAACAAAACAACGTTTTGAATGCATTTTATTCTAGAATAGTATAGCAGTAGCACCATAAATGATTACAGATTTTACCGTTACGATCCTTTGGCATATGAGGAAACAGTTATGAACTAGGTTAAGTCTAACCACACCTACATGTACGAAAGATAGTATGATGAGGACGGAAATGCACATATTGCACATTGAGGTGATGTCTCTGTCGACTAAAAATTCATACATTTGTATATATTGGGATCACGGAAAAAGGATTATGAAGATATACATACTCTGTGGAAATTGACCATAACAATATTATGACTATATACTACTGACTATACAGGGTGTAACAAGACCCTTAACGAAGCCGTCAACCAAGCATTATGTATATCAAATTAAGTAACTTCACACAAAAATAACTGCTAAGAAACGGCTTTTTTTGTTTGGGGTGAATAATCACGTTCTACGGTTGGACTCAATGTAACGCACTCAAAATATTGTGTTAATGTATGGATTGAATAGTACGGGGGTCGTGGAGGTGTTTACAGTAAAATCTTACGATAAAAACATGGATATATTTAAAAAAAAAACTTGTGATATATGTAGTTGGAACTTTGACCCCCAATATCTCCGTAACTGGAAGGTATGGTCAAGAATAAACAAATGATCGCAATGACGGGGAAAACAAGTGCCTTTCGGCTTCGTTAAAGGTCTTGTTACACCCTTTATAGACTTCGGACACAGGTTGACGGAGGCAAGTAAAACCTGTTCAGAAGGGTTACTATGACTTCTTAAAGCAGGAGTCGTTCCAGTGTGGGAAAGAGACAGAGTTATACAGGTCGTCTAGCGCCATCTCTTTGCCACACTGGAATTGCTCCTGCTTTAAGACATCATATTAACCCCCCAGGTGGAGATTCTTAGATGACTCTGCAATGGAGTGTACTTAAATGTAGTGTTGCCCCACAAACGATGGTACACTTGATATCGTGTCCTGCCTGTCCTGTTGCTTGCACATCACAAAAGCTGATGGGCGCTGCTGAAAGTGCCAGACTCGTCGTTTAAGTTTTGGGTTGACTCAATTTGAATTTTCATCGAAACTAGAGAAGACTGACTATAAGAATAGAATGGTAAAGTGCATGAGTGAAGTTTTTTTTAAACTTACATTTATACGACTAAATTACCCAAACTAATACCTACTTAGACGATGAATTTTGGCATAGGAATAAATAAACTAACCCAAAGAAGAAAAAAAATACTATTTTAAATCCTCAAAAGAATGAAAACGATACCACTTAACGAGTTGGTCCTTTAAATAGCAAAATAAAAATAGCAACGCCGCGACAACATTATTTCAAACGAATACCAGAGACGAAGCCAACAGTCCACTTAAAGACCTTTTTATAACCTGAACTTTTCATGGGAACTACCATATGTCATGCGGTAAACGGCAGCCATAGACATCTTTACTTTTTAATTATCAAAAGTAGGCTGTCTTTTCGTTTCCGTAGAAGTTTGCAGTTTTGCCTGTTATTAGTAGGTAAGAATATACAAGTGCTGAGTCGGTAGCAAGGATTGTTGAATAGGGTTAAATTATCATGTCCTGTCGTTTGATAGGTATAGAATATTCAAACGTTTTCTTTGTTCTTTTGTATACTTAGGAGCTATTTTTGCTCGGCTATGGTGGTCTATTGAACTGTGTTACTGAACTAGGAAAGCTAGTAGGTTAGTGGTGTTGGGTTTGGGTGGGTAGTAGGGAAAATGATTTTTATTATTATGAACATAGAGAGGATTATGTTGTGCCAACCGAGTTCGTGGTAGAGCTGGATGAGGAGACTCGCTTAAGAGAAAACTTCAATAGTCAGAGGAGATTTTTGGGATATTAGGCTTATCAGTGGTGACCCAAGAAACCACATCACCCTGTTAGTTTACCAATAAACAAAAAAGGTAATAAGGGTAAGGGCCTCGCTGCCCCGTAAGAATAGTGGTCTCAAGCGTGACTGTCGAGCATGAGGTCCTGGTTTCGATTCCCAGGAAAAGTGTTATTGAGTTTTTCCATCAGGAATTTCTCAGTAACAGCCACGGAGTTTGGATTTGTGCCCGGTTGATGACAATAGGCTCGCCCGCTATTACATAGGACTTAAACATAACTGGCAAAATGTGTGTGTACTATTAGGTACACCTCTGCTTAGCCCTTGAGGTATTACAGGCGTGATTTTATGTTATGTTAAGATAGGTATTCTGATATTTTTTCTTTAAGTAACTGTTATCGGATTACTTTAGACTGGTAGCACTCTTGTTAGTTTGATACGGCCTGAAACTTGACGGTCAATACTTTGTTTAAGACTCCATTGACCGAGTTTTCTTCAAGATCAAAATATTCTCGATCCAAAGCTTCCTGTGCCTGTACCCGAGGTACACCACCTGTGGCTTCGTAAATTTAGTGTATTTCCATCCTCCTCACACTCACTAAACACCCCTCGAGCCATCTCTTTCACTCCTGTTTTCACAAATAAGTTGCATCCGAAAACAAAATAGAAAACCTTTAGATAGTACAAAGGAGACTGGTCTCTATTCTTGAAGAAGGAAGGGGTTGAATGGCGTGTATGTTGGGAGACTGAAAATTCTTTGTCAGGCGTACTGAAAGTTTCAGCGCTGTAGGAAATGCACCGAGCTGTATACTCTGATTGTAATATAACGCAATTTAAAATAAATAGTGATGGGTAAGAGTCGATACTATAAACAGTAGAATTTGACGTAAATACAATGTGTAACAGAATAAACGCACAACCTCTTAAGGGGTCATTGTACTCATCATTATGAACAACTTTTACTATGGGGCCAATCCCGAAATCGCGAAAAAAAAAACAGCGGTTCAGTACATTTTGTCGAATTATGCGCACAGAAATGTATAGGGCAGTCGACTTTTTTTTCGCGATTTCAGTGTTGGTCCCATAGTGAAAGTTATTCATAATGATGAGTACAATGACCCCGTAAGAGGCTGTGCGTTTATTCTGTTACACATTGTATAACCCAAAAATCTTCTCCGCTTGTTGTTTGACGGTTAACGCTAATTTGTGGGGTGTCCTAATAGTAAACAATAATAATATACCTAACTAGCTACTCGTATCCCGCGAAATTATTATAAAAAAGATTACTTCCATAATTGAATTAGATTTTATTATCAATTTCAAGGGTTTTACTTTTTTGCGCGGACCCCTATTCTTTTTTAAAAAATAAAAGTCTAACTTACTCCATGTAACATCAGCTATCTGCCAGTAAAAGTAAGATTCATGGACACCAAAATGACACAGATTCTTAAAAAAGTTTTAGTTTAAATCCATTTTCGATCGAAGAAATATCGGTGCATATTATAGGTTCTAAATTAATACTATAGTCATCCCCATAAACAAAAACTAATTAAAACAAACATTTTCTAGACTCTAAAACATTGGCACATCGTTGCTAAAACTAACAGCTTCAGGAGAAAGTATTTTACTTTGACCCCTAACCCATCATAACTTGATAATACCAGCATCATTAAAATGTAGAAAATAACTGCTTTGGCTCGTAACCGTTACTTTTAATAATACATAGATTTTTTAATAAATAAACCGGTATTCTGGATAATTTAGTCAATCATTTTTTTTTTATATATTAGAAACCTACTTGTTAATTATTCTTATAATTATAATAATCACGTCTAGAGACTGATTCAATGCTGACTGATCATTACAATTGTAATGATCGTCATCATCTGCCTAGCCTTTTCCCAACTATGTTAGGGTCGGCTTCCAGTCTAACCAGATGCAGCTGAATACCAGTATTATACATGGAGCGACTGCCTATCTGACCTCCACAACCGAGTTATTGCTGGGTAATACGATACCCCTTGGTAAGACTGGCTGTCGGCTCTTTAGTAAACTGATCCCACACAGGTGGGTCCAGTCGACTTTTTGGCCACTGACTACCTATAACGACTGTTAAAGATCTACAGTTGACAACCGGGACCAACGGCTTAACGTGCTTTCCGAGGCACGGAGGAAACTCGGTATGTAATGGGCGGTCACCCATCCACAGACCAACCTAGGCAAGCGCGGCTTAACCTAAAGATCGACCCGAGCGACTGTTATTATTTAGTCACGAGCTAAAATTGTAATAATAATTAACAATAATCATTGTATGTTTTTTTTTCCTCTAGGTATCAAAAAATGATAAGTATCTACTTGTTTAATTATTGATTTATTTATCTAAACATTATTTAAATTTTAAACTCGCTGTGGTGAAAACGTTAAATCGACCCTTTTATGTCTGACTATACATCGACGTTTTTATGCCTATCAAAACAGAAATATCCAGGTATTATTCTTCGGGTCGAGTCTAACGGGTCGAGTGGGCACTAACCCTACTTTTAACGTTATTCTTAGGTGTTTTAATAGCTAAGCTACTACAACGTTTAGTAATTTTTGACTTGACTTAACATAACTGGCTAAATGTGGGTGTAGTTCCTATTAGGTACACTTCTACCTAAATCTTCGAGAATTATAGGCGTGATGTTATTTATTTATTTATTTCGTTTTTAGGAAAACAGACAGTGAGTAATAATTTAAACAAAATATGGCCAATTAAAAGTTTCCACTTGTAGTGTAGTGTTATTTATGTAATTTCAGTGTACTGCCCAGTCCCATTTCGCCAGTCCATCAATATATTCCTTGCCTATAGGCCAACTTATTTGAGGCTGGTGCACCATGTCTACTTATTTTTCCATTCGAACAATATCGTTCAAATTGGGTAAAAGGTAAATATGTGTACTCCTTATTATGAACTGTACTGAGAAAACTATTAGGTACTAGCTTATGCCCGCGGCTTCGCCCGCGCCGAGTTTGGTATGTATCCCACGGGATCGTACCACTGGGATATAAAGTATCCTATGTGTTAATCCAGGTTATAAAGTATCTTTGTGCCAAATTTCACCTAAATACGTTCAACAGTTTTTGTATGAAAGGGGAACAAACATCTAACATACACCCTCACATACTTTCATAATTTGCATAATTAGTCGTAAGATATCAAAAAAATATTTTCCCAGTTTGGTTATTTCACAGGACTTATCAGACACAAATCCAAATGCCGAGTGCTGAGAATATGAAAAGAAATAAACTCAAAAATACTTTGCAACAACAGGGCATCAAACCTAGGAGTACACACTCAGCAATGCACTTGCAACAAATAGCATAAAAGACGCCTACAAGATCCTTTCTGTTTAAACTTTAGTCCCTTATGATATAAAGCTAATCGTATCACCCTATAACGCTACTAACCAAGTAAATCAATAAAAAAAATCAGATTAACCTGACCAAGATTCTCCGTTAAAAATACTCCTGTTTTTATTACATTAATTATCAGTATTATATCGATAGTGTCGCATCACTGGCTCGGTAAACGGGTTGCATTTCATGGGTAAACTGCTGTTGTCCCAGCTTAATCTTTAAACGAGTTTGTTCCAATTCACATTCAGAGCTGACCAAAACGCATGGAATGCTTGCCTGGGTTATAATAAATTCGATCCATATATGTTAAGCCTGTCCCGGCTGTCATTTTAGTGGATCTTTGACAGTCGTTACAGGTAGTCAGTGACCCGAAAGTCTGACAACCAGTCTTACCACTTACCACACCAATTACCACACAATTTCTCAGTCATCGGAGCTACTACCAAGCTAGAACCAAATTTTATGTAAAATAAAAAAATGAAGTATTGTATAAAAAACTTAAAAACACCCATTCCCGTATTTTTCTCAACAAACCCGCTTTCATTTTATACCCTTAACATGGGAATACATAAAAATTACTAGTCCGCCATCTTTGGGAATCCGCCATATTGGATTTTGAATGACATCATTAGCTAAACCATGCATTGTCATTCAAACTAAACAATGCAAAATTTCAGCTCAATCAGATACCGGGAAGGTGGTCAAATTTAACTTCTATGATTTTTTTAAATACTTACAGGTAAAACTAATAAAAGCGCCTTAAAAAGACCTCACACCTCTCCTCTTAGCAGTGATAGCCTTGGTGTGACCGTCGGATTGCTAAGTCATAGGTCTCGAGCTCGAACCCAAGGCACGCACCTCTGACTTTTCGGATTCATGTGCGTATTGTATAATTATCACTTGCTCCGGTGAAGAGAAACATTGTGAGGAAACCAGCATGCCTAGAGATATTTCTTGACGGCATGTAAAGCCAAGTCACAGGCACATGAGCGGCCTGAAAACTCTGACACTAGGTTAGGCACTAACCACACGATAAAGAAGAAGACCTCTCCTCTTTACACTTTTCTCTTCTCCAACCCTTAATCAACTAATGTTGAGTGTAACCTCCTTTGCACACCACTCCTGTGCCTCCCATAAAATTCTGATTACTGGCCAAGACAACAAGAACCGCAGCCTTGGCCTGCAATATAAAGATAATCAGAGCTTGCTTACTCACCATAATCATCATCAGCTTTCACCCACTGCTGTGTATAGGCCTCTCTTTTCTTGTGCCAATCTCCACGGTCCTGTGCCAGCCTCATCCAGGTTTTCCCTCCCATAGCAGCTCTATCGACTGCCCATCTCGTCGCTGGTCGGCCCACATTTCTCTTTCCAGTTCTTGGACGCCCCTCGGTGACAGCCGTAGTCCACCAGTCATCACGGCGTCATGCTAGGTGTTCTTGTGTCCTTGCTTGCTTACTGCCTTTAAAGTATTCAAAAGAGTTGTCAGTAAGTGAGATTCGGAAGTTTATGGCATATTAACGTCATAAATCCTGTATCCAATTTCGATATCACAGCAGTAAAAATTCTCATATACGAATTACAAATTACAGATTCACCGGGCGACGCGTAGTTTCTAAGGGCAGAGGTGATGCTTTCACTGACGGTATGCCCGTTTGTTTTGTACCCGTTATGGTTATACAATATTTTGTTAGGTAGGTAGGTACCCTACCTGGGAAAATTTTAAAGGTATTTGATGAGTTTAGGAGTGTTTATGGCTATAATTAGATATATTATAAAGTGCATAGCCATCTATTTTCGGTTCGGTATCTGGGCGACTGAGCACTGCGCGTGTGAAAGTAGAGAAAATGTATTTTGAAAGAAATTGAGACCTAGCTAGATCGATTTTTCGCCCCTGTAAACCCCTATATTGCAACTCGCATCGAAATCGGTAAAGCCATTTTCGAGAACATGGCTACAAATTATTCATACAAATATTGCTCTTAATAGTAAAGGATATTCTAAGACTGTCCCCTATATTATTAATTTCCCTAGAATCTTATTATATTCGTCTATAATAAACTAGGTGAAAAACAAAGTCTAGTATTGACGAACATAATTCACGTTTCCATTAGATTCGTAAGACAATGCAAGGTTATGCAGATATTCTGAAAACTGATAAGAAAACATGCAATAGAAACGAGTTTGTGTAATGTATTTCGGAGATGTAAACTAAAAGGTTGCTTACAGCTTAGAATAAATGATTTAATAGTAATTATTTCTTACCTAACTACCTTAGCCACTTAGCAAAATAAACACAATAGGTAAGCTAGTGAAATAATGACACATAGTCTGTTGTATTAGCATGAAACATTAAATAAAATCTTATAGAGCAGTATATTACATAACTAAAATGCATCTAACAATATTCTAACACACAATTTCATATCAAAACTCATTTAGTGCAGCTTTTTATCATTTTCACTATCTCACCCACGCTGTACCGATAAAACGATATCTAAAACAAAATGGCCTCCTATCTGTCATAGTAACAATCATTGGCCTAGACGATTTACTAGGAAGCAACGCGCCAGTTTTGACATTGCCGGTGACCTTGCACCGAGCGCGGCGATTGGACGAAAATTCAAGATGGCGACCGGCGCCAACGCAACCAGTGTCATTGTTTCTGTTTAATTAAATGACCGGTTTCGTGCGTTTTTCAAACGATGCAAATTCGTGTTGATTATTCTGATTTGCAATAGAATAACGTTGTCTTTATAACAACTATAGCTAACTATTATAAACTTGTTCTGCATATGTTTTTGTTCTTCTATGGTCTTCCGATACCTATTTGTTGATTTTTATCAAAAGGCGTGTTTATATTCCTTTTCAGGGTGAAGTCTATGGAATTCAATGGGTCTTTGTGCGAGGAACTGACCATAAATAAACACATGACCTCAATATTCAATCCCATGAAAGGTTCAATGATTATTTTGTTGACAAATTCTTGGTAGCTACGTTGATTACCTCCTTGCTTCTTCTTTTGAGAAAATCATCAAGCATCAAGCATCTTTTGTTTGTATCTAATTTCATCGGTAACTAGGAACACGTTTCATATGAAAATCGTAAGGTGGCAATAGTTTCCTTCACGCGTTTTTACGACCAGAACAGGACGAACCGTTTAGGTAAGCGTATTTAGAACACAGCTATAACATCTACACGTCAGGACAAAAAAGAAAAAAAAATATTTTTAA
The DNA here is from genome assembly GCA_947578425.1 of Eugnorisma glareosa. Classification (NCBI taxonomy): domain Eukaryota; kingdom Metazoa; phylum Arthropoda; class Insecta; order Lepidoptera; family Noctuidae; genus Eugnorisma; species Eugnorisma glareosa. Next base: position 3,701,719 of record OX387979.1, read on the forward strand.
CTGACGAAGGATCACCGAAGAAACATGATCATAACCTTTAAGGGAATAAATAGTACCAGCTTATTACTGTGTAACTGTCATACTGCATGGCAACACCTCTACTAATACAGAGAAGGCATGCGCATTGATCACCACACATCAAGCTGGTGAGTCTAGAATAATGTACTCATAGAACTCCTGGTATAAGATTGAGCGGCGATCGCTCTTGCACCCTGTATTTATTAGAAGTAGGTAGGTACTGCTTTACTCAATGTGTTTAAATGTCTAAGGTACTTAGGTATTGTGTAGAAATTAATGACAGAATTCCCTTTAACCCTTCGTGTGCCGGAACGTAGATCTACACGAGACACAATAGGTTTTTAATTGTGTCTATATACTCGGCATACGAAAGGTTAATGATCCATAGTATTCTTACATCATTTCATTTTCCTTCTTGTTGCAGAAGGTTTTGGCTTGGGTCTTATAGTCGGCCGCCTGGACACTAAGGAGGGTTCCTTGGGAATGATTGCTGGTGGTTTACCCGCCACCGTGTGAGTGACCCAGAGTAAATGATAGCGTGACGGTTGACAGAGAAGAATGGAAGAAAATAAAGCCAGCCAAGTGCGAGTCGGACTGACGCACGAAGGGTTTCGTACCATTACCTAAAAAAAAACACGTTTGTTGTATGGGAGACACCCTTAACTTTTCATATGCCGAGTATATAGACACAATTAAAAAGCTATTGTCAAATCAAATCATTAAATCAAATCAAAAATCTTTTATTTCTTTCTTATCTACGTTCCCGGCATACGAAGGGTTAAATATTTATTTTATTCTGTTTTTAGTATTGGTTGTTATAGCGGCAACAGAAATACATCATCTGTGAAAATTTCAACTGTCTAGCTATCACGGTTCATGAGATACAGCATGGTGACACTACAGACAGCCAGACAGACAGACGGACAGTACAGTCTTTAGTAATAGGGTTCCGTTTTTACCCATTTTTTATTTTAAAAAAAGGGGTAAAAACTCCTCCCGCTCTGGGCTGAGCAGGAGGGAGTGTCAGACTTTTTACCCCTTGCGTACGGAACCCTAAAAACGTGTTGCGCTGACCCCAAGTAATATGGGACGAGGGCGGGAAGATGGTGATGAAGATAAGTATCCTTAGTTCCTTTTCATCTTCAAACAGTTTCAAATACAAATAATAGTTACAAGATTACATGCAAAGGTATCTAATTAATTATTCATACTAGCCGTTAGCCTTACGGCAGAAGTTTATTTTTATATTATTCTACAAGATAATTACTAGTTGGTGGCCAGTTTGAGTTGGTCAACTTTGCAATTAGAGAAACTGTTTTTATGTTTTTCTTGTCTATTTTTCTTAAGTTCTGTGTCTTCTACACAACTGTGGGATTTTGTGTTATTTTTACCTTTTATAGCCCATTATAGGCCTTTTATAGCTCATTATAGCCCTTTTTAGCCTCATAGATTATACGGCCTTTTTTAGCCTCATAGATCGGACGCCGTGTGTCCCAGCAGTGGGAACCTTATAGGACGATTATGCATTTAAATATTTAACTATTTACGTTTTATATAAAAAGGTAAATCATAAGCTTTGCCTTTGATATAAAACATAAATATTTCATTCCCTTCTTAGCCTTATTGTTTTTAAACGTGTTTTCATGCATAAAAACAGGAATGAGCAGATAAATATTTCATAATTTTTTGGGATGCATTTAAAATCTTTGATTTGACAGATAATTCTATCCCCATAAACTAAAAGCATAGGATTATATGCTAAAATCCTGATCAATATTCTAGACAGTCTAACCAGATGCCGCTAAATACCAGTATTTTACATGGAGCGACTGCCCATCTCACCTTCACAACCACAAGTGCAAACAAAATGAGATTTAAAAAAAATCTGAACCATATTAAAAAAAGATAGCTAACATTTTGTGTCTCACGGCTGCGCCAAACAGGCCCAGCATGTAGTCAAAACAGCCCCTATAGAACCATAACTGTCCTGCACTTATCCCAATTAATTTGTGGTCGGCGCAGCATGTCTTCTTCTCCCATACTTCTCTATTACTCGTCATCTCATCAGACACCTCCTTTCTAGCCATATCATCCTACACGCAGTCAGTCCATTGTTTCTTTGGTCTTCCTTTGTTACAACCTCTTTAGAACAATCTTCTAAAAACATTATACAACCATAAAATCTCATATTTCTTTCCACTAATCTCTGGGCTCAAAGATACACGTTTGACTGAAATTATCTTAGTCACCCTTTGACGGCAAAGTGGCGTTTCATAATTTCGCCAAGCCATTTAAAACTTGCCTCAGCGAAATAATATTTTAATATTATTTTTTGCTACTTGATGTATTCTACGCCGGGTTAATTCCTGGTTTTGAGGAATTTAAGATATTTTATATCTAGATCTGAAAATGTTAAAATTCGTTACGGGGTTTTTCTAAGGTTTCTGGCAGCCATCTTTTAGCCCTCATCATCTGCTTAGCCTTTTCCCAAATATGTTGGGGTCGGCTTCCAGTCTAACCGGATGCAGCTGAATACCGGTATTTTACATGGAGCGACTGCACATCTGACCTCCACAACCCAGTTAGTGCTGGGTAATACGATACCCCTTGGTAAGACTGGTTGTCAGACTTTTTGGGCCACTGACTACCTGTAACGACTGACAAAGATCTACAATTGACAGCCAGGACCAACGGCTTAACGTGTTTTCCGAGGCACGGTGGAAACTCGGTATGTAATGGGTGGTCACCCATCCACAGACCAACCTAGGCAAGCGCGGCTTAACCTAAACATCGACCCGAGCGGCTGTTATTATTTTGCCACGAGCTCCTCTTTAACACCATTCTTCGAAAACTAATTGATAAGAACAGTGATAATGCCAATGTAGGACCCAAACTTCAAGTTTGCTTAACTCCGGCAATGGAGCTTTTAACGATACTGATAATAAACTTCACTTATTTAGCACTAGCTGTTGCCCGCGGCTTTTCTTGCGTTTTGGTCGGAAATTATCCAACAGGCACGTTGTAAATATAGCCTATGGCACTCGGGGATCATGTAGCTTCCTATTATTGAAAGAATTTTCAAAATCGGTTCTGTAGATCCAGAAATTACCCGCTACAACCTCACAAACTCACAAACTTTACCTCTTTACAATATTATAATATAATGTAGTATAGATTAGCTTTCGCCCTCGTAATCATCATCAACATCCTTGTGCCCTTATCCAAATTAATTTGAGGTCGGCGCAGCATGTCTTCTTCTTCCATACTTCTCTATTACTTGTCATCTCAGCAGACACCACGTGCAAGTCGAAAATTATCCTTCGCGGAGCGTGTTACACTAATCGAACCACCGAACAGAGAAATGACACATCTGTCTCGTGACCTAATTTCAACTTATTATTAGGTAAACACTAAACTCAGTTTCACCGAAAGAAGCATCCAGTCTTTCAGCTAAAAATCTACCATGCATGTCTTAAAATGATTGTCCACAGCCTCTCAATATTCCCTGTAGATAGTCTATACTTAAAACAGACAAGAAAGAATCTCCATGTTCATAAAAGAACAAGATTCATACTAATATCGCCTTTGTTTAAAAACACTCATACACGATTTTAAACCTTACACCGTAAACAATTCAGTACAATATCAAAATATATCCAATAATTAAAGTAGGTAAAGGTACAAGTATAATAAGGCAAAAAACTGCACGAAAAATTGATAAGGGGTGGTAGTGATAACGGGTGCATTCTCCCCCTTATATCGATCGGGGCGAACCACCCCGGGTGTATAAGTATAAAAAGCGTAACAAATTTTCGTCTTAAGAAAAGGAAAAGAAAAAATGTATACAGCCACCCTTTGGGGGTGGGTGCCCCCCTTCGGGTGGAGGATGCATTTTTCTCGTGGTCTCCTCTCTCTTTCTCCCCTAAGATGTTACAAAGCTTTCTTTGTTAGGTTGGGTTAATTAGATTTTTGGTTGGCGAGGTTTTTATGATTTTTGGTTTTAGTCACTTCTGTTTCTGTTGGTTGAAAACTTTGTGTCCTCTGTCTGATTTTTTTTCCGTTAATTTGCATACTTAACTATATTATCAACGTATGTTTGCGTGTATACAGTATGTCTGATGTATTGATTTAGGGATTATACTTCAATTATGGCTTTCCTTAAAGAAATTATCAATGGAAAACAGGAGTCCATGTCTTCGACGGTAAATCAATATGTGTATAGCTAACTTTTTCTTTGTTCTTTGGTGTTCATTGGTAATCTTAGGTTCAAGTAATTGATAGAACACGTCGTTTTCGTATCAATTTCTTACTATTTGTAGTATATTTACGACTTTATACTTGTGGAAGGAACATTCTTAAAATTTTGTCGTGTTGAATTGAAAAGTGGTATGTATACCATTACTCTGTTATACATTAAGGCTTTTAATTGGACAGTCATAGCCTTATGATGTTCACGAATTATCATCTCGTATGGATTATACAATCATAGGAGATCATCATTCTTTGGAGGTCCATTCCAATTTATTTGAGGTCGACACAGCATGTTTTTCTCTTAGATCCTATAAGATATAGTCTATATATATCAACCTGTGTGCCCATCCAAATCTGTTAAGCAGTTTATCCACAATTGACATCATCATATTTTACATAAAGTTATTATGTTAGTACAAAACACACCTTTCATACATCAAACCCATCGTCCGCAACAATACACATCACACCGTCTGCCTGTAACGTAACCAGATGTTGCAACGTGAATGTTACAGTAACCCACATCGGCCGTCACACTGCCCTGGTACTGACGGGACGTGAAACACCATTCAAGTTGGGGTAGGCAGGGACGTGTATTGTCGCGAAATATGGAAAGTGGGTTTTGAAATAGATTTGTGTGATGGAATGGGTTGGATTTATGGATTTATTTTCAGTAGTTTAATGTTAAAAATTGAGAGAAGTCATTGAGGGATGATCAATTGGTTAATTATTTACGGGAAGAAGAAAAGAAAGATTAATCGTCGATAAAAGAAAGATAAATCTTTCTTTTCTTCATAATAATTTTTAGGGTCGAAAGCCCCCAAGTCCCTATATAAGTATATTTTTGGTAGGATAGAAGCAACACAATCAATCTAAAAATAAACTACTGACTAATTTTGCATTTTCATTGTATTATGGCAGACATAATTACTACAAACCGTAATAAAACGCTTATAACTCCCAAATGATAGTCAGAGGTGTATTTTGATCTTTATGAAGCCACGTATCGGTATAAGCATTCCTGTATTTGTAATGTACTTTATATTGAACTAGCGACCCGCCCCGGCTTCGCACGGGTCCAATGTTTTACATATAAACCTTCCTCTTGAATCACTATATCTATTTAAAAAAACCGCATCAAAATCCGTTGCGTAGTTTTAAAGATCTAAGCATACATAGGGACAGACAGAGGGAAGCGACTTTGTTTTAAACTAGTGATGATTTCTCAAATAATTGTAAACCTGCTCAGCCAATAAAACATACGAATCCTTGTTTATACTAACTACATTCTCAAAAGCATGAATAACAACTTACAATGAATGTACCTGTTGAGATAAGTCTCAGATTTGATTCCTGTTTCAGGCAAGTTGCCAAGCGGGTCAAGAGTATGAGCGTGTATATATTTCATAGTAGATGTTTATAGTCGCGTATCAAAACAAAGAATGAAGAGTGAAAATACGATTTTTTTGGAAGAAGGTAAATTTTTCAGGGACGTGTGTCATTCCAAAATGATACTATCTAACATAACATCACGGATGTAATCCCTGAAGGGTTAGGCAGAGGGTTAACCTAACAGTACAAATGATTAAATTATGTGATTATTACTGATGATTACAAATATGAAATCTTTTGGTCGTTTGTGTTTTTATGATTACTTTAATCAGTTTTAATGTATCTTCTTCGATAGATTTCTTGTCCTCACGTCGATAATTGTTAAGGTGGAAGGGCCAGGGTAGCCCGCGAAATTCAATTTTTCTTACGTTTTTTTGCAATTTGCAGGTCAGTGTCAGGTTGTATGTTGATGAAAAATGAGTCGCGCCAGTAACACGTATGTTGCTACAGAATTATAATCATTAAAATCATCTCCTCAAAGTTCATTTAACCCTATTCTGTAACTATTTCATAAAAAAGTCATTCAATGGGGTTAAATGAACTTTTGAGGTTAAATGAACCTTAAGAGTTTTTGAATAATATTGTAGGTGGTAATGACTTTGTGCTTAGGCCAAATAAAGACTGTTTCGAAATACAATTAGTGTTCATTTAGATACTTTGTAAACTAAAGATCACGAGAACTAAAAGAACCAAAACACAACTAAGTACATACATACAAATAGGTGTACAAACCGCTTAATATCGTGCTACACGTTGAAATATTCACAAGTAACCACAAAATTCAATTTGTAGTCAGAAAACCCCGCTTCTACTCAGACTGAGCAGAATGAAAACACTTCGGGAGAGTAAAAAAAAGGGGAGGTTGGGGTGTTTTGTACGAGGAATTAAATACGGGTGGAAGGGGGGCAAGAAAAGTGGGAAGACGCCGGATGATTAATTATTAGTTTGTGTGTGTTACGTCCGAAGATAGGGGAGAATCGGGCGCCTGTGTGTCCGAAGGGGGGAGCTGCCCCGAAGGGGGCGATATGTTTTTATTAATTACATTGATTCATTATGTGTTATAGTTAGGTTGTTGTGATCTAATTACTTGTGTTTTAATGAATATGATTAATGTCGTCAGGGATAAGATTTCTTGTTGGCTGTATGTGGCTTTCACCCCCATTGGCCCCCATGGGAGTGAAACAGAAGGAACCAAGGTAGACAAGTGACTGGAACTATACTGTTTAAAACTGTTTAAAATCTGTCTGAGTTATTAACACTCAAGGATATCTAAATATTAGACATATATAATATCAGAATTTAATCTGCATCTCTTAACATCAAGACAAACTATGAAAATCATTAGGTTTAACAGGTACACATGGCTACACATCAAGCTATAGATTTCCAGTTTATGCTGATCTCGCATTGTATATGATTTCCGTACGATGCGAGGTCAGCTTATATTGAAAATGTATAGCTTGATGTGTAGCCGTGTGTACATACATAAACTCACGCCTTTTCCCATGGGGGTAGGCAGAAACCACAGAACGCCACCTGCTATGATCCTTACATACTCCTTGCACCTCGTCCACGTTCATACATCTGGTCATACAAGCACGTCGGCAGGTAGTCGTAGTCAAAATGACCTCTTTTAATCCAAAGCTATATGAAAATTCAGTACTAACTTTTTATAAAACCTTCTCAAAGAAAACTCATAATTAGGAACAAATAGCTACTCGGGCTATAAATAATATAATAATACCAGCCTATTACTGTCCCACTGCGGGTCAAAGGCTTCTTCTCAACCGAGAAGGCACGAGCATTGGTCACCACGCTTGCTCAAGACGGGTTGGCGATTTCAGACTATAAATACCTACGTTAAAAGATCTTGAATGATAAAAATAGACACTCTTAAGATAACATCGGTCATCCAAAGAGAGCCTTTCTATTCGTGCTTCTCTTGATTCTTCTACTGTAAGAGAATGATTGTGATGAATTCAAAGTAAAACTTGTGGCTAATTGGAATAGAAGGTCTGTGGAAAGGTTACAAAACCAACCAGTCTTACCAAAGGGTATCTTACTACCCAATCTATACTAATATTATAAAGAGGTAAAGTTTGTGAGGTTGTAGCGGGTAATCTCTGGATCTACTGAACCGATTTTGAAAATTCTTTCACTAATAGGAAGCTACGTTATCCCCGAGTGCCATAGACTAGACTATATTCACAACGTGCCCGTAGGATAATTTCCGACGAAGCCGCGGCCAATAGCTAGTATATAATAAATGGGTAATGTTACAGCACCATGCTGGGATAAGGGCCTTTTGGCCTCATACAGGATCAATTTAGTTTATTGTATGTCTTAAAAAAAGTTTTTTATTTGTATTTCGTAGTTCTTTGTTGTTCTCTTTTTAAATAATTTTGGTTTGTTTTGTTGTGTGAGCTTAATAAATACATTTTCTTTCTTTATTTACCCAGTAACTGGGATGTGGTCTGTGGAGGTCAGATAGGCAGTCGCTCCATGTGAAATACTGGTATTCAGCAGCATCCGGTTAGACTGGAAGCCGACCCCAACATAAATAAAAAAAATTACTATTTATTTCTCACTCACAAAAACACTAACGTAACATCACGCCTGTAACCCTAAAAGGGGTAAGCAGAGGTGTACCTAATAGCTAGCACACCTTCACCTTTCGCCAGTTAACGAAAACATTAAATTAAATTGAAAACCAAAACAAAAAGGGCACTTAAATAAAAGTGCATTACTTTAATTTAAAGCTCGCAGTATAAGTGGTTTTAATTAAATGAAGCCAAGCATTAATTTTGGCAACCGACACTGTATGCAAAGTGAAATGCTTTATAAGATACCTATGTTTAATTTTAATGGATTTATACTGTCAAAAGGATTGTGTTTTTCTAGTAAAGGAATTTTTAATTCAGTTTTTATACTGAAGTATGGAAGAAGAAGACATGCTGCGCCGACCCCAAATAAATTGGAATAAAGTCAGGAGTATGATAATGATTGAAGGCATGTTATGCGAAAGTCGAGGTCCCATAATGCTACAAAGTATTCACAGGATTGCCGTCATTATTACCATCCACAGCGTCAAAGAAACGGCCTGGGGCTTATATTAGCTCCAATGAAGACACTTTTCAGTCTGCCAACATATCTCTAACGTGAAGTTAACAAGAAGAAAAATTATTTATTTATTTATTGAAATGGCACTTCAACGACTTACTCACTAAAACATACCTAAACATAAATCACAAACTATTTTAAGTATAGTGAATTTGTCACTAACTTATAGAAGTGCATAGCACTCGTAGAATACCTAATAAAAGGCCCAGTAAGATATGATTACAGAATTTAAGTTATTCTGTGTTCTTCTACCAAAGGTATAATTCGATATCATTAATTTAAGATTTAATATACAATCACTGTTTTTGGGGGGGGGGGCCTGGTAATCTGTGTGACAGGTTTTTCCTAGTGCAGATACCAGTCTCCCACAAAGGATTTATCAGATGTAGTGTGTCTTCATATTTTTAAGGCGCCTTTGTGGAAGAGAAAATAAATGTTTATTATTATTATTATTCAATAAAAAAATTAATATGTTTAAAAATTTAAGTAACATAGACCAAAATGCGCAATCTAAATGAAAAATTAACATAATTTTTGACTAGCTTGATTTCTAACTCGAAAATACATCGAGATTACGTAGGTACCTACTTCAGTTTACGTAAGCGATTATCAGAGTAATACGAAAGTAAACACATAATATAAGCATTCCAGCATATATTTTATGAATGACGGTGGAAACTGCAACGCAACTAAAGTAAACGCAACGGATTTTGATGATATTCGATACGTAGGTAGTTTAAAGGAACAACGCGGACCCAGAATGGCCCGAAAACCGGCTTTATTTTATAAAAATAGTTTCATTACCTAGCTTTTTGCCCGCAACTTTCGTTGATTTTCGACATCAGCGCTACCTACCGGGCCCAACGGTAGCTTAGAACCATTCAGGTGACCCCACAACTACACAAAAAAGGAAAAAAAAACGAACACACAAAGAAAGGTTAGAAACCATAGACTAAATTCTATTCTACAAAAAATATATTGACCCGAATTTGTGCATGGTTGAAAGTAAGTACGATTTGAATATAAATTTTATCGTAACCTTGATGTAAGGACGAAACGTCACCCGTTCGTACCTAGGTTGTACCTACTTACCTAGTTCGACAAGGTCGATTCAGTCTAGATTATAATATTCTGTTCAGAGGAAAATTATATTAGAGTAATTTCTTCAATATCACTGTTTTTTTGAAGGATCAGGATAAGAGACGGATTCTAAGTTATCAACTAGCATTAGCAATAGATGTCGATTACTTATTCAAAATGAAGTAGTAGAAGTAGCTAATGACACTTGAAAATCTTAAGTTAACTTACTCTGTGTTTACTACAATGGCCCATCTGTAATGTATCACTTAATAGAGTAGTACAACAATTAAAAATTTTTGCAAAAGCAAATTCGTTATACAACAGTCCAATATTTCGAATAAAGAAACATTACAGCAAGACCAAAGAGATTCCAATTCGAATCTCTTTTTATCACATATTCCGAATTTCGAATAGCTGACATTACAATTTCAAACGTTCAGAACTAAAGAATGAAGGAATGAAAAAGTACTGTTTTTTTCGACGGTCGTTTAAAATGTATAAAAGATTATGTATATTACTCCACATATACATTTATACTAAATTCGTTGAATAATTTCCATTTTCTCCCTAGACGGTTCATTTCTTATAAAGATTGGTCTACACTACACTCTTCTACTATCTATTTCAGATTTCGGGAATTAAGTTGTTATAATTAAACTAGCGACCCGCCCCGGCTTCGCACGGGTGCAATGTTTTACATATAAACCTTCCTCTTGAAACATTCTATCTATTTAAAAAAAACTGCATAAAATCCATTGCGTAGTTTTAAAGATCTAAGCATACATAGGGACAGACAGCGAGAAGCGACTTTGTTATATTATACTATATAGTGTTCCCTAATAAATCTAACCGTAAAATAACTAATTGGAACAGTCAGAGGGTCATCTTAAGATAATCAAGTTTTCTTTTCAACTTTATTACAACTTCTTTAAGCTTATCTAATAAGTATCTAGGTAGTAGGTTTTAATAGAGAAAAAAAAACCTGTTATACGCTAAATGTGCATTCCTTCACAAACACAAACCTTTTCTGCTTATTCGAAAAGTAAAAAAATCAACACATTGAAGAAATCATAAATACAAAACAAACATTAAAAACCCAAACAAAAAATAATATGAAGCTCGGTGTGCCTCAACCTTAATTCTCCCGGTCCCAACATTTTTGTCTTTTTCACGGCTTCAATTTAAAATTTTATTTCCGCGCTTGACCCAAAGGGGAAGATGGGGTGGGGGGAGGTGGGCCAGAAGACACTCATTATGACCAATTTCACCCGACTGTTTTTCCTACCATTGTTGGTGTACTGATGGCTCATTTCTACCCTTTATTTCAAGTTTTTTGTTAAGATTTTTTAGTCTGTGGAAAGAAAACTTGGGCTATTTTTGTTCACTTTTCCCCGCTTCTCCCTCCGTGACAATTAAGCACTAAGAAAATGGGTCGTTGTTTTATAACGTTTTTGTATACTTACTTGTTATTTTGATTGTGACTGAAATTAGTAGCTACCATTGTTATATTCGAAATTGTGCTTTTCAGTAACGTAGAATTATTATTCGAAAGTGGGTTTTAGTCTTCAGGAATTTCTCAGTAGCAGCTTAGGAGCCTGAATATGTGTTCGTTTGATTGCAATAGGGTCGCCTCATTACATGGGACTTAAAACATAACTAGCGAAATGTGGGTCTACTACTAAATACATCTCTGCCTAACCCTTCGGAGGGTACAGGCGTGATGCTTTGTTTTAATAATTATTGGTAAATAGGTCCACGTTCACAGAATAGCTTATTCTCTACTACATTTAAGTCGGAAATACTTCTAAACTTTGTTAGCTTGCATGAAAATTACCAGGGACGCATGGATGTGAAGGGGCAAAAAGAAATGCGTACGTACTACGTCCATATCGCGTCCGTCGCGCTCGCTCTTCTTATTTTAAAAATAATTATGGTTACTATTTTTTTTTTTTTGATTTAACTACACTAGTAAGTAGTACCTTTTGCATAAATATAACAACAACAAAAAAAAACATAATAAAAAGTTTTTCTTATCAAATAAAAAAAGAAACTGAAAAAAAACAGAAAAATCTAAATTCGTACTATTTAAAATAACCAATAAACATGACAGTTTTTGATTGTAACTTTGTAAGTAAACAAGTTACGGTACATAATTTTGTTTTCACCAAATATAATATAATTTCAAACAATATATCCAGTAGGTAGCACCTTCTTTCTTTATCTTTACGCTTATTTTCTTCCACACAAGTTCCGAGCCGCAAGTTAGTCACAAAAGCAACAGGCTTTCGCAGAAGACGCCTTCCGTTTCCGACGAAATCAAACTCAAACTCAATAGCCTTTATACACAGTTGTCTTGTGTAAATATCTTCAAGTATAGAAGGTTTGCACTGAATACAATACGGCTATACATGTATAGAACCTATAAATAAAATGTGTACATAATAGAGTATTATGAATGTGTGCATATATAGGATGGAATGGTTTTCTTTTCGTTTAATTAATCTGTTTATCATCGAAACTGTACGATGCAAAAGCTTTAAAGGAAAATTTCGAAATTCTTCTGTTTAATTTTAGGTTGTCCTGATTTCAAGATTTGTTCCTGTGTTCCTTCTCTATGCAATAAAAGATAGTCTACGTGTAATGAGAAAATAACAGATATATTATATTTATACGAAAAAAAATCTTTGTGTAAAAAATCTATTACAGACAATTAAAACACTATCTCCCCTAATCCAAAACTACATAATCATAATCCACCCCTCTAACAAAAAACTAAACATCTAAAATTACCGAAAAAAATTGACGAGGGGTGGTTCCCTCTCCCTGGCCAATTTAATGTGCACGGCTGTATTGATTCTCCGGCATTCTTTCACACAGGCGCGGAGGAGCACCCCCACCCGCCACCCCCCACTTCCGTCACCCTATACGAACTTGGGATAAACTCGGATAAGACTTTTTCGGGATATGGTCTGGTCATTTCTTTTTTTTTCTTCTTTTCTTTAATCGAAATTCAATGCTGGCTGGTAAAAGGAAATGAGGTTGGGAAATGTTCGGGATTTCAAAATTCTAACAACCTTTTTTATCATGAATTTCTATTTGAAAATCGAATGTATAAAGAGTTCGTTAGATGACGTCGTTACTTTTACCAATATAAAATACTGTAGGACACACATAACTCAAATAGTGAAGATCCCAAGTACTTGCGAACAGTAATTCTAAGTTCAAACATACCGTAGATCCGTCATCCAAAATGAAATTACACTCAGTAAAGAAGATGGAAGAGAATCTAGCACTGTCACCAAATAAATCTATGTGCTAACAGCAGGCAACGCAACAGGTCCGAAAGCGGCCATGCAAATTTAACACAGCCTACAGTAAACTTAGTCTCGCTTTAAATTCACTTATTGTAGACTTTCGTGCATTTTGAAGCTCAACTTTAATGGCGATAAGTATGCATAAAATGCTTATAGTGGCTTGAAGATTGATTGGCAATATGACGGAAGAAATAAAGGTATTGTTCTGAAATAATAAAACGAGTAATGAATAGATAGCATGAATATTACTGGTTAAAAGAGCTGAGAGAAATCAGTGCCGTATTCTAAATCTGAAAAAAGCTACCGTTAAAAAACACTACTAAAATACCATCCAATACTGGCACTAAAAACCGTTCAGCTAAACCTGTTCATAAAACAAATTTTCCAAGTGCGAAAACCAACGTTCGAAAATCACACAAAAACGGATAAAAAAAATATGAACAACGTATTAGCCTTTACTGGGTTCATGATAAACTCGTATCAAACGGCGGCCAGCTCCAAAACTAGCGATCAACAAAAACAAAAGCACAACGCAACAGGTATACCAACTACACACAGCCTTACAAAATTCTATACAAAATACTCGATGAAACACCAGTCTGAATATCTCCATCAACCAAACAAACTTACTCTGTATCAAATTCCATAGTTGACACAGAATAACACAACCACATAAAAAACTACGCACAAAATGACAGTTGTTCAATATTTAAACGAGGCTTAAAGTTATTCTGTGACAATGAATGCATTCCATACATTCGAATTTAAATTCGAACAGGTGTATTTGGCTGTGAGATTTGAATTTAAAATCTGAATTGGAATTCGTCATGGGTGATTTGTAAAAGTTATTATTTTTATTTTTTATTCAGCCGTTATTTTTACCAGAGACGAAAAGATATCGGGTAATATTCACCAGCATTTCTCAAGTTAATGTCAAAAATACACATGAAAATCAATGTGAATCACTGATCAGTGATCACATTATGTAACTACGACTATAACATTTCGTCATGCTCTCATACTTTTTATTAGACACTTTTTAATGTCCGTTAGGGCGCACAATGGGTGTCGGTTGGCACAGGCGCGACCGAACTTCCCGCCTATTGAATTTTCGCCTACAAAGGAAAGTTTTCAGGAAACGTACCGGGTTACTCCACTCGCCCTGTTTTATATTTAGTTTAACTTTGACGAAATTGTTCAACGGATACCTAGTGTGTTTCATTTAAAGTTTTCATTCAGCGTTCCATTATGTAAATTTCGACAAATGGAAATTCTTTTTCTTAATTGCGCATCGAACGCTGTTGTAAATATAAATTAATTTAATAAATAATAATAAAAACGAGCAGTGCAGGCCACCAACGAAAACCGTTGGAAACTAATTAAAAACATCAATTCCCCGCGCCACGCTACGGGGGAATATTTCAAACGCACGCACACACACGCACATCCCACCCCCATGCACACACACACACCCAAGACGCACACAACAGTTAAAAATAAGTCCCGGGCCATATCCGCGTGAGAGAATGGTCCCGCTACTGCTGTACGACAGAATACGGTATCTAGTAGAAATAGGGTCAGTATTATTTACTAGGGGCTTGATAACGATATTCTGCCGAATAGATAGGGGGCTACTGATCGATTTGTATGTGTGGGTGGGGTTCCGTTTTTGAAATAGTGTGCGTAGAGTTTACTATAAAAAGTACTAGAAATAATGTTTGTTGAAAGATGACTTACTTACGAAAATAACCACAACTTAAAAACGTTTTCAGTTTCAGTTGGCTTACCTTTACCAATTGCGGTACTGACCCAAATTGAAAGTCCAATTTCAATTAACCCCAAACAAAAGACAACACCGTCGGAATCAATGAAAAATTCTAAACTAAATAAATTTAAATAAAAATAAGCTTTCCACCTATCGGGTGTTGCCGCTCAACAGTTGCCCAGTTCTAGAACTTATCCGCGGGGAGATGGGGATAGGGCTCCGTCTTAAGGCTGAGCGAGACGGAGCTCAAACCGAGTTATCGTAAATTGATCTGGGAAGGGTGGCGGGCGCTGCGGCCCCAAATTTGACAGCCATGGAAATTGGCGGGAAGCGTTATTGGTCGCCGATTCGAATTTTTTTAAATTCCTTTTTTATCTGTTTTAGAATAGATTTCAGTTTGAATAATTCGAAATGATAGATGAGCTTATTCGATTCGAACGAATGTGGATGTGAACTGTGAACGTGGTCGACTTAATTAGATGTTAGATATAGGCAAGGCATGTTCCTTGTGCAATCTTCGAATCAATACGCTACACGTGTCTTCAGGCTATGCCCTAATACAGGCAATCTCATTATCGCGCAGAGATGTGCTCACTCCCTGTCAAAACCTCGCGCGATATGCACAAATCAAAATCACGATACGAAAATTTGAATTTCCAATCGTCTACTCGCACTTCGTTATGCGAAATTAGGAATTACAATTTATGTGAATCGAGAATCGGCTACATAATTCGCAACTGGGTCAGGTCAGGGATGGCGAATGGAGATTTACAATTTATTTTTAAGCTTTATTATTACTTTTATCGTGAGACTGAACGACCTCGATGCGGTCCATAACAATGTATAGGTTTAGCGAAATACCCCTTTGTGTCTTAGATGATCCCGGCGCACGTACAAGCGGCCTCATAAAAGCTTGCACACACCAACATCTTAATAACAGAATCGGAACGCTTCGAGCGATTTTTAAAATAAGAATATCATAACTGGCCACCGAGGTGCCCCCGAGAGGGGGGACGCGGGCGGTGGATTTCGGAAGAACGTTCGCACCCCCCCCCAAGTTTTTAAAATAAGAAAATTTCGGTGGAGCGTGATATTTTTAAAATAAGAACCTCTTTCGTGGCATATTCCGTGGAGAGAGATTTTAAAATAAGAATAGTTTCGCGATACCCCCCGGCCCCCCGTTCGTCTGGAGTTTGAAATAAGAATTCGGGGGCCAGATTCGGGTGGTTCGGGCATATTCGGTGGGTGTTGGGTGTTCTTGATGAGGATCGGAGGTTTTTCGTAGAATTTCGTTAGCTCCTTTCGGGTTCATTGACCGGCGGGTTCGATACTTCGATGAATGTTATAGTAATTGAATAGAGTTTCACTTCTTATTTTGCTCGAGGTGCCGACTTCGATATTCGAAGATAGCTGGGCGCGCTCAGGAAATAGGAGTTAATGAAATTTTAGTTAGTGGACCGATTCCATCGCTACGGCTGAATTGAATTAAGTTTGACCTCGGCTTTCGAAATGTTTGGCATTTTGAGGTAAAAGGTTTCGAGAACAAATAAGTTTATAAGTTTAAAAGTACCTGTTAATTCTGAGTACTCCGACACGCATTTTCATATTGCAGTGACAAAAATATTCAGTAAGCCGACCAAAATATTGGGGTTTATTTTTGCGGGAAACACATTTCTGTGTAACGGATCAAAGGTTTTGTAGAACGAATTTATATCCATTGTGCAAATGAAAATGAACGTGACTGTCCAATATTATTGTTGTGAAACTTGTGAACCTATAGACGTAAGTACTTACGTCGAATGTAGAACGTTGGAGAACATTTTTGGAGGTAGACAGGAGTGCTGCTTGGTTTTATTTTCGAAGACTTCGTGAGAGAAAAGAGCTCGTAGTGGCTAAATAATTACTGTCGCACGGGTAGATCTCCAAATTCAAGCAGCTCTTGCCGAGGTCAGACCGTGGATGGGTGACCATCATTAAGTACCGAGTTCCCTCCGTGCTTCGGAAAGCACGTCAAGCCGTTGGTCTCGGCTGTCATTTGTAGATCTTTGACAGTCGTTACGAGTAGGTGAGCAGAAGTCTGAATCGTTTTACTTAGAGTAGCTGGGTAGTGGAGGTCAGATAGGCAGTCGCTCCATGTAAACGGTTAGACTGGAAGCTGACCCCAACATAGTTGGGAGAAGGCTAGGCAGATGATGATCCTTTTACAAAGATGTATCGAAAAAAAAGATGATGAAAGATGACGGTTGTATACGAATGCTGTGATGTGTGTGTGTTGATGTTGATGTGTGTATGTATGTGTATGTACCTAACTACCTAGATCTTTTGTCAATGTAATATTCCGCAAAATAAAAGCTTGAGGAATAAAAAGATGATAATTCCATATTCAATAACAAACTTGACGTGACATGACTTTGACGTGGATAAATCAAAGACATTATAGACTATTCAGGAATTCGGAATACACTAGTTAATTAAAAAATTCCACATTAATTCTGGAAACCAACAATCCCAAGCAAAATAATCAAAGATAAGACAAACTTTACAAACAGCATTTCGAATTTCACGGAAATCACTAAACTTCTCACAGATAATATAATAATTGATTCTATGATGTCACTCATACGTGCGTCTTTAATGGTCTTGCTTTCATTCACTCATTCATTCATTAACGATCTTTTGGGTGCATTGAATGTAATGCAGGAGTATCATGTTTGTGTAGAATATATGTTTTGAAGTGTTGTTTTCTGGGGAGGTTTCTCTTGAATTGAATGATGATATCGTATGATAAGTGAGGAGTTCGTGGCTAAATACTATCAACCGCTCAGGTCGATCTTCAGGTTAAGCCGCGCTTGCCTAGGTTGGTCCGTGGAAGGATACCACATACCCATTACATACCGAGTTTCATCCGTGCTTCGAGAAGCACGTTAAGCCGTTGGTCCCGGCTGTCATTTGTCGAAATTTGACATTCGTTACAGGTAGTCAATGGCCCGAAAGTCTGAGAACCAGTCTTACCGAAGGGGGCATATTACCCAGTATTAACTGGCTTGTGGAGGCCAGGATAAGCAGTCGCTCCATGTAAAATACTGGTGTTTAGCTGCATCCGAAGGCTAGGCGGATGATGATCGTATGATATGTGAATACCTCCTATCTGCGTTCGTTCTTAGGATACTATAACAACATTACGTTGGTTCCAAAGAAGATCAGATGCAACTGAATGGCAGTATTCAACTCTTTCCTTTAAATTCGCTGTTTCACGCTGACGAGCCATGGTGTCTCCGTTGAAGATAGCGCACTAGACTATTTAAATGTTTCTCACTTCCGTATCGTTTTTAGGAAATAAACAACTATAAATCTATACTAATATAATGAAGCTAAACAGTTAGTTTGTTTGGTTGAACGCGCTAATCTCAGGAACTACTGGTTTGAATTGAAAAATTATTTTCGTGTTGGATAGCCCATTTATCGAGAAAGGTTATAGGCTATATAACATCACGCTACGACCAATAGGACCGGAGCATCAATTAAAAATGTTGCAAAACGGGTTCTATAATACTTTCACGCAGACGAAGGTCGCGGACAACAGCTAGTATAAACGTAACAGCGTGTTCTAACTATATCTGATAACCTCTAAGTAGATGCCAGCTTTATTTTGATCTTGTGAAACATGATGATCTCAGGGCAATTTTACTTTGACCGTTAACTGTATTTTAGGAGGTGGAGGATATGTTGACGTTAAGAATTTATGATTAGTTATACAAAGATGGCGTATCTCCGTTGTCACACAATGCCAAATATCTATAGGCATGCATTAAGCTCTCCCCTATTGTAAGTTATAGAATAGTGTAATAGTCATCAGTCACCGTATATTAGAAATAATACATTTAAAAAAAACCCTAAAAAGCACGCTTTATTTTTTTTGTGACGTCATTTTATTCCTCGTATAATTGTCAGCAAACCCTTTCATTTGATACCAATGTCATGGGAATGCATAAAAAATCATTAGTCCACCATATTGGATTTAGAATGACGCCACTTAGCAAACCATGCATTGTCATGCAAACTAAAACATGTTTGCACAATTCCAGCTCAATCGAAAACCGCGATGTGGGTCCAATCTTCTATGATATATATTCTATGATGTTTAACATAGTTACAGGTGAAGCTATTAAAAGCGAGTTAAATAAATACTAAATTAACCTTAGGATGGCTTGACTGATTTCTGTATGTATCACTATTTGATTTGGTCTGTTCTGGATTCAAACCTTCTTTTGTTTTCGAACAACAGCATTGATTGGTGTACTCTAAAACCGTTGGCTTATGCCCGACTCGTCACTGTTCCGACTGGTCACCAAATTTTTTCCATACAAGAAGTCCTGATTCGTTAAGAAAACAATTGAATTTTTATTTAATTTTGATGTTCCCGATTCGTCATCAGTATAAATTTGCGCGTCAAAAAGTACAGTTAGTGAGAAAAATATAGTATGAATTTTAAATATTCTAAAGTGTGAGGTATAGCAGTACTCGTATATGCCCACAAATTCATTCAGTTCCTAAGTCTAGACGTCTTTCCTTGTTGCAGGGTTGTCGCACGAGTGCCATGGCGGAGTGCTCGTTCGCGCGGTGCCAACAAGAACGTCGCGCGATACGCAAGGAGCTGCAGCGCTGGACTAAGAACATGGTCTACATATTGGGTGAGTGATATCATTGATTTTATTGCTATAGGTTTTTTGGTTGGCTCATGATGGGCCGGTAGGTCACCTGATGTGTGGACGACGATGTTTCATAATTGGCTTTGAGATTCACGAATAGAATTTTAATCACGAATAGACGGAAATTTTAAATACATCCTTAAAAATATCAAGTGTCTAAGTAATTAAATATTGAATTCGGAATTGGAATCCATATTTGTTTCAAAATTCAAAGAATGTATTTATTTTCATAATACAAAGAATGCTATCATATTCTAAATACATTAATGCATTCATTTTTAAAATTCAAATATCGAATTTCGTAAATTGAAACATGAAAATACATTCATAGATAGTTGTGGTTTCATGATTAATACCTGCTGCCAGTCTTCTGGGCACGTTTCCGGATGACATCGATGGGGAGGAGTACTTCGACGCCTAAGTGTCCTATTGTCGTTGTTGTATATATGTAGGAACTTAGTTTTAGTCTTCTTTTTAGTTATATTTGTAGTCTGTATATAATGTACCTACATAGTAGATTAAATAGTTCTATACTTGGAAATAAACCAATCATAGAATTACCACTAATATTATTTAAACACAACTGCACTTTAATTGAAATTACTTTAAACGACCACATTAAAAGCTCCTAAAATAAGACAGACATCCAACCGAAACGAAAAATTCCCTCCATTTTGTAACAACTCCCAAGCTTATAAAAGAGCAACACTACACGAAACCTGTGCTTATCTTGCCACACTAAAAATATCCAGTGGAACCAGTTACATACTCGTTCACTGAAGCAACAGTGTTGGCAGAGGAGAAAATATGCTACAGAGACCGAACTTCGCTAGCGAGAAAGATCGAGAATATTCTTGGAAGCTCGGGGTTGAGTTTTAATAGGGAAAGATTTTTTCAAAAGAATTTATATTATTACCAGTAGGTACTTCTGTTAATTATACCCTGCTTTTAAAACGGTGAAGGAAAAATCTGGAGAAAAGTGCATGACCTAACACTAAAACTTCAAAGAAATGTAAGTCGTGTGACATCCACAACCCGCACTACCCGCGCTTGCATGGTGGTTTCAACCTCTCACAGAGGAGGACTGCTAACAATATTTGGTTATAGGATGCCGATTGGCTGGCGATATTATCCTTCACCGATTTGAGGTGCGATGATGTTAATAAGTAATACAAATACTAAGTAAAATGTAGGTATGTCTGGGTTGAACCTACAACTACCTAAAAGTCGAAGTCGAGGTTGATGATCATAATGTTGACGATATTGTCTAATTTCAGTATGTTTTCCTTAGTCAAAGATACGCTATGCACACGTCCGTTTCTCCAGTATAGTGTATCCTAAAAGTTCAAAACTTTGTGAAGTTAAGTCTCTGTCCCATATCTACTCCACAATGTCAGTTCGTGAAAATTTTGTACAGCAACTTGTATGAATTTTGTTTGTGTGTTTATTTGTTTTACGGCCTTATTGCGAATCTAGTTTTAGGGTTATATAGAGTTAGCTTTTGAATAGAGTTTCGAGGGTTATTGCGTAGTCTTGTGTGCCTTGTGGCTGTTCTGGTTTTGAGTTGGCTGGGTATATATTCTGTGGTTTTGTTGGGGGTGTCTATTAGTCTGTTGGTCTGGCTGCCTCTCTGTCGATTTACCCTTTCACGTTTTAACGGCAGAATGGATTTGAATTATATTTGGCACACGGTATGACCAAGACCTGGGTTAGAACATAATACATTCCAGTGGGACCTTCCAACCTTCAAGCGAGCGAAGCCGCGGGCTATAGTGTCCCTACAAATTTTCTACTGAAGGTGGGTGAGCTACGCCTCACGCTAATAAAAATAAAAAATGAACCCTGATGATGATGCCTTTTCATCTTAGTTAAATACTTTTAGCCAGCAATTGCAGAATGACGTCAGGCAATATCATACTACAAGTGGCTATCGGTAACTTTTTTCATAATAATAATATTATAGTACAACCTCGGAATGAGTGTCCGATTTATTTTTCTGTATCTGGGCCAGGGGTCAGTTATACAATTTTAGGTAGCCGCATTTATTTGCACTGTTGCATGGCTACAACGTTTTTTTTAAAAGAGGGGATATTTAGTAGGTTTCTCCTTTTTCTATACATATGTGTAACTAGATATTATAAATTTCGCGATCCTGTGGAGGTCATAAATCAATAGATTTCACTTGTGATAGCACAAGTGATAAGACAAGAAAAACAAATGCTTAAAAAAATCCATCTACTGCTGCTATTTTATTAGGTCCTAACTGGTGATTAACTCAAAGTGGTGATTTGCATTGAATGAGTACAAATAGGATACGAACTTCCCAATACGCCTTGGATCTGGTTATTTCAGAAAAGTCCAAGAGTCCAAATTTTAACCGGGTGATAAGCGTATATGTGATCCGAGTAGTGATTTAAATTCTTTTATTTTACGAAGCCACATCATCATAATAGTGTTTAGACACAAAATAGTGTAAAAGATAAAGTTACTACATCACCTAATGCTAAAAAGTGAAGTTTTCACCACCGCCTAGAGTCTAAATCTCCTCATAGTGATAAGAAATCGGTACTAGAGATAAGGCTATAGTCGTGTTGCTGTAATTAATTATACCCTTATCATAACACTATATCACCAAAAGGCGAAAACTCCTCTTGGTGATAAAAAATCTTCGTAGTGATTAGAACTTATCACCAGAGATAAGGCTGTAGTCCTATCTCTATACCTAATTCCACTCCAGTCATACCTCTAAATCACCAGTATCACCAACTAGAGTCTAAAACTCCTTACGGTGATAAGAAATAAGTAGAATTTGGTGCTAGAAATAAGGCAGTAGTCGTCCCGCTGTACCTAATCCCACTCGAGTCATACCTCTAAATCGCCAATATCACCAACTTGAGCCGAAAACTCTTCATGGTGATAAGAAATGGTTAGAATTTGGCGCTAGAGATAAGGCTTAGTCGTACCGCTGTACCTAATTCTACACGTGGTTATGGAGGCCAAGAGCGTTGCAGAGAACGATCCACAATGGCCGCAGATTTGACGTCATGTAAAGGAATTTTTCGCATGTATATTAGTTTTTTTATATGGAAAGTTTTCAATTTAATTCGATTGCTAAAATAATTAATAAAGGTGAACATGTAACAAAAGTTCTGTATTGGTGAATTCTTAAAAAATGAAAAGGAAAATTATGAGTAAAAAATAAACTTTTGAAGCGGCTTCAAGAGCAGCTATGACAAAATTTACCTCTATGGAAAAAAGATGTAAGTTTATTTATTGTTTACTGGCAAAATCTTAAACCATTGACCCAGGTC
This sequence comes from Eugnorisma glareosa, assembly GCA_947578425.1. Lineage (NCBI taxonomy): Eukaryota > Metazoa > Arthropoda > Insecta > Lepidoptera > Noctuidae > Eugnorisma > Eugnorisma glareosa. The sequence goes on from OX387979.1 coordinate 3,724,679, forward strand.
ATTGAATGACCACCAAAAATACGCCATGGCTTTATAAATAAACCTTAGTTAGTACCTACGCTGCAGTCCGAAAGTTTCCTTAAGAAATTCGTCGACCTCAGTAAGATTATGTTCCATGAGTGTTTCCTTCCGGCAGGTAACAAAACAATAAAAGCAGTAGATAGTATTTCCAAGAAAACTACTATTTTGCTAGCGTTTAAGTTAAAAGGGAGATCTTATTGAAAATAAGTCAGACTTGCTAATGAAGTTTTAGTAAGAAAAGTAACGTATTTTTTGCACATCTAAAGACACAAACGTGAATAATCTCGGATAGAAACTCTTTTTAGGGGTTATCATGCAAAACCAGACTAAAGTTTAACATACATATATTTAAAATTATTTCCAAAAAAAGTCACAATCAATGTCCATAAATTATAGTGCCTTCAGCAACATTAGCAAAAATGCATTTCCCAAATGTGATTAATCGGCGCAACTATTCCTTTGGTACAACAATAATTTACAGAAATGTCTACCTATTTAATTAATGATGATAAAAAGATATGTGTTTTGTTTTTCTTAAAACTATGGAAGATTACTCCCATTCTCCCAAAACCAGACCAAAAATCTAAAACCGTGTGGCTTAATCGAAATTCAGCTGCGACCATTATAGAGTGGTGCATTGGTCGCGGCAGCGCGCATGCGCCCTACTGTTCTCTGCCAAACAACCTGTTGCAACCGGGACGGCGTGCACAAATGCAACTTCTCTCCCCGCAATCAGGAGCTAAATTATTCAATATCTAGTCACCAACTACGGCTAACGTTTCCGAAAAACTAAATTCAAAATTCTAACATTACAACACAAGTGCATACAATTTTCCAACCAGTAATACCAACCGCCGGACCCAAAAATTCAAATTTAAGAACGAACGTCTTGTAAAGTGCGTCGCGAAGTCACGTCTTATGACCAAGACGACGGCCGAGTGAAGTGCTCAGTGAAATAAATAGGTGCTTTTAAATATCCGATATTTTTACTAGCCAGTTATTTGTTGCGGTTTCTAAATTTAAATTATATTTATACTCGTGTACAGTTTAAAAAAGTTTTGCTAAGTTCACGCGAAAGTTGGTTAAAGTTAATTTTGAAAATCGAATTTCGGTTTCGGAATTCTAATTCGGTTGTGGGAGTAATTGGTGGCGGTTGGCGAAGTTTAGCGGCGTCTGGAAACGTGAAGTTGGCATTCGCAAGCAACAAGTGTTCGTCTGATGCCTTCCCCGGTAAATGTGCCACTGTTACGAGTTTGCATGCCCGCTGTGCCGGGATTACTCTATGTACTCCCCGCCGGTGCCGTGAATTCGGGATTTTCGTTGTTCCTATTTGTTGATTTACTGCCACTGTTGATATAACACGTTCGTGCTTTTTCCCAGTTTCCGCAGCAGTTTAAAGCTTATTGCTTAATTTTTTCGCATGCATGTCTATAATATGGTGTTTTTTGCGTGTGTGGGTGGGGCTTTCTTTTGTTTTAGCGTGTAGACGTCACTCGCCATCTTAGATCGACAAAAAAGTGTCATGGCGTCTAAGACGGAAGAAGTTTTTTGCTCTAGTTTCTGGGATCTGCCTCTTTTGGTGTCTTCGATTAACAAACGGGTTTTCTAAAGTTTCGTCTTAAGAAGTTAATTTTCAAGAAGGCTTCGTGTAAATGTCAGGTCTCAAGTTATTTAACATTTAATCGCTATTTTAAAATAGGCATTTATCTTATTTTTGTTCGGCTTATTAATGTCGCAGTGTCTCAATTAATACAGCTTTATGGCCATACTAAGATCTGCTAACGACCGAATTAAAAAATTAAGACGTTTCGTTTTCATAAACAATTAACTGCATTTTCCCTTTAAAATTAATAAACTTTACAGTTAACAAACAAGAAAACGGCCTACTACAGATAATTTACGCAATAATTCCCCAGATTTCACTAAACAATCGGTCCGTTTCACGAATTACGCCAAATCTTATTTCGCCATATTTTCCGTCGGCGACATTTTTCACTCGAATATTTTGTCGACAGTTTGGGTTTTGTTATTGACAACCTTTCGGTTCAGTGGTTAATATACGTGGGATTCGGTCCTGTGAGCGACAGATGTAGGTTCGAGTTGCGGAAAAATAAAATTGTATTATGAGGCCATTTGTAAAAGATTGGCATGTTGTCATTCTGGCCTTTTTTTGGAATGTCGTCATGCAAAAGTGTTGTTGGGGAATTATTGTTGCGTAATATGAACGAGGAAGTGGGAAGTCGGATTGTCATTTTCGTGGATTTTTTAAATTTAATTTAATTTACTTGGAGCTTACTTTGGAACCTGAAATGAAAACCAATATTATCAAAAACATAAAAGCTATTTAAAGCTAATAAAAAAAAAAAAGATTTCACGTCACCCTCAACTTTCAGCACCGAAAACAATTTAAAAAATTCCTGGAAATGCCACGACAAACAAATTTCAGCGCATAACCTCGGACAACATTAGCCCAATCCTGAAATCCATCTAAAATTACACGAATTTCACAATTATTCAACCCTAAAAGGAAAATACTACGGATTCTTTTGACTCTCGAAATTTCGCAACATTTTAGTTGAAACAGCGATGCCATAAAAATGTACTTGTAAATAAAAAAAATCTTTCACAGGCTGAAGTTTGAAGTACAGAAAGAAAGTTAATTATTGCCGCGGTCATTGACCCATTTACCCAGCGTATTTGGAAATAGTTATTTATATATAGAAAAGTCTTTTGATTAAAAACTGGTTGGTAAGACATGACATTGAAATTAACATCATAACCCCACGTTATTGTCCCCCGAAAATGACTTGATTTTCAATTGATAGAATTTTTATAGATTTTTCTGTAGATGCAACACGATTTTTCTTCAAACCACCCTGCTAATCATCGTATGGTTTGCAAGTTTCTAACTGCAATTCTGAAAGCCTGATGCTTCCAGAATAATTGTGAGCCTGGGTTTCTTATTCTTAAGATTCCAGTCATTTGGCAAATTATATTATTCACTCCACTGGGATGCCTGAAATTTTCAGGAAAAAACGTTTAGCTGTTTTGACGATACAGCCGTGGTGGTAAACATTGCAAATGTCTGGTATAAATTAAATAAAAACCTAGGTCTTTAGCTACATTATCGTCTAAAAATGATTAATCTATCACTCATAGTTTCCCAGAAACAGCCAATATAGTAAACAAGTTAATTTCCGAAACGCAAGTTTTTAAACCCTTTTTCCCTCTTATAGAAAGGAGGCCGTGTGTCCCGTCAGTGGGAACATTATAGGCGGATGGACACTTTGCCACGTGAACTTGCTGTTATTGTTTGCTCAATAATTGAATACATAGACTGCATACGTGCGTAACCTCACGCCTTTTCCTATGGGGGTAAGCAGAGACTACAGAACTCCACTTGCTACGATCCTTACATACTCTTTTTGCTTCGTCCACGTTCATAAATCTGCTCATAAAGTATTCGCACTACTAGTACTCGTCATCATTTGCCTAGCCTGTTCCCAACTATGTTTGAGTCGGCTTCCAGGCTGAGCGGATGCAGCTGAATACCAGTATTTTATATGGAGCGACTGCCTATCCAACCTCCATAACCCAGATAATACTGGGTAATACGATCCCCCTTGGTAAGACTGGTTGTCAGACTTTCGGGCCACTGACTACCTGTATCGACTGTCGAAGATCTACAAATGACAGCCGGGACCAACGGCTTAACGTACTTGAGGCATGGACTACTAGTACTATTTAATTTTATTACTAAATGAGTGCAGGAAGCAAGTATTACTATTCTAATTTCACCATATCTCCGCTAGTTCGTTTTTCAAACTAAACAAAGCCCAAATCATGCGCTTTCACACAGTCCAGGTTTTCTAAACGAAGTTAGCAATTATTTAAGGACATGAGACTATTTTAAATACCTATTTAAACTAGTTTAGCACATAATAGTGGAAACAGGAAAACAGCTAAGCATTATTACGTAATAGCTGCGTTTTCATAGCTTTACCTACATTTTTGTACAAAGAAATTGTTTAAACTGGATGTGGTTAGGCAGTGTATGTGCGTTTGTGTCACAGAATCATTCATCCGTAACAAAGAGTGTCGCATTTTTGCTGTTACGTTGGTAGAGGATGGTTTGGTAGTGAATTAAACTTTCTCTTTATGCCAGCAATAAAAATGGACAACAGCAATACAGGTAAGTTAACTTTTTTATTAAAGGTAGCTTATCTAATGTGTAAGCCATATTATACGATAATACTGACCCACCTAGATACAACTAAGTTAACCATGTTCGAAACAGACATACATAGAATCTGTTCATCTGTATGAACTATATCCAGATTCTCGATGTAGTTTAGCCACAGAACTGCAGTAATCGTGTTAAAATATTTAAAAAGTAATACATAACTAACAACATAACATATCTAACTAGCGAAATGTGGGTGTACTGTTAGTACACCTCTGTCTAACCCTTTGGGCATTACAGGCGTGATGTTATGTTATGGAATAATAATAATGATTAATAATAATACATTAATAATATGAATAAATATATATTATTAATATAATAATAATACCAGCCTATTACTGTCTAACTGCTGGGCAAAAGCCTCTTCTCATGTTATGTAATGAGCTAAATTAAATCCTTATCAACGTCTTTGTCACCTATATGTAAATAATGTCAAATATATGATAAAATGGTAGATGAAATTATGGCTTCGCGTGGAGGGCACGCGCGTACGTTTATGCTTTGGCGTTCAAAATGTTAAACTCTCAAAACTTGCTTTTGAGATTCAATCAACAATTACCTACGCTCAATTCTCCCCCGCAACTACACTCATCAGTCATCGCTTCCATTAAATCGATCTCTTCGTCGCCACGTATAGCAACAAAAACGCGGAAAGGAACTTGTCAGCGGCAGAGGCTGTTGTTATTAAAACATTACGACACTAATTAGACAATTATGTGCCTCATTAGCACTTTAAAGGTCTTAGATGTAGCGTGGTTTAGCTTTTATACGTTTAGAAACAACTGGTTTATGTGTGGGCGGTGCGCTTTGAAAAATAGAAGTTGAAAGTAGATGAAAATATAGGAAAAATTAAAAATAATGAAAACTGAAGTGCTATCAGTTTTGTTTAACAGATAGGTACTTTTTGTGTATGGAAATGCAGTGAAAAGATATCCAGTATTTTCTTATATTTCTGTTTTAATTAATACAATCAGCAAGGTCACTCACAGTTCCAAAGCTATTAATTATGTCAATAAAAAAAATATTTATACTATACTATACATTAAAATTTATAAATTAAAATAACCTAAAGTAACTAACTTATTAATAAAATTAAAAAATGGCGTCAAAAAACTCCTCCTCAACGCAGTCAACTGGTAATGTACCCAAGAGACTGGCGGCGTTGCCACGTTGTATGGCAATACTAAGCCGTTGGCCAAGGTAAAAGCCAGCCCTTGGGTCACGGGAAGTGTCAACTAAGCATTTGGAAATGTCCTTGAAAAGGCTGTAAGCACTTGGACCCCATGGACCTAGAGTTTCAACCCCAAACGGCTCGAAAATATAGTTACCAATAAGGTTACTATATTTACGCCGCTTGAGGTTCTCTGCAGCCGCAGCGGCGGCGCCAGCACAGCACGATGAGCTTGGAAGATGGCACGGCGCAAGAGTATCGAAGCAAGTTGTGTCCCACACTAAAGGCCTACCCATCTTCCAAGGAAACAAAGACATGCCGTCCGGTCTCTTGTCATCGTCGCGTGCCAAGCCATTGGGTTCTAAAATAGCTGGAACGCCGACGGTGACAAGAGCTCGTCGGATGATGTCATTTAAATTCGCGTGCCGTAAAAAACGGCCCGCACTTCGGCTGCATGATAGGCCGTGGTGCCCAAGGCTGTTGACAACTTCACCACAGTGACAGCGATGAGGAGAACAATAAAAAAAATTCATTGCGTCATCTAAGTTGTAAGAGTAGACGAATTTTTGAAACTAAAAATCCTGCAGGATTCAACAGAAAAATGTGTAGCATAATTGCTACAAAATTATTTCAAGAAGAGTAATTATGCATAATTGCTATAAAACATTTACTAAAACAATAAAACCAAAGAAACAATGGATGGACTGTGTGAAGGATGATATGGCTAGAAAGGAGGTGACTGCTGAGATGACGAGAATAGAGAAGTATGGAAGAAGAAGACATGCTGCGCCGACCACAAATAAATTGGGATCAGGGCAGGAGAATGGGGTTAGTCACCAACTGGACACGAGAGACTGGACACGCGTGTGTCCAGTTGGTGAAACTTAAAATTAGTTTCACTTATTATTTTGTCATCTGGACACGCCAAAATTTTTACGCGTGTCCAGATAGTGAAACTTAAATTAAATCCGTTTTACGTTTTCACCAACTGGTCACACCCAGTGATGATGGATAACAATCTTCTGGCATAGGTAATGATGAAGACATTGCCTTGTTAAACTCTCTCGTTCACTGTGTCATGTCACTTGGTCAAGGTTGAATTAAAAACGCATTTTTTTACTATTTTGCGCCCTGAAATTGGGACACGTGAGCTTGAAGCTGACCTAAAAGTATAATTATGTGGTGTTTCTAGGAAAAGGGCACTGTTTGAGGAAAACTGATGAAAAACTGTACACCGAATGCTCAATTTTCTTAAAATTTCGACATTCAATAAATGCTTTCGTGTGGTCTCCCGGACCATGAAACTGAACAATTTTTGTTTTAACCTTTCGTATGCCGAGTAAATAGACACAATTAAAAACCTATTGTGTCTCGCGTATATTCACGTTCCCGGCACACGAAGGGTTAATAGTTTTTGAAATTCGCAAAATTTTGGACTACTTATTTTATATTGAAATTGACGCGTAAACAGTAAAACTAAAAAAGTTATGAACTTCCAAAAGTCATAGAACAAGATTTTTTCAGTTTCATCATCATGAAAAACGGTGAAGGAAAACATCGTGAGGAAACCGGCATGTCCTGGAACCAAAAATTCGAAGACATGTGACATCAACTTACCCGCACTGGGCCCGCTTGGTGGATTATAATCCATTCCCTCTCAGGAGGCCGTGAGTCCCAGCAGTGGGAACATTATAGGCTAACTATGCTTATGCTTAAATTCGGTAAATGCAATCGCTATATAACACACTAAAATCTATACTCCACATACCTACATGTGAAGTTGAAACTTTTAGCCTTTTAGCCTGTACTCTGTAACTCAATAGCGAGGTACGGTCGACCTTCGTCCGTGTTAGTGTGTGTGTGCGATCCTATCTCAGGAACATTATTGTTTAAATTAGTCTGATGAACACACGCTCATGGGTTTCGTTAGCGCTTTTATTGTTCTGTATTTCGTTTGGAAAATAGTGTCTGCTTAGCTAGTATTGATATTGATTGATAGGTGATAGCGTGAAGATTGTGAACTTTCTGACGAATTTTGATCTTCAATGGCTTTATGTTAAAGTTTGTACGGGAATTGAGTCGATGGAAATAAGAAATCTACACTAATATTATAAAGAGGTAAAGTTTTTGAGGTTGTAGGGGGTAATCTCTGGATCTACTGAACCGATTTTGAAAATTCTTTCACTAATAGGAAGCTACATTATCCCCGAGTCCCATAGGCTATGTTTACAACGTGCCCGTGGGATAATTTCAGACCAAAAAGCGAGCGAAACCGCGGCCAGCAGCTAGTTGTATATAATTTTACAGGTAGTTAGTGGCCTGAAAGTCTGACAATCAGTCTTATCAAGGGGTATCGTAATACTCAGTATTAACTGGGTTTTGGGGGTCAGATAGGCAGTCGCTTCATGTAAAATACTGGTACCTATTCAGCTGCATCAGGTTAGATTGGAAGCCGAACCCAACCAAGCTGGGAAAAGGCAGGCACATGATGATGAGTAAGCATTAGAATAAACAATATTAACAATTGTATTTATATCACTTCATTTGGGTTTTTCAAATAAGCAGACCGATATTTCGATTTGGAACCGCTCAATGGCAGTAACCTCGGCCCCTATTATCTATAAGGAGTTTTACTAGCAAAATAAAGCACTAACATACCCTTCATCAAATACAGGCGTGATGATATAATTTATAATACCAAAATATCAAAAGTTGATATTGTTAAACTCTCAAAACTTGCTCTCAAAAGTTCCACGAAATAGCTCATCAAGTGTGTCGGTTTCTTAGAACATGGCGGATTCCTGGATTCTAGGAATTGTAACTTTCTTGTATCAATTGATTTGAGGCAATGAAGCCTACATCCCCGAATACTCGAGTAGTACCCACCCAAGCCTTCTCTTCTATCATCAAACCTATACGTGCGGGTGTCTATAGACCTATCTATAGACACCCGCACGTATAGGTTCTTTAAAAATGAGATTGAGGTTCCTAAAACCACTTTTTCTTTTTTGGTTGGTTGGTTTTTTGGCAAAATTGGTGAAATGTTGGTGAACTACTTTACCCAATCCTTCTGAGTTTAAAGGCATACGGAATCTATACAAATAAAAGTGAAGTGTAAGTTTGTAATTTTAAAATAGTAGCTTTCTATTGAATGCGTATGAAAATATATACGGTGCATATAACAAAAAAAAACACTGTCTGCTTGTTCCGGCTAATCTCCGAAATGGCTGTATTGATTTTGACAGGACTTTTACTAAGGCTACTTTTATTTCAGAAAAAGGTTTAGAAAGATTAAAACCTAAAAAATTGTTTACAAAATCCGAGTCAAATAGAAAGGGAATATTTTTATAATAATCTCACGCGGACGAAGGTCGCGGGCATCAGCTGATATCATCATCATCATTTCAGCTGGAAGACGTCCACTGCTGGTCATAGGCCTCCTCCAAGTGTATCAGCTAGTTTACAAGATATTACGTGGAACAACTTAGAACTAAATATTTGAAGGAAGCATTCAGTTGTACATAATTGGTGACAACTCACGGTGATTCCGGATCATCCCCTTATGTTTGTTGAAGCGTGATGTTTTAATTAGGAGCTTTGGTTGTAATCCTAAATCATGATTAAGATTAAATGTTATGCTAACCATTATCATAATCAGCCTGTAATGTTCCCACTGCTGGGACACTCGGCCTCCTCTCTATGAGAGGAATGGGCTATAATCCACCACGCGGGCCCAGTGCGGGTTGGTAGATGTCACATGTCTTAGAATGTTTGATACATGCCGGTTTGCTTCATGAGTCCGAACCCTGAAAAAATTCTATCGGAAAATTCACAAATATCACACCCTGGAATTAGACAAAGGACATAGTGACGCTACTTTCATACGATCCTAAAAGCTTGGTTTGTCCTCATAACCTAGGTACTACACTTCATGATGTTAGGGTTTCGGGCTGCGGGACTGCTCGAAAGAGATACCGCAGCCCTGGAACTCAAAGGGCAAAAGAACACGGATGGGTTTTAGTCAGTCCAAGTCTGACACTCCCTTCCGCTCCGCCCAGTGGGAGGGGTCATTTGATGATTCCCCATCCGAAAAAAAAGGGTTTCTGAATAGTCTGCTTGCCTAATGGGCTTGCCGTATTGTTGGTCTTTAGGCGCGCCTCTGATATATGACATAATATTAATCTATTATAAGCAATAAATACCCTAAACGTGTCACAGTCAAATGTATTAGAGAGGGTGCTTCAAAGTTACTTCCAGGTATGAATCTATGCTTCCAGGTAATATCTAAGTAATTATCTGTGATCCTTGGAAATCTTAAGATAGTCAAATCTGAGAAATATCAACAATAATAATATAGTTAGTGTTAAGATACGCATCATTGGACTAATGCCTGATTCAGGTCGACGACAGTTGAGGGGAAATTAATCAGTATGATGAACAACCTGATCATCTGCCATTTCCCATCAACAAAATCAATATTTCTTTCAACAAAAAGAAAATAAATCGTGGCCATGGTAGGACCATCTCAATGAGTATTTGAAAAAAGTAATAAATTGGACAATTGTCACAGGAACAAACATAGATACCTACTGTAATAAGACCACATAGGTTTCTCTTCACAAAAGACTAACCATTGTCCGATACCAAAATAGGCACCATATAAATATCTATTACCACTCAATGGCTAAAACATAAAAATGACCTATTATCATAAAGTAACATAAATATAGGTGACCATAACCGCAAATATAAACATCAATCTCACAATAACACATACAGAAATGAGAAAAAATGGTCTACTCGATTATAAAGAAAAAAAATATTCTATGAAATTTTTATCATAATAGTATACCTAGCCAGCCACTGACATCATCACAAGATAACTCCTTGACCACAGTCAATTATGACTTAATGACAGAAAGAATCATTATCATTTTAATCTGAAGTCAATTTCACCATATACATCAAAGAAAGAAAATAGGCTTACTTGGCACAAGTGCACACAACATTAAACAAAAATAACAAGAAAACTTAAACCTAAACAAAAAAATATTGCCTCACGGCTGCGCCAAAAAGACATCAATCATAATAAGAGTTGTACATACGTCCGAAAACTCCGAACAAGTCCCGAATTTTAGCCCTATGTTCGGATGCTAGAATAAAATATTTTTTAATAATACTAAATAAAAAAAATCAGTTTTAAATTGTTGCAATGTTAAAATTTAAAAAAAAATGTCTTTAAATGTCCGAAATTATCACCGGGTCTGGGACCGCTATAATATTATACATCACGTCAAAGCAAGAACGCTAAATTATAGTTCTGCCATTATAATGTAAGAGCTTAAAAACATGATTTTGGAAACAAATTACAAAACAGATTGTACCATCATACAATTAGCCTATAAATGCCTCCTACTCCTGGAAATAGTCCTCCCAAGTGTTATCTAGACCTGTGGACCAGTAAAATACTGAAATTACTAAAAACATCTTGCTTGAACAACCAATGGGCGATTGCAATTCGACCCAAATTACGAGTAAAACAGGTGAACGGTTCATAACGTTTGCTACGCACGTTTTTGAAGTTTTTTGTCACCTTTTGTGTGAAATTGACATATTTATCTGCCAATTATGATTTCAGAGTTTAAAAAGTTAAGTCTGTCTCAAAAATAAGTTAAACAAGGAAATCAATGATCATAGTAATCTTTACAAATGACCATAACTTCAAAATGTGTCAATTCCTTGAGGAAATATCGTAGCACTAAAGAAACAAAATTCCAATAATATAATATTGCAATAAATAGATCTCAAATAAAATGTAACTACGAAAAAATATTCTGAAAGTAATCATAAGTAACTGTAATTGACTTCAAAATATTGTATCTATCTCGTAGCGTCAAAGAAAGAAAACACTAATAACATTGTAATAAAATGATCTCAAATGTTATGAACGAAAAGAATCATTAATACGTCCGTAATCTACTGTTACTCACTCCAAAAGTAGTATACTCGTATCAATAATCTCGTAGCACATTCGTAGCTCTAAAGAAAAACAGCATACGTATCCTCCATCTCGTAGCAAATGCCTTTATCTCAAGTATCGCTGATTTAAACTGTTTCTCATTCTTCATAAGCTCTAAAACTCGGCTTACGACTTTAAAATTCGTACCCCGACGGCGGCTTACACTTTTTGCATATTTAATGACACTTTTTTTTGCTGAAATACACCCCCTAAGATTACCTCCAAGCGTCCCCGACTTTAGTTTCCACTAACAAAGGTATAAGTGGCTGTAAAACCAAGTTCGAGCGTTATTAAAATGAATATGACTAATTAAACGCTTATCGTAGGGCTTAATATAGATAAGGAACGCAACTAGACGATCTTCAAGTGTTTTATCATATCAAAATAGTTCTAATCACAATCTACGATTACGCCCGCCAGAAAAGTCAAAACGAATTTTATAAAAGCATTAAATGCTATAAACGCAAGTTTGGACCCTATATACAGAAAGATAGACAGTAAAATCGCATGCGGCCCCCGTAACTAATTTTTTGATGCTACGTTCATCATAGTAACAGCGCCATCTCTACGAATTCCAACAAAATTTTTCACTGAACCATTTTCTTATAAGAACTACACACACTGCTGCATTCTGTGTGCACTCTGCACACACCCTCGCTTGCCTATACAATCGAACGCACCCACACGACGAAGAAAAAAACGATAAAAAACTGCACACAAACACAACTTCTATCCACACACTAGACAAGGATGGACTATTCTTTAGAAAAAAATCGAATAAGGACTCCAAAAAAATTTTGGAGGTTTTTAACACATTGTTATGTAAGTTAGATGTCTTTTGGATTATTACGAAGTCTAAGATAAGTCGGTAGAACTGAAATGTATACAAGGTTCATACAAGCGCGGGACACTCACACAGGCGCGCGTCTGCCGACGACACTGCACTCTGTCAGTGTAGTTGTGTTATAGTACGATAGAGCGATCTTGAGCCGTGCACTGTGTTTCCGAACGAGGAAAGACTTGGTATAGAAACTTTTGTGGTTTTACCAGTGATTAATATTGAATTGTGGATTTAAATTAAAGGATTTTGTTGCATATATTTTGGTGAGACTAAAATAATATTTAGTTAATATTGTTTGTTTAAAATCATCGCAAAGGTGTGGCTTAAAGCGCAAAACTGTGAAAATAAATGGAATTTTACCGTAAAAAGGCAGGTAAAATTGTGTTTTGACTAGTATTGGTGTTACTGATTGATATTCGCTGCAATTACATCCAAAATCCTCCAAACTTTCGGCATTTTTTTCACATTTACGACTGTCAGCGTCACGTATCAAGACTGGGCGAGCGCCGGCTCGGTCGCAGTAAATACAAGGTAATGGCTAAGTACGCACGCCGTCTAGTACGGTGTGCGCGCTCAGTGCAGTCCCGCCTATGCACAATCGGTGGAGCGTCGCATTTCCGTTCCCGGCACACAACTGGACCACAACACGCGACATAACCGCTAAAAACCTCCGAAAAATAAACAAAAATATCTGAAAAAAAAAATTGACCACAGACTATATTTTATAACAAAAAAAAGTATTCATATCATCGCGTAGTGGCTTCGACAAAAACAAAACAAAATCTAAGAAAAAAATATTTTGGGATTTAGTGAGTTTTTTCGAATTTCTCCTCGTATTTAAGTGCGGCTCACTTCGCTGAGATGCAAGACACATATCACATGGAAACTTAGGACCCGAACTATATTTTTTATTTAGTATTAAATAAGTAATAAAAGGAATATTTTTGTGAAAAGTGACTGTCGTGATGTGTTACAATATATTATGCTGTGACAGTGTTATCGCGGTGAAATACGGCTGAATGGATTTGTGATTACATGACGAGGTGACGCCGATTTGTTATTGCAACTTTTTTCTTTTTTTTACAAAAATTACTACCGAGGTGTCAAACTGGACGGAAGAGGAACCGGCCACCTCTGACGCATGTGAGTACAATTTGGCGCGTTAAACAAAGAACTTTTATGAATTTTCAAAGTCAATAATGTGTGCCCTTAATCTTGCGTTCTCCTTGACTTAAAGTGTGAGTGTGTGTCCGTGCGATGCATATGTAAACGCACGCGTAACGGTGGATGTGTGCGTAGGGTTCACGCACATTTTTTTGTGTTTTCTTACGAGCCCCCCTCCACTCTCCCCACCAATACTCGTTATCGTTTATCTGTCCCACTCTTTTTCTATGACTACGTTCGTTTAACATTGCAACGTTATGCGAGTGTGCATACCTCGCACATGTGTGTGTTAATAAATTGCAACCTATATTTTGATCGAAGGCCAATGACGGCATAGAGAAAACGATTCTATTTTCAAATTTTCTTTTTGTTTTCTACATAAAGAAGTGTTGGCACCAAAAAAGAAGTTGATAACTTTTGGAAATCGGAGTTTGAACTTTTTTGGCAACGAATTTTTAGGGTTGACGAAAAACTTTCCTAAAACAATCAAATAACTTTAAATTATGAATTTTCTTTGCCCTTTAATATTAAATATAACTGTTAGATAGTCAAAAAACATTTTATTAGTGAAATAAATGAGTTATTACCGGTGCTACGAATGTCTACGCGCAATCGTAGGCTAAAATAAAGCCGTCGGAACTTATGATGTGCGCTTAGCAATGCATTCTTTTTTTTTTGTTAAAATTGTAATTAATTGATTAATTATAGAAGATGTCTGATATTATTTTATCGATTTTGTTAAGATTAGTATGGGTTTAATTTACGATGCGCTTAAAGAGTTTCATAGTTATTAACATATACTACATAGAAAGCTACTTCTAATAAATATAGCCTATTTTACATACGGACAATGTAGCATTCTACAGTTAAAGAATTTTTGAAATCGGTCCAGTAGCTATTGAGTATATTCGTTACAAACCTACAAACATTTCCTCTTTACATTATTAGTGTAGATTTTATTAATTAAGATTCCAACAAAAAATAATTATTGAAAAAATAATGCTGTTTAATGAGTTTATTTGAACAAAAATATAAGTAGACATAGATTTTTGTAAATCAATAACATAATACAAATTTCTAACGACAAATCTATCATTTTTGCTCTATACATAAAACTTTTGATTTCCTTACCATTTGTAAATCAAATAAAATGTATAACAAAGGATATTTTGGTTAACAAATCAGTCGGCATTTATCACTGTTTGACAAAAACAAGTTATTTATAAAAAACAAAAATAAGGTCATCTGCATTCAGGAAGTTATGTACTTATGTATGCACTGACAGTCATATGACCTATATTTTGTCGTCAATAAATAAAAGATCTTTGACATTGTGAAAACTAACAAGTCCTTTATCTATTGTTTAAATAACTATGAATATTTTGGTCATGAAAAGGTACCTATAAGGTTTACACGCAATTATGACATTGCATGCATATGATTTCATCTCCGGAATCGTAGTTAAGAAGCTCATTTTATTTACTTTTTACTATTCCTGCATTAAAAAATCTGAATTTCTTTAGAAAATAGACTACATAATCTTCTAGCCATCATCTACTAGACAAAAAAAAACAAAACGCTCTACCTACAATGAATAATTTAAACATAACACTCATTTCATTTCATCAAAAATGAATAAACCTTTTCACTCATACAGCTCTTATTAACTCTCTCTTCGTCATTCAAAAACGCAAAAACCGTCAAAATTCATAAAAAGAACATCAACCAAATTCAAGTTCGCGCCCTTCAATTGCAACCGGGTCCTTGCGCGCGCGGCCAAGGCAAGCGCAGGCGCAACGACTGTCAATGTTACTACATAACCTACAACTGCTAGCCTTATAGCCCGCCATCTTGAATTCAGACTCGTTTGAAGGCTACGCATGGCCGATGTCTTAGTTTAGAACTATGTTTCTGCTAGGTTTATGTCTGTTCAAACGCATGGATATCTTAATTTGGTATTTTATGTGGACTTTTGGAAAATTATGAAGGTTTTCGTTTTGTTTTCACACTTTTGACTATCTTCGCTTTCAGAAGTTCCTAAACTAAGAGCTTTTCAACAATAATTCACCAATTTGAGAGTTATTTTCCGAAATATCTTACACACTAACCGTCTGTTTTAAATATAAAGACAATAGACCACACGGATCCCACATAAATCAAGGCCCTAAAAAATACTTTTAGAAGGTCAATAATGATGTTTCCAAAGTAGATTATTATGCAAGTACTAGCGGACGTGGCGGGTATTTAGGTGCGCCTGCGCAGGGGCCAAGGCGAAAGTCGCGCTTGCACAATCTACTAGTCGACGTCTGCTTAATTTGACGATAGATGGCGCTAGGTGACCCTTGTTATGTGATCTAGACTTAAGTGAGGTCTGAAGAACCCTTTGTTTCTTTTTTGGTTCTTTTAAGTCTTTATTTGAAATCCTGAAAACTAAACTAATTTTCTGGCTGTATCAAAGACATTTAAGATTTGTTTTTTTGTTTAAAGCGATAGATTTCAAGTTATTAAGTTGAAAGACGATAACGATAAAATAGCTAGAATTCCTATCGCCTTACACAATTTGCGTCATTTATATTTTAAGTGGCAATATTTAAAATCAAATTAAACATTTTTTTTTGTTTTAAAAAGTAATGATATTTGATGCATTTATGTTTGTTTTTTCAATTTGTTTGATCAAACCGATAAGAAAGCGATAAAATATAATAGTAATTCGCAATCAATTTACTAAAACGATGATTAACAGAGAAAAGTATAAAAAAAGAAGACGCACATGCAATTAAATAAATATGAATACGGGTAGGATTATGAATTAACTAGCTGTTGCCCGCGGCTTCGCTCGCGTTTTGGTCGGAAATTATCCCACGGGCACGATGTAAATATAGCCTATGGCACTCGGAAATAATGTAGCTTCTATTAGTAAAATAATTTTCAAAATCGGTTCAGTAGATCCAGAGCTTACCTATTACAACCTCACAAACTAGCAAACTTTACTTCTTTATAATATTAGTATAGATTCGGCAAAAACTACTTCAGTAATCACATAAATCCATTATGCCTATACGCATCTACATACAAAATTACTTCAAAATTAATACAGAAATCTATACGTTAGTTACTATCTAGTCGAAACTATTAAAGTATCTACACTATTACAACATATATTTTATGCAGTATACAAAACGTTCAATGTCACAACCGCTTCACTATCAAGCGGCCATGTTGAATTTATTCCCGCCTAACTCGCTGATATTTATAATAGACGCCTGCGCAAGCTAGTGGTCTAGATATTGACACGAAATAACGGTTTGTGGGCGCATTTTAATAACTATTATAATTTTAGTTTTCATTTAAATTATTGATTTAACTGAATCTATACGTGTTTTAAAAGTCTAAACCTTTTACTTAGATAGAGAATTGTTAATTTTGGAGTTCTCTCAGTAGCTATTGGGAGCCTGGACTAGTGTCCGGTTGATGACAATAGGTTCGTCTTAAGCATAGGACGCCTACGTCCGTCGAATAATGTGTATTTTTTTAACTTCACAAGACCTATCTTGTGAAGTTAAAAAATACACATTATTCCAATTTCCTAATTCATAAAATGAATATGATTTTTCACCCCGTACCCCCTTTGGTGAGAAATCTTATTCATTTTAGTAATCTTATTCAGTGTAGTTCAACTCTACCTGACATAGTTGCCAGTATTTTGCCTTTTTCTTCAACTCCCTATTTTATTTTAATAACTACTCTAAGTTAGTGATAACATGTTTAACGTCCCAAATATACCTACATAATGATTTAAACATAAAAAGATTTACGTCAAGGAGCTACTAAATAAAACGTGTAACAAGACCCTTAACGAAGCCGAAAGGCACTTGTCTCCGTCATGGCAATTTTTTTTTTTTTGTTGTAGACTTTATCTTCTAGTTTCGGAAGTATTGGGGGTCAAAGTTCTAACTTTTTTTCTTTTTTTTTTTTTTAAATTCATCTTTTTAATGTAAGATTTTTACTTTAAACGCGCCCACGACCACGTACTATTCAATCCATCCATCAGCACAATGGTTTGAATGCGATACATTGACTTCTACAGTAAAACGTGATTTTCCACCCAAAAACAAAAAAGTCAATAAGTGTTGCGTAAAGTTACTTATTTTGATGTATGTACAAATGCTTGGTTGATGGCTTCGTTAAGGGGCTTGTTACACCCTGTATAGGATCATTATCATGAAGGAATCTACCATGTGCTTACCATTAATGTGTGTTAATGTATTTAGTAGCCATTATTTTTATCGTCGCATTCTTTTATCTGCTAGAGTTTATTTTGAAGGACAAAGTTTTGAAGATTCTGCCATTATCAATCAATTTAATAAAACCCACAATAATAATGGAATAAAGACATAACTACGCTAAACGAAAATCACCGAAATATGGCAAATCTGTTGCTTATAGTGGTTGTAACTTAAATTCACATGTTTTAGATAGAATTGTACACCAAAATTGTTACACAGTTCTTGATAATAAGGGATATAGTGTCTATCCTTTCCTATACCATCTCTAAACTCTTTATATCTTCCAAGTTCATGTTTGTTTTTCCATTGATTTATGTGTCAGCCACTCACACCAAAATATTATATTATAGATCACAGTATTTCACGTCCAAAACAAGGTGTAACAGTAAATGTATAGCGATTAAAATAAATCTACCGGCATTCTATGGTCGTGCGGTGAATCTAGGTTGTGGACACTAGGCCGAGACAGGTGCAGCTACCCTACTGCAACCAAACCAGTCGAAATACTGGCCGCTAACGGATCTCACTGTTTGAATTTCGAACGATGATATTGTGGTCTGAAAATGGAATGTTTGAGGCTATTGACGGTTTCACATTTTGGTGTTCTTGATTTGAAATTGTAGTTGTGTCGATGGGGTGGTACTTTTTAGATATTTGAAATTGATAGAAAAACTTGGAATCACAATAACAATAACACAAAATTGATGGAGAAATAAGATACCAAACATTATTCCTCCTCCAATCCCGTTTATTCATAAATTCATCCACACTAACATAATCAAAGAATGGTAACGCTGTCTATTAACTTTTCACGCCATAAAGGCTCTCAATGGATTTTAATCAAATTGGGTGCACACGTATACCATAATCTGAGCTATACAGTGTTTTTATCCAAGCAGTATTTACGTTATTTTTTTTATGTAACATGTCCAACTTGAAGGTACCATAAACCAGACGCTTCTTAATTTCGCCAATCCCAATTAACCCCAACCACAGGTCAACCCAATTAACTAAACACTCATTTCTATAAACAATAATAACTGGTACAAGAAAAAGAAAGAAAAAAAGGAGAATGCCCAAAAATGAGGTCATTCAGACGGGCGGCGAAAGCAACTTGCGTTTTTTTTTCGTCACTCATTCGATTACTGTCTGGAAGCCGGGACGTATTGTTTTCCATCTGTCTTGCGAGCAGATGGTATGGTTGTCCCTTAATTACGTCGGGTCAGTTTTAAGGTTTCTCTTTCTATATTTTTGGGGGTTTTTAATTATTGTAAAGGGGGTTTTAAATTCAAAGTTCTGTTTGAAAACTTTTGGGAACTGTTTGGTACTTAAGTCTCAATTAATAAGTAACGTCTATGATGCTATCTTCTCATAAAACGTCTTCACAAGTTCATGTTCCATTTAAAAGCACTGACAGACACGAATAAACGCAAAGTCGCTCTTCCGAGATAGATACAGGAAATCCAATCCAGCAATCGCTATTTTCAACAGTATTGACAAGCTTTTTGGCTGAATGTCAGTTTACCTAGGTTTTTAAAGGCTTTATAGGATAATTTTATATCAGACGTTGTAAAAACGACATTTTCAAAGCTAATGGAAGCTTTTATAATGCTAACAAAATCAGTTTTTATAAGAATTGAGTTTTCTCTTCCGTTTTCCTAGAAGCAAACATCCGGTATACGAGTATACACTTAAAACTAATAAGTCTTACTTTTAATTATTGTTTATTTAAGACTGAGGGGATGTCATGATTTTGATCTCGGGAATGCCAAGGCAACATGCTCTCTCAGCAGATGTTTTAACAATATTAATTGAATTATTTAAGTTGCCCAACAGACGAATTTTGAAACACATGAAGCAATGGATTAAATTAATAAGAAGAACCGTTCCCATAAATACCACGTTCTCTCACAAACTTCGATATAAAAAAATGGGGTGAGACCTTTACTTCATTTGACCGAGAGCTATCTTTTTGGAGTATTTTTAGAATGCATTAAGAATTGTGGAGGTACGCTTCTAATCTCTTAAAATAGAATTTTACCCAAAATGTATTAAAATCGGTGCCTTAATACTATATTCTACTGTTAAAACAAAAGCGCCATTTTCATTCATCAAATATACTTCCTATTTGCTTTACTCACTGACTAATAGTAAACAATTTACTATATTATGCGTGTG
The DNA here is from genome assembly GCA_947578425.1 of Eugnorisma glareosa. Taxonomy (NCBI): domain Eukaryota; kingdom Metazoa; phylum Arthropoda; class Insecta; order Lepidoptera; family Noctuidae; genus Eugnorisma; species Eugnorisma glareosa. Next base: position 3,744,605 of record OX387979.1, read on the forward strand.
TGTTTGTAAATAATATGCTAAACTGCTCCCGATACAATGTTGTCGCTTGCGTTGACGAATTTTTAAACAAACTGTAGTGAATAACGAAATATTTTTGTGATTAATTAGTTTTCTTCGTCAGATTTTGTTTATTAACGTTAGTATTATATGGCATTTCGCTTTTAACAGAGCTGAAAATTGTGTCTAGACAAAAACTATTCAGCGGGTGACAGAAAAGTGTGGTCAAAATAAATATCTAAAAAATACCTACTTATATTTTTTTAATATATTTTTCGCGATTAAGATATTGGTCCCTTCTAGAAAGTTATGCAGCTTGAAGATCTGTACCGCACCCACAAATATGAGCATACATTTCTGACACATGCTGTGTACAAAAGGATCGTTATTTAAAACAAGTGTCGCTGTGTTTTCTGCTTACCCCCAAAAAAACACTGTGAGTGTGTATTAATCAGAATTCCAAGAATAAACTTGTAAGTACAGTGGAGTATCAAAAACTTTGAAGGTCGCGATGTTTAAAATGAATGTTGAGTCAGCCATGCTGCTCGGGGCAAATTGACGTATGTATAATTTAAATGAAATGTTATCCATTTATGTTGTTACGGGTAGTCAAAGAAGCCTAAAGTCTGACAAACTTCAGGTTCATCTTCAAATGGGAAAAGACTAAGCAGAATAAATCATGTTTCGAAAATGTTCCTACGTCAGTAAAAAAAAAACAACAAAACAAAGGAATAGAGTTCGGTTTTAAATTCAAGCTCATTGGTAATTACTTCCAACCTAAAAGTCTATGATCTGATTGATACTAAGTAGAACCAGTATTACCTACAATTTGTCTTTACCCACCCAAAACAAAAAAATTAACAGCCCAACTTTTCTAAAAATCCAATAATAGTTTCATTAAAAACCACTATCACTTACAACATCAACTTTCAACGCATTAAAAACCATTTTAAAACCAGAAAAACAAAATATAAAAACATTATCCTGCGAGACCGCGCTATTTCAAGTAGCAACACTAAAATCAAAATGGCTGCTGACTCGGATCAGTAATAAGTATCTATCGCACAAAATAAATTCTCAGTAAAAACTGATGCACCTCATCCGTCTGCAGTTTAAAAAGAGAAACAAGACTAAATACAAAAAGGTCTTGCCCGGTTCTAAGGCATTACTCGTTTGTTGCCTTTGCCTTCTTATTTTGTCTATGGCGCGTTTGAAAGTTATATTTTGCTTTTTTAAATGATATGACCACAAATAAATGGCATAGTTCTTCTAAAATTATTTTTCATCGGAAATGAAAACAGAGAATTTAATTTTACCGTTATAAGATGTTTTAGCGGTTACGAGACCCTGTTTTTCCATGTAATTCTGATGGAATTACATGGAAAAACAGGGTCTTGCCCGTTTATTTTAAGCATAAAAGGCTTTCACTGAAATTTGATATCCTGTTTTGGCGGCGTGGAGGGAAACCGGTCGACACGACCTACCTCACTCGCGAATTCCTTACAGTAAGACACAAGGCAGCCGAAAAATAAGTCGAGAGAAAGGTTACTTACCCTTTCTTTACGTATTCAAAGGATATGTGCGAGAATTTGAATGTTTTTGGGGTTTTTCGAAAGATTTTTCTTAGTTTTGAAGGCACTACATAATGTTGTATTCGGTTTTATACTGATCGAGTTGTAAATAAATTGTGTTCCAAATAAAAATACTGTTTTCTAAAGTTTTGTCACACAATTATAAATGAGGTCGGATTAAAGAAACAGACAGATTACTAAAAATCATTTAAAGCATAAATGTAAGTAATTGATTACGAGCTATTCATGCCGATCATCGACATCTAAATAGACTAAGGCGAAACATACAACGTTTTTAAGCTCTTCGACCCAATTCACAGCCTGAAATAACTGAGCACTGAGAAGCCTGTTAAAAAGCCTTCCTATGGATGTCTACTCAGGTACTCTGAACATCATCATCAGCTTATCTTTTCAACTATGTTCTTTCTTGTGGATCCAGACAAGTGACAATAGACAATATAGGTAAGCGTTGGTTTCATCTGTTCTCAATCTTAACCCAACTTTCAAACCATAGAGCAGCACTTAACTTCACCTTTCAACTTCAAAGAATTAGTCCTTTCGCACGTGCCCGACATAAAAACAGTTTTATCTAAAATTCTAGAATTTCTCGCTAAAGTATATTTATTAAACGATATTTATGAGATTGGCATTGACATGCTTTAGTGGGTAAGTACACCTGTTGGCGGGTGTGTCCCTGGATTACTTAAGATCTGAGAGAATATTATCTTAGTGCGTTTTACTTCATCTAGTTTTGATATTTACTTTCCTATGTTGAGATGGTTATTTGTTGGTCTTTTTAAAAGTGTAGGCAGGTGCAACAGCTTTTATATGAGTATTTGCTTTAATAGGGTGTTCTTTTCAAAAATGACCTGATATTAGAAATATAAGAAAATATTAATAACTACACAGAAATAAAGATTTTGTTTGAACGTAAAAAAATCTGGAAGTTTCACAAATCTTTCAACTGCACACTCATATTGTTTAAATTCCAAATCTCAGAAATATTTCACAAATAGGTTCTGCCACTACCAATATTCGCATTCTTATTTCTTCTTTTGCCCAAAGTTACAAGACTGGCACATCCCCACTAGATAATCGCTCTGCCCAAAGCTACCGAAGGCTTCTTACATCTTTAATAGCAGAACCAGTTTGGTTCAGACCCTAGTGGTCCATCAGATACGGTCCTTATATTATTTATATCGAACGTTTTTACTGTAGGGTGAGGAGCACGAAAGATGGCCGGACTAAAATGTTGGATGATACGAAAATAGGTTTGACCTTTTCGGCATTTTTTCTGAGAAAGTAGCTTAGCTTTAGTTTCTTTTTTTTTTTGGTCTAGCAGCATCGTAGTTCCACGTTTTGCTTTACAGTTTTTTTTTTGTTAAAAGCAAAGTTTTTCTTTTGTAAGCTTAGGGAGAATTTTACCAATGAAACTGAAAGCATATAAACTATCAGTGTCAATATAAGTCTACACGTGAGGATTTGTAATTGGCTTTCTGGTGACTATGGTTCCCTTTTTGTTTGTTTTTATAAGCTGTAAGTCCCCCATGTACTAAAATAAATAAATAAATAAATATTCCGTAGCAATGATGACTCTGACAAATCTTGACCGTGGTTTAGATGGGCTAATCGCGTTCAGTTTATTCGTGGAATCGGGCCTTGAGTATATAATGATGATGATCACTATCTACTCCTCATCATCATTTACTTAGCCTTTTCCCATCTATGTTGGGGTCGGCTTCCGGTCTTACCGGATGCAGCTGAATGCCTGAAACCTAGGCAGTCGCACCATGTCAAATACAGCATAATGTTATATTATGTAATGTAACATCCAGCTGCATCCGGTTAGACTGGAATCCGACCCCAACATAGTTGGGAAAAGGTTAGGTAGATGATGAACTGCCTATCTGACCTCCACAACCCAGTTAGTACTGGGTAATACGATACCCCTTGGTAAGACTGGTTGTCAGACTTTAGATCCACTGACTATCTGTGACGACTGTCAAGGATCTACAAATGACAACCGTCGACCAACGGCTTAACGTGCTTTCCGAGGCACGGTGGAAATTCTGTATGTGGTGGTCACCCATCCACGGACGAACTGACCGGAGCGGCTGTTTTTATTTAGCCACGAGCCAAAGTTGATAATGATATAAAGGGTGTTACAAGACCCTTAATGAAGCCGAAAGGCACTTGTTCTCCCCGTCATTGCGATATTTTTTTTTGTTCTAGACCAGATCTGGGAACCTTCTAGTTACGGAGATATTGGAGGTTAAAGTTCCAACTTTTTCACAAGTTTTTTTTTAAATACATGTTTTTAATGTTTTTTTTTTACTTTAAACACCTCCACGACTCCTGTACTATTCAATCCGTCCATCAGCGCAATGTTTTGAGTGCACTACATCGAGTCCTACCGTAAAACGTGATTTTTCACCAAAAAAAAAAGTCGTTTCCCAGCAAAAATTTTTGCGTAAAGATACTTAGTTTGATATGATGCTTGGTTGACGGCTTCGTTAAGGGTCTTGTTACACCCTGTATAATTCCTTAGCAACAAAAGCCTTTGAGACTGTATTCCCTACTATAAAGTACGGAATAAAATTGTTAAGGTTGAAGGTTCATACAGCAAAATACCTAAATTCGTTCTTGACTTTTTGCTAAGAAGATTATAATTATATCACATTTTACGTGGGATTGAAGCGCGTGGTGTTTATGAGTTCGTGGAATCAATACTAGAATGTGAGAGAGAGACTGTACTGTATTTGGCTTTTCTAGATAATAAACTATGTGAGATGCAAATATCATAACATCGCGCCTGTATTGACGACGAAGTATGTATGTATGCAGAGGTGGATGTGAATATAACACCCACACTGGTGTTGGTAAGAGCAGAAGAAGACCAAAGACACGATGGATGGACTGTGTAAAGGATGATATGGCTAGAAAGGAGGTGACTTCTGAGATGGCCAATAAAACTAAAATTATTTAAGAGAAATAGTTTTCAAGAGTTACCGCTGACAATATTTAAAAAAATAATTTTCAAGTTCTTCAAGTGGCAGGATATGATAAGACAAATTTACTGTAACACCTTATGTACCATATTCTAGCAAATAAATAATTTGATTTGATTTGTTTTTATTTGATGACGAGTAATAGAGAAGTATGGAAGAAGAAGACATGCTGCGGCGACCACAGTTCAGTTGGAACAATGGTAAGAGAATGATGATTAGTGTTGGTGAGTTTTACAAAATTAGAAGAGGGTAGACAAGATGTTGTTACGGAGAATCTTCTAATTTTAAAACCCAATTTAATTTTGTCAGGGATTCAACCTCGGCCAGAAGTCATGCTGGCAATCGTTACAGCACCTGCGTTACTTGCAAGACTGACTTGACTAAGTTGCTGGCAGTTTTACTCCATAATTATTGCTGGGATACTCGCCTCCTCTCCAGTCTCACCAAGGGGTATCGTAGAACTAACTGGGTTGTGGAGGTCAGAAAGGCAATCGCTCCATGTAAAATACTGGTATTCAGCTGCATCCAGTTAGACTGGAAGCCGACCCCAGCGTAGTTGGGAAAAGGCTAGGCAGATGATGACACAGGCTTCATCTTTTTGAGAGAGGACAGGACTGTACCATCATGGCCCAGTGCGGGTTCATCTCGCATGTCGTCGTATTTACGAATCTAGAATATGCCGGTTTCCTTACTGACAAGTTTACGCCTTAAAACATAAACCAGTTTAAAATCACTCCTTGTTAACGATACTTAAAACCTTGATATTTTGCTGACAAGAATGAACTTTTGGGTGTAAATGCCAATATTTGATCTTGGAAGAATGTTTCTTTCTTAAATTACAGAAAAAGAAATTATAAATTAAACTTCTTGAACTTCCTTGTTATTGGATTTCACGGTAAGAACAGAAAAATGTGAATTTGTTTTTTTTTCTGCATCATCAAATACAGAACTTCAGACCCCATTTATTTCGCATTGTTTTTCGGGCTCCGCGCCAAATAGCAAAAAACGGAACTCTAATAGCTTCGTCCTGTCAGTCTGGCAGTGTGTCACTGCCATTTTATTTCTTTGTCTAAACCAACATGGGCTTTAAGAACAAATATAGCTAAAAATTTTCAATCAAAAGGTTTCTGACATTGTACCAATACTAATCTTTGCCTTGTCGATACAAACGCAATCAGGATTTTAAACTAATCAATAACTATTACGTACTTACGTGCAATCAATTAGTGCTTTAATATTAATAATTGATTGTATTCCACTTAAACTGTGGGGATTACTGGAGCCTTTCCACAGAACTACTCCTCATGAAATGGCTCTCTGTGTTTATTGTGGTGCGTACATATTTTATTATGTTGAATAACATTTAAAGCAGATTAAGACATCAATTAGGTACTTAGTTGAAATAAGAAGCAAGACCTTCGAACAGAAGGTAAGCCGTATAAAGCTCGTAGCAGCAATTCTCATATCTATAAGGCAGTGTTAGGTTAAAGTGTGTAGGTTAAGTTTACAAACATAGTTGTTAAGAAATATTGTTACTAACTTAGTTTGAGTCCTGCGTGTCCAGATATTGTTCCATGATTCATCATCTGCCTAGCCTTTTCCAAACTACGTTGGGGTCAGCTTCCAGTCTAACCGAATGCAGCTGAATACTAGTATTTAAGATGGAGCGACTGCCTATCTAACCTCCACAACCCAGTTAGTACTAGGTAATAGATACTCCTTGGTAAGACTAGTTGTCACACTTTCGGGCAGATGACTTCCTGTAATGACTGTCAACGAACTACAAACGACAGCCGAGACCAACGGCTAAACGTGCTTTGCGAGGCACGGAGGAAACTCAGTATGTAATAAGTGGTCGCCCATCCATGGACCAACCTAGGCAAGCGCAAGTGAGGCTTAACTTAAAAATCGACCTGAGTGGCTGTAATTATTTAGCAACGAGCCTTTCTACATGAAGTGCATGACCAAAGTAATGAAGAGATGAAAAAGATCAATGCACTGTGTGAAATATATTTTATTATAGCCAAAAAACAAAGGGCGAATACTGAAATGACGAAGAAGACATGCTGCTCCTGCTCCGACACCAAATTACTTGGGTTAAGGGGTCAAAACACGATGACTGAACAAGAACATAGCTAAACCTTGTATTTCGAGAACACGTCATTTAGATCAGTTAATCATAGTGTTGTAAGAATTAACCATGAACTAGAAGTGTCGCATTCGAACAGTGTGCCTTCCCAGTCACGTCGTACGGGGCTGAAAATTAGACGCTCACAAATACACTATCCACCGCATGGAACGAGCCATTTTGGACAACTCTCTCTACGACCGGGTGAAAAACACCGAAATACGGAGCCGAACAAGACTTACGGACACAGCGGTAGCGATAGCAAAAAGAAAGTGGAAGTTTGCGGGCCATATAGGCCGTAGACTGGATGAAAGGTGGGGGAAGAGACAGCTGGAGTGGAGACCACGGACGGGACGGATGAATGTGGGAAGACAACCGACTAGGTGGACAGACGATCTGATTAGAATGGCCGGAAGAAACTGGATAACCATGTCACAAAACCGCCAAAAGTGGAGAGATTTGGAAGAGACCTACACACAGCATTGGGTGACCAAAGGTTGAAGAAGAAGAATTAACTATCAGTGAAAATCTTCGGCAAATGAATGAGCATCTTTTTCAGAAATTACTAATGGCATGAATTCGTGACAAACATTGAATTAATTTGTTGTTATATAATACAAGACATTAACAGGCATCGTCCCCCAACGCAGAAGCGTATGTTCAGTTCAGTGTGTATGCGGGATTGCGGGATAAAAAACAAAATGAGAGCCGGTGAATGGCCGCTTGCGCCGGAGTGCTAGGGCTGACGAATAAGAGGACCCGTGAGATGTTAAAAAAAAACATTGTAGTGAAACCCTGGGCGGCTAAGACATGTTTTAAGGATGATTTTGGAGCTGTTTGGGACTAATGGAAAGCAAATTAATGTAGTGTTCATTGAACATCAGAAACAGCTGAACTACTAGGTGATAAGAATCCTTTTACTGCAATATAACATTTGAAAGGTACATAAGAAGCTTAAAAAAACGCAAGGTGTATAAAGCAAAGACGTGTAAATATACTTACAGCAGACGGGACAAAGCAAACAACGACGTATTTTACTTGCACTAACCAACTGTTGTTTTGATACAAGTGTGACGTGTCAAACTTGCAATAATTTCATTTTGATATGTGGTCCTCACTTACACATAAGATTACAGTTTATCTATATAATTTCTTCAGAAAGCCTCCCGATAATATTGCAATCTTGGTATCCAAGATAATTTCTTTGACCTAATCATTAAAAAAAGCTAATACTCAAAAAAGGAATTTCAAAATTCCAATCTTCTTTTTGTAAAACTGACCATTTGATGCATTGATATTCCTGTCATACCTCTTTTAGTGATTTCAAAAAAGAACGCATTCACTGGACGCGTTTGGACGTCGGTTGAGGCAGGGCAGGTTTGAACAGGGCTGGCCACTTACTGATGAAACTTAGATTGTGGTGAAGTTATAAAATGACATCTACTGAGAATGGATTATTATGAATACGAGGGTTTATTATTTTTATGTGCTGAAATCAAATCAAATCATGTATTTCTTTCTAAAAACCATTAAAGAAATTAAGCTTCGTTGTTGGCAATTTATCAAAATAACATTTGGATGTCGGTACTTCCTCATAATTAATGCAGTGTCTTTTTAAGATTGCAAATTTTGAAGACAAAATTAAGCCTTTTTGGAGAAGACACCTTTATATTATTTGAAGAACCTGTGTCAAATAAATGATATGATTTGATTTGATTTGTCAATCTCTATAGGTAGGCCAGAAACCCCTATATCCTAGAAATATAATCAATATTATGCAGTAAATCAGCCAGGCTAGGAACTAAATGAGGTCCTGCAACATTATTGCCAACCCTACCATCGTGCGTCAGCGCGGGCAGTTTGACAGCTTTTGAGACGCGTTCGCTTTTTGAATTGTGGGCGTAGAGTATCTTTTTTGATTCGATTGGCTTAGGTTGCTAGTCATTCTGCCTTTCTTCTTTTTATATTTTATCTGTACAAGTTTTGTTCATTAGTCAGTGTATGGAAAACCGGCTGATATGTGGTTTCTATGTGGTCACAATGAGAATGATGTTGAGTAACGTGTTCTCATTTAAAAATAATTTCAATATTTAGATTTATTTACGTGGTATGAGCTGTTTTGTTTATGGTTTAGTAAATATTACGTGTGTTATGTAAGGGAATACCCGATATTTTCATTGTTTGGTTTAGTCAGAAGATAGTTTGAAAAAGTGCCAGCAACATTATGAATCACACTCCGTCTTTTAGGGCAGACGGGTAAAAAGCTCTTTACATTGTCCAAAGGGAACACATAAATATTTACTGGAGAACATCATACCTAAACATTATTCTACAACCGTCATCCAAATATATTTGTGGTCGGCATTATAATCTACTTCTTCCATACTTCTCTATTATTCGTCATATTCTCATCAGACATCTTTGAAATAAGATAATAAAATCAAGAATTTTTGCTTTAATTTTAAACATTTATCTAAATACTACTAGCTATTGCCCACGGCTTCGCTCGCGTATCCATATTAATCCTAGAATATTATATAATACAATATTAGAAAGAATCAGCATTGCCATACAACGTGGCAATGCTGCCAGCCTTCTGGGCACTTTTCCTGTTGACAGCGATGTGGACGAATTTTTTGACGCCCTGTAACCTTTTTGATACTTGTACATAGTTTTATTACTGTTATAGATTATAGATTTTGTAGTTTGTAAATAATCCTATTGTATAAATGGGCCGAACGTTTTTGTAGCTGTATTCTAGGAAAACGAGTTCGTGATTGGGGAATTTGTGTAACATTGTCCTTTCGTCTTTTTGTTAATTTAGAGGAGTCGAACGGCAAGGTTTTGTGCATTTTTAGGATGGTCACTAATCTTAAATAGTTCGTTGGTGTGCTATCTCGATTTCTTAAAATACATAATTTTTAGTAAAGCGCGTTGTGCCCGCTCAACATCTATGGATATTTATTTTCTAGCCCCTCCCCAAACTGGGATGCAGTACGTCAAAACTGACTGTACCAGAGAAATATATATTTCATTCAGAAGATTTCTCGGTGAATTGTGGCGAGAATACAAAGTTTTTGGGACGACATGTCGTAATGAATTAAATAACCAGCTTAGCTTTTTGACTCTGCATGTAACTTGTTCGAGATGTTGATACCAAGATAATCTTTGGTCGACAACCACTCCTAAGTATTTCATATGAGTTACTTTTATCTATTGTAGGACATTTGCAATTCAGATTATTTATATTGTCACATTGATGAATTTTTAATTTAAAGTATTCATCTGGCTGGATACGGTCATTAATACTAAAACATATAAAGTTGGTTTTAGAGGTGTTCAATGTGAGTAAATTACATTTTAACCATTTGGCTATTATCGCATACCCAACTCAGCATAGTCTTTTTATAATATTATAGTATAGATTAGTTAGATAAAACAGAAAAAATAAACAATACTTACTGATAAATATTCAAACTACTCTATCTAAGTTATATCTAAGTTATACAGGGCCATTTACGTACACAAAATTCAATTTATTTGCGTATTAAAATACATTTCGATTTCAAACAATAACCAATCATATTGAACCCGGCAAATAAATACATAAACAAAATATAAGAGACTATATATAGAATCAATAAGTTTGTTTTTGTCCATGTATGAGAAACCGCAAAACTCCACGGCCTGTTTTGTAATAATATTCACTGTTTCCAAACTTTGAATTAATCAATACTTATGTACAGATACTGGGTACAATTTTTCTTAAGTTAGCCTATTTTCTTTGATGAAATAAAGCATATACCACGAGGTCTGAGAATGTGACATCTTTTCAGCGAAAAAGTTGATGGAAACGCCAAAAATGAATCGGATTGACATAAACTACTAAGAAGTTTATGTCAACCCTGTTGAAAGTCATTGAAATAAATACAATCATCACCATCATCATTCCCTCGCCCTTATACCAACTTATTTGCAATCGGCGCAGCATGTCTTCTCCTTCCACACTTCTCTATTACTCGTCATCTCAGCAGTCACCTCCTTTCTAGCCACATCAACCTTCACACAGTCCATCCATCGTGTCTTTGGTCTTCCTTTACTCTTATAAACGATTGTCACTTGTCTAGTTCATATGGTTGACTGCATTATTGGCCTATTGGTTGCTAAATCGTGAGGACTGAGGTCGATGCTGGATTAGTAAGAAGTATTGGATTTTACAGATTATATGGATTCTCTTATTGCTTGAGATAACTGGCGGAATGTTAATACCTTACCTACCAGCTCAAAAATAAGACTAGATATAGATAGGAACCTATATCTAGTGTTATTTTGAGCTGTTTTTCATCTAGCAGTTCCACATCGATCTTGGCAATGTTAGCCTCATACCGTGCTTGATATTGTGGAGATGCAATATCCAGCATCTGTCAGTTTGAAATGATAACGATATGTCCAGCTCTAAAACCTGAACAAAACCGAATTTTTTACCTAGTATGGAACCACCATACGTTTCTGCGGTTCCTCCGATAGCATTAATATAAGGTCACAGTTTTATCAGTTCAATATATGCTTTTTATGACTCACAATGTGTTAATAATATGAACTATTGAGTCGTTCGACGGACTTATTGAGGTTGCTGCACTTTTCATATACCTACGTTTATTATATTAATAAATAATAAGCCCATTAGAACTCTAACAGATGTAATAAAATATATTTTCCGAAAATAATTAAAGTTGAGAGTGTGAGAATATATTATGGAACTTGAATATATGTTCTCCTCAGCGAGTCAATGACTCCATATAAAATACTGGTATTCAGCTGCACCCGGTTAGACTGGAAGCCGACCCTAACATAGTTGGGAAAAGGCTAGGCAGATGATAGCGCGTCAATGTCTTTTTTAATGTTTGGTCAAAATGTTGCCGCACACTGTTGGGGGCCATCCATTAATTACGTCACACGTTAAGGGGGGAGGGGGTCGACCAAGTGTGACAATGTGTGACAAGGGGTGGGTGGGCTCCTAAATTTTGTGACGTCTAATATTTATATAAGTATTAAAAGTAATTAAGAAAAACTTTAAAATATTTCCAACTTCATCTGTATCAACATGTAAAATTTGCAAAATATGTGACGTCACTCGAGCAAGGGGGGCGTCTCACAAATGTGACCAGCTGTGTGTGTGTGACTTGTAAAAACATGAAATTCATCTGACGTAATTTATGGATGGCCCCTTGCAGTCATAAGATCATTAAGTGTGCTGGTGTCAGGGCATGCTGCGTAAGATGTATGATATATTTTAGTAGCCTACCTGATCTTTTTTGATCTTTTTTATTGTAAAAATATACTTATATATTTTTGAAATCAAATTTTGTTACTAATTTTATCAAGGGTTTTAATTTTTATGCGCGGAACCCTAATATTTTTTCTAAAATAAAAGTCTATGTTACACCTTATAACATCAGCGATCCGCCAGTAAAAGTCCCGTCAAAATCGGTTCAGCCGTTTCGGAGAGTAACCGGAAAAAACAAACAGACAGACAATTTAAAAAAAAAATATGTGTTTTTTTTATATGTACCGTATATACTTTCATATGCATTCAGTAAAAAGCTGTTATATTTGTATTTCAAACGCACTTAAATTTTATTTATTTGTATAGATAACGAAACAAAAGAGAAAGATCTATAGGAGGCCCAGACTAAGCGAAAATGATCATGGAAGAGTCAAAAAATGTATCTTCTTCTTACCGTGTCGATGATAATTCAAATTGAGTCAGCCCAAAATTTGGTGACGAGATTGGCACTTTCAGTAGCGTCCGTCAGCTCCTTTGATGTGCAAACAACAGGACAGGCAGGCATGAAAAATGTATTGAATTGATCGAACAGCTTCGGTATGTCAATCTTACTGAAAGTAATTGTAAAGAAAATATGTACGAAAAGCTTTGAAAGCGAGATACCTAACATATTTACTCGAGACTTGAAGACTCCCTCGTATAATCAATTGGTTGACTATAACGACTGATTCAAATGACAATAGGCATGGCTTCCAATTCCCAAGTCTCCTCACACATTAAGACAAGCAATCTATTCTTATCCTTATTAACATATTAATCATTGAATTAACTAATTACAAACAAGTAAACACCGAGGAAGTGACAATGACGTCGAGTCAGCAGTAAAATTAGTCATTATAATGACT